>AP028273.1:6037500-8537500 GCA_030269945.2 Trilocha varians | reverse complement strand
ATTAGATATAGAATATGTTCTTTGAATAGTTGTATTGTTATTACAGGCTTATTTTTTTTTTTTTCTCAATTGCCCCCAACATGATCGGAGATGTTCTAACTGTATTGTTTAATATTAGTCTTCTCTCTCATTCCAGTTCACAGTGCTATTCCACTATCATACCTCATACCTCACATTCATCCTTCCCATTCACACTTTCCACTGGTGGGTTGCCGGCCTACTCCCTGATCTTTTAATTTTTACTTTTCTATATAGGGTGCTTAATAGCGGTGTGCGAATAATTCGAACTCACGTTAATGTTTTATCAATTATTCGTTCGATTCGAACGATATTCGCACACCCCTAGTGCTTAATTTAAGTAAGTACTATATGTCGTGCATTTTTTTAAATATTATTACAGGCTGTGAAAAATGTAGATTATTTGATAATAGAAGGAAATATTGAACGTTGTCTATTATTAAAAATACATTAATCGTGTTTGGGTAATCAAGAACTTGTTTTCGTTTCAATGATTCAGAGCTTTCTTAAGCAGAAAATTTAATTTAGTTATAGAGAATGTTTTATATATAGAATGCCTTTAGTAATCTACTGGTGTTTTAATATTACTGCTTTTTTGGAACGAAGTTCCTTATCGCTCGTTATCGAAAGGGGGCTAGACGGAAAAAAATCTTACGAAAAGTTGTCACAACATTTTTTTTGTTTTAGATGATTATCGCTAGATAAAAGATTTTGATGATATCAAAATCTTTTAAAACACGCGCGTTACATTAGGAAAATAAATTATAAGATATCTTTTAATCGAAAGGAACTTCGTTCTATTCGGGTGTCCTATGACTTCAAGTTTTTTTTAAGAATACAGAATGGACACTTTTTGACATGTTGGGCTATCATAAAAAGACTTATATCGATCTTTTTTGAAAACTATCTAAGAGTTTATCTCCAAACATCAAATACAAATTGCTTATACTAGGATCCACTGCGTTCATCCACTGACAACTTCAAAAGCTTTTCCTCGTTCGATTCATCAATTTGGAATAACTCCCGTCCTTGGTGTTCCTGGAGCGCTATATTATGTTCTTCTACTAGTACTCGTATAAACGATTCCTGTACCAACCCATTACTGCCCACTGTTGGGCTCAGGTCTCCTCAGAAGAGGGATTAGACATAGTCCACCACGCTTGCCCAGTGCGGATTGGGAACTTCACATATCTTCAAAGGATTTTTAGAACCCTTGTGCCGATATGCTTTTTAAATGGATCCTGGCATTTTAAAGGTCCATGAGCGACAATAACTTATCTCTTAGACCGTATGCTTGTTTATCCGACACAAAGAAAATCTGCACAAAATTACATAAAGTTTGAAGCATTAAGTCTTAACACGTTATGTATAAAACTTGGAGTTATTTCGGGCCTAATGTGAAAAGTTCGCGTGTGTCTTCGTGTGATGTAAATCGCGGGAAAGTCACGCGACTCCATCGATGTACAGAAAACACATGCCGATGCCATTTCTCACCGCCAAAACGACAGACAACCGCGATTTACGAGCTTTAGGACAACGAACAGAATGGTGTCTAACAGAAGTATATTCTTCATTATATGTACAGTAGGTATAAACTTATTCAGACACTCGCGGTTTTCTATAAACACAACAGTCACTAAGGGTTCATGCTCAGAGAGTCTTGTAGGTACAGTGAGTGTGGTGTGTCGATAAGTGAGTTCGAGTTCCAGTGGTACTACCCAAAAGCGAACAAGAAAGAGGGTAGACAGATTTGTTTGCTCTTAAATCGACTCGCAGTATCCAGTCTTCTCGTGATCATGACGTTTGCAACAACGTTGAAATATCGAGACAACTCAATTAATTAAATATCGTGGTAAGAACCCGTTGACAATGCATGAACAGTAGGTACCTTACAAATTAGAGATAAGAAATAATAATCTTCAAATAAACCTACACGAAACAAAATGTTTTACCTACAATGTCATAAATAAATCTCCAATTTAAAGCAATTTTAAGGGACAGAGTATCCATGTTTTTCAATTTAGATGTGTAATTCCTAAAACTATTTGACATCAAGAGACCAACAATTTTTATTAAGGTAGTGTTTAGTTTGTGCCATCTGTACCCCTCTTCGGAGGAGACCTGAGCCCAGCAGTGGGACCGGTCGTTGTGGCGTGGTTTGGAGGAGGCCTTTGTTCGACAGTTAAAGAAAACAGGCTGTTTATACATCTTTATTTATCAAAGTAAGTTTGTTTTTTTTTATTGCCTCGTTGTCAGACGAGCTAACGGCCCACTTGATCGGCGGTTACCGTCGCTCATGGACCTCTACACTGTCAGGGGACACTGCGGGGCACTGTTATAGCGATTTCTTTCCGTTTATTCTGTGCTTCTGTTTTGTTCTGTGTCTGCGTGTACATGACAATATATTTGGGGTTTAGCACGAAAGTTCGTCTGGAGGAGTCGATATGCAAACTTTTTTAACCGGCTTCCATTAGGAAGAGGTATTGTTTTTGTGGAGCTTTTGTCTGGGCGTACTAATTTTGATGTTTATTTTTTCATATAAAAGGTGATGTTCCTAGTAGGATAACATTTAAACTTTATAAAGGTTAAACAATAACCTTTTGAACTATGCTTAAAAGATGTATGAACAATTTTATTCGTAGTTAAAATTTACTAAAACAAATATTAGCCATTGCATAATCAATAAAAAAAAAACAAAACATGATAGGACTTCGACCAAATACCTACTAAACATAGCGTAATAATAATAATTGCACTTTGAATCTGAAAATGTTTGATCGAAAATAACTGACATTACACGGGTAAATGATATCTTATTTTCAGATATACCATAAATAAAGATAGGCGTAATATCACGAGTTATATCCAGGAATTACTCTCGGATATCTTGAAATATCTCTGAAGTTATTAAAGTACTATTTTCAGGTGACATTTGGAGATATTCGTCTTGGTACCAAAATAAAGTTATTAAAGCCCACTACACGTATTAAATATAAAGATTTATGTGCAATTTTTCACAACACCACTGGCTAAAAACGGTGAAGGAAACATCGTGAGGAAACCTGGATGTCAGAAAAGGATTCTAAAAATCCTTTGAAGATATGTGAAGTCCCCAATCCGCATTAGGCAAGCGTGGTGGACTACGCCTAATTCCTCTTCTGAGGAGACCTGAGCCCAACAGTGGGCAGTAATGGGTTGGTACAGAATCAAAATAGACTCCACTTTTTGTTATTATTTTTGTCTTCGAGCAAAAAACGGATACATCGATCTATGGTTCGTTGTTTACTCTACGGGACCCTAAAAATGGTTCCCTAACTCAATTCGGTAAACGATTCGTCTTCTATTATCTATGGCAGGTCACATTCTCCCCATTAACTGCGCTGTCAAAATCTTAATTCCACGTGATTATGGTTTATAGTTTCTATTTGAATAATTTAAATTGAATGTATTGGATTTGTTAAATCTTCGTAACTAATGGAGTGATTATTTGATTTATTTATATATTACTAGCGGGTCTGCGCAACTTCGTCTGCGTCACTTTCAATTAAAAGGTAGAACAGATTCTTTCTCAGTCTTGTTTTTTTTTTTAGTTGGTGGAAATCACATCCCCGGGGTATGTGGGAGTTGAACCGCACTAAAACCTCCAACCGCTCACACTCAGCGTCCAGGCTGAGGCCAAAACCCAACACGGGGTTATGAGGAACGGCGCGACGCGTTACGCCCACGGCACTCTTTCCCGTCGCACCGCCCCTTTCTCAGAGTAAAGATTGTCTATGCCAAATTTCATCATAATCGGTTGTAAGGTTTAAGCGGGTAAGCGTAGCAGACAGACAGAGTTACTTTCGTATTTAAAATAAAGTATACCGGGTGAATGTTGAAATAAAACTTAGAACCACTTTTATTTTAATAGTTGGATAAAAATAGTTTTTCATCATAGTATGGAAGTCCGCAACGATAGTCGTACGTTTTCCATACAACGTCAGAAAAAAAGTTTAACCGTTCCAAAAAATAAAAATGGTGCTAAGTTGTATTTCGACAGGTCATTCACCCCACGTCAGATTGTCCAAAGTTACAGATCCACCCTGTATAGTATGGAACTAGTATTGAATAGTATGAATAGGGTTAATTTTGAATGATGGTACATATAAGTGCGTTTTAAGTCAATTCTAATTTAAAATTCACCTACTCAATTCTAAGACTGAATTGAATGTCACCTCTCGCAAATTTATCACTTTACGACGTCTTCTGGTAAATTGATAAACTAACGGATATCAAGTCGTAAGATTTTCAACAATTTGACAAATAATAGAGAAGAATAAATAAGGTATCAAGTGGCATAAATAAAACACAGGGTCGGCGTCGCCATCATCTTTCGAGCGAAAATCGGTTTGCAGGATTTTTGGATAGTTTTAAGGCGTTTCCTAAAGCGTTATACCATATTTTTGGATACATAAAATAAAATAAGCCTTTAATACTGCTTTTCTTACAAATAACTAATCTAAACTATAATAAAACTAAATTACAGCTTGTCTCTCGACAAAGGCCTCCTCAAAGGACTTCCAATCTTGCCTATTCCTTGCCACTAGTATCCAAGTCGATCCAGCCATCTTCTTGAAGTCTTCCTTCCACCTTTTATATTGTCTTCCTCTACTTCTTTTACTATTCCTAGAGTACCACTCTGTCACTAATTTGGTCCACTTTTCTTTTCCCTCTTTTAAAATGTGTCCTGCCCATTTCCATTTAAGGCTTCTCCACATTTTGAAATTTGGTTTCAGTTTTAATTTTAGTCAATCTGACCTTTACATAGCCACTTTCAGTGTAAGATCATTCTTTGATTATTATATTGTAATTGGTCCTATATGACCATATACTAGCATGAGTATCATGACCTTTAAAGTCAATCCTTAAAAAGTTAAGATTAAGATTTAATATTCATGTTCTGAATTTTTTTTTTTTTTTTTTTTTTTCATATTAATCTGCGATCGGCTATTAGCCTTTATCAGATCTGGTCCGAGTGGTAAATGTATGTGAGGTGTTGTTCCATTAAACAACCCTCTTTATTTTTAAACAGAAATCAATTTCTCTGATCCAGTTCCATAATGTGCCATCTTTTCAGTCGCTTCACGTTTTCTCCAGTATTTGTGAGTTCCTTTGCCAGTTTATTAGCGTGTTTGTTCAATCTTTCTTTGTACTTAATCGAATAGTTATTAACTTCCTTCTTCACAGTTGGCATGTTCAGATATTCATGTATCTCGGTGTTTCTTACAAACCAGTGTGCGCTTGATATATTTCTCAATGCAATATTTTGAAATTTTTGTAGTATCTCTACATTCGAATTACTTGCGGAACCCCAGAGCTCAATTCCATATGTCCAAATAGGTTTTATAATTGCTTTATAGACCAACAACTTGTTGTTTATAATGATGTTCTGAATAATATTGATATACGAAATTGAGTTTTCAACATTCTTCAAAACTTTTTATTTTTTATAAAAGTTATCAGATTGACTTTTACTTTTAATTTTACGCAATTTTACTTCTACGCAATTTTTATCAAGAATACATTGAAGCCTTAAATATACAATCTTTTCATTAAGGCAGCGGCTATGAAATGAGCGGTTGCACAGGCGGAGCGGATTAAATGGTAATATTTTACTGTTAGAAGAGGTTGAAAATCGGTACAGAATAGATGGTATTAAACGAACTTTGAATGAGCTATTTGGCTAACTCTTTAATATTTTGGCGTAATGCATTTTCAATTTTATTTTATTGTCTCCCGCTTTGCGAGAAGGGAAGTCGAAACTCATGTTTTCCTACACCTTCTATCATCTTATGATTAAATTCGTTGCGGGGTACAAGACAAGTTATCGTCGCCTCAAGTTCTTGGGCTTCACTGCTCAGAGTCATTACGATGGTCGCCGCTGTGGATCCTGGCTACACACGAGTTACAGTGGTGGGAGTGAGAGGTGGGCAAATACTCGAATAACTTTTTAACACTGCTCTGGACAACAACGAAGTTCTTTATCGCGCGTTATCGAAAGGGGGCTAGACGGAAAAAAATCTTACGAAAAGTTATCACGACACTTTTTTTTTATAGATGATTATCGCTAGATGGCGCTGTGATCAAAATCTTTTAAAACACGTTCCTTAATGCGCGTTACGTTAGGAAAAAAAAATATAAGATATCTTTTAATCGAAAGGAACTTCGTTCTATTCGGGTGTCCCATGACACCTCTCAAGTTTTATTAAAACAGATGTGCCATAAGCGACCTCTTCCCGCTGAACTCGTAACCGCAACCTTAGAATATTCAAGCTAAAAATAATTTCCTCTAAGAAGCCTTAAAAATCTTTTTGAAAAGTAATTTTTAATGGAAAATGAAATAAAATTTACAAAACACACAGTGGTTGTTATCAGATGGTCTTTTAAGTTAAAATCTGATAATTTCTTTTGAATAGCGAATTTGTCAATGAATAGATCATAAAGATATATTATGAAATGTTGTTTATTTTTCTTTATAAAAATGCCGAGTTAAGGTCCAAATAGGTCACCTTATTTTGATCGAGTTCCAATAAGAGGTCAGAGGAGGATCGTCTGTATTTTTGCGATGTCCCCGACATTGCAGGAGTCAATGAGCGACGTCTGTTTTAGTTGCAGTAAATTGTAGGGATATATGAGAGTTGAACTGCACTAAAACCTCCAAACGCTACCACTCATCACCCAAACCCCGGCTGATGACAGAACCCAGCACGGAGCTCGGCACTACATTCTTTCCCGTCACGCCGTCCCCTAGGTCCATTTTAAAAGGGCACCACTTTTTGACCGACTTTCAAACAGGAGGAATTACCTGCTCAATTCGTCTGTGTTTTTGCGATGTGTGTGTTGCAGAAGCGATCATTATAACAGAAGCCGTTTACCATCAGACTATACCTATACTATTTGTAGCGATAAAATAGGTATAACTTTGTCAAGAATCCATCGAACTAGTTAACAATTCGTTGAGTACGACTATAGTTGAGTTTTCACCTTGTTCGAGTTAGTTGATTAATTGTAGGTGCTAGTTCAGTTCAGCACCAATCAGTGATTCAGTTTGAAGTTCTACAACAAAATGAATCAGTACAATGTATCTATTCAATTCGAGATATCGAGAGTTGATTCAAACTTTTGAGATGATTAAAATATTTTTTTAAAGAAAACTTTTTAGATGCAAGCATTAATATCCTTTATATCAGGTAGTAGTAGGAGTAGGAGCAAGCTAATACAACAATTGTTTAGTTCAAGAGTTCCTATAACTACCTTCCGAATCCATCATGAGATCAGCGCCATTTTGTCACATTATTGCATTGTCACACGATATAGGTACATCAGCGTGCAAAATGTCAGTTCAATCGGAAATCGGAAAGTTTGTCAAATTAAGCTTACAACCGAACTTACATAGTTACATCGAGTGCAAGTTAACATAAAGCTTGTAAAAATAGGAGAAGGTACATTCGGTCTGTGTTTATGTTTATTTCTTCATAAACATTAAAACAAAAAAAAATGTTTTGGCGGTACCAATTTCGATGACTCTTTTTTGTCAAAAAACAGATTCTTCGACATTCCTATAAGCAGATCTGATCATTCGTTTTTGTGCTATTGTTGTAAAATGGAATTCGAAAATTTTCGTAAAAAAATATGTTTTATTTTGTAAGACAGATAAGCTTACGGCTCACTTGATGGTAAGTAGTTAAACTCATAAACCTTTTCCAGAAAATTTATTACTCGCTGAAAATTATTACGTTCAGTGAAGTAACTAGTTTTAGACCTCATTTTCTCTGCATAAATATTAATATAAGTAAGCTCTAAGCTCTATCTGACGTGATGTTCAGTTTAGCTTAAGGCATCAACTTCCGCGGTGTCTAATGCCGGGTTTCCACATTGGCTCGCCAACCTCCAATACCCGCCAATGGCAACTGATAGAACAACTGTCAAACGGTGTTTCATCATCATCATCATCATCATCAGCCTATAGACGTCCACTGGTCATAGGCCTCCACAAACCTCACCATAACGACCGGTCCTGCGCTGTCCGCATCCAGCTAGCTCCCGCGATCCTGACCAGGTTTCAAATAGTTTAAATGCCAGCCAATAATACAAATCCCCCGTTTACATGTTGGTCGGCTTTCACCGTCATTTGTTGGAACGAAATTCCTTATCGCGCGTTGTGAAAGGGGGCTAGACGGAAAAAAATCTTACGAAAAGTTGTCACGACACTTTTTTTTGTTTTAGATGACTATCGCTAGATGGCGATGTGATCAAAATCTTTTAAAACACGTTCCTTATCGCGCGTTATGTTAGGAAAAAAAATTATAAGATGTATTATAATCGAAAGGAACTTCGTTCTATTCGGGTGTCCCATGGCACCTCTCAAGTTTTTTTTCGTGTGTTGGACGTTGGCGAGCCAATATGTAAATGCAACATAATAAGTGATTAACTAATGTATTCTACGCCTCATTAAGACGTCTTAGCTGAATATTGTTTGCTTCCTTCATATTTATTTAGAAATTCTTGTTGACTGTCTTAAAACAATATTTTAGATCGACTTTAAAGTGAAAGTACGTAGGGTTTTTTTTTTTGTTTTAGTGGAAGGAATTCGCCGGATCCCCGCCCGCCCCGGGTGGGAGTTGAACCTCACTAAAACCTCCAACCGCTCACACTCAGCGTCCGTACCGCGGCTGAGGCCAGAACCCAGCACGGGGTTATGCGGGATGGCGCGACGCGTTACGCACTGCGGCACACTTTCCCGTCGCGACACCTCCAAATACCAAGAATTGAAGAAAATCCTTAGAGGCAGGTCGTAAGTAGCGGCCCAGCTGTGTCCCTTGACATTAAAGAGGTCCATGATGAAAACCACTTACAATCAGGTGGCCCGTCAGCTCGTCAGTCTACTTGGCATTAAAAACGTGTGAAAATTAAAATTCCATACAAGTTTTTAATTACCCTTAAATATTTAATTCTCAATTAATGGTATCTCAAAAAATGCCTAATCCCATCAGAGAACCCACCTCACAGTAAGCCATCAACTTTCGGAATTTAATAAAACACCGAGAAGTTTTTCAATACCGTGTTGTACCTTTGGGAATGCCGGAAGTGATGAGCTGTTATTTATAACCTGTCGGGTGCTTCCGGTGTTTTGAAAGTCCAGGAAAAATGTGTACTTTTTTTTGTTTTTGGGTAAAAGTCACTTGAGGTTTGCCTACTATAAGTCATGCATAAAGAATATTTTCATTTCAAAAATGAAAACGACCGACTTCTATTTCTTAAGCATAGCCTTCATACTATCAGTCAGACCGTTATAAAATTTATATGAGATGATGTACAAAGTATATGCTTATTTACAAAAAAAGAATCATCGAAATCGGTTAATATAAAAAAGAAATACACGTTAAAACGCACAGAAAATCGTAACATCTTCTCTGAAGTCAAGTTATTTATTTTATTTGGATCCTCAACAAAGGTAACACATACACAGAACAAATTAAAAATACATTACATATTAGATACCTGCGCACCTTCAGACCACAGGTCCACAGATGAGGACCACATCAAGCATGTAAACTCTTAAGGTACTAACATACTATCATACAGTTCTAAATATAAAATTAATTTAATTTCAACAACCAAAGCAATCCATACAAGTTATGTGAGACCAACTTGAAAAAAATACAGACGGATTGGAACTCAACTTTGGCAGTCGGCCGGTTTTTATTGTTAAATTGTGTTTTAGTGCTTTTTACCTTTCCAGAGTAGTATTTTTTGGATAGCATGTACATCAACAGCATCATTACAGCTAATGAGCACTTTGTGTCGCGATTATTTGACGCAAGATAAGTTGTTGATTGATGATCTATAATTAGGTAGCTTATGTCTCGAATAATGATATGGAAACAAGTTATTTGTCGCTAGTAAAATATAAAATTAGGTATGTATTTGAGATAATCTATACATGTAATAAAATTATAGGAAAGTCAAAACTGTAAAGAACACTCGTTCAAGTCAAGTGACTAAACACACAACGATGGCGCGATTCAGAATCTGTACAAATGTTTTTAGATCAAAATTCATCATCATCATCATCATTATCAGCCTGTAGACGTTCACTGCTGGACATAGGCCTCCCCCAAAGATTTCCAATGCGATCGGTTGGTAGCGGACTGCATCCAGCGTGTTCCTGCAATCTTAACAAGATAATCCGTCCACCTTGCAGCTGGTCGTCCCACACTGCGCTTGCGATCAAAGTTATTGTATTATAACTATTTATTGCAACATTTACTTTTCATCATTAAAATTAATAAAAAATATAGTTAGTCCTGACTGCCTGTTTTCTGAAAAAAGTCTTTAAAGTATAAAATTTTCAATATCATGTTATGGTGCCTACGGACTATCCCATACCTATTATATTCTAAAAAAACCGTTTTCAAAAATAAAAATGGTTCTTAGTTGTATTTCGACTTATCCTTCATCTCCACCTTACTTCAGCCAGTCCAAAGTTACAGATCCACCCTGTATAAAGGTTATTAACTTTTTAACTATTTCTGATAATTTGGCGATTTAGTTTTTTTACTTTCCCAGTTAAAATATAAAGTTTTACCGATGTTGTCTCAGCGGTTTAACCCGTCCGTCGAGTCGGGATTTCCAAACCCTCGTTTAACCCTCTCGCAAAAACTTTACTTGACGTCTGTAAACCAGATATTTATATAAATAAGAATGGTGAATTGTGTCAAATTAATAAAGGTGTATTGCAATTGCGTACGTCTGTAAAGATAGTAAATGGTAACCAATGCTCGTGGACATTTAAAAAAAAACGGAAGATTTTGTTTGATGACGACGTTTGTTAAATTTTATGACCATTTTTGTTACAATGGCGGATTTAATAAGTCGAGAAATTTTCTTCTTAGATTTTCTTATTTTTTTGCCATGAGATGAGACTCAATGTTTTTTAAACTTTCTGAACATTTTTTGTACAATGGCGGACTTATGCCTTATTATGGAATACAGAGCAATGTTAAGAAATGTTGTTTTAACATTTTTTTTGTCATAGATACCAGAAAACTTTACAGTTCTTCACAATTCTGTATTGTTAGAGATCCCATAAGGTCGATCTGACGTAAACATATCTGAATCTCATTTGTAGGTTCGTTTCTTGAATCAAGGTAATTTTTGCCCCTTAAAAACGAAGTGCGTGTCAAGCTACATGTAGTATAAGGTTCCGTAGGTTCCTATCAGCACTAATTTTCACCATTGAAAAAAAAAACGTAAATCATCTAGCTTATAAGTGTCGTTAATAATTTTGTCTATTAGACTTAGGTATGCCTAAGTTAGCAATGGAGAGAGATAAGCGAGCAATGGAGAGAGCCATGCTTGGGGTTTCTCTGAAGGATAAGATCAGAAATGAAGTTATCCAACAGAGAACTAAAGTAACCGACATAGCTCTGTTGACGACAAGCTGAGTTGGCAATAGGCTGGGTACATATGTCGAAGAACCTCGATGGAGTAGACGGGTTCTAGAGTGGAGACCGCGATCTGGTAAACGGAATGTTGGGCACGATAGAACAGGATGAGACGACCAGAAGATGGCTCAGTGGCGTATTTTGAGGGAGGCCTGTCCAGCAGTGGACGAGTGTAGGCTGAAGATGATGATAGGCATCAGCCTAAGATGTTAATTTTTTGTTGAAATCACACTGTTTTTTCTGGACTACGGAACAATGATTATCAAGCAACCCAGTTTCTATTAACCAACTCTATTTCTTAAGACTTAAGTTACATTTTTAATTATCAAGTCAATCTATATTTTATCGACATACTAAGTTTGATTTAGAGCCGGTATTCTTTTGTAATTGAACTTCACTCATAAAAATTAATCCGTTTTAATGTGACATTAATCAGTTGTCGTCATTAACTTTGAAGTTTATTAATTTAATTAATAGGAGATTATAATTAATTCTTGAGGTTCGTGACTTTGATATTTATAAATAAGTAAGGCAGACAATGATATGATTAGTAGAGTTAAATTATTTGATGGTGCGTTGGCTCGCCAACGTCCAACACGTACAAAACAAATTACAGTGACGGCCGACTAATACGAAAGATTGGAAGTTGGCGAGCCAATGTGGAAATGAACCATTATTTGTGAGTTAAATTTGTATTTTTTTTCTGTTTCCGATTGAGCTAACATTTTAGTGCGGTTCGCCTCCCACATATTCCACCTGCAGGCTGGTTACACTGGCTGGCACATAGTCCCCTACTAAAAAAAAACAACAAGCAAACACAAAAGAAAAACTCACCTATGAACAGGAAAAAAGTTATCAAAATCGGTTAATCGGATAATAAGACTACTTACAGTCATCACCCACGCTCACATGCTTTGTCCGTAGTTTCTCTCTATAGCGATAATCATCTAAAACAAATAAGGAACGTGTTTTAAGATTTCGATAACAGCGCCATCTAGCGATAATCATCTAAAACAAAAAAAGTGTCGTGACAGCTAAAAAAGTGTCGTGACATCTTTTCGTAATATTTTTTTCCGTCTAGCTCCTTTCGATAACGCGCGATAAGGAACTTCGTTCCAAATTCTTTCCTATTTCTAAATACAGAACCCTAAAAGCTATTGTTTACTGCAAAACCAGTTCCGTACAATTACCCTCCAAAATCCAAACCGGGTTTTAACCACTTAATTCAGAGATATTGTAATCTGGACGTAGATTAAAACCTATCTTCGAAGCACCCGCATTCTGGAGACTATTTCAGATTTAATATAAAGATAGAGACACTGTGACCGTTATCAACGGTGTGTGGTTTACAGAAGTAAAGGTTCACACAAATTGGTTAATGGATACAGGGTGCGACGGGAAAGAGTGCCTTGGGCGTAAAGCGTCGCGCCGTCCCTCCAAACCCCGTGCTGGGTTCTGGCCTCAGCCGGGGTTCGGACGCTGAGTGTGAGCGGTTGGAGGTTTTAGTGCGGTTCAACTCCCACATAACCCGGTCCGGATCCGGTGAATCCTCCAACTGAAAAAAAAAAAATGGATACCGGGTGATTTCGTAAGCTAGTGTCAGCAAAAGTGCCGTGCAAAAGAATATAATTAAATCACGTCTTTACAGGAGAGCGATTTGAAATAGAATTTGTCAAAAACATTAGTCCTCACTTTTTTCTGAATTGTTCCAGAGATTTTTTTTTACACAAGCATTTAAGCTATATTTTATTTTGTAATGAAATTAATTCAAGGGATACTTCTGTTTCTAACATTGAGGAGTTTCTTCATGTAATTTTATTCGTCTATCTTCGAAACTATGTTAAATACAGAAATTTTGGAACGAAGTTCCTTATCGCGCGTTATTGAAAAGGGGCTAAACGGAAAAAAATGTTACGAAAAGTTGTCACGACACTTTTTTTGTTTTAGATGATTATCGCTAGATGGCGCTGTGATCAAAATCTTTTAAAACACGTTCCTTATCGCGTGTTAGGAAAAAAAAGTATAAGATATCTTTTAATCGAAAGGAACTTCGTTCTATTCGGGTGTCCCATGACACCTCTCAAGTTTTTATTTTTACTGACAGAAAATATGGGCTACCCTAGTTCTAGAACTGCAACAAAAGCATTTTCGGTTTATAATAATATGTAACTCTGTTCTTTTGCAGAGGGCGAGTCATACTCTTTACTTCTGTTTGTTCTATGGCTTGGTGACGGCCAACAAAACGTCGGGGACAATCAAATGAATCCTATTTAGCTTGTTTAACTTAAAGATGTTTGTGTTTGTCTCTTGCACAGTTCTCGAAGAGCCGTGCTTATTTCGCGGATTTTATGTTTTTCCTGTTTCTATCTCTTATCTTTTTCAGGGCAAATTTGATTGGTTAAAATAAACCTGTCGATATGGATTGACTTCCAAAAGTAAAAGGACGTATTTCGATTAAAGTGTTCGTTTTCTTGTCATTATTTTGTGGGACCAATTTTGATGGTAGCTTTTATTTCAATGCTTGTCTTGAGTTAGTTTAAATTCAAATACGGCACATTTATTTAATTATCTTTTACAATTATTATTAGCTTATTTTTTTACATTATATTTTTAAAAAACATTTACAAAAAAATTAATTTAAAATATACAACATAAAAAACGGCGGAGTCTACGACCCAAGCCATCAGTGGTCAGGGCTCAAGAGAGAGGAACCTAATTATCCTGATTTATAAAAAAGGTAAATAAATAAAGTTCAAAAACGTTGAAAAAATAATGTCTGGCCGGAGTGCTGATTGCACATTTATGTTTTTATTTTTCATTTCCACAAAAATGTTTCGTAAAAACAAAAAGATTTTTTAAAACCAAAATACTCATACGTTTTAAACCAGTTTAAAAAAGATACATTCCATTCACAAACATTTAAATTTCACTCTACAATATCTGAAATACCACGTGGCATCAATATGATAGTTATAAACGACTCGATCCAAATTAATTAAAGCAAACCGAAATACCGCGGCGAACAACCGTTTTAATTGGAATTTATTAACCGAAGTACACCCAGGAATATTTGTATAATCGTAATGTTAACTTAATTCTTATTTATCTGAATATTTTGTTTGGAGGTACTGTCAGAAACAAATTGTTTACATTTAAAAGGCCGTAACAAACGAGATTTAATAAATGTCCTTTAGGTAGGTGATAGATAACGGCCACTCATTGCCTTGGCATTGCAGAGGTTTATGAGCGATGGTAACCCCTTATAACCCCTCATAAAAGAAAAAAGACATGCCCGCTGACTTTCTTGCCAGTTCTTCTCAGGACGGTGGCTACAATTATTTTTTTTTTGTGTCCGAACTAGTGGTAGCTTTTAACTTTTGACGTCAACAAGAATGAGTACGTCCTCAATGTTGAAAATAAAGTATTTCATTTCATTTATCATCAAGTGAGCTCATTTTTTTGCCATGTAGGCAGACGAGTCAACGGGCCATCTGATTATAGGTAGGTAATTACCGTCGCTCACGGACCACTGCTATGTTAGGAGACACTGTATAGCCGCTACCTACAACCTATGTTGAAGGACCTTCTTAAGCCTCGTTCTCGCTCTGTTACAAAAAAGTGCTATCTTAAATAAATGTGAAAGTAAATATGGCCACTATCAGCATCAAGTAGTAAAAGAATCGACCTTGCTTCAATATGGTTAGTTAAAAATTAAAATTTGCACACGTTCACTTCTTTTTATGTTTCTTTGGCCATCTTCCAACTCCTTAATCAGATGATCATCATAATATTATTGTATTGAGATATGAAAAAATACAATCATTTTTCAAAGTATGTTTATTTAGTGACTATCAAAGAAAGACTAAATCAATATAAATCAATCTTAAATGTAAAAACGATTCACAAAATGTGTTGCTAAGCACATAATTCAACAACGATTGATCCAATTTGGCCAATTATTTTATGTAATGTTCTTTGAAGTTCGAGGATGGTTTTCAACGATGAGATATAATGATTGCCGAAAAAAGGTATAATCTTAGTTGCTATTTAGGGTTCACGTAAAGTGTAGATGATGTCGCGGCCCGCGGGTAGCAGCTAGTTTAAATATAAATTTCAACAGATAGTATAATTATTTACAGTTTCAAAACTATAGTAGTTTATTTAAAATTACAAATTAAAAAGGTCGTATCTTAATATACGTCTTTAAAAAATGTTTTTTCTCAACCATTTTCACGACGATAGTACATTTAAAGCCCAATGATTCCTCGCTCCTGTGGCTCGTCATTAATTTTTAATTACTACTGAAGATGACAAGTAATGATTTTCGGGTTGTAATTATAAGACGTAACTTTGTTATATCATAATTTAAAATGTAGTTGGAGCGTTTGGAAGAAAATAATGAAGCATCATTAAGGTGGTCTCTTGAGTGTAAATTTGTAATGTTTATTGTGACTACTTATGAGCTGGATTCCTTTACTCAATGCTAAAAGCACAGTATTATTATGCTCTGTGGTATATTTTTTTCTACTAAATCAAGAGTTGGGGACATACACATAATAATGTTATCTTTTGAAAATTGTATTTGGTATTATAAAACTAAACATTGTTGTAAGTAATTAATAGGTACTGATTTGGAACCTATTAAGTATATAAATCTCAAAGTAAAATTCAATGCAAGTTTTATAGAAAAATATGCCGTCAGTTTATTCATATTCACATTATTTGAGTTTTGTCCATGATTTTCATTGATGTATTACAATACAATACAAAAACTCTTTATTGAAACACCACATGTATGTACATAATTATACGTTACAAAAATGTAAACAGAGTCAATCAAAGGGCGGCCTTATCTCTTCGATCCTCCTAAGCGATCTCTTCCAGGCAACCATGCACGGAAAGAAAACAATTAAAAGAAGAAGACGGTGGTGACGAACAATAATATTTACATTTGTACCTACTTAAATTATATAGATTTAACACATTTAAAAATTCAGACAAAATTTACAGTGTAATAACCTAACAATTAACCATTAGATCTCCACACTGTTGTTTATGTATATAAACAACAGCGTCACGTTAAATGTTCCTAATGCTCCACCCTCAATTCTTGTAGTCTAATCCATAGCCAAATCAACATCATTAAAGCACAAAGGAGCAGAGCTTCGAGCTTTTGATTCATCGGCTTTTGTATGTTTTATTTCAACTATGTAATTATATAGATAAGTTGTACGGAATCATTTTAATTAGGATAATGGAAAATGTACATTTTTCTTATCGTTTCTTGCTTCCTTTTTTGGGATAGGATAGAGATAATTATATAATTTATTGACTTGTGTGGTGGTTGTGTGGTTGAAGCGTTTTTCGAGCGGGAGGTTGTGAGTTCGATCTTTGAATTTCTGAAAGATTTATGTGACTAAAAACGGCGAAAGAAAACATCGTGAAAAATCTGTAGGAATAAGAATCCTTTTGAAAATACAGGGTGATTTTTTAGAGAGGGCACATATTGCAGGAGGGTGATGAGTAGGTACTCTGTTCTAATACGGAATATTACAAAAAATAGGTAAAAATACAATATGTTTTTTTTAAATCTAAATTCGACAAAACTACCCAAAAATTCCTAAAATAAAAATAGTTCTAAGTTTTATTTCAACAGGTCATTCACCCCACGTCAGATTGTCCAAAGTTACAGATCCACCCTGTATAATTTTTTTAAAGACAAACAAACAAATAAGCCTACGGCCTGGTGGTAAGTAGTTATCGTCGTTCAAGAGCCTCTGACTACTACTTCACTCCATTAGTAAAAACAATTTTATTGATTCTAAACGAACTGCAGTATGTGAAACTTGCCACGCCCTCAATATGTGACTATAACTCTTATTTCGAATCTAAAACATTTTCACAATGCAATAAATCATTCGGAATGACGAAAGGGCAATTAAGATACTCGGTTTTACTCTGGAATCTTTCTAATGGAGCTATAAAAATTATTTATATAGGGCTGCCTTATAATTGTGAAGAAAATTAAAAGATTTAGGAATTAGTCAGGTATCTACTGGTACTGTAACAACCCATTACTGCCCACTGCTGAGCTCAGGTGTCCTCCGAAGAGGGGTTAGGCACCACGCTTGCCCAATGCGGATTGGGGACTTCACATATCCTCAAAGGATTTTTAGAACCCTTTTCCGATATGCAGGTTTCCTCACGATGTTTTCCTTCACCGTTTTTAGCCAGTGGTGTTGTGAAAAATTGCACATAAATCTTTTTCACATTTAGATTTAGAGGTACAAGCCGGCAAGCGCTTCAACCACTCGGCCACCACGACTGGTGATCCAGGTATATATTACAAATATATATTCAGACTATGCGACGTGAATGAGAAGTACCTTAAATAATTAAGATAGAATATTTGCAAAACGAAAACCATCATTTTATTTTTGATATTTAATATTACTGCATTCAAAGATTTTTCATATATTATTTTGTTTATATCATCAATATTAAAGGTGCCATTTCACGACCTGGGACACCCATCTACAACGTCATGGCATTACCTCTTTAGAGCATAGATAAAGTAGGTAAAAGATAGGCCATTGTTTTCAAACTGATGTGAATGGTCATTGGGACAGTCGCAAATTAGTAAAGAAAATCATATTAAAACTTTCATGCATTTTCAACGGGTTCTTACCACGATATTTAATTAATTGAGTTGTCTCGATATTTCAACGTTGTTGCAAACGTCATGATCACGAGAAGACTGGATACTGCGGGTCGATTTAAGAGCAAACAAATCTGTCTACCCTCTTTCTCGTTCGCTTTTAGGTAGGTAGTACCACTGGAACTCGAACTCACATCACGACACACCACACTCACTGTATCTACAACACTCTCTGAGCATGAACTAAAATAAATCGACCCGATGTTTTAAAGGGTTGCCAGGCAGAAATTAGGACAAATTAGGGCACAGGGTAAGAAGTAGAACTAATTCGTACACATTGACATTAAGTGCATGCAAAATTTCAGCTCACTCAGAAACTGGGAAGTTGGTCAAATTCAATTCGCAAGATCCCACTCGAACTTACATAGATACATAGTTACTTTACTTTTACAAATATTATACCATTGATTTTTATAATAAGAGGTTTATGGTAATAAAAATCAGTAATTCGCAAACAAACGCCCACTCATTAATACTGAGAGTTACCTATTTTTCCGATGTCTATAAAATACATTAGGTAGGTACATAATTACATCCACTGCAAGTAAAAAGCCTTTAATCTCTACTAACATCAAATTGTCATTTAACACTGCAAGATAACAACGCTGTTTTAAACTTATATATCACAAAAATAATCAGTAAATCTAAATTATTGTGAGAAGTAAAGCGTTAAACTGACCTCAGTTAATCAACGATAGTATGGTATCTTTTATCTTATCTTTTTACGGTACTGTACCACAGAATAGGACAGAAGGCAATTTACATACAAATATTTTTTGATTTCTTCTGATTATCTTCTGATTAAATTCGTTGCGGGCCCAAGACAAGTTAGCTTTCCCTTGGGTTCCTGGGCTTCACTGCTCAGAGTCATTACGATGCTCGCCGCTGTGGATCCTGGCTGCCCAGGAGTTACAGTTGTGGGAGTGAGAGGTGGGCAAATACCCGAATACAAATATTTGTATAACGCACAATTTAACTACTTTCTCAGAAGTAAAAATGCACAAAACACTGCGGGAAGAATTTAAAAGTACAAATCAATTATTTGTAAGAAAACTATATTATGAAGAAGATATTATGAAACACGGTGAGTCTATCTACTTTAGAACAAAAGTTCTTATCTACATCTTCAAACATTGCCTATAAATATATAGGTTTAAGACTGTTATCAAAGAACGGCTATGCAGTAAAACATATTATAAACTTAATGATTATATAAATGACTGCACAAAATGGGAATGAGGTGCTCGTCCTGGGCCGTTTCAATTGATACATTTGTTAAAAACAAGAACATTGTAAAACAAATTGAAAAAAAAAAGAAAAAAAAATTAAATAGACATGCCCGCTGAGTTTCTTGCGCCGGTTCTTCTGCGTGCCGGTTTTAGTGCGGTTCAACTCCCACATGTCCGGGATTTCCTCATGGTCAAATATGGTAAGAACGTAAACTGATGTATACAAAACAGTTTTATTTCTGTTTGTAAGTATTCTATGTATTGCACGGTATCGACTGTAGTATCAATGTAATTTGAATAAAATTTGATACAGTTCTCTAAAGATACATATATTTTATTATCATTTTATTGTTTAAATAAAGATATAACAATTCTATTTATATGATAATCAC
The DNA here is from genome assembly GCA_030269945.2 of Trilocha varians. NCBI lineage: Eukaryota > Metazoa > Arthropoda > Insecta > Lepidoptera > Bombycidae > Trilocha > Trilocha varians. The sequence continues at coordinate 8,517,657 of AP028273.1, read as the reverse complement.
GGCTCTAAATATTTCCGATATTTCGTAATATAGGGTAACCCTAAAAATTAGCCCCAACTTTTCTAGTTAAATATGCTCTTGGGGCTAGTTTTAGTCTTTTAGGGCTTTTTTTGAAGTTTTATCGAATTAAGTCACCATTAAATTTTGAGATATGTGCTTTCATTAAACAAAGAAATAGGTGAGATGTGTAAGATAAGGAATCCTTTACACCTACGAATATAAAATTTCTCGCGATATACATCTACGTGCAAAATGTCAGCTCTATAGAAAACGGGATGTCAAATTTAGCTTGCAAGATTCCACCCGAACTCACATAGTAACATAGATACATAGTTACATCCAGTGCAAGTTAATACGAATCTATACTAATATTATAAAGCTGAAGAGTTTGTTTGTTTGTTTGAACGCGCTAATCTCAGGATCTATTGGTCTCATTTCAAAAATTCTTTCACTGTTGGAAAGTCCATTTATCGAGGAAGGTTATAGGCTATATTTTATTATCATAAAAATTAGGGATCCGCATGAAAATATCGAATATGTAACAAAAGGGGAAAAACCTATTTATGCGTACGCTGCAAAAACTATTGACCATAGAACAAAATGATGTACTACGGGTTTTTAGGTCACAGTAAGACTAACAAAAAAGTCCAGAACAGCATATATCTAACTATCATAGTTTAGCCACAATAACCGCTTTTATGTTTATAGAAAAATTTTTTTCGTCCCAAGATTGAATTTAACGTTAAATGAGTATCGTTATTTTAACCCTTATCCAAATTAAGTATTTTGTTATCAAGAGTATTAATGTAGAAGTAAATTACTTTTTGTTTTATTCCAATCGGACTTTTCGTTTAGAAGTTATTACGAGTATAAAACGTAATGAATATGTAGGTGCAACAGCAGGTCGCGAAAATAATAACTCGACGGCATTGCGAGTACTATTTGAACCCCTTTGTAACGCAGATGAAGTTGCGCGGGTCAGCTAGTCTTGTAATAAAAATGCAATAAAGTTTATACGATAATCATTTTCTAAGTAAATCCGCCATAATCGAATCATTTAAAAGGTCTATAAAATCTGACTTTATGACTATTTATTTTTGAACCTTCACTGACGAAGGTCGTGACTCGCGTTTACATATTATCAAGTTAATTATGATAAATTACAATCAAAAAGATAAGGCTTTGATGTTTTTTTTTTATTGCCTTGTAGGCAGACGAGCCAACGGGCCACCTGATCGTAAGTGATTGCCGTCGCTCATGAACCTCTGCAATGTAAGTCTGCAATGTATAAGAGTATCATAAGTTATATTTAAAAAATTCAACCAACTTTTACTTACTAGACCTACTTCTATTTTTCAAAAGCTTTTTTTACTTTTATTGCGGTTTATGGCGGGTACGAATAGGCCATACCTCTAAATCTTAATTTTAATAATATTATATCACGGGAAGACTGAGGAACTGCGGGTAGGTCATCAAGAGGGTAGACAGATTTGTCTGCTCTTCAATTGTGCTGAAATATCGGGACCTTTCAATTAAAAATAATCGTGGTAAGAACCCGTTTAGTAATAGTGTAAGTGATATTATGATAAAAATAAATAATAAATGAAGAAAATTAACAAAATAAATCAACAAATCAACATTCGTTTGATAGGCTTGTCCGTGAGTGTGAGTTCGTGAGAGCTATTTGCATGAAAATTTTGTTTATTTATATTGTATTTGTATTGTGTTATTTGTGTTGATTATTTTTAGTTACCAACACATGTACAAACAGAGCATTTTAGAATCGAAAACCTTGGACAAAGTCAACTCTGTAATAGTTTTTAGAAAAATGGTCTTTATCTGGATTGAGATAAAGATTGTTTTCCGTTGAAAACCGTAAAGAACATTGACATTCCAATAAAACCATGTAAAAATACTATTAACCTAAAGTTTGGTTTTTCTAACGTGTCTTATTAACGTGCGCTAATAATTGTGTCTATTTGCGATAACATGGAATCACCACTGTGATCCTTTTTAATTTTGTAGGTAATTTCCATAGAACTATTACATCTTCATCATTCTATGGTAATTTCATAATTCTATGGTAATTTCAGACATGTTGCTATGACATGTCCCTCTTTAAACGAAGTTTTTTTTTATTGCCATGTAGGCAGACGAGCCAACGGCTCATAAAAAAGTCCTGTATAGGTAGGTGATAGATAACGGCCTCTCTTTGCGATGCCAGGGATTGCAGAGGTTCATGAGCGACGGTGACCGCTCACCATCAGGTGGACCTTAAGGTAATTTAACTATCTTGCAATAAAAAAACAAGTAACGTATTTTCGAGTTTCCTACTAAATTCATGGTCATTTAAAGAAACCTTCAAGTGGGATCCAGTTAAGAAACAGTCCACAAACAATGTCTAAAAGCAACAACAGCCAAAAACATGCAATTTCACAAAATTTTACTACTTAGCTTAAATACTCTTCACTAAACACAAATTAAATTAACAAACTAAGTAAGAGACAGGTAAGAAAAAACAAACTCATACCAAATTTAACAGTCCCATAGTCCATTAAATCCTGTGCTCATAAAACGAATCTTACATTCAAAGATATCTAATTAAACTCATTTATGTACATTCTACTCGTTCGGTTTTCGACACCCGAAGCTAAACATTTACAATGCTACCGATCTTGAATTCCGGTTCGAGGTTCATTTCGATTTAGGGTTCCGTAATAAAAAACTAAAGAGAAAAAACTTGAGAGGTGTCAAGGGACACCTGGAACGAAGTTCCTTTCGATTAATTAGTGAGGGAATTGTAATAAAATTTTATTTTTTTATGTAATAACTTAAATAAAATATTTTGATCACAGCGCCATCTAGCGATAATCATCTAAAACAAAAAAGTGTCGTGCCAACTTTTTCATAAGAATTTCCGTCTAGCCCCCTTTCGATAACGCGCGATAAAGAACTTCGTTCCAAAAAAAAAAGTATGGTAATGGAAACACTAGTTAAATCTTTATCAAATTCATACGAAAGACTGCTAACTAATCTAAAAAGAATCAACGAAATCGGTTCATCCCGAAAATAAATATTCCTCCTCCTAAATAGTCCTCCAGTGCAGATGTAGCAGAGATCCAAGAGCGATGGCATCCACTTCTGATTAGGTACTCATCTGCCTACAAAAAATAACGTCATTTTTTTATATTTTTAAACAAAATTTATTTAAGAAGCAAATCTTCCCTAAAACGTTTAAGTCGTCGGAAATTAAACCATGAATATTTAACACAAGATTAAATCGTGTAGACGAAGGTGTAGGCCTAATTTTTCTCCACTTAACTTAATGTTCGATTTTATGGTTTTTATCCATAATGATTTCTGCTGAAAATCAGCGCTATTGGTAAAAACCTACAATATGAACTAATAGCTTAAGCTGAGCTGAAACCATTTCTCCCGTCATATTGGGGACACACAGCCATTTACATGTTGTTTATGTTCAACATAAATTAGTTGTTTTTTGTACCTACAATGAATGCATTTCATATTTAATTTAGGTGCATGTTAATTATTCATATCATACATAATATTTACGAACTTGTGTCCTCTGTGTGTACGTGGTGAATAAATATTTTTTCTTTCTTTCTTTTCTTTCTTTCTTTCTTTCTATCCGACTTTCAGAAGGAGTTTACCAAGTTGACTGCGTTTGTTTACTTTATCTGAGAACTCATGAATCGTATTCCTGAAAATATTTGGATTTGAGTAGTTTTTGATTAATCTTAAAACGTGATATTATTAAGATGTTATTTTATTTCTTATCTGAATGAACCGATTTTAATATATATATATATATAATATTTGTTTAACCTGAGAATCACTTATGAATTTCTGAAAATGTAACCTTTTTTTAACTCGTAAAAAATATAGAAATGAACATGCAGAACCCTTTATTTTTTAATCAAACTCGAACTTAACTTATTTAAAAAATGGACACGACAATGTTTACATTCTTTAGTGATCGTACATTAAATGTTGCTTCGAGCGATTTATATTAACTAAACCTTATAGTTATTTAAAACCTGTTTTAAAAGGTCCGAAAAATCTGGTTAATTATTCATAAACATTTTTTTTCGGTAATTTATGGATGACTTTAGTATGCGACATCGTATGCCTAATGTACGGAACATTAAAAAATAAAATTACTGGAACAGATATCGTGTTCACGGGTTTTAGCTTTTAATTCTATTTTCTTGTTATTATTATTATTGGTCGTAATACAGAGCTGCAATACTGCACACACACACAAGATATAGTTTTATCGAAGTATGTTTCCGTGGACTGTGGACAAGCCGTTCGTTCTGGTAGCCAGAAGCCTAGTGCGTCGCGCGCTCATTGGCTGCCGTGAACACTAATAAAAAAATAAAGACTTCGAGTTTGAACGCGCAAGCAACAGCCGAACTTGCGAACGTTGTAATTATTATCCGACGCGAAGGTTCACACTCCTGTTAGTGCAAAAACTACACACCCAAGACTTCACCAGCGACCTTTGGACTGTGTGATATATTCCACGGAATTTGTGAGGACTTCACCAACGACGGCGACCAAAGCTTCGCTTCGCGGTGGGTCCGACCAACCGAATATGTTTCTCTGTATAAAAATCACCAGTTATTTTATTGTTATGTAGGCAGATGAGTGAACAGGCTACCTGATGGTAGGTGGTCACAATGCAATTTCAGGGATCACTGACCTACCTTTAAAAACTTTTCTAGGATAGTTTGTATTGTTTGTCGATTTATATTATAGGTACAAGATGTAATTTTGAAATTGGAGAATTTTAATTTTAATCCTAATAGTTTTGCTTCTCTATAAGTATTGAAAAAGAAATTTGAGAGGTGTCAAGGGACACCCGGATGGAACGAAGTTCCTTTCGATTAAAACGTTGTTTAAAAGTGTGTTTTAAAAGATTTTGATCACAGCGCCAGCTAGCGATAATCATCTAAAACAAAAAAGTGTCGTGACAACTTTTCGTAAGATTTTTTTCCGTCTAGCCCTCTTTCACAGCGCGATAAAGAACTTCGTTCGAAAATCACTGTAGTTCTTTTAAAAATAGTTTATAAATTCGTTAAAATCACTAATTCAAGTAGGTACTTCACGGTGTTTAACCTATCTCTCTGTATAACTAAGTAATACTTACTAAAGAAGTACATCATAGCTACCGAACAGTTGAACCGATTTAGATTTTCCAAATTCAAGATGTCTTCTATAGCTACTTCTTTTTTCATTATTTCCCATATATAGATAACAAATGAAAGTTGTTTTGACGTTGCTCATTTTTTTTATTTGATACTCTAAGATTAATCTGTTACTAATAAATTTGATTAACAAAATCACATATAGTTTATTCCTTGTAGTCACGCAATCAAAATATATGATTTTACACACATTTCGTCACCTCACATGTAACACATACATCCAATCTACATAATATTAACATTCTCGTACAAACAGCAGGTGAAACCATCTTGTTAAAATACAATGTTATTAGAACAAGTTTAGACTGTTAAGAATTTTTAATGTTGACTTGAAAACAATTAAAAATGTACTTTTTTTATTTATTGTTATGTAGGCAGACAAGCCAACGGGCCACCTGATCGTAAGTGGTTACCGTCGCTCATGAACCTCTGCAATGTCAGGGGACATTGAGGGGTCGCTACCTATGACCTAACTTTAAGGACCCTCCTCAAGCCTCGTTTGAAGAAGGACAAGTCATAGCGCTGTGGGAATACTACTTACTTCGATTTCAATTCATCTACACTACCATGTTTTATTTTAGAATTTTATTTTTAACTTTGAAATTATTAGTGAGTTAACGAACTTATGTTAATAAGTTCATCAGTACGGTTTCACTATCCCTGCGAAGGTTGTAGGCAACGTTAACTTAAGCTATAATTAGATACTTTACGAGTAATGCACATACACTAACACACTCTCACATACATATCCACTTACTCACACCTCCACACACATCTACAATTACTGCACACCAATTCAAGCTCAAGTTTAGAATACTTCATCCTTTTTTGTGTTTAAATTTTTATTGTATTTTATACTTGTCTTTTTTCACTCTTATTATTATATAAACTTAATTAAAGTAAAAAGTAACGTTGCAATACACCGATGACGTGTCCAACCTGGTACCTGTAAATGGGATCCGTAGCATAAGTTCTGCTTATTACGGGACTCACTGATTACTGATAAAATGTGTTAAGTGATGTTTAAATAAATCAATTCATTCATTCAAAAAGTTTTTTTACGAAGTTATCGAATTCTAATTCATTTTTCGATTACGAATAGCCTTTTATATTCTTCCACTATTTTGTCATAGAACCGGCGTTGTAAATTGTATTAACCACTTAACTGGGAACGTCACTATTCGCTGGATGGCGAAACTGTGAACTTCATTCGGAATCAATACCGTGTTTGAGCCCCTTTTTAAAAACATTTTTTTCCAATAATTTTCAATTTAGATTTTTTATAAAACCTTATAAGGACTTGTGGCTGATGGGAAGTTAGCGTGGAACCAGTAGCGTGTTTAACTATCCCTAATTAGCTGAACTAAGTTGTTAAAAATACAAATTTGAATTGTAAAATATTGTTGTTCTAATTTCCTTGTTTATTTGCATGCATGTTAAGGTATTTTCATTGTGCAAAAGATTTTTATGAAAATAATTAACTAGAATAATTTAAATAAGGCAACAACTTGGTTTGAATGTATGTTTGAGGCCCAGTTATCAACATAATAGAGTCCGTCAGCTTATTGTGTCAAAACGATATAGTACCTTTTTTATTTGCAATCTGTTGTAATTATAAATATATAACATTTAACATTATTTAGAAGCTGGTAGGGGTGACAGGACGCGTTCGCGATTATCGCTCACGTATCGCCCCGTCAATTCGCCCCGCTTCTACATACAATCATAAATTTCTTTAAACACTCGCGGTTATCTACATCACTTACACTATTACTAAACGGGTTCTTACCACCATTTTATTAAATGATCCCGATATTTCAGCACTGTTTCAAGACAAGGTATGGTCATGGGAAAATTGAGACCACTTGATCGTAAGTCGTTGCCGTCGCCCATAGGAATCTGCAGTCACTACTAAACTATGATTCCTCCTAAGAGCTCTTTTCAAGCCTCATTAGAAAAAGGTCAAACTCACAACACAAAATACCAACATACTAATGGTGTAATCCGAAAAGTTATTTAAACATTAAATAAAACCCATCTCTCTAATACACTATTCATAACTTCAGAACATTGAAAGCATTAGCACTCAAAAGGTCAGCTAATCCGCGATTTTCCCTTCGAATGCTTGTAAAACTCCTCCAAAGCCGCAAGTTGGATTTAAGTTGGTTAATTCGTCCGCGATTAGAAGTAGCTAAAGCAGTAAAATACGGAGACTCGTTAAAATATCATTAGGTTAAAGTATCGTGTAAATGTGGCTGGCTATTGGGAGGTATTTTTACAAGCTTTATATTAACTTGCACTGGATGTAACTATGTATGTTCGGATGGAATCTTGAATGCTACATTTGACTTCCCGATTTCCGATTGAGTAGATATTTTGCACGCAGATGTGGGTAGATCGCGTGACAATGCAATAATATGACGAAATGGCGCTAATCTGATTTTGTATTAGGAAGGTCATCATATGAACTCTGTACTAAATAAGATAGACCTGTCGTTTTTAGGCTCATTTTGCTTGTCTTGGCTAGCACTCTACTGATGTCGCGACGGGAAAGTGTCCCGCAGTGCGTAACGCGTCGCGCATAACCCCATGCTGGGTTCTGGCCTCAGCCGGGGTTCGGACGCTGAGTGTGAGCGGTTGGAGGTTTTAGTGAGGTTCAACTCCCACATACTCGGGTGGGGATTCGGCGATTTCCTCCAACTAAAACAAAAAAAAAGCACTCTTTCTTTAAAATAAATCAGTATCTCCGATGTTTATCAAATCAATCGTAAACGTCATCACGTGATGACAACACGATGACTCAGCTGCATGATAATGACTTGATCTCGTATTACAATGATGACAGAGAGAGAGCATCGAGATTATGATGACTTGTGTGTTTCGACACGTGGGGTCGGTATTGTTTTACATTATAAATTAATCAATATCCGACGTGAGTGCTTTAAATCGAGATAAAATTACTTTGATATCTTATTTATAGCAGCCTTTACAGCAGATTTTAACTGGTATGACGAATTAAAAAGAATTTATAATTCTAGTTGAATAGGCGTCTACTAATATGAATTAGTAGACGTCTATTCAACTAGATGCGGATTGGGGACTTCACATATCTTCAAAGGATTTTTAAAACCCTTTTCCGATATGCAGGTTTCCTCACGAGGTTTTCCTTCACCGTTTTTAGCCAGTGGTGTTGTGAAAAACAGCACATAAATCTTTTTCATATTAAGATTTAGAGGTACAAGCCGGCCGGTTTTGAACCCGCGATCTCCCGTACGGAAGGCAAGCGCCACTCGGCCACCACGACTATTACATGTAGCGAAAAATAACTACTTTAAAGCCTCATCGACCATATTTTTAGTGTAACTAGTAAAACTGGTTTATTATATTTTAAACTCTCGTCCTCAGTGTTTCCCGAGCTATGATTTGTCCTTATTTAAACGAATCTTCTCTTCAAACGAGGCTTAAAGAGAGTCGGGACTGCAATGTCTAGTGACATTACGAAGATCCTTGAGTGACAGTAACTATATACTATTAACTAGGTATTAACTGTCCAGTTGTCTCATCTACCTGTTTTCAACAAATAGTTGGCCATCTAGTAACAAAATGCGTCACATATGTACGATATTTTGACTTCCAAAGCAGTAAAATTTAAAATAATAGCTTCATATTTTGTCAATTTATTTTATCTGTCTGTATCTGTATCTGTACCAACCCATTACTGCCCACTGTTGGGCTCAGGTCTCCTCAGAAGAGGGATTAGGCATAGTCCACCACGGTTATTTATTTTATAATCTCATCGGAATAATTCCATACCTCTATACTTGAGATTACGTAAGCCGGACTTTCATGTTAATTCACGTTTTTTGCTGAATATCAAATTCCTTTGAAATTCATACTTCATAGTCTAGACCGCAACCTCGGATCTACGTGACAGATGACCGCAACTGTACCACAGAATAACTATTAAACAGAAGTTAAACCATAATCCATATCAGTCAATTTCAGTAAGGAAGTTTCAATGACGCAATTTTGTAACAACTAAACAAATTTTTCCATGAAAGTTTTATGAGGTGTCATTGTTATATCATTTTCAAGCAAATACACAGCTTTTTATGATTTTTTGAATGCGCGTAGCTGAAGTTAAATAGTTACACAAAATACAAGCTTTTAAGATCCTGAATATCATGTAGTAGTCCTGTACCAACTCATTACTGCCCACTGCTGGGCTCAAGTCTCCTCAGAAGAGGGATTAGGCATAGTCCACCACGCTTGCCCAGTGCGGATTGGGGACTTCACATATCTTCAAAGGACTTTTAGAACCCTTTTCGAACATGCAGGTTTCCTCACGATGTTTTCCTTCACCGTTTTTAGCCAGTGGTGTTGTGAAAAATTGCACATAAATCTTTTTCACATTTAGATTTAGAGGTACAAGCCGGCCGGTACAAGCATGTAGTAGTAGTAGAGTGCTAGTTAATACAAATAAAACTAGCCAAATTCAATTGAGCTGAAATTTTGTACGCAGATGTAGATGATATCGCGTGACAATGAAATACTATGAAAAAATAGCGCTGATCTGATGATGGATTCGGAGGGTGGTCATAGGAACTTTTGAGCTAAACAAGATATCAACGGGTCTATCTTCTTTAGCACAATCGGAAACCGGATAGTTTATCAAATTTAGCTTGCAAGATCCCACCCGAACTTCATAGTTACATCCAGTGCTAGTTAATATAAAGGTTGTAATAGAGTTTTGTACGTACATGAACTTCTTGCCGTGTGGTGCCGGCCTAGAATAGCACCACCCCACCTTGTCCCGTGGGTGTCGTAGAAGGCGACTAATTCAACCAAGGGACACTCCGGAGAGTGGGCAGCAGCGCTCTCTGAGTATAATAACATCATACTGCGATCGCCAACCCGCATGCCAAGCGTGGCGATTATGGCAAAACCCCCCATGAATACGGCCGAAAAGAATTGGCCCCCAGTCCCCGGCGGCCCCACTGTGCTTGGTTATGGTAGCGACCAAGCCAACAGTGGGGCAGGGGGTGCTAAGAATCCCCGGGTGCGATCCGGCTACCATAAACAACGAAAACTGCACCTGGCAACACTGAACACGCGTACACTGCGAACAGACGAGAGAATTGCGGAATTAGAGGAAGAGTTGAGCCGGTTGCGCTGGGACATAGTAGGATTATCTGAAGTCCGAAGAGAGGGGGAGGACTCGATGATCCTGCGGTCCGGCAACCTGCTGTACTTCCGGGAGGGCGAACAACTGTCCCAAGGTGGTGTCGGGTTTATCGTCCACAAGTCCCTTGTGAACAACATTGTGAAGATCGAGAGTGTGTCGGCAAGGGTAGCATGCCTTATACTCAGAATAACAAAGCGTTATTCGTTGAAGGTCATACAGGTTTATGCTCCAACCTCGGCACACTCCGACGATGAGGTGGAGGCTATGTATGAGGACATATCCAGAGCCATGCATAGCTGCAAATCTCACTTCGCCGTTGTCATGGGGGACTTCAACGCCAAGCTGGGCAAACGTTCTGAGGGAGAGCTGCGAGTGGGGCAATTTGGAGTCGGGTGTCGGAATCACAGGGGAAACTTACTGGCGGGTTTTCTGGAGAAGGAGGCTTTATACATGATGAACTCCTTCTTCAGAAAACGAGACCACAGGAAGTGGACCTGGATGAGTCCCGACGGTGCGACCAAAAACGAGATAGACTTCATCATGTCGACAAAAAGGCAAATATTCAGCGATGTCTCTGTGATCAATGCCATTAAGTTTGGAAGCGATCACCGAATGGTAAGAGGCACGCTGAATCTCAAGATCAAGCTTGAGAGATCCCGGCTGATGAAGTCTACGCTCCGACCAGCACAAGCCCACATTCAAAACCCCGAGAGCTTTCAGCTCGAACTCCAGAACCGCTTTAATAGCCTGGCCGGCACAGTGGACGAGTACAATGACGGTTTTGTGGAAGCTGTCCAAGCGGTAGGGTCTAAGTTCTTCAAGGCTCACCGTACAAACAGAACCAGAAGACTGTCGGACTCTACCCTGAGGCTTATGGAACAACGCCGTGAAATGACTCTGCAATCCTCAGATGATGCCATTAAACATCGACACCTCAATAGACAAATCTCTAAATCTTTAAAACGAGACCTGCGCCGATTCAATACCAAGCGTATTGAAGAAGCCATAGAGCGAAACAAAGGCACCAAAGTATTCGCGAGAGATTTGTCTATTGGGCAGAGTCGTTTGGCAAAACTGAGGACCATTGATGGCAGAGTTGTTTCATCGGGTCCTGAGCTTCTGGGTGAGATCGAGAGGTTCTATGGACAGTTGTACACATCTACTCGACAACCCGTGACAAATCTGGCAAAAGACCCAAGAGCCAAACTTACCCGACACTACACCGAAGACATCCCGGACGTCAGCTTGTACGAGATTAGGATGGCCCTCAAACAGCTCAAAGACAACAAGGCGCCGGGTGATGACGGTATCACGGCTGAGCTTCTGAAAGCGGGAGGGAAACCTGTCCTCAAGGCTCTTCAGAGGCTTTTCGATACCGTCATACTCGAAGGAAAAACGCCACGGGCATGGACTAGGGGTTTGGTCGCACTGTTCTTTAAGAAGGGTGATAATACCCTTCTGAAGAATTATCGACCCATTACGCTCCTGAGCCATGTCTATAAGTTGTTTTCGAGGGTCATCACGAATCGTCTCTCACGCAGGCTAGACGACTTCCAGCCTCCCGAACAAGCCGGTTTCCGAAAAGGCTATAGTACCGTAGACCACATACATACGCTGCGACAAGTTATACAGAAAACCGAGGAGTATAACTTGCCTCTGTGCTTGGCGTTTGTGGACTACGAGAAAGCCTTTGATTCGGTCGAAACATGGGCTGTATTGCAGTCCCTTCAGCGGTGCCAGGTCGACTACCGGTATATCGAAGTGTTGAAGTTCCTGTATGAAAACGCCACTATGTCAGTCCAACTCCAAGGCCAGGCTTCGAAACCAATACCTCTAGAGCGCGGCGTGAGACAGGGTGATGTCATATCACCAAAACTGTTCTCCGCTGCCCTGGAGGATGTCTTCAAGGTTCTGGATTGGAAAGGGCTAGGCATCAACATAAATGGCGAGTACATAACTCACCTTCGATTCGCCGACGATGTAGTGATCATGGCTGAAACCGCGGAGGAGCTCTCTGCAATGCTCAATGATCTCAGCAGAGTTTCCTTGGAAGTAGGTCTAAAAATGAACATGGACAAGACGAAACTTATGTCAAATGTCCATGTCGTACCTTCTCCAATAACTATCGGAGACTCTGTGCTTGAAGTTGTTGACGAGTACGTATACCTGGGACAAACTGTCCGATTAGGTAAGTCCAACTTCGATGCAGAGATCAAGCGACGAATCCAACTCGGTTGGGCAGCGTTCGGGAAGCTTCGGAAAGTTTTCTCGTCCACAATACCGCAGTGTCTCAAGACGAAAGTCTTTGACCAGTGTGTGTTGCCAGTGATGACCTACGGATCAGAGACTTGGCCGCTTACGATGGGTCTTATCAGACGACTCAGAGTCACTCAAAGAGCAATGGAAAGGGCTATGCTGGGTGTCTCTCTGCGTGATCAAATCAGAAATGAGGAGATCCGCAGAAGGACTAAAGTAACCGACATAGCCCAAAGAATTGCATCTTTGAAGTGGCAATGGGCAGGACACATTGTGCGAAGAACAGATGGCCGTTGGGGCCGAAAAGTTCTAGAGTGGCGGCCAAGAACCGGTAAGCGCAACGTTGGTAGACCCCCCACGAGATGGACCGACGATCTGGTCAAGATCGCGGGAGGTCACTGGATGCAGACGGCGCAGGACCGGTCGTTATGGCGAGGTTTGGGGGAGGCCTATGTCCAGCAGTGGACGTCTATAGGCTGATGATGATGATGATGATGATGAACTTCTGCACTCATATCTACTCTGTAACTTTGTCGTAACTAAAAAATGTGAAAAGGTTATTTTAGGATGCGAAAATATAACGAATAATGAATATAATTTGCACGGGTCTTTGAGCAATAGATGGAGTACATAAACCTTTAAAATTACATGAAACAACATCGCGAAAAAATCTTTTTAAAACATTAATAGCTTTTGAATGATTTTATTTATATAAAGTGGATGATAAAAATTGGATCTTTATATTACTGTTTCCTACCCGCCCAGCAGATGGGTATGTATGTGGGAAATGAACCGCACTAAAATCTCCTGCCTCTAAGGCTCAGCGTCCGAACCCCGGCTGATAGAACGAGATTGGGCGAGGTGACGGGACGCCTTGCACGATCAACGCTCACGTCTCGCCCCGTCACCCCCGGACGCCGGACCGGCAGGTGACGAAGTGACCACCGGCTTTCTTGGTCAGTGGGCTACCCGAAGCCCACCACGGCCCCATCTACGTGATGGAACCCTCCCCCGGAATACCCCTCTGAGTTCAGAACCCAAGTCATTTCAAATCAATTTGGTAAAGCCAAGAAAAACGCCAGATTGGAAGAGGAATAGTACATAATTAAAAGTCTTTTTCATCTTTTATATCTTTATCTCTTCATGATCTGTACTGTACCAACCCATTACTGCCCACTGTTGAGCTCAGGTCTCCTCAGAAGAGGGATTAGGCATAGTCCACCACGCTTGCCCAGTGCGGATTGGGGACTTCACATATCTTCAAAAGATTTTTAGAACTCTTTTCCGACATGCAGGTTCCTCACGACTACTGGCTAAAAACGGTGCAGGAATACATCGTGAGGAAACCTGCATGTCGGAAAAGGATTCTTCATGATCATCATAACATAATTTTAAAATTCGAGATTTTATGGCAATTCTTAAACAGTTATCCATAAAAGACAACGTATAATTCGGAATAACTTCATCTACATTCCGGTACAAAGTTAAACGAATAAGTTCGAGCTTGTTTTGAATTTTTCTTGAACTCTCCCTGTTATGTCAATTTTAAAACTTTGGTAATCCGATCCCTCCAATTGGCTTATTCAGATATGTTCTGTATTTTTTTCTTTTTAAATGGAAACATGTTTTTGGTGTGTTTCATTCGTTTTTTAGAAATAATCTGAGAAAATAGAACTAACCGGAACTTTTATTTCATTATCATCATCATCAGCCTATAGACGTCCACTGCTGGACATAGGCCTCCCCCAAACCTCGCCACATCGACTGGTCCTGGTGTCTATGGATCAGAGACTTGGCCGCTTACGATGGGTCTTATTAGACGACTTAGAGTCACTCAAAGAGCAATGGAAAGGGCTATGCTGGGTGTTTCTCTGCGTGATCAAATCATAAATAAGGAGATCCGCAGAAAGACTAAAGAAACCGACATAGCCCAAAGAATTGCATCTTTGAAGTGGCAATGGGCAGGACACATTGTGCGACTTTTATTTAGTTGGAGGAAATCTCCGGATCCTCAACCACTCCGACTCAGCCGAACCCCGACTGAGGTGGGACGGCGCAACGCGTTACGCAATACGCCACTCTCTCCCGTCTCGCCCCCATCTAAGCGAAACTAATGGTAGCTACAACGAATAATTTGAAATATTTTGCACTTAATTCTATGCAGGGTGATTTCTTAGTGAGGGTACATATTGAAGGTCATGGTAGCTGATGGTTATATACGACCAGTCAAAATATTATTACCAAAGAATATGGCTTAATGCCTTAGTAGTCGCAACTTAAAAATATCTAAAATTCTTGCAAAATGATGGTTTTTCGACAGCTGATGGGTGTGGCGGAGGTGTGCGGTGCGCGAGATCACAAGAGGTTGTTAGTCAACACTCTTTTAGCCGAAATTGTTTATATTTGACGTAGTTTTGTCGAATATAGATTAAAAAAAAAAAAAAAAAAATTTACCTAGTTTTTGTAATATTCCGTTTGAAAACAGAGTGCTCCCTCATCACCCTCCTGCAATATGTACCTTCTTTAAAAAATCACCCTGTATAAACCAATAAACTTTGAAGCTCAGGTCTCCTCAGAAGAGGAATCAGGGATAGACCACCACGCTTGCCCAATGCGGATTAGGGACTACACATATTATTATCATCAAAAGATTTTTAGAATCGTTTTCCAAAGCAGGTTTCCTCACGAAGTTTTCCTTCACCGTTTTAACTAGTGAGTGTTATGATAAATTGTACATAAATCTTTTTCAATCTAAGATTTGAAGGTCGAATCCCGTACGGAAAGCAAGCTTCAACCACTTAGCAACGATTTCTCAAAATATAACCCCAACTATAACAAGGGTTAGTAAATCAATTAAACACGTTAAAACATCAAACAAATCATACATTATTGAACGGAACGGCTCCCGTAACTTCGACGAGTTAAGTGGCTAAGTTGGGCTTAAGTAAGTTAAGCTGCGTGTAGGGTTGTCACGGATATTTGTTTATAAATATGTAGATTTGTAAGCTTCTTGTATTTGAGATGAGGTGTATCGTTATGAGAAGTAGTAAGTCTTTTTTCCTCCAACGAGGCTTGAAGAAAGTCTTTCAAGGTCGTGGTCAGCATCGTGGTGTTTTATGATGATATTGATTTTTATGTTTATGAGCGATGGCATGCACTTACGATCAGGTGGCTTCTTGGCCTCACAACTCACATTGTGTGCCTACAAAGCAAAAAACGATGAGCATATTTGCCCAGTAGTGGGCATTAATGACTCACTACGGCCTACCTTCAAAGACATCATTCATATTGGCTGTTGATCGGATAACTACATATTACGATACAAAATATCTTAATACTTTTACTAATTCCAGTATATCAACCCTAGAAGCAACTTAGCTAGCGTCCTGCAGTACAGACACGAACTGAACATTAAACTTATGGTTTATTCTATAACGTCTAAGTACGTGTGAAACTTACATGTTTCCATACGTTGTGTTATTGTTTTGTTGAGAGTAAAATAACTAAATTGAGAATAGAAAAAAGGACTTTGGAAGACGGTAGAGGTGTAATTGAAAAGTTTCGTACTTAGTCTTGATCGTGCCAATACGTGTTCCAAAAAACAGTTACAAAAGTTTTTGGAACGAAGTTCCTTATCACGCGTTATCGAAAGGGGGCTAGACGGAAATTCTTAAGAAAAAGTTGTCACGACACTTTTTTTGTTTTAGATGATTATCGCTAGATGGCGCTGTGATTACAATCTTTTAAAACAATTCCTTATTTTGTTTTATATGATTAATGCTAGATGGCGCTGTGATCAAAATATTTTATTTAAGTATTATAACTTAAAAAATAATTTTTTTATGACAATTCCCTCATTAATTAATCGAAAGGAACTTCGTTCCATCCGGGTGTCCCTTGACACCTCTCAAGTTTTACTTATTTTCGCGTTGAAGGCAGACAAGCAACCTGATCGAAAGCGTTAAGCCTGGACTTTAGCAATGTCATGGGAAACTGCGGGGCCGCTACCTACGTCCTACCTTAAAGGACTTTCTCGTAGCCTCGACATAAGACGCCGACCACATCTAAATGGGATACCATATTTTTTCCCCCGTTCGGCAGGTATGTGGGATTTGAACCGCACTAAAACCTCCAACCACTCACACTCAGCGTCCGAACCACGACTGAGGCCAGAACTCAGCACGGGGTTATGAGGGACGGCGCGACGCGTTACACTCTCGGCACTCTTTCCCGTCGCGCCGCCCCCCAATCGGATACCTAAGGTATAGCGAAAGAAATATATTTTCTAAAAGCTTTGTTTTACACTCTAAGTAGGTATGTATGGCCTCTAGTTAACGCAACTCGTACCAAGTACTTAAACCAGAATTATTAACTCAAACGAACAGACACAGAGCTCTAATTACTCGCGATCATATCTCCGGTCCTTTACAATAATTTATGGATGCAATAACGCTTTTAACAAGTAATTGGGTTGCAGATAACCGCCCAGTTATTTATAGACAACCTTATAACTCTAATATTTATGTGCGTATGAAATAATGTATCGAAATTAGAAATCTTTAAAAAAAAATGTAAATTAAGACTCAATTTTCTCAACTGAGAAGACTCAGTGTCAGGTAAATCAACAGTACCAGCCAGCCATGGGGGACACGGACGGGCCTTGGGGATCAACAGTACTGTTATAAGAAAGTACGTACTAGAAAAGCGTGTGAGTAAGAAATATAGCGCCATCTCTCTCACTCTTCTGTTAGACAATTTTCTAGAAGGATATATGACTAACACTGAGAAAATCAGTCGAGACTCCGAGAAGCTTCTAGAAGAATGTGTGAATGAGACTATGATATATTGCTAAATCTGGCGATTTTCAGTGCTTCCAAAGTCTCAGCTACTACTGATGCGTATAAAAAGATCTCCGATGTTAAATTTGGTAGATCTACTACTTAAAATGATAGTACCTACAACCCTGCCAATTTAACACATCGCATGGTAAAGTCGGGCCAAAAAAACAGCCTTTTGTTGACACATCGTCACAAGAATGACTTTTAAAAATACATCGGATCTGAAAAAAACTCTTCACACTCGAGTGCTTGATCAAATACTTAAATGACCACATCAATTTAACACTAATTAGACTTTTTATTCAACCATGACACAATCAAACATTAGACCATTGTTATAAAGCAAAAAAGATTGAAAACAGCCAGCTGAATAAAATTGTTCTTAAATGTCTGTGAGCAGCCTGTATCCAATTTTTATTGAGTAGGACAAATTTACCGTACTTCCATCTAAAGGTGGGGTGTGTGAGAGTCAAATCGCACTAAAATCTACCGCTCACACTCAATGACGAATCCCGACTGAGGCCAGAATCCAGCACGAAATCTCACCCCGTTAATCGTGGACGCCGATATTGCAACTGCTAGCGATACGACGACTCGATCTGTCGGTCTGCGGGCTATCCGAAACCCGCCAAGATGGTTCCGCTTGAAATCTTCCCACGGAATCCCGGCTGGGTCAGAAACACGAAACAGACCCCGAATCCGAACGATGAGTAACATAGCTATTTATTTAAGGTTTTTACAGGTAACAAATGTTTCTCCAAAAACGAGTTGTACGGTTCCGCTAGTGATCAAAACCTTATGAATGGGGCACGTTCTACGTCACGAAATGACCTTCCAAATAACACCGGATTACAAACACATTTAACGCTCGAGCGGCTAATCAAATACTTCAACACCTTAGCCAATTTTACACTAATTATATTTTTTGTACCTTTCGGCTCATTCACGGTTCGCTCTGACCTTCAATGACGATTTGATAGCCATTGATAGATCAAACACGAAATAATCACCGGATGGGACGCTTTGGATTTTTTTAATTGTTACTTGGTAATCATCATTATCAATCTATAGACGTCCATTGCTGGACATAGGACTTCGCCACAACGGCCGGTCCGGTAATACCACAGAAAAAATCTTTAGAAAGTTCAGGGGACTATTTTTAACCTACTAGATTTATTAGGCAAAAAATACTACTTACTAACACAAGGTGGATCTTTATCCCAGCTGAAGTGGTAGTGGGGGTTCGTGACCTGTCGAAATACAACTCAACACCACTTTTGTATTTTCATTCACATTCACTCATCATTTCGGCTGGGATAAAGTTACAGATCCACCCTGCATTTAGTGACTTTGAATTTATAAAACAACATAGGTAAAAGTCAAAGAATCATTAAGTACAATTGCTTATAGTCATCTACAAAATACCTTTCACCCACATTTTATACAACGTGATCTACGTCAATCCATATTAATATAATCTTTCTCATTGATGATTCCTCGTAGATATATTACAGAATAGAGCTTAGTATACAGAAGTTCAATGAAGTATCTCTATTTTAGTAGATAATAGGTAACATGCCAATTGGGGCTATACCGAAATGAATTTTTTATATCTCAATAACGCTTGGACTAATTTGACCAGTTATTTTTTTATTATCAAAGGTTTTTACGGCGAGAAAAATTCGAATAATTGTCATTGAAAGTGACGCAGACGAAGTAACACGGGCCAGCTAGTTAAATCTAGAAAATTCTCGTGTCATAATTTTAGTTACAGCCCGAGAGCAAGAGCCAATTTTTGAGTAGGTCTTTGATCCAACCAGAAAACTTGGTCCATAGTTCTCCTGATATACCCCAACTCAAAACTGCAGACCTGGCTGCTGAGTAGCGGGGGTTGAACGAGTCCCTACATTTTTTCGTTTCATTCACTGCAAACGATATCTTATTTTACTTCTGTTAACGCATATTCTGTGTTGATATCGTGATCGTTAGTTATTTGTCATTGCCCGCGTTCCACGGCAAAGAGAGCGTAATGACTGTCTTATCTAGAAGATTCCATCAAATATATGTTGATATAAGCGATAATAATTATATTTATGTAGCATACAAAGCTCTCTTTAAATTAATGACAGTATTATACTTGTAATATTATGTTCTAGAATCGTATTAAGCATATCATTATCATCCTAAATGAAACGGTTACATCTATGAAAATAAACTTAATCACGATTACATTTTTAAATGTAGCTCTAAAAGGATTTGATTTGATCGATTTTGAAGATAATTGACTGGAACACGACAACTATGACCTTTCATATGAATTATGAATCATCCGAATCGGTCCATCCAAACAAAAGTTATGAGGTAAAAATGTCCTTTGACAATGAAGAGGTCCATGAGCAACGGTAACCGCTTACGATCAGTTGGCCCGGTAGCTCGTCTGTCAACAAGGCAATACTCTGATCGTCGTGGGGGTGTGTTTGCGTGTATTTATTTTCTAAATAGTCGGATTTCGATGATTTTTATTTTGTAAGAAAGCAGAAAAAAATATATATTAGATTTTTTTTATTGGCATGTAGGCAGACGAGCCAACGGGCCACCTGATTTTTCAGCGACATGGAAGTCGGTCGTTTTCTTTTTTATGCAACAGAAATATTATACCGGTTTCAGTTCAATGAAATAGTCAATATTTTGCTTCAAAAAGCTTTAAAGTTCACAATTAAACATGTTCGTTGCTACGAGGCCTAAATGACCCCGCCTTCTATTTTCCTGCGATGCGGCAATTAAAAACGTGCATGTGAAAAGCATAACTTTGCTAAACAATGTGGGTCTAATAGACCGCGTGTCGCCTGATCAGCGGGCCGATAACATCCCGTTTCGCAGCAAACGTGTTAAACGTGAAGAGAGAATTAATGAACATACAGATAAAACTAGTTTTGTTGTACTTATACTATAAATATTTTAAGAAACATCAACACCCACTTAACTTTAAATTATAATTAGACGTACAATTTATAACAGAGATACACCACATGGTTCCTGTACGTTTAGCTGCAGGCTCTATCTAATAGTTCTCGAAATTACCATTTTCAAATGTTTTACGAAGGTTTGTTTTGTATAATAAATAACATGCCGTTAACCTTGAGACTTGTGAGAGGGAGTGAAAGTTGAAGAAACTACGTAAAGTGCTGATGTGTGTACAGGATGAGATTACCTTATTATATGATTATATTATTAATAAGTATATTATAATATTTAATATATGCGCTGGTTAGCACAGTACCAGCGTGTTACATCTGGTGCCAGCGGAAGACAGCGTCGCAGTGCCGTCATTTTATGACTACTGTGGCATTGCTGAGCCAGAAACCATTTCTGGGCACTTTTGTTTTAGTTTAAGCTGTTAATAGTTATAAGATTTTTTATGTGCATAGAATAAATGTTTTTTGATTTGATTTGATTTTGATTTATCATACAGAATTATTACATTTGTAAACGACAGAATAAAGCGAGCTGAAATCGATTGCGTTTAACTTCACATAAAAATTAAATTTACTACGAAACAACTATGCCTAGAGGCCATAAACCGGTAAGCGCAGCGTGAACAGATAGGTTAGGATTGCGGGAAGTCACTGGATACATACAACGCAGGACCTAGCGACGAGATTTGAGGGAAGCCTATGTCCAGCTGTACTGTACTGTACTGTACCAACCCATTACTGCCCACTGTTGGGCACAGGTCTCCTCAGAAGAGGGATTAGGCATAGTCCAACACGCCTGCCCAGTGCAGATTGGGAACTTCACATATCTTCAAAGGATTTTTAGAACCCTTTTCCGATATGCAGGTTTCGAACATCCAAAGGGACTATCTACACAATTTCTGCGGTGCGGTGCGGTTTCAAACACGCGTATTTACAAAGAAATGTAATATCCTTGCTTTCTTAAACCTTATTTTGCTGTCGTAACTTTATAACCCATAAACCTATTAATACGTAACTATTTTACGGTATTTTACATACATCAAACCAAAAATACAAGCAGGTGAATCATTAACATCATTTTAAATATAAAAATTATGCATAACATCAACAGCTTGGAATAAGATCACAATAAATTTGAAATTTACATTTAAACCAACAAATTTATGTTAATTTGTTGTATTGTCAATCGAGCGGTATAATTTCAACTTGAATTGGTCATTATCTTTCGTTAATATTTCTCCAACTGTGCTGAAATATAATTTATACTTCGATAACGTTTTTAAAAAAAACTTTTGTACTACTCTTTCCTTCGTTTTAAAAGTATTTTTGACCGACTTTAAAAAGCTCTCTGTGCATTCTATATCGTCTGGTTCATGGGGAATGCTCCGATGAACTCTTTGATATGATTCCTTCATCTCCTTTTTACCATCGCACCACACGCCGCAGGGGCAAGGTTCACCACCTTTACTTGGAACCGCTGCGCTCTTCCACAGTTCGATACAGAATATCATTTTTGCCCCGTGCCATTCCGATTTGGAATGGACTCCCGTCCGCGTTCCCGGAGCGCTATGACATGTCCCTCTTTAAACGAGGTTTAAGAAAAGTCCTGTATGGGTAGGTGATAGATAACGGCCCCTCTTTGCTCTGGCATTGCAGAGGTTCATGAGTGACGGTGACCGCTTACCATCGGGTTGGCTGTAGGCTCGTTTATCTATCTTGCAATAAAAAAAAAGGTACGCATTCGTCTGTTTGTTGCAGCTTAAGCTTGCTGGGCCAATTTGGCTGAGTCTTGTGTCAGATGAAAGGTGTGATGGTCTCATTTATTTTTTTAAGATCGATCAAGTTAGTACTTTGGGACTTATATTTAAAAATGTATATTTTTCTCGGAGAGGATTTCAAGAATTCATGTGCATTTTTACATGTAGGTATTTATTTTCTACTAGCTGGCCCACACAACTTCGTCTGCGTCACATAAGGGAATTTTCTCACCGTTTAAATCTTCCCTGGACTTCTACGAATTTTTCAAGATTAAAATAAGCCAAATCGGTTCAGTCGTTCTCGAGTTTTAGCGAGACTAACGAACAGCAATTCATTTTTATATATAAGAAGATATGAACTGATTTCAATGATGAATATGAAAAATCAATTTGTTATTTGCACTTTTTTACATAGTGTAGTTTTGACTTCTAAACTTGACTCCAAGAACTTATATTATAACACTAAAAAGCTATCTCGTATAGAATGCATTTCCAATCTATTCCCGTTATTAGTATACTATAATGAGAAACGGAACTCAAACATATAAGAGAAACTATTCAAAACTTGTAAACCGTCTGTTTGTACAAACATCATTGCATTTCTCGCTTCTTACTCTGTTACTCAATACCACAACATAAATAGTGAACAGGAATGAAAAATGAATGAAAAATATTTTATTAGGCTTAAAACAATTGATTCATTTACAGTATCGGCTGTGCCCGAACTAAGTTGTAAGGCCTGTGTTTCAGATCACAGCGCTCCTCGTCCGAGGGTTACAATAATTATTGTATAAGCTAAGAAACAAAAATTAAAATCAACACACGATATTTAAAGGAAAGGAAAAATAAAAAGGAATGATAAAAAAGATGTTAGCTGTACCCCTTTTGTGTATAATGAAAGTGTGTGAGTGTATGTAGGGGTATGTAAATAAATCGACATACACATTGAATTCAAGTAATTCACACAAGAAACGAGTGCAAGCGTTTATAACGGTCTTACTATGCAGAGGTTCATTGTTGGAAAAAAGTAATAGTCCGAGAGCTAATGCCAATTTTTGGATAGGAATTTGAGGCAAGCTGAAAACTTGATCAATAGTTATTCAGACACTCGCGGTTTTCTATAATACTTTCATGCATTTTCAACGGGTTCTTACGGCTTCTGATTATCGAGTATGTGGAATCCAGTGCTAAACACAACAGTCACTAAGGGTTCATGCTCAGAGAGTCTTGTAGATACAGTGAGTGTGGTGTGTCGTGATGTGAGTTCGAGTTCCAGTGGTACTACCCAAAAGCGAACGAGAAAGGGGGTAGACAGATTTGTTTGCTCTTAAATCGACCCGCAGTATCTAGTCTTCTCGTGATCATGACGTTTGCAACAACGTTGAAATATCGAGACAACTCAATTAATTAAATATCGTGGTAAGAACAAGAACCCGTTGAAAAATGAATTAAGTTAACATTATTTTCTGTGTCTAGTTTTATTTCGAGACTAAGTTATTTTCGATATCTACATTTAGATCTAGACTAACTGCAATATATTTAAACTGTGGCCTAACAACGTGGAGCACGGCTACATTGTTGATTGGCCACACTCAGTCATTTCGCTTCCCTATAACTTTTTGTATGGAAATAGTTGACTTTGGACGGGGAAACTATTTTAGGTACAACAAATATGTTAAAACACGATTTATGAAGTAGGGCTTTGGTATTTTAAGACTTTATTTATAACCTAAAAGTATCTTGAAGTGAGTATTTAGTTACTCGGCTATAAGCATCGTGTGTCGTGATGTGAGTTCGAGTTCCAGCGGTACTACCCAAAAGCGAACGAGAAAGATGGTAGACAGATTTGTTTGCTCTTAAATCGACCCGCAGTATCCAGTCTTCTCGTGAACATGACGTTTGCAACAACGTTGAAATATCGAGACAACTCAATTAATTAAATATCTTTGTAAGAACCCGTTGAACATGCATGAAAGTATTGATCAATAGTTCTCCTGATATACCCCAACTGCAGACTTGGCTGCTGAGTAGCGACGGACGGACGACTATGGGCTGATGACGATATCCTTCAAGATGTTTTTTTAACTGTCACTGTCAAAAAATAAAAATCAAATACGAAATCATCTAGTTGCTTATCAATGATTTCGAAAAACAAGCAGGTACCTACAGTTCGGATGTATTTTTTTTCCCTTTAGTTTGGGTGGAGCGATGTGAATGATTTTAAAAATCGAACTACATAGTACTTTTGGATCTGTGTTTAAAAATGTGAATTTTTAACGGACCAGATTTCATTGGAAGTCGGTCGTTTTCATTATTGTTTTAATATTATTAACCTTACTTCAATTAAAACAATTAACCATTAAAATACACTTCAATCTCAACAACTCCAAATCGGCTAATTAATTTAATGAACACTTAAGTAATGTTATTGTATAATTAATGAAACAATAGACGATCGAACGCCATTTTGTTTATTCAATCTTACCTCATTTTGAATCTTGTATTGAGAGGAATTAAGAGTAATGCATCAGGAGAGTTCACGGCGAAGAAAGTGAAGTTATTTTTTTTCATAGCCTCATAGGCAGACATCTGCATTACCAGAATAATCTGGGATAGTAGGTAAATTGATACGTCTAAAATCATTGTTTCCGATATTAAATAACATAAATTTGTATACGTATCGTGAAATTAATAAACTCGCTCTGGTAATATTGACAAAATGTTTTTTTTTTTCAGTCGGAGGAAATCACCGGATCCCGGTATGTGGGAGTTAAACCGCACTGAAACTTCCAACCGCTCACACTCAGCGTCCGAACCTCGGCTGAGGCCAGAACCCAGCATGGGGTTGTGAGGGACGGCGCGACGCTTTACGCTCTCGGCACTCTTTCCCGTCGCGCCACCCCAGGCGGGACTGCGACTGAGACCGCGTGTCACCCTCCCGCGGAATACCCCGCTTTGTCAGAACCAGCGTGGGTCGGGGAGCGCTACCTACAGCCTACCCTTAAGGACTCTCTTCAAGCCTCATTTGAAGAATGACAAGTCATAGCGCTCGGGAAACACAGAAGAAGGGAGCTAATTCCATAGCCGGATGGTGTACGGCAGAAAATAATTCTTGAAACGACCCGTGGATGACCGCCGTTGTTCCAAATAATAGGGATGAACTCCATCGCACCACCTCGACGACGGTTGGTGCGATGGTAGAAGGAAGGTGTTGGAATCATCTCGAACAATTCCTCCGAGCACTCCCCGTTAAACTTACTTTTAGTATGATGACGAAATTAGTTTCAAAGTCAAATCATTTTTTTTTCAAAGTTGATGTGGACACATACATTTTGAAAGTCAAAAAAATAAAGTTCTACCACCAGTTCGCTAAAATTACGCCTCCGTCCTGAGAAGAACCGGCGCAAGAAACCCAGCGGGCATGTCAGAGTAGTAGATTTCCTCACAATATTTTTTTTTACGTACGAAAAATTATGTATGACTTCTTAATTTTTATTAAGAATTTATTATTTAATTTACCGTATTTCCTGTTGCATAACCTCATAAAAAAGAAACAAGATCGTGACGTGACGACATCTTCTCAAAAATAAACATTCGATAAAACGAATTTTGTTTTATTTCCCTAATACTTGATATTGGTATAGGTACACCGTACAATTGGTATACTGGTATTTTTAGGTAAATCTAACAACGATTTATCTTAATGATAAACACTTTTTAATCGAGTGTCTAAAATCAATTTAAAATAAACAGTATTTTGTTAATTTTATTCTAATTCTTCTAGTTTTGTTTTTTTTTTGAGTTGCAGGAAATTACCGGATACCCACCCGTGTTCTTAAAACAAGTTCCATATTGGGTTTCTTACATGTTATTAGTTTTTGTGGAGGTTATTTCATCGTACGAGCAATTTTAAAGTAATCAGCGTTCAGTACTTCGCCAGATATGGTCATGTTAAATTTTGTTTATAATCAAACTATTTGTATCGTGTGGGAATCTAATTGAATTTCCTATGAATAAGATTGTTTGCCTTGGAAATCATTGGGGGAGGCCTATGTCAAGCAGTGGACGTTTACAGGGTCATAATGATGATGATGATGAAGATTATGTTTGTGTGATATTCAATTGGGTATAGATTGTCATTTTCATAAATATATACCTACTTTGAAATTTTAGTGTTTTTTGAAACTAATTGTAGTTTTTACCTAGGTTCCTTGTTTTTTAATATCAATAACATTTTTTTATTGCAATATAGATAAACGAGTTTACAGCCCACCTGATGGTGAGTAGTCGCTCAAGAATCTCTACAATGCCAGAGCAATGAGAGGTCGTTATTTATCACCTATATGACAAAGATACACGTAGTCTTTTGAAATCCAGTCCATGTTCCATTGAAATCGGGTCAGTCACGGAAAAGAGTGCCGAGTGCGTAACGCGTCGCGCCGTCCCTCATAACCCCATGCTGGGTTCTGGCCTCAGCCGGGGTTCGGACGCTGAGTGTAAGCGGTTGGAAGTGTTAGTGCGGTTTAACTCCCACATACCGGGATCCGGTGATCTCCTTCAACTGAAAAAAAAAAGAAAATATTTTGTCATACGTATACAAATTTATGTTATTTAATATCGGAAACAATGATTTTAGACGTATCAATTTTCCTACAAACCCAGCTTAATCCTATTCCTTACAAATTGTCATCAAAAATAGACGAATAGTTAAGTCAGCTATTACAGGATCCGTGGAATGTTGATCAGGCTATAAAATTAACTGTTTTACAGCATTTTAACGTCTTCAATTAACATTTAGAAAACGTGTGTTACAATCTATTACTAGTTTTAGAAACGAATGCTGAACTTTATTGGCTTTAACACTAGAACTGAACTTGGGTATGCAGAAGAGCACCAGTCTAAATAATTTCCTTTTTCAACGGATTATAAAACGTAATATGGTCGACTGTGTTAAATGTTGATTTTTCGTCGTCTTTATTGAACGAAAAAAGGAATATCTATTTATTATTTCTATGATACTTTCCTTTTGTTTAGAAATAGGTACTTTTGGTTATAATCTCAAATAAATTTGAGAAAGACCTGACCTATAGTGATTCTACTGAGAAGACCTGCCGTGTGCAGTAATGGGTTGTTACAGTAGTTTTGTGCTATTCTTGAAAAATGTTTTAATAATAAAGACTACATTTACGTGGTCTACGACCCATCAGTGGTCAGGGCCCAAGAGAGAGGAACCTCCTCACAATACGTGCCGTGTCAAGAACGACCGCCTTCTGAATCAGGCCCTTTACCCAGCCGGGGAGCGAAAGCTTCTTTAGATGTTGGTCGAAGCTATAAAAAGTCTACATTTTTAATTTAACTCCAATTAACTAACGCCCCATCTGGTACTGAGATATCTAAAACGGTTAAAACCATTGATAAAATAAATAAGGTTGATCCATTCCTGCAGAATCCATCCAAGTGTTACAAGACTTATTCTCTTTGTGTTCACCGCGTGCCCTGCGTGTCAAATGAAATCATTCAATTTCATTTAAAACCCTTTTTATTGTACTATATAAAAGTTAAACAGATAACGCTTACGTAGATAATATCGATATATTAAAACGAAAGTTCTGTCTGTTAATAGTTAGGGTATTGGTAATGTGTTAGCTATATTTAACCACTCAAACCAAAGACAGTAGGCCAACGTTAATTTTGGTAAGTGGGTACTTACGAAAATAGTAGTATCTATATATACCTATAATTTATAGGAAAATTTGATGGACACAGACGAGTGCTCATTAGTTTTTTTTAAACTGCACGTAAAAAGAGATTAGTCGGACTTTTTTTTATTGCCATGTAGGCAGACGGGCCAACGGGCCACCTGATCGTAAGTGGTTACCGTCGCTCATGAACCTCTGCAATGTCAGGGGACACTGAGGAGTCGCTACCTACGACCTAACTTTAAGGACCCTCCTCAAGCCTCGTTTGAAGAAGGACAAGTCATAGCGCTCTGGGAATACCGAAGAGGGGAGCCATTACAACCATTACAACAAGAATCGATTTTAATCATGAAATTGAAACAAAATTAAGTTTAAATTAATGTAAATTAGTGCAAATTAAATATAGAATACTTAATTGCCGATTCATTAATTATAACCGAAGAGAAATTAGACATCATTAGTTAAATACAGGAGTTTTCTAATTAATAAAACCGATGAATACTTTATACAAGTGATTCAGATGAAAATGAAACCGTTCTGTAGATTTAGGGTGTTCAAAACTTTTGGTCTAGTTTTTGATTTTGTAATTTTCTCGTTACGTTTTGTTAGTTTCGAAAGTAATTTTCTTTTAAGCATTTGTAAGACTTTCAATTTAAAGTTGCTGATTTTGTTGGAATTTAGTTTTAGAGATTAAATTACTAGCTTTGTATTTACTTGCACTATGTACCTATGTAAGTTCGGGTGGAATCTTGCGAGTTCAATTTGACATTTTCCACGCAGATGTATAGGTATCGCGTGATAATGTAATGACAAAATAGCGGTGATCTGATGATGGATTCGGAAGGTGGTAATTTTGGAATCACCACAGTATGTGGAAGTTGAACCCCACTAAAACCTCCAACCGCTCACACTCAGCCGGGGTTCGGACGCCAGAACCCAGTACGTGGTTTGGAGGGACGGCGCGACGCGTTACGCGCTCGGCAGTCTTTCCCGTCGCTCCGTCCCCGGACGCCGAACTGGTAGCCGCCGGCGACTACGGCCACCGGCTTTCTCGGTCGGCGGGCTTTCCGAAGCCCGCCAAGATGGGACTACGTGTCACCTTCCCACGGAATACCCCGCTGGGTCAGAATCAGCGTGGGTCGCGGGAAGGTGGTCATAGAAACTTTTGTGCTAAATAAGATAGACCAGTCGTGTTTGGACTCATTTTACTTGTATTAGCTAGCACTCTCACATGATATCCAGGGTCTTAAAAGCTTGTATTTAAAACACATTTTGGTGAAGGTCTACTGATTGATGATACTGATAATAAAACTACTAATACTAAGGCAAATTAAAATTTCATTACATTTTAATCAGTAAATAATAATTTTATTAAAATAAAATATTAAAGAAGTTTGGTAATCCCGAAAAAAATGCATATATTTTTTGGAGTTAAATAACTAAGACTGAAGGTGAACAAAAGTATAGCTTACGAAACCCAGTGTGACATCGCCCTAATTAATTTTTATATCATCGCGTAGAATCATAACATTTGAACCGAAACTAATGGGAAGGTTTTTGTTAGTTTTTTAAGTTCATATCATCATTAATAATTATGGAGATTATTATGTTTACAATTTGTTTAACGACACAGAATTCTTGAGCGTATTAAACTTCTAATCCGTGTAGTAATCTGTAGTTAAATAGTATTTAGAGTATTCTGTGGCTATGCTTGAGACTAAGTTTTTTTTTTCATATTTGTGATAATAAATATTTTTGTAGGCGACCATCTGAAGTTAATTAAAATAAAAAAGAACACACTAGCTAAGTTATTTTTATTTAAGAACACTAAAATTAGTGTAAACTGTAAGGAGGGTATCCGTATAGTTGTGTTATTCTATTGGTACTCAATTTTAGACTTTGAAAGTAAACAAAATAATTTATTTTAAAGAAAACTTTAAACACAAGCTTTTAAGATCCTGAATATCATGTGTCAGTAGAGTGCTAGCCATGACAAGTAAATTAAGCGTGACAGATGTATCTTATTTAATACAGGAGTTCCTGTGACCACCTTCCGAATCCATCATCAGATCAGCACCATTTTGTCATATTATTGCATAGTCACGCGATATACACCTGCGTGCAAATTGAAATCAGAGACAGGGTGTCAAATTTAGCTTGCAAAATTCCACCCGAACTTACATAGTTAAATCCAGTGCAAGTTAATATAAAACATGCCGCAAACAGAGGCGTAATTTTAGCGAACTGTTGGTAGTATTTTTATTTTGACTTGACGTTCAAAATGTATATAACGGGGTGATAACAAGGGAAACCAACCTATTCACAGTGCGGGTAGTTGGAAATGGAGACTCGCTATAAATACAGGCGTTGGCCGCTGTTATTATTCATTCGTGTTTGAATTGTCGAGGCGAACGGACCTCTTGATGTAAAAGTAATAAACTGTTAATACTCGTTATTTTGAAGTTTTTATTCAAAAGTATTGATCATCAAGTGCTCAAGTGGACATTGTGACGACATTCCTGACAAAACCAAACACAACACACTATTTGCCCCGTCATATATGGTGTCCAAATCAACTTTGAATTTAACTTTGAAAAACAGATCCATCTCTAACATAACGAGTTCAATATCATTTTAATTTGATTCTAATTGACCTTTACAGTTTATACAAAAACATTATTTAGATATTTCTTAGTAATTACTCATCTGTCTTTGTCCGAAATGATTTAATTTTCAAAAGAGCTTTCCATTTGTAGATAACGTCTCAAGAGACAACTGATGTTTCGAGATAAGTCTTTCATCTTGTAGTCATAGAATATTTATAAAGAAATAAAACTTGAAACAAATCGAACTCGAGAGTTTTTACGAAATACTAAGTTAGGTTAGGTTGCCTAGATACAGGCTTATATGTATGTGCAAATGCAAAAACGTGCACTTCGATGATATAAAAAAAACTTGAGAGGTGTCAAGGGACACCCGGATGGAAAGAAGTTCCTTTTGATTAAAACGTATCTCATAAAAATTATTTCCTTTCATAACGCGCGATAAGGACCGTGTTTTAAAATATTTTGGTCACAGCGCCATCTAGCACTAATCATATAAAACAAAATAAGGAATTGTTTTAAAAGATTTTGATCACAGCGCCATCTAGCGATAATCATCTAAAACAAAAAAGTGTCGTGACAACTTTTTCATAAGAATTTCCGTCTAGCCCCCTTTCGATAACGCGCGATAAGGAACTTCGTTCCAACAAAATATATGTCATTATATCGTAAAACTGGCATGTAAACACAAGCAAAACTTTAAAAAATCGGAACATTTATAATTTCGATGTCGCATTTATTTTTAATGAATGTTTCCACATCGGTACCTACTATCAGGCCAGTCGTATGCTCGTCTGCCAATGAAGCAATAGCAAACAGTGTTGGAGCATGTTTATTAGATATACAACCTATTTAGTTGTGTTTGGCATAACGGGTGTGTTGCCGTTGCCAAGAAGAAGGAAGAATAAAGATTGCCGCCAAAAATGAAAAAGGTGAAAATGTAAAGTTATAAAATAAATTAATATTAATCGCAATCCGAATTTTATTAAATATCAATCTTTATTGTTTGAATCCGCAAAAAACAGGTTTAAGGGGATGGGGAACATAATATGCACTTGACTGCAATTGTCAAAATATGATTATGTTCAAAACAATCAACGATGGACCACTTGATGGTTTTTATTTCTTTTAGTTGGAGGAAATCGCCTCGCCCCGCCCCGCGGGTGGGGTATGTGGCAGTTGAACCTCACTAAAACCTCCAACCGCTCACACTCAGCGTCCGAACCCCAGCTGAGGCCAGAACCCAGCACGGGGTTATGCGGGGTGGCGCGACGCGTTACGCACTGCGGCACACTTTCCCGTCGCGACATCCCCCACTTGATGGTAAGCGGTCACTGTTGCTCATTAACTTATGCAATGCCAAGACATTAGGAGACCGTTATCTATTAGTTACCAGTAGATAAGTTTTACTTCTGTCTAGTTAATTATTTTATTCTGTAGTTCTGATTACAATTTAGTTTGAATATCCAATTATTAACACCCAAGATGCTCTGATCTATTGCGGAGTCTATTCGTATTTCAACTTGATTTCGAAGCCGTGTTATTAATAGTTAATTAAATAGGCAATTAAGTGAATTGATGAGCTTGAAGATACAGTTGTATCAATGTTCGAGACTTTGATATTATTGAGATTGTTGGAGAAAATTTTATGCCAAATTAACGAATTGAAAATTGGTCTCAAAATATTTTTTCTATTTTGTATCCTCTTTAATTTGTTTAAATATTTAGAATTATATTTTTTTATTGACTAAGTTTTAAACTTATTCAGACACTCGCGGTTTTCTATAATACTTTCATGCATTTTTAACGACGTGTGGTACGACCCAAAAGCGAACGAGAAAGAGGGTAGACAGATTTGTTTGCTCGACCCGCAGTATCCAGTCTTCTCGTGATCATGACGTTTGCAACAACGTTGAAATATCGAGACAACTCAATTAATTAAATATCGTGGTAAGAACCCGTTAAAAATGCATGACTAAGTTTTTTCTACAATTATCATTCATTTTATAAGTATTTTATTTGTTATTCTCATAACACTTTTAATTTAACTATATTTAAACAAGAATGTTGTGTGTATCTATAATTGGCTACCATATTAGAAGTTAAGTTATGTAATTTAAGTACAACAGTAGTGAATAATATGTAAGCTGTTGATACTCCTTTTATAAATAAATAAATAAATAAAAGGTCTTAGAATATTTTATTTAACATTTAGATTGTAATAGATTTTGAAATGTGACGTTGCAAAATTGGGAACCACTGCCCCCCCTTTGTTTTTTTTTTTTTAGTTGGAGGAAAACACTGGATGTGGGAGTTGAACCGCACTAAAACCTCCAACCGCTCACACTCCGCGTCCGAACCCCGGCTGAGGCCAGAACCCAGCACGGGGTTATGAGGGGCGACGCGACGCGTTACGCCATCGGCACTCTTTCCCGTCGCGCACTGCCCCCCCCTTAAGGTGTGTAATTTATGGATGGCCCCAAAGTAGGTAAGTAGTAGCCCCTACCCAATTTCTCAAGTCCAAAGTGTAATGGGCGATAAGTAGCAAATAGTAATAAAAATATAAGCCTATTATGAGCCATAAATGCTTAAGCTTAAAGTACTAATTACACTAAATTTTCTAGGAAGATTAACTTGACAACTTATTAGATTAAATGTGGATAAATCTTTTGACCACTATTGTCTGTATCTATGTATAAAAACTTGAGAGGTGTCAAGGGACACCCGGCTGGAACGAAGTTCCTTTCGATTAATTTGTGAGGGAATTGTAATAAAAATTTTATTCTGTCTGTCTCTCTCCCTCTTTCGAAGAGAGAGAGAGACAGACGTTTTAAACTAACTAACTATTATAACTTAAATAAAATATTTTGATCACAGCGCCATCTAGCGATAATCATCTAAAGCAAAAAAGTGTCGTGACAACTTTTTCACAAGAATTTCCGTCTAGCCCCCTTTCGATAACGCGCAATAAGGAACTTCGTTCCAAAAACATACCTAGTGTATTTTGTTCATGTTTATTTTTTGCAGCTGAAAATGATAATAAATTAGACTACAAAAGGTCAGGGGCGATACGTCGCGCCGTCCCTCAGAACCCCGTGCTGGGTTCTGGCCTTAGCTTAGGCGACGCTTAGTGTGAGTGGTTGAAGGTTTAAGTGCGGTTCAACTCCCACAAACCGAGTAGACTATTTTTTCCAACAAAAAAATAATAATCGTAAAGGTGTCATTTTTACCATTGTTATTTTTTGGGTACTGTACTGTACTGTACCAACCCATTACTGCCCACTATTGGGCTCAGGTCTCCTCAGAAGAGGGATTAGGCATAGTCCACCACGCTTGCCCAGTGCGGATTGGGGACTTCACATGTCTTCAAAGGATTTTTAGAAACCTTTTCCGACATGCAGGTTTCCTCACGATGTTTTCCTTCACCGTTTTTAGCCAGTGGTGTTGTGAAAAATTGCACATAAATCTTTTTCACATTTAGATTTAGAGGTACGACCTCCCGTTCGTTTTTTTGGGTATATTCTTTAATTTATTATTTACATTTGTAATGCTTATAGTCGAGTAATTAAATACTCACTTCAAGATACTTTTAGATTACAAATAAAGTCTTAAAATACCAAAGCCCTACTTCATAAATCGTGTTTTAACATATTTGTTGTACCTAAAATAGTTTCCCCGTTCAAAGTCAACTATTTCCATACAAAAAGTTATAGGGAAGCAAAATGACTGAGTGTGGCCAATCAACAATGTAGCCGTGCTCCACGTTGTTAGGCCACAGTTTAAATATATTGCAGTTAGTCTAGATCTAAATGTAGCAGAAGCAGGTGGCGGGGGCTGAGAAAGAGAGGCTATATGCCGCTTTCAACTTGCCAACCCGCCGCCGTTGAGCAGGGGGCCGGGACCGGGATCTCGCCCGTATTCTGGCCCCCTAAGAGTTTCGGGTCGGTGTCACTAATGCAAGTGAGTGCGAGCGGGGACCCAAGAAGGTGTCGTGTCTCGATTAGCGTTATAGCATCCGGGGGATGGTAGACCCCGCTCCCCGATCCACGCTGGTTCTGACCCAGCAGCGTATTTTGTGGGAGGGTGACACGCGGTCCCATCTTGGCGGGCTGGCGGCTACCGGTTCGGCGTCCGGGGGCGGAGCGACGGGAAAGAGTGCCGAGCGCGTAACGTTAACTTAATCACACCTCTATAACTGAATTACTGCCGAACTGAAAACCTATTTTTTTAATTGCAAGATAGACAAACGAACTTACGGCGGGTAAGCGGTTACCGTTGCTCAAAAATCTCTGCAATGCCAGGGCAATGAGGGGCCGTTATCTATCACCTACCCATACACGATATAATTGATGATTTAGAATGAAAATTAGTCTAATAGAACTACCTACTACAGCTGATCTAAAGTTACAGATCCACCCTGTATAATAGGCTGAAAATGCTAAAATATTTTTAGTTTTAGCTAAACAAAGTCAAACCCCAGACAGTAATAAATATAAAACTTAATTAAGTAATTTAACGGTGTTAATATTTATAGCTTTATATGTATAGTAATTGCTAAATTATACAGATCACAGTCTTGCATGTAATATATTACTCTGTGAGAGTGAGAATATCCATCGTTACGCGTAGAAAAAATGTTTGCATAACGCCCTGACGCCTTAACGCCCTTACCACGATTATTTTTAATTGAGCGGTCCCAATATTTCTAGACTGAGGAACTGCGGGTAGGTCATTTAAGAGCAGACAAATCTGTCTACCCTCCTTCACGTTCGTTTGCCGAACTCGAACTCACATTTCGATATACCACACTGACAGTATCGGTATCTTAGTATCTTCCCGTGATCATGGCGCTTGAAACAGTGCTGAAGTATCGGGACCAAATGTAAGTGATGCATTATAAGATCTTTGGATAGCCCACCAATCGAGATTCGGCACCCGGGTATGTGAAAATGCTGTAGTGTGTAACGCGTCGTGTCGTCCCGTGTTGACTTCTAATCTGAGTGTAAGCGGTAGGACGTTTTAATGTGTTCGACAGCGATTTCGTCCTACTCATAAAAAATAAACTTTTCACAATTGAGTTCTTGTTTGAGCAAGCAAAATAAACTGTAGGTACCGTACTGCTATGCAACTGTGACCTTTCTGAATTCCAACAAGAAATATTTATAGAATTCAATACGTATTCGT
Source organism: Trilocha varians (assembly GCA_030269945.2). Classification (NCBI taxonomy): domain Eukaryota; kingdom Metazoa; phylum Arthropoda; class Insecta; order Lepidoptera; family Bombycidae; genus Trilocha; species Trilocha varians. The sequence continues at coordinate 8,481,929 of AP028273.1, read as the reverse complement.
ACAGGAAACTGGCTTTGTTCATTTTGTGGACCAAAACCAGAGTACAGGCCACCGAGTACCGTTGAATGAAGTCTTCATTGACATCGAGATTGTTGTATTGAATGGAGAGGTTATTGTTGTAGTCTAATATTTGTTTGACGATCTGTGTATTGTATAAAAAGGGTATTGGTTGGTTAGGTTGTACATGTGATTACTAACACATTTTGTGATTCATTTTCATATTATAGATGGTACAAAAAATACTGAAACCTTCATGCAAGGCGATTCTGAAGCGCTGCTAAGTTAACAAAATGAGCATCATTTCAAATTCATTCATTTTTTTTTTTTTTTTAGTTGGGTGAAATCGCTGGACCCCCCGCGGGTGGGGTATGTGGGAGTTGAACCTCACTAAAACCTCCAAAACCTCCAACCGCTCGTCCGAACCCCGGCTGAGGCCAGAACCCAGCACGGGGTTATGCGGGGTGGCGCGACGCGTTACGCACTGCGGCACACTTTCCCGGAATTAGGTACTAAAATTACTGTTAGATGATAAAACTTCATTTTCTCTTTACCTCAGCACGTAGAGTAAAACAACATATTATTATTATCCCTATTCCTTCCACTCTTCTCCAATCCACAAATTTTACGAATTACCTACAAAAATTGTCAAATTAAAAATAAAGCTCCTGAGGAAATCGCATGAAAAGTCTTAATACATTGTTAGCATCTAATTAAGTTTGAGAAGGTCCTTATCCTTCTATCTCCTTATTAACTTGAGTAGCCTGTCAAAAATATGCAAAATAAATTGGAATGGTCCAAATTTACGGTTTAAGATATTTATTTTCCTCAAAGATTACAGAAAATCACTTACAGATAAAACACAAGAATAAACTTAAAATTAAAACAAACTAAAGTAGTGAGTTGGGTAGATTTAAAAAATATTGCATTCAGTGAATACAGTTAGAGCAACATTATAATATGATCGTAAAGCAGACTTGTTTGTTAAGGCTTATGACATAGTGATTGATTTTTATTTACAATTTATACTTCATAGAGCAAGAGCCAGCGGCCCCCAGGCCTTCGATAAAGTACAAAAGCTATAAGTTTCTCAATGTATGTCCTCAACACAGGTAAGAACAAACCCCACCTATGAAACTTGGGTCGCGGTTGCTTTGGCAGGTAACAGGTAATTAAGGTGTGTAAAATTGTGTCTCAAATTTAGAATAGTATAAAACTCAGTTTTTACATATTTTACATATGGCAATTATAGAAGTCACCTTGTAGAAAACCAGACACTTCGTACGGTTGCAACCCTCTGCCAGACACCCTTAAAGTATATTTAATTGTTACTATACTTACGGTATAATATAAAAGCTGAATTTTATATATGTTGTTCGGATAACTGTCAAATGATGTTTTCTCAACAGTCAGACAGTTTCGGTAGGTTCTTCATGTTGCCAGGCACATTAAAAGTCCGATATAGGTGCGAGCGCGAGGAATATATGTGTAAGCGGGTGCGAGTGAAACAAAATATCATAGCTTTTAATAATAGCTTTTTGAAGTACGAAAAATACATCTGAATATTAAAATCAGATTCAGTACAAATCCACAATTATCATATTATTTCTGTATTAAATTAATGATTATCATATTTATAATTTAGACGACTTCCAGCCTCCCGAACAAGCCGGTTTCCGAAAAGGCTATAGTACCGTAGACCACATACATACGCTGCGACAAGTTATACAGAAAACCGAGGAGTATAACTTGCCTCTGTGCTTGGCGTTTGTGGACTACGAGAAAGCCTTTGATTCGGTCGAAACATGGGCTGTATTGCAGTCCCTTCAGCGGTGCCAGGTCGACTACCGGTATATCGAAGTGTTGAAGTTCCTGTATGAAAACGCCACTATGTCAGTCCAACTCCAAGGCCAGGCTTCGAAACCAATACCTCTAGAGCGCGGCGTGAGACAGGGTGATGTCATATCACCAAACTGTTCTCCGCTGCCCTGGAGGATGTCTTCAAGGTTCTGGATTGGAAAGGGCTAGGCATCAACATAAATGGCGAGTACATAACTCACCTTCGATTCGCCGACGATGTAGTGATCATGGCTGAAACCGCGGAGGAACTCTCTGCAATGCTCAATGATCTCAGCAGAGTTTCCTTGGAAGTAGGTCTAAAAATGAACATGGACAAGACGAAACTTATGTCAAATGTCCATGTCGTACCTTCTCCAATAACTATCGGAGACTCTGTGCTTGAAGTTGTTGACGAGTACGTATACCTGGGACAAACTGTCCGATTAGGTAAGTCCAACTTCGATGCAGAGATCAAGCGACGAATCCAACTCGGTTGGGCAGCGTTCGGGAAGCTTCGGAAAGTTTTCTCGTCCACAATACCGCAGTGTCTCAAGACGAAAGTCTTTGACCAGTGTGTGTTGCCAGTGATGACCTACGGATCAGAGACTTGGCCGCTTACGATGGGTCTTATCAGACGACTCAGAGTCACTCAAAGAGCAATGGAAAGGGCTATGCTGGGTGTCTCTCTGCGTGATCAAATCAGAAATGAGGAGATCCGCAGAAGGACTAAAGTAACCGACATAGCCCAAAGAATTGCATCTTTGAAGTGGCAATGGGCAGGACACATTGTGCGAAGAACAGATGGCCGTTGGGGCCGAAAAGTTCTAGAGTGGCGGCCAAGAACCGGTAAGCGCAACGTTGGTAGACCCCCCACGAGATGGACCGACGATCTGGTCAAGATCGCGGGAGGTCACTGGATGCAGACGGCGCAGGACCGGTCGTTATGGCGAGGTTTGGGGGAGGCCTATGTCCAGCAGTGGACGTCTATAGGCTGATGATGATGATGATGATGATGATATTTATAAAACATTATTTTATACAAATAAATGAGGCTAAAAGTGGAAAACCAATTGTGGTTTTATTACACACGTTTATTGAAGTGTGTAATTAAGTCTCTGGTCTTAAGTATTATATTAGCAAGACCTAGAATATATGAATGTTAATGACCATTAGCGACAGATACAGGCTTAAGTTTAACTTCTACAGGGTGATTCTAAAGAGTGCCGTAGTGCGTAACGCGCCCTGCATAACCCCGTGCTAGGTTCTGGCCTCAGCTGCGCCTCTTGTATTAGAATAATTTCCCATTGACAGTCTTCTATACGTTGTTTTATAGTATGTACCTCATAAAGATGATAATTATTTAATGAAAACACGTTTATTACAAGCTTAAGATCCTGGATATCATGTAGCAGTAGAGTGCTAGCTAATAAAAGTAACACGAACCTAAACACGACGGGTCTATCTTGTTTAGCACAAGAGTTTCTATGACCACCTTCCGAATCCATCATCAGATCACCGCTACTTTGTCATTGAATTGTCACGCGATACATATACATCTACGTGGAAAATGTCAAATTAAACTCGCAAGATTCCACCCGAACTTACATAGGTACACAGTGCAAGTAAATACAAAGCAAAAATACAAACCTTGTGCTATACACAAGGGTTCCACCTTCAGAATTCATCATCAGATCCATTTCGTTATATTATTGCACTGTCACGCGATATACATCTTCGTACAAAATGTCACCTCAATCGGAAACTTTGTCAAATTCAACTCGCAAGATTCCACCCGAACTTACATAGTAACATCCAGTGCAAGTTAATATAGGGTGGGCAATCTAACGTTTGTATTTTGAAGTACTGTTTATTTAGAGAATGACAGCTCAAATGTCATTCAATTTGTGTTCATAATTTAGTTCAAGGTCATGTGGTGACATTTACGAAATGGGACGTTTTCGGTTCGCCCGATGGGCAGAAGATCGTTTGGCCATAAGCAAAATTGTCGCATCTGGGGGTCGGAAAATCCACACGTCACCATTGAGAAGCCAATGCACCCACAAAGAGTTTCGGTTTGGTGTGGGTTTTGGTCCGGCGGCATCATTCGAAAAAGAGCAAGGAGCCGCCGTTACGGTCAATGGCGAGCGTTACCGTGCCATGCTCAACGAATTTTTGTTTCCAAAAGTTGAAGAGGATGGCGCAACAAGCCACACAGCCAACATGACAGTCGAACTTTTGGAAAATGCAAACTTTATATGGCCCACCCCATATATAGCTTGTAAAAACCTTACTTCCCTTCTCAAAGTAGAAAAAACCAGTAACTACGTAATTCCTTACTTTCCCAACGATTATTATCGAAGTGAATACTCACAGAAAAAGCGGGAAAATATGCAATGACTATCAAAACACTTAGACTCTTTATCAAACCATTAAAAATCTTTAAAGTGCCTGTGAAATGTGTATTGAATTTAAATATTGTTCTACTAATAAAAAAATGCTTTGTAGTTTGTTCGTAAAGCATAAGAATGAAAGACAATATTTGGACTGCTATAGTTTTTATAAGGGGTGGGCCATATAAAGTTTGCATTTTCCAAAAGTTCGACTGTCATGTTGGCTGTGTGGCATGTTGCGCCATCCTGTTGAAACCAAATGTCGTCCTCTTCAAGTTTTGGAAACAAAAATTCGTTGAGCATGGCATTTTTTTCGGTAAAAATGCTCATCTTCGGCCAAACGATCTTCTGCCCATTGGGCGAACCGAAAACGTCCCATTTCGTAAATGTCAAACCTTTAACTAAATTATGAACACAAATTGAATGACATTTGAGCTGTCACTCTCTAAATAAACAGTAGTTCAAAATGCAAACGTTAGATTGCCCACCCTATTTGTGAAATATTTTGCTTCATAATTTGTTAAGAATATTGGTAGAAATATCTTGTAGGTAATTTAAGGTTTGTGGTGTACGGAACAAGTAGGAGAAAATAAGATCGTTTGTCTTACGAAAAAAAAGTCTTGCGAGAAGATAGCTTTTCGTTTGTCTCTTTTGAATAACGATGAAAATATAAATCGACGGCAGCAAAGAACAAGAAGACATCTGCATTTTGCCGAATTTAACTTTTTTGGATATTTGAATCCAGAATTCTTTATTTTATCTGGTAAAATTTTTTTTTCAAACAAAAAGTATTTTTATGTGTTTTTTGTTGCGTAGATAAAGACATATACACTATTTTTTTGAAAAAAACGAAGTACACCCGCACATCTACCGGATAACCGTGTGTGCGTCGTACAATTTAGCAAGCCACTTAGTATAAACAAAGATATCAGTTAGAAAAAACGTTTGCTGTAGGTTCTTTACATTCTTTATTCGATTGGTATGATGTTGATGGAAATGGTGTGAAATTAGATTTCGCGATCTGGATGCGTTCTTCACTTTCTACTTCTTTTCTAAGGACGTAGAAACGAATACATGGCAGTTGACTCATCTTATTTATTTTTCTATGCGATGTAGAAAAAGACATCTGCAGTAATACGAAAAAAAAAACAATAATTTATTTAAAATATGTCGCTATCTGCTGCGAAACATTATTTTATTTACACATTCCAAATTTGAAAAACCTGGCATTATTATAGTAAAAGTTATCAAACATTCTCACAAAAAACGCTCTCCTGGAAACTAACGATTCTGTAGATATCTGTTTGTTCTTTGCTGCCGTCGTAATGAGAATTTAATCAGAGCAGAAAACCTTATACAAAAAACTTGAGAGGTGTCATGGGACACCCGAACAGAACGAAGTTCCTTTCGATTAAAAGATATCTTACATTTTTTTTTCCTAACGTAACGCGCGATAAGGAACGTGTTTTAAAAGATTTTGATCACAGAACCATCTAGCGATAATCATCTAAAACAAAAAAGTGTCGTGACTACTTTTCGTAAGAATTTCTTCCGTCTAGCCCCCTTTCACAACGCGCGATAAGGAACTTCGTTCCAAAAAATAAACAAACTTTTAAATGTTTTTTAATAATGATCTAGTTACAATACTTTTAATTTAGTACTTAATCTAGTTTCAATTTAACAGAGCCTCGTCTACGCTGAAAGGATTGCATTATGAGATGGTTAGTCTTCTAACCACGACGCCAAGAAGATTAATGATCTAATTAAAGAACAGAACACACATTAAACTATGTTAGTAAAGCCGTTTCGTAACTAAATTGCCACTTAAGTTGATCAATACACGAATATATAAATTGAAAACAAAAGAATGAAGTATGAAGTGGAATCTAATTTGATTAATGATTATGTAAAAAATGACTTTCATTTAATTTCCTTGTTTTAGGTAATTGTTTTCATGGACTTTGAAGTAAATGGATATGTCGTCCTTGATTCTCTATCATATCTTTGAAGAAAGTCATTAGTCTGAACTGGGCAGAAAAATGTGTTGGATTTACTGCTATTTACGCCCACGAATATGTATTTGTAGGAATCAGAAGTGGATTTAATTTAAAAAAAAAGAAATATAAGTACACAGAGGTCCTTTCCGTACGAGCGACAACCGACAACTGATCCCCACGTCCGCTACACGACGGTTTTTATACTAGTCGGTATGACGTAACACACTCAGTCTGAACATCCAAGTAAAATAATAAAATCGAAGCTAACAGTATATTTAACAATCTAGAATATGAGTATTTAACATGTGTAGTATTTATAGTAATTTAATTCTACATAATATTATTTTGAAATAGCTTGTAACTATTTCACTCCTAAGAATGGTTTCTAGTAATGTAAATCTCTCTAAATCTTACGAAACTGTTAAGATTATAGATATAATCTAATCACTACCATTTTTGGAACGAAGTTCCTTATCGCGCGTTATCGAAAGGGGGCTAGACGGAAATTCTTATGAAAAAGTTGTCTCGACACTTTTTTGTTTTAGATGATTATCGCTAGATGGCGCTGTGATTAAAATCTTTTAAAACAATTTCTTATTTTGTTTTATATGATTAATGGTAGATGGCGCTGTGATCAAAATATGTTATAAAACAATTCCTTATTTTGTTTTATATGATTAATGCTAGATGGCGCTGTGATCAAAATATTTTATTTAAGTTAAAAAATAAAATTATACTACAATTCCCTCACTAATTAATCGAAAGGAACTTCGTTCCATCCGGGTGTCCCTTGACACCTCCCAAGTTTTTTTTATTTTTTAAATACTTTGACAAACAGCAAGGAAAACCACGTTTATCTACTAGTTAACAAGTCTTAAAAACATCGCATGACGCAAGAATTCTCAGTAGCCAGTGTTCTGTGACGGCAAACACTAGGAAAGGTGCCTCTTGACCCTTAGATACAGGTGCGAAGAGCCCAAGGATTACTTACATGCCTCTTTAAGTTTTAATATACAAACAAATGACTAAAATACTGCGGCATGTGAATGACAGCGAGCTTGTTAACAAATGTCTTAAAGTTCGGCCGTTCAGAGAATGCGTTCCTGACACCTATCTGTACCTATATATAAAATATTGTTTACCAAGTTATTTGATTAGTATCACAAAAGATAACATTCATTGATTATTGACATAGTAATGTTGTTTTAACGCTCATCAATTGTTAAAAAGGTAAACAACCAGCAAAAATATTTTTATCGTAACTGCAACGCCATTACAAAGTTACGTGTCAGGAACGCATTCTCTGAACGGCCGAACTATAAACAAAGATGAATTGCTGTTCGTTAGTCTCGGTAATGGCTGAACCGATTTGGTTAATAAACGGTGATAAACTTTACTTATGGTACACAGATGAAGTTGCGCGGCCCAGCTGGTAGTAAAACAAAATTTTTGTGTTTTTTACAAATCAATTCAGATTTTATCAATTCGATTGTTTATTTTTATGTTTGTTCTGGTATAGCTTTAGTTTGTATCAATTCGGATGATTTTTGTTTCATATTTATTTAAGAATGGAAAACTAAAAAAATTGTTTTAAAATTTACGTTTTTGCATAGAATTATTACATCTGGAATCAACATCATGTACAACAGAATGAAGCCAATTTAAAGTGCACCGATCGCTCGTAACTACACGATATTCTGGCGTTAGTGTACTGATGACACTCAATTCGTTTAACACACTAATAAAATATTACATACACATAAGTTCTTTAAACTTTCACTTTATTATTTACTAGATGACCCGCGCAACTTCGTCTGCGTTACAAAGGGGTTCAAAAATTGTAGCCTATATAGGCACGCGCCGCCCGGCGCAAACAACTACGACCCTGCATTTTAAATTTGTAATATCTTCGGTAATATTTACTTAAATTACATGCTGTAAAAAGCATATTGATCTATAATAAATGAAAAATTTATTTAAGGTACTTAATTGGATAAGGATTAATGCTGTATTGTTTAAAATCACTTCGTAAATAACCATTTTTTAGTAAAGAATAAAAATGGTTATGCTGGGTTATCCCTTAGAGATAGACATATACCATCGCGGACTTTTTTGTTGAACTTTTTAAGGTGAACAATACTGTAGTACATTATTTTGGTCTATCTCATAGGGTTCAGCCAGCGTTTGCAATATAAGCGCAAAAAAACGTGCTTATTTACGACATCACATTAGAAACCTTTAAATTTATCAGTGTTTCTCTACTATATTATGCATTTATTATACATACAAACCTTCCTTAAGAATCACTCTATCTATTAAAAAAAACCGCATCAAAGTCCGTTGCGTAGTTTTAAAGATCTAAGCATACATACAGACATACAGCGAAAGCGACTTTGTTTTATACTATGTATTGATGATGTTGATTCAAAATATCGTGTTGTTACGCGCGATCGGTGCACTTTGAATTGGCTTCATTCTGTTGTTCATGATGTTGATTCCAGATGTAATAATTCTATGCTTTTTTGTAACATTTTTTGATTAGTGTTTGCGTGTGTTTTGTAAGGTTCTGTATCTGTACCAACCCATTACTGCCCACTGTTGGGCTCAGGTCTCCTCAGAAGAGGGATTAGGTATAGTCCACCACGCTTGCCTAGTGCGGATTGGGGACTTCACATATCTTCAAAGGATTTTTAGAGTCCTTTTCCGACATGCAGGTTTCCTCACGATGTTTTCCTTCACCGTTTTTAGCCAGTGGTGTTGTGAAAAATTGCACATAAATCTTTTTCACATTTAGATTTAGAGGTACAAGTCGGCCGGATTTAAACCCGCGACCTCCCGTTCGGAAGGAAGCGCTTCGACCACTCGGCCACCACGACGTGTAAGGTTAATTTTCTTGTAATATTTTAAGCAAAATTCAGAACTTAATCTGTATCTATTTTTGTTCCAAATACATTACAATATACGAGTAGCTCTCAAATATTCTCGACCCAGACAGAATCGTATTGAGAACACTACATGACGACGCAAAAACTAGAGATTGGTTTACGTGGAATTCGATACATGTGTACCTAATTGGATTCGACATGTCCTTGTCGCTCAGAACTTGTCCCTTAAAGGACGACAGTAGATTGGATATTTATTGTTTTGTTGGTACAACTTTAATCATTGTCAATCGGATACTTTTACTTCTTGGATCGGACTAGTGACTGTAATAGTACTGCGCAAGTTTGCCTGCGCCACAAAAGTAGGATTGTAGCATTTAATTGATTTTATAATAAAGCCTATGATTCTTAGAAATAGTGACGTATTTCTACTCCTATTAGTAAAAAAAAATTCAAAAACGGTTCATGAGATACAAAGAAAACTATAATAATATGTGTAAGGTCCTAATCGGCATCACTACGACGTAGTTTAAGACAAAGCGACTTTACGCTATGCGTGTTTCTATATTTGTTTATATCTTTAAAAATCCGCAATGGATTTTAATGCTTTTTTATAATGATTCAAGAGGAAGATTTTTAAGAATGTAAAATGCATTTGCATGTTTATTTTATAAGTTTTTTATGTGATTAACTCACTAATACTATTTGAACCCGTTTGTGCCGCTGAAGAAATTGCGCTATAAAATAGTAATAAAGATTTTCCTTCGGCTGCAAAGCGATTAACATAAAACATAACAGGTTTAAAATCATAACTTAAATAAGTACTAAACACATAAATTTCCACACCTAATTTCAAAAGGATGGTTTATTTGATTAACGTCCTCGAAAACCACATTCATTGATTTCACATCCATCAAATTCTGGCCATCAGAACACCTGTGCCAGCATGAAACTAATTTATTATAGAATTTATCTTCCCATCAGTTTGGTAGCTTCCATGTAGCTGAGTTCAAAGCCATTTGTCAAATATATGTCGTTAATATTATGTGTTTTAAAATTGTTTCCGATTAATTTCGATTTTAAATTATTTCGAAATGTGTTTGGTCGTATATTTTGTTGGAGTCAAGGTGTTTATGGTAAAAATATATGAATATTTACATAATTTTTAATGTGATTAATATTGTGTTGTGTAGGTACTATTTTTATGGTTAGTTGTGACGACCTAGATGTGGAGTTATAGTTGAAATCTCAAGATAATTATCATTTACTATGTAGTTTGATAAATGAGACGGCATGTCATAATTAATTGGTGTTTTTTTAATGTGTCTAATTATTTGGTGTTGGGTCGTAGTCTCGTTTATGCCTATATTATGCAAAACAAATCTCTGTCTATTCCACGAGGAAGGCTTCGAAGAATTCTATCATCTACGGTTTACTATCATACCACACACCGTCGGGGTGGAATTCATCGCTTTTACTTGGAACCACAATCACCCAGGGTTCGCTTTAAAAACATTTTTTTTTGCAATATACCATGCAACTTTGGCATGGACTCCCCTCCTGTTTTTTTTTGCCTCATTGGCTAACGAGCTAACGGGCCAATTAATGGTAAGCGGTATATCTCGAGCAATATGTCCTTATTTAAACGAGATTTATTGAAAGTTTTGTATAATAAGCGGTAGGTAAGGATCCCTCAATTTCGCAGCAATATTCCGTGAGGAACTGTAACCTAATGGTGAGTATTAGGAGTACCGAAGGCTGTATTTTTATAGAAATTGTATTTTTGATAGACTTTTTTTATTTATATAGATTTTTAACTAGTGCTATTCGGTCTATCTGCGACAATAAAAATTAACACAATATGGAAGTTTTCTGCACTATAAAACTCGACATTGGCGGAGCCGTCTATAAATGTGGTGGCAATATAAAAAAATAAACAAAAATACCCTGAAACACCGTAAATACGCCTGCCAAATATTTGATAGAGACCGGTTGCGACTGCACCGTCAAACTACATAAAAAATGTAACCGAAACACCTGCTTTTTTGAGACACGCCTCAATAAATCCGCGCCAGCAGTGTTTGTACAATAAACATGGTCGGACGTGCATGTCCTTGTACACTTACTATGCATGAGAGCGACTACACATACTGTTTGTGCTGTAAAATGATTTGTGTCTCACATAAAACTCATACTTGTTCAATGGGGAATGTGTATGGCGGCTCGCACACATGGAAGGAATATCTCTTTTTTTATTGCCATGTAGGCAGATGAGCCAACGTACCAGCCCGATCCTAAGTGGTTACCGCCGCCCATGAACCTCTGCAATGTCAGGGGACACTGAGGGGTCGCTACCTACGACCGAACTTTATCTATTTTTATTTCAAACTAGCTGGCCCACACAACTTCGTCTGCGTCACATAAGGAAATTTTCTAACCGTTTAAACCTTCCCTGGACTTCTACGAATATTTCAAGATTAAAATAAGCCAAATCGGTTCAGTCGTTCTCAAGTTTTAGCGAGACTAACGAACAGCAATTCATTTTTATATAAGAAAGAAAGAAGATGTGTGTGATAGGCTTACTGTTGGAGTTGTCAAGATTTTTTGAGAACCTCAAATATTGTCGGTATTCGAGTATTCTGATACTCAGTCAAACTCAGTCTACTGTCTGCATCGATTTAATATTAGTAGATGCACTGCACCAAAACAGTACGATATTGTGTCTCCAAACAAATTAATTGCCAGTAGTCAATTAGTGTTTATAATACGTCTTAAAGAGTTCACTTTTAAGCGAAACACGCACGAGCTAATAGTATAAAAAGTCCAAGTAGCAATTTTTGATTGTGGCAGTGTTTTTTCGTGCTATTTTTACTCCCCAATCATGTATTTAAATCGAAGACTGCTTACAGGATATGGTTTGACAATATAATTTTGGTCTACTTTCCATTAATATAAGATAATGTAGTTGTATTTTTATTTAGTTAGTCGTAAGGTATGATTTGTTTTTCTTTTTATTGTTTTTTTTACTACTGGAAAGTTTTTTGTTTTTTCTCACTTTTTTCGTTTTTAATTATTTTTACTTTAAGAAATTTATGTTACTCATAATATTAGACATGCGGTGTTTACCTATAAGTGATTGTGCAATTAGCTCGTATTATGCAATACTTAAGTATAGCTAATATCATTTCAACTGTATTTATATTATAAACATTGTAACAATTGTTGGTAAGCCAAATAAATAAAATAAAATAAAAAATAATCCCAACACACAGATTATTGTCAATAGTATTGCGTGTGTGCGCTTATCCAATGAATCATGTCTTTCTGCAGTCAATTTTACTGTCTCCTTCGACGAAGTAGGGATGATAAAAACATCGGTGGCACTCCGATGGATGCGTAATATAAACTTAATGTTGATATAAATCGATGTTTCGTTTAGATAAGAGTGTCGATATCGATTTTATTTATGACAGGATTATTTATTTATGTTAAAGTGAATACGTAGCAATACAGAGTGGTTAGGTAACCTTGTGTCACCTAAAGTGAGGTGAAAGACTTGTCGAAATAAAACTTAGAACCACTTTTGATTTTGGGATCGGTTAAACTTTTATCTGACATTCATAGAATTATTACATCTGGAATCAACATCATGAACAACAGAATGAAGACAATATAAAATGCACCGATCGCACGTAACAACACGATATTCTGGCGTTAGTGTGCCGATGACACTCAATTCGTTTAACACACTACGCGATCGGTGCACTTTAAATTGGCTTCATTCTGTTATTCATGATGTTGATTCAAAATGTAATAATTCTATGCTGACATTGTATGGTGTATGTAGGTACTATCTTTGAGGACTTCCATAGGGCATGAAAAAATTAAACCGATCCCCAAAATAAACTGGTTCTAAATTGTATTTCGTACCTTATTCACTGCACTTCCTCGGCACAAATGTAACCAATCCAAAATGTTCAATCAACAAATGAACTTTATTTAATAACTTTATTGACCAAAAAACGTGATAAACATTTATCTCCAAACTAAGTAATCCTGTATTTTGGAGATTCAATTTAAATACATTAAAGTCACGCTTACATTTCACATTAACATTAAAATAGTAATTAAATAATTGGAATTGATAATTATTTATAATACAAAAGAAAAAACAAATTAAAATATAATTAAATTAATCTAAAATTACCTAAGTTAAAATCTAATAAAACAATGAAACAAATTAAATTCTGTATTACTTAATTAGTTTAAAACAAATTCAATCAAATAATTAAAATTAAAATTGTTACATGCTAGGTTCTTTGTGTTGCGACGGGAAAGAGTGCCGATGGCGTAACGCGTCGCGCCGTCCCTCATAACCCCGTGCTGGGTTCTGGCCTCAGCCGGGGTTCGGACGCTGAGTGTGAGCGGTTGGAGGTTTTAGTGCGGTTCAACTCCCACATACCGGTGATCTCCTCCAACAAAAAAAAAAAAAAAAGGTGTTTTGTGTTATCGGTAGCTGTGTGTTTGTAAAAAGGTGTGTATGTTTGTGTATGTGCGTGTGTGAGTGTATGTTACTTGACGAAAACTAATAAAAAACGAAGTTTAAGTAAGATCGAGGTATAAGTACCCAAAATAAAACCTCTCAAAGATCACAACTGTTATCGAAACATTTTTACAAACAAACTCATACAATTACATGTCAATTCTCCAATAAACAAAGCCAAAATAACCTATCAATTATGCATAAACAATAAACATCATTATTATTCGATACAAATACAATATCGATAACGCAATTCGGAATCGATTCAGTCAGCGATTTAACGCTGAGCACACGTATTGTGTTCGACAAAATAGCCGATTTGATTTACTGGCTAGAGTTCCTCCCTAATGTATTAAAGCGATGAACCAAGGAGTATTCTTTATAGCTTGTGTTATGATCGATGGGAATGAAGGCTCGTGTTACATATGTGGTAGAATTAATTGTGTTATGTTGGTATTGTATTGTTGTATGTTACTTGTAGATAGGAAATATAGGATAAAAGTTTTATAAATGAATCTTGTCATCGGCGGCTGGACCGATTTCAATAATACTTTTTGTTGAATTCCTTGTGATCAGGAGCAGGGTGTTTTCAAAACAATGAATATATTTTTTAAAGATTATACCATCGCATTTTACAACAGTTAGGTAGAGAGCGAAATTTTGACAACACAGGTAAATCCCACTTACCCATCTAAATGGATATAGCGAAAGAAAGAACTAGTAGTACTTAACAGTGTGGCGACCAATAATAGCGCGCGAGATCCTGAATCGCGGTAACAACATTTGCAGCATTCGGCGCATATATACAACATCTGAAATCTACTACAGTGGGCTTCGGCCTGACCGAGCATACACTACCTCGCCCGGTCGGAGATCTCCCTTTGGCCTTATATCATATAACCACAACAGTTCAACGACCGGGTGTACTTACTAGTTCCTGTACGTTCAATTGAAAACCAACAATCTAGACTTTAAGCTTTCATTAGACACTGAAATTAATTTAAGAAATAAACATCGGCCATTTTGTAGCAGCCAAGAACTCCAACGACTAATTCTGCTATAAAACGAAAAAAACTAAAAGAAAATCAGTTTATCCATTTATAAACTCCAATGCCACACATACGTATAGTTTTTTGTATGAGATTAAAAATAAGTGGTAATTCCATTTGAAACAGATTCTCACAATAAGCCTGTAATTTTCTATATCTCGTTCTAGTATTTACTGTGTTATACAACGTGTGGATAATTCGTGACCATTTTGAACAGCGTGAGGTGATAACTACCACTTATATGGCACAATACTTAGATAATTCGGGCGCTTGTTGATTTGGTAATTTGAAGAAACGAGGAACAAAAAATTATGTTCTGTTTATTGATTACTTGCGTTTGGATGTTTTATATTGATAGTTTCTTTTGTTGCAGGAAATTGGGGAATTCGGGTGGGATATGTGGAACATCACTTACACTATTACTAAACGTGTTCTTACCACGATTATTTTTAATTGAACGGTCCCGATATTTCAGCACTGTTTCAAGCGCCATGATCACGGGAAGACTGAAGAACTGCGGGTAGGTCATTTAAGAGCAGACAAATCTGTGTACCCTCTTTCTCGTTCGTTTGCCGGTACCACTGGAACTCGAACTCACATTTCGACATACCACACTGACAGTATCGGCTGTCGTCTCAAAACTAGATTTTTTGGCTTTATTTTCGTCTAACACTGGATTCCACATACAGGATAGTTTGAAACCGTCACCCCGATTGAAAGTACTATTCCTGGAAATTTCAATTAAAAATAATCGTGGTGAGAACCCGTTTAGTAATAGTGTAAGTGATGTAGATAACCGCGAGTGTTTAAAGAAAGGATATGTGGAAGTTGAACCGCTCTATAATCTCCAACCGCTCACACTCAGCATCCGAAGGATCCAGAACCCAGCCCGTGGTTATGCTGAGCTACATGACGTTATGCATTACGGTATTATTTACCGTAACCTGCCACCATCAGCTGTAAGCTATATTTGTAATTCTATTAAAAAAAACTTGAGAGGTGTCAAGGGACACCTGGATGGAACGAAGTTCCTTACGATTAATTAGTGAGGGAATTGTAATAAAATTTTATTTCTTATAAGAGAGAGAGAGACAGACGTTTTAAACTAACTAATTATTATGACTTAAATAAAATATTTTGATCACAGCGCCATCTAGCATTAATCATATAAAACAAAATAAGGAATTGTTTTAAAAGATTTTAATCACAGCGCCATCTAAAACAAAAAAGTGTCGTGACAACTTTTTCATAAGAATTTCCGTCTAGCCTTTCGATAACGCGCGATAAGGAACTTGGTTCCAAAAATCTTACAATACAACATGTCATGCTTATATAAAAACATGTTATTAATACAAAGAAAAATACAAAAATAGACATGTTTTACCGATCGCTATCATTTCGCCAGCATTGCTGTTAATATCTCGGGTAGAAATTTAATAAAAGAATATTACGTAGGGCAGTATGGAAACACTAATTATAACCCAACTTGCCTTCGCCCGTTGAAAAGATAACATGGACGTAATATAAACTGAAAACCGAACCAAAATTGGTTTGTTTGCCAAGCATGTGGGAAGGACTAAGGAACTAGGAAGTTTGTTAAATTAAGCTTGCAAGATTCCACCCGAAGTAAGTAAGTCTATTTTGATATCATCATCATTTTCATCAACAGCTCGTAGATGTCCACTGCTAGACATAAGCCTTTCCCGAACCTTGCCACAAAAACCAGACCCATTCGCACCCAGTAACTTCTCACTGATTTTGATTTAATTGTTTTGAAAGATGAAATAATATCGTTTATTTTTGTAAAAACTAAATAAATCTTCTTTCGTGGTGTACATTTAGATGGGGTCGGCACAATTTGTCTTCTTTTCACTCTTTTCTATCTTAACATACATCATATTCTGTCACACATCAACTAAACTAACACTAAAAATATTAATATATATACTGAACTGTACTGCACCAACCCATTACTGCCCACTGTTGGGCTCAGGTCTCCTCAGAAGAGGAATTAAGCATAGTCCACCACGTCCAACTTGCCCAGTGCGGATTGGGGACTTCACATATCTTCGAAGGATTTTTAGAACCCTTTTCTGTAGGTATGTAGGTTTCATCGCGATGTTTTCCTTCACCGTTTTTAGCCAGTGGTGTTGTGAAAAATTGCACATAAATCTTTTTAAATTTAATATCCTTTACATGTTGCGTCCATGTATCTCGATAATGAACGGCTAACAAGGCGTTCACCCGACGTTGGTTGATATGTCGGTATTTTAATGAAATTGACAGGCGATGATGAGTGTTGCTCAGATAATTGGATATTTAAGGACCACACAATGAGGTTAAAACATTTTAAAATTATTTTAGCGAGGATATTGAAAATGAATTAGCGATTACAGATTGGGATTATTATTTAACTATAGTTGTAAGGATGGAAAGAGTGGGCAATATAAAAGTTTTATACAAGAAAGACTTGATGTTCGTTTTCTTTGTAGGTTTTGGTGGTAGACGAAAATTATGTTTTTCTTAACAATAGGCTTACTAACTTTACAGAACCTATAATATTTTGACAAAAAAATATACAATATAAAAAATGGATTGATTTCTCGTACTTTTGTTTACACTTTTGACTACTATTTTTATTGTTATGCAGGCTAACCAACAGATCACCTGATTGTATATGGTTACCATCGTTCACCTAGTATCATAATGCCAGGGGACACTAGGATCTCTCTACTTTAAACCAACCCTTCTCTTTCTTCCAAACCTCATTCGAAACCTATCACTTCTTATTATATATATATTATATTCTTTCCAAAAAAGAAACTACACAACAATAAAAACAAGAATTAAACTCATACACATTTATCCCCAAAAACACAATATCCAGCATTGTTGGTCAACAAATTATTGCAGCCGAATATTCCGGGCATGCACCAAGCCGTAATAAAGAGCCGGCAGCTGTGTTACCGCGGTAATTGTAATAATAACTGATACTTACCGGGACGCACTAACGAGCTGCCCGCGGTAATGGCGTCCCGGGAAGCCGGCCTGAGATTTCATCTTTTCTATTTAAAGTTGCGTTTATTTTGCTTGATTATTTTTTTAATTGCGTTTTTTTATGTGTAAGAGTACTTCTTAACAGGGCGTTTGGTGTCTGATCCTTCGATTAAATACTATTTTTGAGTAATATCAGTGAAAAGTGTAGAATAATTTACCGGAACTTACTTTGTAACTTTACTGCAAAAATGTAATTTTTAATCAAAATTTTCAAGACGTAACCCCTAACCCCAGATTTTGTTTATTAGCAGTGTTTGTGTAGTAAGTGTCTGTCTTACCGCGGTAATAAAATTGTAATAATAACTGATACTTACCGAGACGTACTAACGAGCTGCCCGCGGTAATAGTGTCGGAGGATACCCGGACCTTATTTAATTTTTCCTGTATAAAGTAGTTTGTCTAATGAAACTAACATTATTTGTAAGTTTCAAAAAGAACTTTCTTTTTCTATATAAGAGTCTGCTATAATTTCAACTTTCACAATTTAGTCTTGCCCTGGATCAGATCTGAATCTTTATGACACGGCACGATTAATTGGCAATTGAGATAACTACACATAAAATAAAAGAAACTATCAATTTAAGCATGAAACAAAACTACATGTGACCAAATTATTATTCGTAAAATCGGACACAAAACAAAAAATACTTATCGGAAAAAAAAACACTTTCCCGCGCAAAACAGCGGCCATATTGCGTTAACGATCGCCCGGTAATGGACGTTTGTTCTGTGAGAACCGCAGCGAACAATTTCTAAGGAACAAGGAAAAGAAGTCTATAAAATTCTTTATTGAATTGTGCAACTATTCCAGTCCTCTGATTTTATGTTACATTTTAAAAATTTCCGATTTTACGAGCGCCTTTCTTTAAGGGTGAAAGGTCGTGGTTCTTGGCAACCCAGTCGAGCAATTTTGAAACAAAGATTATAATACAATTTAGATGACAACGTAAAATTCCTTTTGGTTGAAATAAGGTTTATTTTAAACTAATTGTTTAAGTTTCTTTAAACACTCGCGGTTATCTACATCACTTACACTATTACTAAACGGGTTCTTACCACGCTTATCATGACGCTTGAAACAGTGCTGAAATATCGGGACCTCTCAATTAAAAATACTTGTTTAAGATTAAGTGATATTATTAGATTTGTTTTCTAGTTACTAAACATAATTTAAATTTTATGCACTATGTCCTCAACAACTTGTTTAAGAAAATTCCTTTAGGGTAGGTAAAAGTTTCGCTATATTGTTATATTGCAGAGATGATAGCATTCGATTACCGGTGCGGTGGGTCGTTTGCTCATATACAAGGCAAAGCAATTAAAATATAATTAAATAAGATTCACTGCAGGAAACATTAATGAGAAGAGATCTGAATCTGGAAGAGCAGCTATGGCAAACTGGAATGTGCAATGTGGGCAAAACTCCCACAAACTGGACAAAAACTTGGCACAGTCGTAAAAACTAACTACATGCAATACCGGGGCGATACGTGAGCGTCGATCGCGAACGCGTCCTGTCACCCCTACCAGCCTCGTGCCGGGTTCTGACCCTGGCCGGGGATCGGACGTCGAGCGTGAGCGGCGGGAGGTTTTGGTGCGGTTTAACTCCCACATACCCCAATTCTTACTACAGAAGTCCAGCGATTTCGTCCCGTCACAAAAAAAAACATGCAATAAGAATAAGACCAATAACTATACAAATGGAACAAGTAAGTATCTCCTGTGAATTTCGATAAAATCTACAAATTCTCAAAACTCACATAATTAATTGATAAATAAATAAAGGCGTGTACAGAACGTCAAAAGCAAACATTTAAATTAATAAACCGGGCTCTGTAATTATTCCTCGATCCTAACTTCAGATTGTACAAGTTATTTATACGGAACTCCGCCCTGATCTGATGTAGGAATTTTTATTAATTGATTTTGTGTGTTGACTCTTGACCTGTGAGTTTTTTTTATCAAGATTTATTACTTTTTTCTTGTAATAATGATGTTTTGGAGGATTATAATTGTATTTACTTCGAACAGATTGAAAATATACTTTTTTGACGTAAACCTCGATGACTTTCTAGAAACTAAATAATTCACTTTAAATAGTTACTTTATAAATAAAGCATATTAGCAAGCGCTATGACTTGTCCTTTTAAGGGGTGGGCTATATAAAGTTTGCATTTTGAATCGAACGTTCGAAAGTTCGACTGTCATGTTGGCTGTGTGGCATGTTGCGCCATCCTGTTGAAACTAAATGTCGTCCATGTCGTACTCTTCAACTTTTGGAAACAAAAATTCGTTGAGCATGGCACGGTAAAGCTCGCCATTGACCGTAAGGGCGGCTCTTTGCTCATTTTCGAAGAAAAATGGCCCAATGATGCCGCCGGACCAAAACCCACTCCAAACCGTAACTCTTTGTGGGTGTATTGGCTTCTCAATGGTGACGTGTGGATTTTCCGACCCCCAGATGCGACAAATATGCTTATTGACATAGCCTCCGAGGTAAAAATGGGCTTCATTTGAAAAGACATTTCACATTTCTTACAGTTTGGACTGAACCACTTTAGAAGTAACTTTTCAATATTTTCCAATCTTGTTCAAGCGTATAGCGTCCCATTACGTAAATGTCAAATCTTTAACTAAATTATGAACATAAATTGAATGACATTTGAGCTATCATTCTCTAAATAAACAGTAGTTCAAAATGCAAACGTTATTTTGCCCACCCTATACAAATGATGCTTGAAGAACTTATAAGTAGGTCGTAGATTTTTTTTTTGAGTTGGAGGAAATCGGTATGTCAATATACCAATTGAACCGCTCACATCAACCACTCCCGCTCAGCGTCCGGACCCTGGCTGAGGCCGGAACCCATCACGGCGTTACGCGGGACGACACGACGCATTACGCACTACGGCATTCTATCCGGTCGTGCAGGTAAAAGCCCATGAGCGACGGTAACTTACGATCTGGTTGCCCATTAGCTCGTCTGACTACATAATAATAAAAAATAGAGATGGTACCGTAATAACTATTTATTTTATTTAACTATTTAGGTATTTATTTATTTCTCTTCACAAAGTTTTACAGAAAAATATGAAATTTTACAGTTTCTGACGAGCTGGCGTCTGTGAGAAGAAAACCTGTATTACAGATCACCAGGTCTCCACCCCTGTTTACAAATATGTACATTCAAAATAAGAAAAGTACCAAGTAGCACTAAAAATACTGTAGGCGACTGAATGTTAACAAACATTATAAAGGCAAAGGTACTAGTGACTAAAGCGTCACCTATAAATAGTTTTATTAAAATTGATTAAACCTCTTTTGTAAAATACTTTTTAAATATAAGATTTATGTTGGCGCGATTTTTTTAAATTTCGAATTCGGGAACATTCTATAATTCAGATTGCGTCATATTTTTTGCGCTAAGTTTTTATTGTTTTATTAAATTTTCTTGTTCTGAAGTTTTCTTTTCACTGGCAGCTTTTGATTTCCTACAAATACATTAGAACTAGATACAAAAGGAAAGCTCCTTTTGTGTATCCAACATACATAATTATTTCATAAATAAGTAACACAAAAGAGAGAAAAAAAAATCTATAACAAGTTCAGTAACAAAAAAGCATGAATGTGGAATTTAGGTATATGCGTTGGTGTGTGATTCAGTGTATCAGTAGCATAGTAATGTCCATGTGAATGCAAATGCAGAGTAAATGTAGTAATAACATTTAATAGTTAATATAATCATTTTAGTACATGCGACGTTACAATGCACATGCATATTTTCACTTCATAACAGCTATGGGGGCGGCGCGACGGGAAAGAGTGCCGTAGGCGTAACGCGTCGCGCCGTCCCTCATAATCCCGTGCTGGGTTCTGGCCTCAACCAGGGACGCTGAGTGTGAGCGGTTGGAGGTTTTAGTGCGGTTCAACTCCCACATACCCCAGGGATCCGGTGATTTCAACTAAAAAAAAAAAAAACATAACAGCTATCATAGTAACAATATCGTTAAAATTACCAAACATTAAACAAAATCAGAGGCTAAAACATAATTTCACACAGCCTCTAATGATCTCGGATATCAGGATTCACGAGCCCAGCTTCCTCATTGCACTACATCATCACATCTCTTTGTTACTCTAATAAAATGGCGGCATAGTAAAATGAAGCAATTTTCTCGAGAAATAAACCAGCATCAGATACAATTTAGTACCTTGTAAATACATTGCAATTTTGTACGATGCATAGAAAATATTATCTTTGTGAATATACGAGAAGTTTATGGATGGATAATGGTAGGTAGCTCGATGTTTTTTCGTAGATGCTAAAAAGAAATATAAGTAAATGCTAGAAAACCGGATAATCACTAAATTTAAAAGAAACAACTCAATTAGAGACAGTTTTTAAAAGATTTATTTTTGATTCGTTTTTTGAAATCTTTGCAATTTGTACTTTGGAATTGAAAGATTTGAGTTTTCTTAAATTATGATTAGCCATCCATTTAATTTAAGCCTTAAAGAAATAGTGAAACATAGAAATTATCTGATTCTAATTCGAAAGTAGACCTAAAAATCAATCAGTGTGGAGTAATTTTTACTCCAGGAACATTTATTTTTAAAGTTATTCAAACACTCGCGGTTTTCTTTGATACTTTCATGCATTTTGAACGGGTTCTTACCACGATATTTAATTAATTGAGTTGTCTCGATATTTCTATTTATTTTAATTGTTTAACAAATTCGCTTCTCGTTGTCTGTCCCTATGTTATGGTAAAATCTTTAAAACTGTGCATTGAATTTTGATGCGATTTTCTTAATTAGATAACTGATAGAGTAATTCAAGTGGAAGTATTTGTGATAAAATATTCAAAATAAAATAATTCCGAAAGTCAGCTGGTTAGTGAAGAGCGACAAGCCTCAGTTCACTTTCAATAATAAACAGGAAAAAGACAAACAGGAGATTTTTTAAAACAGGAATTCATGTCATTAAAATAAGAGCTTACGTAAAATTATAAGCCAGTTTTTTGTGAATTGCATTAAAAAACAATCCGAGGATATAAGCTGACGGCCCACACAAGCGGAAGTTATTTCATCCTAAAAATCAATTCAAGTCTAAAGACTGTTACATAAAAAATACAATTCAATTATTTAATCACGGAAGTTTTTACATACACCATAATCAATTCTTGACCTAATCACCTAGGACCTTGAGTTTTTTATTGCATATCGACGTTTAAATAGATACCATGTGTGTAATCAATGATTGAAAAAACCGCGAATTATACCACATTGTGATTTAACCACAATTGTTATGAAATCGTGTTCAATTCACACAGTACAGTAGAAGGATGGTATGTAAAACGTGCTTTAAATATGCATGAACACACTATTGAACTTTAAAATGGGTAGAAGTAGAATCAGGACAGAGAACTCTCAGGGATGAGATTAAGTGAATACTTTTTTACAAAAATAAAAACCATTAATATGGAAACAAGTATCTCATTACTAAAAGAGAGTCAAATAAACGGAGGCTAAAAATCATACGTCTTACCAAATTACGTGGAAACAACATCATACAATCTTATGCAAAAATAGGCAGTAATATATTTTTAAGCATAGTTCTAAAAGTTTCAACTAGAGCTTAATAAAATTAAAATGGGACCCTTGACGAACAGCATTCATTTCATACGGAATAAAAATCATCTGATTCGATCCAAAGTGTATTCCCGCTCGTTCACGCTCTATAAAGCTTAAATTTTGATTTGCTACCTAAAAGTCGATGTGCATTATATTGGCTTACAAACTGTAATAAGAATCTCTTCTTTTGAAAGATGGTCTTTACTAGGTCTCGTAAACAATACTTGGTGTTTCACAAACGTCTTTTAGGCTTCAGTAACTTCATTTTCAATAGAATAACAATAAACTTTAAGAATCATATTATCTTGAATTCTAGAATGAACTTTGAATGAAGATATTATCTGTATGTTAAACTTCAAACCGTTTCGTGAAGTTATAATGCAAACGTAATAACATTCTCATTAAAAGTTTGAGTTCAAAAATATTTAACTTTTAACAACCTTTATCACAAGAAATGCTTTGATTCGTTATATTATTGTAGGTATTAGAATACTTTGAATATGTTTTTTTTTTGTGAACGAAGAAACTTTTTGGAATTTGATAAAAGATTTGCGATTTAATTTAGCTTTTTATTGCAATAATAAGCAATAAGCAGTACACCGAACTTTGTAAAGTCGTTTTTTTTTTTGCATGAGACTACCTTTCGACTCCATCATCAGATCAGCTCCATAGATACATAGTTACAAGTGCAAGTAAATAAAAGCTTTTAAATACAACATTGATAATTGTTTAGCAGCAAATCGATTTATTTTCACGCTGCTTAATTCGTTTTTAATACCTGTTATTAAGGGCAGTTTGAACTCCAATTAACATCTTATATGGCTACGAAGGTCAAAGCAAATTGTGCATAAGTTTATGGCTTTATAATTTTCATAACTCGACTTCAAGGTTAACTAGAGAGGGTTAGGGAAATCGTAATATTATTGCGGAAATTTACGATTATACTTGATGATTCTGCAGGATTCGACTGTTTGATTGCCTCTATACATATTTATATTTAGTAATTATGTGAAGAGATTTTTTTTTTGTTTTAGTTGGAGGAAATTTCTGGATCCCCATGGGGGGTATGTGCCGCTCCAACCGCTCACACTCAGCGTCCGAACCCCGGCTGAGGCCAGAACCCAGCACGGGGTTATGCGGGGTGGCGCGACGCGTTACGCACTGCGGCACACTTTCCCGTCGCGACTTTTATTATGGTAATTGTAAGCTACGAGCTCAAGTTCAATTATGATTTCGAAGATGTATATGAAGGAAAAGTACCTATAATACCTTGAAATAATACAAGAAACATCGAAAGAAAACCTGCTTTGGCTTTCAAAATGTTCTAAAATAATAACGATTTTTTTTTAAACGAATTTGAAGAAAAGGACAACTACAGTTAGTACACCTAAAGGTATGTAATTAAAATAAAAGTAGCACATAAGTTTACCTTAATAATAGGTTGTCAAATATCTCCCTTCCTTTTTGTCTTTTGAATTTCGCGGCTATGTACAACGCACTACAGAGCTCGTATCTGGCAATACTATACATAATTTAAAAGTTCTTGACATAACCTACAAAACGACGCTATGCATGATTAGTTTGGACACTTTTTATAAAGCATTGAATAAAGAGCAAAAAAGCGGAAGGGAGATATTTTACAACCTATTATAATAAATATTGCTCAAGGTCGTAGATCCCATGCTCATCTTCTAAATCAAGGTTAGTGACAAGATAATGCGTTCAGAAACTTATTTACTCCACTATTACAGAAATATACCATCAGATTGAAGCTCGTAAAAACTTTCAACACCCTTTATGTCTGTTTACGGCTTGTGAGTGTTGCCAGATTGAGAAAAAAATTACGACTAAAAATAATTAAAATGTCGCACAAGACAGTAATAAAAATATATAAAAAAATGGGTAATATTATTTTGAGTTAGAATACACTTAGTTTAGTGGTTAACTTGAGTATTTTCAAGTAGGTAGTTAGTCTTTAGGAAATTATGCTGTTGTTTGTAATTTGTAAGTCCGTTTACCAGTTTTAAATAACAACCAACAAAATATATTTAACAAAGAAAATATTTTCAAATGTTGTCAATTTAAATTACCTAACGTATTTTTTATTATTTTAGTCGTTTAATTGTAAATTACTTAGTTACTTTGCGGTGGATGTGGTTTGTACGTCAACTGTCTACGTATTTGGAACTCAAATTAACAATACTTTTGATTGTAAATGAAAACATTGAAAACTAAAGATATTATCTCTTGTTTTTAATTTTGGAAAATTATTTTTATTAATTAAGAGTTAAATTACAAAGCAAAGGCTAGCTCATTAAAAACCTTATAAATTTTACGACCTATTTTATAACGATTTGACGGCTCACCTGATATTAAGTGATCACTGCTGTATTGTTAAGAACACTGCAAGATCGCCACCTACCGCCTGATATTGATGGCTTTTATAAAAACTCGCCATTATTGTTAAAATAACGAACAAATTTGTATTCAATATTATGTGTAAAACAAAAAAATTACAATATGAAAATTTTGTGGTATTTTTTTAACCTAGCAACATTAATTCCTGATCTCCCGAAATACAGGTGTACCCGTCAACATGTTTACACCCAAATCCCCTGTTTATAGGGAAATGAGTGTGCTCACGCTGGCACACTTTCCACGACCAAAATAGAAACTGGAATGAAGAAATATTCAATGAATTTTGTTTAGTAAAGATACGTGTAATGATTTAAAACAACATCAAAGTGATACATAAATTATATTAGGAATAAACAAATCAACAGAGATATGAAGATGTGTAGTTTCTTTGCAATGATTAATGAGGACCACCCAGAATGTTTATGAAATAAATAGTGGTAAAACAACATCAAAAATTGTATTTTATAAAACAATCTTTATTACTACTATAGATAGGTCTAATCTTACTTGCCTAATGTCGGTTTAAAGAATTTACATAATAATATATTCGAATAAAATTACTTCAGTATATAAAGATCTATAAAATTAGTTCCTCGTTTTTTGAGGAGCATAAACGAGGGTGGAAGCATTAACTGCTTTACATGGAGTTTCGTAATGTCCGAAGCGAAGTCATTATGCTGAGACACTGGCCTTTGTGCACTGAAATACAACCTCTGTAGTACTCAATAAACTATATGAATAGTTTTTAAATTGTATAATGTACTGTTCCTATAGAATTTCTATTTATTACTATCGCCTTCTGTTTAGAACACTCTTAACCCTATTAATTTCACAAAGTACAAGTCACTCGACATGAAAACATTTTACTTAGAATAACAACTATAGCTTATTGGAAAAACATGACTTTAAGGTCGAATTAAGAATAACCTCCGATTACCATTTTACTAGAAAGTGTTGATAGTTAAGACATTAAAATTGAATATCTCAATTTCTCAATCCGACTGGGTGTGGTCTATTTAACAATTTTACGATAGACGAAATTTAATTATCATAGCGGTCGAGGAAAGTTTTGACACCCACTTCGGCTGGTCATGTTATACCTACCTACTCCGCTGTGTGTGATCGTCGAAAATTGAATGGAATTTACTTGTAAATACGGTTTATGTAGTAATTGGGAATTTGAAAAAAAAAATTGTTATGTATTTTAAATCTTTATTATTAATAATATTCATATTTAATACAAAAATACGTCATTTTTTTTTTCAATTATAAACAATTTAAATTTGATTAAAAATCACGTGACTTTAAACGCACCGTGATTGACTGTGACGTCAAATTGTTAACTTCTGAGTAGTTCTGAGGATCGAAATTTGAATTTAGTATAAGTACTAATGACAAGTGAAGAGTGAAAACTAACATTATGACGTCACACACGCTCGGGATCTGTCGGTGTATTTACGGTACTGAATTCAAAAATTTGAATTTTACTTTAATTTATCTATCTTTTGAAATCAAAAAAAAATGTAGTATAACTAATTTTTATATGATCTTTCCATTTATTATTAATTTTTTTTTTTCAAATACCCAATTGTTAATCGCTAATCTATAGTATGTAAGTATGTCTATATTCTAAGTTTCTGTATTCTGTAATTTAAAATGTTATTGCTGTTCAATGAAATTTTAATTGCCATTTTAATATGAACATAAACTGGCAAATGAAAGGAAGATAAAATTTTATACCTAGTCTTTACTATATTGTCCTTA
The DNA here is from genome assembly GCA_030269945.2 of Trilocha varians. Taxonomy (NCBI): domain Eukaryota; kingdom Metazoa; phylum Arthropoda; class Insecta; order Lepidoptera; family Bombycidae; genus Trilocha; species Trilocha varians. Next base: position 8,454,359 of record AP028273.1, on the reverse strand, counting down.
ATTGATTTTTAATCTTCCAACATTAAGTAGTAAATGGAATTACAGAGTTTAACCGAACACTCTCTTTTTTTTAAATGTAGTGGTCTGGCGATCTATGGTATCACGTACCTACATACTGCTGAGTACCTTGTGTACCTCAGTCATGCAGACAATAGATTATTTTTATAAAATACTAATACATCATCATTCATCATTATCAGCCTGTAGACGTCCACTGCTGGACATAGGCCTCCCCCAAGAATTTCCAATGCGACCGGTTGGTAGCGGCCTGCATCCAGCGTGTTCCTGCGATCTTAACAAGATCATCCGTCCACCTTGCAGCTGGTCGTCTCACACTGCGCTTGCCTTGACGTGGGCGCCACTCCAGAACCTTCGTGCTCCAACGGCCATCGGTTCTACGTGCTATGTGGCCCGCCCACTGCCACTTCAACTTGCTTATTCTTTGGGCTATGTCAGTTACTTGTTTTACTTACTATTGTTACAAAATACTAATACAATTCTTAACAATACCTTTTATCGTTGTATGTATCTTCTCCTCCGTACATTTAAATCAACATATTCTACGGTTTTATCGATAAATCAGGCAGCGTTCATAATCCATTGAGATTATCCGACTCTCCAACTCAAATGAACTATAAAAACTCGAGAACTTCTAATCCCTCATCGGAGCCTCAATCCGTCCGACTCCATTAATGACCAAAATTACCATTTTCTCTTGTAAACTCATTTATCGAGCAAATGACCAATATTTCTTGGGCCCCCCAGACGCCCAGATCTCCAGATTAGGACAAGATTTACGCTCAAGTTTTAAAAAATCAGGCATGAAATGAATGGGAGGGAATTTCATTAAGGAGTTGGGTTAAAAAGCGAGTTTTGAGATTGATTTATTGGATAAATTTTAAAAGATTTTTAAAGGGTAATTTTATATACGTAATTGAATTTAGAGAGAATAAGTTGGAATTGTATTGTGAGATTAGACGGGGTGAACTTGTAAAGAGTAATTTTTTCTTAATGTTCATTGTTTTATGTTACATATTCGACTTCAATATTATTAGGTACCTATTTCAAAAAGCACTATTTACTGGTACTGCGAACATGATTTCTTTGGTTTTACCAACTTTAAAATCATTTTACTTTTTGTCTTAATTAAGGAAAGCTCTACGATATATTTAATAAGGTCCACAAAGATAATGCCTCCTTCAAATGTTTTTTTTTTTTGTTATTAGAGTTGTTAATGAGTTGTATAGTACTAAAACAATAGCAAAATGAACTGATAAACACACTAGAATGCATCAGATCTTTTATCTTCGAAATACCTAAAGTATATTTAAAATATTAATACATCTACTATATCATTGAGAACCTTGGAGTCTGTAAGTATTTTAATAAAGAACAGTAACTGGAAATGGCTGCATACACCTTAAACATTTGTTTTATCAAAAAGATTAATGATTTTACCCGCTTTGATACAGTTGTCGAGAGTTTGAACTGATTTATGTGGCAGAACAATGGTGGGTTATGTGAGCAACACAATTTCATTATTTATTTCATTTTTGATACGAATATTTATGGAGGACAATAAAAAGTATCTTCATTATGTCATTGTCAGTGAACGCCCACGTTTGCAATAAAAAGATAATAATCATTAAAACGAATGATGAGTGTTTTTTTGCATCATCAAGATGTTTAGTTTCTCCTCGATGACTTTAAGATGATTAAAAGATTTTTTTTGTAACTTATGCAAAGAGAAGTCGCGTAAGTTTGTTATAGGTACCTACCTACTGAACTGTAGGCACATTATATTTTTTTTAATACTTTCATGCATTTTCAACGGGTGCTGTGAGTTCGAGTTCCAGTGGTACTACCCAAAAGCGAACGAGAAAGAGGGTAGACAGATTTGTTTGCTCGTAAATCGACCCGCAGTATCCAGTCTTCTCGTGATCATGACGTTTGCAACAACGTTGAAATGTCGAGACAACTCAATTAATTAAATATCGTGGTAAGAACCCGTTGAAAATGCATGAAAGTATTATAGAAAACCGCGAGTGTCTGAATAAGTTTATATTTTTTTATTCCCTCGTAGATCGTAAGCGGTTACCGTCGCTCATGGGCCTCTGCACTGCTAGAAGATCTACTCTTTGGGGCTCTCTTCAACACTCGTTTGAGTTTTTTGATTTCTAAATTTCTATTTTATTTTTAACACTATGTAACCTTTTAAATTTTCAAAATTATCTCTTATTTTAACTTAAGTAGGTAGATAATACAAGTGAGGAGTGTCAGAAATGCATTATTATGTAACAATTTATAAAATAATATTTTTTTCTTTACACGGATCCCTAGAAACTAAAATGAACCCAGGAACGAGTTGTGCGGTACTAAAATTGGAACACTTCACTTCAAGAATTCAAATTACTGTATCGATAATCGATCGGCTGTTCATTCGAATGATTTATTATTCACACCAGCCAGTTACACGGAGATAATGTGACAGCGGAAATAATAAAATTCATGATATGCATCGTTCGTTGTGGAGAGTAATCAAACTGATGCTTACACGTTGCTTAGGTAATTAAATTAGAGGCAGGTGGTTGAGATAAATGAGACTATTTAGAGACAAAAACACTGTAGCTGCTATAGATTATACACAAGTATGAGAACTGTGGGCTTTCTTGGATTTTAAATGTTTTTGATACTTTAACTCAATGTCGTCGTTCTGTCAGCTTTGGTAAAAGTTAAAGCTCTGTTCAGGGACGGGAGGATGCGTTACGCAATACGGCATTCTTTACGGCCATCGGCTCTTTCGGTCGGTGAGATATCCGAAGCCCACCAACTAAGTTACTAAGTGCCTACATTCATTTCTTATTTTTTACAGAACCTACAACCTACAGGTATACTTTACAGACTAGTGGTATTGCCTAACGGAAATGTGCAAACGAGCAAGTATCTTCCTTCTTTCCACTTTCCCACATTATGTAGCGGCGGCTCTGCTAATCTTGTGGCGCCAGGATGCTTTGTCTTGGGTTGTCGATTCTGTCAATTGCTCTTCGACCAAGAGTTGGCATGCTAATCCATCCGTGGCCATACCATCTGAGTCTGCTGTCTTTGAGTTTACCTGAGATAGGAGTCACCATAAAAGTAATTGCTTAAGTACCTTGGTCGCGTTGTAACGGGTAGCCGGTAGCGACATCTCTGAATGAAACGAGAAATATTTTCAAACCGCCATCTCTTGTCGTAGTAAAAAACTAATTTGTTTTCCATTAACAGATGGTTCTTTTTTGTATCGTCTGTGATTGGTAGAAATAATAAAAAATATTTTTAACCAATAGGAAGGCTTATCTTTGACAATTAAAAAAAATGACTACAGAAAGAAACAGACTGTTTGTGGCCACTGTTTTTATTTTTTATAGCATGGGTAAATTATTTTTTTGTTGCCATGTTAGAGACTTCAGTACAATTTTAGGGAAAATTGATAACTTACAACCTCCTGCTTTTCAAAATTAAAGATTTCAGAAAGAAGATGGATTTTTTAAATTCTTTCTTTCGTTATACCTTATCCCATATATATATATGGGGGATCGGCGCAATATGTTGTCGGGACGATAAAGACGTAAAAGGTGGTAGTCCCGATGAAATGAATTGAGATAATTTGTGTTTTGGATTAATTTGCAATATTAACAATTATAACAGAGCTATTTACAATAATGGCTAATTTACAATTGACAGTTCCTGTCATACTGACATGAATTTTTTTTAATGAGATGAAAACCAAAAGAAGAAGAAAATCCTTCACACAATCAGAAATTAAATCTTAACAATTATTAATTATTTCTTTTTATAGCTGTAATAAAAAAAAATGTCGTAAAGGAAGAAAACTTTGCCGTAATGCTGAGAGTGCTGAGACGTACCAGATAGAAATTACAAAAATGCATGTTGTTTCTTAATAAATAACAATTATCATGTTGGAAAAGGGGATTAATTTAACTTTTTACTATGGGGAAAAGGTATTGCAATCAAAATAGTCTTCCTTTATGATAATGCTGGAATGAATAGATGATAACGTCAGCAAAATACATCAAACTGACGTGTTATTTGTAACTAATTTCGCAAATGATGTGATACCAAACCGCTTTTCGAACAATTTGGATATACTTACTTCAACCAAACATTAATTTAAATGAAAACTTTACGAGGTTTTCACAAAGTCAACCAACAATAATTATAATAATTATTGAATTGAGGTTTAACGAACAACTTTACTATTCTTTACTCCACTAACATTTTTTATAAAAGATGGAAATTCTAGAAAACCATCTGGCAACCCAGCCTATTTCGTCATTGTTCAATTGTCGTCAAACTCGATCTCGTTTCTCGTTCTCGTGTTTCTACTGTGCAAGTTAACGATAACAAAGTGCATATTTTTATGTGTAGTGCATTGTAAAATGACCTAAATTGTGATCAGTGCGATATAATTGTGTTGTTAGACAAATAAATCATACAGATCATCGTGAAAAGCGATATGATACTCTCCTTGGCAGTGTTCTAAGATTGTGTTCATATCGTCCAGTTTCATAATTGTACTATTATCATTTAAATCGAGATGTCTACGAAGCCAGCAAATCAAAAAAGAAGGTTAGTGTCAGTTTATTTATTTAGTAACCTTACTAAAAACAGTTAAAACCGAAGCTTATGAATCAAAATGATACATCGTAGATACTACGAACAGATTGACTTTCTCTTATTTTGTTGTTTGTTGAACAAAATAAAATTACTATAATGGTCTTCTATAAGTTATTAATTGGATAATGTAAATAACTGTATACGGTCAAAGTGCTTACGAAAGCAATACACGCTATCTTTATTTGTCGAAGTATATTTTGTCATTAAATTTGATAAAACGAAGCGTTTCGGTAAACAAGATCACAGTTTATGTAATGTGTCCTTTTCCTGTTACTATTCGTTTTAAATTAATGTAGAAGATGTTTTTAAGTCTTTAAAACCAGTTTTGGTGGTAACATTAGTATTCATGGATGTAGTTACATTTGTGTACTAACCATAAATGGTCATCATTGATGTCCATGGCTTGCGATACAAAAATTATGTTTGTTTTCAGTCATATAAGTCCATAAATATATTTTTTACACATGTATGTAAATGTAATACAACACTTATTTTACAAATATCATATAGTTAAAAAAGACAGAATATTCTTTTGTTGATATTGTAATTATACTTCGCAATCATGTGTTCTGAAACTACCATAAACATACATACTACTTTACTAATGGGCAGCGGTTACCGTTGCATATTGACCTTTGATCGTCCTGTTTGTTACTGTCCTATAACAACATTACACTACACATTACACTACTACTGGGCTCAGGTCTCTTCCGAAGAGGGTACAGGCGTAGTCCAGCATGCTTGCCCAAAGCGGATTGGGGAGTTCACAGTGTTTGAAGGATTTATTAGATATTGCGGATTATGCGGTTTAGAATCCTTTTCCTCTGTGCGGGTTTCCTCAGTTTTCATTCATCATCGATTTAGACTGATTTAGCCAGTGGTATTGTAATAAATTTCACATAAATCTTTTCCTACTCTTAATGAATGCGGAATATAATTCTTCTTAATTTGCTTACTCCAAAACAGTTATTGTGCCATTACAGTTAAACGAAAAAAAAATAACAGCTGTTAATCATTCAAACAAGTACAATAGCTTTTAAAGGCATTTGAAAAATGGGAGATTTATTAACATTAATAGAAAACTATACTAAGATATCTACATTTAGTACTCTAACAAATATATTTATAAAACTTGTTATCTTCCAACAGTGTTTAATATTTAAGCCAGTACCATGATAATAATATAAGGGTTTGTTAAAATGGTCATGCACTCTTAAAATCACATTTCGATTATGAAATATTCAATGATTCATACAAACAAAGAAAAAGTTAATTACATAATCCATAATTACTACATTAGTTATCTGCTTTTTGTATTAGAAATAGGTAATGTGTTTTTTCACCATAATTTACAATAATGTTCTCATTTTGAAGAATCAAAAATTGAAAAAAAGAAACAGAAAAAAGGGAAACATTCTTTTGGAGAAAAACAACAGGTTTTTTTATTGAGTAACTCCATGTTTTGGTTAATCCCTTAACAATGTGTCAGTTTTTATTATAATGTGTACAGAATTCTTAGAATTTTATAAAATATTTTTTGATTTATTAATTGTTCTAACCCATCATTAATACCATCTCTTTACTCCAAAAGTACTATTTAATAGCCCAATAGCATGTAGGTTATGGACCTCTAAAATATCTAGGGACACTACTAGGCCTACAAACTTCTTGACATGGTCAAAAAAAGGCCTACAACCTATTTTTAAGGACTCATTGAAATAAGAACAACTCATAACACTTAGAAAACACCAAGGAAGTAGTAAAATAATTATTTAGCAAACAGGAACAACTATTTAATTCACAAAAACAATTATGACTCATCACCTCTTTGCTTCAGCAATTTATAATCTTCAGAACAATTAATTAAGGACTTATCATACTGTTGAAGCAAATAAGTTTTTTATTGACTTGTATGGCACAAGTTACGGGCCACCTGTTCATAAGTGGTTACCATCGCTCATAGACCTCTACAATGTTAGGGTCATTGTGAGGCCTTTACCCATGATCTATCTTCCAGGATTTTCTAGAAGCCTTATTTTAAGATAGACAATTGAGTGAGACATAATGGGTTGTAGTAGTTATACAGCACATTCTATAGCCGGATATTATGTGATACATGGAGGTTTAAAATGCAATATCATTATTAACTTACAATGTATGCAGGATAATGTAGGTAAAACCTTATTATTCAAATAATTACTAGTAAATGCACTGTTATTTCAGCAAATCCTTCCCTCTATTATAATGTTTACATCTTGAGGTAATTCCACTGAAGTTTGTTTAGTTTTACATTTATTTGTTCATCAGTCCAGATGTCTGCATCTGACACTTAGTAATCTATTTAAAGACCTTGATTTCATTTTGTTTGTTTTTGTGCAAACATCTCGTAATAGATTTTGGTCTAATTTTGTGAGATGAAGTCTGTTTTGGGAACTAAAATTTTGTTGTTAAGAAATCAATGTTGTATGAAAAGTTCATTTTTTTTTTCATGTACGCAGAGTGTACGGGCCATCTGGTCCTATCTGGACCTCTGCAATGTCAGGAAACATTGGTATAACGTTCATCTAAGAATCAATACTCATATTGATCTGCTGTTCATATTTGGCCTTAGAGCATAAAGATGTCAATTATTTCATAATATCAGCATCATCATTACTTTGTACTAAAAGTAAAAAATACCTTCTAGTATACTATTTGGAACATAAATCTTATTGAATAATATCACTAATATAACTCTACGAAATATCTAAAACAAAAAAAAACTCTTAATGATTAAAATAATTAGGTAACTACGCAGAATTTTCCTTGAGATTTAGTATTAAAATTCTCGGAAAGCTGTCTTAAGAACGAGTTTTATAGACTACTAGATTGGATTACTGTTTTACGATCAATAAAAAATATTTTGGCATCTGTTTGTCACACTAAAAATAAACTAAGCAAGAATTCGCAACAATGTGACTATTCAATCAGTGTATTACAGAAATGATTCTATGAAGTTTGTTGTTAACTAAAAAAATAACATAGTGAAAAAACTAATAAACATCGTATATGGAATGAGCTCCCCTCCCTGAGGTATTCCCTGAGCGCTATGACTTGTCCTTCTTCAAACGAGGCTTGAGGAGGGTCCTTAAAGTTAGGTCGTAGGTAGCGACCGCTCAGTGTCCCCTGACATTGCAGAGGTTCATGAGTGACGGTAACCACTTCCTATCAGGTGGGCCGTTGGCTCGTCTGCCTACATGGCAATAAAAAAATATATATATTTTGGCACCAACTTTTAACATGATGCTTAAGTCAATGTGCATTAAAAATGAAATTATAATATTTTTTTATGACGTAAACTTTAAATGTACTTTAAACTGTATAGGATACATTTTCGTACAAACTTTCCAGACCGAAATAGACACAAGTCTAGTTTTAACACATACTCGAGGTATAAAACAATAATGAGAGCATGTGATCCGTGACTCATCCAAGTCATAAGACCTGATGACCTGACCAGCCAGTATGATGAACTATTTATAAATTTCGAGATGTTTTTTGGCGGGAATACGAAACAGGAAGAAAGTCAAAAATGTCCACGTATTGACTGCACGTTTGTCGTGATGATAGATGACGGGATTAATATTCCTGGTATGGCTTTTTACTAACTGAAGAATTTTTAAATGGTTGTTTTATTTTCTCGGCTGTTCGATATTTAAGTGTTTTTTTTTGTATTTATTTGAGATTTTTTTAGACATAATAAGTAATGCACATTACTATAACACTTCCTTTGAATAGCACAGATTGGTTAAATAGCAATTATTTTAATTTAATCGGGGTTTTTCGTCGTTTTCCGTATTTATTCCATCTGAATTTTAGAAGACCTAAATTACACATAAATAACGAAAATAAATATGTATACAAAAGTGCTTTTTTTTAGTTGTAGGAAATCACCGGATGTGGGGTATGTGGGAGTTGAACCGCACTAAAACCTCCAACCGGTCACACTCAGCGCCCGAACCCCGGCTGAGGCCAGAACCCAGCACGGGGTTTTGAGGGACGACGCGATGCGTTACGCCATCGGCACTCTTTCCCGTCGCGCCACTCCCATACAAAAGTGCTGATATTTATAACATATTAGTTGTCCCGCGCAACTTCATAAAAAAAAAAGTAGGGGTGGACTACCCCTAACATTTAGGGGGATTAAAAATAGATGTTGGCCGATTCTCATAGATACCGAATAAGCACAAAAAATTTCATCAAAATCAGTCAAGCCGTTTCGGAGGAGTATGGCAACGAAAACTGTGACACGAGAATTTTATACTATATTAGATTTGATTATAGAACGTAAAAAAAACTTTGTGCATGCATATATTACTGTAAATCTCCACTAATTTCCAATCCACAATACATACTAAAATGATAATTTGTAAAACGAGAAGCAACGTGCACTTTGCCAATGCATACATTATATCAATAGGCATTCCAATGTGTAATTTTATGCATTTGCTGTGTTTTGCGGCCAGTAAAATTGTATGCATGTCACGATAATGTAACGAGCTGTTTGTGAATAAATTGATATGATCTACGTTATCTAGGTAGTCAATTATATTACAATAGGTAGGTACTGATCGTCGGTGAGGTAAGTCGTGGTGGCCGAGTGGTCGAAGCGCTTCCTTCCGAACGGGAGGTCGTGGGTTTAAATCCGGCCGGCTTGTACCTCTAAATCTAAATGTGAAAAAGATTTATGTGCAATTTTTCACAACACCACTGGCTAAAAACGGCGAAGGAAAACATCGTGAGGAAAGCTGCATGTCGGAAAAGGATTCTAAAAAAAACCTTTGAAGATATGTGAAGTCCCCAATCCGCACTGGGCAAGCGTGGTGGACTATGCCTAATCCCTCATCTGAGGAGACCTGAGCCCAACAGTGGGCAGTAATGGATTGGTACAGTAGGTACTGATCGGCGCAATTTCGTGTATTTTACAAAATGAGGTTGAATACCGATTTAAGATGTAAGCGCAGTTAATTGAGTTTATGAAAGAAATCTCTGGTATCATCTATGTCCTATTATTAAAAATACCGTTTTAAATATTTAATTGTAGATTTGGATATCTTCTTTTTATTTAATAAATAAATTTTCTTAGAGAGTTTTGATTTTCAATGTCACTATCCATTGATGCTGTGAAAGTACAGGGTATGTTTTTTTTAATTTTAGCTGAGCATTTCTAAAATTCCATCAACTATAGATATGTAATTGAACAATTTAGAAGACATTAACGCAGAAAAGTATCCGGGCACCCAAAAAGTCGTAGATAAATTAGGGTTGCCCTAAAATATTTTTTCAAAAACGATAAGAAGTATCTACTAGCAAGCAAGGTATTTGATGAACATGATGTATGTTTGCTGTAAAAAAAGTCAGTTGGATATTAATTTACGTTACGCGGTACGTTTTAAATTTAAATTGTTTTGGTAAAAGATTTGCTGCAACAATACATGATTATGCTGCCAATACCTATAATAATAAAAACTTGATGCCCGCTCATTCTCTTAAGTTCCAAATACTTATTAGAAATATCCAGTAGACAACCCTACAGGGAAGTTATAGAAGGATTAAATCTTTAAAACGCAGTGGACCATGAATCTCTCTAAGTTCTTTAAACAATTTTAATCTTAAGTGTCTTCTTATTTTGGTTCAGACTCGCTTGTAGATAAATCACTCTCACTGATGTCAGGGTGTTTCTATTTTTGATGGAGCAGGTTAGGTCAAGTAATCCAGGTAATTATTACGCACAGGTATACCCTGCTAGGTATGGTTGAGTCGATAGGTATGATATACATACAGTTTTGGGACACGCTTAGGTATACTTGTACAGATTAAGTGTGCAATTCATCATCATCATCATCTGCCTGTAGACGTCCACTGCTGGACATAGGCCTCCCCCAAACTTCGCCACATCGATCGGTCCTGCGCTGTCCGCATCCAGCCACCTCCCGCGGTCCTGACCAGGTCATCGGTCCACCTTGTGGGAGGTCTGCCTACGTTGCGCCTACCAGTTCGTGGTCGCCACTCTAGAACTTTTCGGACCCGGCAATTAAAACAAGTCGAAATCAAGTATATATACCCTAGCGTGTGTCAGCAATGAAAGTATGAAGAACACATAGCATTTATTAATAGTTTATTTTACGGAGAGACAAAAGTAGAATTCCAAAAAACGTATCCTGAATCTACTCCGATGATAAGAATTACTTGAAAATTACATAAACTTCGCGTAGCTAAAGCAGTCTTTTATTATTTTACTTGACTCCATTGATTTACAATAGTCATTTTATCTCATGCAAGTACCTGCGGAATTCCATTATTAATGGACCGTGAACTTATCTTCGTCAAAGATCTAAAATATTGCACTTCTAATTAATATAATATAATCTAAAAATATGTTATCCAATTCATTATCAATTCAAATGACGTCAATAACAACAATTTGATGATAAAGAAAACTACACCCACATGTAGGTTCTCTAGAAACCCTTTTTAATTATTAAAATTTACCCATAAACAATGAAACTGCTTCTAAAAATAGGCATGACAATACGACAACAGGACAAAAATTGTACAAAATTTATGTATCGTGGTTCCGATAAGTGTCTCACAACTCTGCATGTCACAGAATACTTACTATCAGAAGTAAAAATACACGCAAATCGTGTTTAACGATCATAAAAAGTTTCACAGATGCATAGTATAAAGAATCCCTTTTTAAGTGGTGTGACTCGTCCTTCTTCAAACGAGGCTTGAAGATCAACCTTAGGTAGGCAGCGGCAGTGTTTTCTGTTATTGCAGAGGTTTATAAGTAACAGTATCTACTTATGATCAGTTAACCTATCAGCTCATTTGTCTGCTGCTTACCTTCTTGGAAATTCTAAAACATTTAAAGAAAGTTTGGAAGCAGGTGTCGCTATCCACAAGTGTAAATAATTACTAACTTCTGGGGTGGGTGTTTCTCTGCGTGATCTCTCGGTGTCTCGTTTCTCTCGGCGTTTCTCTGCGTGATCAAATCAGAAATGAGGAGATCCGCAGAAGGACTAAAGTAACCGACATAGCCCAAAGAATTGCATCTTTGAAGTGGCAATGGGCAGGACACATTGTGCGAAGAACGGATGGCCGATGGGGCCGAAAAGTTCTGGAGTGGCGGCCACGAACCGGTAGGCGCAATGCTGGTAGACCTCCCACAAGATGGACCGACGATCTGGTCAAGATCGCGGGAGGTCACTGGATGCAGATGGCGCAGGACCGGTCGATGTGGCGAGGTTTGGGGGAGGCCTATGTCCAGCAGTGGACGTCTATAGGCTGACGATGATTATGATGATGATGATGATGATGATGATAATACTGTACTGACAACCCATACGTTCAGGTACTTCAGTAGTAGGATCAGTCATAGTCCGTCGTGATTGCTGAATCTTCCAAAGTGAAATCATTTATTTATTTACATACTTTTTTGAACGTCAAGACAAAAAAAAATACCACCAGTTCACTAAAATTACGCCTCCGTCCTGAGAATAACTGGCGCAAGACACTCAGCGGGCTTGTCTATTTTTTTTAAGTATTGTTTTACAAAACCAATGGTTCTACAAAATTTTCTTATTAATGCGTGTTTCCTCACGATGTTTCTGAACATCTGATAGTGTTCTGTGGTATTGCACCAAACGTCGACTTGTCTGACGCAAATGATACACTATCAAGTTTGGATATTGTCGAATATGATATCGCTATAAGGATGTGTGATCGATAAATTCGTTAAATCCGTTCAATATAAGTTGTAATGTAACGTTTCGTTTACTTATTTTATCTGTATTCTTGATTGTTTATCTCGGAATTGCACGATGCAGTAAACGTTCGACCTCGTGGAACATTTAACGGTTCTAATTTCAAAAGTGATGTCATCTTAACTCGTATCTTAACTAGAGCTGTAAGGTCAATGCTTTCTTTACAACTCCCTTCTATTACCGTATCACCCGGCGTCGAGGTGGAGTTCATCCTTACTATATGGAACCACCGCGGTCATCCACGGTCCGTTTCAGGAACACTTTTGCCACGCACCATCCGACTATGGAATGAGCTCCCCTCTTCGGTATTCCCAGAGCGCTATTACTTGTCCTTCTTCAAACGAGGCCTGAGGAGGGTAAAGTTAGGTCGTAGATAGCGACCCCTCAATGTCCCCTGACATTGCAGAGGTTCATGAGCGTCGGTAACCACTTACGATCAGGTGGCCCGTTGGCTCGTCTGCATACATGGCAATAAAAAAAAAAACTAGATTAGAAAAAAATTTGGCAAAAAGAACCATTACCTAAAAATGGAGAAAGTGTACACCGTAAAGTAATCGGCATATGTAAGAGAAAGATTGAAAACTATTTGAAGATACATAATACAAAAAGTACCTACTAGTGGTACAACCCCTACAATACTCCTACACAAAATTCATTAATTTAACAGTAACAAATTGTACTGATTGTATGTAGACAAAATTATCTTCCAGTACAGTTCTCTCCAAAACAAAACTTATCTAATTTCATTAATATTTACTTTGCTGTTGTAAGTCTTTTGAAATAGCACTTCACAACTACTTAACTCATGTTTGTATTGTATTATGTGGTATTAACAATATTTGTTTTAAATGTTAGCAATACCAAGTTTTTAATGTGTTAAAATCCGCCGTTTTTCTGTTTTCATGTTCTATCGAAAACAATAATAAATCAAGGTGATGTCAAACCGCGATATTATCATGCGACAGGTACTTGTTAAAAACATAAAAAAAACATATTTGAATAACATACATGTAAATTTATATATGTGTGAGTGTGACACGGTTTGTACAGAGACTACTAGTACATTAAATATTCTGTTTAAGTAAAAAACGACAGGATAACAATAACTATGAAGAGTTATCTACATCACTTACACTATTACTAAACGGGTTCTTACCACGATTATTTTTAATTGAGCGGTCCCGATACTTCAGCACTGTTTCAAGCGCCATGATCACGGGAAGACTGAGGAACTGCGGGTAGGTCATCAAGAGGGTAGACAGATTTGTCTGTGTTAGTGCTGAAATAATCGTGGTAAGAACCCGTTTAGTAATAGTGTAAACTATGAGGAGATTATGCTATGAGATGTTTCTTACTGAATGATTTAAATTTATAGAGTTTGAGACCATTTGGGCCTAATCATTACATAAATTTTATACTTCTAAATTAAAATAACGTAAATTTTGATCACAAGGGACTGACTGTCATTAGCGTGCCTCTATCAAAATCTTCCGCTCGGTCGTCCATAATATTTAATTGCAATAAACTGGACTAAAGTTATTAATTTCCGACAAACATTATTACTCATACTTACCAGAGAATTCAACCTGTCGTAAGACTAGAATGACCAGTTTTCCAATTTAACTGCCTTATCAAATTCTAATGCTCATATTCTTGCGTAATTTCCAGCCTACTTTTCAAATGTTTTGATGTCGTATCTGCAATATTTTACTTCTTACTTGCAGTCTTCTTGACGGTAAGTAATAGGGATGCAAGTGATGTAACGTATACTCGCATCTTTGCATCGCAGTCTTTGAATATTTGTGTTCGAAAAAAAAAGACAAGCGATTTTTTGACGAAAGTAGGGTGGAGTTTATGGATATACGGGTAATATGGGTAATATGGGTCCACGACAAGATAGTTTGTGTGGGCAAGTACACGCTCCCTTAGGAACTTACAAAAAAGGGCGGGGTCAGCAAAAAATCTTTCAACTTTTTGTTGAGAAGGTCAACATACTGCAAATAACCCTTTTAAGAAAGTCTCTCTGAAGAATACGACAAAGCTTGTGAACACATAATATAGCTCAGTTCCAACGATGTTTATTAGAAACATTATAACCGCTTACCATCAGGTGGGCCGTATGCTCGTTTATCTACCTTGCAATTAAAGGTTTAAGACAACAGCTCCGTATTAGAACCACACAATAGTTTTAAGGTCTACTTGTTAAACTTGGTTCTCTAATTCATCACGAATCTCATTTACGTTCATTTTCTGTCGATAATAACGATATTACCAGGGCCAGAATGAAGTAATGTTATCTATTACATTGTTATTATCAGGATTTTGCTACCATGCCTTTTATACATGTGATAAGGCCATCTTTTACGTTATCAGTCGCCCGTTGATTTCGCGCCTCGATGGACTGCTTCGTCGTGTCTCATGTGAAAATCCGTGGTTTACAATGCTCGGTTATGGCCAGCAGTATCCCGGTCAGGCTCCGGTCGTGTGCCCATCGGATCCAACGGAATGGAACCAGGGAATGAACCAGAACCAGATAGTGGATAATAACGTGTGCAATTATAGTGATTATGGTTCGAATTATACGCAAAATCAGTGTTATAATGCCGGCCCAAACCCGTACAGTGCTCCTGTGCCTTATTTTCCTCAACAGCATGCTTATCCCGTCCAAGTGGGTTATGTTAGGCAACCAGTGATCCAGAATCTTCCTTGCCAACAAGCTCCGCAATGGGATTATAACTCCCTGTGTTTCAATGTCGATGGTCAGCCATGCCAGTATACAAACGTGGTCGATTTGGAAGATTTTATGTAAGTTCAATTTTTTTGAGTTGTATCTTTTATTTTATCCCTATTTTCCTTCTGATTCTGTCTTTGTTGGCATTCTGGGTCACTAGTATTTCGAGTACCTACAACTCAGTGTTACGGTTAAAAATATTTCAGTGCGTTGAGTGATCGCAATGTTAAAATATTTAGGAAATACTTTTCTGAAAAAACGCGGCCCACATTCTAAATTTCGGATTTAATTACGTATAAACTTTATCTTTAAAACACTCGTTAATAAAACTCTTGGGTAACAGAAGTAACCTATATCTGAAACAATGTTAAGATTGTGAAGTATTTGGAATACCAGAGGTACTTTGTTTATATATGGAACAGTTAGAAATATTTCCTTCACTCAATGGAAATGTGCCAAAACATTTTACCGTAAATCGTCTGTTTTACTGTTGATGCATCCAGTGTTTGTTACAACACTCCAAAACACTCGATCCTTAAACAATTTTCGCTTTGTAAGTTTTTCGAAATCTATCTAGTTAAGTACTCGTGGAAAGTTTTGAAGCTGATGCCTTTCGGTTTAACCTTGGCGTGCATTTTAACAGCCACATGTTTTGTTCGTGATAGTCTTATCAAAATGCATCATTTAATGGATCATTTCATCGATACTAATCATAATCACCCGCGGTTATTAGTGTACTAATCCATCCTTTTCCATATCCAAATTGGTTCCAGCTTGACGACAAATTTTGCTTATTATATTTGATTTTATGGCTCTTGGAAAATTTCCTGGATTGACAACGATAACTTCGCGAGCTGTTGTTTCATTATACTGTTTGCTAAGGTCAAATATATTGGTATCGACTATGAAACTGGCGCCGATAACCCCTAGCTGGCTGACCCGTCATATTTAAAGGTATTAGTCTTGATAAACGTGCATTTGATAAATCATTATCGTACTTTATTCTGTTTTTGTAAGTAATCTTTGTTTTATTCAATCGAATTTTGGCTTGTTCATTAGGATACTGACTGACCAATACTGTGAAGAATTTCTACAAATGGTATAATAGACAATGTTATTATAGGGATTTGAAACAAGCGTCTTTTGAGTTCTATGCTTTCAAATACTTTGAACACATATCAAGATACTCGGTTTGTGTACGGTGTCTATCAAGACACTAAATACATTGGGATTGATGTCTAGTCCACCTGGAAACTAGATCTTAAAAGAATTACCCAAAGTATCTGCTTTTTTTCTTAGCTTTCGTCTTAAAATAACAAAACGAAGTAGCTATAAACTAATTAAAAATACTATGCGTAGTTAACATGCTCGACAACAATATAAAGTGTTTATATTTTGTACAAACCAGTTTCTGTTCACAACAAAATGGCTTCCATCGGACCTTCAATGTCATGGTATCACGTTTTCCTAACGAGATCAATTGCTTATTAATCGTATTATAATAGGCTTCCAGCATAATATTATTGAAAAAAAATAATGATCAAGGAAACGAGTTTTTGATTTAGGTGTATCTTCTATAAGACTATATCTTTTCATATCGTGTTTTATTATGATATTATTCCAGTCTGTTGGCTTTATACTAATTATCTTTAAGCTCTATTAATTATCTTCGAGCTTGTTATTTTTTATTGAATACTTTGGAGAAATTCCCGTCAGAATCTAACTCAGCCCCATTGACTACTAAAACTGTAACACCAAATATTCCAAAGGCGTTAAAGATAATCCTTTCCACTGTTTTTCTTTGGTTTGCTCTCCGGACTATTTAAATTTTAAAGTTTAAACAGTAAATTAACAATTACACGGCTTACTTCTAAATCTAAATTATCAGTATTATACCTACTAGTATTAGTAAGCGTTGTTGAGTATTACAATTTGTATTTTTTATTTGTATCTCCATTCACCTTGAGACGTGAGGTCCAAGCTTCTGTGTATTTTACATTAGTTAACATTGATTCTATATTGGGGTCATTCGGAAGTGTCACAGTATTAGGAAGTACTTTTACTATCCATGTGCTATTTGTCACTAGTTTTTGAACTGTATTTTTTAGCTGAGCTTAAATATGCAAACTTAATCTTTAGGAATTGCATTTCTACTATCATTGCGATAGTTGCACAATAGTGTGATAAATTGCAAGGTTGTACATTTTCGACATGTTTAATATTGTAATGAACCCCTATTTTACTTATTCATTAACTTCAGTTTTGTCTCTGGTCACTAACATAATATAACTTTACATGTGCCAATATTTTTATAATCACCTGCAGATCATTTCATTAGTTCACCCACTCGGTCACAGGTTACACTTATTTTGTACTGATTTTTTCGGTGAAGCTTTAACAGGTATGTTTCCATTTTATGAGTATAATCAATGATCGTAAATTTCAATCAACTTGACTCATTAGTCTGGAAAATCTTTTTAAGCTGTAACAGAACATTCTTCTGTGCTCTCTTTTGGCTTCAACTCTTATAATACAAGACTGTTTTTGAACTTTTTTCATTTCAGACAGTATTTTTTAAGTTATTTGTAATACTAACATTTTTTTTGGGCCTTGGTAGCCTTGAAATAAAGATTATTATTATTATTAGTATACAAAAAATTCCGTTTTTGAATTGACCGCGACAAATTAAATTGGTCATGAAAGCTGATTTATAACCTTATACAGATTGATATCAATGAGCATATTTTGCTGCATTGACGTCATGCAGCCTCAATTGGAAGACGAGACGATTATTTTTGCAATCAACACCAATTTGTCTCCTGAGCTGCGCATCCAGTGGCTTCGGTGATTCGGCATTGGTCTCAAGTGTACGACGGATGTCTGTAATTTCTGTACTATGAAGGTTGTCGTCTAGTTTCTGTTTGACTGCAACTTCTTTTTGTAGATCGAAGAGCTATTTGGTAGAAAATCCGTGTTCAATTACAATATACGTTTTATACAACTGAACAAACACTTCTTAATTATCATGTCGTTCAATGACTCCGACAACCTTGACTATTTCATGGCGCTCATTGCTTTTGGCTTTATTTGATACAAGGGCTTACTTAGTTTCATATCTATTACTGATGTTAGCTAATCCTATAACCAAAAAAACTTAGTATCCATAGAACTCTGGATAAAGTCAGATCTGTTGCTTGTAAGACTCTAATATTTGGTAATCATTGCTCAAATCTGTTCAGTATAAAATGTTTTAAGTACCTTTATCTAATACTAATGCTTATGCTTTATCTCTCTTGGTAACTAAATTTAAAGTCCGTTAGTCATACATGTTATCATATGTTAACAATGTTTCCTATTGTTCTTAACACTATCTATTTCTTTCATTCCAAGCATACTCTATTTTTAATTACCTCTATCATAGAGATTTAGTCCTGTCTAAAGTTTATTTCTAATATATTATCCTTTTTCTTGTCGTTATTAGGCTATAGGTATTCATCATATATTAATTTAGCTTTACTATTAGAATTTGAATAGAATTCTTCAACTTAAGGGAATACTATTGCTAGATAATTTCATTTATTTTAGATGAGATTTTAGAAAAGTTTTGTATGGTAGGTAATGACCTTCCAAATTCTGACGTTTCAGAGATCAATAAACGGTAGCCTCATTTAACTGTCATGCAAATAAAAAAGAAGATACTTCACACATCTAGCTGTTTGTAAAAATATGATAAAAAACGATTTTGTATTTGTATCTAATGAAATACTCAAATCAGGAATCAAACTTCCAGAACTTTCCGGCAATTCAAACATGGTGGATAAATACTTAGCTTACAGTTAATTGGAGGAATTACAAGCAGTAAGAACTAGGCGTTTCTGCATGCAAACATTTACCGAGAACCGGTTATTTATAACTCGCAATTGTTTATGGTTGGTTAAATTTATTGGCGCTAAGAATTTTCCTCCTACCAATATTGTTTCCCTTATCGGTAGTAACAACCGAAATTTGTTTATCGTTTCCTACATATTTGTTTTAAATGTTTTTAGTGGTAACCTGTGTGTTGATAAGTTCGATAATTGCAGTGTTTGTTTTTTTGTTATTGCGAACACTTTCACCTTTGAAACCCTAAATTTTTAAAAAGTGATCAGTTTTAAAAAAACAAAATTCATTTTATCCCATCATCTCAAATTCAACGATCTTCTCGATAAATTCGTCCTTATCCCTGACGCTGGTTATAGACAGTGATGACCACCTAATATCAGATTGATTGCAGGCAAATTAATAGACAATAAAAAAGCATCACGACATTAACTTATCTGTAAATATTACTTGCTTCATATTTCTGGGATCAAGATATTATTGTATACAAAATATCATAATTCATTAATTATTCATGCAAATTATTGCAAATGTATTCGCGACTTCGGAGCCGATCTGATCTTAATTTGAGATCTACTCAATGAACACGCCAACACAGTTTACAAAACAGCAATACGTTGGTAAATATTGTCTGAAATGTTTATTGAGACGTAAAAGAAAACTACAGAGTATATTTTTGTAAGTACGTTGTAAAATGATCATAATTTATTTAACCGAAGTGAACAGGAACTGCTGGGTGTTTCTCTGCGTGATCAAATCAGAAATGAGGAGATCCGCAGAAGGACCAAAGTTACCGACATAGCTCAAAGAATTGCATCTTTGAAGTGGCAATGGACAGGGCACATTGTGCGCAGAACTGATGGCCGATGGGGCCGAAAAGTTGTAGAGTGGCGACGACGAACTGGTAGGCGCAGCGTAGGCAGACCTCCCACAAGGTGGACCGATGACCTGGTCAGGACCGTGGGAGGTGGCTGGATGCGGACAGCGCAGGACCGATCGATGTGGCGAGGTTTGGGGAAGGCCTATGTCCAGCAGTGGACGTCTACAGGCTGATGATGATGATGATGATGAACAGGAACTACGGATGAATGTATATTTATGAACATACGTGAATGCAACAGTGAAGGTCAGGTAGAAGCCTTTATTTTGTCAGATTCGTCTTCGTCAGATTTCCTTTACACGCAACTCCCGCCAAAACATTCGCATAATATTCACATGTTTTTTTGCGAGTGCAAATATTCTAAACCTATTCTACACCGCGTGGAATATTCCAGAAAATTGAATTGAATTGCGTGGTTTTCCCATCGATCTTCGTAAATACATACGATTTGAATAACAATGTATAAATGCCTAACATGTAACGCGTGACTAATGTACGCCGGCACTGTTATTCTCTAAAATTCGCAAAAGTAATTCCGGATTGATATTATAGTGTTTATTACATCGACACTAGTGTCAATTAAGATTTTTTTCCTGGGAGTCTCGATCTTGAAAATTTCTAGTCTTGGTTTTTTGCAATACAAAGACTCGACAGTTGATGGTCCAATCTCGGGATTTTTGAGACTTTTGAAAAAAATAAAAGTTTTTTTTTTTTAGAAATTGCCACATTAAACGACTTTTACTAAAGTAACACGTAAATCATTACTCTAAATTGCGTTTACCGCATACCCATCCCCACTCAATAATGCTGACGTAGACGATAATTTGCATTGAAACATACAAAATGTAACTCTGGGTTTATCCTGTGTGAGAACTTCCGTTGTCGTTTGTTGCTTATTACTGTAAAGAATTTTAACAAAATATATTTTATTATACGTATTTTATGTTATAACTCAATCGCTGTTTTAAAATTATAATGGCAATAATTTCATCAATAATTAAAAAATACTATCAAAAGAATAAATTGCCAAAATATATGACCCAAGTGCAATTGTTTGCAATTGTCAAAACAGTGGTATATACAACATACATAATGCTTTACATCTCAATGAAATATAATTGTACTAGCTTTTGCCCGCGACTTCGTTCGCGTGGACTTCAGGTTCGTCCCGTATTATCAAAAATTGTAGCCTATGTGTTATTCTGATGTATAAGCTATATTGTGGTAACGTTTCATTCAAATCCATTCAGTAGTTTTTCCGTGAAAGAGTAACAGATATCCATACATCCATCCACACTTACAAACTTTCGCCTTTATAATATTATTATGATAATCTGTGATGCTAGCCAAGGTCAAAGGACCTTACAGAACGGTTAATCAAAATTAGGTTGGGCGGAACTTTGGCCGTGACCCAGTAACCCGTTACGATGCTCCATATCACAGCTAAACGACAGATTTGTTGTTTCTTGTCATCTTCGGATATTTGATACGATTTTAAGGGAAAAAGGGGCAAATTTTGTATTAGGTTTTGATGTGTATTGCAAAATAAGTACGTTGAAAGTAGGAAGGTTTTATAAAGTACTGAATGGTCTTATGCAGTTTGATTGTATCATTTATAGATGGTTAAGAAGTGAGATAAGTAGTTAAATTGGTTGTTTCGATTTTGTTTTTTGTATTAACTAGGTATTGTTAATTCATGTTTAGAAATTAAATACAACAATACCTAGGAAAACAGTTTGTTATTTTAGTATGAGATCATCTGAAACATTAGTAAAAACTAAAAATATATTATTAACATCAAAAGTTGTGTGTTTATTTAGTTTTTATTTAATTACTAGACGATGTGGACGGTGCTTAGAATACAGACTTTTGTAGAGATTATAATATGGTAAATACTAGTTATCACTTAATATAAGATGTCACAGGAGATTATATTCTATACTATTCTATACTAATATTATAAAGCTGAAGAGTTTGTTTGTTTGTTTGTTTGTTTGAACGCGCTAATCTCAGGATCTACTGGTCCGATTTCAAAAATTCTTTCACTGTTGGAAAGTAACCATTTATCGAGGAAGGTTATAGGCTATATTTTATTTTCAAAAAAATTAGGGATCCGCATGAAAATATCGAATATGTAACAAAAGGTGAAAAATCGAAAACCTATTTATGCGTACGCTGCAAAAACTATTGACAATAGAATAAAATGATGTACTACGGGTTTTTAGGTCTTTTGAAGACAAACAAAAAAGTCCGCGACAGCATATATCTAACTATCATAGTTTAGTTACAATAACCGCTTTTATTTAAAAAAAATATAGTATTTCGTCCCGAGATTGAATTTTACGTTAAATGAGTATCGTTATATTAACCCTTATCCAAATTAAGTATTTTGTTATCAAGAGTATTAATGTAGAAGTAAATTACTTTTTGTTTTATTCCAATCGGACTTTTCGTTTAGAAGTTATGACGAGTATAAAACGCAATGAATATGTGCACTTCGCGCCGCGCAAATAATAACGCGACGTCATTGCGAGTACTGTTCGAACCCCTTTGTAACGCAGACGAAGTTGCGCGGGGCAGCTAGTTTATTATATAAGAAGAAATCAATGGATTGTGTCAAAGATTTTGAAAAAATTTTCGGTGTTACAGAAGACGAACCAATAAAATAAGAAAATTACGAAAATTTTTTTGCGTGGCGACCTCTTTTGAATACAAATTATTTGGTTTTAAAAATGTTTATAACCTATTTCTTAAACTACATTTATTTTCTTTCAAGTTATCATTATGTATTCAATGTTGTTAGTTATTATTAAAACACTCACGTACCGAAACTTGCGTCAATTGAAGTCCGTATGCGTACATACAATCATTCATATTCATAATCATTGATATTCATTGATATTGTAAGCGTCAATGTATTCACAACATATTAGCCTATAAAAAAGGTTTTAGTAAGGAAACATATTCTCTTTTGCTCTTTTTAGTCTAATATTGATAGGGAAGCCGTTAGGAATAGGGTTATATGGAGACTTCGCCGTTGTTAAACAAAGAAAATATTGTTTTATTGTGAATTGAGAAAGCAGTTAGTATTGGATTCTATGCATATTTTTTAACCCTTGTTTATATGGACCACAATTACGTCACTCGTGGAATTTTTGTTTGTAAGCTAACAGACATCATTGACATGTATCAAACAAAAATTTTAAAAACAAAGCTGCATTACAAAGGACTGTATCAGGTTTAGCTAATCTTTGCAAATTTTAAACCACATCCATAACATCTAGATTCACAAAACCTTTCACAATTTAACAATATAAAAACAATTCCAACATGTAAGTGACGCACTGCACAAATGTGCTATTAAGAACAGCCGATAAAGCCCTAATGAGAAATTAATAGTAAAAACAAAAAATATAATTACTATCGTTAAACCAAGTCGGATCGTCGCGTCGTGTGCTCGTGTTGTGAATCTACAAACCCACTTTAAACTAAGTCGGTTGTTTGTGACAGTTAATGACAGTTAGTTCTGTGGTGTGATGTGTTTACTGGGAGTTGTAGGGGGAAGGGTGGGATATAGTTTTATAAGGTAGGTTGAATAAAATAGATTTGTGGTATAATAAAGGTGTGTAAGTTTATGTTCTTTTTATCACTTTTTTAGTATGTAGTAGTGACGTGCAGTCTATTGAAGGAAATAGGTACTGCATACTCTAAGTTATGATAATAGAACGACTAATCGAAACTACTGTTTTTTCTAAATTATGCATGTAACTGGTAGGTGAAAAAGCTAATAGCCCATTAGAATTTTAAGTCATTTAAATAACCCAGTTCTTGATCTTCTGATATGTTAGGTATATGGCCTCTTCTAGCTTCAGTCTTTAATGTGATCCAATGAAAAAAAATCTGATACAGTTATTAAAAAAACGTAATAAATGTAATAATAAGAAATCAATAAGAGTTCAAATGGTTAAAAACGTTACTACCTATTCATACATGTAAATCATAAAACTCAAACACAAACACATTAACACAAATACATTATTATCAATTTGAACAAGTACACTTTCTCAAATCTCGTAATAGTGATTTATAAGGTGAAATTATTTTAATACGCGTTGCGTAATCGTAACCATCAATTTCATTAAGTCTATGCAATAAAGTTGTTATTGCTGCAGTATTCCTATTGTCAAACTCCTACTACTTAGGGATATGAAAGATTTAAGTATGTCACTTTTTTGGTAGGTATTAAAAAGAATAAAGGTGAAAAACTTTAAGTAAATTGTAAAAGATAAGCATGCATGAACACACTATTGAACTTATTCAGACACTCGCGGTTTTGTATAAAACTTTCATGCATTTTCAACGGGTTCTTACCACGATATTTAATTAATTGAGTTATCTCGATATTTCAACGTTGTTGCAAACGTCATGACCACGAGAAGACTGGATACTGCGGGTCGATTTAAGAGCAAACAAATCTGTCTACTCTCTTTCTCGTTCGCTTTTGGGTAGTACCACTGGAACTCGAACTCACATCACGGCATGAAAGTATTATAGAAAACCGTCTGAATAAGTTTACAATTAAAGTTTGTTTGGAAAAGGTAAATGTATCGTTTATAAAGGTATGTTTGCTTTGCGTGTCATTTAGACGAGATGGGTACCTTTTTCTGACGAAATATTTCTTAGTTTCTTTATGGATTTATGTGATATTTGTTGTAGGTAGGCCGTAGGTAGCGACCCCGCAATGTCCCCTGACAATGCACAGGTCCATGAGCAATGGTAACCGTTTACGATCAGGTGGAATTCGTCTGCCTACAAGGCTAGGCAAGGACAATAGTACTCACCATTAAAACCCATATTCACATTCTCTTCTATTCCAGGAACAATGAAAAACGCAAGGAGAAGTCGCGTGTCGCGGCCCGGTGCCGTCGCACCAAGGAGATGCAGATCTTCTCCGAGCTCACAGCAGCCCTACCTGCCAAGAAGGAGGAGGTGGAACAGCTTGATAAGGCGTCTGTGATGCGCCTTGCCATATCTTACCTTCGCGTTCGAGATGTTGTTTCTATGCGTGAGTTGTAACCAATTTTGTTTTTATTGCCAGATTTAGGCAGAGGAGCTAACGGTCCATCTGATCGCAAGCGGTTACCGTCGCTCATGGACCTCTGCTTTGCCAGAAGACACTACGGGGCCGCTATCTACGGCCTATTCGCAAAATTAGATCTTATACTGTTTCTTCATTGATACCAAAGTTATATGGAAGTTATATGGCAATCTCAGGTCTTCAAACGAGTTATAAACTTATGGAGATCTGTGTTCCCACACAAGTACACAACAGGGAAGTATCGTAACTGTTGTTATATATTTTTTTATTGCAAGGCAGAGAAACGATCGTCCGGCCTAATGGTATGTGCTAATCGTGGCTTACAAGCATTTGCAATCCCAAGGCATCGTTTAAAGACTGGAGTTATTAAAATCCGACAAATTTTAGCTCCATACAATTAAATGCTCAACATCCTGCTAAATATATTAATAAGTTAATACAACCACCTTATAAATAACAATCAAATCCTTTCTAAAACACTATTACCTTGTCAATAAATAATAAACCTTATCGCTATGAATCTAAAGTATTAATATTGTGTCTCAATGTGACATTGTGCTTTATTCCGATTGGTTTATTTTTACTATCGCAAGATCTTGTAATACGTATTTTAGTCCGACAGGCACTTGAGATTTATATATCGATGTTTCTTCCTGGAATCTGTCTTTACAAAAGCATTGAGATTTTATTTTAGTACTCATGACGTGTGGTTGAAGCGCTTGCCTTCCGTACGGGAGGTCGCGGGTTCAAAACCGGCCGGCTTGTACCTCTAAATATTAATATGAAAAAGATTTATGTGCAATTTTTCACAACACCACTGGCTAAAAAACAGTGAAGGAAAACATCGTGAGGAAACCTGCATATCGGAAAAGGGTACTAAAAATCCTTTGGAGATATGTGAAGTCCCCAATCCGCATTAGGCAAGCGTGGTGGACTATCCCTAACCCCCTCTTCGGAGGAGACCTGAGCTCAGTAGTGGGCAGGGGTTAATACAGGGGTTAATAATGGGTTGTTACAGTACAGTACTCATGACGTAACTCTACGTCAGAAAGGGATTGAGGCAGAATTTGCGATGTAAGGACAGAGAAATGTGCTTTTCACGACCTATATTAGGCGAATCTTCTTAAATCGCCCTATCTGTTCAAAAAACCCGATCAAAATCCATTGGGTAGTTTTAAAGATCTAAGTATACCTACATAGGGACAAAAGGGTAGCGTGAAGAGACCTGTGCTAAATAGTAGTAATTTAATAAAAATATCAATTAGGTATCCATAAAGACGTTCAATGGCATTTAACAAAACATAAGTGTTAATATCTGAAAATGGATTGCATCTTCAAACTTTGCTAGAACTATCTATATTTAATTTAAGTAAATGTTTTGTTTTTCTTTTTTAAAAACATAGGTCATAGGTATACATAAATTAATTAAAAGCTAACGTTATACTGTCTGAACCGATGCGTAATTCCGTTAAGAGATAGTTAAATAATTTCAATAGTATTTGGTGTTAGCTGAAGTATGTCACGGTTGTTAACATTGTTAGGCCCGAAGCGTTGACCAATATAAATATCAATTAGCGATGTATGAACGACAGCTTTATATGGAAATGTTAGTAGAGCGGAAAATTCTATGCATTTTCATTTACAATCGAGTTTACGCTTCATGTGTTTTCTCTAATGTATTTATACTTTATTGGTAGCTCTAGCTAAGTAGGTAAACAAATCTTTAAAACTATAAAATTTTTAGCTAAATTTTATTTTCATATTTTGTGTATGTACTCGTATGTAGTTTTTAATTTTATCATAAATTGTATTTACTGTCGTGGAAGAGCACAGCCTATAATTAGACGAGAACAGAACCCTATAATTTTTGATATCAATAAAGTATAATTTTATTGCCGTATTCAACTGCATTCTGAACCTTAAACCTATGGTTTAAGGTTCAGAATGCAATTCATAATGTTGAGCATAAAATTCAATAGAACTGTATGTGTATAGATACGTCACTTACGCGCAACGAGATTAAAGTATAAATATACATGATGTTGAATGTCTTTGCTTACGCGTGACGAAAATACTTCCAAAAATTACAGGCATAGACAAGGTGATAACGGCTTCTCATTGCCCGGACATTCCAGAAGTTCATGGGCAACGGTAACCGCTTACCATCAGGAGGGCCGTAAGCTCGTTTATCTGTCACGCAATTAAAAAAACTTGAGAGGTGTCATGGGACACCCGAATAGAACGAAGTTCCTTTCAATTAAAAGATATCTTTTTTTTTTTCCTAACGTAACGCGCGATAAAGAACGTGTTTTAAAAGATTTTGATCACAGCGCCATCTAGCGATAATCATCTAAAACAAAAAAGTGTCGTGACAACTTTTCGTAAGAAATTTTTCCGTCTAGCCCCCTTTCACAACGCGTGATAAGGAACGTCGTTCCAAAAATAGAGAGGCTTATCTGCCTTGAATTTAACTCGCGTTCCCATGACAAATCAGTTTTCATATAATCTATAGATAATAGGTACTCCTAAACACAGTTAGGAACAAATCTAGCGCTATCTACGTAAACAACCTCCTGTTCAGACGATGATAGATTACCGCTCGCATTATTATAATACTCGCATGATAAGATATGCACGTATTTTTCAACTTTTTGCAATATATTAAAGATTCACTTTTATCTCTGTAAATGAAAATCAATTGGCGGATGTGTGGTGGAGTGTTGCATTATATGGGACCGGGGAATTTGTCTTTAAGAACTAGACTGTATCTATATTTATTTATATATGAAAATTTTGTGAAAATAGTCATGGTGGCCGAGTGGTCGAAGCGCGTCCTTCCGAACGGGAGGTCGTGGGTTCAAATCCGGCCGGCTCGTACCTCTAAATCTAAATGTGAAATCTTTTTCACTTTTTATGTGCAATTTTTCACAACACCACTGGCTAAAAACGGTGAAGGAAAACATCGTGAGGAAACCTGCATGTCGGAAAAGGGTTCTAAAAATCCTTTGAAGATATGTGTAGTTCCCAATCCGCACTGGGCAAGCGTGGTGGACTATGCCTAATCCCTCTTCTGAGGAGACCTGAGCCCCACAGTGGGCAGTAATGGGTTGGTACAGGATACAGGATGTGAAAATTTATCTTAAAAGTATGTAGTGTTTTTGTTTTTTAAGAGTGGATATTGAGGTATTGATACTTTTTGTTTTACAAAACTTTTGTTTTATGTTTTAAAAAAAGTCCTGTATAGATAACGACTTCCCAATTGCGTGGCATTGTTGTTTCATTAGCGAGGGTAATTATTAATCATCAGATGGACCATAGCCTCGTTTATATGTATACATAGAAAAAATAGTATATTTCTGATAGATAAAATTACTTTAAGAAAAACACCTACCCTATGTGTAGATGTATGTTGACTTTTGGTAAATTCCTATTCTTCATATTAACGAGGACAAAATGAATTTACCTTCTACGCCTAATCGAGAGTTATGTACCTATTAATTGTTAGTTGCTAATGACTACGATAAAAATGTCATGTTATTGTTCGAATCAAGTGATTATTAAAATTAAAATTAATCCTGCTTTTGTGACGTCACTGAAGTAAGGCTGCTCATACACACGTAAAAATGACATTATTCCAGCGTGTTTTGGGTTCATATTGTCGTAATCAGCTTTTTTTAATATACCTACGCAGGAGACTGCGAGTTAATTGTTTTATTTTGTCATAGTAAGGTTTTTTATTAGACAGCATAGCATTAAAGAATTTCATGTTTTTAATACAAATCGGAATGCGCAAAATCACCTAGAAAAATTAATTAAATGTTACTATTTTAGTGCACGTGTTCAAATTTCTCTGTAATGAGTTTTTTTTAGGACACAACAATAATTTGCACGTGTTCAATAATAATTGCGTTGTGATCATTGAGTAATGATTATTTACTTTTAAATATCGGATGTTTTTTAGTAATGCAAAGGTTTTTTTTTATTCCTGACTAGCTAGCCCACACAACTTCGTCTGCGTCACATAAGGAAATTTTCTCACCGTTTAAACCTTCTCTGACTTCTACGAATATTTCAAGATTAAAATAAGCCAAATCGGTTCAGTCGTTCTCGAGTTTTAGCGAGACTAACGAACAGCAATTCATTTTTATATATAAAGAAGATATACGTGAGCCTACTCACAGAATAGTAAGTGGTTACGGTCGTTCTGTGGCGTGCAGTTATATTCTGCTTTAGGTGTACAGAAATGAAGGTTTGACTTAATTGTTGACAAGTTTACATAGCACAATCAATTTGATTACATATAGGTAAATAATAAAAATGTAAAAGTATATCATAATATATCGATAAAATATTTGCATTTAATCGATTTACGTTGCTGTTTTGAATCGATTTGACAAGTTAAGGTACACAATGCATATTTGCACGCTACTGCCGTCTCTAATGAACCTCTCCATTGCCCGGACATTGAGGGGCTGTCATCCACTTACTTATACAGGACTTTTCTTAAAGGGATCATTTTTTTCCACCTGTACTAGCGATTATGTAATTTAAATACTTTGCAATAATCATAAGTACATAGAATATCGTGAGGAAACCTGCATGTCGGAAAAGGATTCTTTAAATCCTTTGAAGATATGTGAAGTCCCCAATCCGCACTGGGCAAGCGTGGTGGACTATGCCTTATCCCTCTTCTGAGGAGACCTGAGCACAACAGTGGGCAGTAATGGGTTGGTACAGTACAGTACATAGAATATTGGTTCAATGACACTCGACATCTCGCTTACAAACGATTTACTCACCTACAATGCCTTTAAACAATTTGCGAAATATGTTTGTTTTAATTATTTTCCTTCACAAAATGAGGAAAATGGGGAATTACAAAAATATAATTGCAATATGCGTTTTATTGTGATATAAATACTTTTTGTTGGTACAACTAATTGTTATTACATGACACAAAAAATAATATTACATCTTTTTTTTGTAAAATATTTTTTTCATTAAATTCACATATTCACATTAAATGAAGAGAAACATCGTGAGGAAACCTGCATATTAAAAAATAATTATAATAAATAAACTTGAGAGGTGTCATGGGACACCCGAATAGAACGAAGTTCCTTTCGATTAAAACATATCTTATAATGTTTTTTCCTAACGTAACGCGCGATAAGGAACGTGTTGTAAAAGATTTTGATCACAGCGCCATCTTACGATAATCATCTAAAACAAAAATAAGGAACGTATTTTAAAGGTTTTGATCACAGCGCCATCTAGCGATAATCATCTAAAACAAAAAAAGTGTCGTGACAAAAAAAGTGTCTTGACAACTTTTCGTAAGAATTTTTTCCGTCTAGCCCCCTTTCACAACGCGCGACAAGGAACTTCGTTCCAAAAATCCTTTGGAGACGTGAAGCTCCCAATCCGTATTGTGCAAGTGCAATCCCTCATCTCAGGAGACCTGATCCCAGCAATGAACAACAGGCATTTCTGTTACTTTTATAAAAAGAGAGAGATGAGAACCGTCAATACTTATATCTCAAAGTCTAGTTATATTCAAGGGTTTCTTAAAGTCCATCGAATAAACTAATGCGAGTAAACTAACGTATTAAAACCAATTTGTGGTGACAAATTGTCCATCATTGTATTCGCTGAATCGGGTAAATTCCCCGTTTCCGTATTTTAGTAACAAACAAGTACCTAAGTAGTCTCTAAATCTAAATGTGAAAAAGATGTATGTGCAATTTTTCACAACACCACTGGCTAAAAACGGTGAAGGAAAACATCGTGAAACCTGCATGTCGGAAAAGGATTCTAAAAATCTTTTGAAGATATGTGAAGTCCCCAATCCGCACTGGGCAAGCGTGGTGGACTATGCCTAATCCCCCTTCTGAGGAGACTTGAGCCCAACAGTGGGCAGTAATGGGTTTTGTACAGTACCTAAGTAGTAGTTATTTTGTCATAATTAAACTTGATTTAACCCCATCAAGTAAATATCGACGAGTACTTCTTTTCAAAAGTAAAAAAATCTTCCCTTTCGAATAAATTTGGTAAAAAATAATTTAGAGAACATTCTCTTATTATAATTTCTTATTTACAATATTTTTATTGCACGTGTGCAGTCTTTGAGCAGCTGTGATCAATTGATATCAGTTCTGCTATCGTCGTCTGCTGAAGCAGTGGTAAAATTTATGATAATATTATTTTTAAACTGGATGTGAAAACCATATCAAACAATAGTAGCACAACATGGCTGATGTACCGGTTACGGGTTTTTTTTGAGTTGTAGACCTACACGCCACGTGTGTGGAGAATGTGATAGTGTAACCACACTAAAACCTCCAGCTCGCATTCAGCGTCCGCACCCTGGCTGAAGTCAGAACTCAGCACGGAGTTATGCGGGACGGCACGACGCGCACTACGGTAATCTTTCCCGTCGCCTGTTACGGGTAGTCTTCTCAGCTTACTATTTCATAAGTTTTATAAATAAAAGATTTGTCTATGTTCAACCTTATTACACAGTTTAAAAACTTTGACCATTTAAACCTTTACGTAAGTTAGTATATTCCACAACTTTTCACTTCAACTTCTTTCCAGTTCCCAACGTGGACTCCGAACCAAAGCTGAAGAACCCTAAAGGCTTCGAGGATGTGTCTTCGGAGCTTTCATACATGAAGGCATTAGATGGCTTCGTTCTGGTGCTATCCCAGCAAGGAGACATCGTCTACTGCAGCGATAATATAACTGAGCATCTTGGAGTGTCGCAGGTGAGGTTATGTAGTAATTTAAGAAATTCCGCAGATTTGAATCAAGCGTTCGAATATAGCGTCTCCATTAATGAAACTCTTGACACGTAAATACTGGAAATGAAATAACAAAAAAATGAATGAAACACCGAATAAGAAATATCGATTGCTAAGCGACTCAAATCAAAAGACAAGATTTTAATTTTATTTGTGTTGCTTTAATTTTCTATCTAGTTAAATTTGATCGAAAGTTTAATAATAATCTACAAAATAACTCAAAAATATTTGTAATACTATTCTCAATTACTATATTGTGTGCCGAGTCGGCAATATTATTTTTCGTTCTAATGTAAGTTGGTACTAGGTAGTGTAATAATTGATCTTCCATTGAGAATAGAGACTGATTTCGTGATTAGTATTGCTGATCCATTTGTTTTTGAAATACTACCAAGTGCTAAATTTCTTTAAACACTCGCGCTTATCTACATAACTTACACTATTAGTAAACGGGCGGGTGGTACCGGCAAACGAACGAGAAAGAAGGTAGACAGATTTATCTGCTCTTAAACGACCTACCCGCATTTCCTCAGTCTTCCCGTGATCATGGCGCTTGAAACAGTGCTGAAATATAGGGACCGCTCAATTAAAAATAATCGTGGTAAGAACCCGTTTAGTAATAGTGTAAGTGACTACCAAGTGCTCTATTAAAAAAGGGCTAATTAGACTTTCATCGTAAATTGTATTTGACCTATTTTGTTGGATTAACACGTGCTCCAATCAAATTACCATATCATTTATTGATCTATGGGCCGTTAGTACTTTAAAGTCAATAACAAATTTGTTTGACCTTCATTTATTTTATAAGATGGCGATAATCCAAGAAAAATTGTTGACATAACTTGTATGGTGGCAGTAAATTTATTTAATGATAGATCTTCCGTTCATGAACTGGATACTGAACACCTGGTTTCATTAACAGTTAATTCAAAGTAAACCTATAAAAAAAAAATTGGAAGAAGAGAATACCACTTTGTCATTTAGGGTAAAACCATACAACTTTCTATATCACTGTCCAAAGACAACTTATACTTACTATCGTGAATTGATAACTCAATACCCAGATGAGAAGAAACAGCATATCTTTTGCTCTTCCTTATCCCATTCAAATGGGGTCAGTATGTTTTCTTTTTATTTATTCGTATTCTGGCATACGTCTTCTTACTCCGCAAATTTGTATATGCTCTGACAGACAATTCATCCATCTCTTCTTAGGTCTTCTTCTTTTACATCCATCTAAGCATATATTGAGGGGAAATAAATGTAATATATTTAAACCCTAAATATTTAAAGCAAAAAATAATATATTTGGCGATCAGTTTTATGCCTTATCACATGTGCAATGAGAACATCTTCGTCTATCAAAACATTGACGTCACTGCAACAGAGACAGCCTTGACCAAGTCTCCTTTGTATGAAGGTTGTAGGCCACGTTACACAAAGATTCAATCATGTGTAGTATTCACGACATTGCTAGTTATTCTGGATATTGTTAAAATGTGACAAAATTTATGGCCTGATTTTTCATGGCAAAGAAGAAATGAATTCAAATTAGTATTTAATGTACCTATACTAGATCTAGTAGGGAGCCTCCCCACGCCAAATAATTGAGATCCGCTCCGTAACTTGAGTCGGAAGGGAATATCTAGACCCATAGAGTATAGGTTCATGTCATTTGAAAGACAGGAAGAGGACTTTATTTTAATTCCGTTAGATTCCATACAGTTTTGAAAATTTTTGCATGTTCTTATTTTTTTGCAAAAAGTTCCAACTAATAGGAAAATAAAATTTGTAATATAATAACGTTTTTTTCTAAGAAAAGTCATTAATTAACACACATTGATAAATGCTCTTAGTTATCGTTTTCTTTGTTCTACAAATTGAGAAGGAAAATGATTATAAAATGTAATGATTTTAATAAGAATTTTAAGTTTGATTCACTTTGTTTTATACATTATTATATATATACATACATTTTACATACATTTTATACTACCTTATCAAGTATAACAAAGAACTACTGAATAAAATATTATAGACTTCTACGAAATGTTATCTAGACTAAACGAGCTTTGACCTTATTTTATTGGATTTATTGATTTTTTAAATTAAATTTTTACTTACGGCCGAAAACAATGAGTGTGATAAAGTTGAGCGAGTTAATTTTTGTTTCCGATAATAGTAAAAAATCAGCATTTTTATTGAAAAGGAATTTGTAACTAATCATAATTAATTTTGTAATTAGCATAAGTAATTTTGTTATCAAAACTTCCTGTGTTCAAAAAGGTCCTTAGAATCATTTGTAACTGCGCATATAGTGATAAACTCGTAGTTATTTAGGTTCAAAAGTTTATACACTTATCGATACAAGTACCTATAGTTTACGGCAAGAATAAATGCACTTCGACTTTTAAGAAATTATGCAAAAATATTTAAAGTTTTAACAACTCTCTATTATATCATAATAATATGTTAAATTGAATTAGAACAACAATTGACATTGAATGTCACAAAGCTGTGTGCGACAGAGAAAGCGCTCTATAAATCCGAAGCTATCAACTGCTTCAAAAAATCCTTTGAAGATATGTGAAGTCCCCAATCCGCACTGGGCAAGCGTGGTGGACTATGCCTAATTCCTCTTCTGAGGAGACCTGAGCCCAACAGTGGGCAGTAATGGGTTGGTACAGTACAGTATCAACTGCTCTCTTTTTAAAAGTCGAAGTGCATGGGTTATTAGTACAAAACTGAAGAGTCATGTGTTTTTATATTGTTTTGATATGAAACTATACAGGGTGTTAAAATCCGATGAAACAATACTTTCACAGCAAATAGTATACTTGATGTAGAAGCCATCCACCAAGTCTGGGTTTTCTATGCATAATATATCATAAGTTATAACTAATCAAAACTACGTGTTAATTTTCTATTAGTAGGAGTTTATTATAGTACGGAACTCTAAAATTGCGATTGGATGCGCCTGTGTGCGTGAAAATGGCATATAGATATAGCACGCTACATGTAGGTCAGGGTAGGGTTGTCAAAATCAATACAAAATAATAATTTTTCAACTTTGTATAGGAAAAAAAAGTCATTATCTCCGTTTCAAAAGTATGTGTATATGATTTGAAATGTGATATAGATTAAGCCCTTAAAGTATTGTTTCACCGGGCAATAACACCCTGTATATATAATGTTTTGTACGGTAGATATTACAACGGCAAGAACTTTACAGTATATTGATAAAATTATAATAGAACTTTTATGACGTATCGTAGAATGGCTCGTCAGTTGATAATCTTGATATCAGATACTAATAACTATATTATAGAGGTAATGTGATGTTTGTGACGTACGTAAACTTTGCATCTACTGGACCAATTACGAGAATTTTAAGAAAGAAAAAATAACATTTATTGGTGACACAAAATAATTGTACATTTTTCATATGAAAAAAAGCTTTACTAATTAAAAAAACTTGAGAGGTGTCATGGGACACCCGAATAGAACGAAGCTCCTTTCGATTAAAAGATATCTTATATTTTTTTTCCTAACGTAACGCGCGATAAGGAACGTGTTTTAAAAGATTTCGATCACAGCGCCAACTAGCAATAATCATCTAAAACAAAAAAAGTGTCGTGACAACTAAAAAAGTGTCGTGATAACTTTTCGTAAGATTTTTTTCCGTCTAGCCCCCTTTCACAACGCACGATGAGAAACTTCGTTCCAAAAGTATCGTAGTTTGTGATTGACATACATGCGAAACTGATACTAATGATAAAAATAAAATTTAACAGTAATATTTTACGGCACCTATTCTCATACATATTGTCATGTTTCAAGGTCCAAATAATCAATACAATGTAGTAACATCACAATTACACTTGAGGATGTGTTTCCCTCCCGTGATCAACTCATCAAAGCCACGGCCTTCAGTTCGTTGACCCGATGTACTTTCAATGAGCAACACAAATTGTTATCACTCGACTCTTATATGATGTACAAGAGTATCTTTGTATGGATATGAATCTGGGTTTTGTCTTCATCATTAGTTTTAACCAAGGAAGGTGTTACGCTTGTTTAAAGAACAAAAAGGTAAATTATACACGGAATTAGACATAGACATAGACATTATTTGTGACGAAAAGTGGTTTTCAATAACAAAAATGAAAAATAAAAAAAACAAACATGGAATGAATAAGTTTTCATCACAAACCAGTCGGAACTCAGCTTAATGTTATATGTCACCCCAACCGACATATAACGCTGGTTTTACTTCGACTGGCAGTGACATCACAAATGTTAGAGAAAATAAAAATAAGAAATAAAAGAAAACAACAATAACAAAAACAGAAAAAGAAAAAAAACACAAACATTAAATCACCACCAAGTAAAAGAATTATAAATTAAAATTACAAAAAATAAAAAAAAAATTGATAGGTACAAATGAAATAGTGTTTTAGGATCGTGTGTACGTCTCACTTGACACTGGAGAAAAAGCCCCGAGTTTTAGAGAATTATCATCATCGTGACTTCTCTTGGCAATCGGTCCATCTTGTGGGAGGTGTGCCTACGTTGCGTTTTCCGGTTTGTGGCGTCCATTCCAGGACTTTTCGGCCCCATTGGTCAACCGTTCTATACTAATTATAAAAGGAATTTTGAGACAATTATAAGAAACAAGAATATACCAGTGTTACAGTTATTGATCATTAATTAAATGTTGGTTGGTTGCACGAATGTTTAAAGATTATATTAACAAAAGAACAGCTTTTGCATATACCCAGGAGTAAATGACTGTAGGTTTTCCTAACACTTGATTTATTTATCACTTTGGTTTATCTCCTTTGAAATTACTTGAAGAGAAAAAATATTTGTTAAAAGCTTTTATTTAACTTGCATTGGATGTAACTAATTAACAATGTACACAACAGTAACTATGTAAGTTCGGATGGAATCTTGCGAGATAAATTTGGCTAATTTGAGCTGAAATTTGTTTTTCAAAATAATTTTGTCCCAATTCAATTTGGAAAAGACCAGCAACCTTATCCTTAAAAATTAATATTTTTTCATGGTCAAATAATTTACCCACTCATTTATATTCCTTTGTCTCAACCCCAGTCATCTCGATACCGTCATTACGCTCGTTCCAAATTTAGCGAAAGTTCCTCGTCCTTAATCAAGACGACTCTAATTGTCGAGTCGATTTCATTGTTCCCTTCGAGCCATTAGCAAGGCGCCACTTTGCCGCGACCCCATTCTGACTGAAACGATGATTATTTTTAGGGTACCATGTCTAAAAAACAAGACCCTTCTAAAATTGTTTATCTTGTATAATAGTATTTTTAGGGGTCTGTGGCACATGGTTGAAAAACGGGACCCTGTTCTTCCATAAAATGTACATAAATCGATGACCCTGTTTAAGTTTCTCGAACAATAGTATAAATTTTGAAACTGAGACCAAAATTAGACAACTCGGTCGTAATAAAGGGACCATAATGACTAATTGATTCAGGAAATATTTGAATCATCATTAAAGAGGTGAAATAAAGTGAATCAAATTGATTTATTTTGTAAAGTCATAACTAAAACTTTTAAAGAGGGAAAAACGACAACATCACATTTTTGTACTTATTTTGGTATATTGTGTTATAGTTTTTAAGAATTGATCCCTATTCTGGTCAATTCTTTTGCACAGAAAGAGCACACACAATCCGTTATAGTTTCATAATGTGGAAGTACAAATCTTCGAAAAACTTTAGACAATATCTCATATGCCGGTTTCTTCAAGATTTAGAGATAAAGCTGGTCTTGGTGATTCAACCCACTGCTAAAGGTATTGGAAGGTAACGGTCAATTTCCACACCCTAAAGTTGCCTGGACCTAAATTAATCTGTATCAGTTTGTACATCACATAGTGTTTTCTTGGTACAATAGAGTAGGTATATTCTATTCTCTCGGCCACCACAACTTTAACATTTAACAACACCCAGATCAATGATTTTAATATCCCTATAAGTCCAGAACCACTGCTATCATTGTAACTCAGCCGTTTAATCTCTCATTTGAGTTTGGGATGCATATCTCCGACCGGTCCAACTTGTTTTGTTAATAGGTCCCTTTAGAAAACATCTACAACACGTTTTAATAGATTAAACTTTGAATCAGACGCGATGTAAATAATCGTGGCTATTATTTTTAGATGTAGAAGTTCGGTCGGCACCGTATCGGATTCATTGTATCGAAATAAATGGACTGCAATGACATTTGTAATATGGGTAGATTTGGTTTGAACAAAGTCCTTAAAGACAGGTAACACTTTAAGATGACCTGTTATAGCTTGCCTGGGCTCATCATCAACCCGTTGGCCCTGCTAGACATAAGTTTCCGTGTTATGTCGCTACAATCCATTAATTTCGATCGATTCTGTGGCGTTTACATCCAGTGACTTCTCGTGGCCCTGACTAGGTCGTCAGTTCATTTTGCGGGAGATCTACTCTCTTAAAAACAATTCCAAATATAAAACCTGTTAAATCAAATTCATGATACAAAGTACTCCTTTTTGGAACGCTTCACAATATCTCTGTAAACATTAACATAGAACGAATCGAATCGGTTTTATCGATGTTATCTGTTCGTTCGTGATGCAATTTCGGACTTCGTTGGACCAATCCTGTTCGTCCCACACCACTCTTATGTCATTACCAATAGGGTTCATTTCGGCTTGTTTCTACTATAGTAATGTGGTATCACATACACGCGTATAGACGCGCCGGCGCATGTAGGTCGTCGCCACCGATCGTGACGTCACGCGTGGCCACCACTTCGCCGAACGGAATAATTGGAGAGTTTAACTTTGGGACGCATTGAAAAAATACAAGGAAAATGATCGGTTTAATGTTTGACCTTTGTATTTTGTGATATCGATGTTAACGCTGATATTGATTTTGTGAATTGTGCTTGCATCTAGAGTG
This sequence comes from Trilocha varians, assembly GCA_030269945.2. Lineage (NCBI taxonomy): Eukaryota > Metazoa > Arthropoda > Insecta > Lepidoptera > Bombycidae > Trilocha > Trilocha varians. The sequence continues at coordinate 8,415,515 of AP028273.1, read as the reverse complement.
ACGTATTTTGGTAGACACGATGTAGATGGTGAAGATAATATTATGATGATACACCTATGCTATGATGTGATATGATGAGTCTTATTAGTTTAAGTCAGGGGTCTGAACTACTGATATCCATCAACTTATACCAAAAAGACTAAAAAGGTATATGAACTATTGGAGAATCATCTCATTTAAAAAATTGCAAGTAGTCAGTCTTTTCCTACAAGTAATCAATGCGTCTAAACTATAGCAGTTGTCATTCACAAACAATAACAAAATTGTAAAACAAATGAAGGCGACGAATAGGGTCAATGATAAGCCCTTTCGACTTTCCCTCCACGTTTTAACATGTGTCCTGCAAATTAAAGACAGTCGGCCCAACTTTGGATGTTACACTAAAAACAAAAAATAACATGGTGTTAGGCAAGTTTGAAGGTTATGTTAGAGAAATAAGGATTGAAATTGTTTATACTGTATGGTGTATAAAATTAAGTGTCTATTTTTTACACCAAAAACATTTTAACGCTATGCTAATTGAGCCAGTGTGGTTTTCATTCTTATTCTTATTCTTTATTGTACACAAAAGCAACATAACAGATAACACAAATAACATGAAAAAAGCAGGTACAATGGCGAGCTTAACTCATATTTGAGTTTTCTTCCAGCAAACCAGGTTTTTCCTTAAAACACTCTTAATAATAACTACTCGTTTGTTTGATAAAATTATTGATCAAACAATTGAATTTTAAATAACGAATGCATAACGTAGGCTCGTTTATCAATCATGCAATTAAAAAAATAATAATTACAAAACATAAATTATTTCATGCCTATGTTTTTCAAATTTAGTTCCAGATGTGGTACACTCCTTGCAAAAAAGTTCAAACATTTTAAAAACGTAGGGATTCGTTTAGCCCCGCTACTCAGCAGCCAGGTCTACATTTCCGAGTTGGGGCAATAGAATTATGTACCAAGTTTTCAAATTGCCTCAAATACCTGCTCAAAATTTGCCATTAGCTGTTGGACCATCTCTCTCACTGGCAGCATTAGATCTTAAGCTATTGCATAGCTTCTAACGCGGGACTGAGTGCAGAAATTTGGTAACGCAAAAAACCTAATGCTCCAGTCATGCGGTAACTTGGTGTAGTGGTCAGGGCCATGGCTTTATTGTGCCTGAAGCTCAGAGTTAAAATCCTGGTGTCAGCATTTTTTTTGTTTTTTATTTACACACATTGTATTTTAATACCATTAACATCTCACCTTTCAGATGGAGATAATGGGTCAAAGCGTGTTTGAGTTCAGTCATCCGTGCGACCACGATGAGATTCGTGAAGCTTTACGTACAAACGGCGGAGGTCGACGGGATCTGCTGCTCCGTTTGAAATGCACGCTCACTAGCAAAGGAAGGAACGTGCATTTGAAGTCTGCTTCTTATAAAGTAAGTGTAGTACAAAAAACGAATCTACAGGGTGGATCTGTAACTTTGGACAATCTGACGTGGGGTGAATGACCTGTCGAAATACAACTTAGCAGCACCATTTTTATTTTAGGAATGGGATAAAAAAGTTTTGATCGTAGTATGGAAGTCCGCAACGATAGTCGTACATTTTCCATACAATGTCAGAAAAAAAAGTTAAACCGATACAAAAACTAAAAATGGTGCTGCTAAGTTGTATTTCGACAGGTCATTCACCTCACGTCAGATTGTCCAAAGTTACAGATCCACCCTGTATAATAAAAGACGCTAAATAGGATGAAACAAAGTGGCTGTATATCCCTATGTATGCTTAAATCTTTGAAACTACGACTTTTGACGTGACAACGTCTTATAAATTGGTTTGCCGGGTGACACTTCAAGAAACTGCGTTACGCTCCGCTCACGTTATGCGCTCACAATGAGAGCGAGTGAGAAGCACGCGTGCCTTTCACTTTTTATGTCTGTCTCTCTCGCTCTTAGACGGGCTAACCATGCCCGAGTCGCTGTCACGTAAAACTTTCGCCCGTATACCGACTTTACAGGCAACCAATTTTTTTAATAGATAGACTGTTTCAAGAGGAAGGAAGTAGATTGATAATTTTAGAGGTTTCAGATGAAATAAGCACATTTTTCTGCCCTAAGAAAATGCTGTTCGAACCCTCCTTTTATGACGCAAACGAATAAGTAACACAGGCAAATTGGGAAATTTCTTGTGGTGGTGAGGTTCTCTTAAAAATCATTGAGATCCTGCTTAATTTGTCTTCGCCATGAAAAGCGAGATACACTAACATTCATACAGCCTTGTTTTTGTTTTCAGAGTTCAAAAAGAATTTCGCTTAATCAAAAGAATTTACTCTTGGCTCTTTGCCATTTATGTCCATATTTCTGGAGTTTACTTCAGGACATTTTTTTGTTCCAACCATATTGTTGTAAATTTCCTTTCATAAAATCAATTTGGATAACCTCTTTTAGTCAGTCAAAAATCATCTATAAGTTAAAAGCTATAACTATCTTTCCAGTAAAACGTGAATGGCAATACCTACTAGTTTATTTATTATTTCAGCACCTTGAAAAACGATTCGTATTGAATCAATCCGAATTTAATTTTAGATTGAAACGGTTCGATGCAAGGTTGAATATAACAGACGTTTCTGAATGATCCACTTATTCGTTCGATATAAATATTATGTGACGAAATTGTTAATCGGTTTAGTGGTTGCTTCATTGGTTTAATATAACTAGTACAAACGACCAAAATAGTGTCTTAAATTATCTACACTAGACATCGTCTTGCTCAACACGCCCTTAGCGTTAGAGCAACCGGGGGATGGTAGACCGCGCTCCTCGACCCACGTTGGTTCTGACCCAGCGGGGTATTCCGTGGGAGGGTGACACGCGGTCCCATCTTCGCGGGCTTCGGAAAGCCCGCCGACCGAGAGAGCCGGTGGCCGTATCGCCGGCGGCTACCTTTTTCGGCGTCCGGGGTCGTGCTGTCCCGTATAACCCCGTGCTGGGTTCTGACCTCAGCCGTGGTTCAGACTTCGGACGCTGGGTGTGAGCGTTAGATTAGGTTTAACTCACACTCATATGTCCAGAGATTTCCTACAACTCGAAAAAAAATACATCACGTGTTTTACAAAAGGTTCTAAAGATTAGAGATGAGTATGAAGTTCGATTCAATCTTTGATTTTTCAGCAACTCACCGCTTAGGCCCATTAAATTAAATATCAAATCAATCAATCTATGCGATGCTTCTGCAATTTACTCCTATAATCTTCTGATTAATTTCGTTGTTGCCCAAGTTGTCTTTCCCTCGGGTTCCTGGGCTTCACTGCTCAGAGTCATTACGATGGTCGCGGCTGTGGATCCTGGCTACACAGGAGTTACAGTGATGGGAGTGAGAAGTAGACAAATCTTGTTTTAAGGTATTATATTTGATGCTTTATGAAATATAAGCAACATGCATTCGCGATGTGACTACGCAATCAATTGTGAAAGCGTCATTGGCACCTTTTGAATCCTTTTAAGATTTTAGTTATCATTGTTACGTCATTATTTGTTTTACAAAATTCATTGAACGTACAATATGATCAGCATTTCACTTGATATTTTTACTTTTAGCAAGGTTTAGGGCATAATCTAGAATATTCTAGAACTACCTTTTTCAATAATATTAAACGATTGAAAAAGTTCCGGAGTGACGGCCACGAACAGGTTAACGCAGCGTGGCAAACCTCACACGAGATGGACCTACGACCTGGTCAGGATCGCGGGAAGTCACTGGATACTAACAGCGCAGGACTGGTCATTGTGAAGTTTGGAGTAGGCCTATATCCAGCAGTGGACATCTACAGGCAGATGATGAGGATTTAACAAAAAATAAACAAAATATTCCTTTATTATTGCTTTTCTGACAAAATAACTAATCTAAAATATAAATTCTAAGTTACAGCTTGACTCTCGACAAAGGCCTCAAGTGACTTTCCATCTCACCTGTTCCTTGCCCCTCATATTTTCTAAACCCATTAGAAAAGAGGATTTAACCTATTATATTTGTTATAATTAATCTATCTATATATTTCTTTCACCAGGTCATCCACATCACCGGTCACATGTTAACCGAAGAAGAACGCAACAACAACGAAAGCAGCGAAGATAAGAAACTGAAGGCCGGCTCTCTAGTAGCCGTCGGCAGGCCTATACCGCATCCATCTAACATCGAAATACCGCTGGACAGCAAGACTTTCCTATCTAAACACAGTTTGGATATGAAGTTTACTTATGTTGATGAATCGTGAGTATATTTATATTATGTAATTTGTATAAATAGATTCAATGGTTGTCAAATCAAGAATGATTATGATCAGGTCGCCCGTTAGTTTGTCTGGCTACATACAAACTAACGGGCGACCTGGCTGGTAGTATCAAAGATATTGTAAATCTATACAATAACCATAGAATTATTACATCTAGAATTAACATCATGAACAACAGAACGAAGCACCGATCGCGCGTAACAACACGATATTCTGGCGTTAGTGTACTGATGACACTCAATTCGTTTAACACACTAATAAAATATTACATACACGTAAGTTCTTTAAAATTTCACTTTGTTATTTCTGATGTTGAATCAAAATCTCGTGTTGTTACGCGTGATCGGTGCACTTTAAATTGGCTTCATTCTGTTGTTCATGATGTTGATTCCAGATGTAATAATTCTATGACAATAACTAACGCCAACCCCATCTAATATTGCGCTTACCCAATCTTAGTGGTATTAGGTATAACGAAAGAAAGAAATAATAGCTTACCAAGATCCATTGACTATGTAACAGAACCAAACTTACATCTAGAAACAACAAAAGTCAAGTTCATTCATTCCATTGTTAAAAATGTTAGTTCCATTTAATTAATAGAACTTACATTTATTAATAACTAGCTGCTACCCGCGACGTCGTCTGCGTGAACCCTATGACCCGTTTTTTTCATTTTTCCCAGCAACTATTCGATTTTTTCTCGCCGTAAAAACCATCCTTGAACTTCAACGAACATTTTAAAAAAAAATTTGGCCAAATTGGTCCAGGCGTTGTTGAGTTATGCGCTTACCAACACATTTTGCGATTCATTTTTATATTATAGAATATCATTTAAACTAATCGATGTACACTGAAAATACCCAGATCAAAAAAAATATCAAAAAGATAAAAAAAATCCCATGTATACTACCTGACTGAGTAATAATCATGTTTAAAAAACATGTTTGTGAATATAATTCTTAGATATTATGATTTTATATTGAGTTTATTCAATATTCGGACCACAGTGTTCATAGTAAAATGGTTATAAGAGAATGAATTAAAAAAACAACTTTAACAACTACGACAGTGCTGCCTCTGTGAACAAATCAAGTAATACTTTCATGCATTTTCAACGGGTTCTTACCACGATATTTAATTAATTGTGTTGTCTCGATATTTCAACGTCATGACCACGAGAAGAGTCATGAGTAAGGTAACCCGTTGAAAATGCATGAAAGTATTATAGAAAACCGCGAGTGTCTGAACAAATCAAGTAACTTAAAACTACATGCTCAAAAGCGATACAAAAAAATCTTGAAAAATATTGACACATCTAGACATGCGGTAGCGTGTCAAGCCTAGGGTAAGTTTTCTGTCAGAGTAAATAGCCAAAGTTCCTCTCACTTATTACAATAGATTTCTGAAAATGAAATGAAACTAAATAATATTTGAAAACATTCATTCGAATCGCCTGAAGATAAAACTCAGTTAAGCATCAGTTTCATCAACATACTACGAGATGGCGCTGTTCTCAAACACCGCAACGAATAACACGACCGATTTCAGACGTCCCTTCGTTCACCAAACAATCGTGTCAACAGTAAAAATACACATTGGTCGGGTTATATCAACAAAATATCACCTTCAAACGTATGTTGTAGGTTAAAGATGATGTGGTTTCGCGGTTTAAATACACAGTTTAGTGATAAATACAAGAAAATTCGATACAATTAGTGATAATAGTGATGAATAAAGTGCAGTGTGATTAGTGACAGTGTTTGTGCGAAAATAATCCAGGAATTCCCGAAAAATGGCGGGATTTTTGAAAAGCGTTCCTGTAAGTTATCCCGGATTTTAGTGCACATCGAAAAATTTAGTTTTTTTGTGTTTAAATTAGTGTATTTTTGTTGTTGTTAGATTTAGTTCCAATTGTATTGGTTCTAGGTCATTCAAGGTTACAATACTACCGGTAAACATAACCTGTGCGTGTATGGGTCACATTGGGAGTGACCTTTGGATTCTGATTGGAAACTAATATTTAAAAAATATTATCTAAATTAATTATAAATTAAATTATTGTTGTTTGACTTCGTGAAATGGATTGTGTGCGGTATCAAAGGTCGATTTGATTTTCAAATGATTTAGAAGAAAAATATGCACTTAGGTGATTTGATTTCGAGAAATTAAATTTAAATTATTTTTGAAGTAGTCATGCAGACATTTTAAAGTATTTTAAAGTAGTCAAATAAACATCTGATATCATTAGACTCCCACCAATCCTTGAATTATATTTTTTTAAATTATATTTTCAGACAAGTAGGTAGGGTGGGTAGCTTTGCTAAAAATAGCTCCAAATGCTATGTTAAAACATCAACTAGATATATCAAAATGAATACTACAATTTAAAGTAAATATCAATAAAGAAAATAAAAATTCTCCGTTTCTGTTGGACTATCTCAGTGATAATTTCTTTTGTCAATTTTTGAAATATTTTGTTATCACAGAGGATGCTCTAATTATTTTCTCAAAGTACTGCAACAATTTTTGCAATTATTAAATGTCATTTTGTTCATCTCATGATGTGTGGTTACAGTATCATAGACCTTCAAAGGTTACTCAATGTATACTAGACGAAACCCGAATCAAATTGTTTTTCAAAAGTAGAACCTTTTTATTCACTTCTTCTAAAGAAAAAACAAACATATTTTTCAATAGTAGGACATTTTTTTTTTTAATGAAACAAGGTAATTTCAAAGTACTCCTTTTGTTACAGTTTGCTGAACGCTCTCGGCTTCGATTCGGAAGAGTTGGTCGGTCGTTCGTTGTACGATTACCATCACGCGGCCGACAGTGCTACCTTGATACATCAGTTCAAATCACGTGAGTTATTTACATATATTATTAGACTAGTTGACTAACTTCGTCTGCGTCACAGAGGGATACAATATAACCTTCCTCGATAAATGGACTATATGACACTGAAAGAATTTTTCAAATCGGACCAGTGGTTCCTGAGATTATCGCGTTCAACCTCTTCAGCTTTATAATCAAGTACATAGAGTTCATTATTAGTTTAAAATTCGAAAAATACTAAAGTCGCTATTTTACGACGACTATTCTTGTTTTTGTTCATATTGAAAATGAACAACGCCATCTCTTGAATGTTTGATGAACTAAAATCATTTATGTCAACGCCATCTGTGAATGTATGTGTGTAAGTTCGAGTTTGTGAAATTAATTTTAGGATAGATATTAATAGAATTTAAATATATTTGTACTTTGAAATAAAGCGTTGGTCTATTTTTACGTTAAAATGAGATATTTTCTTATGATAAAATTAGTTCTCTGTTTCGCCGCTAGATGGCTCTAACTTTCAAATCTTATATATAAAAATGAATTGCTGTTCGTTAGTCTCGCTAAAACTCGAGAACCACTGAACCAATTTGGCTTATTTTAATCTTGAAATATTCTTAGAAGTCCAGGGAAGGTTTAAACGGTGAGAAAATTTCCTTATGTGACGCAGACGAAGTTGCGCGGGCCAGCTAGTTACTTAATAATTATATCTGTATATGATTTTGAGTTACGATGGATGTCGATGTGTTGCGCGTATTATTGGAACGAAGTTCCTTTTCAAAATCTTTATTTTTGATTTGTAAAAAGATTGAAAAAAAAAAATCTTTTTTTTTAATTTTTTTTACAGTGCATTTAATTTATCTTTACAAATTATAACAATATTTTAAAACACTTTGGCCTTCATTTTGAGTACTGTTAAGGCAAAAATAAAATATTTTCCTCGTAAAAGTATTTCCATTGTCTAGGGCACACCGGAAGGGTTATAAAACACTTCTCAAGAGAGGATAAACGTTGCGTAAATGTCGTTTTTCAATGTTAACCCCTCGCTGCGTTATCTACCCGGAGTAAGGTCGATTATTTGATGTTTTCTTGTAGAATTTAAGTGATATCTAATATATAAAATTGTCGTGTCACGGTGTTCGAACTTGAACTCCTCCGAAACGGCTCGACCGATTTTGATGAAATTTTTTGTGCTTATCCGGTACCTATGAGAATCGGCCAACATCTATTTTTCATCCCCTAAATGTTAGGGGTAGTCCACCCCTAATTTTTTTTTCGGCGCAGACGAAGTTGCGCGAGTCAGCTAGTATCTTTATATATATCTTTGAGTTTACGAATTTAGATAAAGACTTGGTCTTTTTTGTCCATTTTTTAGGCGATATGGCTTTTTAATGTAAACTTTGTGGTATGTTGATATATCCTGTATAACTTGTTGGATGTATGGACTACTAAAAATTAATATATTCAATATGCTTGCTTTAAAACTCTTCGTGGTCATGTGAATTTTCCAACTCGAATTAGGTAAGCGTGGCGGACTATGCCTGATCTCTACTAAGGAGATCTGAGTCTGGGCAGTAATACAATACTATACAAATTAGACAAATGCATAAAATTAAACAATACTTTTTGATCACATTTTCTATAATAATCTGATAATTCTTCAATCTTCATAATTGGTACCTTTTATATACTCTTAAAATATTTTAATTTATGAAGCCCAATTAGGTTTCCAGAGGATTTTCAGAGCGATTGCTAGCTAATCTGGATCATCTAATCCGCTTTATTAGTTCAGAGATTATCCCGAACGAAGCGGACGGAAATCTGAGTAAATACTTTGAAAACTAAAATAATACTTATGTTCTTAATTGGATTAAAAAAATATTTTCGGTTCTTTTATGGCCCATCTGATGGTAAACGGTAACTAAAACTTTGCAGCAGGGCATTGGGAAGCCGTTATCCACTTTTTAAACTTTTTCTTAACTAACTACAATACTTTATTCTTAAATTTTCTTAACTAACATGAGAAGCAGTCAGGTCCATTCAAAGAAAAGTCACTAAATTCCTCTGAAAAAATCCAACTGACAAAATTCCACTGCTGGACATAGGCCTCCCCCAAAACAACGACCGGTCCTGCGTAACCATAACACCTATTACAGTTAAAACACTTGTAATAATACATATCAAATTCAGTATCACCTTCTCTGAAGTCGGATGAAATTGTTTACAGTAGTTAATGTCTTGTAAACAGATAAAAACATAGTTGTTTGTTTTCAATATAAACGTATCATTTTTATCGTTTCCTATCGTAGTATTTATCGATAAATTATTACGCAAGTTTTTCCACCATAAAATGTGACCCCGAATTGCGATATTTCAAAACAACGTCATGGTTTAATTTTTATAACTTTGTTTTTCTTATATTGATAACGTGAAAATAAGTCAAGTTGTATAGCCAATAATTGCTAAGCGCCCTTCATTACCTGCGCTTTTAGATAAAATCGTTACTATTCGTAAAATACAAATACATAATACTAAAGCATTAAGAATAGTTTTTATCATCATCATTTAAAAAGTCTGTAAAACGTTTACTGCAAAACAGACCTCTCCTAAATTTCGCCACAATGATCTTTCCCGCCATTACGATACTTCCCAGTCCAAAAAAAAAGGTAATCGAACCATCTTATGATAATTAGAATTATTAAAAAGAGAATTATTAAACTTACTGCTTTATTTCTTTATCTCGATATTATAAATGTTTCATTATTTTTAATAGATGTTGAATATCTTTTAAGAAAGTATATCTCTCATAAATCTTGTTTACGTAAATCGATGACAATGGCTCGCGTCGTAATCGATACTAATCGATTTCAAACATATGCTACTCGGTTTCGTGTTTATGACATAACGATCGACGGCTTTACGTATGGAAAATCGATTAAATACGACACGTGCTATAAATTACTACGCATCCCGAATCGATTAATTTCAACTTTGACTTTGTTGAATTTTTTTCTGAATGGAATTTGAGACAAAGAGTTAATATGTTCCTAAATGGTATAAGAATGGGTTTTTTTGTGTGAATTAGTGTAGTTTTTTTTTAAATATTGTTGCTTGATATATATTTTTTTAAATAGAAATAGGTAAATAAGTAACTGTTTATAGTACCTACTCACATATTTAACACGCAACACAGACGCCATGTCGTAGGTTATCGAAATATAGGCGATAACATTTTATGGATACTAATTGAACTTTATTTTTCTTTAGTTTCAACGAATTGTTACTTATTGCTATGCGAAAATAATGTCAAAACATGGAAACTAAATTTAAAAAAGGAATCGAAGACGATTTAGTGTCAATATTAACCAATTTTGAATACACTACTGTCAAAAATTGATTATTAAACATTAGAATAATATTTACTAAGTCTTAGTTTTTGTAATGTAGGCCCTAGTAGCCACGTTTATTTCGGAAATAATGTAAAATTAATTAAATTGCTGCCCACTGCAGTTGAGCTCAGGTCTTCTCAAAAGACCTACCAAAAGATTATGTTCACATAGACGCTTATTAGTATCCACTTACACTATTAGTAAACGGGTTCTTTCCACTATTATTTTCAATTGAGCGATCCCGATATTTCGGCAGTGTTTCAAGCGCCATGATCACGGGAAGACTGAAGAACGGGACTGCGGGTAGGTCATTTAAGAACAGACAAATCTGTCTACCCTCTTTCTCGTTCGTTTCGTAATTAAAAATAATCGTGGAAAGAACCCGTTTACTAATAGTGTAACTGATGTTGATAACCGCGAGTGTTTAAAGAAACTTGTTAGTCTTGATTCTAGGTTTAATTTTATACCTTCTACTAAGGATATTAAGGAATTTAAGGGCTTCGAGAATATAGTTAAAGCGACCAACATACTTGTTCTCATACTTAGCTAGGAATTTATTAATATTAGAAGGGTACTAAGTAAGATATAATCTAGTAGCTTAAATAATATAATATTAACCCTAGAATTACAAACTGGCACATATAGATATCTGTTACAAATTTAATTTATGTGGAAGTTTAAAAATTGTTGCAAAATAAATCATTCTTGTGTTTTGGACAGAACCGTACCCATAAGTTTCTAAATTAAAGATCAACTTCATGTTTCAAAATGGTCCGGAAATCACAGTTTTACTTGTAGTAATTGCACTTGTTGACTTTGACAATCAGTTTGTCGGATTTCAGGCAAAATTTCGTCTTCTGCACTTTTTTCCGGAGAGAATAATAATCATCCACAAACTTATTCAGACACTCGCGGTTTTCTATAATACTTTCATACGTACCAAGGATGGTTAAAGAAGCTATCGAGATTTCAAGACAGCACTTTTAACAGGGATGACGGCTTCAGATTATCGAGTATGTGGAATCCAGTGCTAAACACAACAGTCACTAAGGGTTCATGCTCAGAGAGTCTTGTAGATACAGTGAGTGTGGTGTGTCGAGAAGTGAGTTCGAGTTCCAGTGGTACGACCCAAAAGCGAACGAGAAAGAGGGTAGACAGATTTGTTTGCTCTTAAATCGACCCGCAGTATCCAGTCTTCTCGTGATCATGACGTTTGCAATAACGTTGAAATATCGAGACAACTCAATTAATTAAATATCGTTCATAGTACAGTTTATTCTTCATACTCAAAACTAACAAATCGCGAACACGTGTCGACCAACTCTCGTCACGTTACATTAGCATGATGGAAAGCTTTTTCAAGGAAGCCCGTGTTATAACCGCATTTGCCAACTCAACAAAACAAATACGTCTAAAAATAGCGACAATATTTTTAGTATCGGACGCATTTCGCGATTTTTTCACGTAAACACGTCGCTAACATCGATCCGTTGAGTGAATATTATAGTTATGTACAGGGTGTGAATTATATAGCCCTTTTTTAGTAGAAAGAAATGACAGCAGTTATATGTATGGTTCAGTAATATAAAAGCTCCAATGGACGGTCATGGCTTAGTTTGGTGAAAATCCCTATAAAGTAATAGTAATCACATTTTGTTGGAGACATTTTTTTGTTTATTTCATTAAAGTTTCTGTAGGTTATCATGCAATGAAAAAAAAATCCAGATAAAATAATGTTATTGAAAACATATGGTAACGCAAAGTTACCCTTAATATTAACTGCAAAAATATCTTTAAACGATGTTTAAGAATAGTCTTGTGTAGTAGGGTAGTCGTCCCAAATGACTTCGCCTTGCAGCGACGATAAAAGATGAGCTGTATCTAACTTAAAATTCCAACCTACACTAATATTGCATAATTGTGTAACGCTCTATGTTCTAGTTAGTTTTATCATAGTTTTTCCGCTTTCGTCGTCGAGATGAAGGTTACTTTACACGCGTATCATCGGTCCTTGTGTTACGTAATATGTAACTAACGAGTATTCGGGGATTGCAAGGCCGAGGGAGATTCTCGTTTACCACAGCAACGTGTTTTACAATCTCGTCTTTTTGTTCCGGCTAATACCGCGGTAGATTTTGTTTCTTATTTACTCAATTATATTATGGCATACCAATGCTGAAAAACCAGGATTTTTTTCGGCAAAGCAGGATGGGGTATGACAATTTAGAGAAATCGCAATTTTACTTTTAAAAATAAAGGAATGTTTCTTTTTTGCAAAATACGCTAAAATCACTATTTACCGTTGAGGGCGCATTTCGAAATTCCACCCTTTATAGCTTATGTACCTACGTAATGCCAACAATAAAATGGTTTATTCGGAAAATATGTATCAGTTTGACATAGGTACCTACATCAAAATATCATAAATATTAGTTAAAATAACAGTCAAACAAGAGTTACGACTAAAAATAATTTGAGATTAGATGGCGTGCTTCATTACTGCAGAATGCGCAAATATTATTCGTCTAAAAAACTTATAAAAATCGCATCCTCACCATCTCCGATTCAAGGCGATGAAATCACCTTTTTTATAATGACGAGACTTATTAATAAAAAATGGTTTAATCAGGTCATTGGTCACAGTTTATAAAAACGAAGGCCTTTTCACACGAACCGGTAATTATGACTTACTAAATGTCGGTGTGAAGTTAACGTGATGTCTAGTAAACGTAAAAGTAGTTAAGCGTCATACTTTCTCGCCTCGAAGATACGATTATCGAAAGAATATAAAATATTTAAATATTTCTTGTGTCTAAACATTCACTCTTCTCGCTCGTCACCTTGGGCGAGAATTGCCTCGCCATGGAATATTATTGCTAGACGAAATCATTGGAGATGAAGTTGGTAAACTTTAAATAATTGCATTGTATATAAAAGAGTGCCTTCACGTTGTATATCTGTCCATATGCATGTTTAAATCTTTTACATTATCATGCGGGTTTAAATAGATAAAGTAATTCAAGAGGAACGTTTATTACATGCTTTACTAGGTACTGTAGAGAAACACTGTTAATTTTAGAGGTATTTTATGTGCCTATTCAGACACTCGCTACCCTCTACAACACTTTCATGCATTTACCAAGGATGGTTAAACAAGCTATCGAGATTTCAAGACATAGCACTTTTAACAGGGGTGACGGCTTCAGATTATCGAGTATGTGGAATCCAGTGCTAAACACAACAGTCACTAAGGGTTCATGCTCAGAGAGTCTTGTAGATACAATGAGTGTGGTGTGTCGTGATCTTAGTTCGAGTTCCAGTGGTACTACTCAAAAGCGAGAAAGATGGTAGACAGATTTGTTTGCTTTTAAATCGACCAGCAGTATCCAGTCTTCTCGTGATCATGACGTTTGCAACAACTTTGAAATATCGAGACAACTCAATTTATGTGATCTCGTAAATATATTTTTATGCTCTTACGACGCAAATGCTTTTTGTGACATACATAAATACAATAATGTATCCTAACAGTTGCATCCCATTTTTTAAAAGTAATTATTGTTTCTACGGTTAGTATTTTCATTGCGTTTGTTTTCTTATTATACGAGAATAGTTACAGTGAAATTTAGTAAAACATCACAAAGATTTGCTAGTAAAAAGCATTTCAGAATAAATGTAAAATATGATTTTCATTATTACCTTTTGTATTGAATTAGTGTTAACCTTCAAACGTCTGAATGGATTTTCCGAAACTACTTATACAAAAAACTAGAGGAAAACTTTTAAAACTCATAGTTAGTCATCTAAATAAACAAGAAACCGTCTTTATACTGAGAAACCGGTATCGTTTTCACGAATCTTATCTATATTTGACAGAGAATTATAGTATGTCGACATAAGATTCGATGTAGATCAAGAAAAACATCTTTAGATTACATTTTAACAATTGTAAACATGTTAATAGATTTGCTACTGTGGTCATCCATGGTTCTTTTTATTGATTTTTGTTTTCCGCACAATATTCGTCTATGGAATTAACTCCACTTAGGATTTCCTGTACACTATGACTTTTCCTTCTTCATACGAGGTTTCGGGACATTGCAGGGGCTCATGAGCGACGGTAGCCACATATTTTGGTGGCTTGTTAGTTCGTCTTCCTAGATGACAATAAAAAAATTACAACCAAAACATCTTCATTAGGCCTACACGTAAAACTAAAACGGCCTTCAGATTCCGTTGAATTAATTGACCACCGTGACAAGTTCGTAAATGTCGCCGTATGACCCGCGGGTCGCAGACGGCATACATTCAACATGTCAATATCCATTGGACTTGGTAACCGATTATAATCAGTGAAAACACGCAACGAACACGTTACGTACACGCACGCCGAATGTGATAGATAAAACACACCCACATTACCAATTATAATCGTCTTACCATGGGTGTATTTAAATTAAATAAAGAAACAGAAGTATTACAAGATGCACTCGTTGATTTGGTGCCAAAAATGCGAATATACAACAAAGTTGCATAATAGAAGACAATTCGGACAATGCTAGAGAATGTCTCAAATAAAACGCGTCTCTCTTCATTTATCTCAATTGATAGAAATCTTGCGGTGAGTGAACAATAAGGAAATGATGCATTACAGTGATCCCCCTACGCTGGTTCAAGTCACATGATCTAAATAATTTATATTTCGTGGTCGGTATATCTGGCAGAGTATGTTTATTATTGCAGATAGTATGCGGAATGCTCGTTACTCACGTCATTGGTTTCCTTTTCACAATTTTTTATTTAACATCACGTAAAAATCTAGAAAGTTCATTGGACGAAATTATTCCATTGTGCTCCACAGTGGTTACGTGTTATAGGTTATCCAAATCGATTATTAATCCAGTTTGACGTTCCACTCCAAACCCAGTTGTTCGTCTTATTTAAATTGCGTTAGATTTTTATTTTTTATCTAATCTTGCGAATATTACGTCTATGAAGTGATTAAAATAGAAATAACGTGTAATAAAATATAATCTTAAAATACACGACTTGATTATATTCACAGTGCGATGACGATTCTTCCGGTATTCACCTTGAACTTGAACTAGAAACGCGTGTGAGATGAACCTTGTACACATTTTTATACGCAGACGTAATTCCCAACTTTCACTGTCGAATATTATCTAAAACTTGTGCTGTTTTATCCAATACCGATGAAATCATATTTTTACGACGTCGTAAAGAACTACATTTGTGATTAGATCGTAAAATTTGACCGAAACAATTGTTGAACCCATATATTTTAATAAAGTCTGGGATGAGGAGATAAAGAAAGTTGACTTTTTTGCGAGCGAAAATCTAATTTCACCCGATCCAATTTTTTTTTTTTTTTTTTTTTTTTTTTTTTTTTTCAGTTGGAGGAAATCACCGGATCCCCGCCCGCCCCGCGGGCGGGGTATGTGGGAGTTGAACCTCACTAAAACCTCCAACCGCTCACACTCAGCGTCCGAACCCCGGCTGAGGCCAGAACCCAGCACGGGGTTTTGTGGGACGGCGCGACGCGTAACGCTCTCGGCACACTTTTCCGTCACGCCGCCCCCGGACGCCGAACCGGCAGCCGCCGGCGATACGGCCACCGGCTCTCTCGGTCGGCGGGCTATCCGAAGCCCGCCAAGATGGCTGGACCGCGTGTCACCCTCCCACGGAATACCCCGCTGGGTCAGAACCAGCGTGGGTCGGGGAGCGCGGTCCGCCATCCTCCGGATGCTCTGACGCAAGGGCGTGCTGAGCGAGACACGACACCTTCTTGGGTCCCCGCTCGCACTCACATGCGTTGGGGACCCGAAACTCTTAAGGGGCCAGATTCCGGGCGAGATCCCGGTTCCGGCCCCTTGCTCGACGGCGGCGGGTTGTTGCGGGGCGGAGAGAAGAATAAATTCTCTCCCTCGCACTCCCCGCCACCCTCTTCTGCGAGATGGTGGACTCGCAGAAGTCGAGCATCGCCTTCCAGGACTCGTCGCTCTCGAGCATCGACGCCACGACGCCCGGGAGCGACAAGTCCGGTCCTATTTGTTGGACCAGGACACACCGCTGCTGCTCCCATGCGGGGCAGACAGCGAGCGTATGCTCCGGTGTGTCCTGGTCACAACCTACACAGTGATGGCACCTCGTCGTCGGCTCCACCTGAATGCGGTGCAGATACCGCCCGAAGCATCCGTGCCCGGTCAGCATCTGCACCGCCCAAAAGGTGAGGCGTCCTTCGCCACGACCCACCCAATCCCTTAGGACTGGGCGGATCGCCTCGACGGTCCGCAGACCCCAAGTAGGGTTAGCGATACGTCGCTCCCACGACTCCATTACGGACCGCCGAGATTGGGCCCTCCGATCCCGAACAGCTTCCCGCAGGGGACGCACTACGCCCCGGGCCCGGAGGTCGCATCGCCAACGATAATCGTCAGCGAGCGCCTCCGCCTCCAACTCCCAGGGCGGCGTCCCCGCCAGCACGCACGCCGCCTCAAACGCGACGGTGCGGTACCCGCGGATGACCCTGATAGCTACGATGCGCTGTGGCCGGCGCAAGTATCGGGCAAAAGTTGCCCGAGTACGAGGCTCGGCCCAAACGGGCGCACCGTACAGGGCCATCGAGCGCACTACCCCCGCGTAGAGGCGGCGCACCGCGTGGCTGGGTCCCCCGATGTTCGGAAGCAACCGACCAAGATGGCCGGCCGTCCTCACAAGTCGAGGGACCAGCTGCTCGAAGTGGGTCCGGAAGGTCCAACGGCTGTCCAGCACGAGGCCGAGGTACTTAAGTTGCACCCCGACCCCGATTCGGACGCCTCCAACCATGATGTGGGCGTCGACCGGTGGCGCCACCCTGGCCCTGTGAAACCACAGGGCCTGGGATTTGTGTAGCGCCACGTCGAGGCCCAACCTCCTTATTCTGCCGACGACGAGGGTCACCCCCGCTGTGGCAAGACGGGCAGACTCTCCGTGGTCATCCCCCCGGGCTATGACCAATGTGTCATCCGCGTAACAAATTACGCTAAGGCCCGGGGGGAGGGCGCCCCTCAGCACCCAGTCGTACCCGATATTCCACAGGAGGGGTCCAAGAACGGACCCCTGTGGAACACCGCGCACGACCTGGAACCGGTGCAAGGTCCCACCGTACCCGGTACATTCGACCGACCTGGCCTCCAGGTAGGAGCCGATCAGCCGGCGGAGATAGAGGGGCACTCCATGCCTCTCCAGTGCCCCCCCAATCACGGACCAGGGCAGGGTGTTAAAGGCGTTGGCGATGTCGAGCGACACCGCCAAGGCCACCCCACCCTGGGAGACGGCCTCCTCCGAGAGGGTCCGGACGCGCAGAATCGCATCTACGGTCGAACGACCCTCCCGGAAGCCGTACTGCTCCGCCGACAGATCGGGTCCAACCCCGACCAGGTGCTGAACGATGCGGGCAGCCAGAACGCGTTCCAGTAATTTGCCCACCTCGTCCAGCAGCACGATGGGACGGTAACCGGCGGCTGAGTCCGCCGGGCGCCCCTCCTTACGTAGGAGGACCAGTCTGCCCGTCCTCCAGAGCGAGGGAAACCGTCCCGACTCCAGGCATGAATTATACAGCCTCAGGAGTCGGTCCCCTAGGGCATTGAGGGCCAAGGCTAGGACCCGGCCGTGGATGCCGTCCGGGCCGGGCGCCGTGTCTTTTCTACTCATTCTGACCACGGCTTCATGGAGCTCATCCTTCGTGATGTGAGGCACCTCAGCAGTGGCTTCACCGCCGGTGTGATCCGGCGGTTCACCCATAGCAGGCGGAATAAATCCGTCCTGCTCCTGCGGGAACAACGCCGAAACGATGTCCCGCAGCTGCTGAGGCGGGAGACGCTCGGTCAGGGGAGGCGCCCACGGGCGCAGCTTGCCGCGCACCGTTTTATACGGGCGCCCCCACGGATCATCGTCGAGCGTCCCCAAGAGTGACTCCATGTACCTCTCCTTGGCCTGCTTGATGGCCAGCTGCATGGCGCTCCTCGCTTCAGCGTACTCGCCATACAGCCGGGCCTCCTCCTCCGCGAACGCGACGGGATCGTCACGGCGCGCGAGGATGCGGCGGCGATGTCTGGCGCACCGGCGCCTCGCCCTGACGCATACAGCACGAAGCTGCGCTATCTCGGGCGACCACCAGTACGCCGACCTGTTAGGAGGCCGAGGGCCGACCCGGGGCATCGAAGCATCGCTAATGCGATGCATCGTGTCCCGGAGCCATAGCGCCTCGACCTCCACGTCCACTGGGTGTGGACGCATAGGCGTCCACGCCGCCACCGTGGAGGCTTCCACCAAGCGCTCCTTGTCCAGGAGCTTCAATGCCCACCTGGGGAATGACCGGGGCGCAGTCCCACGGGCGACCGCGGTTGTCGTGGGGGCGGAAAGATCGAACCGGATATACCGGTGATCCGATAGCGATTCCGCCCCCACCAGCACCTCCCAACCGCGGATGCGTTGTGCGATGACAGGGCTCGCGAACGTCACGTCCACGATGGACTCGCCCTGCCACCGCACGCAAGTCGCGACCGACCCTCTGTTCAAGACACAGAGTCCGGCCGCGACCGCCCACTCCTCTAATCGCCTACCCCGAGGTTCGGTGCGGGGGCAGCCCCAAGCGACTGACTTCGCATTGAGGTCCCCCGCCAGTATCACAGGACGGGGAGCGGAGCGCTGAGTAATCGCTCCGAGCCCGTCCAGGAACTGCTCGAACTCGAGAATAGGTCGATTTGGAGAGAAATACGCCCCGATCACGACGGTGTCTTCCATCATCGCCGCGACGAACCCTGGTCCCTTGGCCACCATTACCAAGGGCGGGATCGCCGCGGCTCTCCTTACGTGGATGGCCGCCAAGCCGCACTCGTCCCCGAACCAGCACTCATCTGCCGGGGGAACAAAGTACGGCTCCGCGACCACCGCTACGTCAATGGACCACTCCGCCATGCTCTGGACCAACATGTCCTGAGCCCTGGCGGAGTGGTTCAAATTTCCTTGGAGGAAGCGACGGGTGTAGTCCATTACTGTTGAACCACATCCATCGCTCCCTCCCTTCCTCCATCGCCCCCGCCATCGGGCGCACTAGGCGCCACGGCGGGGTCTGAAACGTCGGCCGGTACTCCCCCGGCCGACTTCTTCTGTTGGCGCCGCTTCATCTTGCGGCGCCTGTTACGTTCTGTGTTACCACCAGACGGGGAGCAAGCCTTGCCCCCCGCCCGGTGATCGGCCCTGCGACCGGCCGCGGCGCACAACGCGCAGTGCGGCGCGGCCGAGCACACGGCCGCTTTGTGTCCGGTTTGACCGCAGCGGAAGCACAATCCGCTGCGGTCTACAGTGCTGGTGCACCTGGCGACGCTGTGCCCCGTTCCGAAGCACTTGAGGCATCGCCAGGCGCGCGACTCCAGCAGCCGCACGTGGGCTGCAACCCAGCCCACGCGCAGCCTGCCAGGGTCCCCAGCCGGCCTTCCGGGCGGAGGAGTGGCCAGGGAGTTGGCGGCTCCGACCGGGCACCGCACCCACACTGAGCTGGCCCCGGTGTAACCTTGGCGAAGCTCGCCTACGGTTACATTTTCCGGGGCGCACTTGCCCTGGGATGCGATGGCCGCCACCACCTCCTCCCTGGTGGTGCAGTCGTCCAGGCCGGTCACACGCAGCTCGGCCATCTTGACCGGCCTGTGCACCTTGACCTCCTCTTCCGGCCATACCACCCGCAGACCCGACACCAGACGGTCCGCGACGTCGCCACTGTTGACGCCGCCGGGACACTCCAGCAATCGGGCCCCATTGGCCGTATGCCGGATGCGGAGGCCGACCTCCGCCCCGATCTCTGTGAGGTCCACGGCCGCGCGCGCCTTTGCCATGACGTCGGGGTATGTCAGCCCCTTCGCCTGGCCGGCCGGCAACAGGGTAACCACCACTGCAGCCTGCCGCGGCGCGCGCGGCTTCTTCTTAGCCTTCTGGCTCTTCTTCTTCTTCTTCTTGTTGCCGGCGGCGGGCGCTCGACCCGGTTGGGGAGCAACCGCGGCCGCCGGAGTCGCATTCATGTTTTGGGCAGCGTTCGGCGTTCTCCCCGGTTGAGGAGTCGTCTTGGCCGCTGCCCTTGTCTCGTTTGGTGGTGGTGGTTGTGGTTGGGTCGGAGTGGCCACAACCCTGGCCCTCTTTGCGCCCCGCTTTACCACCTCAGTCCATCCCTCATCCATATTGGATGGGGGCGGAGGAAGTGGACGGGGCTGAGGCGGTGGCACCGGAGTCGGCGTCCCGCCGCCACTCTTTTTCTTTTTGTTGTTTCTCCTCTTCTGGGTCGGAGCCGACTCTGGGCCCGGAGGAGAAATCCCTTTGGGCTTTGTCGAGCACAAAACTGGCACCATAGTACATTACATAGAATACTCTTTATTGTACCAAACACACCATGACCATTAAATATTTTAATGTTTTTTTGTTACTATTTTTCTTTTTACCTTGAGCGTTCTTTCTTTTGAAGTTTCAATTTCCATTTCTGGCTAAGTATAAATATTTGTCAAAGTTCCAGTCGATATGTTTAGTTTTGGTTTCTTTAGTTTTTAGTGATCAACAATTATAGGAATAACTGCTTTTTACATGTTATTACTTCGCTCATCAATTAAGAACAAACATCTCGATGGAATCTCAT
Organism: Trilocha varians; assembly: GCA_030269945.2. Lineage (NCBI taxonomy): Eukaryota > Metazoa > Arthropoda > Insecta > Lepidoptera > Bombycidae > Trilocha > Trilocha varians. The sequence continues at coordinate 8,394,329 of AP028273.1, read as the reverse complement.
CACGTGTATCAGTTGAGTGATAAAGTTACATTGAACAGCAGTTTCTAATTAACAGAGAAAATAAGCGTTGCTTCGTTAATTAAGAGCATTTAACTGGTTTCAATACTGTACTGATTTCTATTGTTTACTACATTTACCATTCGAATTAGTCGTCTGTGAAATTACGTTCAATCAAATTTGAGTCTATGAAATGTGACTTAGTTTGGGGATAATGGCTGGTTTAAGGGTGCTGGCTATTTCAGATAAGACAAATTTAGTATGGTTGTATTATTAGTTGAGTTTTTGGTATGAGCTCGAAAATCAGTGTCGATTATTAGCGGTCTTTATTTTTCGCACTTCTTTTTTTACCCTACATGTTAGAACAAATTGAAGTAGATCTGATGCGAGTTTTTTTTTAAATCGTTAACTACTGGCAATCTCATCTGGATTTTTTTTGCTAGACCGCTTTTTCTTCGTTTGATTCTTCTTATCTTTTGCACAGGGCGCAAAATTGTCGTATTAAGCAGGTTCAACGTATTTAAACAAAAATCAATTAAAAATCTAGACCGACTTGTTTTTATAATTAGGTTGTAGAGGTAAACAATTACTTTGATTATATCAATATTAATGTTCCTTTTCAATATTCAAAACTTATAAAGTTACGGATTGACTTTGTTAATTCCAATTTAAGTTTTCAGTGCCGCGATAAAATTTCCTCCGCTGTTCTTGGCACAACATTTTAATTAAGTCTCGTTCGAAGTTTACTAAAGAATTTTAAAGTCTAAAGTTAGGAAATTTACCATGTTAATTATGTTATTTGTTGCGGAATATAATGGAGAATATTAAATTTCGTAGTAAAATTACCAACTTAAGTTTGTTTGTGTAAATTCCCACGACGATATGTGGATTCCAGATGACTCATTATTAAGAATAGAAACACGAAGAACGTGTACTATTGACAATATTTAATTGCTGAGTGTTCTAAAACCGGGGAGCTTGTGCCTCTAAAGTCTAAATCTTAATGTGAAAAAGATTTATGTGCAATTTTTCACAACAGCACTGGGTAAAAATGATGAATGAAAACATCATCTGAAAAGGATTCTGAAAATCCTTCGAAGATATGTGAAGTCCCCGATCCGCATTGGGCAAGCGTGCACTATGCCTGATCTCTCTTCGGAGGTGACCTGAACCCAGCAGTGGGCAATAATAGATTGTTACAGTACAATGAAGTACAAATGCAAAAACCTTGCAAACAACACCCAGACATTAAAGATGTTTTTGTACATAGACAAAGACATAACTTAGAAAGCCAATCGGCGGTGTGATCGACCCCTGTTTGGCCGTTTCCCTATACCCACACGCCTGGAGCGACCGTACCAGATAACAAGGGAGATTTTACGACTACCCACCAACATTCAGAGGGTTTTACGAGCCAAAAACACAAGCCAGATTTTTCCAGAACTCGAAAGTGTTTATGTCTCCTTACGATTTTACTTTTTATTGCATACGTTTCATTTTCTAGATTGGATTTCATTGCTTCTATTGGATTTATTTTGATTGTTCCAATGGGTATAATTTGTGAGACTGTTGAACTTTTGTTTTACACGCGTCTAGTGTTTGAAATCACGCGATGTTTTTTTCTGATATCGGCTTAAATATATTCTTGTTAGTGCCTAAATATTAAACTGGAAAGAGGAATTAAATAATTTAAATGTTGAATTAATTACGCATGCCTTTGAGCTTGTTTTTTGTTAATTAATACAATTGGATTGAGTGTTTTGAACTAATTAAAGTTGTTATATATGCAAAATTTCAAATGTTGGTTGATTTCGCATTGTTTATTCTCTTCGGTTTGATTGTTTAGTAATTATTTGTAATTGCTTTTGTAAGCATTCCTCTTTGATTAAAGATTAAACCTCTTACTAAATAATATTTTTCAAGTCCTTCTTCCGATAGCTAATTTTAGAGTCATCTATTTTTCTTAAGCTATTTTTATTCGTCTCAATGGTTACTATCTGAAAAATATCAGCAGAGAACCGCGATTTTTGTAATCGTGTCCAATAAGAACTCAAAATTAGGTCAAGGGAATAAATTAGATATAAATAACTGATGATATCGATCCAGCCACTTGCATCATCTTATAAAATGTTATTCTTAACTATTTACACCTACAACATACGATTATCTCTTTCTCAACCATTTTTTAGTTTTTTTTTTTTTATAAAACCAGTTGAGTCGGTAGAGAGACTTCAAATGTGTCTTATATGTTAATTTAAATATAGGTACGTGTGCAAAATTTCATCCACATCAATGCAACTACTTACGTGTGATGAACTCACAGATATTTATGTAGGCTCTTAACGCATTTTTGCCATAATCAGGAGTACATGCTTAGTTTCCAGTTTAAGGTTGGTTGTTGTTAAGTGGTGCCGTAATCGCAACGCCAGGGTAACCGTGTAAAAAATCAAGGTTTAATTTATCTTACGAACAGAACCCTTCATCTTATACCAATTTAATAATTTATGTGTTAGGAAGGTGGTTTTGTCCTATGTCCAGCAGTGGACGTCTATAGGCTGATGATGATGATAATGATGATGAAGGTGGTTTTAGGGTTCATGACAAATTAACATATCAATGCGTAAAGTCATAGTACTTCATCAACTTCTTCTTTTATATTGGCTTCCGTTTAAAACGATTCGTCAATGTCAAGTGACGTATGTATACACAGTTTACTTCATCAAACGAGGTTTGAAAAGAGTCGTTGAAGGTAGGTTGTGGGTAGCAGCCCCACAGTGTCCCCTTCCCAGTCCATGAGCAACGATAAGCACTTCAGATATCTGATCTGCCTATACAGTAATCAAAAATAAGCTTTCATCATTCCAATAAACGCCTAACTTCATAGTCAATGTTCCCAAAAGCGTTGAATTAAACACATCTAAATAATTGCTCGACGCTCAGTGAATGCGTGAAGTAAATCGTATCGCAGACGGCATTTCGTGAATCTGACTTGTTTAATTTGAAACTGTTGCCTGTTGTTTGGCGTGACTTTAGGGGACTTATTTGAATAGTTAGGGCGTTTACAATAGAGCAGTTTTCTCTATTATACCGAAATTCAAGCTAAGTTCTGTAAGTCCTTAAGGGAACTTGGCCGTAAGATTAATTCGATTCCGTCTCTAAAACTTCTCAAATAGATAACCAGTCATATCTTTACGCTACTTGACATGTGTAGGCAGACGAGCCAACGGCCCACCTTATAGGAAGTGGTTACCGTCGCTCATGAACCTCTGCAATGTCAGGGGACACTGAGGGGTCGCTACCTACGACCTAACTTTAAGGACCCTCCTCAAGCCTCGTTTGAAGAAGGACAAGTCATAGCGCTCAGGGAATACCGAGGAGGGGAGCTCATTCCATAGCCGCATTTGCATTCAAAAACAATCCAACTAGCAGGAAATCGTAATAAAAATACTCAGGGTGTTGTATACAGTAATTTATAAAATACGTAACGAGTGCGTACTGAAAATTCTTTAATTTACAGAATAAAATTTTATTGCACTTAATTTTCTCGTGAAAAACAACGTTTTGTAATATAGTCGTAAATGTTACTGCACCCGCTGAAAATAATATAATTTATCCGACCTCATTAAATGTGCGATGATATAGGTGTTGTTAATTTTACTTTTACGAGTGTTTTAAGCGAGTCATGCGGGTTTTATTAAGATTAAATTGTTTGAAGAGTTGGAGATAGTGAATTCTAGTCAATTAATAGAAAAGGTAAATTATGTCGATATAGCGAGTTTAAATATATAGAATACATTGTTTATGTCTTTTTGTTCGTATTGAAACTGTTGATTGGATACTCTGGAGGGTAGTTTAAAAAATAATTTTATTTTATATTACGTCAAATGTCAACAATTTTACTACCCATGCAATAACTGCTCCTACTACTAAACAATTGACAAATATCCACGACAAATTGAGAACAATAACAAACACTATTCGGTTATTAATCATATCACAAGATAACTACAATCGTAGTAACCTTAGTACACCAATAAATATTAGTTACTACGACCTCGGAAACTCGACCATGTAATAAACAACAATATAAACAGTCAGATACAATCGTAAACATTTTGTTTTGTCGCTACCAATAATCAGATTCTATCAATTGATACTAAACCACTGCCTGGAACCAATCACGTCATCAGGCTAACGAATATACGACCACCTTGGTTTTAAGTCATCACGTTGATAAACTTCTCATCTGGTTTAGGAAACTCATGTTTTGTATTTGGAGGAGATTGAACTTTTAGCAGTAAGTAATTTTAAAACAATTGAAAAAGGACGACGAAAGGTAGTGGTAGCTTATTCGGAATTCGGATTGTATGTAGCATTAATATCTCTTAAAGTGCATCGTAGAAAATCATGGTAGATGGAGGTAGAAGAAATGAACTTCCATCCGTTGTTAGTAGGACGGTCAATGAAAAATATTTTTTTTTTTTCTCTTTATATTTTTAAAGAAAAGGAGTGTTGTCACTTAGTGACCATGCCACTCCCATTGCTAACATACTTAATCTAACAAATCATAGTAAACTAACAAATTATAGTAAATTAACAAATTATAGAAGAATGGAACACAACATGCCGGGACAAAGGTCAGACTAGTCTGGCCCTTAGGCCAACCGCGACCAGGTGATACAGATTTCTCGCGGTAACTGATAAAGGCTGGGTCAAAATGCTGTTACACACTCCAGGGTGGTGCAACGTCACAGCATTTTGTAACAGCATTTTGACCCATTTAGATATTATAGGCAAATAAACTATTGTTAGTATATTGTAATCGCCACTTGGGTGACTCCTAAGACGTCTTCTAAGAAGAATTGAAGAGCCACAACTATCTTAAACTAGTGATACATAATGCACCTTGAAACGACGGGTAAGGTTGACACGAAAATCATCATAACTAAATTTTCCAGTTGCCACACTTGAAAACATCAATTTCCAACGTATTAAACAGAGATAATGAATATCTTTAACAACTACAACCATTTTGATAATACTGATAAAAGACAGAATAATCCTGATAATTTAATATTTTCTTATAGCTCAATTAAGTCTAGAAAATTAAGTAACATTTTTATTGTTACCACGTCTCATGAAAATTCTCGTAAAGCTTAAATATGCGTGAGATATTCCAGATAATTTCGTCACAGAATATCCCGAAATTCCTTTTGTGATTACGAGAAATTAACGAGATAAGTGCCACTTAACCGAGTTGAACTCATGAATTGTAACTTTATGTAAATACGCAAATAAATTTTATGAGCGTTTTTGGGTTATTAAACACACTTTTATATGGAACGAGGAAAAAAGTTGTTTTCATCTGGGGTATATTTTTGGAACGAAGTTCCGTATCGCGCGTTTTCGAAAGGGGGCTAGACGGAAAAAAATCTTACGAAAACTTGTCATGACACTTTTTTTTGTTTTAGATGATTATTGCTAGATGGCGCTGTGATCAAAATCTTTTAAAACACGTTCCTTATTTGTTTTAGATGATTATCGCTAGATGGCGCCTGTGATCAAAATCTTTTAAAACACGTTCCTTATCGCTCGTTACGTTAGGAAAAAAAAATATAAGATATGTTTTAATCGAAAGGAACTTCGTTCTATTCGGGTGTCCCATGTCACCTCTCAAGTTTTTTTATTATGGTAATCTCATTTTCGTTTAGTATGACTATAATAGAAGACTATATAGGAAAGAAAATAAATTCTTTAGATAAATGATTTGAACTGTTAGTGAATTCCTAAAAATGTGTTTATAACTATGGAGCTGTTTCTATAGAAATTTGAGTATGGTTGTAAAATTAAAATAACCACCTTTTGTAAATGCATATGAGTGTATCCGCGAAATCCATACAAAAATAACATTATTTCGTAATTTTCGTCTGTTTGTTTTGTTCGGGGTTACCTCTGAAACGGCTGAACTGATTTCCACGGGACTTTCACTGGTAAATAGCTGTTTCATTATCAGAAAGTAAGAGTAAGAGTCTTATCGTTTTGTCATTGCTCCCCATGCAGAAAATTCGTCGATTCATTAGTTATGAATATAATCGCGCTTGAAAAAAGACGAATAAATTCTCATTAATTTTAAAATTATATAAACGTTATCAAAGGTATTTGTAGAAAATACCGTTTTAGTTTTGTCAGTAAGGTCTATAGTAAAAGCCTATTATGAAATTAGGCTAAGTGCTCAGAAAGCTTCTAGTATTGACTGCCGTTTTATCGCATTAGCCGAGCTGGATGGCTGTATTGATCGACTGATCAAATTTCTGAGCATAGACTTTATATACTCGTGTATGTATTTTCTTTTGTAGTTTCTCCTAAAACATGCTTTTGCTTTAGTTGAACGATCGTCAGCTTAAGGACAAATGGCTCATTAAATAATGAACATGAAAATAAGAAGTTAATTTTAATTGCAATAGTAGCAAGGGGAATTGAGAAACCTGTTATGTACTGTAACAACCCATTACTGCCTACTGCTGGGTTTAGGTCTTCTCGGAAGAGGTATTAGGTATCCACTGCGCTTGCCCAATGCGGATTGGATGTCTTCAAAGGCTTTTTAGAATCTTTTTCAAATATGCAGGTTTCCTCACGATCCGATTGAGAAACCGATTACTAGTTTTATAGATACACATATATAAGATTATTTATATTTGTTGCATTCATATGGATTATCCACTTGTTTGTTTTCGTCCGTTGCTAACTACTGATTTGGCTGAAGTCCAAATAGTCCGGATTTATTCGTACCGCATAACAACCTGTTAAGTTTTTACTTTCTTTCAGATGTTTCTTCTACTTCTATCTATTCTTTCGATTTGATAAACGGAAAATTTGGTGCGTTATTTTTTTCAGTAAATTCAGTCCTCCATGTTGAGTTAATATTCGTTTCTTTATCATGACGTTAATTTAACTTCCTGGGGTTTCAGTTCTGTCTCGTGTGAACTAAACGTTTTATTCATTCATTGTTATCTTACCGGACTATCAAGCGTAATTATGTTGAATTCGTATTGCCTAGTATTTTTCCTCCTCAATTTCGCTAATGTTGATCTTTCCATAACGTGATTTTCAATTCTGTTGTTCTTTTATTGCTTCAATCGAGATCGTTGGTTTCTTGCAAGCTGTATTGGTTATGAGATTTGTATTTTTATTTTTCATCGACTTAATCTCGTATTTCCTCAAAGGTTTTGGCATCTTTGACTGAATTCCACCGTTACACGTCATGACGTTCACAATTTTTAGAATAATATATCAAAATTTGTAAGTTTGGAACTGTTTCATAATTCGTTTGAGAAATAATGAATATAGTGCGGGTAGAAAGACTTCAAAATATTATAGTAGTGGATTTATTCTTTATGGTAATTATACTAAAATCGTTTGACGAAATATGCTATGGGTATAGCTTCATTGTAGGTATCTCTTAATTTAGGACTTGTAGAAGACGAGCTGAAATAATACGAACCCACTTGATAAGACAAACGACAAAGTTCGTCGTTGGCAAATTTGACCTATCAAGACTGACAAAAACTACAGTTCGACTATTAGCAACGATCACGCGAACACCAAGCAAATAATACGCAACGTTCTCGTGTTTAATTAACTTATATCACTGCGAAAAATAATTGATATTATCTCGTCGCACTGGGCCGCGATAATTCAATCGGTCGTTGGTCTTTTATCAGTGTCTAGCATTTCGCGTGACTGCCTTACCTTAACATTTACGCACAGTACACGTAACTTTACCCGGAAAGTTTGTCTTGAGGATTACACGCACGTGTAAAAATCAAGACTGTTAGTACTGTCACAATTTTTTCTAATATTTTATGGGTTGATATGCATTATATTATGATACGTATACAAAATACAGGTGGAATCAAAACGTCTATACTCATTATCGCTGATGTGAACGATAATATGAATTGATGAGTAAGCATATAATTAGGTAATGTGAGGAATAAGTTGTTTGCAAAGCGAAAGAGAAAGCTTGACATTGGTGATTATGGTGACGAGTTCAGAAGCACCGAGTATATAGTAACATTGGGTTTAAAATCACAGGACAATTTAGAGAGTGTACTGGGCGAAAATGTACCAAATATGAAAAAAAGTAAAGATTATCAAAAAAAATATGAATGCCAGCTAAACCTTTCTCCGTCACTTATTATTAATAATATCGCTTATGTAAATTTGATATATTGATTGCCTATTCAGTAGCCATTAATACGTTATTGAGTATCGAGTTAAGCTTGGGAATGATAGATAAATACACCATTATTTGTTGGTCCCTTCGAACGTGCCCGCTCCGCTTTGACGCAGATTATGGCTGATTATGAACGTTACGTCGATATTTTATATATTACTAGATATTACCTGCGGTTTCACATGTGTTAATTTTATATTTTTTTATTATTTGGGAAAAAATTGTGAGTAATCGTTCTTTAACTAAAACTGGTTGGTTTTGGGGGATTTTAAAGAAAAATCATTTTACTGTTTGTTCCCACTGTAGATCAGTACAGTATATGCCGTATATATGACATAATATTATGTGTACAGTTTAATGGATTATCCCTTTATAAATATATCCTTCCTTATGATTCTGATTATCATACTAGGCGTGTCACACATTTAACAAACAAGCAACCCTTTTATATATCTACAGATTATCGCCATATATTCAACTTTAAATATTACTTACAGCTATTACAGAACCTCTCTTCCCATTTGACGGTACTATTAATATCTTTAATCCGTACATGGGTGTGACGAAAAATAATGCCGACTTGGAGATTCGAGGAGAATTAACAGACCCTCGGGGCCCGTTCTTATTACGACCCCGCGCCTTCTGTCATCGCTATTAATCTTTATTAGTTCGCTCTTTTGTCGGCCACATCGAGATTCTTATCGTATATTTTGTGTTTATCCTCGGAACTGCGTATTTGTCTTGGAAGCTCCTAAATAGATAGACAGGATGGGCATGAAACTGTTGTGTTTGGAATTAGTACTTTATTCCAGAATAAGTTTATATATACTTTATTATGTTCACCCAATTCTGTTTGTATCTGTCTTAGTTTTGTAATATACATCGATGCTTGTCTACTTTTAGATTTAGGATATTAGTGTGTTTATGATATGGTTAATACAGGGTGATTTTTTAGAGAGGGTACATATTGCAGGAGGGTAATGAGTACTCTGTTCTAATACGGAATATTACAAAAAATAGGTAAAACTACAAAATATTTTTAAATCTAAATTCGACAAAACTACCTCAAACATAAACAATTTCGGCTTAAAGAGTGTTGACTAATGACCTCTAGTGATCTCGCGCACCCCACACCTCCGCCACACCCATCAGCTGTCGAAAAACCATCATTTTGCAAGAATTTTAGATATTTTTAAGTTGCGATTACTAAGGCATTAAGCCATATTCTTTGGTAATAATATTTTTACTGGCCGTATATAACCATCAGCTACCATGACCTTCAATATGTACCCTCACGAGGAAATCACCCTGCCTAGATAATACAGATTCTTTCGTTTAAAGATATACATACATAGTCGCTGACCCAAATAATATGATTTTATAAAAATAATTATGAACCACAGTTAGTAGTTGATCCAAAAATTACCTACTTAACCTCGATCTCCACAACCTCACAGAATTTTACCCACTGAACGCAGCCTTACAGAAAAGAACCTTGTGGTAAGATAGCGTAAGAAATGAACTTGTCTGAAAACACCCGGCGGTAGTCGGATATAAAAATTCCTGTATTCGCTCACAGCCTTTTTTGTCCAGACAACTTGGAAGTGGGTAAATGCTTGCCTAATTTATTATTGTGTCGACGTTATTTGTCCTACATTTTCCTCGCTTTTTATAAAAGATGTCACTTTTCATTTCAGCGGCTCAAGATAATCAAGTTTGAGTTTATAATGGCTTGATAAAGTCTCTTTAAGTTTTCTTGGGATACTTCAGTGATTACGTAAAGTGTAATCTTGAGTAAAATCATTGGAGAATACACCAGAAATATTAAAGTTTTACTTTAATACTTTCTAAGAAATTAAACCCTGAGAGTTTTGTGTAGTTATACTACTGTATTTTCTATATATATTAGGTTCTCTTTTAGTTACCTTATCTGTACATCAGTTAACCAATTTTGTTTTTTCAGTGTTCTCGAAAGGACAATGCGAGACTGGACAATACCGCTTCCTGGCCAAGGCGGGTGGCTATGCCTGGGTTCAAACCCAGGCCACAGTCATCACCGACAAGCAACAGAAACCCATCAGTGTCGTTTGCGTCAACTACATCATAAGGTAGGCCTAGACTTAAGGAGCTTATCTGGACCAAATAGTCCAATTTTTATACTGTGAATTTCCAGCTTAACGTTGAAGAAGAAAATATATATATGAATCTAAGGTAAGTAACGTTATTAAATTTATTCCATAGAGTATTTAAGGTTGCCAGTCTACCGCTATAAACGCGTTTACGAGCGTACGTGTGAATACTTCACATACAAAATTCGGTTATATTACGTCGTGAAAAGTTATCATGATGTAGGTACGTTCCCATAAAACACTTTTACCATATATTACTTGGCTTTTCGAAATGTCAAGTTCAGAAAAAAGAATAGAACAGATTTTTTTTTTCTCTTCAAATTCTAAAATATAAACTACAAAATTATTTTTTTAAAAAAGAATGTTGAGATATAGGGGTATATCTCAACATTCTTCTTCGTCTTTAACACGTTGTTGCTCGACTTGAAACAATTCAATTTTAAAATGATTATAGACTTCCTGACGTCCCCTCGTATAATGATCACGTATTTTCAACTACTCGTCTTGGTTGTTAAACTCTACGTCTGCGAAAATACAACCGAAATTGGCATCTATTTCTTTAGTTATAAAATCTAATGGCGTGCAGTTAACATTAATTTTAGCCTCTTAGTTATTTGTATTAGTCTGCCTTGTAATGTGTACACCTGCGTTTTGTTCGCTTCATAATGTGTCGCCTTGGTTGGTTGAATAGTCGTTGCCAACATCTTATTAACCGATCTTTCTATCTGTGCAAAGTGTATGACTTTCATTCCGTTTAACATTGGAATTCTTATAGTTATATCGATTAGTCCTAATTTTAATCCAACCATATTAATTATTGTTTTATTTAATTTGTCAAATAGGTTGTTATTTATTAGCATTTAGCAGTTTGTTAACTTAGGGTTTTCCTGAATTTGTTTTTGTGGTTTTAACGTATGTTGATCAGCTTTTCCTTCATCGCTAATTTTATCATTAATATAGCGTTAAATTTAATTTCATAACAATAACTGAATTATTACAATTAATGTTACTTTAACATTGAGCATTAAATCCGTCATTGTCTGTTTCCAAATAACCAATCCACTCCTAGATTATTTTGAAAGCACTGTAATCTGTTCCGAGGATTGTTGACAAGTCAAATCCTTTCCTTGTCCAATCATGTCTTACGGAATAAAGGGCGGGATCCTATTCCCCTTCAATTGTAACTCAAGTAAATCCCAACGCTTTTATGTTTCCAAATACGCTCTTAAGCAGTTGAATCGAAGTTCTGCGAGGTCACGAATATAATAGACCTTTAGCTACCGCTGCTACTTCTGCTTTTATGTTGTTTTAACTATTATTGATTTTTTCACACGTGTTTTATTTTACTAATTGTTATAATATTTGTAATATTTTACGTGGGTTTAATATGTTACGTGGGTCAATACGGAATTTGAGATGTCTGTAGAATCATTATCAGGTTTTGGGATTTGTTGTTTATGGAATAAAGAAAGAAATACTTCGTGTGGTGCTAAGAACGATGTTTCAGAACACTTATTTTTAGTATTACATAGATTCATATCTGTGTGGTTATCAATGCGTATAGACTCACGCGAATTTTCGCGAGCCTTCTTATCTCCACATTTTTATCGTTTACGATGAAAGTCAGACATCGCAGTATGACACAATTTCTGAGATATGATATTTTAAAAAGGTGCAAGAGCAAAGAGGATAATTGCATATACTTTGCATGTAAATAAAACTTCCATAAACCTTGAATTTTATTTGAATAACGCACAAACAATAATGTAGTCTATAAACTTGTAATAATAAATAGTAACTTTTAGGCAAAATACATGATAAGAACTCACTTTTTACCAGGATTATAAAAAAAGTTATTTATTTGTATAGCATATACTTCAACCCAAAAATTATAACCGCGAAATATACTCGGGCTATACAGTTCAATAGTGACGAACTTCTCTCCAACGCCACCAGCTTCTATGTATGCTTCGCCCCATTTATCTGGTCTCAAGTCTACAATATGAATTGCGTTGATGATTTCGCTTCTTGAGCAATTCACTGTAAACACTTCAGATCTTAACCAAATTGCTGGGTTCTTTTGGTGCACTTTACTGTATATTAGTTTAGCTGCTAGATCAGGATATCCAAGCGTTAAGTCCTTTGAGGACGTCTGTATTGCAAGTAGCAATAATGTAAAAAATGTCAGAGATTTCATGCTGCGTGTTGCGTTTCAGACGTCAAACTTGAAAATGTTTGGAAAACCATTACCTAAGAATATATTTCGATGTATCATTTCAATTAACACTCGTGACAGAATGCTATTTCTATGAAAGGACGGAGTAAACAGATAGATCTCGTGAAGAGGACCATGTTTTTACTATAGAATGACGTAACTTCCTAGTATCATTACCATCCTAATATAGCATGTTATGTTTGTATCAACAATGGCTAGTGATAACCCATTTGACACTTAACCGTGAATGATCTCATGGCGTTAATTGTTTGTCTATATAAGTTTAAGTTTTCCGCAAAAACGTCTGTCCTGTTTCGACAACCATCAAGAATGTACGCGAGAATAGTTGTGATTTCTTTGGCTCTTCTACACTTAGTTTCCAATGTGGAATCTAACGATATACGATTGGGACTAACTTCACCTCATTCGAGAAAAATATACAGTGCAATCAAGGAAGCTGATCCAGCATTGTGGAAGAGAACAGACGATATTATTGTTACGGCACCTAACAATGAGTTGATAACAGCTGTGTACGTTACCGATCTGAGAGATTACAAAGATGGCGAGGCATTTATTGAAAGTGGTGGTGTGGGAGACCGAAGTGTCACTATTGGCTTGAAGAGCCCGACCATTTTGCGAGGATATAAATTTGAAATTGAAGTGTATGCCAACAATCCTAATGCCGGATATTACAGTAAGGGCTATAATGAACCTTACTTCCAGGACACACAGTACGCAAGGAAATACTGAATTGAATTCTTGAGATAATCTTCGTTGGAACTAATTTTACTAGAATGCGATATATTTGAGTCCATGTTAAATATATTCCGTGTTAAATAGTGAGTTTAAAGTATATTAAATGTAATTTGCAATATCAGTCTTATTATTTATCTCTTTAGTTGTCGAAATATTGGCCATTTTGGTTTTATTGACCTAATCTCTTAACGGGCGTGCGTATTAACAGTTTTAGTTTAACAAAATCACAACTAATTTTGAGAATGTGTGATTACCACGTGATCTGTATTGTTTATAATATTAATTGTTATGTATATTTCGAAATTAAGCTCATTGAAATGATTGTTCTGATTTAAATATACAATGAGAGGCTGTTTTTGTATGGTTGCTTCATTTGCACATTTTAGTGTGATATAAAGATGATTGTGGTTACTTAAAGAAGTCATCTGAACACTGAATTGCCTTTTTCAAATATTATCTAACGCGTTAGTTTATCGTTGTTTACTCTGACGAGTTAAGACTTTCAATGTTATTTCTGTCACAATTTATGATGGTTAAATTTTATCTTGTTTGTTTATTTGCTGTATTTTTAATAGGTTCGTTTTTACAAAGTCTCTTAAAATATTGATTATTTTGCATGTAACAGATTTTCATCAGTCTATTTTCTTTAATATTAACTGTAGATCTTAGTTTACTAACACATTCATCGTTTAAACTACCAATTCCACTAATAACTCTCAATAGATTTATGAAATTGTCTCTAGTATAAATCATTTCATATCCTGTAGTTTAACTGGGTCAGTGTCCACTGCACATGTGATCATAATGTTATATGTTGTGTCAGTGTGGTTTTGTCAAAGTGAATGGTACTGCAGTATCGTGACTTATATGATCCTGGTTATGGATAGTAATAACAGATGTATTTATAAGAAATTGAAACTTATTAGCTGTCGTATCAAGAGATAATTAAAGGGTCTGTTTGTAGTAAATAATAATTAAAATCTTTGAAACTTATATTTGATGTCAAAACTTCTAAACAAATGCTGCGACTTTTTAAACTTTTCTAACGTTGGTACTTTTCCTGAATGTGGAGTTTGTAATTGATAAATCTTAACGAATTACATTGTTTTCTTAGGTTTCACAAGCTTAGGTAATCTTAAAAAAATTAGTTATTAGGTGATTCACAAGACTATTAGAGAATACCTGAATAGTTTCTCAAATCATGAAATGTGATTACGACAATACTGGACATGCTCGAAATGTTATTAGTATTCACTAACATGTATTATTATTACTTACTAATACATTTTGGTATTTTAAACTTTAAATTTCATCATATACCTTCACGTAACCCTAAGCTCACTAACTCTTTGATCAAGGACGCACAGTCCATGCCGACTTTTGTACCTGGAAACGATTAATCAGTCTTGATATAGATAATGCCGTTGAAGATATATGACTGCGACATGTGGGTCAATGCGAGGAACGGCTAGGTACTTTCTGTATGTACACGCACGTGGGGACACGCCTCGTTTTGTTTATATTTAGATCTTTAATCGTGTCTTGGTCGATTGAGATCATTAACGATTAGTGTTTGTTTACTATGTACCGTGATTTGAAGCTGTTAGTACTTGCATGATTGCTCTTTGTATTTCTTTTAAAAACTGCCTCATTTAGCCTTACGCAAAGGTCATGCGATCTTATTTCAAAAAGCATTATTCCTAAACTATTCGATAAAATCGTAATCAACTACCACTCAAAACTTCTGATTTAAAAATCATTGTGCTCCAGAAAATTATCACATAAAAACGAAACATGCTTCATTAACTACACTAGTTAACAATTAAATTACAGAAGCAGCGAGCTGTAACAATATAAAACAAAAAACACAAGAAAGCTAAAACCATATAAAGCAAAACGGTAAATGCAGCTCACAATAAAAATTGCATAACGTAATCATGAAAGTATTTATGAGATACATCTTGAACGGAACCTTAAACCGGTGAACCATTACACGAATGAATAAATTTGAATCCGTTGGCGTTTTGTAACGAGTGTTGCGCGCTATTATTGTGACAAAATGACTCTTATCCCGTGCTCGTGTATCCTATTCTGTACATTGTCTTAGCGTGCTTATGGCTACCCACAAGCAGGATTAATGACAGTATTTCATCTATACTATAATATTATAAAGCTGCAGAGTTTTTTTGTTTGTTTGTTTGAACGCGCTAATATCAGAAACTATCGGTCCAATATCAAAAATTCTTTCATTGTTGGAATGTCCATTTATCGAGAAAGGTATATTTTATTTTGAAAAAAATTAGAGATTCTATCCTAGGAAATATCGAAAATCGATCTATGCGTACGCTGCAAAAATTATTGACAATAGAACAAAATGATGTACTACTGGTTTTTAAGTGTTAGTAAGACCTACAAAAAAGTCCGCCAGAGCATATCAAAGTTTAGTCACAATAACCGTTTTTATGTTTATGAAATAAAATATTTCGTCCCAAGAATTAATTTAACGTTAAATGAGTACCGTTATATTAACCCTTATCCAAATTAAGTTTTTTTTTTTTATCAAGAGTATTAATGTAGAAGTAAATTACTTTTTGTTTTATTCCAATCGGACTTTTCGTTGAAAAGTTATCACGAGTATAAAACGCAATGAATACATTCAACGCGGGCCGCGTAAGTAATGTCGCGACAACATTGCAAGTAAGTACTGTTTGAACCCCTTTGTGACGCAGACGAAGTTGCGGGGGTCATCTAGTTATCGATATAATTTGTTTTAATACAGGCAGTAATTTGGGCAACAAATGAAATATAGCGTTCATGGTCAGCAATTAATAAACTGGATACTAGATTCATATTTTGATTTAATTGTATCTTTTATAAAACACGTAGTGCAAACGGCCCATCCGAATAGGAGCGATTTCGTGTCTTGCATGTTAATTCAAACTATTAAATGTTCGTTGATCAACCAGAGCATTATGTCTCGAATGGTTTACGAGTGAGATCGATTCAATAATAGCTTCACTTTCTTGAACCATTCAATCATAATTAAATTTCCTTTCTCGTAAAGCCCTGCCCTGCAAACGACTCCCATTTACAGTCACTTTCCTTCCTGCTGATATAAAAATTCCACGACCTTAAATAACAGTTGTATTTTCAGTCATGTTTTCAACAAACATTGTTTCGAAGTTTCGAATTCTCTGTGTATGTACAGAATTTAAGTAAGTGCTACCGTCGGTTTGTGCAGTAGGTGGAATACAAGCCACCCTAGGTCATTGTACTCTTCCGAGCCATCTAGATATTGCAGTTAGTATAGACGTGGATGAGAAGCGTGGGCGTACTACAGGCGAACGTTCCAGAATTTGAAATACCTTTTTTGTATTACGAATTTATTAAGATTCTTCGTCTTCCTTTTTAAGATTTTTTTAGTGTTTTTTTTACATAGCTTTGGTTGAGATTTGCTTTACTTATTACTTCTATAACTGGCCCACTTCTATCTAAATTATGGTTATACATATTATTTTTGAGTACTTGAACCTATATTCCTTGTCTTACTTATTTTATTTTTAAATTTCCTTCTATCTATTTAAAAGCACAATGTTTCAAGTACTCCATACACGTGTCATGCCAAAGTTTTGTTCAATGTAACCAGTTCCCTCGTATTCGGTAAGTGTACCGGTTCCAGTCGACTAGTTTAATAAGTTCAATTCGAACTTGTTTCATATTCAGTTATTGTTAGTCGTATTTAGTTATATAAATGGATTTATTTTAGTAGACGCTATAGATATATAGATAGCAGTGGCGTGCATACATATTTAAGTCAGGGTATGCAGAAATATAAATCTGAGTAATTTTCCACATATTTCTGTCCTATAATCGATTTAATTTAACTTTTACGCTACATGTATGCCAATAATAGTAAGGAAAGTGTATTTTGATTAAATATACAATGTTTAATCGTTGCTTTGTTACAATTTTTTAAACAAATTTGAAATGATAGGGTATGCAGTGCGTATTTTCTTGTATGAACTGCACGCCGCTGATAGATAGAGGGATCAGGACTGATGCCTAATTGTATTCCTCTAAATGATACCATACTAAATTATTTGTTAATACTAGGCACTCACTAATTATTCCTAACATAAAGCCATGTTCTGTAACACAGCGGTACTTTAATTCTTCAATCACCTCACAGTGGTGCTCCAAAACGTGTTGCTAAATAAATCATTCGTATTGATTACCGTCGGGTCGTCGAACTGTTATATTGTTCGTCGATTTTTTAATGTGCCCACCGAGAAAGTAGATCGGTTCTTTGTGACACGCATTATTAAACTTTCGAAGCGACTGGGCGTTATCTAAGTCTCGTTTCAGTGTTCGTCTCGTGTTCTGCGGGATGTTATCTATCGGATTTCATTTATTTCTACATCTCCCATCTAGGGGCTTGTTTCAGTGCGCCCTAAAGGCGAAAGGTTGCGTTTTATTATTACTTTCTTCTATATATACGCTCTTTGAGATTTGACGGAACTTGTACAAGTTAGGAACTCCTGCAAATTATGATTTAGCTACAATTATAAACATAAATTTCTTTAAACACTCGCGGTTATCTACATCACTTAGACTATTACTAAACGGGTTCTTTCCACGATTATTTTCTGAGATTTGACTGAAGAACTGTCTTCCCGTGATCATGGCGCTTGAAACAGTGCCGAAATATCGGGATCGCTCAATTGAAAATAATCGAGAAAAGAACCCGTTTAGTAATAGTGTAAGTGAAATTATAAACATTATAATTGAAGCTTTGACTTTTCAATTCAGCAGCCCAATCTGTACCCATTACGAATCGTTAATCATTCTTCAAAGTCACATAGTTGAGTTTTAATTTTCGATCCATCATACCTGGCCTCGATCTGTCACGGTCACAGAATCAAATTGTTTTCGTTTAGATCTCATTTCTAGATTTCTCTTATTTGTTTTAGACTTAAATGAACTAAACTTCTTCAATAAGTTTTTTTTTATTTAGCACGAATTATAATTTCCCTATCAACTATTTTTAGCTCTAAAAATTCTAAAGAACCGGCTGAGGCAAGATCACATATTTATCTTGATGTTATGAAATCCAACATTTATTACTTGGCTTTTTTTGTGCTCGCTGACGTAAGCTTTGTGCAACGGTTGTAGAGTCACGTAGGTCCGCCTGGATCTAAGGGTGTGGGGAGAGTCAACGAACTCACAACAGCTCTGTTCCTAATTGCACAATACCTGCAGGCATTACACAAAATGTAGCTCCCAGTACAATTAACACCAGACCCAACGGCACAAGTTTACTCTCGACTTATATTTAGCATCAATTTAAACGTGAGACAACTGTGTAACCCAAAAAAACAAAGAAATATTCTAGCTAAAGGAAAATATATAGGAATCGGTAAAGTTGATATTGGACTCCATTCAGTAGTGTAGATTTAGGTCGGAGAATCAATATTCTTTTACGAAATTTTAACGTATTTCCTTCTAATTTACTGTGATTGGATGAATATGATACTTGATCACCAATATGCCATATACTACCTACCGACCAAAATCGACCTACTATACTACGTCGATTTTGTCTTCATGTTTTCTTACAAAAGTTGTCGATCGTATTCGATAAAAATGCATGTAATTGAATACCTAGAAACATCGTAGAGACGTTGGCGAGGTCACGTAGGCGAATATTCCTCACATATAAGTATGACGAATCGTAGATGAAATCCGTACAGCCTGTATGTAAGACACGTAGCAACAATTAACAATACAATACGAATTATCCTTACGTGGATGGCGTTAAATATGTTATCTGTTTAGCGAGATAAGGCTGTATTAAAATATGTCAAAGAAAGTCTTATATGGGTAGGTGGTAGATAACGGCCCCTCTTTGCCCTGGCATTGCAGAGGTTCATGAGCGACGGTGACCGCTTACCATCAGGTGGGCCGTATGCTCGTTTATCTACCTTGCAATAAAAAAAAAAGTAGATAAGCTTGCGCAAGATTTCTATTTGTTTCATGGGTCTTTATGATTCATCGTGAGCATTATATTTTGGAGTTCTATTCGCGAACGCTCAGTCCCAATAGAACTCGTGTTTTAACCTATCTATCAGTGTCTGTGTCGAAGTTTTTATATCGTGTTTTTGTGTAAGTGTAATTTCAAATGTACTTTGGATTGATTTAGTTTCGATTTCCGTAAATATGGTAAACAGGACTTCCTGTACCACTTCCTGAGATCGAAGGCCAGTCATTATCATATTGAGTAAATGTACATATCTTTATAGTGATATTAATTCATGATTATGAAATATGTTTGATTGCGTTTTTTAATAAAAATCGAACGAGTTAAAAGGAACCTTGTTCGATATTTCTGCTTTATAAATCAGTAGCACGTGAAATCCATACCGCGTCATACAGTGGCACAGAACGATCTCCATTAGAGGGGGATATTGTATTACGTGGCTAAATTGTGGAACAACACCGCCCGACATCGAACCATATCGTATGACCTGCACTGCTGATGGACTGGATTGGATCACCTCGTTCGTGCACTAGCTGCTATTACAGCACAATACAATGAGTGCTCTGGTTAACGATCTTTTCCTGGCCATTTTGACCGAATCTATATAGATACAACCGAATTGAAAATCAAGAATATAAGCTCAAAATGTTGTTTGTTACGTTGTGTAGTTTTCGATGTTTCTTCGTTGTTTAGTTCTTGAAAATATTCGAATAGTCGTGAATATAATATCTGGTCTGCGAAGCTACCGCGCATATGTCATGCAGAGTTCGTTGGCCTCTTCAGGAGCGGGTGCAACTTAAAATACATCAACCTAATTTAAGAACGCTAAATTTTACATTGTCTGTACTGGAGCCTGGTGGTACGATTATACATGTTATCTTACCGGTTCACGTTACATATCGTAAACCGCATGAGCCATCGTTGTTTCTGTCTTATCGGCTTACTGAATGAATTGTAAATTTATCGTCGTTAACCGATTGTGGCGAATATCACTCGTAGGTGCAGTGATAGCTCATTAACTTGACCGTGATCGTGATATTACGGACCACAGTGGATCGCGAACGATACCCCCTTATCTTGTTGCGTGGCTTTCGGATGAACACATCGGCTATCCTCAAAAATTTATCGGCTGAGTTATGTCGGTCCGCGTACTGTGTTTAGATAGGCCGCGTGACGAGTGCGCCGCCGCTGCTCGCCGTCTCGTATCATTCGCGCTACGGACTCCGTCGACAGCGTACACCCCACGCGGCCACCCTCCGCCCCCGTACGAAATCGTGTACCGATCAGCTGATCCGCCTGTCCTATACCACGCAAGCCGGCCGGATCACCAGACAAACTTGTTTGACAACAGATCGATCGCGTCTCGCATCATGGTAAGGACGTGATAGTGCCCGGTGAATAGTGCTAAATTTGTGATAGTGTCCATTTACAAGTGCTTAATTCCAATCACTGCAATATAAAAAGTGGCAACAGCGCCTGTTCAAAACGATTGCGTTCATCCAGAGTAATTTATGCCATAATAACGATAAGTCAAACTGCATTTAAAATTCAAAATGATTCTCGACGATCAACGTGAATGATTTTGTGTCCGTTCGTGTCATTATTATTCAATTTACCTTCGGTTCTCGTTGAATCACATATTTCGTTGGTTTTCCTCGGGTGTATTTTCGTTTAAATACGAGGATAATGCATTGTTAGTGACGAGTGCGTTAGGTGATGCGTTGTGATATTTGTGTGAGATCCGCTAAAATTAGCAGTCCCTCCCCCCCGGCCAATCGCCGGTTACATAAGACCACTCGCGGCCTTGACTCCCGCGCCGCACTTCTTCATTGGCAGACAACACCGAATCCTAAATTATTAATTTTTTATTTAGCTTTCGAACAAATAGTTGTTTAACTCGTATGTGTAGTCGAGTGTTGGTTAAGTTAAACATCCAAAAGGTTGGTCGGCATGACTTGCATAATCCGATGCATGTTGGTGGTCGCGTGTTTGCTCACTAAACTCGTTGACTTCTGGAAACGTTTGGTGTTTAAAAAACCGACTATTTTTTTAATGATATTGCGGTTTGAGTTCCCCTGAAATGTTTGGTCTAGTAATTCTTGTTAAATCAATACCTTTCCTTGTTTATTTTTAACGGTAACGCTAGTTCACGTAATAATCTTATCTGTATCGGCCTTGGATAAATCACCTAACTTATCAAGTGATAGCAACGTCTACGGGGGTTTTTGTTTTAAAGGGGTTTAGAGTTTTATAATGGACAATAATATTCGAAATTAAGTCCTAGAATTAATAGTTTGGTTACATTTTAATCAGTTTAATAGGATTCGCGTCCAATTAATAGATTAAACGACATCACGTAACCTCGACCGTGGTTTTAATTGTCGAATTGGCCGAACGCTCACGGCCAAGGACAATGATCAGCTGCTCCACATCGCATCCCAAACCTTTTCAACGTTACGCAACGATACATTTAGACCGAATCGATACCAGACTCGCTTTCATCTTTACACCAATTTTATAGCCGTGTTTAATGTGTAAACGTTTTTTATATTGCATTTTAACGCACAGATCTGCGTATGATAGCAGTTTTGATCACAATCACTGCTTGACAATCAATATGTTTTGGATGCGCGCGCACCCTGGTCCCGTGAATGGCCGTAGAAAACGTAAATCTTCGGTGGGATGAGGCAAGGTCGTTCTTACTACCATCATTATGTCCCTCTCTGGCGTGTATCTGGTCCGTTTCACTTTCCTTCTCGTTAGATTCACTTTCTGGCCTTGCATTTGCCAAACACCCCTTTGCCTAACTTTCGATGAATCGTTGGATCGTGATGTTTGTACAACTTTATTGTGATTCATTAGCGCTTTGCTCGATAATTGTCGATAATATGTTATCCTGTTATATTGCTTTTTGTTGTATTGTACTAAAAATATACGTGTTTTTGCTAGTTTTACTTGGTACTTGTTCAGTATTAAGACTGCATTTCTAAATGCATATTTTGTTCTATATTGTTTTACAAAAAGAAATAGGTACTATGTTTGGTTACAAGATGTCTACTCCTTATTGTTTATTTGTATCATCTGATATCGATTGACGCAAATTAAGTTTCGTGTGCTAATTATTGAGTTTATCTTTATAATGATTATTCAAACAACAAATCCTTATGTAATCTTCTTGTATTGAATCCATAATTTCACTTTTAATTAAAATCGCGTCACTTTTCGTGTTCGTGGCATCGTTGCTACGCTGTTATATAAGAATTTAAAAATCCATTGTTTTCAAATTCTGTTGCTGACACGGTTTTACTAACCAAGGTTTATTTTTCTCTTCAATTATTTTCTTAATAACCTGTTAACATTATAACAATCGTAAAAAGTTCAAACACCGCCTTCTTTTGTAGAATCAATTGTAAAATCATCGCAATCTTAAATAATCGATCAAAACCTGTTATTCGATTTTAAAGTTTTATCAAGATATTAACAAGCAAGTTCATGCTGTCGTTAATTTTTCTTGTCTAGACTCGGAACAAATTATCATTTATCGAATGTGGCGTCGGGCTTCTTGTCACACAACCTTGAACGTTGTTGAGTGATTACTCCACTCGGTATCGGCCATTGTATAACTGAAACCGCGGAGAAGACATTCTGTACGATCTGTGTATCTTCACACTTATATCATACGTGTAAACAAACTGATTTGCAGTAAAATATTCGATTCTCTTTCGACTAATGACCGTGCAGTTCGAATTATCGTTTGTTGTGTGGTCGCTCGTGCGTGACGATCGTTTGCGTAAGGCGGTAGACCATGGCTATTCATAACCTGCTTGAATTAGATGTGCCCTAAAGGCGTCCAATATTACTAAATCCTTACTTTTCACAGCGGTATCGAGTGCAAAGATGAGGTGTTTGCCGCACATCAAGTGCTGCACGCCGATCTGAAACCAAAGGTGATTGGTAACGTCAAACCAATTGGCATACAACTACGTAAAACTACTGAACCTCTCGCAAACGGTGCCATAGTCTCTATAGTTCCACCAGAAGAGGAAAAACCAATACCGGTCACGGAACTCATATTCGCACCAAGAGAAAAAGAAATGAACAAAGGCTTTCTCATGTTCTCCCAAGACGAGGGACTCACAAGTAAGTTTCATAAGAGCTTAGGTCTGGAATTGCTATTTTAGCAATACAAATATGGTTGGTACTAATTGCCTTTCAATTTCAGTGCTCAAGGAAGATCCTGAAGATCTTACTCATTTGGCTCCAACTGCTGGTGACGCTTGTATCCCCCTAGAGAACACTTCTTTTGATATGTTCGATGACTTTATATTTAACGACAACTACTGCAGTCTTCTAGGTGATGACCTAGCTAATGGGTCACCGGTGGACTCTCTAGCTCCCGACCCATTATTATTATCATCACCTGAATCACAGGTAAACTAAAAGTGTACTATTTGAAGAGTATAATTTATTTTCTCGTGCATTGAAAAGATTTCACAGGATATTTTTAATTTTAGGAAAACGAATCATCTTGCGAACAATCGTCCTTATTGACGGAATTGTCACTAGATGCGTTTGACAATACGAGGTCGGATGATATTGACGACAGCAGTTCGCCGTTTATACCGTTAAACGATGAGCTTCCGGTATTGGAACCGGCTGTTATGTGGGGAGCCTTACCTGATAGTGTCAGGAAGGCGAGACCCCAACCATCTGAGACGCACGTCTCATCAGCACCAGCATTACAACGCTTACTCACGGGCCCGCCACCTCAGGATCTCATTACCAATATATACTCAGATCAAGGTACTGTACTAACCAATGAATCATATCTAAAGTACGAAAGATCCTTTTCACATTCCAAGTTGTTTCAGGTCTAATGCCAAGCAGAAGTATATCATCTTGGGATACAGGAGTAAAGAGGGTGATGAAACAGGAACAAGAGCCGAGTGCTAAACGAGTGAAGCGCAGTCCGTCCCCAGTACAGCCAAAACCTAAGTCGCAATCTTCGAGCGTCCTCATGAACCTCCTGGTGAGCGGGTGTGATGTGGACGCCGGCTACATCTGCACTGTGCAGAGTCGGCCGCGCCACAAAGCGAAAGCCTGAGGCCCAGACTCTAATAAAAAGAAACTGTGATAATTAGCGTCCAGTGATCGACTTTAGCCAACCTTACTGCAAGGAACAGTTCTGGTCGTTACGAATTGAAGTGCCGTCGTTTCTTGTGATAGTTCGGCGTAATAAGTCCGGGGGACGATAAACGTATCGGGCCAGATTAAAGTCTGCGTAGTTTAATGGGGCGAATGAACGGCTAGGGCCGCTTAGTGTAGTCAATCTTCCACAGACTTGCAATCTCGTGCTAACCACTTAGATTAAGGGACTCGCGGGTAAACCCGTCTTCTGACAGAACGGTTTTGTTTTAGTGCTTAAGTTAACGTGCGCATATCGTTGTGGTTATGTGATTGACTGTTGTATCGTTCCTAGTATGTTGTAGTTACCGACATCGGTTTGTAAAATGACAATTTCGCACTAATCATAAGTGGACCGGTTCTCTGATATGGGGTGTGTGGCCCCCGTCTCTTTGGGACCTCGAAACCAACCGGTTCAAATAGTATATCTCTATTTATTCGTTACAATAAGTACGGTTAGATAAATACAAATATATTAATGTTATTTTTTACAACGACATAGTTTTTTAGTTGGGAACGTAGATTAATTTGTTGGTTCCAATTTTATGAGAGTTTACGTAGACGTAGTTTTGTGGCAGTCTTGCGAAAGTTCGTGTGATTGTTTCCACTGCCAAACGAGACGGAGTACAACGTAGAATTTAGAATTGTTCTGGCTTGATATGACCAAGAATTTACAAGATAATTGTTAAATGTAAAGATAATTACTAAATTTAGATACAGTATGTTTTGTAGTATGTTGTCTTAATTACGCGCCTATCCGTGAAATGTTGATGCCTTTAAACCTACGCATTTAGACAATCTAGAAATATAACTGTTGGGGAAGAGACCGGACATTAGAATTAACTCCTCAATGTGTTTTAAAAAGACGTACACTTTTCAACGAATATAGTTTTTAAGGCCAAAATGTTATTTTTCCTGGAGATATTGAGACATTGTAATAAATAAATGAACAAAGATTACATTTGTTGTAAAATAGTGCACTATTTATTTAATTGATACCCTTCCAGTCCTTTCCTTGAGCATTAACTTTGACAAGAACATGATATATTATGATGATTCAACAATGATAAATGAGCTTTGACGTTAGAATGGAATGACTTGAAAATAAAGTGTTTTATTTATTGTGTATTCTTCAGTGAAATTAATTGTTTAGATGTTGATAAGATTATGGAAAGATTTTCTTTGAAGCATAATTAGGTTTTCGAGTTGGTCCCACACGTAACTGTTTTTTTTTAATTTTAGTATCAGCGTGTCTACACTTATATTATGTGCAATAAAGAATATTAGCAACATCAAATTTTTGGACATTAAATTGTAGCTCGGTAATTATGGGTCTTATATGAGAGAGAAGTGAAGTGAATTTGAATATTTTAGGTCTAAAACAGGGTCTTAAATCTGGACTTAAGATAAACTAAACTATCAAAGCATGGTGTAAAATAACACAGATAAATACAAGAATTAAAAAGTGAAACGTAAAAAGCCCTCAGTTTACATAATATCACTGATATGTGTTAGTTATCACTGAGAATATATTACACGTATCACATACGCATTTACATACGTTTTGTAATTACCTACTATAGATATCTTTTGGTTTATTTTTATTATTATACACGAGATAAAGTTTAAAAACGTGTTTGATAACTTTAAAAATTCTAGAGTAAAACTATTGATTTTTTTTTAGTTTATTTTTATGGGTTCTTGGGTTAGGATAAAATTTAATAAATAACCTACACAATACTACAAGCTTTTGAGACTTTGGTAGTCAATTAGACAAACTTTAGTTTTAAAATTTGAAATATAAAAATTCAACTTAGATTCACTATGTTTTACTTTCATGCATTTTCAACGGGTTTTACCACGATATTTAATTAATTGAGTTGTCTCGGGTTCATGCTCAGAGAGTCTTGTAAGAACCTGTTGAAAATGCATGAAAGTATTATAGAAAACCGCGAGTGTCTGAACAAGTTTATCACTATGTTTTGATTAATTAAACGCAACAAAAAATAAACAAAATGGTTT
This sequence comes from Trilocha varians, assembly GCA_030269945.2. Taxonomy (NCBI): domain Eukaryota; kingdom Metazoa; phylum Arthropoda; class Insecta; order Lepidoptera; family Bombycidae; genus Trilocha; species Trilocha varians. The sequence continues at coordinate 8,367,753 of AP028273.1, read as the reverse complement.
AGTATTTTGCTTCCATTTTTAATTAAATAAAGAGTAAAGTTCTGTGAACATTCGCGATATAATATGTCCTTGAAAAGAGAACTTAGAAGGTCTTAGACAAAATTTATCTCTGACTTAGTTAATTAAATCAGAAATATTTAACACAACCAGATGACTTAAGTATCTTCATTTTCAATAAATTTTATTACAATCGTATTTACAGTAACATATCTTTCTAGAGATAATATTACCTTATTACTTCTAGTAGGTTGTAGGGATACATGCTTACCAATTGAATAAAAAAAAATGATTGTACGATATCCTTAATGTTGTTTACTATCGTTATTGGACCTCTACGTTGATTTATACAGTAGTCAAAAAACTTGAGAGGTGTCATGGGGCACCCGAATAGAACGAAGTTCCTTTCGATTAAAAGATATCTTATATTTTTTTTTTGTTATAAGGAACGTGTTTTAAAAGATTTTGATCACAGTGCCTTCTAGTGACAATCATCTAAAACAAAAATAAGGAACGTGTTTCAAAAGATTTTGATCACAGCGCCATCTAGCGATAATCATCTAAAACAAAAATAAGGAACGTGTTTTAAAAGATTTTGATCACAGCGCCATCTAGCGATAATCATCTAAAACAAAAAAGTGTCGTGACAACTTTTCGTAAGATTTTTTTCCGTCTAGCCACCTTTCGATAACGCGCGATAAGGAACTTCGTTCCAATACCTCAAGGTGTTTCCTTACAGCCCATAAGCAACAGTAACCATTTACCATCCGTTAAGTACCTATACTAAATATCCAAAAATCCCTCGCTCTATTTCGATTCAGCTCGGTATATCTTTTAATTGGACAAATAGGTTCGAGCTGTGGATTATTTTCGGAAGTAGGGCAATAAACGGCAGGATCCTGTGTAAGCCCTCCCTTCGAGGATTGCGACAGATAGGGCCCAAATACATAGGAATAGGTAGGTATAGTATAGTATTTGCTTATCACTTCTGAAGAATTGTAGAGGCTTCGATTTTATGATATATTAAGCGATAAATATTTTAGTATCTTTAAATCATGTAATTATTAAAATATATTTTATTTTATGTTGAACTATGATTATCATAAAAATACAATAAATAAAAGTTATGCAGAGCAGTTGTGTTAAGAACATGAGTACATTAAACATGTTATATTATTATAATTACACATTTCACTTATTTTACGAGATACCGACTGATGTTATTTGTAGGAAATAATACAATTATTAGATTTAACAAATCAAACTTCGGTTTATTGCGATAAAGTATTAACATTACAATGTGATTACCATGATCTATATTTTGACAGGCGCACGGTCACACGGAAATGAAAAAAAAAAATTTTTTAATTGTTGTCTTCATAGTCTGGGCGTTGTTTACGCTCCCAACATTATTAGTTTTTTAATAAATAAATAAATTATTTTTGATATTAAACATCGAGTGAAATGAATGATTAAGCTTAAAGGAAGCCCTTATAGCTTGGTCGTAGCCCATTGCAGAGGTCCCTGAGCGGCTATAAAAAGTGCAGTTTCGGCATTACAGGAAAAATCCAACAATAACATAACAAGATAAGATGCCGAATTTACATCATCAGTTCGTGTTATCAATGAGACTGCAACAGACAGACTTTTGTTATCATTCTACCCGCGCTGATAGGAATTATCTCTAGTAGGGTCGCTTCAGAAATTTGGGGCGTAAATATATTTTAATAGTCATATTTTTTTACCTTTAAGCATTGGCGTTGAAATCACTACATAGTATAAAACGAAGTCGCTTTCTCTGTCCCTATATATATGCTTAAATCTTTAAAACTACGTAACGGATTTTGATGCCTTTTTAAATAGATTCAAGTTTTAACTGTCAATCGGTGCTCGTTGGAAAGAAAGAAAGAAATAAATAAATTAATGAGCACAAAAAACACGGATATAAAAAAGAAGTAAAAATGTTTAAAATTTGTGCCCATAGGGCCACAGCACTGACTCATTGAAACATTCTCTAGTTATTCAACTTTAAAAATACAATGTACCTACAACATCAAATATATTTAACCCTGACGCTGTCAATATAAATTATAAATGATTTTTAATAAATATACAGCTACTGTTGTCATCAAAATTAATTAAAGCCCGCATCTGTAGTGTTAAATATGAGCTCCTATCACAATTTATCACTGTTTAGTATAGATCTCATAATAATTTTATGAATAGAGAACTAGAAAAATACAATGTAATTTTAATAATTTGCCTTTTCCCCTTTCCTTTTGTTCAAAATCTTATAAGTGAGACAAAAATACATGAGAAATCAATATCATCATCATCATCAGCCTATAGACGTCCACTGCTGGACATAGGCCTCCCCCAAATCTCGCCACATCGACCGGTCCTGTGCCATCTGCTTCCAGTGACCTCCGGCGATCTTGACCAGATCGTCGGTCCATCTTGTGGGGGGTCTACCAACATTACGCTTACCGGTTCGTAATCAACAATGACGCACAAAATGAACCAAAAATGTACTAGAGATAGCTGATATCTGTAACGATAATACATTTCCAGACAGAATGGAAAAATTTACTTTATTTCATGACGTCATTTTATGAGCATATCTCCAAATGTAAACCAAGGACAGATTTAAGGGTCCAAAAATTACCTATTGAGTTTCTTTGCATTAACTCGTAAAAATGATATAAAACATACAATCGTAGTGAAAGCTTTCGCAAATAATCTCGACAGTCTGTTATAATACTAAAAGGAACTTATTTTTGTGAGTGTCAATATTTGCTTACACTAAATTCGGAGGTAATATCAACCAAGGTTTTATATACTACAGATACTTATCTGGGGTTTGTTGAAGACTGTGAAGTAGACTAGTGCTTTATGCATCTACTACTAACTTCTAGAAACGATAGCATACACTTACTTCTTTTTCTACGTTAATTTTTTTTAATTGCCATGTTACCTTATCGTAAATGGTTATTGTAGCTTATGGACCTCTGTAATGTCAGGGAACACTGCAAGACCGCTACTTACGAAATATCTTTAAAGACTTTCTTCAAACCTTAAGCCTCCAAGCTTCGAACTTTAAATTAAGGTTTATGATAAATGTAAGAAGTCGTGGTGGCCGAGTGGTCGAAGCGCTTCCTTCCGAACGGGAGGTAGCGGGTTCAAAACCGGCCGGCTTGTACCTCTAAATCTAAACGTGAAAAAGATTTATGTGCAATTTTTCACAACACCACTGACTAAAAACGGTGAAGGAAAACATCGTGAGGAAACCTGCATTTCGGAAAAGGGTTCTAAAAATCCTTTGAAGATATGTGAAGTCCCCAATCCGCACTGGGCAAGCGTGGTGGACTATGCCTAATCCCTCTTCTGAGGACACCTGAGCCCAACAGTGGGCAGTAATGGGTTGGTACAGGGTACAGGGATAAATGTAGATACTTAAAACTGGCCAGAATTTCAATACTTTAATTTTATACCTTTAGTTAAGAAAACTATCAAGCACATAGTAGATTTTTTAAAAAAATGTTTCAATTAACACGCTCTAGATCTTTTAATTGAAGAATTTCATAATTGGTTTTCCGCCATATGGTGTCGCAAAAAACTAGGTTAATTGATATATATAGTCCAATGAAGGATCCATGTGTCTTGTTGCACTCAAGCGATTACTCTAATTAATTAAATAATATCATTACCGCGTTGCATTTACTTTATACACTAGTGACAATTGCCATGCCCATGTAGGCAGACGAACCAACAGGTCACTCGATCATAAGTAGTTACCGTCGCTCATGGACCTCTGCAATACTAAATACTACCTACTATTTTTCTATGCAAGACAGATTATTTTTTTGAACTGAAACAGAAAACAGATTCTGCTTTGTAGGATCCTAAAAAACCTGATTTTTCAGAATTTTATCGTAAATTATAACAATCAAATTTCTTAGAAACATGGAAAATAAATGAAAGGAAAATAAATATTGTTTTTGGACAATTTAGTAATAAATATACTCATAACTAATGTCGCAGAAAATTTACATTATTTTGTATATTTATAGCGTTAAAGATTGCCTCATACTTTACAATTTTACCTTAAAATTACTACGTTTAAATTTAGCATTAAATATAATTGAATTTTGTTTAAATAGTTTATTTTTAGAATCGCTTTATAATCAAAGTATAATACGGTTCACAGGTGACTTCAAATAAGAGCCTTTGTAACAGCGTTAAGGAAATTGAAAATTAATTAAATCTATGAATGGAAGTGGAAAATTTTCCCCCTGGGAACAAGTTAGGCTTATTTTAGACACGTAAAATGTATCATTTTACCCAAAGTGGTTTTAGTTGGGAAACAGAGTAAAGGGCTTAATCATAGTGAGGCCTAGTGTGAGGACCACTGAAAACATTATGTTTAATAAGTGTGTAAACAATAAATAAAAAAAAAAATAATAAATAGACAAATTATTGGGTTGTATGGTCTAAATAGAAAATGGTTGCTGTTTAGCTTTTGTTAGGTTCTGGTGCAGTCTTTACTTAACCCTTAAATGGACGATTTTTGTTTCACATTTTAAAAAATATATTTGTGTAATGGACATGTATTACTGTCTAGGAAAAATGAGTAAAAAAAACTAGACATGAATTTACTATTAATTTTTTTTAAAGTACAAAATTCGTTCAGAAATGAGAACTATCTGTCAAAATTAACAAAAAAAATAAAAGAAGCTTAATTTTATCGGTGAAGTTTAAAAACAACATTGTCCGTTTAAAGGTTAACGCCTCGTAAAAGCACTTTACAATTAATTTATCAAGAAAACAGTATAGAATTTTAATACCTTGAAAAATACCCAAGTTTTCGGTGTATTTGTTGTTTGTCTGCATATCGTGCGTTTACAAGGAAAACATCATGTGTGGTTATTACGTAAGGTTTACTGATACATGTGTAATCGAGAATGTGTTAATACTCACAAAAAATACCTCTGGAGAATTCAGTTTTACCAAAAACTATTAAAATTGTCGAAGATAAGGGCAAAGCTAAGACTTTTCTACCAGTCGACACTTTTTGGGTACTGAATAGTAAGTTTGCATTTAAATACGTATAATAAACGGTAGAAATTGAAATATAATGCTTATAATACTTTCATGTATTTTTACCGGGTTCTTACCACAATATTTATTTAATTGAATTGTTTCGATATTTCCAAAAGCGAACGATAAAGAGGGTAGACAGATTTGTTTGCTCTTAAATCGACCCGCAGTATCCAGTCTTCTCGTGATCATGACGTTTGCAACAACGTTGATAGATGGAGACAACTCAATTAATTAAATATCGTGGCAAGAACCCGTTAAAAATGCATGAAAGTATTCTAGAAAACCGCGAGTGTCTGAATAAGTTTATAATGCTTATAATCCATTCCACTTTACCGAAAAAGGAAAATAACATGAAAACTACTACTTCACTATTTTTTAACCATGACTTAAAAAAATAACATGACAAAGAGAAAGCACTTCTATTTTATATATTCTTAACATTGTTGACTGAATTTCACGTGTCGTATTATATGCTCACCTTGACCGCTGTTTTATTCGCAAATGCCGTGTCACGTAGACCAAACACATTCAGAATTCACACTTGTTAACTGAAGACTATGTAAAATTTAACTTTGAATACGTCATGCAAGCGTGCACGTACGCATATCTGATGTAATAGGAAAATATCTAGTTTTACCTCTAAATCTATAGATAGATTGAAAATTCTTTATTGATACACATAGCAAATATATTAGTAATTTTATGCCTTATCGCTTAGAGCGATCTCTTCCTGGCAACCGTGTACTATTATACAGGGTGATTTCCTAGTGAGGGTACATATTGAAGGTCATGGTAGCTGATGGTTATATACGACCAGTAAAAATATTATTACCAAAGAATATGGCTTAATGCCTTAGTAATCGCAACTTAAAAATATCTAAAATTCTTGCAAAATGATGGTTTTTCGGCAGCTGATGGGTGTGGCGGAGGTGTGGGGTGCGCGAGATCACTAGAGGTCATTAGTCAACACTCTTTAAGCCGAAATTGCTTATGTTTGAGGTAGTTTTGTCGAAATTAGATTAAAAAAAATGTAATTTTACTTATTTTTTGTAATATTCCGTATTAGAACAGAGTACTCATCACCCTCCTGCAATATGTACCCTGTCTAACAAATCACCCTGTATTGTTATATTATACAGGGTGTTGTTGCCCGGTGAAACAATACTTTAAGGGCTTAATCTAAATCACATTTCAAATCATATACACATACTTTTGAAACTGAGATAGTTACTTTATTTTCCCATACAAAGTTGAAAAAATATTTTTTTGTATTATTTTTGACAACCCTACTCTGACCTACATTTAGCGTGCTATATCTATATGCTATTTTCACGCACACAGGCGCATCCGATCGCAATTTTAGAGTTCTGTACTATAATAATCTCCTACTAATAGATAATTGATACTAGTTTTGATTAGCTATAACTTATGATATATTATGCCTAGAAAACCCAGACTTGGTGGATGGCTTCTACATCAAGTATACTATTTGCTGTGAAAGTATTGTTTCATCGGATTTTAACACCCTGTATATTGTTGTTGTATTCGGACAATTGTCGAAGTTAATGCTTTTACCACACGTTGTACCCCTTAATCCTAACACCTTTTATTTCCTTGCAAATTAATTCCTTTTGTCCTCCGATAATCAGTTTTTATCACCGATAGTGCACTATTTTATCGTCAATCTAATCCACTTGCAGTAATGTTGATTGTATTGTATCTGCCTTAACTCTCGTCGAAGTGTTTTAATACATTTCTTCTGTGTTTACAGGACATCCAGCAAGTGAAGCCGCATAATCAGCCTTTACGTGGAACCTACCCTTCACGCAACCCTCAAGGCTATGGATGCCAAAGTGTTATAAATATACAGCCCCCTGCTATAAATGTGATACAGGCCGCTAAAAAGCAATTGTCTCGTGCAAGTACCCCCGTAAATGAATTGCGCCCAAATATGGCTAATGGCCCCATGTCACCCCTAAGCCTTAATATAGGCAGTCCCTGGTATTCCCTGCCATCTAGCCCGAATAGCTACTCTAGTCCGGCCATGAGCCCGGCTCAAAGGGACCGCGTAATGAGCCCTTACTCCACGCCACAGTCTTTATCGCCGGTCGGTAAGTTCTATCAAATCTTTAGTACAGGCAGTAGAATTGCTTCTCCGACAGGGGTCATAGATGGAGGGGATCCATATCTGACTACGAAAATGCAGCCGAGTCCAGGTTTTGCGATGCAAGTAGGGGACATGCTTCTGGACAATAATGTCCAGCTCAACACAACTGACTTCTGGCCGGACCCAGACTATTTGCAGGGGACCAACGACCTGCTAACTGCCTTCGATGACGTCAAACTTGGTTAGGCGTGTGTGTGTGAGATTGTGTGCGTGAGGGGTGATTCCGTCACAGGAGTACTTGTGAAACGATTTACTGCCATTTTGAAACATTTGTGCTCGAAAATTTTTCACAGACATTCCGACTGAAGCGCGTACGAATGTGTGAATGTCGTCGGAATCACTAGAATGAATGCAGGGTCGATAAGGGTACGGGCTAAAGGATTCCAAACGAATTTCTCGTTAACCAAAGTATACTTTTGCGAATCGTTCTAGCAATGCATTGCTTAATAAGAGCTTTTTAAACTACCTTACTGATTTTTACTTTAAATTTGTGTGGAATCCTAATTTATCTATGGTAATCGTTAGAACATCAAAACATCTAAATAAAGTACATTTGAAATGTATTGTTGTTATAAAATTTGTATGGAAAGATCAATTAAAAGAAACAGATGTTATTTTTACATTATTTGACAAATATTATTAAAATTGATGTAGTTTTATATATGTATAATTATAATTAAATAATAGGTTTTTATAATTATATACGTCCAGAAATTATAATGAACATTATATGTCTGATTTTAAAATATAAATTTTTTATATGTTAAATAACAAAATTGATTTATTAATTAATTATGAATGTAAATCCCAATAATTTAAAATTTATTTTATATTTGCAACATAATGATCAAATTTATATACTCAAATAGAGTTAGGAGATGGATGAAATAAGTAACAATTAATTATCTATAATTATTATAATAAATCATTTTATGAATACCAGAGGCTCAAAATATGGAAAAGATTTAATTTCATCACAAAATAAATTTAATAAATCGATTCAATACCTACCAATATTATTTTGTTTTTTTTTTATTACTACATCCATTTTCAATTAAATCATTTTAGTGTATATCTTGAGAATATACTTTTATGCCTAATTTTAGTGAAATTATTGATGTATATCGTAAAAGATTTATAAAAATCTTTACACTGATATTTTGTTACAACCATTCAAGATGGTTACCTAAAAATGAGAAATAACTAATTCTATAAATGTCGGCTATCGATAAAATTGACAATTAGATCTGTCATATTTGCAATTTACGGGGGTATTCCGAAACTGATAGTGGAGATAAATATTTTGACGTCAAAACAAATAAAAAGCGTAAAGGAATATTATCATCAAGCATTTTTATTAATATTCTAGGAGTATCCTAATTTTGTCTTCCAATCGTACGCAGTAGTACCAAAAAATACAAACATGTAATTTAAGTACAGATTAAATATGATCATAGACAAACTATCGCGCCATTTTGATATGTCAAAGTGTGTTGCCAGTTGTTGAAATGTCAATAAGAATTGAAGTTGTGTTATTTTTTACTTGAATTTAATTGTCATCTTGTAGCTTGTGTGGTGTTTAAATCGATCGATTACTCTGTGAATATGTAATTTAATATTAATATAATAATTACAAGTAATTATTGAAGCCACAGTCTTTGTATTTTTCATTTTGTTTTTCGCTAAATATATAGTTTTTTCTAAGAAATATGACATCAAAAATTTATCATTTTTAGAAAACCATTGCGTTCAACTCTTCGTCGTTTTATTCACAGATTAATCATTCGATAAGTTTTCTCTTTGTAAATGAACAATGGTGCCTGTTTCCACACTCGAATAAATAATAGTATATAATCTGTTTCTATTTATTTATATCTTTCAAATGGTCTACATTTAAGTACAATAAACACAACATAAAATGCAAACCTTTCTTTAACTTAAATCTCGTTAGGTGTACTTTTATATAATAAGTTAGTTTTGTAAGAAAAGTAATTTTGTTGAAGATTATAACGTTGATTCGTTCTCTAGTATTTAGTATACATTTTAAGAAATATTTGATTCGAGAATTTTCTGTTTTTTTTTATGTCATGATGGTTTGGTTCGTTCTTGACATCAATATTGTTTGAGCTTCCGTTCAAGTCCGCACTGTGCCATAGACAATTTTAACTTTTCAGGAATACTTAACATCAATAATATTTTTAATGTAATTAAATTTTACGTTGTAATAATGAGAAATTATAATTATATATTAAATAATTATAAAATTATAAAAGTAATGTAAATAATCAATCAGATTGTTTTATATATATTTTAGGAAATAAAGTATCGTCATTCATATTCGTTGTTTTATTTTATATTCCTGCATGGTGAACTTACACTGATTCTTTTCCATCCTGAATGTAATGAAGAAAATATTATCAGTTTTTCATGTAGGTACTTTTGCAATATATGATACCAGTGGCAAAAAATTGAGAAAGGAAACATAGTAAGGAAACCTGCACTCTACAAAGATACAATATTATTGTGAAGTTTGATTATGCCACTAAAACTTAGTAATAAATAAATATTGAACAAAGTAATATAAAAATGTAGGATGAAATATTCAAAATCTGGTAAAATATTATTGTACTAATTTCATAGACAGTTAAAGTATACTATGACAACAAAGAAAGATATTTACATGTAAAAAGATAAAACATACAATAACTTAAAAACAAAATTATAAGTAAAATGGTTTAGAACAGCTGATAGCGACCGAGCTTGTTATTTTGGGCAAGAAGCGCCATCTAGTTAAAGATTTTTGAAGTTCCAATAAACTATCAATGACGCTACTACCATCTGTGTTAACAACAGCGAACTAAAATTTATTAGTTTGAATAACTCCCCAAGAGATGGCGACTTGCTACTAAAGTTTTTGAACGATTCATTAAATTGTTACGAAAAAATGATTAAAGAATTAATATTATGGATGTAATTAAAACATAATTAGGTTTTTGCTTACGAACAATTAATGTTTTTAGATAAGAATGAACCAATAAGAATTTCATTTAAAATAATTATTGTTTTGGTGAATGTTGATTCTGTAATCATTTTTGACAATTCAATTTTCAAACGTCACTTTTCGATTGGTTGCTCAAGTTGGTCGTCCGGAGAAAAAAATATAAATTTATTTTAATTTATTTTTGCGGTCGTTACGCCGTTGGTGTCGATTGCGTTTCAGAAATAATGAGATAAATCATAACTAAACGTGATAGTTTTAAGTGATAGATAAGTGTTCTCTTATGTCTGTAATTATTTAGTGTTTCTTTGTAAAATACAATAATGTCAACAGCGCAAGTGAACGGCAATAGTAGTAGTCCGAACAACAACGGATCTGTTGGAAAGCGGAAAAAATCTCGAGGTTCGAAAACATCGTACCTTTCTAAATGGTTGGACAAGACGATGCATCAGATACAGGATGCATCGCCGAGTGCAGAGGCCTACGACTCTTATGTGGCTCCAGCTATGAACTGGCCGGTCGGTTCTCAGTTTGCGCCCGGTTACGATCCGTACAGGCACATCTACGGCTGCCCGGAGCCCATGTCTCTGCCCACGTATCCTCCGTACAACCCAATGCACTTCGGGCCTGAATATCGGTACATGCAAAACGTGAAAACCGCGCAGGTTCAAAGAACTCGGCCGAGACGAGTGGAAGAGTCCAACGGATCTTCGTTACAGAGCCATCAGAGTTATTTCCAACCAAAGAACATGACTGATAATCAGGATTTCGCGAGTTTACCGCCCATAGTGCCAGTAGCTGACACGAATTCGATCAGCGATGTGAACGCGAATGAGAAAGACGATGGAAACAGAAGGTTTAGTGATCCATGTCTCAGAGGCCTACCGGATGTAGCCCAGCCAGCTAATGGCGACGCAGAATCGGATTCGGAAGACAGCTCAAGCCTTTCCGGCAGCCAGATAGGCAGTAGGCTAGTGACATGTCTCTTAGACCAAATAGCATCATTAAAATCGGCTAATGAACGGTTAACAAAGGAGCTTATGGAGACAAGAGGTGAGTAACAGTTGTTATTTTCACATAATTGCAATGTTGCAGTACTACCGTAGCTGTGAATAATCTTGTTTTGATACACAATTAGATACGGATATCACTACTGCATTTAACGGATCTGTTAAATAGAATTAGGTTTTGAATTAACAATTAAAACCTTGTCTGATTGTTGTCTTGTTTTGTTTTAATTAAGTGTACTATTATCACTACAATACTCAAAGTCGTTACCCACATTATAGAGTAGACTTTGGTAGAGAGTGAAATGTATGAATTATTTGTTTTTGATTGGTACCATTAGGTGGGCTATAAGCTGCAGAGGTTCATGAGCGACGGTAACCGCTTACTATCAGGTGGGCCGTTGGCTCGTCTGCCTACATGGCAATAAAAAAAAAAGCTCATGTATCTTGATGCTAAAGATTCATTCATTCATTCATAAACTTTCACACAAAAAATGTTTAGTCTCAACCAGGTAAATTTTACTTCTAAAATACCTAATTCCATTTCCAAAATTAAATTTGATAAATAAATAGAACCACCAAAATCTATAGAAATCAAATTTCCTAATTTTATGTCCTTTATTTGAACCCACATACCACCTACATAATAACCCACACATTGTAAATGAGTCAAGGTGACCAAAACTAGCTTTGAATGCATAATAGATAACAAATTAAGTTTACAGAAGGAAAGCATTTTTTTACCATTCTTTAAATAAGAACTATTGAAAGAAAAGAAAGAAAGAAAATCTTTATGCTTGTTCTGTTGCTTGCTTAACAGTAGGTAAAATATTGTATTTATTATTGCTTGTATCTCATTGTCCAGCTGAAAATCAGCGCTGCAGCTGTCCAAGCTGTAGCTTCGTGCTGAGCTGGTCGCCCTTTCAGTTACACCCTGGCACATAACCTTTTTATTTCATTCTTTGTTTTAAATTATTATTTTATTACTTTTATATTATTGTTTGATCTTAGTTATAATCATTTTTTAGTAATATATTATTCCTGTTATGTGTAAGTTGTTATGTGTGTTATCAGTAGGTATTGATATTTTTATGCATAAATATCAGTTCTTACTATGATTTTAATGAATTCAGTGGTTTTGATATTTAGATCATGAACAAAACAATTGATGCTTTTACTAGGCAAATCTAAATTTTAATATCATTTTGACATTCACCCTTTGCATTTGAAACCAATTGGATTCTTCAGCCTATGCCCTGCTATTGTAGAGGCTCCAGAGCAATGTCTGTCACACAATAAACAGAAAGTCAATATGTCAGAAGAATTTGAAAGATTTCTTTCTGTATATAATATTTATTCTGTGACATAGTTATCAAATTATTCATAATCCTATTGAGTAATGCTATTGGTTATATTATCTTTTAATTGGTCAGTGTTATTGAGATGTTTATGCATTTTGAAGACATAAGGCATGTTTTTATGACGAGTGATTACTTACTATACACATGAAAAAACCTGCATATTTGAAAATGATTCAAAAAATCCTTAGAAAATATGTGACGTACCTGCATTGGGCAAGCATAGTGGACTATGCCTAATCCCTCTCTTAAGGAGACCTGAGCCCACCAGTGGGCAGGAAAGGATTGTCACAGTACAGTACTATAGTTAGCTCATATGAAATTACCATAAAATTATATTATTTATTTATTGAGTTGTACCAACAAAGTAACACTAAAACACATACAAATAGAGAAGCAATCAAAGTACACATGAGAAAATGTCACTTAACCCTTAAATGAACGATTTTTGACCCACATTTTAAAAAAATATATTTGTGTAATAGACATGTGTCATATAATATGTCTAGGAAAAATGAACGGTTTTGAATTTACTTAACTTTTTTTTTAAAGTACAAAATTAAAAGAAGGTCAATTTTATCTGTGATGTTTAGTACTTATGTTGTTTAAAAACAACATTTTCCTTTTAAGGGTTAAGTAATAGGTACAAACAGCATGCTAATAGATAATAACATGAGAATTTTAATTTTACGTTATGTAATTTGATGTTAGTTTTTTTGCTGCTATTGTTATGTTATCTATATTATCAAACTGGAACAAAGGTGTGTTTGTTTTAGTAGATACTAGATACAAATATAAGATACTGTCCCATAAGAATCTAAATTTTAAGCCAGTCTGCACTAAAGCTGTAAGCTAGAACAATAAAATTTTACTTGTAAAATGGACAAAGTTTAGGAGTTCTCTAGTTTCTTCTAGTTCTTAGTTGAACTAAAAGTCTTGATGGTATATAACGGCGTTAAAAGTGAGTTGAGGTGTAATGAAGTTGTAAATAGTCAATCTTCGTTTGGTTTTGTTAGGAATGACGTCACAATGTCCACTTGTACACTTGATGATCAATACTTTTGAATAAAAATTTCAAAATAACGAGTTTGAACAGTTTATTACTTTTACATCAAGAGGTCCTTTCGCCTCGACAATTCAAACACGAATGAATAATAACAGCGGCCAACGCCTGTATTTGTAGCAAGTCTCCACTTCCAACTACCCGCACTGTGAATAGGTTGGTTTCCCTTGTTATCACCCCGTCATATATGTTAATTGTCTAAAATTGTTACAAAATAGTCTGAATGTTCTAATCACTTTCTTTATTGAGAGTCTCAATACCTATGTTTTTCACATTAGGGGTATACATTATTTGAATTTGTAATCCTGAATATATAGTAAAATTCTTCAAATATTAAATGAAGGAAAGGTTTTTTCTATGAAAGAAAACTTAGCTCAGCAATGGGCAGTATTAGGCCATAGTAATAGGCTGATACAGTACCATACTATACATTTTGTAGGCTTAAAACTTATATTACTTTATCTATACTTAATATTATAAAGCTGCAGAGTTTGTTTGTTTGTTTGAACGCGCTAATCTCAGGAACTACTGGTCGGATTTGAAAAATTCTTTCACTGTTTGAAAGCCCATTTATCGGGGAAGGCTATAGGCTATGTTGTATCCCTCTTTGACGCAGACGCAGTTGCGCGGGTCACCTAGTACTTAAATAAGTTGCATAAACTGTTCAACTTCATGGTGCTAATTAAACAATACTGTTTTAGACAAAAGCATACAACCTAATATTTAACTATTGTTTACGATCATTAACCTTGATGTTTGTGTCCAAAACAGTCAAATTTATAAACACAAAAAGCTATAATTCTTTATCATAATTAAATTTGTGTACAAGGTCTCAATATTATAATTTTTTGTCCTAAAAAGAGTTGACTATTAATTAGGGGTGTGCGAATATCGTTCGAATCGAATCGAATCGAATATTAAAATTCGATTCGAAATTCGAATCGTATAATTCGAATCTTCGAATTATTCTGAGTTCGACGAATATTCGAAATATTTCGAATAATTCGAAAAGTTTCGAATATTCGTTGAATTTCGAATAGTATCGAATTTGACTACGACGATGCATCGGAAATAGGACAAGAATTTGTATTTAGTAGATAATATTTTTAATGGGCTAGATGTCTACAAAATAGTCGTAGTCGTCGTAGTCGAATTCGATACTATTCGAAGATTCGAATTATTCGGTTCGAGTTTCGAATCGAATATTCGTATTCGATTCGGAACGAATAATTCGTGAGTTCGAATTATTCGCACACCCCTACTATTAATTTAAAAGTGCATATCCTCTACTTGCCCGTAATAAAATCAATTTCGTAATGGACTTTTACATTGCTGTATTCATTCTCTATCTTATTTCTTCATTTGGAGCTTCACTGTGTTAAGTGGTAACCCTCGCTCTTAATTTTCAGCGGAAATGGAAACGTATAGACATAGAAATGTAATGCTCCATAAGGGATCGACTTCAAGCCTCGGTGCTACTCCAAATCATTCGCTACATGATAATGGTGAGTTCTTTACCCTGGTATAATCTACAACTTCTTATTTATTACTGCACTTTACTTGGATCTATTAAATACCATAATGGTCCAGATTATTTTAGTATTCTAGGATCTAGCCTCTCTTTGTCAGATCATATTGTAGGAAAAACTACAAAAGAACTACTATAATTAGTATGGTATGGGTTCATTACAAAAATTGTATTATATATTAGTCACTATATAAGCACGTAGTTTAGGGTACATAAGTCAAATTTAGTTTTCATTATATTTTTCAATCAATATATTTTTCTTATTCAGACACTCGCGGTTTTCTATAATACTTTCATGCATTTTCAACGGTACTACCCAAAAGCGAACGTGAAAGAGGGTAGACAGATTTGTTTGATCTTAAATCGACCCGCAGTATCCAGTCTTCTCGTGATCATGACGTTTGCAACAACGTTGAAATATCGAGACAACTCAATTAATTAGATATCGTGGTAAGAACCCGTTGAAAATGCATGAAAGTAATATATTTTTCATTACGTGCATTACGTTTTCACCACGTATTGTCTCCAATATCTTTTAAAGTACAGTAGCACTATTTATTGGAAAGAGATCACTGTTTAGCACTATTTGATCACAATTTTTCGACATATTCCAAAACAATAAATTCCGTTGTGTGCACGCAAAACTTGAGCAAAATTAAGGTAAATAATAAAAATTATAATTCCTTCCTCACATCGCTAAAAGTGGCTATAATGGATCGAACAGTTTATGAAATAGCAACAATATTATTTAGGTCAACAATAGGAATAAGTAGTATTTAAACTAAAGCAGGTCTTAAAATAAATTCATAATTTTTAGATCATCTAAAACTGTGTGACTTAAATTTCAGCTAGATTCTCTGTAAAAAAATATCGTCATTCGGATACCTTGTTATCGCTATTTCATCTAATTTAGCATAAGTTATCGTTTCTACTAAAAAGGATAGAAAGCTATTAAAGTATTTATTTTTGGCCTAATTGGGTAATAATTGGTTCGAACCATTAATGGTATTCACATTTGGAAGTAGTTAATTGAAATAGTTTCAAAGCAATCTATCAAGTTCCTGTTAAATACCAAAATAGAAATGTTACGTTAAGCAGATTGAAGGGGGGTTTGAGTTCAGGTAAAATATTACCTATTTAATGTTCCTATCTATAGGTACTAATATTATAAAGCTGAAGAGTTTGTTTGTTTGAACGCGCTAATCTCAAGAACTACTGGTCTGATTTCAAAAATTATTTCACTGTTGGAAAGTCCATTTATCGAGGAAGGCTATAGGCTATGTTTTATCCCTCTGTGACGCAGACGAAGTTGCGCGGGTCACTTGTCAGTCAAAACCCTTGGACTTCTTGTTTGAAAAGCCAACATTCACGTCCCTAAATCCTCATTCGTGTCAACCCTCTACCTAATACCTATAGTACTTTTGTATTAACTTACTGGTGGGCTCTCCCTGTCTCCTTCTCTTTATCCTTATCTCTCTCTCTCTCTCTCTCTCTCTCTCTCTCTCTCTCTCTCTCTCTACATTTAGCGACCTAAACTTTAAAAATCTCTTTTGAAAGTACCTACAACCATGAAACTAACATATCCATTTTAGGAATCGCGAGACGAAACCTCATTCCATTTTGACTTAGGTACTAAATAGAAAACCTATTCGAATTTAACGATTAGATATTCAAAAAGCATCGCATGACAGTATTGTTCGATTACGAAACTTTCGTTCATCGAATACTTGTTTATAGTTCGCCAAAAGAAACTGTTTTTGATGCTCGGTTGCGGAGAAATCGCGTGTGAGGACGACCTGAACGATAACCTCGTCTGATAGCAAACTATTGTTATATTCCGTGGATCTGTTGTTTAAATCTATACTAATATTATAAAGCTGAAGAGTTTGTTTGTTTGTTTGTTTGTTTGTTTGTTTGAACGCGCTAATCTCAGGATCTACTGGTCCGATTTCAAAAATTCTTTCACTGTTGGAAAGTCCATTTATCGAGGAAGGTTATAGGCTATATTTTATTTTCAAAAAAATTAGGGATCCGCATGAAAATATCGAATATGTAACAAAAGGTGAAAAATCAAAAACCTATTTATGCGTACGCTGCAAAAACTATTGACAATAGAACAAAATGATGTACTACGGGTTTTTAGGTCTTTTGAAGACAAACAAAAAAGTCCGCGACAGCATGTATCTAACTATCATAGTTCAGTCACAATAACCACTTTTATGTTTTTAAAATTTAATATTTCGTTCCGAGATTGAATTTAACGTTAAATGAGTATCATTATATTAACCCTTATCCAAATTAAGTATTTTGTTATCAAGAGTATTAATATAGAATTAAATTACTTTTTGTTTTATTCCAATCGGACTTTTCGTTTAGAAGTTATCACGAGTATAAAACGCAACGAATATGTGGGACTCAGCGAGCCGCGAAAACAATAACTCGACGGCATTGCGAGTACTGTTTGAACCCCTTTATGACGCAGACGAAGTTGCGAGGGTCATCTAGTTATTAAATAAAGTTTTAGTTTCTGTCTTTTTTTTAATTTTTTTTTAATTGCCATGTAGGCAGACGAGCCAACGGGCCACCTGATAGTTAGTGGTTACCGTCGCTCATGAACCTCTGCAATGTCAGGGGACATTGAGGGGTCGCTACCTACGACCTAACTTTAAGGACCCTCCTCAAGCCTCGTTTGAAAAAGGACAAGTCATAGCGCTCTGAGAAAACCGAGGAGGGGAGCTCATTCTTATAATGAAAGTCGAATTAAATCACACAAAATATGATTAAAACTAGCCATTGTACCTGCCGTTGTGTAAATATTATAAATTACTGTTATGTGTAAAATTTGGAATAAAGATAAAGAAAACTAAAGCTAGATTTTTATAGGAATGGATGCAAGCAAAATATGTTATAAATTAACCATTTTAAAATTAGACTACTTTCTTTGGAACGCAAGTATAAGGAAACAATAGTAGATGAATGAGAAAAGTAAATTTAATGAGAAAAAAAATACAATTTCATTTAATCCTAACTGTTCTCACCGTTAAGTTTTGACGCGACAGATAATTAAGTTTTTCTTATTATGTCGTAGTTTCACATTTAAACTATTAAAGTAACTATCAACTATTGAATACATTAAACTACTAGCAGATTAAACTACTACTCCCACAAGGACCGACGATCTGGTCAAGATCGCGGGAGGTCACTGGATGCAAATGGCGCAGGACCGGTCGATGTGGCGAGGTTTGGGGGAGGCCTATGTCCAGCAGTGGACGTCTATAGGCTGATGATGATGATGATGATTAAATACATCAAATACAATTCTAATAACAAACGAAGAGCATTTTCACACACAATTACTTATTGTAACTATGATAATACCACGATACAACTAGTGCAAAAACGAATGAAAAACTTAGTATTAAATTAAAAGCTTCTATTGGCAATTCTATTGTCTAAATGTATGTGCCATTTCGTAATAGGATATAATATGGAGAAAAAGAACATCGGCGACCCTATTTAGGATAACAGAGCAAAGAACATCTAGATTACAGATCTAACCGTGTCTAACATAAGTCGTGACTCGCTCAAATGACTCTCACAAGGTGAATTCGAAGCACAAACACTTCTTGGATTAAATATAACACGATATACTACTAGAGCGTAAAAGTGGCATTAACTTAACACCATAGATTTATTACATCTGGAATCAACATTATGAACACCAGAATGAAGCCAATTTAAAGTGCACCGATCGCGCGTACCTATGTAATATTTTATTAGTGTGTTAAACGAATTGAGTGTCACCGGCACACTAACCCCAGAATATCGTGTTGTTACGCGCGATCGGTGCACTTTAAATTGGCTTTATTCTGTTGTTCATGATGTTGATTCCAGATGTAATAATTCTATGCTTAACACTAATAAAACATACAAAAGGCTTTGATATCAGTCGCTAAGCTCTTTCAAATTTGATATAGAATTATTATTTATAGTTTGAAATAAATATTCTATTCTATTTTTATGGTCATGTAGGCAGACTAATTATCAGACCACCTGATCGTAAATGGCTACCGTCGCTCATGGACCTCTGTAATGTCAAGGAACACTGCGGAGTTGCTTCCTACGATCTACCCGACAAGTCAGACCCGCCCTTAATATTCATCTTTAATTTAATACCATAGATAAAATTTTTCTATACAGTTTGTAAAAATATGTGTTACTTAATTACAAGGTGTCAAAAGTTTAACCCTTTTATTGGTGGTGGCAATATGTGTGCCACCAATAT
This sequence comes from Trilocha varians, assembly GCA_030269945.2. Taxonomy (NCBI): domain Eukaryota; kingdom Metazoa; phylum Arthropoda; class Insecta; order Lepidoptera; family Bombycidae; genus Trilocha; species Trilocha varians. The sequence goes on along the minus strand of AP028273.1, from coordinate 8,348,250 downwards.
TTTAATTATTTTTTCCACTTTGTAGCATCAATACTTTAAAACTTAGTGACGCTGCGTAAAACGGAACATATTGTTGGTGTGAAAATGTTTTTTTCTTCCACTAAATATGATTTTTTTTTTTTCTTAAATAAAAGTTATTAAAGTACCCACAATAAACCCAAAAAACGAGTTTTTATTTTGCCGAGACACAAAATTGCTTCTACCAGTTAATTTTGTTAAGTAAGTGTTAATTTTGGAGATTATGTTCTAAGACTGTTCGGCACTGTGTATCTGTATATTCGATCGAAGACTTACTCAGTACCTGTGTAAGCTCCCATTGTTTCTAAGAAAACGACTTTCGATAGCTCATCTGTGCGATTGAATTTCAGTTGCGTGTCTGGATTTCTAGACATTGTTCTACTTAATTATATAACTAGTTAGTGATTGTTGCCGTATCCTTTTTTATTGCAAGACATGAACGACCCGTCTGATGGTAGTTAGGTAGAGTTCTTAGAAGTAGGTCGTCGGGAGCGGCCCTGCAGTGCTCCCTGACATTGCTGAGGTTCATGAGCGACGGTAATAACTTACGGTCACGTGACCCGTTACTTCGATTGCCACAACACACACCAACAACTTTGTGATAGTTTCAATGAAAGTATATAGCGAAGTAAATTTGTGAACTGTACTGTACCAACCTATTACTGCCCACTGTTGGGCTCAGGTCTCCTCAGAAGAGGGATTAGGCATAGTCCACCACGCTTGCCCAGTGCGGATTGGGGACTTCACATATCTTCAAAGGATTTTTAGAATCCTTTTCCGACATGCAGGTTTCCTCACGATGTTTTCTTTCACCGTTTTTAGCCAGTGGTGTGAAAAATTGCACATAAATCTTTTTCACATTTAGATTTAGAGGTACAAGCCGGCCGGATTTGAACCCGCGACCTCCCGTTCGGTAGGAAGCGCTTCGACCACTCGGCCACCACGACTTCAAATTTGTGAACACCTATCAAAAATGTAATACAACAACATCGCTAATCGCCTAGTTAGAATAACAAGTATTATTTAGTGTACAGAAGCACTTTAACATTGTATTATCAAGTAAATACATAATTTGGGGTATCTATACATCGTTGGCTGGAGTTATATGTCGTTAAGTCAGCGTCATCCAATTATAATAATGATAAGTGTGAACAACTGTAATTACAGAAAAATAGACACATGACTTCTCTATTGTGCATTTTCGTGAGAACCTCTAGAATTGAGAATATGATTTAATTCAAATTCGTTTAGTTGAGTTGAGATAAAGAAACAATACTATATATATATTTTATATATTATATTCCATATGACGGCGTAAATAATGTGTTGAGATGTAATGACGTTGTAATTAGTCAATCTTCGTTTTTGTTTTGTCAGGAATGACGTCACAATGTCCACTTGAACACTTGATGATCAATACTTTTGAATAAAACCTTCAAAATAACGAGTTTTAACAGTTTATTGCGTTTACATCAAGAGGTCCGTTCGCCTCGACAATTCAAACACGAATGAATAATAACAGCGGCCAACGCCTGTATTTATAGCAAGTCTCCACTTCCAACTACCCGCACGGTGAATAGGTTGGTTTCCCTTGTTATCATCCCGTCATATATTTTAATACTATTGGTTACATTTCAGGTGCGTTACCTGGACAGTACTCTCCGGGATTCCTGACAGATCTGGTGCGGGAGATCAGAGACGCCTCGCGGATGAGAGAAGACGCTCTCTACTCCAGGGTACGGACCATGATGATGGAGAGAAATGATGTAGGTAACAAGTTATCTCTATAAACGATTTTTTTCGACAGGAGGAAATCGACGGACTTCCTGTCCCGCAGGTGGGGTATGTGGGAGCTGACCCGCACTAAAACCTCCTGTCGCTAATGTTCGAACCTCGACTGAAGACAGAACCCAGCAGGAGTTTGGACGAGTTGACCCGTTACTCGTTACGTTACGTTTAAAGTTCTGTTTGGTGATGGGCAATGGCCGCAAATACCCTGCCATTGCCGAGGCTCATGAGGGTATCACTATTCATCAGTAGGCTCATTTATCTGTCTTGTAACAGAGATGTTTGTAAGAGGTATAGCATATGGTCCATTATAAAAAACTGCATTTTGAAACATGCTCTAAAGTCAACTACTTTTTTTTTGCCATGTGGGCAGACGAGCCAACGGCCCACCTGATAGGAAGTGGTTGCCGTCGCTCATGAACGTCTGCAATGTCAGGGGACACTGAGGGGTCGCTACCTACGACCTAACTTTAAGGATCCTCCTCAAGCCTCGTTTGAAGAAGGACAAGTCATAGCGCAGGGAATACCGATGAGGGAAGCTCATTCCATAGCCGGATTCATTATTTTGATTGTTTCGTTCATGAAAAAATTCACCTTCACCATTCGAAATTTATGCGAGAACCAAAAATATAATCATCCTGATAACGTTTTGTTGAGTCGGTCAATATAACAATACTGCATAAAATTAAAAAAAAACTTAACAAGTGTCATGGGACACCCGAATAGAACGAAGTTCCTTTCGATTAAAAGATATCTTGTAATTTTTTTTCTTAACGTAACGCACAATAAGGAACGTGTTTTAAAAGATTTTGTTCACAGCGCCATCTAGCGATAATCATCTAAAACAAAAAAAGTGTCGTGACAACTTTTCGTAAGATTTTTTTCCGTCTAGCCCCCTTTCGATAACGCGCGATAAGGAACTTCGTTCCAATAATATAAGATCTAAACAATGTATTGAATCACTCAAGCGACGCAAGAGCATCCGAGACATAGCGGTTATGATAAATTAATTAGGTACATGCGTAATAATGCATGAAAACTATTATGTGAAACGAGAAATCACTCTATACGCTTTGTATTAAAAGTGATTTTACTTTATATAGTGTTGTCTGATGTAGGTCAATTGATTCTTATTCGATTCTTAGATGGGTTTTCTTAGTATTCTTGTGACTTGATGGAACACACCATATTTGCAAGTTTCGTAAATGGATATTTCCATTATTTTCCAAAAATATTTAAATAAAATATTGAAAGCGTAACATTTATAATAGTAGGGAATTATTAGGGATAGTACGTAAGAGTGGGCTAAGTCTGATCATCACTCTTCTCAAGAAGCCTGAGTCTAGCAGTGGGTAGTAAAGAGTCCATATAGTTTCGTTATATTTAAATAAATAATTCATTACATATAGGCAATGAAAAGTAAGTTCGTTTTACATTAAACTAAATTTCCTACTATATGGAACCACTACGGTCATCCACGGTTCGTTTCAGGAACACTTTTTTGCCACGTACCATCCGGCTATGGAATGAGCTCCCCTCCTCGGTATTCCCTGAGCGCTATGACTTGTCCTTCTTCAAACGAGGCTTGAGGAGGGTCCTTAAAGTTAGGTCGTAGGTAACGACCCCTCAGTGTTCCCTGACATTGCAGAGGTTCATGAGCGACGGTAACCACTTCTTATCAGGTGGGCCGTTGGCTAGTCTGACTACACGGCAATAAAAAAAAATAGTTAATGTTAAATAATAAAGAAACTGTAACTCTGTTATCATATCGTTCGATCAAATTCTTATCACAATTCCACGTCAATTAGATCTAAATGTACCAGAAATTTATGTTAATATTCCAAATTACGTATTTTGATCGAAGACAGGAATAAGATAAGACTTCAACACGACGGAAGATTTACCTACTAAATTTTTGAAGGAGTCCGTATCTTATTACGGCTATTTGTAATTTAAGGAATTCCTGCTTAAATACTGAAATAATTCAATCAAAAAATCCCTACTAATATTATAAATCTGAATGTAACTCTGTCTGTCTGTTACGCTTTCCTGCTTAAGCATCTCAACCAATTTTGATGAAATTCGGCACAGACAATCTTTAGACCCTGAGAAATGTTCAGGCTACCTTTTATTTCAAAGAAAGGGATAAAAAAACGGGTTATAGAGTTGACTCAGACGACAAACAGATGACTTTTACCAAAAATAAAACTATTTTCTAGAATGTGTCCAGTAAAATAGTGCATTGAACTGATATTGGAGTTTTGCCAAATATAAAGTGCCCGGTCTGGTCTGACGGAATGCGAATGTCAGGTGATCTTGAGCATAAATCACATGTGATAATGCAGGATGCTTTGCCAAAATTACTGACTGCAGCAAATATGTATCTAGGGCCAAAAGTATTGCTAGATACCTACTTTGAGGAATAAAAATACACTTAAATTTAAGAGTACTAGAGTGTATTATGAGGCAACAAAAGTGATTTTTTTAGGGTTAAATAAAGATGATTTCATTCGAGAAAAGACTTCAACTGGTGTTTCCTGTTGTTTCTTATTGCAGACACAATTAAGCCTACGGCCTAAATGGTTACTGTTGCTCACGAACCTCTGCAATATCAGCGCTTTAGGGGTTCGTCATAACCTAACTACTATACATACAGGCTTTTTTGTTGTGTCTTCAGAACTTAATGCCCTTAGTTTAATACACTGAGGTATTTTATGTTGGATGTGCTTCATTACTTAATACCAGTTATTTTTGTCCGATTTTGTTAGATATTAAGAAAACCAAACATTTTACGAATAATCTTTGAATGCAGTATTATTAATTGTCAAAAATATAGTGATACTTCCTCTCAGCAAGACATCTTATCTCCGATATTTAACCCATAAATGGAAAATGTTGTTTTGAAACAACATACTAAACTTATATTATATTTACTTATATTACTTATTTCTGAACAAAGTTTGTACTACTTTTTTTTCAAGTGTAGTTAATTCATGTCTAGATTTTTTTACTCATTTTTCCTATACTGTACAGTAATACATGTCTATTACACAAAAAGTTTTATTTATTTAAAACGTGAAACAAAAATTGTCCATTTAAGGGTTAAGGTACTTCCCATTCATGTCACATAGTCCTGGGACACCCTGTATAGTACAGATTTTTGTGATCTTTTACATTTTCAGAGAACCCGTTCAGATCAACCTTCAATAGATAAGGTTATCAGACACGTAACGATTTCGCAAAACGTAATAGATACCGGTAATCTGTCGCGTCAGTTATCAATGTCGGTGTGATCTTAAACCGCTTTTGATCCCGTTTGTATGAGGCGAGATAGATCACTAGATAATACTAGAAGTACTGTTTGAGCGTTATAATAATATGTCTATTCCAAAACTGAAAATAAGCGGCTTCCATTCAGATCTTTCCATTAAAAAAACATATTTTAAACACATAAAATAACTTGTTCGATCTTAAAAAAAATGGGATCCCATGACGACCATCACCTTCTATCTGACAGCAGAATCATTCAAATCGGTCCACCCAAATTTAAGTTATGATTGTTATGAAGGAACAAACATAAAAAAATATAGGCGAACTAGCTGGCCCACACAACTTCGTCTGCGTCATATAAGGAAATTTTCTCACCGTTTAAACCTTCCCTGGACTTCTACGAATATTTCAAGATTAAAATTAGCCAAATCGGTTCGAGTTTAGCGAGACTAACGAACAGCAATTCATTTTTATATATAAGATTGAGGACCTCCTCCTTATTGAAAGTCAATAACACCAATTAAACACCACGAAAAAAAACTAATCTTCTCATGTGTCAAAATTTTATGCCGCATTTATTATTATTGACGGATTTGTTTATTATTGTAATGTAAATGAATTGAAAAAATATATAAAAAACTAGCTGCCCTGCGCAACTTCGTCTGCGTCGTATAGGAATTCCGGGAATTTTCTAAAAGTACTCATCAGAACGCTTCATTAGAGCCCAAACACGATGAGGTTATCTTGCTTATTGACGGAGTTCCTGTGGCCACCTTCCAGCTCCATCATCAGACCTTGATCTAAGGTATCCTATCTCTCAAGTTGGATCGAACTGCACATGGTGTGCACATTTTATTATAATCGGTTAAGTGGTTTAGGAGTCCATTGAGGACAAACATTGTGACACGAGATTTATATACATATATTAAGATTGATGATATTGTTCGCAGAATGCTATGTCGTCTTCTGAAACGAAATACATTGAAAAGGCTCTGGACGAGATCAAGGTAAGATATTCAACAATATTTTTGAAACACGCAATACAGCGCCATCTAGTGGATAATTTTAAAATGTTCGTTGTTAAACAGTGTTGATGTAGTTCTAAAGCTATTTCATAGATGGCGCTGTTATAAAGTTGTTGTGGATTTGTCCATAGACTTTCCTTTTGTGCGAAAGGTTGCGGGTTCGAAATCGACCGGCATGAATTTTTAAATATTGGTTTATAAAGAAATGTGTAGAAAACAATGAGAAACCATTATATTTGTTAGTTAGGGAACTTATTTTTGTACCAGTTCTAACTAAACAATAACATTTAAAAATTGACTACCTTTCCCATTATAATTTAGCAAGACAACTGTTGATAATTTCTAAAAACAAATACAGTCACTGTATAAACATCTGGCTAAATGCATCAAAATGCATTTAAATTTGAACCTATTAACACCTTTGTACATGAAATTCGTATTCTCCAAAGTCATGATAATGTAAATTTTGTCTACATTATGTTTGTTCGTAAAGTTTGTTTACTGAACGTTGGGTGGTCCGACTTTAAGTGGTACTTATAGAACGGTGCGAAACATGACTTGCAATTTTATTGTTTTTGCGTTTATCGTATTATTTGAATTGTGATGGTATTTTTACAGTTGTAAAAGGTACTGTTTTTGAAATAATGTTTTTTTGAGTAGGAGTTCGATGTATTCGAATCGACGCTGAGTAATAGTCACGTCTCGAATCAATTTCGTCCTTTGTTTCGCCACATAATTTATTCCAAGATCCCAGAGCGATAAGACACAACTTATTTTCACATAAATGAAACCTCATGTTCTCAGTAGTGTCTTATGTGCTCAGAATACCTGCGCGCTTGTGGAGCTCTCCGAGTGACACCTGGGCAGGTACCAGGTGTGAAAGGTAACTAAAATTAATAGTTACCTAACTTAAATTTTCATAGCTGATTTTTAAATATATTTTGTAGTGTTATTATAAAGTTATACCATAAGCGTCAGACACTTTTCATGGGCCAGAACTTTTGTCAGACGCTTTAAAGCTCTACAAAAAATAGATTAACTTAACTTATTTTTACATGTCTGACATTTAAATATGTTGTTCAGACAATTGTTACGAAGTTATATTTAATTAGTCAGACAAAATTGATTGATCAAACCCCTCTAAACAGCAAAATTATTCTGCCGTGAGTATGAGCGCGAAAGCATTATGCGCATGCGTCTTAGAGTAAATATATGAAAAATACTTACGGTACAGCTTCCAATATAAAATTTTTGCATCTTTATTTCAATATTAACGTAATAATTAGTCAGTATGAAAGTAAATTAATTCATTTAATATTTCTGGTATAATTAATCTGTTCAGAGCTATTTTTTCTTAGATTTTTTTTATTTCATTGTTAAAAATATCATTTGAAATTATTATTTTTACAAAATCATTTTTGTAAAAAAAAAATTACCCATAATTAATTAAAATAAGCACTTATTAACAAAAACAAAATAAGTTGTGTCTTATCGCTCTGGGATCTTGGAATACTTGACATAAATAATTAATTGAAATTTTGGATTTCCCTGTTGAGTGACTAAAGAAGTTATTGAAGAAAGAAGACCCGTATTTTACCCACCTTTAGTACCGTATATCTTCCAAAGCTACTACAACACCAACTTGATAATTGGCCGTTCATACCTGTGTTAGGAGCATGTGCTGACAAGTTCTCAGCCTTTATAAAATAACGAAGGTCTGGCTGTTCAAGGGCTCTTAGAATAATACGATAAATTGCGCGTTGGGAATTTCACATATCTTCAAAAGGCTCTAATAATCCTCCATTTTGAAGCTTTCTTCACAATTTTTTCCTGCATTGTTTAGCTTATGTTTATTGTGATATACATTTAAATTAAGATGCGCCTAATAACCCGAGAGCTAGTTTTTGGTAGGTAGGTATTTGAGGCAAGCTGAACGCTTGGTTCATAGTTCTCTTGACATACCCCAAATCGGAACTGCATTTTTTTAAGCAGTCTTCAGCAGGGACGACTTTTAATTCATTCTTCAGTCTTAAAATTTCAAGAAAGATTACTATTATAGTAAAAACACGAAACCTCGTATATCGGAGATGTATCGAGCGCATTTTTGGACCCGCGTGCACCGGGGTTGTAAAGAGGGGCGGCAGTGTCAATATTGGCAGATGTGAATGGTTGGTACGGGCGCCACCCCATCGCGAACGATTCAAATATTTAATACGTTATTATTGTAATTGTTGCGTTTTTGCCGCGTTCCGTGAAAATTGTCGTAGAACGTTTGACCTGAGCTTTTGGCACGTGATTTGATTCACATGGTTGTGGTTTCTAGAATAGTCTGTGATTTAATTTTGTTTTGAATTAGTTCAAATTCGTTCATGTATACCAATCCTTGATATATTATGTATAGAAAGAACACTTATCGTAATATTCCTCACCACACATAACATCCATCACCACGAAAACTATTACATCTTTACGTACATTACATATTGTTATCTTCGAAACGTGGGCGTTGTCCGTTTGTACGTTCAATTATACCCTCGCTCGCTCCGTAATAAGTTAATTGAAGTGCAAAAACGTTGGCGTGCATGTAACTTGCTTAGCACTTAAGTTTTAATGCACGCTAGCGAGATAAACGCTTAGAGTTTAGACTCACTAAGTGAAGTTAAGTTGGTTTGGGTAATGCGTGCGAATGAAGCTTAACCGGGTTTCGGGTTTTTGACTGAGTTTCCGAAAGGAGGAGGTAGTAATGTTGATTGGATCACCGTTGGACCTCTGAGGATACTGAGGGGCCACTAACTAAGACTAACCTTTAAGGTCTTTCTTCAAGGCTCGTTTAAGAAGGACAAGTTTCTAGTATTAGTGATATATTTTTTTGTGCTCGTCCAACTTTGCTTTGGGGTATTCGGATGATTTTTGTCGTGGAGCGATGATAAAATGTCGTCATAGGTGTTTCAAAACTAAGTCTAGGAATGAAATGGACTGTCGTTAAGGCGTTTGTCAATTTTGTTTTAAGATTTCCTAACACTTGATTTGATGGTAGTAAGTTGTAAATGGTAGGTGTAAAATACCTGTTTGTACTAAACTATTGTAAAAATTGGATTTTGTTACAAGAGAGATGCGGAGATCGCGGCACTTAGGTCGCTTTCGGTCCCATATGAGTTCCTAAATTGAACCATTTTCTAAAAGTAATGTTTATAACTCAAATGAGGTTTTTCAAATTCTTCAACTGCATCAGTCCACGACAGCTCACATATCGAGAGTAACAGCGAGATTTGAGCGGAACAAACAGAATTAGCCGGTCCGTCCGTTTGTTTGTCGTGCAATGTACACTCGTCGGTGTTATTTTAAACGTGAGCCCAGCTCTGGGGAAAGTGATAGCCGTGGTACCGAGTGAAAAGAGTTTGGGCTGGGTTATTTGGGGACTAGTGTTAGTGATGTGGTTGTCACTGGATGCAGAAAATGCAAGACCTATAAAACGCCCCCTCCAGGGAAAGAACTCTAAATAATGATTTTAGCCAATGTGCTGAAAGAAAATATTCCTTTTGTGGAAAAAACACAACTGCACTAAAATAAATTAAAAGTCTTAAGACGGAATCGAACCTGCTGCCATCCGAATAAATTATACCCTGTACTTTTATTGTATCAATCGATAAAGTCACTTACTACGTAAGGATAAAATTAAATAAAAATAATGATGATATTGATGTAACAAAAAAAGTCTACATATTTCTAAAACCAATATACATGTGGAATATTATAGAGGAAGGTTTTATTTTAAATTTGCAACTCTTTGTAGTTTAAGAATGTAAAATGTCAGATGTGAGTTTACGAAAAGACGAGAATAAAGATGGATGTTGTAAATAACGATTAAAGATTAATATTAAATACAAGAATAGTTTTCAATTCCTACATACATATTTCATACAGCCTAAAAATCACATATCACTTTCATAACCTCAACTCACATGCAAAAACTTGCTTCTTTTCGGGTCTCATAATTTAGTGTTTTGGCGGTATCTTACACGAACGTAGCCCGGTCAGCTGTACGTGTCTTCGCATATATTACTAGCTCAGTACCCGACTTTACTGCGGAGAGAGGGCACAAAACGTCTCCCGGCACGTGACTTTGGTAACTGGACGTATTTTAGTATCATCGTATTGCAAAACTAGTGTCTTCGTATTGAAAAAGACTATATCCTTCGAAGATGTCGCATCTTTCTCTAGAATGTGTCATATCGAGAAAAAAAAATTGGTTGCCTGTAAAGTCGGTATACGGGCGAAAGTTTTACGTGATAACGACTCGGGCATGGTTAGCCCGCCTAAGAGCGAGAGAGACAGACATAAAAAGTGAAAGGCACGCGTGCCTCTCACTCGCTCTCATTGTGAGCGCATAACGTGAGCGAAGCGTAACGCAGTTTCTTGAAGTGTCACCCGACAAACCAATTTATAAGACGTTGTCACGTCAAAATCAATGTCTTGGTATTGTAGAGACTCATAAGCGACAATCTTTGATCTTGAGAGAATTTTAAATAATCTTCCTAAGTCGAGGTATTTTTTTTCTTTACGGAGGAGACCTATTAGTAGCCTGTAACAGCTAATTGACACACTCAAATGAAACATTATATGTTTCTTGAAGATGCCGAATTTATTATATTTTCTTACTACATACGACTACGGACTATTTGAAAAGTAAATTTTGATCTGAACAGATAAAATGGTCGGTTAATAGGAAAACGGCAATTCAAAAAATATCTTAAAACAATCATTTTAAAGTCAGTAGCCAGCCAGTAAATTTACTTCTATGGTGTCTAAGAAACTGTTTTCTACAGAGCTCCCTTCGTGCCTCCGAAGCTGATCGACATCGGATGATGGACCGTATCGTCAAGCTAGAAGACGATATGCGGATTTTAAGGATCACTCAAACTAACGGGTAAGACAAATAAAAAACAATAAAATATAAAAAAAATGTTTGAAGAAACATTATTTTTAAATTTTCCCCGACAATACTAATTTCGCCCTAAGAGCCTAATTCTTCTGGCGTTATCTACTTTATTCAGTTTCATTAGTGTCATAAGAACTGCCGTAAAAATGTTCATGGTCACTTTTGTTAATCTATGCATATTGCAGAGTAACTCGACAGGAATGGAGTTATATAGCACGTTCGCCACTTAAACCTAAAAAAAAAACTATAACCAGCATTTATCATTAAAAAAAACATCACAAATCAGGTCAGATCGCAGCGAGAAACTAACAAATGGTAACATCGAAGACGCCGAAACGGAATGCATTCGCCTACGGAAAGAGATCGCAGAAATGCGCAAGGCGAAACAGAACGCAGACGAGCACGCTCTCAAGTAAGTTTACATTGGCAAGTTACTCGCACGGTGCGGTTTAGTTGGGACTTTAATGGGCTGTCAAATTAATAAGGAGTTTACACATACTTTTATTTATTTAAAAGCAATTCGATAATTATAATTCTTTTAAAAATTTGGGGGTTTGATAAATTTTACAACAGTTTTCCGAAGTGATACCTATATGACAGTAATTTTCCCGAAGAATTGTGAATTGCTTGACTTCTATCAACCACCACTTCTAGTAAACTAGCATACTCTTTAAAAAAATACTCTTGAGAATTGATTTTTAAGCACATTGGGCTAATGAAGGCACTCACTTTTTTATAGTAATTTGGAATACTTTCCGATCATGTTATGACGAGTTTGTTATAAATACTATTTCTAATATTAGATAAAATTTAAAAATAATTTATTGTAATTAAATATTTTTTTCCAATATTTAAAAGCAAAAGCTTGGGAGGGAAAAGGTTCGTATTCTCCGATCTTAAATTATACTGAATATTTAATAAATAAATAATTTATTACTAAATAAATAATTATAATGAATTAAATTATATAATACTTTATTAACTAGAATTCGTAGTATTTGGTATTATTTTTATTTGCTTTCTGTCAGTAGAGCACCTTAATTTATAAGTTGTTATCATAAAAGGACTTTTTAACGATCGATACTAGTTTTATCAGCATATAACTGGAATGAGTCGGGTTGTTGATTTGCATGTTACAAAAAATTACTTTTAACTCTTAACTACTAACTTTTATGGTATGGGTTTAATGTGTAGTTTAGGACTGGCTTGTAAATTTGAAGTGTTTTCCTAAACTTAGAAAAAAAACTTGAGAGGTCTTCGTTCCATCCGGGTATCAAGGGATACCCGGATGGAACGAAGTTCCTTTCGATTAATTAGTGAGGGAATTGTAATAAAATTTCATTTTTTTAAGTTGACGTTTAAAAACATAAGAAGACGTTTTAAACTAACTAATTATTAGCTATAACTTAAATAAAATATTTTGATCACAGCGCCGTCTAGCATTAATCATATAGAACAAAATAAGGAATTGTTTTAAAATATTTTAATCACAGCGCCATCTAGCGATAATCATCTAAAACAAAAAAGTGTCGTGACAACTTTTTCATAAGGATTTCCATCTAGCCCTCTTTCGATAACGCGCGATAAGAAACTTCGTTCCAAAAAGTTTATTTTTAATATAAGATTTGCGTTGTTTGTTTTTGAATTGCAAAACACTTTGAATTTACATAACGCTTAATAAATCTATAACCCGACATCGTTTAATAAAATCAAAAAATAAAGAGGTCGTCTAAAGAGTCCTTGAAAACATCGTATTTCAGACTCGAGCGTCTTGTGACGCAACTACGATCGAAATTCAACGGGATACAGCAAACGAACGGACCGGATTCGTTGCCGAGCGAACCCGAGCACGAGACGAACGTTCGCGCGCGACGAACGAGCGTTAACTCCGCGAACAATTCCACAGTCGTGTTCGGACCCGTTACAGATTTGTAGCGAACAATCGGCCAGGCCTTGTGCTCTATTGCACTGGACTTGATTTGGTCTATATTCTATAAAATTAATACGAGACTGTAGATTCGACAAAACGATTTAGCAGTGGCGAAGTGTCCATTTCTTAGAGAAGCCGAATGCTGCCATCTATTGTTAGTCTATGGCTATTAAGTATCGAAGGGGAAGCCGATAGGAATGGAGTTGTATAAAGACTTCGCCACTTGTGACTTGACGGTTTAGTAGACGTTCAAGTGATCGAATGAATGTGAACGAGCCTTGTGAACGATTGTATTGGGCCTAATTGTAATAATGGACAATAAAGGACTTCTAAAATATACGAGTAAATGTACGTTATTATGTAAATTGTATAATAATTTGGATGTAAGAGTAATAATGTAACAAAAAAACTTGAGAGGTGTCATGGGACACCCAAATAGAACGAAGTTCCTTTCGATTAAAAGATATCTTATATTTTTTTTTCCTAACGCGCGATAAGGAACGTGTTTTAAAAGATTTTGATCACAGCGCCATCTAGCGATAATCATCTAAAACAAAAAAGTGTCGTGACAACTTTTCGTAAGATTTTTTTCCGTCTAGCCCCCTTTCGATAACGCGCGATAAGGAACTTCGTTCCAATAACGCACTATTGTAGTTCTTTCCTGCAGTGTTTTATATTGTTTATGATCGTCAAAAAAACTTCATTTAAATCACAAATATAGTCTTTTGATTGGACACATTTTTTTGTTCCAATCGCTCTGTCTCTATAATTTTGTAGTCTTTAGAACATTTCAACACCTTAGTGGGTAGTAAGCTTTAAATTGCTCGGAACATATTAAAACAATTATTGCTAATTTATTATAACAAGATGGTTAAGAATAATTATCACTTACACTATTACTAAACGGGTTCTTACCACGATTATTTTTAATTGAGCGGTCCCGATATTTCAACACTGTTTAAAGCGCCATGATCACGGGAAGACTGAGGAACTGCGGGTAGGTCATTTAAGAGCTGACAAATCTGTCTACCCTCTTTCTCGTTCGTTTGCCGGTACCACTGGAACTCGAACTCTGAAAGTGCTCAAATATCGGGACCGCTCAATTAAAAATAATCGTGGTAAGAACCCGTTTAGTAATAGTGTAAGTGATGTAGATAACCGCGAGTGTTTAAAGAAATTTAAGAATAATTATGTTATTATCAGTAATAGTTGTTTAAACATTAATTTTATATTAATTTAAGTTTCATAGTACAGAATCTCAGTCACAATACTAAACTTAACGCTACCATATTTTATATAAAAAATATTTAATATACTACAGGGTGGATCTGTAACTTTGGACAATCTGACGTGGGGTGAATGACCTGTTGAAATAAAACTTAGAACCACTTGTATTTTAGGAATCGCATAAAAAAAAATTTCATCATAGTATGGAAGTCCTTAACGATAGTCGTACGTTTTCTATACAATGTCAGAAAAAAAAGTTTAACCGATCCAAAAAATAAAAATGGTGCTAAGTTGTATTTCGACAGGTCATTCACCCCACGTCAGATTGTCCAAAGTTACTGATCCACCCTGTATATAGGATTTGATTTTTAAAAAACACATTACATTGATTAAAATTTAAAAATAAAAAATCGCTACGATTTCACAAAAAGAGCATTCTGAACAACAAAAGTGAAGCTTATGATCAAGTTTTTAAATAATCTGTCTTTTATTATTATACTTATTTAGACAGAGATAGAAATATCTATTAAAATTACGATTAAGTTTTAATTTGTACTTACTATTTGTGCTCATATTGTAACACGTGTGATTTGTTTTGTCTCAAAATTGTTAGTAATATTTATTATAAGGTGCTAGTTTAGGAATTTAGATTTGTGTGATAATTTTCTTCGATTTTCTTCACTTATTTTATTTTGAAGTGTGCTTTAAAAAATCTAAAAGAATACTAATAAAAAAGACAGACTTATTTTATGTATTGATTAACAAAGAATGGCTTCAAACGAGGGATTCAGCCTAATCTAACCAATACTTCTGGTACCGTATCCAATCGTCAGGGAGTGGCGCGATGCGAAAGAGTGCGTAACGCGTCGCGCCGTCCCGCATAACCCCGTCCTGGGTTCTGGCCTTAACCGGGGTAAAATTACTCGTCAGTTGTCAAATATCATAGATGACTACTACACAAACGCCAATTTTGGTTAGTTACTAACGGCAGACGCCCTAACTAACAAAGAATATCCACTAATACTTAGATATGCCAATGATCCAAAAAAAACCAACTAAAGCTAAACAAACTATAAAAAAACTTGTAAAATTCAAACAGTATGATGACATACAAACAGTATTAAACGATTTTATTTTATCTTCGAATAATATTGACAAACGAAACGCGAAATTTTTTGGTGACTGTTGACGTTTGCAATTGTCGTCCAATTGGCTTTTCGCACTTGGTGATGTGGATTCAATAAATACGGAGATGTGGTATTTTGAAGTTTGCGAATATTTTTATGTTGAGTATGGACTTGTTAAAACATGGCTTGAAGAGATTATTCGATATTATTGACATTGCAGTCGATGAGCGACGGCAACAACTTATGATCATGTGGGACGTTAGCACGTTCTGCCTACTGGCAAACCCAAGAGTTATTCGATTCAAATCGACTCCTCAAATCGAATAAAAAATCTTGGATCGGACAAATATTTTATAACTATAATTTAATAATTTCGTGATTTTATTAAAAATACATAGGACTTCCTTGTGAATTACATTCGTCTTCAGCAATTTTACTAACATATTACTTGAGATATAATCAAAAGCCAGAGCGCTATGACTTGTCCTTCTTCAAACGAGGCTTGAGGAGGGTCCTTAAAGTTAGGTCGTATGTAGCGACCCCTCAATGTCCCCTGACATTGTAGAGGTTCATGAGCGACGGTAACCACTTACGATCAGGTGGCCCGTTGGCTCGTCTGCCTACATGGCAATAAAAAAAATATATAATCAAAATTATATTACATTTTAATTTCAAATTATACCACATCTCCATATTTTGTAATCCTTTGTAAATTCCGAGAGTTGAAGACCAAAATATATGAGATATTTCAGGAAATATTCCTTGGTGATGTCACGCAAATAAAATGGTGGGAGTCACAAATGAGACCAAAAATTATGGCTCGTTAGCCTTTACCTTATTTTTTATTCATATACAGGGTGGATCTGTAACTTTGGACAATCTGATGTGGGGTGAATGACCTGTTGAAATAAAACAGAACAACTTTTATCTTAGGAATTGAACAAAAAAAAAAATTTCATCATAGTATGGGAGTCCGCAACGATAGTCGTACGTTTTCCATACAATGTCAGAAAATAAAGTTTAACCGATCCAAATAATAAAAATGGTGCTGTTGTATTTCGACAGGCCATTCACCCCACGTCAGATTGTCCAAAGTTACAGATCCATCCTATATTTACATTACTTTTATGATGAATTTCGTCGCAAACCTTTTAAATTATCAACAGAGAATCGGTAATACAGTAAAATACAAATAAATGAATACAGAAAATAAATTTACTCAAAGTTTCTAAAAATATTGCTTAAATCAAATTAGCTTTAAAATCATTTATATTGTCTATATTTATTCCAATGGATAATCATATAAACAAAGTACGGGCGTGACGGGAAAGAGTGCCGAGCACGTAACGCGCCGTCCCTCCAAACCTCGTGCTGGGTTCTGGCCTTAGCCGGGGTTTGGACGCTGAGTGTGAGCGGTTGGAAGTTTTAGTGCGGTTCAACTCCCACATAGGGTGATTTCCTACAACTGAAAAAAAAACCTAAGGCACACTTCAAAATGAAATATTTATAAAAAATCACACCCTGTTTTTCATTATTGTTTGTCAGAAATTCTGTTTATCGACAATATTCTGAAATAGCATGCTTTTGTTTTTACTGAAGTCCTTTTCACACGCATCAGAAATTTGATAAGAGATAAAAGGATAGAACTATGATAATCACAATGTTTTATTTAAATGATTTTAATAAAAAATTAAGTACTTATTTAATGTGATTTTGTCTGTGTTTTAAAATTATTAAGAAATTTCTCGTTGGATTGTTTGTGTGTTCTTCTCTCGTGTGATTGTGTGCTCTCTAACAATATGTTTGTATTAACAAAATAACATGTTTCGACCGACGATCTAATATTACTAGATACCTAAGAATCAGTGGCGTGCAACTCTTGAAAGAAAATAATCATTGCATACCCTAAACTATCGAAATTAAATGCTGTATATTTAATCCAAAAAGCTTTTTTTAATTCAAATTTTGGTGTACATAGCGAAAAAGTGTAATAAACTTGATCCCAGGTCGACAATTTGTAGAAAAATATCAAATTTTACATTTCTACATAGCCTTAACTAAAATATACACGCACGCTACTGCTAAGAACAGTATAGTGTCTCCAAATAACATTACCTACACTAAACGTCAGTTTTCAAATTTCTAAAATTCAAAATTTCTGAAGCAATTTAAGTTTTAAGCGACAGAAAATTCACGTTTTGCACTTTAGAATTATTTTAAGATTTTTCTCTAACTTGCAAAAAATAATGACATCAAAGGACTACCAATTTTTGGTTTTGGTAGTATTTAGTTGATTACATTTTACGCTTTAATGGTGTATCTAGTGTATTTGATTGAAGCCTATTAATTTCTAAAGGTTTTCTCATAGGCATTCTCCCTCAAAGCATTGTGCAATCTGGTCATCTTTTGAGAAGTTTACCCACACTATGTCTATAGATGAATAAGATCATAACCGCAAAAATCCATAGATTAACATTTACTCCAACATGAATCCATTTTCAACAAAAAGTAATAAAACCAAAATTGGCATTTGTCTAATAGTGCCATCTATAGGTGACATTTGACAGCCACAGATCAATGGTTACTTAGGTTTAATGCCATAAAGAGTAGAGTTTTGCTAAAGTTCGGCCGTTCAGAGAATGCGTTCCTGACACGTCGCGATTGAACTGACGACGTAACTTTGTAATGGCGTTGCGGTTACGATAAAAAATATTTTTGCTGGTTGTTTACCGTTTTAACAATTGATGAGCATTAAAAGAACATTATTACATCATAAATCAATGAATGTTATGATTTTTTGCCAAACTGAGTGTCAATTAACTTGGTAAATAATGTTTTTCTAAGTCTAACTGATAGGTGTCAGGAATAGGGTTGCCAGGTCCTCAGACGCAAAAGCCGGACAGACTTGTGAGTTTGTCCTGACATTTGGGTAAAAAATCCGGACGCCTCACATTTTTGAACGACGGCTACTCGTTCGGCGTGATTCAATCTCGATCCGCGCGTGAATTTCGAAACTGAAAAATCCTACCTAAATCCTAACAAGCCGGATGCCGCTTATTTTGGCCGGACAAGCAATCAAAAATCCTACGTATGTCCTGCTTTATCCTAACACCTGGCAACCCTAGTCAGGAACGCATTCTCTGAACGGTCGAACTATAACTCTGTATATCAAGCAAATGGGAAATATTTTCAACTGTGTGTACTTTTCTTTCTACTAACCACCGACTTTAGGTACATAGACTGAAATAACTTATATTAATCATTAAGTTCATACCAAATTTAAATTTAACTTTAGTTTTACTTTTATTGATACAACCTCATTTAATTTGTTTGAAACTGTTTTAATTTGGTAGCATTATTTCATCATTAACTATGTATATTATAATTCATATTTATTATTAATATTTATTATTAACAGTAAAATGGTGCCTTATATGTAACTAATCCGCCCATTAAATAACTATGTAAATAACAATAGCCTTGTATTTTGTTGTATTTAATTGAAATAATATATTTTTAAGATTAATTCAGAAAGAGGTAGCAACTATATATTCAGAACTCAGAATATTGACCATACTGCCTTATACGTATGTATTTAAAGATGTTACATCTCACTATCAATAAAAAAGGCAAATAATACATAATACTTTCATGCATTTTTAACGGGTTCTTACCACGATATTTAATTAATTGAGTTGTCTCGATATTTCAACGTTGTTGCAAACGTCATGATCACGAGAAGACTGACGGCTTCAGATTATCGAGTATGTGGAATCCAGTGCTAAACAAAACAGTCACTAAGGGTTCATGCTCAGAGAGTCTTGTAGATACAGTGAGTGTGGTGTGTCGAGAAGTGAGTTCGAGTTCCAGTGGTGCGACCCAAAAGCGAACGAGAAAGAGGGTAGACAGATTTGTTTGCTCGTAAATCGACCCGCAGTATCCAGTCTTCTCGTGATCATGACGTTTGCAACAACGTTGAAATATCGAGACAACTCAATTAATTAAATATCGTGGTAAGAACCCGTTAAAAATGCATGAAAGTATTATAGAAAGCCGCGAGTGTCTGAATAAGTTTATAAATAATACATATTTTTTGTTCACTACTAGAAATACTTTCATGAATTTCAACCGGTTCTTACCACGATATTTAATTAATTATCGAGTATGTGGAATCCAGTGCTAAACACAACAGTCACTAAGGGTCAGAGAGTCAGAGAGTCTTGTAGATACAGTGAGTGTGGTGTGTCGTGATGTGAGTTCGAGTTCCAGTGGTACTACCCAAAAGCGAACGAGAAAGAGGGTAGACAGATTTGTTTGCTCTTAAATCGACCCGCAGTATCCAGTCTTCTCGTGATCATGACGTTTGCAACAACGTTGAAATATCGAGACAACTCAGTTAATTTAATATCGTGGTTTAAAATGCATGAAAGTATTACAGAAAACCGCGAGTGTCTGAATAAGTTTACTACTAGGAGTACATAAAATTTTTGAAAAAATATGTAGTTACACAAACAACCTGTTTACGATCATATCACAGAGAAAGTAAACAATACATGTAAATTTAACACTATGAAAGATAAAATAATACTAGGTAGTCATTTCTACCAGTCTTTATTTTTGATCAAAAAACTTTCCCTAATTAAAATACTTACAATTATCCTCTACACTGCTAATCTTGAAAGTATATTAAATGATAATTAATAATGTTAATTTTAAAGTCAATTCAAGCATTGTTTTAATTAATTACAAATCTGTATCACTCTATGTTAAATAACACTTGTAGTCACAAAGTATAGTTAATTATAGAAAAAAATGTATATCACATCAATATATTGAAAATCACAATAAGTTGTAAACATTGGAAAAAACGTTTAGTTTACTTTAAAGATAGCGAAAATAAAATAATAATGTAAGTTTGTGATGTAAAATAATTTGGTAAAATTGTTTGCATATCATTAAAGTTTTCGTGTTTAGTGTTTCTCAATATGTAAAATTGAAAATTGTGTTTAAATTCAGTATACATAATGTAAAATTAAGAATATCAATAAATTATTACCCAATTAATATTTATTTTTGATTATTTTGATATTAAATCCCTATGTACTTTTAATTTCGCACATTTTTTTTGTTGTAAAACTAAAGTAATGATAGGTAATATCTACGAAAAATATTAAGTCTTATCTATTGGTACCCAATATTTTACGATTTTGTACCTATTTTATTAGTTTTACTTTGCGGTTATCTACATCACTTACACTATTACTAAACGGGTTCTTGTTGAAAAACTGTGGGTAGGTCATTTAAGAGCAGACAAATCTGTCTACCCTCTTTCTCGTTCGTTTGCCGGTACCACTGGAACTCGAACTCACATTTCGACATACCACACTGACAGTATCGGCTGCCGTCTCAAAACTAGATTTTTTGGCTTTATTTTCGTCTAACACTGGATTCCACATAAAAAAAAAGTTTTTCAGTCTTCCCGTGATCATGGCGCTTGAAACAGTACTGAAATATCGGGACCGCTCAATTAAAAATAATCATGGTAAGAACCCGTTTAGTAATAGTGTAAGTTTTACTTTGATAAAGTATTACTAAGTAGAACTTACTATGTATCTCAGATTCCACTATATCTGAGTATCATGGCATCAGGTCATTTAGTAATAAGTGCCACCACTCATGGATATCTGTGATACCAATATAACCTCTCACCCCCAACCCTCAATTAATATAACCGAACCACAATTAAAATATCGTTATACCCGCTGATACCGACAAAGACCCCGTTACATTTAACCCCAATACACCAGAACCAATTTATTCAAGAGTCTTATAATGTTTCTGTTTTTTGAATTGTTTTCAATAAAAACAATGGCGGCGAGAGCGTCTGTCGCGCGTTGTTCGGTCACGTGGCAGTCACGTGCCGGCGCCATCTTGCCGCAGGGATGGGAAACTTCCGGACACGTCATTGTGGGAAAGGTGTTGCCATTGTATGAAGTGAAGGCTAATCGTGTGTCATCGTGGTTTAATGAGCAAAAGACCGCTAACTGAAAGTGTGGCGAAGATACTTTAGGTGTAAACGATAACATCCTTACTATATAATATTATAAATGCTAAAGTAACTCTGTCTGTCTATGTGTCACGTTACGCTTTCCCGCTTAAACCTCTCAACCGATTTTGACGAAATTTGGCACAGACAATCTTTATACCCTGAGAAAGGACATAGTCTTTTAATTGAAAGTGACACAGATAAAGTTGTGCGACCTGCTAGTAGTAGATTACAAAGCGAAAATAATTCTCACTACATAACATACAACCACGACGGCTTCCTTGTTCGTTTGAGAAATTTGTCATACCGCATGGCGTTCAGACGCGGATTTTACTTTTATTTTGTATATTTTCTTTCTACAAAGCTCGTTTAAAGTACAACTTTCATTCTAGAAAATTCGAAAATCCTTATTGATTCATGCATGTGAGGAAGGACGCATAAATAAATTTCAGAAGGTGTTGATCTGAAACTATTCCTTAGATTATATTATGTAAAGCTTTAGTTGTTCAACTACATAATGCCTTGTACTATGTGATAAGTAGGTACAGCAACAAGTTGACGTCAACAAGAATGAGCATATTAACAATGTTGAAAATAAAATATTTTATTTCATTTCAAATACTGATTTATTGAAAGCGTATTAATTCGTTATTTTTAAAGTGATTACAGCGAGACATGCTCCCTCCCGGCTGTTATGAATATTGTATGTCGCAATTTGTATAATTTGATCATGCCCCACCTGTCTGGCGAGGGCTGTATTCACGTTCATAACTATCCAAAATTGGAAACTCTTTTCTCATAATAAATAATGTTAGTATTAGTATTGTCAGCGATCTGTATTGTGATTTAGCATCTTTACTTTCAATGTTAAAATTCAGATAGATTACTGTTTCAGATCGAAGTTACTCTGAATTGGAAGTGCAAAGTTGCGTATGGGAACTTGCGTTTGGTTAAGATGGATCCTACCAAGGTCGAAGTTTACCGTATATACCTTTAAATTGTCTATAGGTAGGTATTACAATGTTAAAATAGAACGGAACGGTTGAGGAAGAACGATATCACCTAGTATCGTGATCACATCGTTGCATTGAAAAAATGAAATTTGTAATACTTAATGCGGAAATTTAAAAAAATAGGATAAAAAGTATACAATAATGAGATGTTACACCCGCGCTAAACTACCGAAATAACGTACCATGACGAATC
Organism: Trilocha varians; assembly: GCA_030269945.2. Lineage (NCBI taxonomy): Eukaryota > Metazoa > Arthropoda > Insecta > Lepidoptera > Bombycidae > Trilocha > Trilocha varians. The sequence goes on along the minus strand of AP028273.1, from coordinate 8,325,674 downwards.
ACATTAAACATCTTATTGTCCAGATCAACTCCCTAAAAAGTCAGCAGTAACACCTGGCAACATTCAATACGATCGCACTAAGCACATTACCGACTCATCCCTTCACGACCCTCAATAAAATACCTGGATCCACCCTCTTCCCACGCAGCCCTCATTATATTAATACTTGTAAAAATACAATTATAATCATATGCACACGACTGAATTTCCGCTTGCGTTTTACGAGGGTACAACTGTCAGTTTGACAGTACTTTTAGTGTTGCCAGTGCTTAATATGTAATTTGCCGGGATGGGTTGTGCGATAAGTCGGGGTGTTTGATTGATTAAATAAGCGTGCACGTTGCTGATAGCTGGTGGTTAAATACTCTTTTTGATAAGGGAGACGCGACCGCTATTTTTGCTTTAGATGGAACCAGGCATTTTTTGTAGTCTGCTGTAAAAGAGGAGGAGGAGAAATAAGACCGATTTTATGAACCCATCTATTATTAAATCGTTATTAAATTACGTGGGTGGGAAAAAATCATTTTCATCATCTTTGAAAACAAAAAGCTAAAGAATAAAATATACCTAAATGTACCTGTACCTATGTCATAGTCGCCATCAAGAGTAAAATTCCAAAATATCTGTCTGTAACTAAATAACTAAATAACTATCAAGTCTGGTAGGTGCCAAAGCCGTTCCAATCATACGTTTAAATTCTTATAATCATTAATTACCTACTTAGACATATTTCTACCTAACTCTTAAAATACTTAATAACACAGTCAAAACTATGTTGTTCCTTTAAGAAAAGAATAATATAGATCATAAGTATTCAATAAACAATCTTTTGTTATAAACCGCTATCTTTGGACCCCAATACAAACAAATCGCAGTTCAATTACGTAAAACGTGTGACCCTTTGAGGTTATGTTAAACGCATCGGTCACTACCAAAAAAAAAAAACAAAGTCTTGTCAAAGAATATTGAACCTTACAACGAATGTAATAAAGCTGTAAAAATATTATTGGATAGCAAACTAAAGATTTGTGTGGGGTAGTACAATTATTATTTTGCGAGGGAATAAAATGCGTGCGAGTTTTTTTTTTGAAAACTGGTCATCCGTGATGCAAGTGGGTGCACGCTTACTGACACGTGTTATTTTTTAATATGACGTGTTATTAATTTAATTATATTCGTAATTTTTCTTCGATTTGTTTATTGCCTATATGAAATGCACTTACTTTAGTCAGCTGTTGTTTATCTGCCGCCATTTTTTTTGAAATTTGAAAGGTATTGACTGTGATGATGATTTAATTTAAAGGAATAGGTAGTGACCTATGTCATAACGATAAAATTGTTGGAACGAAGTTCTTTATCGCGCGTTATTGAGTAAGGGGGCTAGGCGGAAATTCTTATGAAAAAGTTGTCACGACACTTTTTTTGTTTTAGATGATTATCGTTAGATGGCGCTGTGATTAAAATCTTTTAAAACAATTCCTTATTTTGTTTTATATGATTAATGCTAGATGGCGCTGTGATCAAAATATTTTATTTAAGTTACAAGTTATCGTTTTAAACTAACTAATTATTATAACTTAAATAAATTAAATTTTATTACAATTCCCTCATTAATTAATCAAAAGGAACTTCGTTCCATCCGGGTGTCCTTTGACACCTCTCAAGTTTTTTTACTTCATCACAATTATTATCACAGTTTTCCCTATATTGTTTGGCGTTATTATTTAATTACTCGCGCATGACATCTGTACTACTAGATGTAATAAGAGAAGTTTTTTTTTTATTTGAGATAAACTTCTTTTGGTGCCAGACACTAATAAGGTTTGAGATGTTGGGCGTATCATAAAGTATCTTATGATAAAATAATAGACACAGACTAGTTACAGTAATTTTGAAAATGTATGATTAAGGATTCCATAATTGTAATGACACAGTTTTGAGCGAAACATAAACTCGACAATGTTAAATTTTTTTTTGAATGTTGTTCTACATTCGGTGATTGAATTTTTCCAAAAATTGTGAGTACCAAAATTAAACTTACCTAATCCACAAGTAACAAACATCATAATCGCTATAATACTCTTGAGACCTACTAAATATACCAACACGATGTTTTTGGCAAAATCGAAGAATAAGAAGTACAATTTTATTCGAGTGTGGCGACCAATAATAGCGCGCGAGATCCTGAATCGTGGTATCAACATTTGCAGCATTCGGCGCATATATACGACATCTGAAATCTACTAAACCGGGCTTCGGCCTGACCGGGCATACACTACCTCGCCCGGTCGGAGATCCGGCCATAAGTCCACTGCACTTTAAAAAAACCTACTTTTAGGTGAAAAGTAGATAGATGCGGCACATAATCAAATTAAAATATAAAAGTTGCATAAACAGTGTTGTTTGTAACACAATCATGATAGCATTTAACCTTTAGAGATAACGTGAGACTATAAAATAACAAGATCACCCTATTTAATAACACTTCACAATCGATCTTACAGGTAAGATATTCTATTCTATTTTTCTGCTAATGTACAGGGTATAATTGTAGCAATATTAACTAGGATTTCATATCAAATTAAGCTTACTGTAAAATCTGAAAGAATAACTTAATTTTTCCATCTTATCTTAATATACTTATATAAATCTCGTGTCTTAATATATATAAGTAAGGTCGTTTGACATACCTATTTGTTTGTTCTAGCTGTGTATTGTCATGGAGCTTCAGTTTCCCTCGCTACTCTGTTTCGTAGCGCTGGTCGTCGCGGTCACCGGAGTTTTCAATCTACCCAGCGAATTAGAATCTGAAAACACCGACGTTAATGGAATAAAACAACGTTACCCATCAAGAAGAAACGATCAACTCTACTATGAAATTGCAACAAAAGATTTCGATCGTGCCGTTACTATAGCACAAGAATTTATAGATAATCGCGAAAGTCATGTGATAAAAACTGTCGTTGATCAACTGATAGGACAACATAGAACATATGTTGGAGGCTTCGCTTATAAACTATTCGCAGCTGGACACAGGAAAATAGTTGAAGATCACTTCCCTACGCCATACAGAATGGTATTTAATGACAGTTTAATAAAATTCACCAACAACAGGTTCAACCTTCCAATAGATTTAAGTCAATACACTGACAGTGCTGGTGACTACACTGTCTTTGCTAAATTAGGCACTAGCAACACTAACAACTTTGTTTGGAAACTAGTGCCTGTGGTCGATGCAAACGGCGTTTACTTCAAGATCTATAATACCATGAAGAATGTATATCTGAAGCTGAATACCGACATGGACCTTGACGGTGACCATCAGGCGTTTGCTTCTCCAACCGCAGACACTGAAAGGCATCAATGGATGTTCCAGCCTGTGGAATATGAAGGGAAAGTGTGCTTCTGTATTGTCAACCGAGCTCATAATCAAGCACTCAAGTTGGCTGCTAGTACAAGCGGGAAATACCGAATACTGTATTCCACCTACACCGATTTTTTCAACTATCCAGAACGCTACGGTTGGCGGGTAGATATTATAACAGGTTCATAAGTATAAGATCTTTAGAAAAAAGTGTTTTCTAAACGATTATACATTGATACGATGATTGATTTGAAGAAATGATGATTATAATAAAATGAATTGAGAACAGTATTGGTTTTTGTTCTTCCTAATTGCAAAAGTATCCTGTAACAAAATTAAGTTAATCCTTCTATATCTGTATTTTTATTGCATCAATCGATAGAGTGACTTAGGATTAAATATCTTTAAGAAACATTGTAGATTAAATTACAGGAAAATTACGAAATTCTAGTTTGTCATTAATTTTTTCAAACGAGTATTAATTAACCAAAAATCATAGACTTCACCTTTTCAGAAAAAAATCCTGCTAATCCTCTAATTTATATGGCTATGCTATTTATTTTGGTCCTCCTGCGGATGTCCTCATTACTGATTTGATCACGCAGAGAAACACCCAGATAACCCTCTCCATTGCTCTCCGAGTGACTCCGAGTCGTCTAATAAGACCCATCGTAAGTGATCAAGCTACGTTTGTATGGCCCGAATGAGAACCCGAATATCTCTAACTAGTCGCTTTAAATTTACTATTTGTATAGCTGAATTCACTACTAATTAACTACCTTTATTTTCATCGAAGTATTAAGTAGTTATTTCGTGATAAACAGTGGTCAAGTTACATAAAAAAAATGTTATTTTAAATGCCAATGAAGGTCTAAAACAACAATCTCTTTTGATAGCATTTAACCTTTCCAATAGATAATATGAGCTGATACAATAAAAATATTCCTTCTAAACTTAATTTTAAAACATTTAGCCACTGACGCTCAAGGTAGGACAATTATCTTCATTATTTTATAAATAAAATTGTTTAAACTTGATGTTATTTTATCCTTTAAAAAATATTTTTACGCTTACGATATAATGTCTTTCTGTTCATCTCACATCGTTCAATATAATCGTTTCTCATTACAACTTTCTCATTATAGTTCAAATTGTAATATTAAGGGGGGAGCCTGCTTTAGACGCTTAAAAAAAACGATTTTTGAAGCCTCTAAAGCAGGTTTTACTTAAGGGGGGACCCTTAAGTAAACTTTATAATTAGAATATGTAGGACTAGCACATTCAGATATTAAGTTAAAAAGAAAAAATCTGGGACGCAAGTTTTTCTAACGTTATTTATGTTTTAGGTGGCACCATCATGAAGGTCCAACTTCTCTCGCTACTCTGTTTGGTAGCTCTGGTCGTCGCTGAAGACAACCTTCCCGGCGAACTAGATTTGGAATACACTGCCGCTGATGGAACGAAAGAATATTACCCGTCAAGAAAAGATGACCAACTTTACCACGAAATTGCAGTTCAACGTTTCGACAATGCCCTTGATATAGCACGAGAATTCATCAATGATGGACAAAGTGAAGTGATTACAAAAGTCATCGATCACTTGGTAGAAAATCGCAGGACATACGTGGCAGCCTTCGCTTTCAAACTCTTTGCACATGGACACAGGGATATTGTTGAAAACCACTTCCCTATACCGTACAGGATGATATTCGATGACAGTTTAATAAAATTCACCAACAATTTGTACAACCTTCCAATAGAATACAGTCGCGGGACAGACAGAGATGGAGACTACGGTGCATACGGTAAAGAAAACACTATCAACAAGAATCAATACATTTGGAAACTAGACCCTGTGGTCGATGGCAAAAGCGTTTACTTCAAGATCCGTAATTCCATTAACAATATTTACCTGAAGCTGGGTGTCTCCATGGACGGTGATGGCGACTACCAGGCTTATGGTTCTACAAACTCAGACACTCATAGGCATCAGTGGATGTTCCAACCTGTCAACTCCAAAGGGCAACTGTCGTTCTGCATCATCAACCGAGCTCATTATCACGCGCTGAAGTTATCTGAAAGTGTGAGCGGAGGAGATCGAAAAATATACGCTTCCTATGGCGATTTCTACAACTACCCCGATCGCTTCGGCTGGCGTATAGATATTAAATCAGACAAAAATTAATAATTATTTTAAAATGACGTGTTTTCTTAAAAGATGCCATGAATAAAGAATGATAATAATGAATTTAGAACTGTAACACAATTTTAAAATCTAAATGTTCTTTGGTGCATGTTAAGCGCCATTTATACGATGACATTTCGAGTTTTTATGACAGTTGTTGTCATTTTTCATACTAGTAAACTCGAAAGGCGAAATACGATTATTACTTTGAAATTCTGTTTACACAGAGGCAATAGTGTTCCATGGCGAGACAATTCTCGCCCAAGGTTATGAGCGAGAAGAGTGAATGTTTAGACATAAGAAATATTTTATATTCTTTCGATAATCGTATCTTCGAGGCGAGAAAATGTCATCGTATAAATGACGCTTAATTAAATTGTTATGACTTTTGAATCCCATCTCTGCTTCTATAACAAGTATTGACAATAGATAGGAGTGCAGGGTCGCAATGACTATTGCTTTTTGGCAGTTCTAAATTTGTCTCAGCACCTCCATGGGATACTTCCATACCGTCAGCCACCGGCGCATCCACGAGGACTGCCATGTAATCTTTTCCGCCCTAGATCTGACCGCTCCTCACCGCTGAAGGACGGATGCTCATAGAGACCAGTTGTCCCGGTGGGTTTGACCTCACCGCAAAGTGGCGCGTCACTTCGGGCCCGTGAGACGTCCTGTGGAGAGTGTTATTGGTTACTACAAATTTATCATTTGTATACATAATATGTATAGGCGAGAATTCATTGGAAATTTTGTAGCCATTTGAAAAAGTTCTAGACTTTATATTATTTCACAGTCGATGTTCAAATTGTGACGGGAATGTGATGTGAAGGAATGAGAAACATGTAAAATGATGAGTTCAAAAGTAGATGAATGTTAAAGGAGAGGAAGGTCTAAGAAAATTTTGCTCCCTAAAAATATTCGGTAATCGATAAATTCGAATTTGACAGGAGAAATAAAATAGTAGTTCCTTTGCGATTATGTTAAATATTCTCTAAAATAAGAGCATGATTACATTTTTGATTTGATACATCAAACGAGAGCTAATTTTTAGATTAAGATAAATTTTAAATTAATATATTTACTTGAATTTTAATTAAAATCAAGTTATTATAAAAGTAATACTAACAACAAAAATAAGCAAAATGATCTGATGGTGTGAAGGATGATATCCAACATGTAACAATTTTTGCCAGTGGCTACTGTTACTTCACCAGCTGGCTCAGGGTAAAGAAGAATGAGACTGCTCAGGGAATGGGTTTATAAAATAACACACTTAGCAACAGGCCATAGACATATATTCAAGAATACACACACAAGTTATAAAATTAGATTAACATAAAGAGTTAAATTAAGGTATTAATATATTAAAATACGCTTATAATAGGGAACTGGCTTCATAAAATTAAATGGTGAGATGGTCATAGGTTACATAATTAAAAAAATGATACGTAACTTAATAGGTACGATCAGGATGGTGTGATCCCGAGACAATTCACATCTTATCATCCATTCCAGGACGTCCACGTACGCTCCATGGAAGGCAATTCACAAGTACAACATGTCTCGTATAGTGTGAGACCTAGGGGTGGAACCCTAAAATAAAATTATGACATGGTTGTACATCTCACATATTTGAATACACACTTTAAATATACTGCCAGTTAAATATATGACGAAGTCCGAAGCCCCGACGGGTTTTTAAAATAGATGACGTCAGCCCCGCTGACGTCAGTATCTTCCATAAACTTGTGATCCATTTCCAATAAAAGACTTCTTGAGTTACTTGATGTTTATTGTTCACAATTTGCGTATGTGTTACTCGTAAGGCGGCTCGAACTCGACTGCCTGCAAGCCGTCGATCGGCCTCTATTTATACTAACGTTAAGTCTCGCAAATACAATATTTACGGGCACGTATTATTTTACAGTTTACGTATCAGTGTTTTATTACATTGTTAAGTATCTCGTATGAGTAGTTTCTAGTTACATTTTCTTATTAGGAACTATTATCTAGTGAGTTTTATTGAATTATTATTAAATTATTCTTATGTTTTTATGGCTCGCGCCGATACGGCCATGCTGATAGGCGGTGCGCGCTCTGCACCTGCCTAACTAGTTTATTCTATTATAATTATGAATGGGTTATAGTTTAATCTTAAAGGTTAGGTTTTCGAATGTTCTTGATGGTTCTCGGAGGCTCGGAGTTTCTCGGGGACTCGGAGGTTCTCGAAGGTTTGGAGGTTCTCGGTGGTTTCAGGATGACAAACAGTGCGTGTTCCACACTTGCCTGACTCCAGTTTATCTGTAATGAAGATATGAACTCCTTTGAGATTGGTATCTGTAAGCAACCTCGGTTGCTTATTTGTAAGTTGTTATTTTTTTGTTTTAAGGTTATTTGTAAAGTAAAGTCCACCTTTACTTTGTTTATAGTTGTGAATGAATTGTTATTTTTTGTTTTAAGGTTATTTGTAAAGTAAAGTCCACCTTTACTTTGTTTAAAGTTGTGAGTGAATGTGTAGTGTATGTTATTGTAATTTCTCGGCGCGCCTCGTAGATAATTGTAGGTTATCGGTGGGTCTCGTAGATAATGTAGGATCTTAGAGGATCTCAGAGATTCACTACATTTGTTTTGTAAGTCTCGTAGATAATTGTAATTTCTCGGTGCGTCTCGTAGATAATTGTAGGTTCTCGGCGCGTCTCGTAGATAATTGTAGATTCTCGGAGTGTCTCGTAGATAATTGTAGATTCTCGGAGTGTCTCGTAGATAATTGTAGGATCTCAGAGAGCCTCAGAGATTCACTACGTTTTGTAAGTGTTGTATAAGTGTGATCAATTTTGATATTTGTAGGTTTTATATTGCTGGTTGTGCAACAGCCTGTTTTATAGCTTTACATGACTCTACATGTATTCTTTTTCATTAGGGTAACGGTTATTCTGCTCTGAGGTGACGGTAACTCCACTCTGAGGGTGCAATAGTTTATCAATTTATTATAGCACAGGTGACTCCTCCCATCGTGCAGACGGTAACTCCTCTCCGGCGTGTAACAGTGACTCCTACCCTGGTGTACGGTAACCTCTCGTTCCGATGACCTTATTGCGGGGGGTCCCATTATCTCCGCTCGGGGGTCCCGCTGTCTCCGCTTGGGAAAGGCCTGGCTTTTACTGTTTCTTATTCGTAATAACCACTAGAGGGATTCCGACATCCATCAGAGAAGTCCCGATAATGACAACAGTAATTTTACAACCAGAATAGTTTAAAACAACAGGCTGGTTACACAAACAACCTTTTAATTTAAATGAGCGACAAGCGCTTTGAAATAATAAGTAAATCAATCACCGGATTAGTGTACTGTTCGGTCACTCCTTCGTGAAAGTCTTTCGTTGATAAAGCGGAGCTCTGCCCTCTGCTTAGCTCGCTGTAGTATCTTGATTATTGGTGTGTGAAGAGTCACCGCTGCTGGTGCTCAGGTTCTGGCTGTCAGCAGCGTTCGTTAACAAAATGCTTCGACTGTTCTGTAGAAAACAAAAACATTTGAGTGAAAGTTGCTAACGCAGTAATTTTTTTTTTTTTTTCTTTCTTTTTCTTTTCTTTTTCTTTTCTTTCTTTTTCCTTTCTTTCTTTGTATTTCTCTTTCTTTGGTTTGGGCTATCTGCTGCCTCTGCCAATGATCGGCTATGCCTCGGCCGTCCTGCGGGACACGCGTGCTCGAGTGTCGGCTGCTGGTATTGGTTTTGGTCATGACAGTAGATAGGCTGGAAACAAAGTAAATGTATGCGAGTATGCTATTCGTAATGTAGTTAAATTAACGCGAGTAAGTAGAGATTACACGTAGAATGTAGAGTACTCAGGTTATGATTACTTAGAGTAATTATTATTTACATCAGTAAGGATTACCTTCTCGAAACTTTTGAGGAAAGTTCCGGTAAAATAATGAAAGTCACGGGCCTAGGCCAAGTGAATTATTATTATTATTTTCGTTTTAATTTCCCACTGGTTAGTTGGGGGTATGTCACCACTTCAGCGGGCTTGGCCAAGCTGAAGTGAGTTTAACAATGTTAGAATGATGATGATTAATGACAAAAATTAACCTAGTTAAGTAATCGATAAAAATTTCGTTACTATTCTACAAGTGTTCAGAATAGTTACTTTTTGTAGGAGAGTATAGAGAGATTATTATTATTATTTAACAAGCCTTCACTTCGGATAGGACCTTGCAAGCTAAACTTGACAAACTTCCCGGTTTCTAATTGAAATTACATTTTACACACAGATGTATGACAATGCAATAATTTGACAAAATTGCATTGACTTGATAATGGATTTGGAAGATGGTATTAGGAACTCTTGTGCTAAACATGATAGACTCGTCGTGTTTGGGCTTGTTTTACTGGTATTAGCTAGCACTCTACCGCTATATGAGATTCAGAATCTTAAAAGCTTGCATTTAAAGAGTTCTCTTTAAAATAAACTTTGTCTGTTGAAAACGTGTTAATCTAATTTGATTTCAATTGATTCCAATGATAATCAAGTTTCAATCATTCTATAAGTTACTTTCATGCATTTTGAACGGGTTCTTACCACGATATTTACTTAATTGAGTGGTCTCGATATTTCAACGTTGTATCATAGAAAACCGCGAGTGTTTGAATAAGTTTATTCCTTTAAATTGTTAATTGTCAATAAAACTTGAAACTAATAAAATTGATGCAAAGAGTGATTGAAAAATCTTTGAAATTATTAGAATCCAATTTTTTATCAGGCTCAGTGAAAATGGAGTGAAGTATTTTGGTTTGCTAAACTTAGATACTTGCTAAACTAACTTTTCAGACAAGTAACATTAGGTAAAATTTAAAGATGAATTATAAAAGTTTTGCAACATACCAAAATGAAATTGTGTAAAAAGCCAATGATATCACCGGATTAACTCCATGAAGTGTCTCCATGAAGCTGGCACACGGTGAGGTGAACGCGCGATATGTAGGTGTATGCGAGTGTTCTCGTCACCCGCTCTCGTCCACCGCTCTCGTCCAGCCGCTCGACGTCACCAAGCTTCTAGTCAAGACGCTCGTCGATCGACGTCCCGGGATCACACATAGAAAGATCACATTATTTTATCTGCACTCGATAATCGAACACTGCTTTTATTCTTCTTTGTCCGATTTTGATGATTATAGGTGCTTGTGTCGTTCAAGATACACAATTGAAGTTACGTTGTGACGTTAGAGGTCAGCGCTCGTTGTCGATTGAAACAAGCTTCATATGCATACCCTGATTTCTTGCAGTATGTGCTACCTGTACTTGTTGCACGGTTGAACTTGAATTGGATGAGGCTTTCGTACCTTCTAGTTTTGGTTTATCTGATGTTGGTCTGAACCTGCAGTCTTTTGTTGAGTTGATTTTTTTCTAGCCGATACAGCCATCCCGTCGTCGAGTGCGTCCCATCGGAATAGCGTGTTTTGATTGATGCAGTCACATTCATAAAGGGCGCTTGCACCGCTCTGCCACTGTTGTTGTCTTTACATTCAGTAGTTCGATGCGTAGGCGTTTGTCGCTGATACGTCGCCATCCAACTTATTTTGAGTCACTCTCTTCCATAGGATGCTCGATGTCCTTGGACTAGTCATACGTGTGCTCTCGCAGTAGTATTACGTCCCGTGAATATTGATTTTCAGGTTCAAAGGTTTTTATGAGGTGGTGCTCAACCAGTTATCAGTCCACATTTTTGTTCTTCCTTTTAACAGTGCACACACCTTCATGCATGTCTCGGAGTCGAGATATTTTTAAATTGCTTGATCAATGTGCTGACATCATTCTCTTTTCCCGATATCAGTATCCGGGTCAAACAACGGAAGGTAGATATCCTGAATTTTCATTCTTGCTTGTGCTAGTGGAATACACAAATATTCCGGCATCGTTTGCGTCATGTCCATCATTTGCATGAAGAATTGCGGTGGTACTTCGTTTTGACTTGTATTAGATTCTGTAGCTTGATATTCTTGCTGAGCACCCGGTCGCGGAGAAAGGTGCTGCGGCGTGATACTTCTGGTTAAACTGTTTGGTTGATTGTCTGGATGTAGCCTGCTTGTTGATGTTGCCGGCTTGTTTATGTTGCGTGGGCGTTTCAGATAGGGAGATCTCTTCCGATCCCACTTCTGATGACGAAGTCCGAAGCCCCGACGGGTTTTTAAAATAGATGACGTCAGCCCCGCTGACGTCAGTATCTTCCATAAACTTGTGATCCATTTCCAATAAAAGACTTCTTGAGTTACTTGATGTTTATTGTTCACAATTTGCGTATGTGTTACTCGTAAGGCGGCTCGAACTCGACTGCCTGCAAGCCGTCGATCGGCCTCTATTTATACTAACGTTAAGTCTCGCAAATACAACATTTACGGGCACGTATTATTTTACAGTTTACGTATCAGTGTTTTATTACATTGTTAAGTATCTCGTATGAGTAGTTTCTAGTTACATTTTCTTATTAGGAACTATTATCTAGTGAGTTTTATTGAATTATTATTAAATTATTCTTATGTTTTTATGGCTCGCGCCGATATATATAATAAAACAATAACTCACCGAAGGATCCACGGGCACACTGAATTTTACTAACCCATCACGGGTGTTTACTGAAGACTATTTAACCATTTTAAAAATTATCTCGGAATGAGAAATTAATGTGTGCACTCGGATTTTATACCTTCGGAGACAAAAGAATGCAACATACATCCATAACTATGTACCGGTTTAGTGAGGAGACACGGAACCTAGTGAAGCAGAAAGGGGTCGATAATCGATATCGATAAAGTTTGTGTATTTAATTAAAATATATAAAAAAATATGTTACACAACCCCTTTCGCTATATAAAAAAAATAATTTAATTCGTTAAATTATTTTTTTTTTGTGCTTATTATAAGTTACAAACTTAAGAATAATACAGGAAAACTTTAAATCTAAGTCATTTCAACTTAGGTATACAAAACAAAATAACTAACTTACGTCATATAAGTTATACAAAAAAAAAAACAGTAGGTTAAAGTTAAATTTAAAATTAAAAAAATGAACAATATAAATTACACTAATTATAACAATGCAACATCCTACACAATAAATTACCACCAAGATTTCGAAACCGAAATCTCAGCCCGCACCGAAGATAACTTCGGGACAAAGAAATGGCATGTGGAGTGTTGTTGTAGGGTGAATAGTCTAATAAAATACGTAAATAAATTTGACTAAATAAATAGACAAATGTATATTGAAAATTATCAGCTTACAAACCACTCGGTTATTAAAACCGTAATCCTGATAATTTTCAAAAATAAAAAATAAATAATGTAGTGTGTAAATAATAAATACAAATAAAGTAATGATACATACACTACATTTTATAAAAAAAATACGTGTCTTGAAAAGAACACAATAAACAAAAAATTACAACTGATGGTCAATGCAAATGACTCATCAGGCTGCATAATAAGTAACCGATTTTCAAATCGGTGGGTTCGTGTAACCCAAGAACAAGGTAAATAATTACGTGTCTAAATATAGAACACGAAATAAAAAGTTAAATGAATTTAAGTTAATAAAAAAATTTAAAAAATTATGTTTCAAAAAAAATTCAAGTGTCTATTTTAAAGATCACATGTAAAAGTTAAATTTAATCTGACGGTCTTTATTAGGACTCGATCAGTTTGCAATGGGACTAAGTTAAAAGTATTCTATTTATCTACACTGAAGCTATCGGCATGTGTCTATAAAATAGTAGACACATACAACTGTAGATGCACCAGCCCGTGGAATCTTGTGCTTACGTCAACGACGCAAAAAATCGATTGTGACTATTCAAAAGATCACGAATCTAAATAGGTCATTAGCGTGCCTCATAAGAGGAACACAAAAAAATTACATCTGATGGATCACATCAGAATGCCTATAAAACTAATGACCTAAAAAGCACAAGTCAACGGATGCGCCTTATAGAAAAAGGAACGCACAAAATACATCTGCCGGTCATTCAACGACACAAAGCAGAATGTATATGCAACTACATATATATAAAACCTCAAACTTAAACAGCGAGATATAATAATAGATACGTTGTAAAGTTAATACGTAAATGTATTGCATAAATAAAATAAACAGATACATACATCTAGGATACATATTGTGTGATGATTATATAATGTGAAATGATCGTGTACATCTTTCATCCTTCACTTTCGCTTATTTCATCCTTCGCCTTAAAACTTCTTTCATTCTTCCCACACAGAGATACCATAGTACTTTCATTCTTCCACTCTCACATACTTTCAAAATTATGCACACAAACACTTCATCCATCAGATTTTAGGATTCCTAGACGCAAAAGTTATCCGAATATATCCCATGCAAAACAAAAAATATTACGCACACTAAGTAGCAAATACATAATAAAAAAATGTGTGCGAATATAAATTAAATATTTGACCTTCATCGAGTACGATGTTAAGTTGCTTTAAAGTGGACACTACGAGTGGTATTTGAGGAATATCTACCCTCGCTAATTGATATCCACTCGTACGATATGACGTCGCGTAACAACTTAACGAACGAAACATCGAACCGAGTAATAATAACGTGGTCATTATATAACAATAATGCAGTTTGAACAATTGTAATGATTTGATTAAAATACTGCATTAAAAGAAATACATATTGAAGTTAATTAATAAATTGGATTGATATACCATTGTGCTTTAAAATGTAAAAAATAAAAAATAAGTTAAAAAAAAACACAACGATATTCAATCCTTTGACGAATGACATTATAAAAAAATTAAAAAAGTCTTATTTCGTCAAATAGAAAAATAACACCATCCTATTACGTTATGTAACCGGTATAAAAGAATGGGGTTACTTTCACAAAACGCATAGGAATATATTCAGATAACTGAAATCCTAAAATACGTTCCACGAAAGACCCATACATACTTTTGTGGAGTATTTGATAAAATACGACCATACTCCAGTCCCTCTGCCATCGCCGATGTAGACCACGACGTCGACTTCTCAATCCCGATGGCAATCTTCATCACATCGTCAGATGTATAGGGTTCAGAGTTTGGGCTATATGCCACAAAAAATACGAAGTCACTGAAAACACGCAAATACATATTAATAAATAATTTAAATAAATTCCACTGAGATGTAGATGAAGATAAAAAATACATTAAAAAAACAATTAAATTATAATGCGCGTTTGAACAATACTGCCGTGTTGCTAAGCGAACATGACCTTCACAAGGGCATGTCATATTCTCGAGCCTCGAAGATGGGCGCCATTTTGTAACAATTTTTGCCAGTGGCTACTGTTACTTCACCAGCTGGCTCAGGGTGCTCAGGGAATGGGTTTATAAAATAACACACTTAGCAACAGGCCATAGACATATATTCAAGAATACACACACAAGTTATAAAATTAGATTAACATAAAGAGTTAAATTAAGGTATTAATATATTAAAATACGCTTATAATAGGGAACTGGCTTCATAAAATTAAATGGTGAGATGGTCATAGGTTACATAATTAAAAAAATGATACGTAACTTAATAGGTACGATCAGGATGGTGTGATCCCGAGACAATTCACATCTTATCATCCATTCCAGGACGTCCACGTACGCTCCATGGAAGGCAATTCACAAGTACAACATGTCTCGTATAGTGTGAGACCTAGGGGTGGAACCCTAAAATAAAATTATGACACTTTGTATATCTCACATATAATTTGAATACACACTTTAAATATACTGCCAGTTAAATATATAATAAAACAATAACTCACCGAAGGATCCACGGGCACACTGAATTTTACTAACCCATCACGGGTGTTTACTGAAGACTATTTAACCATTTTAAAAATTATCTCGGAATGAGAAATTAATGTGTGCACTCGGATTTTATACCTTCGGAGACAAAAGAATGCAACATACATCCATAACTATGTACCGGTTTAGTGAGGAGACACGGAACCTAGTGAAGCAGAAAGGGGTCGATAATCGATATCGATAAAGTTTGTGTATTTAATTAAAATATATAAAAAAATATGTTACAAACACACTTATAAAACAAATGACGGTGACGGCCGAACAATATGAAAGTTGGGTAGTGAATATTTTCCACATTGACTCGCCAACGTCCAAACGTAAACAACAAATGACGGTCCGGCAGACCAACATTTAAACGACCAATTTGTATGCATTGGCCGTCATTGAAACCACGTGAAACACCGTTTGATACGAGTAGTTGGTCTACCAGTCGTAATTTGCGTGCATTGAAAGTTGGCAGTTGGCAGCATTGGAAGAAGCAATGAGCTACCTGAGTAGAATAGGGCATTTTCCTGTAACAAACAAAGCGGATAAATCGTTTTTTTCTTATTAAAAATAGATAAAAATAACAAACAGATTGTTATTTCTAACATTAACTATGATAGCATTTAACCTTTCTATGATAGATAACCCGAAACTATAAAAGAACAAGATTCTCCATTTTTTAAATACTTAGCAACAGATGTTAAAGGTAAGATATTATTAATAAATATAATTCTTGAAGATTATTGTTTCCTCTACTAAAAATACTTACGTAATAATATTAATGTGTTCGTCTCAACACTGTATAGTCTATTTGTTGTTCTGCAACGTGATTATACTATACTCGTTTTCGATCTAAAAATTCTGAACCCTATATTCATAACAGTCTTTCGGCACTATAGGTTTGGTGATAATTTCAATATTATTGACGTCACTTTTTTTCCTTACGTTAAAAACACTTTTCTTTGGTAACCACTGTTCAGTGTAATTTTAAGGAAAGTGTGATAATTATGCGACAAAAACACTTTTTCGTCTTAGAATATGCAGTAATTTTTTTTTGCAAAAAAGTTTAGTCTTAGGTAGCTGGTAGTGCCATACAGTCTATTATTAATAGAGAGTTTAGATTTTTTCAACTAGAGAACGACTATAAAATAACACTATAAGTAAAATAAACCTATATGAGACACGAATTTATAATGCAAAAATCAAGAACGTCAATTTTTCTAAACAGATTTTGTATTATAGGTACAATAGGTACTGTCATGGAGCTCCGACTACTATCTCTACTCTGTTTGGTTGCGCTGGTCATCGCGGATGACACCGGCATTATCAACCAAACCGGCGAACTAGATTCCGAAAACATTGACATTAATGGAACAATACAACATTACCCAACAAGAAAAGAAGATCAACTCTACCACGATATTGCAAATGACATATTAGATCGTGCCCTAATATTAGCACAAGAATTTATCAACAATGGTCAAAGTTATGTGATTAAAAATGTCGTCAATCAGTTGATACGACACCAGAGAACAGAGGTTGCAGGTTTTGCTTACAAACTCTTCGCAGCTGGACACAGGAAGATTGTTGAAAATCAATTCCCTGCCCAATTTAAGATGGTATTTACTGATAACGTATTAACATTCGTTAACAACAAGTACAGCCACAATCTAGAAATGGGTCCCTGGGAAGATAAAGATGGCGACGCAACAGTTTACGGCAGAGAATACATTTATAGCAGAATTAGGAGAGATTTATGGAAACTAGAGCCTGTGATCGACGGCGGCGAAGTTTACTTCAAGATTCGTAATTTAAAAGATAAATATTTGAAGCTGGGTAACTCCATGGACGGTGATGGGGACTATCAGGCTTATGCTTCTCCAAGCGCTAACACCCATAGACATCAGTGGATGTTCCAGCCTGTGGAATATGAAGGGAAACTGTGCTTCTGCATCGTCAACCGAGGCCATCCACATGCCCTGAAGTTCGCTGTCAGTGCATACAATGATTACAGAATTGTATACGCTTCTTCTGGTGATTTTTACAACAGTCCCGAACGATTCGGATGGACTGTAAACGTCAACACGGTGTAAAATCGGACTAAGAAATATAAAGAGGAAAAATTAAATTAAATTGTTTGTTGAAAGATGATAATAATAATCAATTTAGTACAATGCTAGTTTCAGTTCTTTCTAATTACAAAAGTACCTATACTATAATAATACAAATAAATAACTAGTTCGATGTTCGAAACTATTATATAAAACTAGCTTTTGCCCGCGACTTCGTTCGCGTGGACTTCAGGTTCGTCCCGTATTATCAAAAATTGTAGCCTATGTGTTATTCTGATGTATAAGCTATATTGTGGTAAAGTTTCATTCAAATCCATTCAGTAGTTTTTACGTGTAAGAGTTCTATCACAAGTATTGACAATAGATAGGTAGGTGTGCAGGGTCGCAATGACTATCACTTTTTGGCAGTCCTAAATTTGTGGGAGTGAAGTCTGCACCTGCATACATACCTCCATATCGTCAGCCACCGGCGCATCGAAGAAGGATGAACCGTGGCGAAGGACCTTCCTTCTGGCATAGGTGTTGACCAGGTGTTCTTTGGGGTTTGTAAAGTACCTGCAGCGGATACAGGTGGACCCGAGGACGAGGTGTCATCATTGTGCGTGTATCCTGGATACGGCGGAGCATACGCTCGCTGTTTGTCCCGCATGGGAGAACTAGAATTAAAGTAGATTAGAGAAACATTAAAAATACAACCAAACAGACCGTTTAGCCTCGCTAATCAGCAGCCAAGTCTGCAGTTCCAAGTACATATAATAGGACAACTAAAGACTAGGTTTTAAGCTTGCCTCAAATTCCTACCCAGAAAATTGAGGAAACCCCGCTGTCCGGACATAATCTTTCCACCATTCTGGACGGAGATGCGGTTTGGTTGAGGCGTTGATATTCCCATCATGGGGTTAATCTATGGTCTGACTTTCATCGTTCTGTCGTTTGGTTAGCAACATCGTTCGACTCCACCCACTCAAAGTCACGCTCTCGGGCCATGTATTTTGTGACATATAGTCGAAGATATCTTGCCCTTGAAGAAACAAAATATTTATAATTATAATTCGTAATTATTTGGAAATAAAAAGCGATAAAATTAAACATAAACATATTGTTATTTCTAATGTTAACTATGATAACTTTTAACTTTTCTAGGATAGATAATGTGAAACTATAAAAGAACGAGATTATCCTAATTATAAACAGTTAGCAACAAATCTTTATGGTAAGGTAATATTTTATTTTAATATTATAAATTTTGTGACTTGATAATGTACTTTTTAAACTGATCGTGTAATTACGAGATAATTCCATTGTGTTGGAAAGAAATCTACGCAGACAAATCGAGAAATCTTGCTCTTAAATATTTAATCATAGCTTTAAAATTACTTGTTCGATTTCAAAAAAGGGGTTGAATTTCCACGATGTCCATCACGTTTTATATGGAACTAGAATTGTCCAAATTCTTTCAACCAAACTAAAGGTATGCGGGGACAAACATAGAAATCAAGGACGTAACTTATTGTATATATTTTTTATTAAAGGTACTAACTGTCATGGGGCTCCAACTTCTATTTCTACTCTGTATGGCAGCGGTGGTCATCGCGGACGACCCAGAAGTTGTCACCCATCCCGGCGAATTAGATTTACAATTCACTGACATTAACGGAACAATACAGCACTACCCCTCAAATAGGGACGACCAACTCTACCACCTTATTGCAATTGACAAATTAGATCATGCCCTTGCTATAGCACAAGAGTTTATCAACAATGGTCAAAGTTATGTGATCAAAAATGTCGTCAATCAGTTGATACGACACCAGAGAGTAGGCGCAGCAGGCTTTGCTTACAAACTCTTCGCAGCTGGACACAGGAAGATTGTTGAAAATCAATTCCCTGCCCAATTTAAGATGGTATTTAGTGATAGCGTATTAACATTCGTCAACAACAAGTACAGACTTAATATAGAGATGGGTTCCTGGGTAGACATAGATAATGACGCCATAGTTTACGGCAGTGACCTTTATAGCCCAATTCACAGAGATTTATGGAAACTAGAGCCTGTGATCGACGGCGGCGATGTTTACTTTAAAATTCGTAATTTAAATGATAAATACTTGAAGCTGGGTAACTCCATGGACGGTGATGGTGACTATCAGGCTTATGCTTCTCCAAGCGCTGACACCCATAGACATCAGTGGATGTTCCAGCCTGTGGAATATGAAGGGAAACTGTGCTTCTGCATCGTCAACCGAGGCCATCCACATGCCCTAAAGTACGCTGTCAATGCGTTCGATGATTATCGACACATATACGCTTCCTCTGGCGATTTTTACAACTACCCCGAACGATTCGGATGGACTGTAAACGTTAAATCAGACGCATAAATAGAAGGTACCCCACAGACAATTGTACATAATAATTAGTGGATGAATAAAAAAAAAGTAAGAAATGTATTGAAAATATATTTATCAGTAATCAAAGTACATAATTTGAGAATATATTTCATAAAAATAGCATAGTTCAAATGTAGACCTTCGCGTTCACGGCATTCATATAATCGAACAGTAAAATCGTTAATCTAGAACAGATCTCAATCTAATACTCTTCATGTTTTCAACCGTTCGTGATGCCCTTAGTCGCCCGGATTTTGGTTTATCGATCGTGGTACCGGTCGGTTTAGACCTTTTAACCCATTTTCAGATTACAGGAATGGTTAGGACATCATTAAAGGGACGAAACCTTTGAAATCTGTCGCAAAATCACCCTTTTTGTGAAACTCGAGCACGTAGAACGCGCGGTCTGCTCCCGAGTAACGCTGCATAGCGACTGAAAACTTCCCAAAAGCCACGTTACCGATTGCCTCCCCTTACCCGCGCTTATGCGAAACCCCCGCGCCCCTCGTATTCGTTGCGTTCAAATTAAAAGAAATATATTGTTTGTAAAAAGATAACAGGATTGATAATAATAAACAATTTAGTACAATGTTAGTTGACCGTTTTTATTCTTCCTAATTGCAGAAATACCTATCCTATATGTGCTTATTATATTAATATTATTGTGTGCAAAGTAGTAAAGTGTGTATAAAGTAGGTATACATAATATACATTAATTTCTTCCAAATAGCGCAAAGTAGCAGTCAGATCTTTAGCTACTTTAAAAAACAATAAAATTCCAAACCAAGACTGAAAGATGTACATACACTATACATATTGTAGGAAATCAAAGGCTGCCAGTGCATTGAAGAACATAAAAACAATCATTTAATGAAAATAAAACTTAAGAGGAAGAAAAGTATGACGCAATCACAACTAATTTTTTCACACAATTCGATTTTTGAATAAGTGCGCCAACATTCCTTGTTAATTTTAAAAAGAGTATGATAACAAAGAGGTTTAAATAAAAAAATATTAAAACTATTTACGGAGGGCGCCATCGTCGACTGTTCTTTACATTTTAAAAATATTAAATAAATACAACTGATTCAGTCGCCGACACATATATAATATGTAAATATATGAATAGATGACAAACAACATCATGTATACAAGGTAAGTTGCTAATGAAGGTACATAATGAAGAAGGATGATTGGTGCTTTGCTTTAATACAGAATTTAAAAAAATAGGTAAGGTTGGTCGATATGAAAAAAAATGTTTTTTGTCCGAAAGCAAACACTTTGAACACTATCTCATATAAATTTGTTTAGATTTGGGTGGTAGTGTTTGTGCTCTGAGAAAGTCGGTTTCATTTTTGTAATAAAATTATTGATAAGTTCATTCGAAACTTGCAGAAATAAACAACCAGGACGTGACCAAACCTCTGTTCATTCGATGACGGACGAATCATCAAGGTACCACGAAAAAGCGCATAGTCACGGCATTTTTGACAGATCTGAGTGTTGCCAGCGGCCACCCACGGCGTGTTTGTACTACTCCTTCCGTTTAATTATCTACTCAAACAGTTTGGGCTTTCAACCTCTCCTCTGTTGAGGCAGGTCCTTGTGATAATCAAGGATCGTATTGTTTTAAGGATTTTTGTTTCGAACTTTTTAATTGTGATTTAGCGGCCAGTATTTCGTGATAAAAATGAGTTATTAATGTAAAGAATACTAAAATGAAGTTTTAGATTGATAATAAACACAAGACATTTCGATCTATTTTTTTAAATAACAGCTTAAATTTGGATTTTCTCGTGAATTATATTTTAGTTTCATTTAAACTTGCCTCAATAGTTATAATATTGATGAAATTATGAAAAAGATCCTTTTCATAATTATAGTAGGTAATTAACAGCCACACAAAAAAAAAACAAAAAGTTAAAACAAAAATCAAAAATTTTTCAAAAAATTTTTAATCTGCCAATACTCTCATCTTCAGTAGACATGTTTGTGTAGGATGTAGCTGTGTTCCCATCCATACGAGAGGCTTCGGAGGGCAACGCAAGTCGCGCCTGAGAGCGCTCAACCACGGGTGGTCCGGTACGCTAGCAGGATGAAATGGATAGGGTCGAGATGAATGTGAATGAATAAATAATATTTAGGGGTGTGTGAATATCGTTCGAATCGAATCGAATATTAATATTCGATTGTAACTGAAATGAGAAAAAATTACCTACTGCACCTTTTTTTAGTCAAAAATACTTTACCTAACAAATAGAAAAAGTAAATCATTTTGTAACCAAATGTGTTTTTTTTATAATGCGCCATGGTAAATACGTTTTTCTACTTGTAAAATCTTCGAAATTTCGAGTTATAATAATAATATTTTTTTAATGTTAATATTCGTAAGTTCGAATTATTCGCACACCCCAATGTTATTCAAATGAATGAAGTTTTAAGTTCATTTTTTAATATTAGTGTAATTATCCTCGTAATTTAGAATGAAACATATTCTTAGGTACTTGAGTAGACTTAAATAAATACTATTTTGGTTAGGTTAGGCAATATATGAATGTTTATATCTTTATTTGTGGTATATTCAGAAAATATACGTCCTATTAACTATAATAGTGCGCTTTTTTTTTCAGTTGGTGGAAATCACCGGACCGGGTATGTGGGAGTTGAACCGCACTAAAACCTCCAACCGCTCACACTCAGCGTCCGAACCCCAGCTGCGGCCAGAACCCAGCACGGGGTTACGAGGGACGACGCGACGCGTTATGCCATCGGCACTCTTTTTCGTCGCGCCGCCCCCGGACGCCGAACCGGCCACCGGCTCTCTCGGTCGCGTGTCACCCTCCCACGGAATACCCCGCTGGGTCAGAACCAGCGTGGGTCGGGGAGTACGCGGTCTACCATCCCCCGGTTGCTCTGACGTAAGGGCGTGCTGAGCGAAACATGGCACCTTCTTTGGTCCCCGCTCGCACTCACATGCATTGGGGACCCGAAACTCTTAGGGGGCCAGAATCCGGGCGAGATCCCGGTCCCGACCCCCTGCTCGACGGCGGATAATAGTGCGCTAAACGCTTAATAATTAATTTATGTTATAAATTTATCGTATTTCAGGAACACACTAAACTGTGACGTGAATCAAAATTTGTTTTTTTATTTTATTGCGTCATCTATTGTCATTTGACAAACGCAGATCAGTGGCTAGAGTCGATATTAAAGTCTCTTCAAGTCCCACTTACACAAGAAAACATAACATATATGAGATGAACTAGCATTTTTATAAGCTTCATTAACTTGCTCTGGATGTACTGTGTAGCTATGTATGTAGGTTCGGGTAGAATTTTGCAAGCTAAATTTGACAAACATCCCAGTTTCCGATTGAGCTGACATTTTGTACACAGATGTATATCGTGTGACAATGCCTCTACCAATGCAATGACAAGTGCGAAATAATATGAAAAATGGTGTTGATCTGATGATGGATTCGGAAGGTCACAGGAAGTCCTGCACTAAATAAGATAGACCTGTCGTTTTTAGGCTTATTTTACTTGTCTTAGCTAGCACTCTACTGAAAAACGAAATTCACGATCTTAAAAGTTTGTATTTAAAGTTTTCTTTAAAATAAATTATTTGTAATAATCTTGCATCAAGTTATTTTCTTTCTACTATCAGCTGTATCCAATTTCACTCCAACCCGTACACTTAACACCGAAGACGCAAGTTTATGATGATTTTACAACGGGTCCACTTATCGCAGCTACCGGCCCACCCCTCTAATTAGATGCACCACCCCCGCGATACATGTTCTATTTGGATGTTCTAACAAGACGTACAAGATATTTCTAAGTTCCTGTGTTAGACATTAATGAAAAAAATATTTTAATGAAAACTTTAAA
This sequence comes from Trilocha varians, assembly GCA_030269945.2. Taxonomy (NCBI): domain Eukaryota; kingdom Metazoa; phylum Arthropoda; class Insecta; order Lepidoptera; family Bombycidae; genus Trilocha; species Trilocha varians. The sequence goes on along the minus strand of AP028273.1, from coordinate 8,301,921 downwards.
TACAAGCTTTTAGATCCTGGATACCAGGTAGTCGTAGAGTGCTAGCTAATACAAGTAAAACGTATCCAAACACGAGGGAGTCTCTTGTTTAGCACAAGAGTTCTTGTAGCCATTTATGGCCTTCCAAATCCATCATCACTTACATAGGTATATTATGTAGTACATAGTTACATCCAGTGCAAGTCAATATAAAGCTTGTAAAAAGGAAAAAATCATAGAACATAATTCTTATATTACTATTATCTTTTTACTTACTCTTATCTTCTATTCTTACTCTGATACATTTCTATTGCAGATGAGTCAACGAGCCGCTTGATCGTAAGTGGTTACCGTTGCTAATTGTTAAGGGACACTGCGAGGCGTTACCTACGTTCTACCTTTAAGTACTAATTTCTACTCTTGTTTGAAGAATATAGAATTTTATTTTAATGCCCTAAAAGGTTATACTAATTGAGATTGTTCGTCGTGTTTAAATATTGTTGACAAAAAGATCTATCGATAGAGAAATTACGATAGAGAAATTATAACAGATAAAATCCTGAATTATGTTATTAAATTTAAAAAAATAACTAATAAACTTAAATCTTTTCCAATATAAAAATAGAAAAATACTTAATTAATTATCAGTACTTTTAGAAGCCCCACTTACAAAATATTAGCATAGCCCTAAACATAAACAGATGATAAAACGAAAAGGCGCAGATTGGCCACAATTAAAATAAAATTAACAGACATCCCCGAAACCGAATCCAGAACAAATATGAAACAAAAGGGACAAGCCACAACAACTCGCTCTTCAACTTTTAATAAACTGCAGATTAGACCGTGGGGCTCCGAATTAATTATTAGTAATCTGTGCATCCTGGAGATTTAAGATAGGGTGAACAAACCAATTTAGAATGAAGTCCAATGATAATTTCGAAATTGTAGTCAGTGGCGATGTTTTGTTAATTTCGGTGTGAATAAATAAATAGTACAATTCGTCAGCTTTGCTTTCAATTAATTTAAATGTAATGTCAATTTCTTATATCAAAAAACATTAATCTAAAATTGTTCACAATGTTGAATTTTTACATACAAAGTGTATGGGAGTTGCTCACAGCTGAGCCTATGGTGACATTCTGTAAAATTTGTATCCTAGGTAATTAAATAAGAATACTCTTCAAATAGTCGTTTTGCCAATTCAAACTAATTTTCACTATAGTTTGAGCATGTTGTTCACCCTATTCATGCATCCCGGGATAAGATTTAAGCTATAAAGTTCCCAGGGATCCCTCGAGGCGGCCACTTGTCCGGGATTACGAGCTGGGATTACTAGGAGCTCGAGGCGACGGGATGGATGATGCACCATCTATAAACATCTGGGAATTTGCTGGTATTACATCTCACTAATATTGTGAAGGGAATGTTTGAGATTGATTTTGTTACTTTTGCACTATGCTGCTTGATTTTGATCTAATTTTTTTAAGAAATTTGGTTCATTCTTGCACAGATACAGGTCTGAATAGTGCGGGGACTATTGTTAAAGTCAAATCAAATCAATCAATTTTTATTTTATTAAAGCACAGTTTAAAAATGTATCATTTATGTATTTTGATAACACTTCAATAGTAAATAGTAGGTATTAATATAACAAATATTCCCTACAGTTTAGCTTATATCGGTACCCATTTAGCACAGCAATTTGAAATAGAGAAGGCGACGCAACAAAAATTGGTTTCTATTAGGTAAGTACTGTAATAGAACGATTTAGGCAAAACAATTAAAAAGTATATAGTCCATTGATGGGTGAGTGGTAATTTTCATTACTTAAAAATATTTTTTGATTGCCTTTTAGGCAGACAAAGAACCCACTTGATCATAAGCGGCTACCGTCCCTCATGAACCTCTGCAATACCAGGAGACACTACAAGTCTTGTGTCAAGTGAAACTACAGTCTTACTAAAACTTTTTAATCCCTAGGAAAATCCATCGACATTTTTTTTCTCGTGTAATCCTTCACAATAGTTTGTGGCATAACTTTAATTGTTTTTTGAGTGGGCTCGCGGTCCCATCGGGGGGACCGTGGGATTGTATGACCCTTAACTGTGAACGCTGGGCTTCGAGCACCACTTCAGAATAGCGATAGTGATTCCGTTTAATATAGACTTGAATACATGATGAGTTTGATAGTAAATTACCGTGAAATTGATTCTCACGCATATATCTATTCATTGTTTATTTTTAATCGCCTTTGTTCAGGCAGTGATTTGCAGAAATATTTATTTTTTCTAAGTGACGTCAGCAATTAGTTCCTTTTTTTTCAGTTGGAGAATATGTGGGAGTTGAACCGCACTAAAAGCTTCAACCGCTCACACTTAGCGTCCGAACCCCGGCTGAGGCCAGAAACGAGTACGGGGTTATGGTGGACGGCACGACGCGTTACGCCCTCTGCACACTTTCCCGTCGCGCCGCCCCAACAATTTGTACCTTGGCGATTAGTTAAATAGTAAACGAAATGAGCCACTGCGAGGTCGCTCCTGCCTTTAAGGACTTTTTTCAAACAGTTTTTGAAGATGGACAAGTCATAGAGCTCGGGAAAAACCGAACTCCTTGGGGTTTTGGTGTATGTATCTATCCTTTATAATTTTCCCAATGTTTATTAAATAAGCGATTCGTTTTGATGTTTTTTTTTTTTTTTTTTTTTATTTATGATAATCCAACAGCGTGTTTACAAAATATTTCATTAAAGTATCAATAAAGCCAATAAGAATTACAGTTATGCAGATTGTATACAATTCTACTAATAGTTATTAATTAAGTATTCTATTAATATACACTTATCAGTAGATTACAATGTTGAATTATTAAGTTGATTGTGTGCGTGTGTGTGTGTTCTTTAACATAAATAATTAAGAAAAGATCATGATGGTTTTTTAGTCTAGTTTAACATTGGGATTGTATACTTTATAAGGACACAAACTAGGAAATAATTACTGCAAAAATAAATCAAAGAAAAAATATAGTTAATAGTACTCCAACTGATATGCTAAAATCTTCAATAGGTATTGTATTGATTGCTTTTGAAAATGTTTTATAAAAACCTTCCGTTACCTATTTAGATGTATTTCAAATAATTATGAATAGTAAAAAAGATGCTACTCATAAAATGCAAGTGTATAAAATTAATTAAATAAATAATAGCAAAAAATGTAATGTCGAGGTCATGAATACTTTGAACAGTTTTAATTGACAGCCAATCAAAATATTGTTGAAAAAACACTTTATTTAAATACTATGTTACTAAACAAATCGCTACTTGATTTTTAAAAGAATTTTTTAACTAGCACTGGATGTAACTATGTAAGTTCGGTTGGAATTTTTCTGATTTGTTCAACTTTTCGCTTTCCGTCTGAGCTGAAGTTTTTTAACCCATAGGTATGTAATAGGGATGTTGCGAATATCAATTTTGGGACTTTGGATGCGAATGCGAATGTTGACCTTTACAACAAAAAGTTCAAGGTTTTTTTATTGACAAGTCAGCAGCAACTTCTAAGAGTCAATATAATTTATGAATTCTATAAAATAGGTACCTATATTTTACCTAATTTAAAACTACTAGGAAGAGAGGGGGTACTATCCTCTCCCCACCTAATCATTGAAACCCCGCAAATTATCTTGAGAACAGAAGCTTGTAGACCCATCGAGTTTGGGCTCATTTTAAAGGTCATATTGAGACCTTTATTTTGGCTCCTTAGATTCCTTATAGCACGCAACGTCAATGCAACTTTAGTCAAAACATTCGCATAACATTCGCATGATTTTTTTGCGAATGTGAATGCGAATATTCGTTACGTCCCTAGTATGTAATAATAATATTGCATGACAATAAACTAATATTATGATCATGAAGTGATCTGATGAAGGAGTTGGAAGGTAGCCATGGGAACTCTTATACAAGATAGACTCATCGTGTTTGGGCTCGTTTTACTTGTCTTGACTAGCACTCTACTTCTACAAGAACGGACATGATTGTTACATGAATAAAAAGTACAAATAAAATAAAATATGTTATATATATATATGTAGTTATGATCACTAAATACTATGTGTTTCCCGACAAATATTTCTTTTTAAAAAAGAAACTCGAAAAAAGTCAGTATTCCCTTACATTGCAGAGGTTCATGAGCGACGCTCAGCACTTACGATCAGGTGACCCATTCACTCGTTTGCCTACGTGGTCAAACTATATTATCTAACTTGCTTTTATTGCAACGTATATATATTTTTTATTTATTAGGGTTACTGACAGTTTCTTACATTTAATCTTAAACCAAATAGATTTTTACCATCATGGAAACTATACGAATATATTTTTTTCTTTTTTTTTTAAATTGATGAGTTTTACAAATAGGTAGGTTTACATAAAAGTCACGAACTTAAGATGATTTTGTTTAGTTAAGGTATGAAAAAGTAAAGGGAACAACTCTTAGGTGAGGGTTGGGGTACCTGTGCCATCGCGTACTATACCTGACCTAGGAAAACAAATATTACGATGTGTTAGGTTAACATGGATAGTCTTGGTTAATTCTACTTAATAGTCATCATGTTTTACATTTTTAAACGGTTTTATTTTTAATTATTTATTTGGAAAACAAACATTAACATAGATTATAATTTATATTAATGTTTATATATATCTATATTCTAAAGATTATATAGTTAGAAGATATATTAGATAGATAGAAGAACTATTTGTTTTCCAAATCAATAATTTAAAAATAAAACCATTTAAATATAGATTCTATCTTACACCTAAGTTTAAGAGCCAAAAAAAGCAATGAAATAATTAAGTAGATGATACTATGATAAGTTTAAATTTGTGTTTAAATAATTATTTAATTGATGTATTTTGAAGTAAAAAACAAACAACACAATTTAACACAATTTTAATACAATTTAAAAATGACTTGCACAAAATTGGAACCAAAAGAGGCATATCCACATTATCACAATCAATATTAGGATTTACATTATTTTCATATTTTTGGTTTCGTGGTTATTTTTTGTGTGACGTGTTAAGTGGCTCTATGGACCACCCATGGAGCAGGAAAATCCCGTAGTCGCACCTCAATGCGTCTAATTAATACATTATTGTCAAATATGGTTGATAATTAGAGTTTTTTTTTGAGGAAAAAAATAATAGAAAAGTTTTTTTAGTAATTTAATATTATCCTGTTGAATATGTTATTATTAGTTTTTATTTACTTATGCTTAACGCTTAATACTAAGGAGGGTTTTTTGTGTGTGCATAATTAATAATCGAATAAGTACTTACGAGGTGTTGCTGAGTAGATTTAATAAGTTGATCTATGAATGTGAATTTAATGTATATATAAAATGTTAGTCGTGGTGGGGTAGTGGTCGAAGCGCGTCCTTCCGTACGGGAGGTCACGGGTTTAAATCCGGCCGGCTTGTACCTCTAAATCTAAATGTGAAAAAGATTTATGTGCAATTTTTCACAAAACCACTGGCTAAAAACGGTGAAGGAAAACATCGTCAGGAAACCTGCATATTGGAAAAGAGTTCTAAAAAAATCTTAGAAGATATGTGAAGTCCTCAATCTGGGCCAAACCAAAACTGGGCATGCGTGGTGGACTATGCCTAATCCCTCTTCTGAGGAGACCTGAGTCGAACAGTAGCCGGTAATGGGTTGGTACATATAATGTCAATGTATATTATTTTAAACGAATAATGCAATAGAGTTGACATGTTGTTTCGTATTAAACGAAATAGAAAGATATAACTAAAAAAAATGATACTAAATTCCACAGAGAATGGAATACTTGATATACCTAATGAATCTTTTGAATGTTTCCGAAGGTGAACTATATACTGTTAGTTCTTATATTAAGTCATAATATAACTCATAATTAATATTAAATATGATGGTTTATGATCGATTACTTTTTCTCATAAATTATCTCTACAAAAAAAAAAGATTTTTTACAATATTTATCAATAACACCCACTATAACATACACGTAATATTACAGTTAATTAATCAAAATTAATACTAGATAGAAGCACAAAGATTTTTTTAATCAATCACTTACTACATTAAAATTAATTTGACTGTCCGCTTCTTAACACACGTTGACGCAAATTCCTTTTTTGTCATTGGACTCGTACAGAAGAGCTCTCAGCCTTTTGATTACGCTCTTCAAACTTGATTTACTGCTTTGAGATATCAGATATTTTGATAGTGTTTTTGTGTTCTGATGTAATGGGTCTAAAACTGTAGACTATTATGCAAAGTCATTCGAAATTCCTGATAAGTAAGATATTTCCTTGTCTTCATGATGAGAGTAATGATGACAAATTATAAAGAGGTTCATAAAACATTTGATTAAGTATTATAGTTTATTCAGGAAAACTTAAAATAACAATACATTATTTTAGGCTGATAAATATAGTTTTTGTTCAAATTAGATGTTTTTTTGTTCGATTTGCAAGCATATGACTTATCTATTATTGGAGTTCAGTTCAGTAACACAATGAAAACTCCTTGGTTCACAGTAACAGTTTATTCTTCTTCCAAAATCAGTATAATCATCCTCCAAAACTCAGTCACAATTACTCCCAACTCTGTTCACTTTGAAATCACGTCGTCTGCTGTCCTTAAACGATAGTTCATTGAGAAATAAATCAGATGGCGCCACTAGTATTTCCGTTTTCATAAACATGTAAATTGTAATAAAATTAAAAGAATTTAACAACACTCTTATGAAATGATTCATCACAACCGGAAGTCTTTCCTTTAAATCGATGTAATACCCGCTTCTACAAACAATTAAATAGAATTAGAGACAAGTCACCTAACACTATAATTTTGTGATATCAATCGTTGTATTTATTTGTCATGGGAAGGACAGAATTACCTAAAACAACTGATGAGTGTACCAACACTGTGTTCTGCACATATCAACACATCACTTAACTTAAAGTAAAACATAAATGTTTTTGGAACGAAGTTCCTTATTTTTTATTGTCATGTTGGCAGACGACCCAACCCGATCGTTAGTGATCGGAACTACCTACGACCTGCCTTTAAATACTATCTTCAAATATACATACTTTAATCCATGTTTTGACTGTATTCTGTTGTGTGTAATAATAATAAATAAATAGAAACGAGATGTACCTACAATTTGTTTATATTTAAATACAACATATTTAATCGAGTATCAAAACATTTTCACAGTTTCCTGAGCACCGTTCGAAGTTCTACCAATAAGATAAACTAAACACTTGTAATCAGACACAATGGAATCTGTTATTTTATTTACAAGGTCGTTTTTTTTTATTTATGTAACTAGTAATGCGTAGTGACAAATGTTCGGAAAAAGAATGTATATAGAAAAAAAACTTAAATTATGACTCTATTGGCGAATATTGAGGCCGTCGTTTTGGCCAAGAATTCCCGTACAAGTAACATCTTTGAAGTGGCAATGGGCAAGACACATTGTGCGAAGAACGGATGGCAGATGGGGCCGAAAAGTTCTGGAGTGGCGACCACGAGCCGGTAGGCGAAATGTTGGTAGACCCCCCACAAGATGGACCGACGATCTGGTCAAGATCGCGGGAGGTCACTGCATGCAGATGGCGCAAGACCGGTCGATGTGGCGAGGTTTGGGGGAGGCCTATGTCCAGCAGTGGACGTCTACAGGCTGATGATGATGATGATTATGATGATAACATTTTACTGTAGGTACTGTTTTGCTTTGACTTTCAAAATTAATTATTTGACTTTGATAAAGTCCACTGCTAAACTCGAGTGCTCTTAAAGAAGCATGTATCCACGCTTCTCTATACAAAATGAGGTCTTTACATAATAATAGGTATCTTCTTCAAGTTCAAATTCCACAAGTTTAAGCTTTCAACTTTTCATTTTTGCTGTTACACCGAATATTAAGCTTAAAGAAATAATATACTGCGAATTTTTCGAGAATTTTTAATATTTGTCTTTTGCCTACTCAAAGAGGCATGGAGCGAAAATAAATAGGTTTGTTTCAATTATCCACACAGTTTAGTTTATTATTTTAATAACTTTAATTTTAATCTTATCATGTTAAATTACATCTCAAACTCGAGAGCTAACCGGTAGCCGTCTTACATAATATTTACTTAATGAGAACAAGTTCCTGAGTATTGGCCCTCTCTGAGCTCGCCACTCGACTTCTAGTACAGAAAAAACTACACAGTTAAATTATAAGGTAAAAACGTTTAAAATACGCAGTAGCGTTTGTTTTTACGAGTATTGAATGAATACAAAGTTTTTTTAAATGCAGTACACATACAACAGCCTACAGTTTGATGGTAAGTGGTGACTCGTGAACCTCTGCAATACCAGGGAATTAGGAGGCCATTACCCGGATGGATGTATTCTGTTGATACTATACAGAACATTTCTTATACCTTTTTTAAAGAGGGGGGAAATGTCACAGCGCTTCGGGAACACCGAGGACGGGAGTCCATTTTGAATCCGTCTGGTATGGTGAAGGACAAGTGGATTGAAGAACAAAAAACACATTTACCTAATATAGGGTGGGCAATCTAACGTTTGCATTTTGAACTACTGTTTATTTAGAGAATGACAGCTCAAATGTCATTCAATTTGTGTTCATAATTTAGTTAAAGGTTTGACATTTACGAAATGGGACGTTTTCGGTTCGCCCAATGGGTAGAAGATCGTTTGGCCAAATATGAGCATTTTTACCGAAAAATCGTCTTTTCAGATGAAGCCCATTTTCACCTCGGAGGCTATGTCAATAAGCAAAATTGTCACATCTGCGGGTCGGAAAATCCACACGTCACCATTGAGAAGCCAATGCACCCACAATGAGTTATGGTTTGGTGTGGATTTTGGTCCGGCGGCATCATTCAAAAATAAGCAAGGAGCCGCCGTTACGGTCAATGGCGAGCGTTACCGTGCTATGCTCAACGGATTTTTGTTTCCAAAAGTTGAAGAGTATGACATGGACGACATTTGGTTTCAACAAGATGGCGTAACATGACAATTGAACTTTTGGAAAATGCAAACTTTATATGGTCCACCCACTATCACCAGTGTTTCTCAGGATGGTGGTTATTTTTTTCGATCTGACATAGCTTTATGATATCAACAAGTATAACATCAATCAATATTTCATGTATGTTAAAAATAAACTATTTCATTTATTATTCTAAATGGGTAACTCGTTTCACTAATCGATTCATTCCTTTTACAATTTTAGGGGCTTTTCGTTTTTCTCAGACGTGTTCTTGTGAGTGGGCGCGAGTTCTAATGGCATTCTGTGGGTTGCTGTGTTAATTTAAAAGGACTATGGTGCTCAAAGTTGCAGTGTTTTATGATATTGTTGTCATATAAAATATCCGTAATCCGTAACAACCCATTACTGCTTACTATTCGGCTCAGGTCTCCTCGGAAGAGGGTTTTTCATTTAAAGTATATTATATTATATTAGAATTCCTACCTTTAATAGAGTAAGCGGCCTGTTTTATTATACTTAGGCATTAATTTCTGAACAAACTCTTAAGATGATTCGATGCTTGAAATTTGTATATTAAGTGTAAGTACAGGAAGCCATCACTATCGCTACTAGCAAAATATATTGATTAGAATTTTTACCGCTTACAAATTTCTAGTCTATATTTTGAGACTACAAAAATAGCCACACCAAAATTATGTTTATCGATACAACTATAAAACCTACAAAGCTAAAGAACTTACTTAGTTAGAACAGACATCTTAGGATTTGTCTCTTACGATTTCAAATTTATTTTCTGTATTGGATATTCAGTTCAGTATTGTTAGCTATTTTAAAGTCCAAAGTTTGAGAGCCACTGTGTCAGTCGTTGTGTTAATATCATTTGTACGCGGTCGGAGCTCCCTTCTAAGGAAATTTCACCTTCCTTACCCGAACCACTACTGATTTGTGTGTGGTCAGCTAATGCGTTTTAGCCTTAACATAGCCTTTAAAATATTTGTGGAAATTGTATAACAATAATAGTAATATAAGTTTCGTACAAAAATAATTTATGAACTTAAGATTTACGTGGGTAATCCAAAACAGTTTTTTTTGAAACTTATAGACATAGACATAGATATAAGTTTATTTGTGTGTAAAAAAGAACATACAGACACATATTTAAAAGTTAACAAAAAAGTTCACACACAAAACGGCCGAAACTCAGCATGTTGCCGGTTGCCTACCACAGAAACTTTGTAGTCGACACCCGGCGCTGGTTTTCAGTTCCGACCGGCATCGACGACACACATGTCAAACGCGTACAACGAAGACATAAACTTAAAAGTACTTAAAAGTAAAATATACCCAGAACAAAAATTTAGAAAAAATAAAATAAGGCAAAAAATAAAAAGATGTAAAATTTAATTTAAAAAGCTAAGTAGAACTAAAACTTCGTTAGGCATTAAAAAAATAATGGTAAAGTAAGTAACTACCATGGTAATTATAATAGTAGAGTAGAATTTGTGCTCTCCTGTAAAATTTACAAAATGTAGATACGTTCATCTGACACCGCGAATTACTGTCTATAGAAATTATATTTGGAGAACTAAAATATAAAAGATGAAAGAACCCATAGGGCAACTGCCTGTTCCTTTTACTGAGGATACATGAGTCCCAACAGTAGACATTAATGCGTAGTAGTATCTACAGGTAACAAAAATGTTATCTTAATTCTACAATTCCATTGCACGCGAACTAAAATTACACATAGCTAGTGATACGGTAACTAATGTAGATACCTAGGCGTGAAATGACTCCAGAATAAAATGAAAATGAAATGGGTTGTACCTACTCAAAATTTGCTACAAATCGTGTCGAATTACTTCTAAGGTCACACCGTTTTTTAAAGTTAAATATCCCTCGTGTTCCTGTTCACTGCTCAGAGTCATTACGGTGGTCGCCGTCGTAGATCTTATACAGAGTGATTTTTTAAAGAAGGTACATATTGCAGGAGGGTAATGAGTACTCTGTTATAATACGGAATATTACAAAAAATAGGTAAAAATTTTTTTTTTTTTAATCTAAATTCGACAAAACTAACTCAAACATAAACAATTTCGGCTAAAAGAGTGTTGACTAACGACCTCTAGTGATCTCGCGCACCCCACACCTCCGCCACACCCATCAGCTGTCGAAAAACCATCATTTTGCAAGAATTTTAGTTATTTTTAAGTTGCGATTACTAAGGCATTAAGCCATATTCTTTGGTAATAATATTTTAACTGGTCGTATATAACCATCAGCTACCATGACCTTCAATATGTACCCTCAATAGGAAATCACCCTGTATACACACGAGTTACAGTGAGAAGTGGATTACCCGAACACAGCTAAAATATTAGAATCTCACGTCAAAATTCGCTCCATCTTCAAACCATGACAAAGGTAGGATGTACCTTTGTACGAGGTCTTCGTCACTAACAACATTACGTGATGTTATTGTAAAATGTCAACTTAACGTCACCTGTGTTGTAGATAAAAACAGATAGTAGTTTTTGCTAAATATTGTTGAAAGAATTTGGATTTAACACGTCCATTTTGTATTGGTTAATGTGTACCTGTAATTAGTTGTTTTGGCTGTAAATTTATTAATTTACCACTCTTTTCATTTAGGGTTTACAGTCGTAGGTAGTTAAAAGAACATTCATTTTTAAGCCTACCCCAATACAACATTCAACCAAAAAAAAGTTTTTCAGTTGGAGGAAATCACCGGATCCGGGGTATGTGGTAGTTCAATTGCACTAAAACCTCCAACTGCTCACACTCAGCGTCCGAACTCTAGCTGAGGCCAGAACCCAGCACGGGGTTTGGAGGGACGGCGCGACGCGTTACGCGCTCGGTACTCTTTCCCGTCGCTCCGTACTCGGACGTCGAACCGGTAGCCGCCGGCTCTCTCGGTCGGCGGAGGGAGTGACGCCTTAAAGGACGTCATAGTGCGCAAGGCATTCTTTCGCCTCGCCAAACCCCGTGCTTAGTTCTGGCTTCAGCCGGGGTTCGGACGTAGAGTATTAGCGGTTGGAGGTTGTAGTAATCTCTCACATATCCGACAGAAAACTGGCCATTTGCTTCAACTAAAAATAAAGTCTAAGCGCTATTACATAGAGCTTAATATACACTATATTAAAACTATCTTGCCTGTGCCAAAAAATCAAAAAGGAAACACAAACAAACAATAAGTTTAACAATGACCATTTTATCTTCACAACCTGTCCGGCAATTAGTCCACTAATCCTATTGCTCTGTACCTGCTTAGCTATTGTACCTTTATCTTAATACTATCCCTTAAGAAAGTACCTTAAACGTGAATGAACGTGAGAAATAAACAAATATTTAACGCTTTAAGTATACATAAATATTGGAATTGTAGCGTTTTTGTGTAGATTTCAAATTCGTAAGAAGTGATTCCTTGAAGTGTCGTAGGTAAATCACCTAAAACTGGTATCAACAACACATCAGTACTGTTGAGTTTTTTTTTTTTTTTTTTTAGTTGGAGGAAATCTCTGGATCCCCACCGGCTTTCCGAAGCCCGCCAAGATGGGACCGCGTGTAGTACTGTTGAGTTTAAAGTAATTCTACAACTCATTGAAATAAGGTTGTTTTTTTATAAAAATAATATTTTTACAAAAGTTTCTCTCGATTTTTCTGATATCAAAAAAAAATCATCAAAATCGGTTTATAAACGATGAAGTAAGCCGCGAATAAACGCGAAATGAGATACCTATACGTTTTTAGAGATTGATTGTTGTTTTCATCCATTGGACAGACGGAGTTACTACCTATGACCTTACCTACCTTAAGAATAAATCTCATTTAATCATTCAATTGGAAATTAATCAAAATGAACGGTGCCTCTTTAAGTACATTTGACAGCCACAATAGACACAATAGTGGTAAAACAACAAGTGGGTATTTCTATCTTTCTTTAGTTCCACCTTATCCCATTCAGATTGCACCCTAGGAAAACACGTTCAGTACATTCCAAACTTCATTAAATATCGAAAATACAAAACAGAATCAACGACAAAGCTTATCATGTACAAACAGAGCAGTTAATTGCCGGAGTCAGCCGAAATGTCTTCCGACAAACAACGGCTAATTAGGACGCCCTAATCACATGCAAACACAGTGTACATGGATAAAGTTCAACCTACATACTTTAATTTGTAAGTATTGAGAATCTATTTAATTAATTAATTCTTTATTATACTAAAAACGGTGCTTTAAAATAAACCTACCAGTAGTTAGGCGCTATGTCTTGTCCTTCTTCAAACGAGGCTTAAAGAAAGTCCTTAAAGGTGGGCCGTAGGTAACGGCCCCGTTGACATTGCAGAGGTCCATGAGCAACGGTAACCATTTACGATCAGGCCCGTTAGCTCGTCTGTCTACAAGGGAATAAAAATAAATTGAAACGCATTTGATTGCTTTAAGAATATTATTTAACATGTTCATGTATAGTATTCTTATACCTACTACTTTTTTCTTAGAAACTCAAATGGGACAGTAGTGTTGAACCTATGTCTTCCTATCTGATTACTTACTAAGATATAGCTACTTCAGCTAGCTACAACACATTCTTAGAATCCAGTTGTAGTTTTAAATAATAATTATGTTTTCCTCAGGTAAGTAATATACCTATGAAATGTCTGTATTTTTGGTAACTCATACCAGTGTTAAACTTAATGTAGTAAGATAAGCTAGATTGAGGTTTTGAGTTTCTTTAGCCAGTTCTTCTCGAGACGGATGCAATTTTTTTTGAAATTATTATAAGTGTTTTGTTATGTCTTTTAAAATATGCCTACATCAGCGGGAAATGATTTGACTTTGAAGTTTTACTTATTTAACCTCTTTAAGTTAAAGAATAGAAAATAAACTATGCCTAAAAAGTGTACACCTAGAACATCTCTTAGATGATACTGCAGACGTAGACTGGTAGGTACATTATTGATAAGATGCATTTCTACATTACTGTATACATATTGACACAATGATAACATTACATATCAGTAGGTAACTACATCATGTCTCTGAACAGAACAAAAGGGAGTGAAACAATTATATTTAAAGTCTAGTTGAACTATGCAGAGTTATGTGTGTGTTCATCTGTGGTACAAAGGTAGAATTAGGCCTCGTTTTATTGCAAGACAGATAAAGTAACTTACAGCCCGTATAATATTAAGCAGTAACCATTGCTCATGGACCTCTGTAATGCCAGGTAATTGTTTTATCCAGCAGGGGTCGTTATTCAACACAAAATTTGCAAAGTAAGAGCAGAAAAATTTGTTCATTTACGCATAAAAACCTCTAAATGATCAGAGTTTCTCTACTACATTATACACATAAACCTTCCTCTTCAATCACTATCCATAAAGAATGTGTAATTCTAAAGATTTAGGTATACATTTACATAATTTTATACCTACTAGGTATGTAATGGTACATCATATTAACACAACACCAATCAAGCAGAACAACTTGTGTCGGGATAAACTAACTCTTTATTTATTTAATTACTTTATTATACACTAGCTAACCCGCGCAACTTCGTTCACAAAGGGAAACAATACATCACCTTCCTCGATAAATGAACTTTCAAAAACTGAAATAATTTTTGAAATCGAATCAGTTTCTGGGCCCTTTCGAGACAAACAAACAGTGAAGCCTCTCCTTTTTATAATATTAGTATAGACTACAGAAATACAACAAGTTATACTAAAAATGATGCACAAAAAAACTATGTAAAGAACATATAGGTACTGTTCAGAATACGTTAGGAATAAAATGTAAAAGTGATATGAATGTGTCGTGTGCAAAGGCTCGGGTTGCGCGGGGTGCGGTACACGCATCCACCATTAGCTCGGATCCGGTGTCACTACGACTCACTGCTGTGTTCCACTCACGACTAATGTGGTAAAACAGTAACTAAAAAGAACTAACTATAAAGAAGTGTAAGTAGAATGACAATGATATGCCTACAAGAGTACTCCGCAATCTTTTTCTGAACCAAGTGCATCTAGGAAAACGAAAATTTTGGAAGGATACATTAATTTATATATTTTTTTATATTTATTTATTTCAATCAATTATAGATCATATTAGTACCTAGGCAATTACAAAATTTCATTAAATTAGATTAAATTATATTTATTATGCTAACAAATATTATTAGTTAAAGAGGGACACATCAGTTGTTTGTTTGTTTGACGAAAAGTATTTTCTTATATTACTCAACATTTCCTAAATGATAGTTAATCATCAAAATATGCATTTTTTTTTATTGCTTAATAGATACACGAACCTACGGCCCATCTGATGGTAAGCGGTTACCGTCGCTTATGGACCTCTGGAATGCCAGGGCAAAGAGGGGCCGCTTTCTATCACTTTGACTTTGACTTTAACTTTGACTTTGTCATAGCGCTCCGGAAACACCGTGGATGGGAGTCCATTCCAGGTCGGAATGGTGCGGGACAAAAAGGATATTTTGAACCGGACTGTGGATGAACGCAGCGGTTCCAAGTAAAGTTGATGAACTTTACCCTGCGGCATGTAGAGCGATGGTAAAAGGGAGATGACGGAATCATCTCAAAGAGTTCCTCGGACCATTCTCCATGAACCAAACGATAAAGAATGCACAGAGAGCTAAAATCTCTCCTTATCATATAAATCATCATTTTCCATCTATTCATTTATAAAATGAGCATTCATTAAAAAATAATGTTCATTTGTAAAAATTGGGCACGATTTTATTTCTTAGGGAAAAAACAGTCATAAAAGTTACAGATAATTTTATGAAAAATAATAGGTAATACAGAGAACAACAAACTTTCCACAAAATAAAGTGTCTCATTAGATTTGAAGACAAACGATGTGACGTATCGGTGTTATAATCTGGGGATAAATTTGGAATTTTTATGTTTGTAATTATGTATTAAGTAAGTTTAGTCTGTAATGTGATATATATATTTTTTTTTCTTTTAAACTATACAATTTCTTAAATTATTTACAGTTTTTAGAATTATAGTTTTATTTGTGTTTGTGCTTTATCAATTTTACAATGGTCTTAATTGTACAAATGTAATGTGTATTTCTTTCTTGTTCAAATGTAATGTGTTCTTACTCTTAGTAAAATGTGCGTCACTCAAAATTGGTACCGACTGAAAAACAGCGTCGGGAAAGTGTCGTTCTGATCGGCGTTCCTTCGGCATATGCTGAGTCGGGGACCAATTTTGAGCACTAATGTTAAAGTAGCATTAGTTACTATAATTAAGTAATTTTGTAGTCTGTATTGTCAAATTGTGCTCAAAATAAATTATTTTATTATATTATATTATTACTAGCTGCCCTGCGCAACTTCGTCTGCGTCGCATAGGAATTGTTCCCGGCAATCTAAAGTACTCATCAGGACGCTTCATTAGAGCCTAAACACGATGAGGTTATTATATATTTATATCTTGCTTAATGACGGAGTTCCCATAGCCACCTTCCAGCTCCATCATCAGACCTTGACCAACTGTAAATCTAAATCATTCTCGAATCTCCACGAACACACACAAAAAATTTCATCAAAATCGGTCCAGTCGTTTAGGAGGAGTTCAGTCACATACAGACGAACACAAGAAATATATATATTAAGATTATAATTTTAGTTTATACAACGCAACTAAGATAGTTTACTGAAACTGCTCTAATCATCCGAGTACCAAGTAGAACATACCCCTTATATTACCCTCCTCGTTTCTCCGTACCAGTATTCGGTAACATTATCTCTCTCTATTTACTTACTCATATATACATATAGAGATTTACATAACGTACATTTACTTACGTGGAAAAGTTTCTTTGTCTTTTGGTTTGGTCTTTTACACTTTTGTGTTGCTTCGATTAAATATAGCTAGATAGACACTGAACAGAAGATAGTGTTTATAATAGAACTCAATGAAGATATGTTTATTCTACCACATTCCTAAACGATACTCATAAATTACTTAATACATTTTTTAATTTCTAGTTTTGATTTTTTTTTTTTTATTTGGTCCACTTGGTAACTGAGATAAACTATTAAATACATCGTTACTTATTGTCTAGTACATAGGTAATATTAATTATGAGTTAAAATTGAATAACTTCCAAAAGAGTATGTATGTATTTTCTTGTTTTTTTTTTATGTTTGTTCCCGCATAACTGTAGTTAGGCTGGACCGACTTGGATGATTCTGGTGTCAGATGTTGAGATGAAAGGTGACGTGGGTGTCTTTTGGTGTCAGACTTTTGGATTTGTGTTTCAAAATGTTAATTTGTAACGGATTTCACCATTTGCTTTTTGCGTTTTTACGTGTAGGTTCTTATCTTTTATTCCAGATTTAATTTATATTCAGTTAATATACGTTAAAGATTGGTATTTCAATAAAGACCATTTTTATTTTTTTGGAATTCAACGCCATTTGATTACAATAAACACATTCATATATAGTTTTATAATGTCAATAAGCATGATAAATGTGAAGAAATCAGATAGATTCAAAAACTTTGCAATAAGAAACAAAACACAAGTTACAGATGTAACCAGGAAAGTAAGACGGCTTAAATGGAGATGGGCAGGGCATATGATTAGGGGCCAAGATAAATGGAGTAGAAGAATAACTGGATGGTATCCCAGGAAAGGGAAAAGAAAAAGAGGCAGACCGCAGAAAAGATGGGATGACGATATAAGGGAAGTGGCGGGCGTCACATGGAATAAAGTAGCATATGTAAGATCAGAATGGAAAAGATTGGAGGAGGCCTTTGCCGACTGGCAAACAGATCTGCAAAAAACAAGCAAACTACAAATCCTAGAATAAGTTTAGAATAAGTTTTATGTTTTTATAATTTATTTTATTTTTTTTTTTTCATTTTGTGGATCTGAATAAAGGCTATATTATATAAGTAAATCTAGTTTTAATCTCCGAAATAACTTAACATAAACACCAGAATATCCAGTAAAAACAATACAATTTGTATCGTAAACACTTAATTAGCGAATCCTTATCTCTTCACAGTTAACTGCACACGTTAACTAACAACAGATCATTAGTTAATTAATTTGTTTATCTTTAACTGGAGGTAAACATATTAAACATTACTATGCAGAATAATAAAATAGGGATATTGTTTGTTAATGATTGTTAATTTGACAAAAGGTTAATTACTTTTTGGAACCGACTTATCAAAAGCGGTTATATAATTTCCGCATAACTTTCATTTGAGTGAACTGATTTGGATGATTTTTTTTTCATGTAAATACATTGAAATGTAGCTCCCGCTATTGAATGTAGGTGAATAAAAGTAAATATTTTGCTTATTTACGACTTCACATCAAAAACCCCTAAAAATTATCCGTGTTTCTCTATTATACCTGTCATGCATGTATTGTAAATTATACACATAAACCTTCCTCTTGAATCACTCTATCTATTAAAAAGCATGAATAGAGGCAGAGAGAACGCGTGAAGCGACTTTATTTTATACCTATTGTGTAGTGAGGTTAAATGTATTATATCCTACTCGCTGACCCGCGCAACTTCGTCTGCGTTTCAAAGGGGTTCAAACAGTACTCGCAATGCCGTCGCGTTATTCGTTTTTATTTGCGCGGCCCGAAGTGCACCAACATATTCATTGCATTTTATACTCATGATAACGTGATAACTCTAAATGAAAAGTCCGATTGGAATAAAACAAAAAGTAATTTACTTCTACATTAATACTCTTGATAACATAATACTTAATTTGGATAGAGGTTCATAATCATTTAACGTTAAATTCAATCTCGAGACGAAATATTATTTTTATAAACACAAAAGCGGTTATTGTGACTAAACTATGATAGTTAGATATATGCTGTCGCGGACTTTTTTGTTTGTTTTACTAAGACCTAAAAATCCGTATTTTCATACGGATCCCTAATTTTTTTGAAATTCTTCTCTCTCTTCCTCGATAAATGGACTTTCCAACACTGAAAGAATTTGAATTTGAAATCGGACCAGTAGTTCCTGAGATTAGCGCGTTCAAACAGCTTTATAATATTGAGTATAGATATGAAAAGGATAGGTTAATTCACGACATTACTTTAGAAACCTCTAAAATTAGCAATATACCTACCTTTCTCTTGAATCACTCCATCTATTGGAAAAACCACATCAAAATTCGTTGCGTAGTTTTAAAGATTTAAGCGCACATAGGGACATAGGGACAGAAAAGGCGACTTTGTTTTATATTATGTAGTGATAGTGACTAGTGATGATACTTATTAGGAATCATAAGTTTTAAGCAGTACTCGAGTATTTGCCCACCTCTCACTTCCACCACTGTAACTCGTGTGTAGCCAGGATCCACAGCGGCGACCATCGTAATGACTCTGAGCAGTGAAGCCCAGGAACCTGAGGGAAAGCTAACTTGTCTTGGATCCCGCAACGAATTTAATCAGAAGATGATAGTAAAAGTAGGAAAACATGTTTCGACTTCCCTTCTCGCTAAGCGGGAGATAATAACATAAAATTGAGTATGCATTACGCCAGAATTGAGAAAAGTACCACGGACATTTATTTTAAGCAGTAGGTACATACCTACTTAGTTATAAAAGAATCTGTACTGTAACAACCCACAACTGCCCACTGCTGAGCTCAGGTCTCCTCCGAAGAGAGGTTAGGCATAGTCCACGGGGGCCCCCGTCACTGGCGTCCGTGGGACTACCACCTTCCTAGAAGGCTAACCCCACACGTGGTCCCCGGGTGGTGCCAAACAGTGACGGGAGAGCAGCCGTGAGGTTGGGTGCCCGGGGGTAGTCGCACTAGTGCGATTACTCCCGCCGACTTCTCGGCGAGTGATGGACGTTGAGTCCATCACTGAAGCCCGCACAGGGGTGGGCGACCGGGCCCCTGTGACGGAGAATGCCACCGGCGTACGGTCAGGGCGGGCATCGCGCGCGAGCATCGTCGCGAGCGATGCCTGCTCTGAAGGGCAAAGTGGGAGAACAAGGCGCAAGCGCAAGTCCGCGGCGCGCCGGACCTCCGAAAGCGGGTCTTCGCCCGCCTCCTCTGATGAGGAGGTGACGCGAGAGCCCGCCCAGAAAGAGGTCGCGAAGCCCCGGGGGAGGCGCCAGAAGATGTCGCCGGCGCCGTCGGTGGCGTCCTTTGCCTCGGCTATGAGGACGTCGCCGGCGCGGTCGGTGGCGTCCTTTGCCTCGGCCATGACAACAGACGGAGAGCTCTCCGAGAGCCCCGTCGTCATATTGGAGAAGCTGAGAAGGCGAGCCACCACTGCCGCTAACAGATACTCCTCTAAGGGAGTCCGGAGCCAGGCGCGCGAGTGGCGCGAGATAGCGGCCGAGACCAGAAAGGTCATGCCGGTCGTCGCGGCCGCCGTGTGCCGGGACACAGAGCTCCAGACCCAGTTGGAGAGGTCGACGGCCGAGGTGGCCGTCCTCAAGGAGAGGCTTGCGGCCTTGGCACAGGCCGAAGCCGAACGTGAAGTGGCGCGCGCCCCGCGAAAGGCGCGACCTACACCGCCTCCTCCTCCTCCTCCGCCGCCGGCCAAGGTGCCGACGCGGGCCAGGGAGACCGACAGCGAATGGCTGCCGGGGCGGAAGGAGAAGAGACTCGCGTCACCGCGAGCTAGGGTGCAGCAGACCGTCGAGTCCCCAGACGAGATGGCTGCTCGCATCAGGCGAGAGCTGACGGCGGAGTTCGGCAAGCAAATTGCCGAACTCAGGGCCGAACTTGCGGCCCTGCGCGGTGCGACACCACCTGTGCCGCGTCCAGTCGCTCTCGCCACGCCGCCGGATGCACGCCCGGGTCCGGCTCCAACCGGCCCGACCCGGACGAAGAATAACAAAAAGAAAGGGAATGGCGGAGCTAAGACCGCTACGCCATCCCCACAGCCCCGTCCACTTCCTCCACCCCCACCAAATATGGATGAGGGTTGGACCGAGGTGGTGAAACGGGGCGCCAAAAGGGCCAGGGTCGAGGTCACCCCGGCCCAATCACAGACTGGGACGAGGGCAGCGGCCACGAGAGTGCCGACTGCCCAAAACAAGAACGTGACTCCGGCGGTCGCGGCTGCTCCCCAACCGGGTCGAGCGCCCGCCGCCGGAAACAAGAAGAAAACAAAAAGCCAGAAGGCTAAGAAGAAGCCGCGCGCGCCGCGGCGGGCTGCAGTGGTGGTCACACTGCTGCCCGCCGGCCAGGCGAAGGGGTTGAATTACCCCGACGTCATGGCGAAAGCGCGCGCGGCCATCAACCTGGCAGAGATAGGGGCGGAGGACGGCCTCCGCATCCGGCACACGGCCAATGGGGCCCGATTGCTGGAGTGTCCCGGCGGCGCCGACAGTGGTGTTGTCGCCGACCGTCTAGCGTCGGGCCTCCGGGTTGTGTGGCCGGAGGAAGAGGTCAGGGTGCACAGGCCGGTCAAGATGGCCGAGTTGCGGGTGACCGGCCTGGACGACTGCACCACCAGGGAGGAGGTGGTGGCGGCCATCGCTGCCCAGGGCAAATGTGCCCCGGAGAGTATAGCCATAGGCGAGTTGCGCCGTGGCTATACCGGGGCCAGCTCTGTGTGGGTGCGGTGTCCGCTGGAGACCGCCAACTCCCTGGCCACTCCTCCGCCCGGAAGACCGGCCGGAGATCCGGGCAGGCTGCGCGTGGGCTGGGTCGCAGCCCACGTGCGGCTATTGGAATCGCGCGCCTGGCGATGCCTCAAGTGCTTCGGCACGGGGCATAGCGTCGCCAGGTGCACCAGCACTGTTGACCGCAGCGGTTTATGTTTCCGCTGCGGTCAAACCGGACATAAGGCGGCCACTTGCTCGGCCGCGCCGCAATGTGCGCTGTGCGCGGCGGCCGGGCGCAGGTCTGATCACCGGGCGGGAGGCAAAGCTTGCTCCCCGTCCGGTGTCAACACCGAACGGAACAGGCGCCGCAAGAACAAGCGGCGCCAACAGAGGAAGTCGGCCGGGGGAGTACCGGCCGGCGGTTCGGACCCCGCCGTGGCGAATAGTGCGCCCGATGGCGGGGGCGGCGGAGGAGGGGAGGGAGCGATGGATGTGGTCCAACATTAATGGACTACACCCGTCGCTTCCTCCAAGGTAATTTGAACCACTCCGTCAGGGCTCAGGACATGTTAGTCCAGAGCATGGCGGAGTGGTCCATTGACGTGGCTGTGGTCGCCGAGCCGTATTTTGTCCCCCCAGCGGACGACTGCTGGTTCGGGGATGAGTGCGGCTTGGCGGCCATACACATTAGGAGGACCGCGGCGATCCCCCCCTGGAAATGGTGGCCAGGGGACCCGGGTTCGTCGCGGTGAAGATAGAAGATACCGTCGTGATCGGGGTGTACTTCTCTCCAAGTCGGTCTACTCACGAGTTCGGGCAGTTCCTGGACGGGATCGGGGCGATTACTCAGCGCTCCGCCCCCCGTCCAGTGATACTAGCGGGGGACCTCAACGCGAAATGTGTCGCTTGGGGTTCCCCCGCTCGGACGCTCGGGGTAGACTGCTGGAAGAGTGGGCGGTCGCGGCCGGACTCTGTATCATGAACAGAGGGTCGGTCGCGACTTGCGTGCGGTGGCAGGGCGAGTCCATCGTGGACGTAACGTTCGCGAGCTCTGCCATCGCACAACGCATCCGCGGTTGGGAAGTGCTGGTGGAGGCGGAATCTCTATCAGATCACCGGTACATCCGGTTTGATCTGTCCGCCTCCACGCCAACCGCGGTCGCCCAGGGAACTGCACCTCGGTCATTCCCCAGGTGGGCATTGAGGCTCCTGGACAAGGAGCGCTTGATGGAAGCCTCCACTGTGGCGGCGTGGACGCCCATGCGTCCACACCCTGTGGATGTGGAGGTCGAGGCGTTATGGCTCCGGGACACGATGCATCGCATTAGCGATGCTTCGATGCCTCGGGTCGGCACTCGGCCTCCGAGCAAGTCGGCGTACTGGTGGTCGCCTGAGATAGCGCAGCTTCGTGCTGTATGCGTCCGGGCGAGGCGCCGGTGCGCCCGACATCGCCGCCGCATCCTCGCGCGTCGCGACGATCCCGTTGCGTTCGCGGAGGAGGAGGACCGGCTGTATGGCGAATACGCGGAAGCGAGGAGCGCCATGCGGCTGGCCATCAAGTTGGCCAAGGAAGGGTACATGGAGACTCTCTTGGGGACGCTCGATGACAACCCGTGGGGGCGCCCGTATAAAACGGTGCGCAATAAAGTGCGCCCGTGGGCGCCTCCCATGACCGAGCGTCTCCAGCCTCAGCAGCTGCGGGACATCGTCTCGGCGCTGTTCCCGCAGGAGCAGGCCGGATTTACTCCGCCTGCTATGGGTGAGCCGCCGGATAACACCGGCGGTGAAGCCACTGCTGAGGTGCCTCATATCACGAGAGATGAGCTCCATGTGGCCGTGACGCGGATGAGTGCGAAGGTCACGGCCCCCGGCCCGGACGGCATCCACGGCCGGGTCCTGGCCTTGGCCATCAATGCCCTAGGGGACCGACTCCTAAGGCTTTTCAACTCTTGCCTGGAGTCGGGACGGTTTCCCTCGCTCTGGCGGACGGGCAGACTAGTCCTCTTGCGGAAAGAGGGGCGCCCGGCGGACTCAGCCGCCGGTTACCGTCCCATCGTGCTGCTGGACGAGGTGGGCAAATTGCTGGAACGCGTTCTGGCCGCCCGCATCGTTCAGCACCTGGTCGGGGTTGGACCCGATCTGTCGGCGGAGCAGTACGGCTTCCGGGAGGGTCGTTCGACCGTAGACGCAATTCTGCGTGTCCGGACCCTCTCGGAGGAGGCCGTCTCCCAGGGTGGGGTGGCCTTGGCGGTGTCGCTCGACATCGCCAATGCCTTTAACACCCTGCCCTGGTCCGTGATTGGGGGGGCACTGGAGAGGCATGGAGTGCCCCTCTACCTCCGCCGGCTGATCGGCTCCTACCTGGAGGCCAGGTCGGTCATGTGTACCGGGTACGGTGGGACCTTGCACCGGTTCCAGGTCGTGCGCGGTGTTCCGCAGGGGTCCGTTCTTGGACCCCTGCTATGGAATATCGGGTACGACTGGGTGCTGAGGGGCGCCCTCCTCCCGGGCCTTAGCGTAATTTGCTACGCGGACGACACTATGGTCGTGGCCCGGGGGGATGACTTCAGAGAGTCTGCCCGTCTTGCCACAGCGGGGGTGGCCCTCGTCGTCGGCAAAATAAGGAGATTGGGCCTCGACGTGGCGCTGCACAAGTCCCAGGCCCTGTGGTTTTGCGGGGCTGGGGCTGTGCCGCCGGTCGACGCCCAAATAATGGTTGGAGGCGTCCAGATTGAGGTCGGGGTGCAGCTGAAGTACCTCGGCCTCGTGTTGGATAGCCATTGGACCTTCCGAGCCCATTTCGCGAACCTGGTCCCCCGATTGATGGGGACGGCCGGCCAACTCGGCCGGTTGCTTCCGAATGTCGGGGGACCCAGCAACGCAGTGCGCCGCCTCTATGCGGGAGTGGTGCGATCGATGGCCCTATACGGTGCGCCCGTCTGGGCCGACGCACGGGTGCGATTAACTATCGCCCGATTTCTGCGTCGGCCACAGCGCATCGTAGCTATTAGGGCCATCCGCGGGTACCGCACCATCGCTTTCGAGGCGGCGTGCGTGCTGGCGGGGACGCCGCCCTGGGAGCTGGAGGCGGAGGCGCTAGCTGGCGATTATCGCTGGCGATGCGACCTCCGCGCCCGGGGCGTGGTGCGTCCCCTGCGGGAAGCTGTTCGCGATAGGAAGGTCCAATCTCGGCGGTCCGTGACGGAAGCGTGGAAGAGACGACTCGCTAACCCCACATGGGGTCTACGGACCGTCGAGGCGATCCGCCCGATCCTAGATGATTGGGTGGGTCGTGGCGCAGGACGCCTCACCTTCTGGATGGTGCAGATGCTGACCGGGCACGGGTGCTTCGGTCGGTATCTGCACCGGATTAGGGCCGAGCCGACGGCGAGATGCCACCATTGCGTGGGGTGTGACCAGGACACGCCGGAGCATACGCTCGCGCGCTGCCCCGCATGGGAGAGGCAGCGCTGTGTCCTGGTCCAACAAATAGGTCCGGACTTGTCGCTCCCGAGCGTCGCGGCGTCGATGCTCGAGAGCGACGAGTCCAGGAAGGCGATGCTCGACTTCTGCGAGTCCACCATCTCGCAGAAGCAGGTGGCGGGGGCTGAGAGGGAGAGGCTATATGCCACTCTCAACTTACCAACCCGCCGCCGTCGAGCAGGGGGCCGGGACCGGGATCTCGCCCGGATTCTGGCCCCCTAAGAGTTTCGGGTCCCCAACGCATGCGAGTGCGAGCGGGGACCCAAGAAGGTGCCGTGCCTCGCTCAGCACGCCCTTAGCGTAAGAGCATCCGGGGGATGGTAGACCGCGTACTCCCCGACCCACGCTGGTTCTGACCCAGCGGGGTATTCCGCGGGAGGGTGACACGCGGTCCCATCTTGGCGGGCTTCGGAAAGCCCGCCGACCGAGAGAGCCGGTGGCCGTATTCGCCGGCGGCTACCGGTTCGGCGTCCGGGGACGGAGCGACGGCAAAGAATGCCGATGGCGTAACGCGTCGCGCCGTCCCTTCAAACCCCGTGCTGGGTTCTGGCCTCAGCCGGGGTTCGGACGCTGAGTGTGAGCGGTTGGAGGTTTTAGTGCGGTTCAACTCCCACATACCCCGCCCGCGGGGCGGGCGGGGATCCGGTGATTTCCTCCAACTGAAAAAAAAAAAAAAAAAGGCATAGTCCACCACGCTTGCCTAATGCGGATTGGGGACTTCACATATCTTCAAAGGATTTTTAGAACCCTTTTCCAATATGCAGGTTTCCTCACGATGTTTTCCTTCACCGTTTTTAGCCAGTGGTGTTGTGAAAAATTGCACATAAATCTTTTTCATATTAAGATTTAGAGGTACAAGCCGGCCGGGTTTGAACCCGCGACCTCCCGTACGGAATGCAAAAGAATCTGTACTTTTTTAAAAATTTGGTAAGCCTACCTAGTTAGTAAGTACTTACCTTGTTTTCGAAGTAGGCCCCTAATTGTGATAGCTAATTTAGAATTTTATCAACAATACAATGTGGTATTTTGTCTATAGCGTTTTATCACTAAGTAGTTTCATAAATACTATAAAAAAGTTTTATACAAAATTCGAATTGAAATATTACAACACTAGCTTTTGCCCGCGACTTCGTTCGCGTGGACTTCAGGTTCGTCCCGTCTAGCCCGTCTAGTTTGCGACGTCTATAATATAGTACTATTGTACCGCAAAAAATGTGTTTTTTTACGACCCCACATTAGAAACCTCAAAAATTGTAGCCTATGTGTTATTCTGATGTATAAGCTATATTGTGGTAAAGTTTCATTCAAATCCATTGAGTAGTTTTTACGTGAAAGAGTAACAAACATCCATCCATACATACAAACTTTCGCCTTTATAATATTATTATGATTTGAACAATAAGTATAAGCTTCAATGTTATAAGCTATAATACTGTGTTTCCGAATGATAGATAAAGATATTCGTAATGCGATAAGGCGAGTCGAAGTATGCCTTAAATAATATCTAACAAGTATTTTTTTTTTACAAAACTGAAAACGACTTTTTTCAAGATTTTTTTTTCTCGATATTTATGGTTTGCCATCATCAAACCGTAATTCTCTTGTCAAGGGGCCATCTTTCAAGTTTCTTCTTTGCAACAAAAGACAAATCATCAAAATCGGTTTATATGATCAAATTGATCGTAAAATATAGGAATGTTTGCACTGAATTTATAATTCAACGACTATAGGGCCCGTCGGATGGTAAGTGGTTACCGTCGTTCATAAACTTTTTTAATTTGTAAACAAATAATGCATGTAGGAAGTAGAGCAATTAATGTTTCATTTCAAACAATGAATGTTTCGTTGCTATAGGTAGGTGCCTGAATTTAAGTAAATATACAACTTGTCTAACATTATAATATGAGAAGAAAAGTAACTTGGTACAACAACGGCTTGTACCTCTAAATCTAAATGTGAAAAAGATTTATGTGCAATTTTTCACAACACCACTGGCTAAAAACGGTGAAGGAAAACATCGTGAGGAAACCTGCATGTCGGAAAAGGGTTCTAAAAAAATCTTTGAAGATATGTGAAGTCCTCAATCCGCACTGGGCAAACGTGGTGGACTATGCCTAATCCCTCTTCTGAGCCTAACAGTGGGCAGTAATGGGTTGGTACACACACAACAAAACTACATAATATTTCGTTGGATTGAACGATGAAGTTTAACGTTATCCATGGTCTTTATTTGTCTTACTACAGAAACGCAGGGTAATAATATGAACCGGGAGCCTGGAGCATAACACTAGTTACGAACTCGCTCTCAACAAATTACCTAAAAGTTAATTAATTAGTTATGACGCGACGCCTACACTCCCACCGACGCGAACCTCACACACAGACAGCGGAATATATTTTACATTTGCACCAGAACGAACAACTCCCAAAACAAAGAGATGTTTCGGTAACTCGACAATATATTCAATGTTGCACACAAGCACACATTCCTGGTAAAGCACTTATGATAATTCCATGTTTTTATCGTTTGGAACTGCGGTATTATTAGTAACGGAGAGCGTCGCGCGCGAAGCTGTGCACGAGGGGCGGCGAGGAGCGCAGCGGGCGGGGGGCGAGGTGCGACAGGGGGCGCGGGGAGCGAGCACGGGGAGAGTGCGCGCGGCGCGGGGCGGCACCCAGGGAGCTCCGCCTCGCGCCGCGCCAATCGACGACGCGGTGGAGGGGATCCCGGGCCCCTAGCTTCTATTTACTCTTTCAATCAGTGCGAGTGTTTGCCCCTGGCCGGCGTACACGCGCGGGTGATGCGCTAGCCATGATCTCGCAGAAGCTTTCGTACGGCGACGTGCCGACGTCGGCGTCGCTGTCCTCGCTGTCGCCGGGCCTCGCGCCTCCCTATGTTAACGGAATGGGGTGCATGCCGGCGCAGCCCTACCCGAACATCTACTCCAACAACATGGTCGCTGGTGGATCCTGCATGGGCTCCACGAGCGTCGGCTACTCGCCGCCCAGCACCATGGCCTCGTGCATGGGTGGCGCGGGCGCCGTGCCCTACGGCTCCCTGCCGCGGGAACAAGAAGCAGCGTCGCCAACCTCCGCCCTGCAGCGAGCCCGCAACGACAAGACCTACCGCCGCTCCTACACGCACGCCAAGCCGCCCTACTCCTACATATCGCTCATCACGATGGCCATCCAGAATAATCCATCACGCATGCTGACGCTATCGGAAATATACCAATTCATCATGGACTTGTTCCCATTCTACAGACAGAATCAACAGCGCTGGCAGAATTCCATTCGACATTCGTTGTCATTTAACGACTGCTTTGTGAAAGTGCCGCGCACCCCGGACAAGCCGGGTAAAGGTTCGTTCTGGACGCTACACCCCGACAGTGGGAATATGTTTGAGAACGGATGTTTTCTGCGACGACAGAAACGATTTAAAGACGAAAAGAAGGAGACGATAAGACAAGCTCAGAAAGCACAACAGACTCACGGGCACCACGGCGGCACTCACGAGAAGCGAGGAGAGCACGGACACGACAAGGGTGCGCCGCCGGGCCCTGGGGAGGACAAGGAGATGCGCGACGAGCTGCTGGCCCAGCTGCACGGCGCGCCGGAGCTGTGCCTGCCCGAGCACACGCCGCTCGCGCTCGAGCACTACGCGCAGCTGAAGCAAGAGCCGAGCGGGTACGCGCCGGCGCAGCATCCCTTCAGCATCACGCGGCTGCTGCCCGGCGCCGATACCAAGGCGGACCTCAAGATGTACGACGTGAACTACGGGTACGGTCACTCGCCGGCGGACAACTATTACCAGTCGCCGCTGTACCACCATCACCACGCGCACGCCCAGCCGCCCTTGTGACAGTACCCGCTGGCGTAGGTCCCGCGTCGCGCGCCCTCGTGGTGCGTGCCGCAGGACTAGTCGCCGGGCCGCCTCACCCGCCGCCGCCTCACAATCTCTTCATGATATTGGACTCCAAGTGAGCGTTCGTGTTCTCGTGATATTACCTACAAATCGTTCGCGCTCGCACCTACCATGTACATATTTGTGTATATAATGACGAGTCTGTGTGCGTTTCAATCCTAGGTAGTTTAGTGCACGCGGGAGGTGTCGAGCGTCACGTGACTCTAGGCCTAAACTTACGTTGAACTTTCGAGAAAGTGTCCTTTAAAGTCATTACGTTTAACTCTGAGTTGTACACTCCACCGCCGCGGCACAGTAGTTGGAGCCGGCTGCGGTAAGTCCGCGTGTAATAGAGGAAGTAATGCGATCGATACGTTATCGGTTATCGGTCGTCGTGTTTATCTATCGATGTTTAGATAAATAAGCTTAAATTTTGTTTGTGTATCGCGTTGATGTCTTTTATTAAGTAAACAAACAAATGCTTGATTTCGTTTCACGCGAGAATCGCGTCTATTTTTTGGAGCGGGTCTCTCTACATTCACTTCGGAAATATAACTAGGTATGTACAACTTATATTCAATGTCTAAATGTAAAATCTAATATTATTTTAAATTTAAGAAAAACAGTTTTAAAATTCACAATTAGAATCTTCATCTTACTAGCTTCCACATTTTCTACAATTATATAAATTGGAACAAAAATTTCAAGCGATAAAAAGAGTGTACAACTCAGCGTACAATGACGCCATATCGTGGACGAGTGTACTGTGCAATGTGTATGAAATATGTATAAAATAACAAGAAAATATTATTAAATATAATTATTTAGATAGGAGGAAAATTGAATTTATTTGTAATCGACCATCGTTTATATAATTTGTATATATAGGTTATAAGTTACGGTGTTTGGTAAGGTAGGTACCTATCTCGGCTTCTGCACTATTTGTACATTGAACATTTAAGTGTAATAATTGAAATATAATTGAATTAATTGACAAAATAACTGGAATATGTTTGACAAAAAAAAATTGTAAATTATTCGACAAAAAAAAATTTGAAATTGATTGACGAAAAAAATGATTAAAAATTTAAGAGAAAATAATTTGCAACGTTGTGTTAAAGAAGATTCATTTTTGTCTAAAATAGAAGAAAAATTCCCCAATACTTTTGGTATTTATTTCATAATAAAGATCTGTATATTACTGGTATTATCCATATTAATTAATGTTAGAAGTGTTAATAAATTGCAAGTCTAAAATTCAGTGATTTAAATGTATAAAACATAACTTGAAATCTTCTTTGAAACAGTTTAATCTCTTTGTTATTACATTTATTGGCAAATGATTTCGTGCATAAAAATAAAAGATAAACTATTGTCTATTATTTTCTTAACTGTAATTAAAAAAATCTTTATGTACATTAATACTAATTGGTATATGACATTACTGTCCGCATTTTGACTTTAATATATAAAAAGTATTTCATATTATGATCGATTTTGACCTAAAAAAAACCTATACTTACTTTAAATTATATAACCGAAAATTATATGTTTTTGGTAATAATTTTATAGCTTAAATTTGTAAAGTTCATTTTATTGTCATTTCCTAAGTATAAGGATCCCGGGTGCTACCTTCCGCGTTGACGCCTGATATTGTAAAATATATAAAATAAATGCGATAATAGTATATCATAGTGTTTTAATAATACCCTATATAATTATGGTTTTTAAGACATGAGGGACTTTTCAAAAAATATCTTACTAATACTGCATTCAATTATAGTTTGATTTTATGAAATTTAATAAAAATTTAAATAACAGAAAAAGAAAAAAAAATTACTTCTTTCACTTTAATTTTCAATGTACATATCGGATATATGTTTTAATACAATCGTACATTTAGTATATTCTGTAGAGAGGACGTGTGGTCATAACGAAAATAAAAAAAAAACGTGCAAAACATATCTTAATTTATTTTCAGTTTTTAAATCGGTATAAAGTGAAAATATTTTCAGAAAACAATAAATGAAACACACAGATTAATAAAAAACGATCACAAGCAATAATATACCAAAAAATCAAAACAAACTAATACTCATTTGCTAGTGATTAACTGTGCCCAGCTTCCACTATGTAACACTTCATTTAGCGTGGTCCTCACGATACAGGCTTTGCCTAGTGTGAGGATCATTGGTAACTTGTTCAGGCACATCTGTAAGTTGAATCCTATGTGTATTTAGTATAAGTTTTCTCTCAAATGTGTGATGGATTTAACTCACAATAAACATCTTTATTCTTTATTACTTATTTGATTTATCAAATTAATATAAGGCAAATCAAGTTATATTTGAAACAAATAAATTAACCAAATCTACTCAAGCAAAAGTTCAACAAAAATACACTCGAAAATTATTCATTTTGGAAATCGGCAAAACTAGTTTGTACTTCGTTTTTTGAAGTTTAGTTTTAATTTAGGGATTAATAATGATCCCCGCACTAGGTAAAATATATTATAGTCGACTATAAAATACTTTACGACAAAATAAACTTATCTATAGGTAATAACACAATCAAATCAAATCAAATATATTTTATTGTCAACATAGGTATTTACATTTAGGTCTTGCCTTTGAAGTAGTCTGGTCTCCCATGCTGTGACATTTTAGGCTTACAATATCTAGGTAAATGATTGCGAATGATGTCATTCTTGTCGGTTAATACAAATTTAACAATTTCATTATATTTAGTGCTTATCTATAAAGTATCATCATCTAAAAATACATAGTTTCAAATTATTATGGTACCAACCTGATTCAAAAAGATGATCACCAATCAATGTGACCATGTAATGAGTACCATCTTAAAATTCATAAATTACGATTCACACTAGAAGTACCCTTACATTGAAATTTAATATCTTTACATTTCAAGTCGGCTACAAACAAAGTAAGTAATAACAGCTATGGAAAACACAAACATACTTTTTCTATCATCCGATCATTCAACAGATAATAACATATTATTATTTATGACCTGTTCTATTCTATAATTATATATTTTATATAATACTATGTAATGCTTATATTATGTTTTATACAATCTTTTAAACGTGACTTTGCTCGTGTGGCCATTGCAACTTTTATAGCTACGTACAGAGTCTGGTCTGTACTGTAACAACCCATTATTGCCCAGAGCTCTGGTCTCCTCGGAAGAGGGGTTAGGCATGGTGCACACTTGCCCAATGTTGGGGACTTCATATATCTTCGAGGGATTTTTAGAATCCTTTTCCAATTATGCAGGTCTCCTCACGACATTATCCTTCACCGTTTTTAGCCAGTAGTGTTGTGGAAGATTGCACATAAATCTTTTTCACATTACACAAGATTTAAAAGTACAAGCCGGCCGGTTTTGAACCTGTACTGAAGGCTAGCGATTCAACCACACGGCCACCACGACTTTACTGAGTGACTAGTTAGATTTAGTATTAAATAATTCTTAATTAGTAGACCCGCTTTCCTCTACTATAATATGCATGTATATCTAATAGTAGCTTTTTCCCGCGACTTCGTTCGCGTGGACTTCAGGTTCGTCCCGTATTATCAAAAATTGTAGCCTATGTGTTATTCTGATGTATAAGCTATATTGTGGTAAAGTTTCATTCAAATCCATTCAGTAGTTTTTACGTGAAAGTGTAACAAACATCCATACAAACTTTCGCCTTTATAATATATATTAGATACATCAACCTTCCTCTTGAATCACTATATCTATTAAAAAAAGCCGCATCAAAATCCATTTCGAAGTTTGATTGACTTAAGCACACATAGAGACAGATATAGTGTAACTTTGTTTTATACTATGCAATCTTTTCTCCCTGTAATCGTTTTAATCATAATTCTTAAAAATATACCTACTTACTTATCTCCCGCGTACATATTGACAGAAATCGGTCACATTATTATTATTTCATCCCAACAATAATTTATTTGTAAAGAAAACTTTAAATACAAGCTTTTAAGATCCTGAGATCCATCATCAGATCAATATCATTTCATATTATTGCATTGTCACGCAATATACATCTGCGTGCAAAATGTCAGCACAATCAGAAACATGGAAGATTGTCAAATTTAGCTTGCAAGATTCCATCTGAACTTACAAAAATACATCCAGTGCTAGTTAATATAAAGCTTGAAATTTTTTCAAATTTGACCTGTAGTTAATTAAGATTAGTTCAAACAAACTGATCAGCTTTATAATGTTAGTAGATATAGAATGTCGTATGCGGTTTACCTTGGAAGCTCACCAAGATACCTTGGACACAACCTTTAGCGGTACTCGGTAATATTACACAACACATACTAAGTGAGCATGTCACATCCTCAAATACGCGTTTAATAATAATAAAATATTGCACGGAGTATTGAACAATCTTTACAAAAAAAGCACAAAATTATTTAACTAACTTTTTTAAAGGTTGAGTTTTATAATTTGGAGAAACGTATTTTCAAAAACATACGGTTCGGTGTAGTTAGAAAATTTCTTTAAACACTCGCGGTTATCTACATCACTTACACTATTACTGAACGGGTTCTTACCATGATTATTTTTAATTGAGCGGTCCCGATTTGAACACTGTTTCAAGCACCATGATCTCGGGAAGACTGAGGAACTGCGGGTAGGTCATTTAAGATTAGACAAATTTGTCTACCCTCTTTCTCGTTCGTTTGCCGGTACCACTGAAACTCGAACTCACATTTCGACATACCACACTGACAGTATCGGACAATTAAAAATAATCGTGGTAAGAACCAACGTGGGAAAAACTTGTAAATAACTTATGGAGAAGTGAAATAGAAATAGTAATGTAATTTTTATTCATAAATCGACCGAAAAAAGCACTAATACAGGGTATGTTCGAGAATAAAACCTCTATGGTGTTCGAAATTTGAAAAATAAAAAAGAAAGTGTTATCTGTCAAATGGTTTTAAGCTGTCTGTCTGTATTTCCTTTGGTATTTCTGCAATTTACTCCCACATGATGATGTATTAGTGCTTTTTTCGGTCGATTTGTGAATAAAAATTACATTACTACTAAATTTTTATCTAAACAAAACATTTCACTTTTTGACATAAAATCAATTTATTACTTAAAACTTTATCCTCCAAAATAACTTATTTATCATAATTCAAACATCCAATCTTTGCACAAACATTTTCAAAGACTTCAATAAAAACTATTTGTCTATAATAATACTCGTAGACACGTTTTTCAAGCCAAAAAACATACTCAACAACAATCCATCGTACAATACTTTTTGAAATCAACAACTTTCAAGTATGCTTTGCAAGAACGTGTCACCAACAAAAAATATAATAAGAAAAAAGAAATCACATGTAATAACAAAGACAGGTAACATATGAAAATATCAAAACATTTATGATATTATTGGATTTATAAAAGTTTGGAAAAAAAAACTTGAGATGTGTCATGGGACACCCGAATAGAACGAATTTCCTTTCGATTAAAAGATATCTTATATTTTTTTTCCTAACGTAACGCGCGATAAGGAACGTGTTTTAAAAGATTTTGATCACAGCGCCATCTAGCGATAATCATCTAAAACAAAAATAAAGAACGTGTTTTTAAAGATTTTGATCACAGCGCCATCTAGCGATAATCATCTAAAACAAAAAAAGTGTCGTGACAACTTTTCGTAAGATTTTTTTCCGTCTAGCCCCCTTTCGATAACGCGCGATAAGGAACTTCGTTCCAAAAGACATTAAAACAACATTAAAAAATTACATCGAAATTTAGACTAATAACCGTTTGACCACACGTCCCCTCCAACCATAAAATTACATAAAAAAAAATATATGTTTGTGTCTATACTGTGCTTATTTTATTCTTTATTTTATAATACATATGTCGTCATATATAGGTACTTTGTACACCTCGAATGTAGATAGGATACTTATAACATTAGTTTCTGAGTTAATAAAGTTAAGTATTTACAAAAAATATATAAGTTTGTTTTCTTTTTAAGAGTATATCAGACATCACATAATTTATTATTAGTTAGTATAAGCTTGTGTATTTTTCTAGAGTTATTGGATTAAAACCTTAATTTTATGAGTTCAAAATTGAAGCTTGAAAACATCATAATTTCTATTTTGATTTTATTCAGTAAACACTTAACGAAGTGTTCCTTAAAAGTTCTTTACGCTTTCATGCATTTTAAACGGGTTTTTACCACGATATTTAATTAATTGAGTTGTCTCGATATTTCAACGTTGTTGCAAACGTCATGATCACGAGAAGACTGGATACTGCGGGTCGATTTAAGAGCAACCAAATATGTCTACCCTCTTTCTCGGTCGCTTTTGGGTAGTACCACTGGAACTCGAACTCACATCACGACACACCACACTCACTGTATCTACAAGACTCTCTAAGCATGAACCCTTAGTGACTGTTGTGTTTAGCACTGGATTCCACATACTCGATAATCTGGTAAGAACCCGTTGAAAATGCATGAAAGTATTATAGAAAACCGCGAGTGTCTGAATAAGTTCTTTACGCTTTTTTAAAACTTTATGCTGGAAAAACAAACTTTTACCAATAACTTTATGTACCACAATATAGATACTTCTCTATAAAAATATAGACTAACAACACATCACAAAAACAATTACAATAATCTCCTACAAATCCTAAAAACAACGCCTTAACCTACATTCAAACAAAGGCACTAAAACAATTACCTGTTTCCTGCTTAACCCTTCACTATACCTGGTCAAAAAGATACTTTTACTATTAAAAATTTCACTTTTGTCGGCTTGCGCAAGCTTGGACAAAGACGCAGTAAAATAATAAACGCAACAAAGGGTTCGACGCGTGGCGCCTTGGTGTTAATTTTGTAAGAAATCGGCGAATGGGCTGGAAATATGAATGGATATTTATCATAAATACTGCGGTCTATGAACGCGTAAACTTGGTCTTGAAAAGCGACATTTTAGGAAGTATTAAGCATTTTTAAATCATTACAGAGTTTAAATCTAAGTCGCTTTAATCTGTTGTCCTGTACTGTACTGTACCAACCCATTACTACCCACTGTTGGGCTCAGGTCTCCTCAGAATTAGGCATAGTCCACCACGCTTGCCCAGTGCGGATTGGGGACTTCACATATCTTCAAAGGATTTTTTAGAACCCTTTTCCGACATGCAGGTTTCCTCACGATGTTTTCCTTCACCGTTTTTAGCCAGCGGTGTTGTGAAAAATTGCACATAAATCTTTTTCACATTTAGATTTAGAGGTACAAGCCGGTCGGATTTGAAACCGCGACCTCCCGTACGGAAGGACGCGCTGCGACCACTCGGCCACCACGACTATCTGTTGCCCTATGTATGGTTAAATCTTAACTACGCAATGGATTTTAGGAGCCTTTTTAGTAGATAGACTGAATCAATAAAAAGGTACAATATCGCATAATATACCTAGTAGAGAAACACTGATAATAGTAGAGGTGAAGATTTTTGATAGGTACTTATGTTGTAAATGTCTCTGGAACCTCATTTTGTGACACAGACTACGTTGCGCGGGTCAACTAATATTTCTTTCTGATACCTAATTAATGTACATGTGGTATGACAGCGGCGACCAGCTTCATAACTCTTAGCAGCAAAGCCCAGGAACACGAAGTATAGTTAACTTATCTGGAGACTCGCAACGAATTAAATCAAATGATGATAGAAAAGATCAAAAAAATATGAGTTTAAACTACCTTTCTTGCAAAGCGGGACACAACAAAAATTTAAGAGGTACAATCCTAGTATCTACTTTACCGTTTAATAAGTCTTCATCACCATCATCTGCCCGTAGACGTCCAATGCTGGACGTAGGCCTTCCCCAGACCTCGCCACAGCGACCGGTCCTGCGCTATCTGTATTCATTGACTTCCCGCGACTCTGACCAGGTTGTCGGTCCACCTTGTGGGAGATCTGTCGAGAATCCGGGACCATATTCTCCGGGAACACCGCGGACGGGAGTCCACACACTGCAGATATCTTGAACTTCTCAGCACACAATATTTGTCTTAAACTGAAATAAGCTTTGAATAAGATTAATATTATTTAAGAAGTAAAGTTCATGCTAAAAATTACAAGTGTTACAATTTTTAAATCAAAACAACATCAACAACGATCTTTTCTTAAATTACCTTATGAGCTGACTAACCTGATTATAAGTATCAAATATTTTTTATATCCATACTCAAAGAGGTTGGAACGTAGTCTCAAAAATTCAAAAATTATATTATTTCGACATGTTGGGTTCTTATTGGAACCACAGCATAATAATTAATTAATTTATTGTATTTATGGAATACAATAAAAATGCGACTAATCTCTACATGGATAGAAAGAAAAGTGAAACTTGACATAGAATTGAATTTAGTTTTCCATAGCGCGAGACAGAGTCATCGCGAAAACTAAAAAGTTTGAATACAAATAAAATATAAAAAGTTTTGTATGTTCAAAACGGATTGAACACGACACATAATTAGAAGCATTTATTTTTTATTAGAAATGTTTAGCGCGCGTGTAGATTCGAACCCGGGCCTCCGCGGGTGGTTTAGGGCCGTAATAAAAGTGACCACTCACCGGTGTGACCTACTGGCCGGTTCGATGCATTCAATGGAGTGTTTCCATTGTTATATTACGGAATTTTTTTACCTTTGAAAAATGATATTGTTATTGTAGGTATTTTTTATTTATTTATTTATTTATTTATTTATAAAAGGAGTATCAACAGCTTACATATTATTCACTACTGTTGTACTTATATTACATAACTTAACTTCTAATATGGTAGCCAATTATAGATACACACAACATTCTTGTTTAAATATTATAACAAATAAAATACTTATAAAATGAATGAAAATTATAGAAAAAACTTAGTCAATAAAAAAATATAATTCTAAAAATTTAAACAAATTAAAGAGGATACAAAATAAAAAATATATATTTTGAAACTATAAGTTGGAGTCATGACGAGATAGAAACGCACTTCTGAGAGAAATCAGTGACATGTGTTTATATCGACTTTTGGAACTGCTTTAAATGTATCATGGTAATAAGTAATTTCTTTGTGCTAATACAAAGTTATATCGATTTGGCGTTGCCTAAAAATAAATGTTTTATAAATTCAATACCTATTTTTGCTGTGATATATTTGAGCTGATCACTTGCGAGAGTAACTTTAGACTTAGTAGATAGCGCAGTAATGTTACCTACGTATAGGTAGAACAACGACTTCTAATCTTAAATTATTTTAATTCTAGTGAAATATCAAACATTGCAGTTTTGAAATAAAACATTTTGTACAATTGATAGTAAATAAACATCTAGAAATAGCCAGAAAACATACCACAAAAGGACTCTTATTAGAATCTATTTAGTTTACAAAACTCCCATTTGACTTTTAACCCTTTCACGCTCATGGGAAATATTTTTCCCTTCTATAAAAATCGTTATTGATTATTATTGAATCGATATTATTTTAATGAATGTCTAACTGAATGTCATGAATGTCTAAAATTAATAGGAAAATTAAATTTGTACACCCTACAATTTTTTTCTAGTGATATCTCTTACTTTACAGAATAACTTAAATATTGTGTAGTATTCGCATATTTAGTCTCAGCCATCTTATGGTCCTGAAAGGGTTAAGAAAACCCGTGCCCGTATTCAAGGTGTTTTTCCGGGATATTTTAAAACGTCAATGGAAACGAACAACAACAGTATGTGGGCGACTATTTTATTTATTCATATATTATTGATTTTGTGTGTCATTCTATTCATCTTGTTAGTCGCTACTGGTGTTCGATGCAATGCGTTGCTATAACAACAGACCTCAGGCATCATAACAAATTGAAGAATGAACCTTATTTGAATACAATAAAGCTCACTTTAAATTGTGAATGCTGAAGGCTTTAATAATGATGTATTTTTATATTTTTTGTTGATGTTATAAATGTTTTTATTTCGATATTATGTCAGTGAGGTCTCATGCCTCTTTGTGTGGTGTCAATAAAAATAAAATACATTCTTTGTACGAATAACGGTGGTGGCTGTTAGTCTCTTATTGAGTATGAGTTGATTCGTCATTTTGAAGCATTATCTTTACGACTGCAGTTACGCTGTATTGTAAAATCTTAATATATATAAATCTCGTGTCACAATGTTTGTCCTCAATGGACTCTTAAACAACTTAACCGAATATAATAAAATTTGCACACCATGTGCAGTTCGATCCAACTTGAGATATCTTAGATCAAGATCTGATGATGGAGCTGGAAGGTGGCCACAGGAACTCCGTCAATAAGCAAGATAACCGCATCATGTTTGGGCTCTAATGAAGCATTCTGATGAATACTTTTAGAAAATTCCAAGGAACAATTCCTATGCGACGCAGACAAAGCTGCGCGGGGCAGCTAGTTGTTTATATAATATGGCCCGTGAGCTAGTGTAAATTTTTGTGTAGGTATTTGAGGCAAGCTGAAAACTTGGTCCATAGTTCTCCTAATATACTCCAATTCGGAAATGCAGACCTGGCTGCTGAGTAGCGCGGCTCTCGAGCTAATAGTTTTAACCCCGCAAAAACGATAGGTGTTATGAGTTTGACCTGTGTGTGTGTTTGTGGCATCCTGTCTGCCAAACGGGTTAACAGATTTTGGTTATTTTTTGTTGGCTGCAACCGATACGTCCCAGGTCTAATGTGAATTATTTTTAATCACGAGAAGGAAACCAAAATGGAAAGTAGTAATAGTAATATAAAAAATATTTTTTTTAATAAAGTAGAGTACGGGAAGTTCACGGGATATTTTGAAAAAAAGAAGGTGACAGTTAATCGAGAAGATGTACATTTATAATACCTTGCATCGAAGCTGATAAATATGAATCAAAGTGGGCATAATTTTAATTAATCCATCTTATCCACTCAACTAACCAAATTTAGTTTGTTTATGTATGCCAAATATGTGGCAATAGACAAAATATTTTTAAAAAGATATTCAAACAAGTTAATGATTGGAACAAAATTCAGGCATGCACCACATTTTTTTTTATTGCCATGTAGACAGGCGAGCCAACAGGCCACCTGATCGTAAGTGGTTACCGTCGCTCATGAACCTCTGCAATGTCGGGGGACATTGAAGGGTCGCTACCTACGACCTAACTTTAAGGACCCTCCTCAAGCCTCGTTTGAAGAAGGACAAGTCATAGCGCTCTGGGAATTTACACTATTCGATATCCACAGACGAGTTGTCATGTGACGGAGACGAAGTTGCTAGCGCCTAATAGTTATTAGATAACATTGTCATTGATTGAGCAAATTCGCATATTGACGCCATTTTTATTATGACGTCATCGCATCGTTCAGCGCAAAACTTCGTATCTTCGTAACGATGTAATGTTAGATTAATCATCACCATGTAAATGTACGGTTGTCAACGCAAATGTTACAGATAAATAGTATTTGTTTGTTTGTTTGTTTATGTCAGACAGTCTAAGTGTGAACGGTAGCTGGTAATGTTTTTGTTATATCCAATAAATTTAATAAAATCAATGTCCGTGGTGCTTTTCTCAATTCTGGCGTAATGCTTTTTCAATCTTATTTTGTTGTCTACCGCTTTTGCGAGAAGGGAAGTCGAAACTCATGTTTTCCTACTTCTTCTATCATCTTCTGATTAAATTCGTTGCGGGGTCCAAGACAAGTTAGCTTTCCCTCGGGTTTTCCTGGGCTTCACTGCTCAGAGTCATTACGATGGTCGCCGCTGTGGATCCTGGCTACACAGGAGTTACAGTGGTGGGAGTGAGAGGTGGGCCAATACCCAATGTTTTTGTTAGTGAGTATAATCTCAACGGTGAAGGAAAACATCGTGAGAAGGAGTCCCCAATCGGTATTGGAGCCGCGTGATGGACTGTGCCTAACCCCTCTTCGGAGGAGACCTGTGCCTAGCAGTGAGCAGTAATGGGTTGGTACAGTAGTGAGTATTGTTAGTTTTGTTAATAGGAACAAGTAAAATGTACAAATCGAAGCGAGTTTTGGACAACGTTTTGAAGGAGAGCTGCAGATTTGAAGAAGGAAGGAGAAAACAAGCTTCCAAAGCTATATGTATTTGAAAGACTTTTTATAGTTATCACTTTTTTTTTATTGCTTGATAGATAAACGAGCCTACGGCCCACCTGATGGTTAGCGGTCACCCTCGCTCATGAACCTCTGCAATGCCAGGGCAATGAGGGACTGTTATCTATCGCCTACCGATACAGGACTTTTCTTAAACCTCGTTTAAAGAGGGTCATGTTCACTTATTAAGGAGGCAATAAATGATGTTTTATTTTTTTTTATTTTTTTTTTAAATTGGATACATTATTCTTATTTAAATTGGATACATGCACATATGTCCATAACGCACATGCATACACACTTTATCTCTAGTAATTTGGATTAGTTATAGGAATAGGTACGAGGAAAATAGAAGGCCGATTCAGAATGTCTTATTGTTTTGACTGCCTAAAGCTAAATGGTTGATATCAAATCGTTTTAGTAAAATGTTGATTTGAAAAAAATATGTTTTAACTGAAAAATGAAGACCATTTTCTAGAATATTTTTGTAACAACTTTTTAATTGTTTTGTCGACGGTACACGTATGTATGGTTAGCACGATAAGTTTCACGTCTGTTTGTTGAAATGCACGATGCAATTTCGTAATAATTATTGATATAATGAATATATAGAGTAATGGGACAGTTTGCACAGTTTGTTATTAATTGAATTCATTTTATTGTAATATATTTTTAATGAGACTATCTAATGAAATTCATACCTACATTTGGTATCTTAGTAGGTACCTATATCTTTTGGGGTGTGAAAAGTTTTTAATGGGAAAATAAACTTTGTAGTTTGTTGAAAACTTTTTTAAGACTACGACTAAGAATTATACTTAAAAACTAATTTATAGTATTTTTCTATTGTCTTGTAGGCGAGACGAGTTCGGTCACCGATCGTAATTGATTTCTTCTAAAAATATCAGACTAGCGGCTCCTGATAGCACCTTACAACACCCTCTTCATCTACATAATATTAGGTTTTTTTTTTTATTGCGTGATAGATAAACGATATCGGAAAAAGGGTTCTAAAAATCCTTTGAAGATATGTGAAGTCCCCAATCCGCATTAGGCGAGCGTGGTGGACTATGCCTAACCCCTCTTCGGAGGAGACCTGAGCTCAGCAGTGGGCAGTACTGGGTTGTTACAGTACAGTACAGTACAGATAAACGAGCCCACGACCCACTTGATAGTAAGCGGTCACCATCGCTCATGAACCTCTGCAATGCCAGGGCAATGAAAGGCTGTTATCTATCGCCTACCGATACAGGACTTTTCTTAAACTTCGTTTAAGAAACCTAGTATGAAGAATAATATACATAAATATATTTCAGAATTTAATACATTATGTATCAGAAGTTTTCTGCAAAACTATCCATTGTTAAAAGTGATAAGAAGGCCTTACATCAAGGCGGATTTCAATTTCGTGGGCATAGTGCGGGCGCCGGTATAAAATTGAAAACTATTTGCCGAGCAAACACCATCCATCAAAGAC
The DNA here is from genome assembly GCA_030269945.2 of Trilocha varians. NCBI lineage: Eukaryota > Metazoa > Arthropoda > Insecta > Lepidoptera > Bombycidae > Trilocha > Trilocha varians. The sequence continues at coordinate 8,259,223 of AP028273.1, read as the reverse complement.
ACTTAGGCGTATTGGAGGCATCGGACTTCGGAAGGGTACGGAGTTTTAGAGATATATGTGAATTGTGAAGTTATCGAAATAGTGCAATAAGTGAATTCCCTGACTTAGATACTCGGTGTATGTATGTATTATGCATTTATTTTATAATCTGTTGACTTCGAAATTTTAATCTAATATGTATTATAAAGGCGAAAGTTTGTAAGTATGGATGTATGGATGTATGTTTGTTACTCTTTCACGTAAAAACTACTAAATGGATTTGAATGAAACTTTACCACAATATAGCTTATACATCAGAATAACACATAGGCTACAATTTTTGATAATACCTACGGGACGAACCTGAAGTCCACGCGAACGAAGTCGCGGGCAAAAGCTAGTTTGGAAATAAATCTCAATTAATACCGTGCTTATTATATAGCTGAGAAAATTAAAATGATATAAAATATTAGTAGATGTTTGTGTTTGAAATAGTCAATCCATAATGCGACTTCTTCACCTTTCTTTTCTTGTTATTTTGATAAGTTACTGACCTAAAGTGAGTGTAATGTAATAAAAGCTCTCGTCACTTCTCTTGGTCTTGTGTCTTTGGATTTGTAGTTAACACAGATCTTCTTTCTGCCACGCACCATCCGGCTGTGGAATGAGCTCCCCTCTTCGGTGTTTCCCGAGCGCTATGACTTGTCCTTCTTCAAACGAGGCTTAAAGAAAGTCCTTAAAAGGTAGGCCGTTGGTAGCGGCTCCGCAGTATCCGCTGACATTGCAGAGGTCCATGAGCAACGGTAACCGCTTACGATCAGGTGGCCCGTTAGCTCGTCTGCCTAAAAGGCAAAAAAAAATCTGTGTCTTCGATAATTAAATTAATCCAATTTATAATTTTAATGCATCGAACAACAATCTGAACATAACATCGAAATCATGGTTTAAACTTATCAAATTTGAACAACCAAGTACATTTCCATACCATACACCGTTACATACATAAAAAAACCAATAAAGTTCTATTTTACATTTTTCCCGTTTACCTTTCCGGTAACCGGTTCCGGCGTCCGGAGATGATTTATGGACCTGTCCGGCCAAGATGGATGACCAACTTCTACACCAAACTGGTTGAGGCTTGTTTTACGGAGGTATTTCTTATTGGAATATGAGTGATTGATACGTTTTTGTGAAATTGATGGGATTTTCCTTGAGGTTTTTTGGGAGTTACGTACATAACCTCAAAAATTGAGTGAGTTCAACAAATTAAAAAGAAATATTTTGGGGAGAAAATACTTACGATCAGGTGGCCCGTTAGCTCATCCTCCTCGGCAATTAAAAAACATACCAAATTGAGTTACTCATAACTTTATCAGATAAATAAAATATCTGCTCAATGGTAAAAACCTCAACAATATAATTTCTATGCATAAATTTTAACCTTCTTTTAATAAAATTTCGATACCATGTCACAACTCCAATAAACGCGCCATAAAGGTCATCGCACCCGGCGGCCATTTTGTTAGCACGCACTAATTATTGCATCACGTCTGTAAATGAAAATGAGGTAATTAGCATCAACCAGTGTACACATGTCGGTGTCTTTCTAAATTCTAGTTATCAAGGTTTATGGCTAAGTATGTGAATATGCAAATTGATATGAGACTGTCCCTGTTGTGAGAAGTCACTGGATAAAGACAACGCAGGACCGATCGTTGAGGCGATGTTTCATCATTATCAGCCTATAGACGTCCACTTCTGGACATAGGCCTCCCCCAAACTTCGTCACAACGGCCAGTCCTACGCTATCTGCATCCAGTGAGCTCCCGCGACCAGGAGTGACCAGGTCTTCGGTCCATCTTATGGTCCACGTTGCGCTTACTGGTTCGTGGCCGTGGCATTGGTATTTTAAAATTGCATGTTAATCTTTTAGTAATTAAGATTTAGATGTACCAGCTGATCGGTATGTGGCGACGCTTCTAAATTTGTTAAGACTAGCTAACTAGCTTAAGCTAATTTATCTTTTTTATAACTTATAAAATAAACCTTGTCTTCATCATCATCAGCCCACACTCGTCCACTGCTGGACATAGGCCTCTCCCAAAATACGCCACTGAGCTCGATCTTCTGCTCGTCTCATCCAGTTGTTACCGGCCACCTTTCTTAGGTCATCGTTCCATCTAGCAGGGGAGCGCCCAACAGCTTGGGGTCTCACTGAAGGATAAGATCAGAAATGAAGTTATCCGGCATAGAACTAAAGTATCCGACATAGCTCTGCGAATCAGCAAGCTGAAGTGGCAATGGGCTAGGCACATATGTCGAAGAACTGATGCCCGATGGAGTAGACGGGTTCTAGAGTGGAGACCACGATTTGGTAAACTTTGTCTATTTACAATAAATTATAGTATTTTATAACCAAATTATCGAATAAACTGTACATTGTGTAGTTTATTTACAATACTGTAGTTTGTTTACATTGTATAGAGATACGTTGTCAACACTCGAAACTAATTTCGTTAATTTTAACAAACAATTCAGAGTTTTTTGTACAAATATTTGCAGTATCGATTAGTACTGATTGTGTAGACACTCGAAATGTATCGGAAGATACAAACAATATCGATTTTGTTGTATTCATCGTTTTAGAAGTAGACGCGTGGGTCTTAAGATGAGCTGTCTAGTCGTTTAATACGGGGGTGTCGCGACGGGAAAGTGTGCCGCAGTGTGTAACGCGTCGCGCCACCCTGCATAACTCCGTGTTGGGTTGGCCCCAGCCGGGGTTCGGACGCTAAGTGTGAGCGGTTGGAGGTTTTAGTGAGGTTCAACTCCCGCATATCCGGCGATTTCCTCCAACTAAAACAAAAAAAAAGTCGTTTAATACAAACAACAGTGGTAGTGCATAGCGTATGACTGATCATTCTTTCGTCTATTCAGATTACAGTGGTCGCCGTTGTGGATCCTGGCTACACAGGACTCACAACGTATACTGACTTTGCAGGGCACGATAACCACTTATCATCAGGCGGAACGTAAGCTTGTCTACTTACGTAGTAATTTAAAACGGGAATTGCTGAGAAGAGAGATATTTTTAAATACTTGTTAGCGGTTCACAAATCACAATGTAATCTATATCTCGTTATTTTGGTGATAATAATATGTTCAAATGACATTGCTCTGTATTTAAAAGACTGTTTTATTCGTTTATTTTTCTATTATCAGACCTTTTTTTGTGGATGAGTTTAGAACCATGGAACGTATAGTAGAACTGAGTGTGCATAGGGACTTTACGAAAATCGATTTTTATATTTGCGAATGCATTAAACTTTGACAAAAATTCAAAGTTTTTTAAGGATTCCGTAGAAAAAGATACCCAAGTCTTTTCAAGGCGAAGTGACTTTATTCATAATGCTTTTTTTATATTTAAATCCAACATTATCAACTCACATATCGGTCGATAACGATTGCAGCGCACGTTATCAAATAGTCGATACATTTTCAAAGCTCCGTCGATGGGGATCGAGTGTACGTTTGCTTATTTAACCAATAATATGTATGATAAAGATACACAGTGCTTGCGAAGCGATTAGTTTCGGTCCTTGTAGATTACTTATTGGCATAAAATTGTTAATTAGAAGTTTGAGGGCTCATATCGTGCAAAATTATTGAAAACATTTAATTCGAATTTATAAGAATATTTCTAGAGAGTTCTAGAGTGGCGACGACGAACTGGTAGGCGCAGCGTAGGCAGACCTCCCACAAGGTGGACCGATGACCTGGTCAGGATAGCGGGAGGTGGCTGGATGCGGACAGCGCAGTGGACGTCTACAGGCTAATGATGATGATGAAGAATATTTCTAAATGATTAAATAAATGTTCTAACATTATGGGAAGCATTGACACAAGCACTATTATTGTACATTTTCGGTGATTTTGACAATAATGTTGTGTTTCTATCCAGCCTTACTATCTTCAATCTTTTTAGAATAAGTAGTCGTGTGATATGAGTAGTTTTACATTCTGGTTTAATAAAAATATTTTTAGGAATATTCTGAATTATCGACGTAAAAAATAGAACTTATTTATTTTTTGTGTTGACACGTGTAAGTTTTTAATGGCATGTAATCTTCAATCAAATACCTATGAGATATAGTTTCGAATAAAACATGATAACGTCTTAAAGAGTCTTTAGTTAATACAATTTAAATCTTAGACGTTAATCGTTTAATCATTATTAAGTTAGTTAGCCAGATCAATCAGAACCAAGAGTTTTAGAACACACTTAATATTATAAATTTGAAAGACATCAAATCTAATCAAATCGTTTATTTTAATAAAAACACAGTATTACAAAATTCTAGTATTGCTTTGGGTCTCGCACTAAGTCAAAGTCAAGTCAAAGTCAAATCATTTATTTCTATGTGAAATCCCCAATCCGCATTAGGCAAGCGTGGTGGACTATGCCTAGCCCCTCTTCGGAGGAGACCTGAGCTCAGCAGTGGGCAGTAATGGGTTGTAACAGTACAGTACAGTACAGTACAGTGTATGTAAAATCCATTAGACATGAATTAAACTGACGATTGCCTACTAATGGTTTTATATTACCCACTTAAACGGGGGCTGATCCGTATTAAGGAGACCGCGTCAGACCCTCACCCACGTAATAAAATACGATGTAATAATACAAATGTCGATCGCATTAGCTAAAGGAGCCATTATTAAAAAATATCGAGTTTCGTGAACGCAGCGTGTGTGCTTCGACCAATCACTGGTTCCCGCCATCGTGCCCGCCAATCAGAATGCACCCTGTTTTTTTTATTGTAGAACGAGTTGATGGATTGTTCTTCATTTGATTTATGTTTTTTTTTGTTTTAGGCCAGTGACTTTGTGGGAAAAGGTTAGGTAGTTTTTTACAACCTCTTTTGAGAATGTTTTGAAAGTAGTCGTAGTGCATATTATGAAGCATTAGAAATATATTGTTATGTTCAGATTATAATCACTCTTATGTCTCGGTCTTTGCGTTACATTGAGAATCGAATATCTTAGGAAAGAAAGATGTAGAGAATCTGGAATCAATCGTCAGAGGAATTTGATTTTGTTTTTTGCCACTTTAATTACGATAGAAAGAGGTACTTTAAGACCGGAAAAGTCACAGAGGTCTGGCAGCATGTTTTTGAAAAACCTGGAATCTACTCAGTTTCGACAGTTTCCCGAATTCCTATAGATGTCTATCCATACTGTATTCCTAAAAAGAATTGTATATGTCCTCCGATATAACATATACCAAGTTTTCAGCTTGCGTCAAATACCTAGCCAAAAATTGACACTAGCTCTCGGGCTATTGTGAATTTACGGTTATTGTTGTTTTCCGGTGACATATACTTTAAGACAGTTTGGAAAACTTACAAACGACACAACGTTGCAAGATTTCTGAAGTAAGTGAATGTTACTATTGTAGCGACTCGTCTGGGAACGTCAGTTTTCGCTCCATGACGAAACTGGAGAGTTCGTTCATTTTTTTGAACGAAGTTCCTTATCGAGCGTTATCGAAAGGGGGCTAGACGGAAATTCTTATGAAAAAGTTGTCACGACACTTTTTTTGTTTTATATGATTAATGCTAGATGGCGCTGTGATCAAAATATTTTATAATACCATTCCTTATTTTGTTTAATATGATTAATGCTAGATGGCGCTGTGATCAAAATATTTTATTTGAGTTAATTATAACTTAAAAAATAAAATTTTATTACAATTCCCTCACTAATTAATCGAAAGGAACTTCGTTCCATCCGGGTGTCCCTTGACACCTCTCAAGTTTTTTTTTCTAATTTTAATTTAGATAAATTATGGAATATCTAGTGTCTACAGTTCCAAGTGGCAGGGTGAGTGCAGACATGCGCAATAGACACAGTCAATACTACGGAGTGAGCGTGCCACGACTGGCGTCCACGATCACTGAATATGTTGATTTTACTAATTCATTCACATCTAGGTTCTTTTAAACACTTTGGAGTAGGATTTAGTTAGGAAATTTGGTGGTTTTATAACAATATCAAATGTATTAATCTATGGTAAAAGTTGCTTTTTCAAATCAGTATTTGTCTTTTATTATAGCTTCGGGCCACCTGATCGTAATTGGTTACCGATCATGGACCTCTGCAATGAGGGGAGAGTCTGAACTGAAGTGTCGCTACCTACGACCTACCTTTCAAGCAAGTTTGAAAACATACTAAGGTGAACCCAGATTTTTGAATAATGTATCATTTATTTTCAAATTCGTACAAAAACCGAAATGACTATTTGAGCAGGATTCCTATTTATCAGGAACATGACAACACAAACATTTAACATAGCGAAATTCATGTTTTTTTGAAAATGACCCCTAGTCTAATTTCGAACTCCCATATATTATCCCTTATGTAGAAATTCAAATTTCGAACCATTTTAGATCAATGTTTTTTTTTTATTCATTCCATTAACTTCAAAATAATATTATTGTTGAAAGTGTTATTATTGTAAAGTTGAATATTTTCACTATTTCACTTACACTATTACTAAACGGGTTCTTACCACGATTATTTTTAATAGGGAAGACTTCCCGTGATCATGGCGCTTGAAACAGTGCTGAAATATCGGGATCGCTCAATTCAAAATAATCGTGGTAAGAACCCGTTTAGTAATAGTGTAAGTGATGTAGATAATCGCGAGTGTTTAAAGAAATTAAAATTGTTCTAAATCGGAAAAAGTATTAAAAAAATTAAGTTGTCATTAATCTACGCTCTTAATTGGTTTAAGCACCCTAGAAACATTTTTAACTGAATTTTTAATTGTTTTAAAATAATACGAAAATGTAATAATTCGTTTTGAAATATTGTAAATAATTAGGTTATTTAATTCGATCAAACAGTTTAAGGCGCCGGACCGGACGCCGGGATGGGTTCAATTGAATGGAAGGAATGCTCTCGGACTAATCACGACGGTGGACGGTTGTATGCGAGACTGAAACAAAAATATTATTGTGATTTTTTTTTGGACTATAAGGAAATATGAACATTGCTACCAGGTAATAATTTGTATAATATTACTAGAACAGGTATATTATTTGGGAAAGTATGCTTACAAAGTTTAAAGTAAGTCAGTGTTTAAGTGATGACGTTAGGCGAATTAATGAGCAATAATATATAGAAAAAATAGTTTGGTGTCATAAACGCAAATCAGCAATATATTAAATACAGGCAGACGACTGCCTGAAATCCTACTTTTTTAAAACCTGTTCATGAACCATGAAATACATTACAGTCTCATCAATTTATTAAATGAACGAATTTGACGTGAAAAACTCTACGCAGTATCAAAATGTATTTATTACTTTCAATTACACAGTAGGCATTAAATTTAGTCACCTATTATTATAGGATAAAAGAAACGTCCAATTCTCAACTAAAAAAATCCTGTAACTGTAACAACCCATTACTGCCCACTGCTGAGCTCAAGTCTCCTCCGAAGAGGGGTTAGGCATAGTCCACCACGCTTGCCCAGTGCGGATTGGGGACTTCACATATCTTCAAAGGATTTTTAGAACCCTTTTCCGATATGCAGGTTTTCTCATGATGTTTTCCTTCGCCGTTTTTAGCCAGTGGTGTTGTGAAAAATTGCACATAAATATTTTTCGTATTAAAATTTTAGAATTTTTATGCCGGTTTTGAACCCGTGACCTCCCGTACGGAAGGCAAGCGCTTCAACCACTCGGCCACCATGACTATTAAAAAACTACTATTAAGAAAAATCCTACTGTCCATAAAATAAATCACAATTCTATTTACATCAAACGAAATCAGTACATATGTTTGTGTACACACATAATGTATCAGTCAAGTACACAATACATTATTGTCTCTTCACGATTGTTTTGTACCTATAATATTTGTTGTTAAACATCTTCAATGTCGTTTCGTACGAAAATTAAACGGTAAATACACATTATTCGATATTATTTTTTTCTTTCCGAGTATTAATGGAGGATACTGTGTGTCTACTGTTTTTATATCAGTTTAGAACCTACTTGTGTGATTGTTATCAGTTTAGTTTCAGTTTAGTAAATAATACTATTTAACTATAACAAACAAACTATATAAAATTGTCATCACTAGTTCATAAACAAACATGAAAAATATATTCTAATTGATTGTTCAAAGTAACATATTTAATGTTTATCTGATATTTTAGTACATTAAATTAGTAGATAGATTGATAGAAAATTCTTTACCTATAGCACACAAAAATAAATGTACATTGGCGAACTTAATGCATAGTTAGATCAGTTTTGTGAAATAAAATTGCGTTTAACAAAATAGACTGCATTTGCAGTGTATAAACTCAAGACTTATAGTCTACCATGTTAGAAAAAGTACTTTTCTCATTTAAATTTACTATGTTGATCATTCTGAGGATAATGAAATAGTTTGTCAATTTGATACTAGATGGCGCTGTTCGCCATTCACATTTATTGTTGTTGAACAGAAAAATAATGTATAAAAGCAGTTTCAATGTGTTTTATTATTATATATTATATTATAGTATTCTTCTCTATAAACTTTAATCTGTATAGTTCAATTATACAAAGAAAAATAAATGTCATCATTTTTACAGTCGCATAACACCATCCATAACAATTAAGGTTGAATTAAAAAAGTCCTTTTATTTAAGAACGCGATGTGCCCAGTCGATCGGTAATTTGTACGATTTTCTTATAAATTCAAGATCTTAATGGAGTGCCGACTGTTTATTTTGACTTCTTGATTCGATTTGGGATTTAACAATTCAATTTTGAGATTAATTTATGTTTTATATTATCATAGACAGGTGGGGAAGATATTTTACTGTAATGCTTTGACTTGAATTACATTGGGATGTAGTAGGTACTCTATGTTACAATATCTACACTAATATGAAAGAAGTTGAAGAAGAAGAAAGTTGTAGGTCTGCTGAACCGATTTTGAAAAGTATTTCACTAATTGTAGGTGAGAATTTATGTGAGGTTTTATAATCGTTCTAAAATCAAAAACGCTATTTTGAGCTTTTATCGCAAATGCTGACTGAATCCCTTACGTGTATACACTCTATACACGTCAACTATACACGTGAGCAAGTACATTTGATATTACATTGCAATATTTACAAATTTTATCATAATAAACATCACATAAACTTGTCCTTTTACGAAGCTTGAAGGAAGTCACCTTTAAAGACTTTGCAGAGGCCAGAGGTCCATGAGCAGCAGTAGCCGCTTAAGATCAGGTGGCCCGTTTACTCGTCTCCCTACAAGGTAATAAAAAAGGTTTTTCAATACATTCTGTTTTCACTAAAATCATAACAGACTAAAAATTTAATTTCAAAAACAACTTCAAAATGTATTTTTTCTTTTATCACAAGCTTTAACGATTTCACATATGAGACGTAGTTTTTTGTATCATATTTGTGAAATACATTAAACCTTCGAGCAACTCGTAAGTTTAGGTATATAACACGACCGTGCGATCATGTGACAATTAACGAGAAATATGTGTGTTGGAGGTGCAACAAGGGTACTGTCATAGTAGTTACTACGAGTATAAGCTACTTGGATGCTATACTCTGTAACGCTGTCTGTTACACTTAACCCTTAAATGGAAAATGTTGTTTTTAAACAACATAAGTACTAAGAATCACAGATAATTACCTTCTTTTTATTTTGTACTTTAAAAAAAAAAGTAAAGTAAATTCATGTCTAGATTTTTTTACTCATTTTTCCTAGACATGTATTACATATTATATGACACATGTCTATTACACAAATATATTTTTTTAAAACGAGGATCGAAAATCGTCCATTTAAGGGTTAAACCTCTCTACCGATTTTGATGAAATTTGACACAATCTTTAGAGCCTGAGAAAGAACATTTTAATTGAAAGTGACGCAGACGAAGTTGCGGGGGTCCGCTAGTGATATATAAAAGGAATGTTTTGCGTTTGACAGAGGTTCCTACTATTTCCTACTCTACTTTAAATACTATACAGCTGCAGTAGAAGATAAATCGTTGAAGTTTTTAGATCTAATGTCTCAAGACGGCGGTAACTACACCTTCTTCGGCTTTTATGTTGCCATGAAGAAAGGATATTAATGTGTTGACAAAAATAATACCGTTTAGTTTTCATAAGCAGCTCATCATATATTTTATAATGAATTATTCATATAATATTTTAGTACCTATATCATCTCAATGCGAAAACAAATTGACGATTTTGAGTCGCAACACCTCATTGATTTAATTAATTTTAAAACCATTCGAAATCTATTATATTAATTTTGAAGTAGAGTGTTTAAATCGCATTTTTTTTTCAGTTGGAGGAAATCACCGGTTCGTCCGATCCCCGGCTGAGGCTACAACCCAGCACGGGGTTTGGAGGGACGGCGCGACGCGTTACGCGCTCGGTACTCTTTCCCGTCGCTCCGTCCCCGGACGCCGAACCGGTAGCCGCCGGCGAATACGGCCACCGGCTCTCTCGGTCGGCGGGCTTTCCGAAGCCCGTCAAGATGGGACCGCATGTCACCCTCCCGCGGAATACCCCGCTGGGTCAGAACCAGCATTGCATAGACTTAGGTATATTTTGATCCAATCTTAAGATCATTCGATCGCCATTTGTTTTGTATCAATTTTTAATAGCTTCACATAGGACAGCACCTTTAAAAGCAGCCGTCAACGCGTCCCATGTTATCAGTTCTTATTAGATAAGTATGGCGACGTCCCGCACCGTCTGCAAACAACACTATCGGACTTAGATGTGACACCTTAAGAACATCTGGGGGCATGTATTTAATTCTCTGTCTTTTGAATAATAATAGTGTAATAATACTGGATGAACCGATTTGGATGCGTTATAAAGGGACATGACGTAAGCTAGAGCCTTCATTAATAAATTTCAAATCGGATTAGCGGCTTAAACAAATAATTATTCAGCTTCATAATATTAGTATAGATATTCTATAAAAGTTCATTTGAGAGTAAAATCAGTGATTGTTGTCGCCACTGTTAATCTATGTTGGCTTCCAATAATTAATTCATCATCAGCCTATAGACGTCCACTGCTGGACATAAGCCTCCCCCAAACCTCACCACATCGACCGGTCCTGCGCCATCTGCATCCAGTGACCTCCCGATTAGGTAAATCCAACTTCGATGCAGAGATCAAGCGACGAATCCAACTCGGCTGGGCAGCGTTTGGGAAGCTACGAGAAGTTTTCTCGTCCACAATACCGCAGTGTCTCAAGACAAAAGTCTTCGACCAGTGTGTGTTGCCAGTGATGACCTATGGATCAGAGACTTGGCTGTTCACGATGGTTCTTATTAGACGCCTCAGAATCACTCAAAGAGCAATAATTAATTAAAGTTAAAATAATATTTCGAGTCTCAGCTGGTCGTATAAATCGTAGTCTTAAAACTAGTGTTTATCTCTTTTTATATAGTTTTCATCGCAAATAAAGTATCCCTATTTTTCTGCGATCAGCAATAATTGTTCTAAAAACGCACGAGTAATCTCTAAACAATTCCAATCCTTTTGTTGTATTTTTTGTTTGTGTATAGTCGACTATTTTCTAAAATCTATGATTGTGGGTTTCTCTTCGGTGTTTCCCGAGCGCTATGACTTGTCCTTCTTCAAACGAGGCTTAAACAAAGTCCTTAAAAGGTCCGCAGGTAGCGGCCCCGCAGTGTCCGCTGACATTGCAGAGGTCCATGAGTAACGGTAACCTCTTACGATCAGGTGGCCCGTTAGCTCGTCTGCCTACAAGGCAATAACAAAAAAAACTTAGCAACTTAAAATATTGTTTTCTTTAACAAAATGATCAACAGTCGACATCTACTACTGATTTACCACCATTGAAAATTCTAATTCAATGCAACTAGTTGAATGTTCTCATGCAGGAATATGTCCCATACTTTTAAACTGTTTTTTTTTTTATGTGCTCAATAAATAAGTTTTCTTTCAGTACAGACTTGACCAACATACCTCCAAATATTCTATAATTAAATTCTAATATTTTACCTCAAACACATCAATCATACATTCATGAGCTTATCGCTTGGCCGAGTCTATTTTTCTTACACGTCCGTAACGTCACGCATCACTTGAACAAACATGAGCCAAGTGCGCACCAAGGAAAACATTCAATTCAGAAATAGCCTTTTTGGTTGTTAGTCTTATTGTATAAATGCAATAGCAATAGATTGTAAGACTATTGCAATAAAATTGTGCATTATATTTTCAGCGAAAACAGAAAACAGCTCTATTAGTTATGACAGTTACGAAAATATTGACTTATCCAAAATTAATACGGGGAAAGGCAAATTTATAATAACTAACAAATCCTTTAGTGTCTAGATTTTAGCTTACGCCATTTTGGTAGTGTCGTAACTACAAATAATATTGTAATTAGTATCGTTGAATTATGTTGAAAATTTGCTACTGTAGTATATCTTTAAAAGAAACTTATGTCCAGCAGTAGACAAGTTGATGACGCTGTTACAGGAATTTTTTAAATAAAGAAAAGTTTTTTTGCTAAAACAACACAAACAAACGAAATTTTTAGCAAGTGGCTACTACTGAATAGTACCGTAACTTCATACTAATAAAATAACAATGATGCCTCTGTAATGAAATAAAAACTATTTACTAATCGCTACATTAACAAAGCAACTGTCGTCAATAGCAATTACAGAATAAGCTATTCCATGTCACCAAACAAAATGATCAAGAAAAAAATGGTACTTATTACTATTACTTAAGGACTAAAATCGTTTAGTGATTTGTAAACGGTATTTGGAAGTGGTTTCGGATTGATGCAAGGTCTTCAACGATTTATTTCAAAACACGCGAATCTCAAGTGGAACTTGAAATGATGGATTTTTTAAGTTATTGCAAAATCACGGTCTAATCTTAGTTTTAATAATAAAAAATGATGATGTAACTGTGGTCGTGGCTACTTGTTAATTAATTGTTATTTTTGAATAACTACTAAAAGAGGGTTTTTTTTGTTTAGCTATACTTTTTGGTGTTGTCAGTTATCGCAGTAATATTTATTTGGGTTTTATTGTTTTTTAAACCCTACTAATATTATAAAAGCAAAAGTAACTCTATCTGACTGTCTGTTACGCTTTCCCGCTTAAACCTCTCAACCGATTTTGATGAAATTTGGCACAGACAATCTTTAGACTCTGAGAAATAAAATAGGCTACCTTTTAATTGAAAGTGACGCAGACGAAATTGCGCGGGCCCGCTAGTTGAATGTAAACCTCATTATTGAAAAGACACGTAAAGGGGCTCGGAAATTATTTTGTTTTTTCAATAGAATTTGGTAAGCTAGAGTGTGTAATACATATTTACTTGTATGTAACGCTGGTTGACCGCTAATTCGACCGAGATAAGCACATACTAAAGAGTAGACAAATACAATTAAATTACGAAAGCTGTTATCGATAAACTTTAAAAAGTACAAATAATCGAATGCATATTGCAACTGGTATCGAAAGCGATAAAGTGAAGAGCCGTTGAGTGGATTGCAGGACACCTTGATAGTAAACTTGGAGATAACGATGTCGATGACCGATATAGAATAACCGCCAACCTGACATTACTGAATTATAAGATAGGGAAATGTTGAGGCGTTGTTCATGGTACCCGCTCGCCTGTGCGATCGGCGCGGGAAAGAGAGCCGTAGTGTGTTACGCGTTGTGCCTTCCCGCATATCTCCGTTTTAGTGCGGATCAACTCCCACAATACCTTAATTTTGAGTTTGGAGTTGCAGGAAATTCCCGAATCGGGCGATTTTCCTAAAAAAACCTTCCATCTGTGGATATATCTTAAAACGAGATTTAAGAAAAGTCCTGTATGGGTAGGTGATAGATAACAGCCCCTCATTGCCCTGGCATTGCAGAGGTCCATGAGCGACGCTTACCATCAGGTGGGCCGTGGGCTCGTTTATCTATCGTGCAATAAAAAAAAAATGTTAAATGGCAGGTACAGTTAACAGTCGCAAAGGTTGATCTCAACTGCACTATGCTTAGATTTGCTTGGACTTTAGACTTTGATATGAAAAATCCTCTTTAAAGATTTTTTTTTTATTTCCCCTTATTTATCTAAAAGAGGTTCATGAGCCTTGACTCCGCCATACTGCCCCACCATCCACGATCTAAAAAGTAAAAAAAAATACAGAAAAACAAACAATAAACATGCCTGTTTTTCTCATGACGGTAGGTCTATGCATTTAGAATAAATTATTTCATTTCATCCACTTTCTTCAAGTCTCTTTGAAGATAGATAAGTAGAGTAAAATAAAGATTTTTATAATCATTCTTACATGATCTAAAAATTTAACAATATTTTCCTCTTCTACTGTGTTTATATTACTTTCTTACATGTACACGTATGTTATGTAAAACATGTACATAGACGTATGTCAATCTTATTTTAATTTCCGCTAAGTGGCGGCGCGCGTACACAGAGAAACATCAAAGACGCCGACCGAGATGGGGAGTTATCTTGATTTCCCCTTACTACGGGACTTTCGGCAATTTTCTCTTGGTAAGCTCAATGAAAGCATTTGCTTTGTCGTAGAAAAATGTGCTTAAAACAAGCTTTATATTAACTTGCACTGGATGTAATTATGTAAGTTCGGCTAGAATCTTGCAAGCTAAATTTGACAAACTTCTCGGTTTCCAATTGAGTTGACATTTTGCACGCAGATGTATATCGTATGACAATATATTAATATGACGAAATGGTGCCCACTGATGATAAATTCGGAAGGTGGTCGTTGTATTTAGTCTCGGTTTACATATATAATAAGGTAGCAAGCACTACTGTACTGTACTGTACTGTAACAACCTATTACTGCCCACTGCTGAGCTCAGGTCTCCTCCGAAGAGGGGTTAGGCATAGTCCACCACGCTTGCCTAATGCGGATTGTGGACTTCACATATCTTCAAAGGATTGTAAGAACCCTTTTGCGATAGCACTACTACACGATATAAATTATAAAGGATCATAAAAGCAACACAACACATACAACTAATCTTCCACATATCACAGTAACAGGAATAGGCCCTATGATAAGCACAGCCCCTGCGTAACCACAAAGAGAATTTTCAATGTTTCAATCCAGTATAATGTTCGTCGCCATGTTTGCTTTGGTCTACAAGAATTAGCGCCACGACGGCCGGCTCTCCGGCGCTGATTAGATGCTTTGTTTGTCGACTTTGATGTCCTATTTGATGGTCGTTTAACATTTAATAGTTAGGTGTAGTTGCGCTTAAAAATACAGTCTTTATTTTAACTATGTTGTGAATTGAGGACACGGTCAATTGCAAAATAGTATTAACCAAGGCTTAAGAAGAGCATATGGTAGTAGAAATGAAGTGGTCCTGTTTTAAGTTTGCATTGCAGAGGTTCATGAGCGACAGTATGCAGTGTAAGCAAAAGTGATCAGGGGCAAAAAAGATAACATAGAGAAATACTGAGGGATTACACTCCTGTATTAGGGAAGAGTTGAGGGGGTTCGAGCCCGTGGAAGATCACCTATGAGGTGGACTGATGAGATCAAGTCCACATTGGGAGCCCCATTGCACCAGTGTACCAGTGTGTGTCGCTCAGGACACTGTGGGGCTACCTCTTACCTACCTTTAAGAACTCTCTTCAAGCCTCGTTTGATGAAGGACAAGTCACAATTGTCGGGAAAACCGAATTTGAAAATTATGCAGCGTCATGTCTAGAATGCTAGTAGAACATAATTCTGTTTGAAGATAGATATAAAATATAATCTTTTGAAGTGACGTTCGTGTTTATTAATAAAAGTAAGGGGTTTTAATAAAATCATGACTGTTTTAATTTTAAATTAAACAATAACAAGTAGATATAATATCTATCAGAAAAGTAAAAACTTAAAGTTATTTTTAAGTCTTTACGATTAGACTGCCAACACAAAAGTTATACTATATTGTTACATCCATATATGATTATGAAATTTTTTTATTGCCTACAGGCAGACGAGCTAACGGAAAAGCGGTTCCGCGATGGTCCTTTGAAAAAAAAACATGAAAAAAACCTCTAAATTACGACATATTTTCCTTAACAAATTGTCCAACATAATACTTAACACATCGTTTACAAAATCTGACACGTTACCAAGGTCCACTTTCCTCGTGACTCTCAAGGATCCGTCTTGATCGCCTCCTCACGTTCCAATAAGCGTTCCTAACGAGGTGCTAACTCTTGGAATCGGTAATGAGACCTCGCTAATCACAAAGCAAGTGGCCCACTTAGGGCTCAGAGGCTTTGTCGTTTAGTCCTTAGGGTAATCTGTGGTGCATAGACTTCGTAATCTGTTAAAATTTTAGTGTTTAAAAAAACATGTAGGTAGGTACTGTTATATCACGACATTAAAAACTGACTTTTAAAATAATACTCAATTCAACGATGATTGAAACGTATACCTACCTAGTATAGGTAATTTTGGGAGATAGAGAGATATCACACGAAATAGAACTACTAAAAACATAATAAAAACTTGAGAGGTGTCATGGGATACCCGGATAGAACGAAGTGAAGATATCTTATTTTTTTTTTTCCTAACGTAACGCGCAATAAGGAACGTGTTTTAAAAGATTTTGATCACAGCGCCATCTAGCGATAATCATCTAAAATAAAAATAAGGAACGTGTTTTAAAAGATTTTGATCACAGCGCCATCTAGCGATAATCATCTAAAACAAAAAAGTGTCGTGACAACTTTTCGTAAGAATTTTTTCCGTCTAGCCTCCTTTCACAACGCGCGATAAGGAACTTCGTTCCAATAAAGTTTTTATATTGTATTTTTAATATATGGTAAAATGTAGTTAATATAGATATAAATATGTTGAATGTCTACGTCTCAGCTGTATTAGAGGAATCGCACATCGCATTTCACCTTCGACCAAGCCACCGCAACTGGCTTGAATGTGTTCTACATTACAAAATATTTAAACAAATATTTTACCAATAGAAAACTACTTAATTGAGAGTGTTAAAGGTTAAATAATACTAAAATACAATAAAGTAAACACTGCTTTCTTTGTGACACAAGCTAAGTAACGCAGTTTAGCTATTCACTAGCAGATGATGTTATGTGAAATGAAATAAAATGAAATGAAATTTTATTTAGACAAGATGGTACATAAATAATTTCTCCATGTTCAGATAAAGGCAAATTTAACAGGAACTTATATTAACAATAAGAGAACTTAGGTCCTCGTACCCATACCCTGTGTTACGAGTGACCTAGCCTTCCTTCTATAATACGTACAAAATTGCTTCACAGAAAAAACAAAAATATGTAGGTAAGAGAAAAAAATAAAAATATAAACAAACAAAAAATAAACTAAAATGTGACACAACGAAGTGTACAACTACATGCAAAAGATTGTCTACTCGTGTGTGTGTCAAGAATTATATATCGAAAATGTATTTCTTAGTGTAATTTTATACCAAATCTAATATTACTTCATCGCAACACCATTCTCAGTACAACAGCACAGGTACGAACGCAATAGTCGGCCTGTATCAGGTCTCGCAAACACAGAGATTACACTCGGTCACCGGACAAACAGACAAACACGACACGGTCGGACCTTCATTCGAAATTCTCAAAAACCCGCCCGTTGTCTCGCGTACATAAATATTTGCTGTGGCCAGTTATTGGCCGGTACTGGCGAGTGGGAAATCGTATTTTTTTTCTCAAAATAAATGGTATTATTACTTTGAATTCATCTTCGTCGGCAGAGTGGTTGTGGTTACAATGATGTATTCTGAGACACCGTTTTTATTGCAATTCTACACCATTTTCTGCGGTTTGATGCATTATGACAACCGGACTATAGCGCATTAGACAGTTTTCCTGACAAGGTATATCAGTCAGTGTGTTGGTGATCGTCCACGATATCACTTTCCTTCCATGTGGACAACAAGCCTTTCCACTTTGAATTGCATTAGACTAAATTAAAGTAAATTAGACTTCATTCCACTCCACCACAAGTTAGTCCGAAGACCTGGCCACAGGAGGTTACTGGATGCGGAGTGCGCAGGAACAGTCAATCACCGATACGGGCTGTTGATGATGATAAAGAGACTAAATTAAATTGTGTTTGAGAAGAGTCGAAGGTCGGGTTAAACTGGCGTAAGATGGGAGAGGCCTATATCCAGCAGTGGACAAACGAAGGTTGATAATGATGATGACGATATGGCACTGATGCGGATGGTGCGATGACGTGCGATATAATAATATTTAAAACTTTAACTGTCACTAAAAATGTTTTTTTAGGTTATACTAGTAAGTACTTTATATATCTGCAAGTAATGATTTACGTGAGCGATTGTACCGCGTTCTCGAGATGGATTTGGTGGTGATAGCCTTCGCAGCAATACGATGTCATCCGTTTATTTGTTAAGGGACTCTAAGATATAAAAACGTATTTATAAAGTCTCGAAATTTTAAGTTGAGATAGAAATAGTTTTCCAGATTTGCTATTAAAATTTCGCTGTGGTAGAATCAACAATTGAATTAGATAGGTAATTTGATTTTGTATAAGCTAAAACATTCACCATTTCAGAGTAGAAGAACTTATTATATGTTTTAAAGTACAATATGTAGGTGATAAACTTATTCAGACACTCGCGGTTTTCTATAATACTTTCATGCATTTTCAACGGGTTCTTACCACGATATTTAATTAATTGAGTTGTCTCGATATTTCAACGTTATTGCAAACGCCCATCATGCTAAAAGCGTTTTGGAGTTTTTCGTTCATGCAAGTTGAAGTTCGTAACACGTTAACTCGTTGACGAAATTAACTACTTGACAAAGGCGATTCAACGTTAGCGTTTCGTTGACGGAAAAACCTTCAACGACCCATCGCTACATGGCATAAAAAATTTCCAGTATCTTCGTCTATCTGTCTTTTAGACCGGCTTTTCCCAGACATGTCTCACATCTCATGTCCTCACACGATTTTTAACAAAACAAATAATAGCCACGATATGTAACGTGTAAACATCACGCACGAGGTTGTTCGTAGAAAGCAGTCGTTAACGCTTTGGTGCGAGGTTCATTGTGACACCTTGTTCCTTGAAAACTTGTATATACACCATAGGTATATGATAAAAATGTCGTAGAGGATAGAAGGATGCATTTTTATACTGTGATGTCCCCTACCCCTACTAGGTCGGGGGTGTCGCGACGGGAAAGCGTGCCGCAGTGCGTAACGCGTCGCGCCACCCCGCATGACCCCGTGCTGGGTTCTGGCCTCAGCCGGGGTTCGGACGCTGAGTGTGAGCGGTTGGAGGTTTTAGTGAGGTTCAACTACCACATACCCGTCCCATTTCCTCCAACTAAAACAAAAAAAAAACCCTACTAGGTAACTGGACTTTACTAATCCATTCAGCTCAGGTCTCCCCCGAAGAGGAATTAAGCATAGTCCACCATGCTTGCCCAATAGGAATTGGGGACTTCACATATCTTCGAAAATGTTTTTTAGGATGTTTTTCCGATATGTAATTTTCCTCGCGATGTTTTCCTGCACCGTTCAATGGGTAGTAATGGATTATAATTACGTTACACATTACTGGGCACGTATTTTTCTATAAATCAGTTTTGAATGTGGTTTAAGTAAAGAGAGCAGCAACTTCAATTGCCATTTCATCTTGTAAACGTTCCATGAAGGGTCCATCGGTAGGGTCCAGCTGAAAATTAGCGCTGCAGCTGTCCAGGCTGTAGCTTCGTGCTGAGCTGGTCGCCCTTTCAGATACACCCTCCCACAAAAACTTTTTTAATTTCATTATTTGTTTTAAATAATTTTTTATAACTTTTATATTATTGTTTAATCTTAGTCTTAATCTATTTTTAGTAATATATTGTTCCTGTTATGTGTAAGTTGTGTGTCTGAATAAACGTATTTTCTTTCTTTCTTTCCATGAAGACTACACACATAAGTATTTTAAATTTGTATTTAAAGAAAAAAGCGTATTTTAAATCATTTTTAAACTATTAAAATATGCAGTTAAATGTACAGCTTTGTATTTTCCACAACATCAAACCCGTCCGTCACATCATCTTGGTGAATCTTACTTTGACAGCCTGATCAAAGCTCGTTTGTGGGCTCGCCGCAGCCTACCGGATGCCATGAATATTGATTAATATTGCTCCGTCAAAGGGTATTGCAAATTAATTTTATGCCTGAAATGCGGCTTCGTGTAGGCACTTCATCCCGGGAATGTTTGCACACTAGTTCTTGTTGAAAATGTAAGAGGATTTTTTTGTTTTGGTTGAGTATGTCTGCATATTGTTTTATTATTAAGGACTGAGCGATGACTTTAAAGAACAGTCGTTTGAAATTGTTACTAGCATCATAAGGAATTGCGCAGAAGCCCACGAACGGAGGCTTCACCATCATGTCAACGTAGAAGCAATACAGCTTCTTGACATCACAGATATTAAAAGAAGACTCAAAAGAACGAAACCGTTCGAGTTAGTGTAGTACTTAATAATACAATTAGTGCATAAAATCAGTGAAGTGTAATAATAAAGACCACATGAACATTGTGTCTACACCTTAATAATAGAGACAATAAGAAAAGTCCCAATGGACACATTCTTAGCATAAAATCGTATAGTAATTTAGGTTAAAACAAAATTGCTTATTAGTCTGAATTAGACTAGATTATAATTATAATAGTGTGCGTTATAAAATTACGTATACTAGGAAAACAAAAAAAAAAGAAATTGAATAGAAAAGGACTATGAACAACTGTGAACAGTTTGGAGTGAAAATTATTTAGGAATAGATCATTAAGTGCATGGTAACTTGAGTATAACTAAATAATAAAAAAACTATGACAGTTAAATTCTTTAAGCACTTCCATGGTCAATCGGGTATTGGCCCACCTCTCACTCCCACCACTGTAACTCCTCTGTAGCAAGGATCCACAGCGGCGACCATCGTAATGACTCTGAGCAGTGAAGCCCAGGAAAACCCGAGGGAAAGCTAACTTGTCTTGGACCCCGCAACGAATTTAATCAGAAGATGATAGAAGAAGTAGGAAAACATGAGTTTCGACTTCCCTTCTCGCAAAAGCAGGAGACAACATTCCATGGTCATATGATATGATGTCAACTCATATTCAGAAAGACCACCTCCAGGCAAGTGGAATTTCAGCCCAAAAACAACTTCAAAATCGGTTCATCACAGACAGATGGGACGTCGAACTCGTTGAGAATTAGAACTTAAAAGTAAACACAAAATAGTCGAACTTTTACAGACAACAGTTAATACAGTTTGTATCCTCATTTACTGAACTTCATTTCGTACTCCCTCGGTGCAATAACAGCAAATAAACCTCTTCAGTGATTCCGGTATTTATTAAAGAGCACACAATGCGGCCCACTACACTCGGATCACTTTCTTTTATTTTATTTTTAATATTAAACCGGAGAGCGAGGGCATAGAATAGACTTTAGAATAGAGAGATAAAACTTTTAAGTTTTTTAGAGTGTTGTAGTAGTGTAGTAGAATAAGTTTGGTTTAGGTATTTTTTGAGTAACGTAATAAAGTAATACCTACATAGTTTTGAGTCAATAGGGTAGCAATATAAATATGAAATACTAGATGACCCGTGCAACTTCGTCTGCGTTACAAAGGGGTTCAAAAATTGTAGCCTATACTATGTATTATTCTGATGTATTAGCTATATTGTGGTAAAGTTTCATTCAAATCCATTCAGTAGTTTTTACGTGAAAGAGTAACAAACATACATCCATACATACAAACTTTCGCCTTTATAATATTATTATGATTAGCAATATAAGAAGTATGGATAACAAATGCCTACACAAGTGATATATTTCATAGTTTTCCTTTGAAATATCTTGTATTAAAAATGAGCAAAAAATCAATTCTCAAATGACTGAATTATCCGTGAACAAAAAAAACATAGAAGAGAGATATTTTTTCAGAGAAGTCTATCAAAAATTAATAATATACATCACCATAAACAAAATAAATAAAAACAAAAAGCAGTTTCCGCAATATTTCCATTTAAAATAGATTAATTTCCTCTATACCAAAATGACTCTACATAGAGTGCTTTCGAGACTGAGTAGAGAGTCCTCCATTGCTATTATTGGGAATCAGACGGACGTCTCTACATCGTGTCTCCATAGAGCTTTGTTCCCAAACTAATGTAGTAATGAAAACTGTAATATTGGAACGAAGTTCCTTATCGCGCGTTATCGAAAGGGGGCTAGACGGAAAAAAATCTTACGAAAAGTTGTCACGACACTTTTTTTGTTTTAGATGATTATCGCTAGGTGGCACTGTGATCAAAATCTTTTGAAACACGTTCCTTATCGCGCGTTACGTTAGGAAAAAATAATAAGATATCTTTTAATCGAAAGGAACTTCGTTCTATTCGGGTGTCCCATTATACCTCACATGTTTTTTTTTATTTTAAAACTGTTAATTTATTATAGTATTAAATTTATTTTGATAATATGTATTTTGATGGTCTGCCTACATGGTACAAAAAGATAAAATGTAATTAGATAAGTAAGTCTAAATGAGATATTATTTCAGTAACCTCGTAAAAATAATAGCTTTTTACAAAATAATTGTAGTAAAACATCTAATATATAAAATTCTCGTGTCACGGTGTTCGAACTTGAACTCCTCTGAAACGGCTTGACCGATTTTGTTGAAATTTTTTGTGCTTATCCGATATCTATGAGAATCGGCCAACATCTATTTTTCATCCCCCTAAATGTTAGGGGTAGTCCACCCCTAATTTTTTTTTTATTTTTTCGACGCAGACGAAGTTGCGTGGGGCAGCTAGTAATATTATAATATGCATAAAACGAAAAACTTGAGAGGTGTCATGAGACACCCGAATACAACGAAGTTCCTTTCAATTAAAAGATATCTTTTTTTTTTCCTAACGTAACGCGCGATAAAGAACGTGATTTAAAAGATTTTGATCACAGCGCCATCTAGCGATAATCATCTAAAACAAAAAAAGTGTCGTGACAACTTTTCGTAAGATTTTTTTCCGTCTAGCCCCCTTTCGATAACGCGCGATAAGGAACTTCGTTCCAAAATTACTAATAAAAAGCAAGCTAGCGCAAAGGTAAAGGACAAGTGTGATGGACCATGAATCCCTCTTCGGAGGAGACTTGAGCCCAGCATTGTACACTAATAAAATATTTTTTTACAGTTTTCACACAGACTTTTCACGTGTCCGATCTTTATCGTTGAGTTTGTGGCGTTTTTCATCGCGTGCTAGGTGATTTGAATGGTGCAAGTTATAGGGGACAATACCCACAGTGTTTGTGATGGCATCGGGTATTTGCCCTCCTCTCACTCCCACCACTGTAACTCCTGTGTAGCCAGGATCCACAGCGGCGATCATTGTAATGACTCTGAGCAGTGAAGCCCAGGAACCCGAGGGAAAGCTAACTTGTCTTGGGCCCCGCAACGAATTTAATCAGAAGATAAACGAAGGAGTAGGAAAACATGAGTTTCGACTTCCCTTCTCGCAAAGCGGGAGACAATAAAATAAGATTGAAAAAGCATTACGCTAGAATTGAGAAAAGCACCACGGACATTGATTTTATTAAATTGATTGGACCTATGCGGTGTGCTGTTGTACTATTTTGGATGCCAATAGTAGTTATGGCAAAAACGCTGTTTGTGATGGCAATGACATAGAATTATTACATCTGGAACCAACATGAACAACAGAATGAAGACAATTTAAAGTACGGCGATTGCGCGTGACCACACGACATTCTGAATCTACATCATCAAGTGAAGTTTTGAAGAACTATAAACGACTCACTTTCGAATTAGTAGGAACTATGTTTTTCTAAGTATGCTAAAATTAAAAGAACGTTTAAGTACTGTACTGTAACAACCTATTACTGCCCACTGCTGAGCTCAGGTCTCCTCCGAAGAGGCGTTAGGCATAGTCCACCACGCTTGCCTAATGCGGATTGGGGACTTCACATATCTTCAAAGGATTTTTAGAACCCTTTTCCGATATGCAGGTTTCCTCACGAAGTTTTCCTTCACCGTTTTTAGCCAGTGGTGTTGTGAAAAATTGCACATAAATCTTTTTCATATTAAGATTTAGAGGTACAAGCCGGCTGGTTTTGAACCCGTGACCTCCCGTACGGAAAGCAAGCGCTTCAACTACTCGGCCACCACGACTATTACATTATAAGTCATTTGTAAATATTAAACTACAAAGAAAACTCCAGTGAGAATTTAATCCTCATTCTTACCTAACCAATAATTTTTACTAAAACGCTTCCGCTTATAACTTGTTCGCTATAAACTCGCCGACGGGTCAGCAGATAGGAAAACCAATTAAACTGTTGTCCAAACTTTAATAAGGGGTAGTTAATGTGTTTTATGTTACTGTATTAAAAACTGAAAAGGTCGAATTTGGGAGTTTAAGCTGTGAATAGGTTTAATTCACTTGATAATACTAACGGTGATTACCGCAGTATTACATGACAAAGCAACTGTAACTACTTATGATTAGATAGCATGTTAACTAGTCTATCAAGGGCGGAGCGACGGGAAAGAGTGCCGTAGTGCGTAACGCGTAGCACCGTCTCGCATAACCCCGTGTTGGGTTTGACCTTAGCCAGGGTTGAGACACTGAGTGTGAGTGGTTGGAGGTTTTAGTGTGGTTTCACCAAAATCCGATTTGCTCCAAATAAAAAAAAAAGCCTTCTAAAAATAAAAAAAGCCTAGGAATTAGTTGTATTTCTTACGGATTGCACGTTCAGAGTAATGATTAAAACAACTAGCTGAAAACAGTGAATGAAACTACCACTGAAATCTTTTATATATATTTGCGAAATTAACATACATTGCTTACTGCACAGTTATTCGCATTGTAACCACGCAACGAACTGTAAACACTGACAGGTGCTTTGGAGGGGGACGCACGGCTAATAGTTGAAAATTCAAACTTGTACTCAAACAGTACGTGCAAACACTACGCCATCTGGCGCCGTTTGCGCGATGCTTGGCTCGGGCACCCTTTGCTATACGATGATGGGATCATTTTAAGCGCTTGATATATCGTAATGGTTTTTTTTTTAATTGAATATTTGGCGTGGATAAAACTCTTTTTTTATGAATTTGTTTTTTATTAAACTAACCATGTTAAAAAAAACAAATTGTAACTACGTAATCTTTTAATTTCCAAAGTATTATAAAATTAATATAGCCATAATTTAACGTCCTTTTTATAAGAATGAGGCAACTTCATTTTTATTTCTTCCTGAAAATACAGTTTTATTATTGTTTTTAATTACTTTATTAAAACATAATATAATGCAAAAACTATCAATATAGTTCCGAACAACAACGAAAATCAATTTGAATTTTGCTTAACTTCCAGGGCGCTCATTTTGAAGCGGTCGTTGTATAGTAGCGGGTGCGTGCTTGTCTTGTGAGTTCAGTAATTGACAGGTTCGAGGAGCGCGCTCTGCAAAAACATGGCGAAAACTTTATTGCTGTCAAACCACTTGTTCCATTCACCCTGGCAACCCTAAGAATGCGTGTTATTTTAGGGAAAAAATGTTCAGGATTTTCTTTAGATATTCGCAGTAATGTAGTAGGCAAGTATTAAGGTTTTTCTTTTGCTCTTCGTTATGTCATTCTGATACGGTAAGCATGATTTTTTTCTCCATTTATTGCATCTTCCAATTCGGGCATAAGTCAGCCACTAATTTTATATTAACTTTTAAACAATTTCTTGATCATTTCAAAAGCTCTCCTTGTAAGTACATCCAGCTACTTCCAAATTGAACATTGCTCGGTAACGTCGTCATCATGCGTAATGTCTAAACCGACCTTTTACTACTTTAAATAATTTATTTGTGATAATATCTTGTCGTGGTGGCCGAGTGGTCGAAGCGCTTCCTTCCGAACGGGAGGTCGCGGGTTCAAACCCGGCCGGCTTGTACCTCTAAATCTAAATGTGAAAAAGATTTATGTGCAATTTTTCACAACACCACTGGCTAAAAACGGTGAAGGAAAACATCGTGAGGAAACCTGCATATCGAAAAAGGATTCTAAAAATCCTTTGAAGATATGTGAAGTCCCCAATCTGCACTGGGCAAGCGTGGTGGACTATACCTAATCCCTCTTCTGAGGAGACCTGAGCCCAACAGTGGGCAGTAATGGGTTGGTACAGGTACAGGATAATATCTTCCTTACATGATAAACGTATTGGTAAAAGTCACCACGAGACAGGCTTGACCTAGTGTGGAGATCTAATGGCTAATTGCATATTACACTGTAAATTTTGTCAGAATAAATTATTATTATTTATTTATTAATAAGGGAAGTGAATTACAAGCTTACAAAAGAAATAAGAAAAAAAAATACATTAAAACATGGTTTTAAGTTACATGTCAAAGTATACTAGTGACCCCCACACTAGGCCGAGGCGGCCGAGCCTGTATTGTAAAGGACAGTGCAAAAGCATTACTATAAACGTTTAAAGGGTATAAAGACTAAAATATAACATACATGAAAACACACACAAAAAAAAAAGTATGAAAATTACACAACTTAAAAAGAAAATTAAATACAATAATTTCATGTTTTTTTTCTTATAAATATGAAATAATCTCACAATGGCAAATATTTTAAACATTTAAACATTTAATTATTCAATAAATGGGAGAAAAAATTAAAATTAGCTAGATGCGTTGCATTTTCCATACATAAAGTCTACGTCCCTTAAAACATACCAGTATAAAATAAACAGTACGTACCACGATACAATCTTCAGCGGGTTGCCTGAAGTGTTCCCCGGGGGGTCGCGTGCAACCCTCCCTGGGGGTCCGTCCTCTACGATCACGCAACCCTACTCCTACATTCAATTGAATATTTTATTTACTTTCTTATGTTCCAAATTAATTGCTATCTTTTCATTAATAAAGTATTTTTAATTACGATGTAGTAAGTTGAATTTTGTCAGATATATGAGAAGTAATTTATCTGGAAATTGGTCCAGTATAGCAATGATCAAATCAGAAACCAAGTTACCGACATAGCTCAAAGAATTGCATCTTTGCAGTGGCAATGGGCAGGACACACTGTGCGCAGAACTGATGGCCGATGTAGATTAGATGGGGCCGAAAAGTTCTAGAGTGGCGACCACGAACTGGTAGACGCAGCGTAGGCAGACTTCTCACAAGGTGGACCGGTGACCTGGTCAGGATCGCGGGAGGTGGCTGGATGCGGACTGCGCAGGACCGATCGATGTGGCGAGGTTTGGGGGAGAACTGTGTCCAGCAGTGGACGTTTACAGGCTGATGATGATGATGATGATAGCAATGAATCTTCTTGCTTGTCTTTCGGTCACTTTCCTCAATTTATATCTACATCAATTCAGCGTTCCTCATTTCACTTTACTCGACTTTACGACTAAAGTATGTGAGATATTTACGAATAAATTACATATCTATTCAATTTTCTTCGCAAATAAATAATTTGTATCACAGATTTTTCATTAAAGATTCAAAAATCCGTTACTGCGGCAGTTCTTCTTAGAAAAGCTCTATTACTTTGAAATTAAGTTTTATTTTAATTTAGTAATAAATAAAAGTAATAAACGTCATTATTATAGTTTTATAACAGTGGTTGGTGAAAGGGTGTCGGCATATGGCGAACGTTAGGGATTTTATTAACTCTAGCTGTCACTCAGATACGAGAATTAGCCGTGTAGACCCATAGCCCGAGGGACAGCTTACTTATATACAGGGTGATGTGTATTGAAATAAAAAGTATAATTTGTTAGAGTAAGAAAAAAGTACTAGAACTACGTTTTTTGATATTTAGATGTCTGTTTTCTGTCTTTTCAAGTTTTATATCGCTGTATTTTATATACATTGATAACGGAAAAAATATTAACTTTAAGAATTTCGTGACATTGTAGAGGTATATGAGCGACGGTGGCAAAAACAATAAAAAGTGTACATTTAGGTTTTTTAGGCTAAAGGGTGGTTCGATCGTTAGTGGTTACAATTGTTTTCTGCTACCTACGGCGTGGTTTTAGCAACTTTTAGAAGTTTCTATTAAAATTGGTAACTTACATCATCAGGGGACCGAGCGACGGGAGAGTGCCGAGCGCGTAGTGCGTCGCGCCGTCCCTCCAAACCCCGTGCTGGGTTCTGGCCTCAGCCGGGGTTCGGACGCTGAGTGTGAGCGGTTGGATGTTTTAGTGCGGTTCAACTCCCACATACCTAGAGCCGGTGATTTCTTCCAACTGAAAAAAAAAACTTACATCATCATCAACGCATAGATTTCTACACTTTGCATTGGCAAACGAAAAAAACGGAAAAGATGGAAAAAACGGACGAACGGAAATAACTAAAACTATACATACATTATTTCTTAGTAGGTAATAGCTTCAATAACACAACTTTTTATTTTTAAAATCCATACCAAACACTAAAATTTGCTAACATCAAATTATTTATATAAAACTCAAAGAACCATTGCATATTTTTGATATCACTTTTTAGCACACCCTCTATAACATCAGTAAGCCAAAATACCGCAGGCGTTTAGCTGTCGACGTCCATTGTACCACCCTACCGTTTAGTAGATATTATTCGGAGCAAGTCGTGCGCGGGAGTCGAACCTACGACCCAGTGTTGTGAACACGAATAATTGATTTAGTTAACTGTGAAATTTACTCACAACATTGAGATAGCTATGATTTTATTGTTTGGTTTTTATTTCGTTTAGGAATCCACCCGACGTCGAGGTGGAGTTCATCCTTATTATATGGAACCACTGCGGTCATCCACGGTCCGTTTCAGGAACACTTTTGCCACGCACCATCCGGCTATGGAATGAGCTCCCCTATCGGTATTCCCAGAGCGCTATGACTTGTCCTTCTTCAAACGAGGCTTGAGGAGGGTCCTTAAAGTTAGGTCGTAGGTTGCGACCCCTCAATGTCCCCTGATATTGCAGAGGTTTATGAGCGACGGTAACCACTTACGATCAGGTGGCCCGTTGGCTCGTCTGCCTACATGGCAATAAATGCATTATTTAAAAACTTTATTTCTAAGTAACTAAATTTATTTTAATTGTAACTTAAAGACTGCAAGCAATTATAATATTAACGCATTTTTGATTTTAAGTATTTACTTGAGAAAATCTCAGTAACAAAAATATTTCCGGGTATAATAATTTTGAACATTAAAAAAACACCGCAGAGCTGTTAATTTAAGTTTGTTTGAAAAATGTATATTATCACAATATCACTAGCTAAGAAACAAAATATACAAACACTTCGAAGATATTTCGAAGATATTGCAGAGGTTCATGAGCGACGGTAACCACTTACGATCAGGTGGCCCATTGGCTCGTCTCCCTTCATGGCAATAAAAAAAAATGTGAAGTCTCCAATACACAGGCAAACGTGGTAGACTACACCTGATCCCTCTACTGAGGAGACCTAAGCCCAACTGTAGGCAGTAATGACCAAATAAAAAAGGAAACACAATTTAAAAATTCCACGAAGATTTCGGCAAAAAATACACATTAATAATGAATTTCCTGTAACCATATAGCCTTTTTGAACGGTGGACTGCCATAATGAGCAATTCATTAAATATTTGTTATAATAATGGATGTGGTTATGCAAAAGAGATCCAGTCTAAAAAAGGAGATTACGAGAAATCTATACTAATATTATAAAGAGGAAAGATTTGTTTGTTTGTTTGAAAGCTACATTATTCCCAAATAACATAGGCTATATTACCTATATTACCTATATTATTTAAAAACAATTAGGATCCGTATGAAAATATAGAATATGTAACACAAGGTCAATAATCGAAAACCTATTTATGCGTACGCTGCAAATACTATTGACAGTAGAACAAAATGATGTACTACGGGTTTTTAGGTCTTAGTAAGACAAACAAAATAGTCCGCGACAGCATATATCTAACTATCATAGTTTAGTCACAATAACCGCTTTTATGTTTATAAAAATATAATATTTCGTTCCGAAATTGAATTTAACGTTAAATGAGTATCGTTATATTAACCCTTATCCAAATTAATTAATATTATCAAGAGTATTAATGTAGAAGTAAATTACTTTTTGTTTTATCCCAATCGGACTTTTCGTTGAGAAGTTATGAAGAGTATAAAACGCCAAAAAAAATTGCCCAACGCGATCCGCGCAAATAACAACATTGCGAGTACTGTTTAAACCCCTTTGTGACGCAGACGAAGTTGCGGGGGTCATCTAGTTTTTGATACAAAGCAAATAATTTGAATATCAACCAAGTTAAATTTAATAAAGATTATCTCAGTATTTATGCTATTTTTAAAAATAGGTATTTGTTTTTTTAATATTAATTATGCATAACCCCATTCAATTTAACTTTCGTCGAGTAATAAATAATTCACGATTCCCGTCGAATTGAATGCGGTAATGAAGGACATATTAATTGCACGGTGTATTCAATAGTTTTAAATTTAAATGAAAATGTAATGGAAAATTTTAATTAGCACTGAAACGCTTTGTAACGTTGTTGATTTAAATTCTCTGCTAGTAAATTTTTTATTGAGGTCTTTGTGATCATGGACATTTCCAGCTAAATAACGAATCTTCTTTAAAACAAAGAAAGAAACACTTTAGTTTTATATCTACAGGGTGATTTCTTAGTGAGGGTACATATTGAAGGTCATGGTAGCTGATGGTTATATACGACCAGTAAAAATACTATTACCAAAGAATATGGCTTAATGCCTTAGTAATCGCAACTTAAAAATATCTAAAATTCTTGCAAAATGATGGTTTTTCGACAGCTGATGGGTGTGGCGGAGGTTTGGGGTGCGCGAGATCACTAGAGGTCATTAGTCAACACTCTTTTAGCTCAAATTGTTTATGTTTGAGGTAGTTTTGTCGAATTTAGATTTTAAAAAAATGTATTTTTACCTATTTTTTGTAATATTCCGTATTAGAGCAGAGTACTCATCACCCTCCTGCAATATGTACCTTCTTTAAAAAATCACCCTGTATACTAATAAGCACGCAGAAACCGCTGCTTTGAAATATTCTTTGAGTGTTAGATAGTCCATTTATCAAGGAAAGCAAAAATAGGGATCCATAGTAAAGATTCCATAATGTAACTCAAAGTGTTGTAAAATGACCCGAGAATTGTATTTTTTTGTCTTGTAGGCATACGAGCTAACCGGCCTCCTAATCGTAAGCCCGCCCGTTGACTCGGCTGTGTACATGGCAAGAAAAAAGCCATCTAGTAACGGTCATGAACTCAATCTCCCAAATCAAAAAACAGACGATTCAAAATTGGATCAATTGTGCCAAAAAACGTAACAGACGAATGAAAAACTAATTCAATTAAAAATAAACATGCATTTGTTTTGCAGACGCTACCCTCTATAAACGGCTATAATTTATTCAGAGCCGGCCCTGTAATCCGGGCCACATCGTGCTGCGATCACGAGATCAATCGCGCACAATAAAAATCTCGGCGTTTTCCCCCGCAGCGTTTGTGGTACATTGTAAAGGGGCCTTTAGGAATGGGTATTGAACGCGTGCTAGAACTAGTCGAGTAAGTATATGCTGCATCAGTGATATTTTGTTGGGCATGGCGAGAAATTATGAGGCATATAGTTTGTGTAGAAAGAAAGTGATGATGGTCGCCATCATAATGATTTCTTATTAATATGATATTTTATTAAATAAACTTTATAAAATTTTATTTTAACAAAAAAAATATCATGTTAAAAGCATTCGTAAAATGCTTCAAATCACTAAGAAAACTCAACACGACTCTTACGCTCATACGTTAAAAAGCTGCGTTTTTCAATGCATCATGAAGGGTCCTTTAAATCGTGAGGGTCACACAGTGGGGTGCAACCGAAAACAACACGATTTGTATTTATATGAAAACCTTCCTATTGTCGTGCGATTAGTAGAGCATTGTGCGAATGTGCGGGGCACAAGTGTGCCGTACTTAGAGGACTTACAGCTGCGATATTCGTGTCTTTAGCGTTAAAAAAATAGTGTAAATTCTCCTTTTGATAGACTGTATATTTTGGTATATTTAAATTTGTTTTTCACTTCCATATATGTAATTCTTGTGTAGTCAGGAATAGTCAGGAATTAGGAGAAATTTGCTGAGAATTTGCAGCACACCACAATTCCCAACTGGCAACTACATACTCGGCGTCCAACCCCCGGCTGAGGCTAGAACCCAGCACGGGTTTATGCAGGGCGACATGATGCGTTACGTACTATGCTATATGTATTCTTAACTATCGTACCACATAGGACACTGAGCTCAATAAAAGTTGAAAAATTCTAGACTTTTAGTGGTGTTAGTGGATATTGATCCTAAATGTGCTTACAAATTGCCGGATCTTTTTGGAACGAAGTTCCTTATCGTGCGTTGAGAATGGGGGCTAGACGGAAAAAATTCTTACGAAAAGTTGTCACGACACTTTTTTTGTTTTAGATTATTATCGCTAGATCGCGCTGTGATCAAAATCTTTTAAAACACGTTCCTTATTTGTTTTAGATGATTGTCACTAGATGGCGCTGTGATCAAAATCTATTAAAACACGTTCCTTATCGCGCGTAAAAAAAAATAGGAAAAAAAATATAAGATATCTTTAAATCGAAAGGAACTTCGTTCCATCCGGGTGTCTCTTGACACCTCTGAAGTTTTTTTTTATTAATCTTTCAATATGTATTTCAAAATCAATTAATGCCATGACAAATTCGAAATCAAAATGGCGACAATTATTGAGAAATTAAAGAGCTTACTTTAAAATTTTACTATTTACTAAAATCAACTCGTAATTTCATTAGGAGACTTAAATACATCTAAAAATCCAAAGTAAAGGTCACCCCACCGTGAATATAGCTGTATTCCTATAATTAGCAGGCTTTATTCCGAGGGTGTTACTCAAACGCCTTTTACTAATAAGTGATAATCCACCCTACGCGATCAACTCCACATAGATTTGCAATGATAATTATTGTAGTTTAAATTCGTTGGGATGAAATGTTAATGTGTAGCTTTAGTTTTGGTTAGGTTATTTAATTATCAGAAAAACTAGTACCTAAAAGTATTTCCTTCACAAGAAATACCTACAACAAATGCCTATAATATATGACGGGGTGATAACAAGGAAAACCAATCTATTCACCGTGCGGGTAGTTGGAAGTGGAGACTTGCTATAAATACAGGCGTTGGCCGCTGTTATTATTCATTCGTGTTTGAATTGTCGAGGCGAATGAACCTCTCGGATGTAAAAGTAATAAACTTGAAGTTTCTATTCA
The DNA here is from genome assembly GCA_030269945.2 of Trilocha varians. Lineage (NCBI taxonomy): Eukaryota > Metazoa > Arthropoda > Insecta > Lepidoptera > Bombycidae > Trilocha > Trilocha varians. The sequence goes on along the minus strand of AP028273.1, from coordinate 8,225,770 downwards.
AAACTATTGATCATCAAGTGTTCAAGTGGACATTTTGACGTCATTCCTGACAAAACCAAATGAAGATCGGCTATTTACAACGTCATTACACCTCAACACACTATTTACGTCGTTATATATTTATAATTTTTATACATCACTATTAGTAAGTACTGAGCTGAATGATAAAATAAATTGTAGAAAATAATTTGACCTCCATTTACTTCCTATTTTCAGTGTAATTAAAATTAGGTTCGTGAATCCGAATGCATATTTTACATTATCGCAGAATCAGATAGAATATATTGAATTTCGAATATTCAGTCTTAATGCTACTTAAAAAGTCTTATATTTTTAAGAATATTTTTGAAAATTTAATCAAGTTTCCCAAGCATTCCTGTTTCGCAAGTTTAATAATCTCGAGACACGTTCTAAGTCTCGAAGAAGGGTGCTTTTCATAAAGAGGATTTAATATTTGAAACTTAATTTCAGGAGATGAAGCGTCCGCCTGACGGAGTTGAGTTTCTTTACAAAAAGTTAGTAAGTAGGGGATCCTGTGAAGTCATTTCGAGTTTTACTTCAGCGCGTCAGATTTTTACAACATTGCTGGCTGAAAACGAAGTAAAACATCTCGAGGAAACCTGCATATTAGGAAAGGATTCTAAAAATCCTTTGAAGATATGTGAAGCCCGAATCCGCACTGGGCAAGCGTGGTGGATTATGCCTAATCTCTCTTCTGAGGAAACCTGAGCCCAACAGTCGGTAGTAATGGGTTGGTACAGTACCTAGGTACTAATATTACAAAGCGTTCATATCGTTTGTCGAAAGAATCAATCTACGTTATTTGTAAATCAAAATTAGATAAAACCAGGTATAGGTACTCCTTCTGGTACTTTTTGTGCGGATCAGCTTGTTAAGGATTACAGTGTGCTTTTACGAAGCTATCTTGTAGGCGACTAAATAGGCTTTATTTATTTTATACATTTAAAATGTAAAGAACAGAGGACGATGGTGCCCTTTATAAATAGTTTTAATATTTTTTTATTAAAACTTCTTTGTTATCATACTCTTTTTAAAATTAAGAAGGGATGTTGGCGCGCTCTTTCAAATATCGAATTGTGTGTAAAAATAAGTTGCGATTGCGTCATATTTTTCTTCCTTTTAAGTTTTATTTTCATTAAATGATTGTTTCATGTTCTTCAATGGCAGTCCTTGATTTCCTATATAGCTGTTCCAAAGATTCCTTCTTTCAAATATACCACAAACTTCACTCAAGAAAAACCACAATTACGATGAATGTCTCCCTTATTCTTTTTAAAGCCTTATTAATAACGACTACAACTTTAAGTTGGATATTTTATCTTAGTATACGACTTGAAATTTACCAGAATATAATATTTTAGTCCGAGAAATTTAAACTTGATTAAGATTTATTAGTATAATATTTTATATTTTTAGTGTTTAAGTATGATTCATAGGATGATAGCTATAATCCGCTACGCTTTATGCAGATTTGGGTTTTCACACATCCTAAAAGAGCTTAAACATGACATGTTTTTATCACGAGTTTCCTTACTATTTTACCTTTCATCTATTCATAAATGAGTTTACTAACTTATAATATGAAACTTAGTTTTTTGAACATTTTTAGAAAAGTCCTTAATGGCAGACGTTAGGTAGGATATTATTATAATTTACGGTGAACATTTCTTATCACGTGGGCGGCTCTTCCACTTTGCCTATTTCATCAAAATCGATTCGTCCAAATAAAATACGCAAACACGTATAGCAAACCTAGAAATCTTGCCCTTTTAAATATTACATTTTCAAATTCAAAAGAGCTCATTCGATTTTAAAAACTAATCATTCGAAACGCTCAACCTAAACTAAAGTTATGCAGAGACCTTTTTTGAGTTGGTGAAAATCGCTGGTTTTCTGTATGTGGGAGTTGAACAGCACTAACACCTCCAACCGCTCACACTTAGCGTCCGAGCCCCGGGTGAGGCCAGAACCCAGCACGAAGTTATGCAGGACGGCACTCGACAACCTGCAAGAAACTCCTCCTTTCGGGAAGTTAGTTAAAAATTCCATATATGATTAGAATTGAATAACAATCTGCATTTATACTCGTATGTACATGTGTTAGTGTATTTATAATTATTCATTGTGTTTGTACAGGTGTGTCTACGCCCTAAATACCGGCGTCTATCTTACAATGTGACTCGACTTTAATTGTGGAAGACTTGGATCTGCAGTTTAATTGTCTATTGTATCAGTTCCTTTCTCGTGAGATATGTCATAGTTAAACTATATTTATTCTACACTTTATTTGATAAATATTATTAGTACTAGGATATTTACAGGACAATAAATATGGCTAAAAATATATATTCTGTGTGAACTAATCCCGGGAGTTTGGAAAATTAATATTGTTCTAGATAATAAATAAATAAATAAAATAAAAAAAACTTGATAGGTGTCAAGGGACACCCGGATGGAACGAAGTTCCTTTCGATTAATTAGTGACGGAATTGTAATAAAATTTTATTTTTTAAATTACTTATTATAACTTAAATAAAATATTTTGATCACAATGCCATCTAGCATTAATCATATAAAACAAAATAAGTAATTGTTTTTAAAATATTTTAATAACAGCGCCATCTAGCGATAATCATATAAAATAAAAAGGGTCGTGCCAACTTTTTCATAAGAATTTCCGTCTAGCCCCCTTTCGATAACGCGCGATAAGGAACTTCGTTCCAATATTTTTTTCTGATGATTCACCAGCTACATTCACACTTTAATACCAACAAACATTATATTATTACATAATATTTTCAGCAAAACTAAGGTTTATAGTTTATACTTACAAATAGTGACCATAACGCAGTTTTGGTCATTACTACAGTAAAAACAGTATTGACGGGTCAAAGTTATGTGAATCTGAAGCGCTTCTGCATTGATACCTTCAAGTTAAAACACATCTAACACTGCGTATGCAAAATAATACTTTGAAATTAATACAATCATAGAACATAAAAATTAAATACAAACTTGAAAAAAAGTGTGACAAAACGTCGCCTCAGTGCTTGTTTGGCCAATCTGACATTTTTTACGAAAATGACTTTTTAATGCAGTATTATAAAGAATAAAATTTCCATCCGACTGGTAAAATATTTTTTAAAGTATTCAATTCTAAAACAATAAAAATTCATTTCAACTTTTACTCAACACGGCACTTAACGAAAATTCCGTGCTTGTTTGCTGTCTCCTGTAAAATTTGCTCGAGTGCAGATTGGTCAAACCAGCACTGAGGCGACGAAAAGCTGCGATCGGAGTTGTTGTAGTTGTAGAGTACGTTGATGGCAGATGTAATAACTCTGTCTGTCGCCTACACATTTCAAGACATAGATCCATTGATAAAATTCAAACAGGTCATTCAAGTTTATTCGCTATCTAGCAGATTGCGAACTAGCCACTCGCGCCCGTATTTACTCGCAGACACTCGCTAGCGTGCACTCTAAACAAACAAGAAAGCCTATTTCAACTATACCTCTCTCTCACACTCAGTAGCATAACCATACGTTAGACAAGGACAACATTTGTGATAGATAAGGTGTTCGCAGTTTGTTTTCTTTATTTAAATTGTATTTGCTCATTGGCCCGGGTCGCGAAAGAGTATTGGTTGTTTAAGATCTTATTAATGATTAATTCATAAGAATATGTTTGTTTTAGATGGTGGAATTAGTACATGAATGACGTAGACAGGTGAGGAAAAATGCAAAATTATCTTCTTAGAATTCATCATATTTTTAAACCTCTGGTCGTGTTTCCTAGAAATGTCTGGTTGCTCGTTTTTCTGCGTATAACTTCATGGTTGATTTTCAATAACAAATAGTATTGTAATGCAAGTATAGTTATCACATAATATGTACTATGAATGTATCTCCTTACCATTAGCTTACCATATACAGGGTGGAATATTTAAATGTCCCATCCAAACAAAGTACCTACACCATATTAACCACTGATAGCCTGGGTCGTAGACCCTGTCTCCAGTGGCCCTCTGTTTTTTATATTGTATTTTTAAATTTATTTTTTGTGTTTTTTTTTTTATGTAATTTAAAAAATGAGCAATAAATGAATATGGAGAAAAAATCAGTATGGGGCTATTAAACGTTAAAGTGGTCAAAAAGAAACAACGTAACACTACTTGTCAAGCCAGAATCAATATCACTCTAAACTCTAAGAACTAAAACATATCCCTAACATCTCCCCCCTATTGAAATCTCAGCTCAATAAATAAATAACAATTTGTCTCATATAATTCGAGATCAAAAGAGAACGCCCCTCCCTGAGGAATAGTGCAGTGTTTGCACCGCATCTCATTACTGGCCACACGCACGGTATCTGAGGATGCTGTCGACCGTAAAAAATAAATAAAGACTCAGTTTTAGAATCAATTCGCTTGGTGTAATATGCAATTTAGGTATTGAATTTTGAATCCTTAGGTGACAAATACGCGGGTTCAAATCCGGCCGGCTTGTACCTCTAAATCTTAATGTGAAAAAGATTTATGTGCAATTTTTCACAACACAACTGGCTAAAAACGGTGAAGGAAAACATCGTGAGGAAACCTGCATATCGGAAAAGGGTTCTAAAAATCCTTTGAAGATATTATTATGTGAAGTCCCCAATCCGCATTAGGCAAGCGTGGTGGACTATGCCTAACCCCTCTTCGGAGGAGACCTGAGCTCAGCAGTGGGCAGTAATGGGTTGTTACAGTACAGTACAGTACAGGTGACAAATAGATAAATATATTTTCTATTTTAAAAGCTTTTAACCCTTTAACTGGTAGAAGTAATTTTGTGTCTCGGAAAAATAAAATCTCGTTTTTTGGGTTTATTGTGGGTACTTTAATTTAAGAAAAAAAATTAATCATATTTAAATGGTTCTGTGGTATTTTTTTTCACGCCAACAATATGTTCCGTTTTACGCAGCATCACTAACTTTTAAAGTATTGATGCTACAAAGTGGAAAAAATTGCCGTGGATGTACCTAACTATGAAAGTTGAGGTAGAATCTTACAAGTTAAATTTGACCAACTTCCCAGTTTCGGATTGAGCTGATAATTAATTTTGATTCAGCAGTGTTTTTGCCATATTTTATCCACGTTTCGATGTCACTACGCATTTTATTTTGCGACTGTTAGAAGACAGTGTAAAAATATATATATATTTAGTACTCTTTGGAATTACATGTAGGTTCAGATAACAAAAGTTTACATTTTATACATTTAGAAAAGTAAACAATGCTTACAATTATAAAGTTCATGGTTAGTACAAAACTAAGTTGAACTCTGACACCCACAATAAGATTTAACTTGTGTTGTGTGTGTGTGTGAATCTGATTTGTTTTAGATCTTAGTAGTTAATTTACAAAATAGTTTAAAACCGAATTATCCCCGCATTAGGTCAATCGCGAAAGACCGTAATAAGATAAGAGAAAAAAGATCATGAAAAAAGAACTTTACGTCCTATTCTTTCTAAAAACCGTATCATATTTAACCGCTCCAATGTTCTTTAATTTATGTATGTTTATATGTATCATCTTAAGTCTATGGTCTTGATATAAATGCAATTTATGGATATTTAATTTAGTCAAAATATAAAAGTTACTTCTTCTATTGATGCCACCTTCCTAGTAAACTTACTTTTTTTACATATGTATAAATGGTTACCTGGAAGAGATCGCTTTAAGCGATAAGGCGGCCTATTGTAACACTTTACTGTACTGTTTTTTATGTGTTTCTTTTGCATGTTTTTGTGGTGTTAAATAAAGAGTTTCTATTCTATTCATATTTAATTTATAATTATTAACAATGGTAAAAGACAAAGGTATCTGTAACTAGCGAACTCATTGTCAAACCATCCACCATTTTAAACCGCACGGTTCTGGACATTCTGATTTACCGAAAATAACCTTTCTAAACATCATTTAAAGAACTTTTACCACACAAAGGGGGCGGCGCGACGGGAAAGAGTGCCATGGGCGTAACGCGTCGCGCCGTCCCTCATAACTCCGTTCTGGGTTCTGGCCTCAGGAGTTCGGACGCTGAGTGTGATGGAGGTTTTAGTGCGGTTCAACTCCCACATACCCCGGGATCCGGTGATTTCCTCCAACCAAAACAAAAAAAAAAATACCACACAAAAGCCCTAACTGTCGATATAAAATAATCTAGGCCCTCACATATTAAATACACACAACATTTTACATTTGATTTATGATTAAGATGAGCCCCTACGTTAACATTAGGGTGTGTAGGGTGTGTCAGACGAGCGTTGAAACGCGCAAATTTGTCGCACGGGATTAAATAGATTTATCGTAATAGTAACAGTTTGTTGCGTTTATTTTATTGGATGTTATTTAGGTATTTATTTTTGCTAATTGTATTTGGAAGTGTTATAATTGCGATGGTGTCTATGTCTTTATAGAGAGAAATTTAGTATAGACATGAGTTCCGGCGCTGTGGTGATTGCGCTTGAATATAGATTACTAAGAAACTAGATATTCCTGAAAACCATAGGCAAAGCGTCGTTCCAAATATCGCCAACGGGCCACCTGATCGTAAGTGGTTACCGTCGCTCACGAACCTCTGCGATGTCAGGGGACATTGAGGGGTCGCTACCTACGACCTAACTTTAACGACCCTCCTCAAGCCTCGTTTGAAGAAGGACAAGTCATAGCTTATTTGTAAAGTATATACCACCTTGTTGAGTATTACCATTTGCGCTTAACCAGACCTGATTTTCTTTCAAATACAATAACTCTCGTACTCATTAGAAACCACTCGAAATTTCGTGTCTGTGTGAAATTCGTATGAGTGTATTTACTAGAGAAAGAAAGAAAGAAATAAAAAGCATTTATTCAACACGCACATAGAGGACATTCATATTATTATAACATTTAAACAGTATAATACCTATTTAAACAAGGTACAAAAAAGTTAAAAAATGTAATAAACCCGAACAAGACAGAGACTTTTTCTCAGTGGCGTCCGAATAGGTTTCAGCTCAGCAAAAGCTTATGGTCTTGTGGGAACTCCACATTATATATAAATATAATTATATAATACATAATATATTTATATATAAGCATCGCATAATTCATAATATTAAAATACATTTAAAATAATACATATAAAATAATTTAAATAATATAATAATATATATTTATACATCATATATAAACATACACAGCGCACACATATATAATTATATACACACAATATATATATACACACACCAAATATCGTTTGCACTATTATCGTACGAACCTGCCGGACGACTAGTGGAAACGAATATAATAATTTTACGTCACACATACGTAGACTGGTGTGAAGTTCGATGAGCAACCGGTTTTGAACCGCTCGGAACATCGTTACTACTATTCAACGCGAACCGATTGCTTGCCTTCATAATAATTGTTTTTCTCAATATATTTGCTGTAATAACTGTTTAAATCTATCTCCTTGCTTCATCTTTTGTGCTGTGCTTATTACTCCTTCTTTTCTGTTGCTTTCTTCTGTGCTGTGACAATAAACTGTGTGTTCTGTGTACGGAGTTGTTTCACTCAGGACCACCTACCGAACTACCACGGCCGAGAAGGTATTTATTAATTAGCTGTACCAATACCATAACACAGCTAAATTGGTGACCCCTTGTGAGCTAAGAACAATACATTTACAAAATGAGCCAGCCACGAGATAGTCAAACTACCGACAGTGATTCTGCAAAAACCCAACTCGATGCGAGAAACGTCACCACTCGTCGAACAAAAGCAAAGCGCGTTTCCACGGACCCGGATCAAAAATCGACATTTGACGTACGAAAATTAAATTTTAAAGTCCCTACTTTCTCTCCGGACGATCCTGAGATCTGGTTCGCGCTGTTGGAGGGACAGTTCGAAAATTTTGGCATCACTGATGACTATGTGAAATTCAATCTAGTCATCACGAACCTGGATATCGTCCACGCCAAAGCAGTTAAGGACATTATTGTCAACCCTCCATTGAGACACCGATACGAGAAGGTGAAAGGTGAGCTCATCAAGCGCCTCACCGCCTCGCACGAAAATAAGGTGAGACAACTGCTGACACACGAGGAACTAGGTGACAGGAAGGCATCTCAATTTCTCCGACACCTTCAGGATTTGGCAGGACCGGATGTTCCAGAGGAGTTCCTGAGGTCTATCTGGAGCAATCGGCTACCGCGCAGCATCCAAACAGTCCTAGCATCGCAGTCGTCTCAGAGCCTCGAGGACCTGGCAGAACTGGCAGATCGGATACAAGAGATCGCGTCTCCACCTCAGGTTGCAGCAACGTCAGCGCCGTATGCAGGAACGAGCAGCAGCGGACCTGGCAGTATAGTTTCGGGCGAAATCGCCGAGCTTCGCAAAATGGTTGAGCACCTTGCGCTCAAGCTCGACGAGTGTACCCGACCCTCCCGCCAGACCCATAGAGCCAACCCGCCGCAGCGACGCCGTTCTACTTCACGCAGCTCAACCCGTTCAGCGTCGATGTACCGCCGTTTCCCACTTTGCTGGTACCACGCGAAGTTTGGATCGAGGGCACACAAATGTCAAAAACCGTGCGACTATAAATCGGGAAACGCAGCAGGCAGTCTGTAATGGCGACGGAAGACTGCCCCGCCTCCCCTGGTCGCCTTTTCGTCAAGGTTCAACAACAAGGTTTTCCCGGTCTCAACTACAAGAGCGTCGAGCACCAACTTCCTACAAACTGATGGCGGCCAACGGAACAACCATAGACACATATGGATATGTGCATCTTACGTTGGACTTTGGACTCCGTCGTAACTACCCATGGCGCTTCGTGGTGGCTGATGTCACGAAACCTACCTAATTGTTGATTGTAAAAATAAAAAACTTATAGATAATACAACAACTTTGTCTACTCCAGCTTCACTGGCTAGTAAATGTAACTCCGTTTTATCTGTAAAAGTTCTTACAGGTGACTCATCGTACCACCAACTACTTTCGCGAGAATTCGCAGAAATTACGCGACCGGCAGGTACGCAGCGTAGTGTACCACACAACACTCTACACCACATACGCACCACACCTGGTCCTCCCGTGTCGTGTGCTCCTAGACGTCTTGCTCCCGATAAGCTCAAGATCGCGAAAGCCGAATTTGAAGCGATGCTAGCAAACGGCACCGCTAGGCCGTCCGAGAGCCCCTGGTCGTCCCCGTTACATTTGGTCCCCAAGAAGGACAACGGGTGGCGTCCATGCGGCGACTACAGGAAATTGAACGCTCGCACAATCCCGGACATGTACCCAATCAGGCACCTGCATGACTTCTCACACAACGTTGCTGGTTGCCGAGTTTTCAGCACGATTGATTTGGTTAAAGCCTATAACCAAATACCAGTCTTCGAGGAAGACGTACCGAAGACGGCTATAACCACCCCGTTCGGATTATTTGAATTCCCGTACATGAATTTCGGTCAACGAAACGCGGGACAAACATTCCAACGGTTCGTCGATGAGATGATGCGCGGCCTGGATTTCGTCTATTGCTACATCGACGACTTTTTAGTCTTCAGCAAAGACGAAACCCAGCATGAACATCATCTCCGACAAGTTTTTAATAGGCTCAGGGAATACGGAATGGTTATCAACGCTTCGAAGTGTGTCTTTGGGGCTCCCGAAGTAACCTTCTTGGGTTACTCTGTTTCGGAGAGCGGTACCAGACCCTTGGAAGACAAAGTCCGAGCCATACTTGACTTTCCTCCACCTCAGAACGTTAAGACGCTAAGAAGGTTCCTCGGCATGGCTAATTTCTATCGGCGTTTCTTGCCCAAAGCCGCCGAAATCCAAGCCCCTCTTAACGCTCTCCTCACTGGGTCAGTGAAAGGGTCCACGCCCATCAATCTCGTCGGCGATGCTCTGAAGGCTTTTGAAGAGACCAAGAAAAGCCTCTCCAACGCAGCTCTTTTGGCTCATCCCAAATGTGATGCCAAGCTTGCATTGGTCACAGATGCGTCAGACACGGCCATAGGTGCTGTTCTTCAACAGCTTGATGATGAAGCGTGGCAACCTCTCGCTTATTTCTCCCGTAAGTTGAGTCCAAGTCAAACTAAGTATTCCCCCTACGATCGTGAACTTCTGGCGATCTACGAAGCCATTAAATATTTTCGGCATATGGTAGAAGCCAGACACTTCACGATCTACACGGACCATAAGCCGATCAGTTATGCCTTCCACGAACGGAAGCATGACTGTTCGCCCAGGCAATTCCGTCACTTGGACTACATCTCCCAGTTCACCACCGACATCAGACACATTTCCGGCAGAAATAACATCGTCGCCGATGCACTGTCTCGGGTGGATGAACTGGAAGCGCCGATTGACCTGACGGAACTCAGCCTAGCACAGGACAATGACCCAGAGCTAGTGGTACACCTGCAGAACCCATCCCTGCGGCTCCAGAAGATAGACTTCCCAGGAAGTCCAACACCACTCTTCTGTGACCTCAGCACTTCGGTACCTAGACCTTTCGTCACCGAAAAGTTCCGGAGACAGGTGTACCAGAGTCTCCACTCACTCTGTCATCCCGGCCCGAACGCTACAGCTAAGTTGGTAGCCCAGCGTTTCGTGTGGCCCGGGATGAGGAAAGACTGTAGGGACTGGGCACGAAATTGCTTATCGTGCCAACGCGCAAAAGTAAGCCGTCATGTGCATACACCGGTAGGCACTTACGACTTACCACGCGCGCGCTTCACCAACGTTCATATTGACATAATCGGTCCACTACCTGTGTCTCAGGGATATAAATATTGCCTGACGGCCATCGACCGATTCACTCGGTGGCCTGAAGTCATACCAATAGTGGACATCACTGCGGAAACGGTGGCTAAAGCACTAATATCCGGCTGGATATCCAGATTTGGCGTTCCGACTCATATTGTCACAGACCGCGGACGACAGTTCGAGTCCGCACTGTTTCAATATTTGTCGAAAGCCACCGGATTCCAGCATAAGCGCACCACCGCTTACCACCCTGCGTGCAACGGGCTCGTGGAACGCTTTCACAGACAATTGAAAGCGTCCATAACCTGCCACGCTGACACCAACTGGTCGGAAGTATTACCACTGGTACTCCTCGGTATTCGTAGCGCCTTCAAAGAGGATTTACAAACCTCCTCAGCCGAACTGTTATATGGCGAGCCGCTTAGACTGCCGGGAGAATTCTTTGACCCGAGCACCCCTTGCACATCTGACGTGACTGATTTCACGGCGCGCCTGCACACGATCGTCCGCAAGTTGAAACCAGTACCGGCTTCACGTCATGGCAAGCACGCTGTCTTTGTTCACAAGGAACTCAAGTCTGCAGATCATGTCTTCCTCCGTGAAGACGCTGCACGACCTCCCTTCCACCCTGCTTATTCGGGACCACACAAAGTGCTTTCTAGAGGAGACAAGGCTTTTAAGATATTGGTCAAAGGCAAACCAGTATCAGTGTCAACTGACCGCCTTAAGCCAGCATTCGTACTGGCACACAGGGAAACGTCAGGAGGGAATGCATTCCCCCCACCAACGTCACCATCATCACCAGTCACGAATTGCGACCCACCGTCTCCACCCAACCCACCTTCCACTTTCACACCGAAAGTAACACGTTCCGGCCGACGGGTACGGTTTCCGGATTATTACCGCCCCTAACCGGAACGCTGGGGGGGAGTGTGTGGGAACTCCACATTATATATAAATATAATTATATAATACATAATATATTTATATATAAGCATCGCATAATTCATAATATTAAAATACATTTAAAATAATACATATAAAATAATTTATATAATATAATAATATATATTTATACATCATATATAAACATACACAGCGCACACATATATAATTATATACACACAATATATATATACACACACCAAATATCGTTTGCACTATTATCGTACGAACCTGCCGGACGACTAGTGGAAACGAATATAATAATTTTACGTCACACATACGTAGACTGGTGTGAAGTTCGATGAGCAACCGGTTTTGAACCGCTCGGAACATCGTTACTACTATTCAACGCGAACCGATTGCTTGCCTTCATAATAATTGTTTTTCTCAATATATTTGCTGTAATAACTGTTTAAATCTATCTCCTTGCTTCATCTTTTGTGCTGTGCTTATTACTCCTTCTTTTCTGTTGCTTTCTTCTGTGCTGTGACAATAAACTGTGTGTTCTGTGTACGGAGTTGTTTCACTCAGGACCTACCGAACTACCACGGCCGAGAAGGTATTTATTAATTAGCTGTACCAATACCATAACACAGCTAAAGTCTCAAAGAAGACCAAAAGCACTGATTTTCAGCTGAAACCTAAAAAACCCGATGCCATCTGCCTACAGTTTATCATATAAATAAATTAGATACAAACTAAATAAAAGCTAAAAAAGTGCCTAAAAATAATGTAAACGTTACAACAAAAGAAAAAAAACATTGGGTTACTAATAAACATAAATTATGAAAAAAAATATATATATTAATAAAACAATTAAAGCTTTCATTCTTCAAAACTATTCTACGTAATTACCAACTTAACATTAGCACTGTTAAACGTTAACTTTACAAGATTACAAAGCCAGCTATAAATTAAGATAATTGTCAAAATTTGTACAAACGTGCCCTTCGTTCACGCCCTACGATGCAATAAACAGCACTTTAATCGATCCCTTTAACACGTAGGTGTCGAACATATGGGAACATATCAATTTGGACTACAAATTGAGGGATGTTTCAATTAATTTTATGGTCAAATACTTTGTTGTAAAGTTTCACCCCAAACTTATAAAACTCAATGTCATCGATGCGAATGTTCAACTGAGTTTTATAATCAAGATGTATTTAATGACTGTATTGAACTGATTTGAATGATTGTGTTAACCGTTGAAGTATTGATTTCATCAGTAATTTTCTATATTATAAAATTAATCGCAAAATGTGTGGTCTGTCTGTACCAACCCATTACTGCGCACTGTTGGGCTCAGGTATCCTCAGAAGAGGGATTAGGCATAGTCCACCACGCTTGCCCAGTGCGGATTGGGGACTTCACATATCTTCAAAGAATTATTAGAATCCTTTTCCGACATGCAGGTTTCCTCACGTTTTTCACGTTTAGATTTAGAGGTACAAGCCGGCTGGATTTGAACCCGCGACCTCCCGTTCGGAAGGAAGCGCTTCGCCAGTAATTTTCTATAATATAAAATTAATCGCAAAATGTGTTGCTAAGCGCATAACTAATCAACGCCTAGACCAATTTGGCCAAATCTTTTTTAAATGTTCGTTGAAATTCAAAGATAGTATTACGCCAAGAAAAAATCAAATTATTAGCGGGAAAAAAAAGGAATCTTAGTTGTTAATAATTGTTTTATAGGTGTCACACAGACGACGTCGCGGGCACCAGCTAAATGTAAATATAAGTATTAAATATTAATTTGATTTTCATTAATTTTCATCGTTATTTAAATTATCTAAACTGATATTTAGCAATAACTAAAAATAGACAGTTGAAATGTTCAGACCAAATTTAAAAGCGTGAAAATTTAATAATAATATCAACCTAGTGTTATGACCTAATGAATCATACAAAACGTCATCTAAGTATTGTGTTGTAAACAAAAGTGTTTCCTGTGTCTTAGAATGTCACAGCGAGCATAAATTCCATTACAGTTAAGTGTGTACATATATTATAAAATGTTAGTCATCACGGTCGCAATCAAGATTATAAAAGTTTAAAGACCTAAAAAATAAACAAATTTAAAATATTTTAAGAATAGTAACACACAGTGTACTTCTTCAATCTTCAAAGTTAAAAGTGCTGTCCGCAGGTGGCTTCTGACGCTTGATTACGATTGTACTGAATCAATTTTGATTATCCCTAAATAACTTGTTATTGTAATGCTAAGTTTAATTTCATCGTAACATTGTAACATCGTTTTTATATTATTGTTTTATGCTTGTTAGCGGTCCGCTGTTTTCTCTTCCATCTTTCATTTGGAACCTCCCGCGATACAGGCCTAGCCTAATACGGGGGCCATTGTTGAACTCCTTATGTAAATTAATTTTATGTTTGAAAATAAATTATTTGTATTTGTAGTCATTAAAGGATTCGTCACTATAGCTAAGGACTATTGTAAACCTTCATTTAAAAAAGTCCCAGTGTCACAAGTTGAGACGCTCATTGCTAAACAGAGTGACGATACGTAATTAATTTAGAACTTACCTGTAATAATCGCAGTGGTTCTAGGTAACAAGGAATGATTGAGGAATTGTGAATTGTATCAATACATACGTTGAATAAATTTCTTTAAACACTCGCGGTTATCTACATCACTTACACTATTACTAAACGGGTTCTTACCAAGCGCCATGATCGCGGGAAGACTTGAAACAGTGCTGAAAAATCGGGACCGCTCAATTAAAAATAATCGTGGTAAGAACCCGTTTAGTAATAGTGTAAGTGATACGTTGAACAACCTAGTACATAAAAGATGAAAAGATTTTTTGATACTTTCAATACTTCTTCTAAATTCATTAATAAGAAGGTATTTTTTTCATTCATTCAAGTCATTAATATTAATTGCAAAGATGTAATATAAACAAGGTAGTGCAAGACCGTTCCTTTAAAATTATTTATGTACAATCCCTGTCTGAAAACGGGTTAATTTCTGTTATAAAACAAGATCCCTGCTAAATTAAACACCATCTCAAGACAGGGCCGTACTTGGAAAAAAAAGTAAATTCTTAAGGCTAAATATAAATAATACTTATTATGCAGCTACAGCTTACATTGAGTTTTATAGTAGAACTAGCTGCCCTGCGCAACTTCGTCTGAGTCGCATAGGTATTATTTCCGGCAATCTAAAGTACTCATCAGGACGCTTCATTAGAGCCTAAACACGATGAGGTTATCTTGCTTAATGACTGAGTTCCCATAGCCACCCTCCAGCTCCATCATCAGACCTTGACCAACTGTAAATCTAAACCATTCTCGAATCTCCACGAACACTAAAATCGGTCCAGTCGTTTAGGAGGAGTTCAGTCACATACACACGTACACAAGAAATATATATATTAAGATTGAATGAAAGAAAAATCTTCAGAAGCATAACTTTAGTTTCAGAGGACTGAAAATTGAATGGTATGATTTGAATGATATTTTATTTTTGTTTTCCTTAAAATTGTGAAACCAAGACTGCTTTTATATATTTTTTAAAATTTCTCTCACTGTGATACGTTGATGCATACAATTTTCATGTTATATAATATCCATTATCTCATGAATAAAATTACATGTTTTAAAATATTTTTTTTTAATTACCTATTGACGTAGAGAACCTGGTGAGCTCAACTGTTTTTTTGTTTAATTCAGGTAAATTTTTTACATATGATTAATACTATTATAATCATTTTACATATTAAAATATTTAATAAAATTTACAAATAAAAAATGGAAGAATTTCATTTAATTTTTTCATTGGATAGACTAGTGGATACCTAGTAATAGACCGTACCTACTACATTTCAAAAACAACTATTTTAACTTTGTCTTAACAGGCAAGTCATAGAGAAAAATCACAGAAACTGTCAAAACTACCAAATCTATTTTAAGTTTATTTTATTTTTATTGCTTTGTAACGATCACCTCTAAGCTTTGTCGCTAGATGGCGTTACGCTGCACCTTTATTGAATACAATGACAGTGTTTTAATGCCGGTGAACTATAAAAACGATGTACGGTAGGACTCGAAAAATTGAGAAAGAAAGAAAGACGCAATCTGAAATGTTAATTTAATATATTTCGTTTAAAACGCTAATTATAAATAATATTTACGTATATTTCGTGACGTTGTTGTGGACATTATTGGACACGGGGTGAGTATAAATTAGAAAAAGTTTTGAAATTTGTGTCTGACTCAACCCATACTTAGTGCTGCAAATTTTGTTCTCAGCATACCGGAACGCCCTTAATATAAGGGATCATTGGAAATTTGTTCTCGGCGTCGTGGCTGGGCATATGCTGTGTCTTGGGATCTGGGGAGCCTACCTCTGCTTAGCAGACCCCGCCGTCCAGGAACCTCCGAATACTCTGGTGTGATCGGGCCAGATAAGTTGCTCATAATTGTTCGTAGCCAGCTTATAGTTCTTATAGTAATAGTTAATGTAGTGATAATAATATAGTGGTATGTGACCTTAGTAGATAATTCTTATTACTTTGTGTGCTTAGACTTAAGTGTGTGAATAAAACCTAAGATCAGTTACGTTACTTTTATTGCTGTCCAAGGACTGATGAACCCCAATCATTACATTGGCGCCCAACGTGGGGCAATGAAATTACAACAATTTGATTATGAGATAATCCATCGGAAAGGAAAAGACAATGTCGTTCCAGACGTCCTCTCTAGAACCCCTACTGAAATTAATGCGTTAGAGATACATCCAGAACATAAAGACGAATGGTATAAATCAATGGAAGATACTGTCCAAAAAGGTTTAGAAGACTCAGATTGGGAAGTAAGCCAAGGGAAATTATGGAGATTTTTAAAATTAAAACAATTCCCAGATCCAAATGACAATTGGAAGCTGGTGATCCCAGAAGGTTTAAGAACAGACATACTACGGGAGTGCCATGACGATCCGCTCGCGGGTCACTTTGGGGTCAAAAAGACGATTAATAGATTGAGACAACGATACTATTGGCCATCACTCATACAGGACACTAAGTCCTATGTAAGGGGATGCGAAATTTGTGCAAAACACAAACCCTCACAGTTAAAACCCAGCGGTCTGATGGGAAAGCAAAGAGAGGTCACAGAGCCATTCCAAATGTTGTCCATGGACCTAATGGGACCGTTTCCTAGATCTAAGCAAGGTAATACTATGCTCTTAGTCATATCTTGTTGGTTTAGCAAGTTTTGTTTACTATTTCCCTTAAAAAACGGAAAAACGTCCCACATTGTGAAAATTTTAGAGGAACAAGTCTTCCTTGTCTATGGTGCACCTAAAGTTATCATTTGTGATAATGGGAAACAATTTGTCTCAAATCAGTTCAAGGAAGTAACTAATAATTACGACGTTAAGCTATGGTACACTCCGTATTACCATCCCCAAGCTAACCCTACTGAACGCATCAATAAAGTCATTGGTACGGCAATAGCGTCTTATATTCAAGAAAATCATAAAGAGTGGGACATTCACATTCCCCACATTGGCCATGCTATTAGAACCTCGGTACACGAGGTTACCGGTAAGACACCATCTTATCTATTTTTTGGGAGAGAAACATCTACCCATGGACATAGACCGCAGAAAATTACTGAATCGGATACAGTAACATTCAATAGGGCAACTTACATAGATAAGTTAGAACTTAGAAATAAAATTTACAAGGACGTTAAGGAAAGGCTTGATAAAGCATATGAAGTGAACCGCAATCACTACAATATTCGACGTCGGGTTAGTACTTACCGGGTTGGAGACGTAGTGTGGAAACGAACCAACGCCTTATCAAACGCCGGGAAGAACTTCATGGCGAAATTAGCCCCCAAGTTTGAAAAAGCAGTCATTGTACAAAAGTTATCTGATAATGTCTACAAATTAAAGAATCTACGAGGTAAGGATTTGGGAAAGTGGCATTCATCGGACTTAAAACATTCGCAATGAATCCATTTTGGATTCTTTTGAGGAGGAGGGATAATGTAACGATCACCTCTAAGCTTTGTCGCTAGATGGCGTTACGCTGCACCTTTATTGAATACAATGACAGTGTTTTAATGCCGGTGAACTATAAAAACGATGTACGGTAGGACTCGAAAAATTGAGAAAGAAAGAAAGACGCAATCTGAAATGTTAATTTAATATATTTCGTTTAAAACGCTAATTATAAATAATATTTACGTATATTTCGTGACGTTGTTGTGGACATTATTGGACACGGGGTGAGTATAAATTAGAAAAAGTTTTGAAATTTGTGTCTGACTCAACCCATACTTAGTGCTGCAAATTTTGTTCTCAGCATACCGGAACGCCCTTAATATAAGGGATCATTGGAAATTTGTTCTCGGCGTCGTGGCTGGGCATATGCTGTGTCTTGGGATCTGGGGAGCCTACCTCTGCTTAGCAGACCCCGCCGTCCAGGAACCTCCGAATACTCTGGTGTGATCGGGCCAGATAAGTTGCTCATAATTGTTCGTAGCCAGCTTATAGTTCTTATAGTAATAGTTAATGTAGTGATAATAATATAGTGGTATGTGACCTTAGTAGATAATTCTTATTACTTTGTGTGCTTAGACTTAAGTGTGTGAATAAAACCTAAGATCAGTTACGTTACTTTTATTGCTGTCCAAGGACTGATGAACCCCAATCATTACAGCTTATTATAATTATGCTGTTATTTAATATTTTCTTATTCATGAAGCTTTTACTAAGTGTATGTACGATATGAGGCAATCTCCGGACTTCCACCCGCCCCGCAGAAGGGTATGTGGGAGTCGAACCGCACTAAAACCTCCTACCGCTCACGCTCAGCGTCCGAACCCCTGAAACAGAACCCAGTACGAGATTGGACGAGGTGACGGAACGCGTTGAAGTGTACATACATAACTGTTCATTTGATTCTATTGTCATTTTGATTTTAATGTTGTTAGTAAATCCTAAATGTATTAGTAAAGGTAAAGGAGTTCTGAGTCCGGTCCTGTTTGGGAAAGCGGGTATACAACGCTAGTGAGATACCCGTTTCTTCATAATTGCGAGACGCTCTCTGCAAATACTTGGACGCTAATTAATTTTTTTGATTACCTTTTTGTTCTTTTCGTGTTTCAAGAGAATATTTATTATGAAAATCGTTTTTGTTACTATTCTTTTTTGTTTTACCTGGATTGTAAATTAAAATTATAAGGTAACATAGGTTATTATTTGTGTACAGGACTAAGCTTAATGTTAAAGTATTTTAGAAAATAACTTACACTATTACTAAACGGGTTCTTTCCACGATTATTTTCAATTGAGCGATCCCGATATTTCGGCACTGTTTCAAGCGCCATGATCACGGGAAGACTGAAGAACTGCGGGTGGGTCATTTAAGAGCAGACAAATCTGTCTACCCTCTTTCTCGTTCGTTTGCCGGTACCACTCGAACTCATATTTCGACATACCACACTGACAGTATCGGCATCGCTCAATTGAAAATAATCGTGGTAAGAACCCGTTTAGTAATAGTGTAAGAGATGTAGATAACCGCGAGTGTTTAAGGAAATTTATTTTAGAAAATGCTAACCCTAATTGAATAACAAGACCAGTCGATTAAGATATTGTTTCCGATCTGAGTAAATAAAACCAATGTCATAATTTTCATTTATATTAATATAAGTATTAGGTAGAAAATGATTTATTCATATTATTTAGTCTAAAATTTCTCTAGAAATCCTCTAGGACTGAATAAAAAACAACAAATTTAAAATATAGTCTAATTATTTTACAATTCCACTTCCCAACACCAATATAATTAATCAATCAATCAATCAAACCGGAATAAATTAATAAACTCATAACATAAAATGAGCAAGCGTTTTTTTAGTAAGGGTAAAGGCTATAATGATTGCTGTGGCTCTCAAGCGAACGCGTGGCGAACGCGTGCCGTAAACACATACGCGTGCTCACGCAACCAACTACGATATTAAAATATGCTGGGATACAGCAGGAGAAATTAAAAGAACTCAAAATAATTTAAACGAGGTTTTTTTTTATTGCCATGTAGACAGACGGGCCAACGGGCCACCTGATCGTAAGTGGTTACCGTCGCTCATGAACCTTTGCAATGTCAGGGGACATTGAGGGGTCGCTACCTACGACCTAACTTCAAGCCTCGTTTGAAGAAGGACAAGTCATAGCGCTCTGGGAATACCGAAGAGGGGAGCTCATTCCATAGCCGGACGGTGCGTGGCAAAAAAGTAACAGGAGTTCTATAAAAGTGTGTCCACGGTGCAACGGTAACCACTTACCATCAGGTGGGCTGTAAGCTCGTCTACCTAAAAAGTAAGGTTTTTTATTCTATAGTATAAAAATGAATCATAAAATATGTTGCTAAGCGCGTAACTCAACAACGCCTGGACCGATTTGGCCCATTATTTTTTTCAGATATTCATTAAAGTTTAAAGATGGTCTTCACGGTGAGAAAACTTCGAATAATTGTAGGAAAAAAGGTATAATCGTTGGTGTTGTATGAGGTTCACGCAGACGGTTGCGGGAAGCTAGATTAGTATAGAACTATAGCTCAAAAAATATGTAATTTCTAATGAAGTTTCTGCCACTGATGCACCATGAATCCCTGTTTTCAAATAAGAGACAACACCTATAAGGACAAACAAAATGTGTCATTACATTGTAGAGTTCCAATCGTCACCATATCATGTCTGGTTAGCTTCATCATCACATCTGCTCAAAAGTACCTAATTTTAAAATTCAGACTTATCCATTTTTTTAATTATTAAAATTATAACAAAGTATTGGATTTATTATCGACTTAAACTAAAAATGATGTTAAAAAATGTTTCATTATAATCGAACGCCCTGTATATAGAATCGTTGTAGTATTGTCTGCGTGTGTCAGATACGCGCGACATTGTTGCTAGTGTAAGATTGAGCACACTTAACGTCGATCAGGCTGCCACATATTGTTCTATGTGTGAAATACCGAATGCCTGTTAGTGATGCTCAAGTAGTTTTGTGGAAAATATATGTTATAGACATATTATAACTTTTTTATTGTATTTTTTAGTAGAAGAAAATCATCGGATTCCGTTATGTGGGAGCAGAACCGCACTAAAACTTCCAAACGCTCACACTCAGCATCTGAACCCCGGCTGAGGCCAGAACCCAGAACGGGGTTATGCGGGACGGCACGACACGTTATGCACTACGGCACTCTTTCCCGTCGCGCCGCCTTACGCCGCCTGCCAGACATAACTGGCAGGTTTATTAGTCGCTAATAAATGTTTGAAAAATGCATTTTGTACTTCTCATTAATGTTTTGTTTTTCTAATTTTTCTTCCAACCTATTGTTTATTTGAGTCTTAGCTCATATGACATCCAAGTACGGGTATTTGCCCTCCTCTCACTCCCACCACTGTAACTCCTGTGTAGCGAGGATCCACAGCGGCGACCATCGTAATGACTCTGAGCAGTGAAGCCCAGGAACCCGAGGGAAAGCTAACTTGTCTTGGGCCCCGCAACGAATTTAATCAGAAGATAATAGAAGGAGTAGGAAAACATGAGTTTCGACTTCCCTTCTCGCATAGCGGGAGACAATAAAATAAGATTGAAAAAGCATTACGCCAGAATTGAGAAAAGCATCACGGAAATTGATTTTATTAAATTGATTGGACCTATGCGGTACATCCAAGTAGTCGAGTAACATGTTATTTACTGGTAAAGTTACTTCATGTTGTTTAATTGGAATCTATAGAATCTAATACCTTAAATAATAATTTGTGACGACCTTAATTATATTCCGATAAGAGACCCGAGAAGTGAACCAAAATCTGTCTTTTTACCTGTATTTTAGTTCTCTAATATTGTTTTGTTTGAAAATTTAACGGCACTGAAGTGTGTCTGTGAAATAAAGGCAACCTTCGTTTATAAAATACTAGCTGACTCGCGCAACTTCGTCTGCGCCGAAAAAAAAAAATAGGGGTGGACTACCCCTAACATTTAGGGGATGAAAAATAGATGTTGGTCGATTCTCATAGGTACCGGATAAGCACAAAAAAATTCATCAAAATCGGTCGAGCCGTTTCGGAGGAGTTCAAGTTCGAACACCGTGACACGACAATTTTATATATTAGAAGATTACACACGATCAACGTCGCGATACACGATTTATAGACTCATTTCAATTATAAATTTCTTTAAACACTCGCGGTTATCTACATCACTTACACTATTACTAAACGGGTTCTTTCCACGATTATTTTCAATTGAGCGATCCCGATATTTTGGCACTGCTTCAAGCGCCATGATCACGGGAAGACTAAAGAACTGCGGGTAGGTCATTTAAGAGCAGACAAATCTGTCTACGAACGAGAAAGAGGGTAGTCTTCCCGTGATCATGGCGCTTGAAACAGTGCCGAAATATCGGGATCTCTCAATTGAAAATAATCGTGGAAAGAACTCATTTCAGTTAAATTCCGTAACCAATAATCAAGACTATCTTAACCAACTCTTCATCAAAAAACCATAAACAATATTACCATCATATAAGGGTAATTGCAGTAAATTAGTTACAAAGAAACTCCCCCAGAATACTCGTGGAGGGCGTTCTGTAATCCGAAGTCACAGCGACTCGGCACGACCCCACTATCGCTTCGAAACAGACATCGTCTTAAAATTACTTTCACATCATCTGTATTAATATACAGGGTGTTAAAATCCGATGAAACAATACTTTCACAGCAAATAGTATACTTGATGTAGAAGCCATCCACCAAGTCTGGGTTTTCTAGGCATAATATATCATAAGTTATAACTAATCAAAACTACGTGTTAATTTTCTATTAGTAGGAGTTTATTATAGTACGGAACTCTAAAATTGCGATCGGATGCGCCTGTGTGCTTGAAAATGGCATATAGATATAGCACGCTACATGTAGGTCAGGGTAGGGTTGTCAAAATTAATACAAAATAATATTTTGTCACTTTGTATGGGAAAAAAAAGTCATTATCTCCGTTTCAAAAGTATGTGTATATGATTTGAAATGTGATATAGATTAAGCCCTTAAAGTATTGTTTCACCGGGCACCAACACCCTGTATAGCTTTGATAAGAGTGTATATTGGGGCTAGTTCTAAAATATAAAGTTTATAGATATTAGAAACAGCAGTGGTAGGCAAATTGCTGCTTCATTTTGTGCTGACATAAGCATATTCTGGTTAGAGCATTGTCTTCATTTCTTCTTCTTCCTGTGCCATCTTCTATCGAAGGTCGACGATCATTAAGGCGATCTGTAGTTTTGACACACACAAAGCACGAGTGCTTTTGTTGAACCACTGGCGCAAGTTCTTCAGCCAAGATGTTCTCCTTCTACCTACAGCTCTCTTTCCCTGGATCTTGCCCTGTACGATCAAGTGCATTTAGTTCTTTGAAATTGATCCACCTCTTTGTTTAGGAAGTTAGTATTCAAACTGGCTGTATTTATTACCGTATAACTTTTGAGAATACCGATTCAGATAATTATTTTTCTTTGGTAATAATCAATGAATTAGTGAGGAGGTTTGTAAATCTGTAGCCCTATCTACTGGTGGCTTGGGTCGTAGACTATACTTTCAGTAAATAACCAATCTTATAGTTTTTCAAATGTTCTTTTTTTAATAGAGAAAGTGTACCTAATAAATGATCAGACGTAACTCCCAGGTTCTTGTTAAAAATGTAAGGTTTTAAACAAATTTTCGTCATTACTTAGGCATGTTTACGCACTATTTTTAAGAAGAGTGATTTCAACAATTGTTATTATTACTAAAGCTTTACTCGCTACAATAAATTTCAATACTACTGCACAAACAAACAAGTCCCTGTCTAGTGAGGTCCCCTGTGTCCGTCTGAACTATTCCAAGTCATCGCTGAACTGATTGATACGGGTCGCTCAATGCATGTTTGCTTTCAATTACAGGCGCTGCGACCCGCGAAACCAACGGTTTGATACGACAGTGGACAGAAATGTAGACGATTTATAGGTTATGTTGACAGTGAGTGTAGATTTCGTAGATTTGAAGAAAATAAGTTTAAGACTAGACTATTTATCCAGTATCAGAAATGGCTTGCGATGATTTTCACTTATTTGAAAAGTTTTCATGTAACTCGTAATGGATGTATATAAGTAAGTTCGGGTGGAGTCTTGTTAGTGAATTTGATCAACTTTTGAGATTCTGCTTGAGCTGATATTTGCACTCATAATAATATGTGGGTATATATATACTTTAATTCATTATTTTCTTGATACTATTACATGACTTTGAATTTTTACAATTTTAAGAACTTAATATTGTTAGTGATACCTGATTCACCTGAAGTCGTGGTGGTGGAGAGGTCGAAGCGCTTCCTTCCGAACGAGAGGTCGCGGGTTCAAAACCTGCTGGCTTGTACCTCTAAATCTAAATGTGAAAAAGATTTATGTGCAATTTTTCACAACACAACTGGCTAAAAACGGTGAAGAAAAACATCGTGAGGAAACCTGCATGTCGGGAAAGGATTCTAAAAATCCTTTGAAGATATGCGAAGTTCCCAATCCGCACTGGGCAAGCGTGGTGGACTATGCCTAATCCCTCTTCTGAGGAGACCTGAGCCCAACAGTGGGCAGTAATGGGTTGGTACAGTACAGTACCTGATTCACCGGGTCTCGTCTTGTTAGAATTACGTTCAATTGTAGTCAACGAAGTCTAATTACGCAGTCATTTGTTTCACTATTCAGACAACTCAGACTCAACTTCTCCAACCCCATCCCATCGACTTTATTTGAAACACAAATATTTACCAAAGAAAACTTTCACAGCGACTGCGTGGGCCGTTATTAATATTTTATTATTTTGTCTTGTTCCGTTCCAAAGTTCCCTTGTACCGAGGCGATTATATTTTATATAAATTTAATTAAAACGTTGTTTAATCGTCTATGTAAAATGGCGTCTCATTTTGATTTGGAGTCTTTATTAAACTCTTGATTAAACAGTTTTTTAAAAAATTTTGTGAATTAGGATTTGTTAAGGCAGGTTTTAGTTTCTTCGCTTTTAAGTTCCACTGAAGTAGTAAAATATGTCAATAAGATTTAAAATAATATTGTGATCGATTCGAATTACAGCCAACGAAGATTAGAAGCACAATAGAAAAATTCGTATCGACAAGAAAAAACAAAAACCTGCTGTTCCAGAAGTTAATCCTAAAACTTTTTGCACTTGATGTACCTATAATAGTATTATATATTTTATGTGTCATTTTTTGTATAATTTCTTAGGTGTGTACAATCTGAACATTTGTGACGTCACTGCCAGCTGAGACTGAAAACCAGCGCTGGATGTTGGCATTGATTTTATAATCTATGTCGATATTCAACAATACGCTGAGTCTCGGCTGGTTTGTGGTAAAAATTTAATAGGTATGGTTATGTAAATTGTATTTTTTTTTTCATCTTTTGTACCATTTTAACCTCAAATAAAGTATGTCTATGTCTATGACTTAGCAAGAAGTAAAATTTCATACTGTTAAAAAGTAATAAATTTTAACTGAGACGTTAGAACTACCTACACCTCCAAGCCTTAAAGTTTTGTCGATTTTCCAAAGGCAAGACAAACGTAGCGAAAATCTAAAGTTTCTTGTTAATTAATTAAAATTTTCTCTACCTTTAAAACTGAAAATGTTTCAAAGTTTATCGAGAAAATCTTTTAAATGAAAATTATTACGTCGAACAAAAATAAAGGCTTTTCCTATTAAACTCTAAAATCCAATCAGCTCCAGTTAAACACGAAATTAATTGTTATAAACTTGAAATTAAAACAAAATTCAAACAATGTCTTGTAATATGAACTTTATCGAGAAGTTTTTTCTTTATCTCTTTTAAATCTCTGAAACGAAAGAATAATTACAAATTTTAGTAGATGATAGTTCAAAAAAAATACAATCAAGTGCCGTTCCTACCTTTGTTACGTAGGCTGTAAGAATATAAGAATTGAAAAATTTTCAACGAGAAAAAACAGTAATTAACATCACAGAAAGGAAAAATGAGAGAAAGATACAAAGTACATATATCGTATATAGGCCAAACAAAACGTGCGGTTTCTACAAGACTCAAAGAGCACATCAGAGCGATTAAAAACAATGAACCGCATAAATCGGCGATCGCTCGTCTCGGGTTCCAATCACTGGATACATCTAAATAATCCTCAGGACGTACAATCTTCTGAACGTCGTTACGTACCAAGGATGGTTATAGAAGCTATCGAGATTTCAAGACATAGCACTTTTAACAGGGGTGACGGCTTCAGATTATCGAGTATGTGGAATCCAGTGCTAAACACATCAGTCACTAAAGGTTCATGCTCAGAGAGTCTTGTAGATACAGTGAGTGTGGTGTGTCGTGATGTGAGTTCGAGTTCCAGTGGTACCTACTACCCAAAAGCGAACGAGAAAGAGGGTAGACAGATTTGTTTGCTCTTAAATCGACCCGCAGTATACAGTCTTCTCGTGATCATGACGTTTGCAACAATGTTGAAATATCGAGACAACTCAATTAATTAAATATCGTGGTAAGAACCCGTTGAAAATGCATGAAAGTATTAAAGATAGAAAGGTTTTATTTAGCATGCAATAGCTACCTTTTTTTATTGTGACGGAAGGAAATCGCCGGACATCCACCCGCCGCGTGTGGGAGTTGAACCGCACCAAAACCTCCCGCCGCTCACGCTTGACGTCCGAACCCCGGCCAAGGACAGAACCCGGCACGAGGCTGGTAAGGGTGAAGGGACGCGTTCGCGATCGATGCTCACGTATCGCCCCGTCACCCCTATTTATGATCTACACAGAATGACACAGATTACCTTTTGCATTGGCAACAGACAACTATCTCAGCATAATGTTACATCCCTATTTTAAAAACTTTGTTTAAAACCGATCTATAATTCAAAACATACACCATAATATCTATTATATTCCAAAAGATAAACCATTAAAATAACATGGTCGTCTTTGCACAAACAAATATCACAATTTCTATTGAATTTCACGTGCAAAATGTCGTTTCGCGCCATTTTCAAGTGCTCTTCATATTTCCAACAAACATCGTGCCAAAGACATCCTTTGACATTCAGCCGGAGTTGAAAACGGTTACAATTTTGGTATCTATGCTTTTATTGTTCCATATTTGGTTAGGCATAATAATATTTAAAAATAAACAGAGAAGTGGAATTTGAAAAGAATAACTAAGATATTGATGTTCGAATTTTATACCACCTGATGGTAAGTGGTCACTGTTGCTCATGAACCTTTAATGTCAGGATAATAGAAAGTCGTTACGTCAGTTTTTTATTATTGAAATTTTATTCATAAAGCTACAAAAAAAAAAAATCTTTTTTAAACTTTAATCTGTTTTGTACCTACCTGTAAAAAACTAAAACATTACCCATCTAAAAATGTAAAATAACATTAAATGTTTTGTACTTATCATTTTAAAACAAAAACAGCATAATATTTCACAAAAAAATCATATTACAAAGCGTTTACATATGTAATGAAACTCGTTTGTAATCCTGAAATAAATCAGACGCTCGCAAATTTATGAGCCTAGTCAGATAGGCACATAAATACATGAATTATCACCTGGGATTCACGAGGGTTCCTCTTTTATATCTAATATATAAACCAATGTGGTATTGTGTAAGCCAATGTGCTTTAGATAATATTGTTTATTATTTTTGCTTAATAATTATGAAACTATGGACCGTTGAAAAGTCTTAAATATGTAAATTTAGTTACAAGAAACATTCTTTCGAAATGTTATAGGTTTATTATGTATGGGAAATTCGTTCAGTAGATAGAGTATGAGGAAGTCAAAACCGTGTTAAAACTTTCTACCACACATGCAGCGTACGAGCTCCAGCTGAATCCAGAACTAAGCACTGAATTATGCGAGACACAACGCATAACGCATTTTTTTTTTGTTTGAGGTATCGCCGTTGGCCCTTTGGCCTTTACAGCTTCACCATGATGGAGTGCGAGCTCAGGAGGGGCTCGGCTGAGTATAGGATACGATGGGAATACTAACAGTTGCCCGAAGTCAACTTATTAGCGCATCATGAATTTACTACTGGTTCGGAACGCGACCCAACTAAGAAGAACCAGCAAGAAACTCAGAGGGTAAGGGAGAATAAGACAAAGACTTATTATCAAACATAACAAGTAAAAATTAAACATGATAAGGAGGATTAATTGAAGGTGATGGTTTAAGTAGAACGCCGAACTCTGCGTCGAGTCCGACCACGGCGAACGAGATAGCCTGCGCGTCGTCTCGAGCTGTTGGCGCTGGCGCTGACAGCGAGCTGCACCGATAACTTGTCGGGAGGGTCCGTGAGGACGCGCCGCGGACGACTACGGCACCATTTCTCGGCGTGCGCAGGATCGGATTCGTAATCGGCGGCGGCTACGATAAGAGGGACGCATTACCCATTACGGCATTCTTTAGCGTAGCAGCTCTCTCAAATATTCTACAGCTTAATGAATAAGTGTTGTAAGGTTAAGTGTTTAAATTAATGAGCATTGAGCACCTAAGTGACTCGTTGGATTATATTATACTTAGATTGATTTCACATAACACTGTAAATATTTGCATACCTACAAAAACAAAAAGTTCTTATTAATCAAAAATACTCTAAATTCAAATAACCTCTTTTATTACACCAAAAACGAATAATAAAACGAAAACGGTAGCTGTCAAAACTAAAACCTTTTTTCTTTCCAACCGGCCAGTCACATATTATTATTCCGTACTTCATTCACGTTTGTATAACAAAAGGCACAGGGTTCCATAGCATACACGACATTATCTGTGAAATTATAAAAGAACGTAGAAAGGAATATGTTACGCGTTGAAAAACAAACTGACGAGTGTAAATACTATTGTTGGGAGATGTAGGATAGTTATAATGGACATCTAATGGGCTTTGTCATGTCGGATACTTCCGTGACTTGTGTTTGATATTGAAAAATGTGATTTTTTGTATTCGGGACGTTTGCGTTTTGTTGCGTTGTGTTGCTTATTGATAGCATTTATAAAAGAAAGCAAAGTAGGTTTAGCTGTGAGAGTTTTGATGTGATATATTCCTTTAGTTGTTCTTATTAAGCAATTACTATGTACTGGCACTACAGTGTTTTCTGGTTTTCTGACACACACAGACTCTGAGTGATAGTAACCACTTACCTATAGTAGGGGCTTCTCTCAAAAACTCTCTATCCAAAGAATTTTGGGGACGGAGCGACGGGAAAGAGTGCCGAGCGCGTAACGCGTCGCGCCGTCCCTCCAAACCCCGTGCTGGGTTCTGGCCTCAGCCGGGGTTCGGACGCTGAGTGTGAGCGATTGGAGGTTTTAGTGCGGTTCAACTCCCACATACCCCGATCCGGTGATTTTCGTTCCGGTGATTTCCTCCAACTGAAAAAAAAAAAGGAAAAAAAAATCCAAAGAATTTAATACATGCATAATACATTGTAGAAACCTAAATTTACTGCAGACTCTACCTTTTTTAAAATCCGTCACCAAAGAGTTTACACAACTAAAAAAAAACATTTCAAATTTCGTATGTGTGTTCGACTGTGTGTTTTATAGTTGTGCATATTCAACAAGACTGTCCGTTTAGTCACGGTGCCATACTCTACACCGTGTCCACGATAACAAACTTAGCTTTGCCGTTCAGAGAATATTTCATTCATAGATTTCTAATAGAATTTGTTACGTTTTTGAACAAAAATATTGATTTCATGCATTTTGAAAGTAATATAGAAGACTGCGAGTGTCTGAATAAGTTTAAAAATATTGATGGTTCGAATATTTGCAAGATTTTTCTCAAGGTATTCTCTAAATTCTCTATAAATTCTATAAATTTGTCACAATGTAGTAATGAAAATTATTATTCACTTCTCTTGCTCAATTTTAGTCGATCCAAATTAAGTGAGGACAATGTGTATTTTCTCTAGGTACTGTAATCACAAAAACATCTACATATCAACTTTCACACACTGTTTCCATCTCTTAGTGCTTTCGTACTTCTCTTACATTCATCTACTTTCAATCTTAATATTCACTTTCGGTCTAATGATCATGGTAAGTCATGATCATGGTAAGTAAGCAGACATCCATTGCAGTAAGCAAGTCTGTCAAAACACAGTTTCTAAATTTAAAAACCATTTTGAAAGAACGAGTACAAATCAAAAACATATTTTTTTCTAAAACGGCAAATACATATTTGTCATCGTACAGATCTCATTACGGTTGGCCAATAGGAAACCAGACCTGTCTCTCATTGTTCTCAACATATGCTAATACTATTGTTATTAAATACATATTTTTAATGGAAAACCACACTGAGTCAGGTGTTCGTTCAGCCCGTGTCAAGGCTTGGAAGAGATCCGGTGTTTTTGTTTTAAAAGCTGCATTGTGGGGAATGTGAGTTCAAAGAGGTGGATTTGTAGTCACTGGCTGGCAGGTAATTAAATAACTGTTAATATTGTATTTAACTTATTAGTTTTACAACAATTTCAATATAAGTTATATCTAAGTGTACTAAATAGCTGTAAGGAGTCTTTCAGGTAATGCAGTTACTGTTGTATATTGTCTATAACTTAATAACTTAAAAACAATTTATAATACAATCGTGGTGGCCGAGTGGTCGAAGCGCGTCCTTCCGAACGGCATGTCGCAAATTCGGCCGGCTTGTACCTCTAAATCTAAATGTGAAAAAGATTTATGTGCAATTTTTCACAACACCACTGGCTAAAAACGGTGAAGGAAAACATCGTGAGGAAACCTTCATGTCAGAAAAGGGTTATAAAATTCCTTTGAAGATATGTGAAGTCCCCAATCCGCACTGGGCAAGCGTGGTGGACTATGCCTAATCCCTCTTCTGAGGAGACCGTAGCCCAACAGTGGGCAGTAATGGGTTGGTACAGAACATAAGCCGTAAGTTTTTCATTTTTACTAAAACGGTAACATAATTTTAAAACGATATTAATACTTCAAACAAAAATTATTTTACTTCAACGAACTTTCTTAAAGACATCAATAGAAGATAAACACTGTTTTTTATGCTTTAAATTTTATTTACGTGTAGGCTTCGTTATGATCTAATATTGCTAAGGCTTAGACTGATTGTAACCGCTCATAATTTCGTCTACTTTTTACTGAACATTACCTATTAAAAGATAAATTGTTGTTTTGACGGCATTTAGAATCATTTAAGTGCCTATACACATACTTAAACGATATACAACAAACCTAACCAAATAATCGGTAACTAAGTAATGTTAACTCCGGCATCACTTACATTTTACGCTTTTCACATTAAGTCAAGATACTTTACAGTTAGTAGACAAACATAATAAACATTCATAAGTACTTAGACTCGCTGACGGGAGCCATTTCATACCATTACATCGTCCTAGCATCCACAAAGCGTGCCTCTTCGATTTCTATAGTACCACTAAAAGGCGTAACGCAAACACAAGTGCAACAAAACTAGTTGCATTCCTCACAAAGTACTCGATGTACCTGTTAAACAGGACATACAGGAACTTCCTGTACCGACAAACAATTCGACACGCCCAAATCAAAATATATTACCTTTTTGGTAGAATTCGCGAACAACTGGCAACATTTAAAAAAAAAGTTGCATTCGCGCAATCAATCAAGCGATAAGCCAATAAACCTCAACGATGCGCTTTTGAATTTCGAATTCCATTGTCGGTAATGGCCGACGGCAGGGCGCGAATCTTCCTTGTCGAATTGCATAATGGAGGCCGGAAGTGAATGCCGGTGTTTCGACTTCAATGAAACGATATAGGATGAGCAGAGGAACATCTATTGAGGTTGCAGTGGAAATGTCAGAATACCGTCAGCATAACAAGCAAACAGTACGTGTAACTTTGAAGCTATTTTTAGTCGTGTTGTGCAGTTGCTGTGAAAAAAGTTTTGCCAATATTTAGAGTTGTTGGTTATCGTGTTTACTGGTGTTTATAGTTTATTTTTCGAAGTTTAATCTTCAATTAGTAATTGATTTAGAATTCGAACTATGTCATACTAAACTTGAAAGCTTATCATTCAAAACACAAAATTATAACTGAGAAAAAATTTTAATCCAATTCCAAAATTTCACTTTCTATCGCTACAAATCGTTTAAATTGACAAATTATGATGAATACAAAAAACATATTGTACAACAATACAACGCCCCCCGTTCAAAAGAAAAAACTTTTGTGTCATCTCCCGGCATTGAAAAAAATTCCGGGGTTGTCAGACTATAAAATTTTAAAAGCACCATTATAATATGTATTACACGGACACAAAGTTGTTAGGGCGTTTGTGAATGAAACGATTCGGATGTCAGGGATTCTCAAACTTTCTCTAACAAGTTAGTAATTTATAAAATACTTTTTATTGCAAGACAGACAAATGAGCATACGACCCACCTATATACGACATTGAAAGGCCGTTATCTATCACCTACTCATGCAGGACTTTTCCATGTAAATTGTACACTACATTAACAGTTGACTGGTTTGTTGTGGAAACTAAAAATATAAATGATATCGTCGAATTGAGTGCATTTTTTATAATACTGTTTTTATCACAAATAAATCAATTTCTAACATGTTGCTCTTCACATTCACTTATTGCTTTCGAGTATTAATATTTTACAGATAAAATTACAAAATATTTTAAAATTCGTGGACTCAGAAGCTGCAAAACAATAAGCTTGTATGACTTTTGCAAGTAAACGATGTCTTATTACATCGGAAATTCAGCGACTTCTTTTAAAAGAAAATTAACTATACTGTCCTCAATTTCTTTGTAGTACTATTTGAGAACCGCTGACTACCACATTTGACTTGTACCTATTGTGTCGAATTGTCCGTGAAATTATTCGAGATGTACAATTTATTGTGGGAATCGTTCACCTTTGGTAATAGTCCTGTAATTAAGGGGGATGACACGAGCGCTATTACAAATTAGGGGAAAATATACTTGATTTATATATTGGTTTTAATTTATTGTTGAACTAGGTTATCTAAGTTCGTCGGCGTCACAGATGTCTCACGATACTATTTGAACATGGTTGTAGTATAAGTGATACAGGGTGGACATTTGAAATACATTTTCCAGGGATAGTACCTATTGTTTGATTAAGTTTATATGCTTATTTGTCACTTTATCGATGATGATATAAAAGTATAGGGTGTGATTTTGTGAACTTCAGTTCCACCCTGTATAAGAGGAATTTGTTTATAAGTAGCCTTGTTTTTTCACTCTATAGATACGCTATAATATATAGAACAATATTTAATGACGAAAAATTTCACTATACAACTGAATCTACCGAAAGTAGTATTAGTTTCACCATCAACCGCACCAAAATTACGACATACCAAAAATGGTTTCATCGCCAAATATTACTTCAAAGGACTATGATACTTATGCTATAGTAATACAGTATAATTTCCTATAGCAAATTATGGTCGTGTGAACACTTTCTTCGCGGATAAAGCCAGTCCACGGCCTCTAATTAGTGTTAATCAAATATTATCCTCTTTGCTTTGGCTGTATCCATTTTACTATGTGGATACATTAACTGTACTTCACTTTCGTAGTTTTATAGACCTGTGTCTCCATTTGGAAAGATTTGAAATTTGAATCCGGCGTCAAAAATTTTGTAACTATTTGTTGCCTTAAAAAAATAGCGAAATATAAAATTAAAATTGCAACAAAGTTAAAAAAAAAATGAACTAATCAGAATCGTCGAGTTACTACAACATAATTCAAATCTCAATAGGTAGATACTGTACTGTAACAACCAATTACTGCTCACTGCTAGGCTCAGGTCTCCTCAGAAGAGGAATTAGGCATCGTCCACTACGCTTGCTCAATGCGTATTGTGGACTTCACATATCTTCGAAGGATTTTTAGAATCCTGTTTCAATATGCAGTATTCCTCACAATGTTTTTCTGTTTGTAAAAAAAATACATTTAAATCTTTGTCACATTAAGATTTAGAGGTACAAGCCGACTGGTTTTGAAGACGCGTCCTCCCGTAGGTACAAAAGTCAAACGCTTCAGCCACTCGACCACCACCACTAGTATTACAAATCATAGTGTCTTTAACTTATTATAAATATTTCAGCCTATTCGCTCGATTGCAAAAACAAAATATATTTAACAAAATGTACATACTATTTTATGTTACAAAAAGAAACAAACAAATATTATGATATCGTTACATTATTGATTCTATCTATCAGTACTCGTTCGGGGAGCATACTAAATTAATTTGCTCGAATCTCAAGATATTATTTCGCCAGTTAACATTCCAATACAATAAAAAAACCATATATACAAGCTCACTTACAAACAAAAATAGAACTAAAACTGTGCAGTTTAAGACGCATTTTTCTTTGTCCTAAATTTGGAAGTAAGCCGTATTGCTTCTGCTATTTTTGTTTGCATTTCGACGTATCGAAGCAAATATTTGAAGCTAGTGTTTCAAAGTATGACGTTTTGTTTGTTTTTAGTTTTATTATTAGTGATGTTAGTCTAATTAATAAAGTAATTGCTACTTGATAAAGCTATGAATGAATTTTGAAGGAAATCGTTCATCTTTTGTTTTTATTTGTCAAATAGCAATATTGTGGATATGATCTAAATTCGTCAAATGTTTGCTGAAATACCACATACTTATGAATGTTATATTTACGTAGCTCAGTATCTATTTAAGTATATCTTTATTATTTAAATTAGTTTTTTATAAAAGTTAATTTTGGATTAAAAGCAAATAAAACATTTAAATTCAAATTCCTCATTCTGTTTCAGAATGAAATTAAATGACATTAACGAAATTTAAAAATAGAACGTTCAGATAAGACTTCGGATTTGTAAATGAAATATCTTTGCAATAAAAAAATAACTTTTTAAATACATGGACTTAAAATATTTTCGTTCGTTGCACCACATTTAGTCTCGTGATAACTTTATAACTATGGTTGTAATTAAAAGGAATTTTCCACGTTGAGACAAAGACAGTTACTATCTGCCCGATAACGTCTTGTATTTATCTTGACGTTGACTAATACTACGTGATTTCATTTTGACGTAAATTAACATGATTTAAAACCTTCGCGCTATTTTTATATAACCTCAATGTTTTGCGCAGTTGAATTTGGAATTAAGCGTGCGATTGGCTTTTGTTTTTTAAACAATGATTCTACAAAATTGTTTTTGTTGTGTCATGGTTTCATTATTATGAAATTAAAGAATCCACAATTAAATAAAACTATTTGAAAAAAGCTTTAGTCGGTACCTACGTACAAATCACCGCGAAAGTTTTTTTTTTGTTTAGTTTGAGGAAATCACTGGATGAAAATCAGGATAACATCTAAGTTAATCAACAGAGATAATACTTCTACGACAGTTGAAAAGCTTCCACTCATTGTTACTACCTACGTAAAGGACTGCGCATGCGCAGACTTAGGTAAGCCGCATCCTGTGGCGATAATTTGTACGTTGTGTTGCGACCCATCTAAGTGTACGTTCATACAAAATGTCTAACAGGCTTCAGACTACATGCTTTAGTATAGATAATCTTTAAATAAAATTTAAAATTGACTTACCACAAAACCAGTTATCTGCAATCAAATTTAAAACACAAACACATTCGAGTCCATGATTTATCCACATATTATTTGAAGGTCCGATTACGCTATTTACACAAAACATCGTTCCTCGGTTATTTTCCACGATATCACAAGATGGCCGACTCGCTCCTTACTAATGATTTCAACAAACAATAATTATCTATGGTCACACGTCCAGTGTGTTTGTGCTCGTTACTGGCTAATGCATTACAATTGTTATTGTCACAACTATTTAGTGTACGTATATAGTTTTGTTTTTATGTTATTTTAAAGTCAGGTGAAGGAAAAACGTTGATTTGAGCTTGAAGTTCTGTAGAAGGTGAATGTCTTGGAATTGCAGAGGTTCTTGAGCGACGAACGCTTAGTATTAGATGGACTGTAGGATCGTTTATTTGATTAGTAATAAAAATCTTAAAGGAGCGTTAGAGAAGGTTTAGGTACTCTTTTAAAACTTCTTTTTTTCTTCCTTTTGGCGCAAGTCTCAACTTTGACAAAGGACTCTGCCAGTGTCAGGTAGTGGGGGTATCAACGTTTTGAAAATGTTTGCAAAAATTACATGTTAAAATTATTAATATAGCTTTACAGTTTTTATCGTAGCCCAGTAACAGATAATATCACAGTTTTATGTTATTGTTATTTATAAAGTGGTTAAGGACATTCACAAATTTTCTAGTAGGGAGTCACACTTGTTATTTAGAATACAGTTAAAGAATATGTGATCTAAAGTACCTTCTTCTTTTAAAACTCTCCCTCTTTAGAGAAGACCGAATCTAGTACTGTATAATATGATTCGAAACAGTAAATATAAATATCTCTAGTGATGCTTTTATCCGCCATCGGGTCTTCCAAAATTCACTTCGAAAGGCAGATTATGCAGAAGACTTAACTTAGTAGGTAATTGCATATATTTTTTTTATTGCTTGCTCGTGTATCTAGTAAGACAAATCTATTTTACAGAAATGTTCTAATGTGTGATTATGATGTGATATGTTTAACTGAGACATGGTTGTTACCTGGAATTTATGATTCAGAGTTATTTGATGAACGTTATGTTGTGTATCGTTGTGACCGCGACTACCGCTCTCGCACTGATACCTTGGGTGGCGGAGTGCTGGTAGCGGTGCGCAGGGGTATGGTTGTATCTGGATTTTCTTGTTTTCCATCGGATTCTTCCCGCTCTGCTGATATTATTTCATTGCGCCTCAATTCGAGAAATAATGGTAATAGGTTAGTTCGTATCTACTGCTGCTATTTTCCTCAATGTACAGCCCAGTATGATGATTTAGTAAATTTTTTTGAAAATGTTTCTAATGACGTCATCAATAATCCCTTAGATGTGTTTTTGCTTATTGGAGATTTTAACATTAGAAATGGCCTGTGGGATCTCTCGGCAGCCGGTGACTCGGCTGTGCTGTTGGACGACGCATCTCGTGATACGCGTGTGTTTGCTCTATCAAGTTTTTTGTCTTTTAATAGCCTAAAACAATTCAACTTGGTCCAAAATATAAATGGAAGATGTCTGGATTTAGTTATGTCCAACTGCCCATGCAGGGTGGATCGTTCACTCTCACCATTAGTTTCTGAGGATAGCCATCATCCATCTTTATATGTTAGTGTTTTTGGTATAGAAAGAAGTAAGTCATTGAGTGCTCCTAATCAATCCGTGCGGTTGTTTTATAATTGTGATTATTCCATTATTAATGAATCTTTATCGAAAATAGACTGGGATGATTTGTTGATGGGATTGGATATCGATGCTGCTGTTGATAAGTTTTACGAAGTTCTGGAAACAGTTATATCTGCTCACGTTCCTTCCAAACTGAAACTTGTCAATCGTAGGTTTCCTAACTGGTACTCGCCTGCTTTAATAAAGGTGATCAGAGAAAAGAAGAAGTTTCATAAGAAGTGGAAATGTTATGGTCGTTACTCGGATTACTCCGCTTTTACTTCACTTCGAGTGAGACAGAAAGCGCTAACAGCTGATTGCTATAATTTGCATATTACGAACTGTGAGATAAACATATCTAAATGCAGTAAACAGTTTTGGCGTTTTGTTAAGTCCTAGCGAGGGTCGGGTGACCTACCTGATAAATTATGTTATGGTGATGACTCTTCGTGTGATGGTTCCGTAATTTGTGATATGTTCAATAAGCATTTTTCTTTATCTTTTCTATCGGATCACGCGACGTCATCAATGTCAAGTGATTATAGTGGCCCGCATTGTATCGATATATCCTCCTTACACATCTCTGAGGCCACCGTCGGTAAATACTTGGAGCATCTTAATGTCTCGAAGGGTTGTGGTCCTGACGGTATTCCACCATATTTTCTGCGTGCATGCCATAGCCGATTGTGTTACCCTTTGTGCCTTCTTTTTAATCTTTCATTAGCCTCAGGTGTTATGCCTCATACTTGGAAGCGGTCTTTTGTCGTGCCTGTCTTTAAGAATGGTGATAGACATAAGGTTACCAACTACAGGCCGATTTCGAAGATTAGTTCGATTCCTAAATTATTTGAGCGCATAGTTTATGACTACATGTTTAAAATGGCTAGGCCGTATATAATTGAGCAGCAGCATGGTTTCATCTCTAGACGTTCCACGGAGACAAATCTATGCGAGTTTATTGAGTATATCGTGGATTCTATGGAGGAGGGTCACCAGGTTGATGTAATTTATACGGACTATTCTAAGGCCTTTGATCGAATTGATTTCGATATCTTGATCAGGAAGTTGCTTGGATTTGGTATCCATGGTGACCTTCTTCGTTGGTTAGAATCATATTTGAGAGACCGGAGCCAGGCTGTCACGGTGAAAGGTTTTTGCTCAGCCTTTACTCCTGTTCCATCAGGAGTTCCACAGGGGTCTCACTTAGGTCCTCTTCTTTTTAATATTTTTATGAATGATGTATCTTATGTCTTTCAACAGTCAAATTTCATAATGTATGCAGACGATACAAAAATCTATAAAGTTATAAAATCATATGAAGATTGCCTAGTTCTGCAGGGAGATATGAATGAATTGTTTCGTTACTGTAAGGCAAATTTGTTAACCCTAAACACGAAAAAATGTAGCATCATTACTTTTTCTCGTAAAGCGAACAATGTGGTGTTTAATTATTCTATCGATGGGGAAAGTTTAGAGAGAGTTAATGTGGTTCGTGACCTTGGTATTTATTTAGATTCTAAGTTAATTTTTGATACCCATATTGATAAGATTCTCGGTAAGGCTTTTCAGATGCTCGGATTCATACTTAGAATTTGTAGGGATTTCAGAAGACCCTC
Organism: Trilocha varians; assembly: GCA_030269945.2. Lineage (NCBI taxonomy): Eukaryota > Metazoa > Arthropoda > Insecta > Lepidoptera > Bombycidae > Trilocha > Trilocha varians. Next base: position 8,186,988 of record AP028273.1, on the reverse strand, counting down.
AACTCTTGTACTCCTGTATAACTCATTTGTAAGGTCTATCCTGGAGTATGGGTCATCAGTATGGAATCCACGGTACAAGTCATACACCGATCGCCTGGAACGAGTTCAGAATAGGTTTATTAGGCACCTTAAATTTCGAGGAGTACCTAATGAACAATTAAATATCATGACTTTGGCTGATCGGCGGTTGCTTAAAGATCAGATGTTCTTATATAAAATAATTAATAATGTAGTTGATTCCTCATATCTTTTGAGCAGGGTATATTTCAGATGTCCTCGCATTTCCGCGCGTACTAAATTAACCTTCGCTCCACGAGTGACGCGAACCAACTACGGGTCAAACGCTTTCATTCATCGATCATGTCAGCTGTATAATGATAAGTTCACAAACATCGATATTTATCACTTATCGTCCTTAGAGTACAAGAAAGCCATTATACGTGCAATTGAAGATGCTTGATTTTAATTTTTAATTTAATTTAATTTAATGTTTTGTAATTTGAATAGTTTTTTATGTTTTTAATTTTCATTGTATGAATATTGTTGTTGTTGACTTTAACTATTCCTTTAGTGAAATATTAATTGTAATTTTATCTATAACTTTATTTTGATTTTTTCTGCCTATGCTAATATTATTTGGTAATTGACATTTTAAAATATTAATATTATTATTCTTATTTTTTATGAATTAATTATGATTGCTGATTTTGTCTAATTAATTTTTATTTTTTTTCCGATATTTTTTTTTTTTTTTTTTTTGTCTGTCTGTCGCTAACTTCATGGTATATTTGTTAGATATAAGTGGAAACTGTCTTTGGATAACGCTTTAACTATCTGTGTTGTTTATAATTTGTATGTTTCTGTTGGTTTCCCAAATAAATAAATAATAAATAAATAAATAAATCTAACGAGCCTACGGCCCACCTGATGGTAAGCGGTTACCGTCGCTCATGGACCTCTGCAATGCCAGGGCAAAGAGGGGCCATTATCTATCACCTACCCATACAGGATTTTTCTTAAACCTCGTTTAAAGAGAGACATGTCATAGCGCTCCGGAAACACCGCGGATGGGAGTCCATTCCAGATCGGGATGGCGCGCGGCAAAAAGGATCTTTTGAACCGGACTGTGGATGAAGTACCAAGTAAAGTTGATATTTTTGTAGAAGAAGGGAAGCTAGCAAGGAACATGCGATCAGGCAATACAATATACTACAAATTAAATCAACCAAAATAAGACTTTATAGCAACTTTCCGATACACTCATCGCTTATTTAATAAACTATTGTTACTGAAATACATGCCATAATTTCCAAAAATTCCCAAATTATCTTACAGACATAAAAACAAAATGACAAGCAGGATTCACGTGGGTGTGAATTGCTCGCATAACAATGTCTAATGCATGACATTTGAACGAACTCGCTATCAATTACATGTGTAGCGCTAAACAAATACGATGTATGAATCTGCGGACACCAATTGAAAATGTAAATAATCTTGCGCATTTGGGCGTTGTGCTTCGTTTACATTGATATTTGATGAGAGTGACTTGCTAGGTCAATAGAAAGGATAGTAGCGTCTGATCTACTGGGCTGTGTTGCAGGAGAAGGAATAGTTTTAGAGGAAGAGTAGAGTATAGTCGTGGTGGCCGAGTGGTTGAAGCGCTTGCCTTCCGTGCGGTAGGTCGCGGGTTCAAAACCGGCCGGCTTGTACCTCTAAATCTTAATATGAAAAAGATTTATGTGCAATTTTTCACAACACCACTGGCTAAAAACGGTGAAGGAAAACATCGTGAGGAAACCTGTATATCGGAAAAGGGTTCTAAAAATCCTTTGAAGATATGTGAAGTCCCCAATCCGCATTAGGCAAGCGTGGTGGACTATGCCTAACCCCTCTTTGGAGGAGACCTGAGCCCAACAGTGGGCAGTAATGGGTTGTTACAGTACAATAAGAGTATTTTCCATTATAGGTACACATTAGTACGAAATTAAAAGCTTCTTTTAATTTTATCTTGTTTGATCTCACAACATCTCAGCTCAAATCGTGTACAATAAAAAGAAAAACAATGATATTTATACTAATAAAATTATAAGAAGATTGCATAAGACAGATATAAGTCTACAAACACTCTTAGAATAATGAACTGAGACCAATACAAATAAGTTTTACATAATAAAGAAAATATTTGTTGAATCACAGCACTGTTGTTTTTCAAACATCAATAAAACAATATAGTTATTGTTGGGAATGTTGCAATCATTGATAAATGCATATTGTGTTATAAAACAAAAAATAATGAATAAATATGGAAAAGAAATTACTCATTCATTAAATATTTTCATTGTAGATCATTTTCTAATGTATGAGTAATACCATAGAAAGATTTAATATTAATTAAATAAAACTAGTTTACAAAAGCAAATGCATTTTTATCCAACACAGGATCCAACGGTTAACGAAAACAGCATGATTTTCTTAAAAAAGTTTATGATGTTAAAAAGAGGCTGGAGAAGGAGATGCACTAAAAAGTTTTTATACATGATGAATTGTATGGTTAACCTTTTTTTTCCTCCTCTCACTCCCACCACTGTAACTCCTGTGTAGCCAGGATTCACAGCGGCGACCATAGTAATAACTCTAAGCAGTGAAGCCCAGGAACCTGAGGGAAAGCTAACATTTCTTCAGCCCCGCAACGAATTAAATGAAAAGATGATAGAAGGGGTAGGAAACATAAGTTTCTAAGGTTTACGTTTATAAATTTAAGTCTACAAACCATGAAAGAAGGAAAACAATCTGCCACCGAGTCCTATCGACTTGCTTCACCAAACTAGTATTAGCTACTGACCCAAGTACCCACAACTACGTTGTAATTAAACGAAGCCCAAGTCACAACACGTAAAAGGGTACCAGAGGGTCACATTACAATGTTGCCGATAATTTGTGCATTCGAAGTTCCCGCTCGTCTCATTAACACGTGACACGAGATTCCATTGTCAATGGAGAACCGGAAACACGTTGATAAAATCAATAAGTCGAAAGAACAAAGGTTTTTACCGTTGTTGAGTTTATCGTGTCCAGCTGTTTCGTTTACAGTTAGATGCAGTATTATTTGATACTAAGCTAAAAGTTGTAAAATCTGCCTGTTCCGAGAATGCTCTTTCTTGAGTTTGAAAGTGAAACTCCCTCTTTTAATCATGCATGCTCATTTACGCCTAAAGAAAATCACAAATTAGTTTTCGTCAAAAGTACCTACAGTATGAGTTTGTGATTGACTAACTTTAATCCGTGCTATCTGACCCGCGCACTTTCGTCTACGTCGCAAAGGGAAACAATATACCCTAAACAATCGAACCTTTCCTCTTTATAATATTAGTATAGATTATTAAACAAAAATTACAATTTCGTCTTCTAAAATCCAAAAAAACAAGTATATATCTAATAACTTAATTTACGTGACGTTAATCTTACCAACGAAAGTTTATGAAAATCACAAAATTTACAGACGTAAACAAGAATCCGTGACAACTAAAAACATTCAAATACTAAATTTCTTTAAACACTCGCAGTTATCTACATTACTTACACTATTACTAAACGGGTTCTTACCACTTAAATGACCTACCCGCAGTTCATTAGTCTTCCCGTGATCATGGCGCTTGAAACAGTGCTGAAATATCGGGACCTCTCAATTAAAAATAATCGTGGTAAGAACCCGTTTAGTAATAGTGTAAGTGATTCAAATACTAAATTGTAAAAATCCACCCGAGTACACACTATCGTTTTCAGTGACAAATTACACAAGTGCTCACCCGCATCCGACCCAAAACGTTTCAAATATAAATATTATATGTTTATATATTGATAGAGTTGAGCGTATGTCAAACATTGTTGTATACGGTGCCAATATTAACACTAGCTATCGTTCTTTGAGCCAAGGTCTCGGTCAAGGCTTTCCACTGTCAATATTTTGAAATACAATTATGTGAATGACAGTTAATCTTTGTTAATTTGACGTTTATTAGTGTCTTTTAAAGTGATGCGTAGATCAACAGTTTCTGTTTGAAATTGTGGGTTTAGTCAACACTTGATAGTGTTTTGTTTTTGTTGACACTTATGTAATTTGGGTAGTGATGTAAAGAGGTTGCTAAAGGCTTTGTCTCTGTCACTTTAACGTTTCTGGATATCTACATTTTGAAGCTATGAAACAAGATTTTAAGAGAAAATATTGAAACGTACGGTTTTCTTTGAAATAGTAATGGTCATGTAATGGTACATTTCAAACAAACAAAACAACCCGAGAGATAATGAGAATTATTTTTTTCAAAAATAACAGAGAACATCTTTGCTTTAATACTTTAAATTTCTCCCATTGTATAGATACTTACCCTAATAATTATTTTAATGTTGGTCACCTTCCTAACACTCTTTTCAGTATGTCCGTCTATACTTCATGTTATATACTTCATGTTGGCCCTTCTTCCGTATTTCATAAAAAAAAATTGTCTTAATAGCAAGTGCCTACCTACCTTATCTTATACCCACCTTCACAAAAGCTTAACATAAAACTTAAAGTTACAAAAACAAGAGTACTTAGGTACAAAGACACTGTTATAAACTTATTCAGACACTCGCGGTTTTCTATAATACTTTCATGCATTTTCAACGGGTTCTTACCACGATATTTAATTAATTGAGTTGTCTCGATATTTAGTTGTTGTTGCAAACGTCATGATCACGAGAAGACTGGATACTAATTCTGAAAATCCAGACAACTCAATTAATTAAATATCGTGGTAAGAACCCGTTGAAAATGCATGAAAGACACTGTTGTTTAATTTGTCGCAAGATAAGTAAGTATATTTTATTGAAGACTATTTGAATCAACTGAGATGGTTTGAAAGAAAAACATTTACCAAAACTACAACTTAGATACTGTTATAAGCAGACATATAACCTGACTTTAGATAAATAAAAAAAAAACTCTTGAGACATGCTAAATCACAAAACTTTGCCTGCAGACAGTTTTTACCTAGTTTAGAACTAGATAGCCTATGAGCTATATAATAAGTAACAGAATTTTCAGAATCAGTACTAAAGTACAAAGATTAGGTATCCCTATAGCGCAACAAACATCAACAGTATAATATTAGTACATTTATAAATGAATAAAGAATATTATGACATTATTCTATAAGTACTTAAAATTCAAGGAATTCCATATAAAACCATCTGCTCAACGAAGTTAGCACGTAATAAAATCATAATTTAAAATTCCGTTCCGCGCCGTAACCTCGATTCGACAAAGATGGCGTCGCTCTTATCGCGGCCATTTTGTTTGCAGAGCGACACTGCGCAAGAGTTTGTTTTACGGAGACCTGTTTTAAAGGTCTCCATATTTTAAAAATGTTAATGAGCACATTCGATTTCGGGGTTTTCTTGTTTGCTTTGTCTGAAATACGATGCGGTTGCTTTTATCCTGCTGTAATGAGATAACCTAACTTTTAGACGTTATGTTTAAATTTTTGTACGATGTGTGGATTTTGCTTGAATATAGACCTTTCACAATAATTTGCAACCGATATGAAATTGCAAAATACGTAGGTATCTTTCAAAGGATCTTTAACATCAGTCTTTCATACAGACATTTACGTACCTATCTAGTGTAGTAGCTAAGTGAAGCTCTAAACATCAATATTTTATGAAGGCACGGCACACCACACCAATCAACAATTAAAGTGAAGAACCACACAAGACAACACCTACTTTGCAACAGATCATTTGAGCGCTTCTTTTCCACTTTTTAATGTGCCTTAAAAAAAGACAGACCGAAATGGAAGTAAGTAGGTACCTATTGAAAAAAATACATTACAGATTACTGAGCTTACGCATAGTTAACGTATGTTTCAACCTCTCTACAATTTGTTCATACTTCATGGTAACTACCGTACAGAAAATGAATATTACTGCACTTGAATTAGGTAGCAACGCAGATATACTACAAAATATTTTACATATTCAGTATTTAATGACGCGACAAGCTTGAAAGTCTACTGATAACATATCTATTATCAGTTCTCGTTCACCCTTCCAAAGAACATCTGATGAGTCATGCTCATTCTTAGAAACATCATGAAAAATTATTCAGGTAAATTTAGAATGAAAGACTGAAAAACATATTTATTTGAGCTCTTTGTTTATTTGAGAAATTAGCTTTAAAACGATACGTTTGGCTAAACAACGATATTGTTGTGTTTTATTTATATTAATCGGTGTTTTGTTAGCACTAGTATTAAACATCCAAATGTATTTATCATTTCAGCATTCTGTGAATCAAAAATCAGCATTAGTTGGTAATCTTTTTTGTGCGAGGGCAAAAAATGAAGATAATACTGTACCTACTCCGTAGCGCATCCAGAATCTGGGGTTTTCGTTTTGTCAAGAAATTCTGTAGATGTTTAATTTTTTTTTTTTTTATTGCCTTTTAGGCAGACGAGCCAACGGCCCACCTGATAGTAAGTGGTTACCGTCGCTCATGAACCTCTGCAATGTCAGGGGACACTGAGGGGTCGCTACCTACGACCTAACTTTAAGGACCTTCCTCAAGCCTCGTTTGAAGAAGGACAAGTCATAGCGCTCAGGGAATACCGAGGAGGGGAGTTCATTCCATAGCCGGATGGTGCGTGGCAAAAAAGTGTTCTAGAAACGAACCGTGGATGACCGCGGTGGTTCCATATAGTAGGGATGAACTCCACTTAATAATAATAAATACCGTGTTCTTGACACGGCACGTATTGTAAGGAGGTTCTTCTCTCTTGAGCCCTGACCACTGATGGCTTGGGTCGTAGACCTCGTCTCCAGTGGCCCTCTGTTTTTTATATTGTATTTTTAAATTTATTTTTTGTGATTATTTTTTTTTAATATAATGTAAAAAATGAGCAAATAAATGAATATGAAATTAATATAATAGGTAGGTAATACTCGTAGCTCCTAAAGTAGTTTTGTAGTGCACACTATCTAAGTAATGGATAATCTCAAAATACTGTTTATTTCAGTAAGTGTAGAAGCTTAAGATTTTAATGAAAATCGAATTAGAAGATAGACTTTAAAAGTCTTTCTGCACCACAAATGTCACAATGACATTATTCTCAAACAAAACCATTTCATCACACTTCACAGAAGGCGTAATCCTGCATTTGCAAGGAAAACATGACAATTAACATTAAAGTTTATAAAACTGTTATCTTTAGTAGAAAAACAGGCTAATCCCGGCGAGGAGTGAGACGTAGAACAAATTTGCTGTATCAACAATCAACCGGTACCTAACATTGGTAAGTATGAGTAAAGGGGCGATCAAACTCGTTTAGTTTCTTACGGATTTTTACTTCACTTGTTAATAGATTAATAAAAAAACACTGTTTAAAAACCAGGCATTTTAATTCACTATGATAATGAAGATGCTCCTCAGTTTAGAGCCCTGACCACTGGTCGTAGATCCTGTTTTTAGTGGTCCTCAGTTTATACTGTCAATAAGATTTTTTATGTTACTGTTCAAAAGGACCTTTTTTTTTTTATTGCCATGTAGGCAGACGAGCCAACGGGCCACCTGATCGTAAGTGGTTACCGTCGCTCATGAACCTCTGCAATGTCAGGGGACATTGAGGGGTCGCTACCTACGACCTAACTTTAAGGCCTACGACCTGTAATGTAAAAAACTCAAATAGGAAAAAATATATATATGATATGATACCATTACTTGTGTTGTCAGCAAATAGTTTGAATTGTGATATAGATAGTAAAACTGAGAAATAATACATCAATTGAGGACAAGGTACCTAAAAATCAAACCAATTAATAATTTTATTCCTAAATCGCTTGTAATTCAAACACATATCTTTAAAGTAATAAAAAACTACAGCGATAATTGAAAATTTTCTTATTTACCGTCTAAAACTCAATTGGAAACACTCACAGCTAAAGTGTACACGCCTACAAAAGCTACTAAATTGACAATGCCATTTCATTTAAACACATCATCAAGACGCCAAACAATGTGAACAAGTCTTAACATAGAGTCACAGCTTACATAGCAAATATTTCAACAAAGATACAGGGGGCGCTCAACTCAGCTCCAACTATCCTAGTGTACACACGGCTTTGCACAGACTGAGCAATCTGTTTTAAATGTGCAGATAATTATATTGTCTTAATGACGTATACATTGCGCAATTGCTCAAAATAGAAATGTGTGAGCTGTGCAGTAGTTAGTTCAACAGACTGAATTCCTGTTACGAATTTTTCTTTTCACATCAACTTAACTTTAGATTCATGATAAAACTATTAATTTCTAGGCATATAAAGTACGGCTTGAGATTAAATGGTCAAAAAACCAATGAAAAAAAACAATAAGTGCCATCAAATAGCGCTTAAAAAGAGAAATCAAACTTTCAATAATGAAACAAGTTCGATAGAAAAGGACAATGCTTGTATGATACTTTTATTCCAGCTTAAAAGCTTAGCTAAGGTTTAGTTTCAAGCGTACTTAATCAAAATATTTAGTGCATATTTACACGTTTAATTTGATATCCAACAAGCGAAAAACGTAAAAGAAGAAAGAAACAATACGTATTAGTATGTAGTGAATATCTTAATAATTAATTATCATCTAAAACATGTTTTAATAATTTTATCTAAACTAAATTAAACTGAAAACTTTAAAACACTATAAACTTAATGGATGTCATTGCGGTAATAAATAATTCTCCCATCGACAATAGATTCAATTTGCAGATGAGGCGGCCATGTTTGCACAAATGGCGCGAAAATGAAATATTGTATTTTAATGCAAGACAATGAATGCATTGAGGACCGAATTATTACTGGAATATATGTAACAGCTCGGCACGGTTCTCTAATTATAATTAAAATTTATATTGTAATTATACACGACTTGGTAATAATTCAAATGTGGAATTGGTTTTTTATTGTAATTGCGTTTTGTTATTGCACTTACGTAACTAACATTTTACACAGATAAATAATCTTTGTTATTTATTTTAGCATCGATATAAATTAATTGTTTATCCGCGAAATAACAAATAAAGAGTATTAAATTACAATAAAAACATGTCTAGCTAGTGAGAATTATTTGAATAGGTATGTCCAAGGTACAATAGAAAATAGAGGAAAGCAAGTCGAAAATCGATGTCGGTAAAAATTTAATTATATTTTAACCCTTGCATGGTTTTTTGTTGCGGCCTGGAAAAAATGTTTTTCCTGGTAGGTATTTAGATACATATAACATAAAAAATAATGAGAAAAATCTGGTATAAAAAAAATGGTATAATAATTTCTTTTTTGACACTCAATATATTTATTATCTATGGTCGTCAAAGTGCGTTCGGAAACACATACCACACGACTTCAATAAAATAACGTGAAACGTGGTATGTATACATTTGGCAACAAGATGCATTTAAGGGTTAATTGTAACTCTAATGATATGCATACATTTAGACGAGCCGGGTCACAACATATTGAGTCTTTATAAAATGGAATTCCGTAAGATTGCGATCTGTTTATATGTACACTTCATTCTACAAGTACCAGAGACAGATTTATACAGTTTGCGTCAAGGCCCACCTGAATGTGAGCAAACTCCAGTCGAAGTCTAAGTTACAAAAGTTAATCAAACATGGAAACATAATTAACGTCGTACAAGACCAACAGAGCTATCAAAGGGCAAGGATCGTGCAACTGAGTGCGGTTTTCAAATATTGATGTTTGCCAAACATTTGCCAAAGAATTCCGGGATGTTTGCGGGACATGACATACTGACATATAAATTTTAATGGGAAATAAATTTTAATTTTACGATTCAAGGTTTTGTTAACGTATTTTTGATATCTACTGATTTTTAGTTTACGCAACGACTGCTTAGTTTAAGTTGTTTGATTTCGAATATAATCTAAATTTGCCCAATGAACACCACCACATGTTGGTAGATGGATACCATTGCTCATGTAGCTTTATAAACCTTTAAGAAAACATGGCCGTTGCTGTTTACAATCAAAATACATTTCCAGTAAAAAGAACGACAAAAAATCGTAAAAAAACACAAATTAGTTAATTTATTCTAACTCTTAATTAGTCAAATCACAACATAATTCAAACCACCATTTCAAAAGTACTTAACAACCACATCAATATTCAAAGAGGTCCGATAATTCTTAAACTTTTTAATCTTCATCAACGGAGGTTTAATCTGTTTGGCGGTAAGTTAAAAAACGTTTAAAAAGAGAACTGGTTGGGGGGAACCAATTGAATTATTAATGCAGCCTCCACAAACGGCGCGGGTACATATTTACTCGTCTCGTAAATAGATGCGCACACAACCAACACGCGTTTTCTGTGTAGTATAAAGTTAGATTGAAGATACAACTTAAGACTATCTAACTAAGTAAAACTCAATATTGAGTTAATCTCGCCTTTTGTGAACAATTTTAAATATTACTTGTTTTTCTGTAGTGTACAATAAAGTAATAAATAAATTGTCTAGGGTAATCTTTTTTTGACATGTAGGCAACGTGGGCACACCTACAAGATGAACCGACTGATTTGAATGAATCAAACGAAGTCACTGGATGAGGACAGCGCAAGACCGGTCGTTGTGACGAGGTTTGGGAGAGACCTATGTCCAGCAGTAGGTGTCTACAAGCTGATAATGATGATAGTCGCTAAAGATTTAATTGATTTAAATAGATCTAAAATGAATCCTCTTTCAGTTGCTTTGTAAAACCCTTGTGGTTTAGTGATGGAAATGTTATTTGGAGACAATATTTTGTACTGTTTTCTTCGGTACAATATATCTAATAGGTAATATTAGATCAATGATAAGTCGTATTCAAACGCATAACTGTTTGGTTTATTTTAGTATAGCAAATAAATTAACAACGTAAGAGTTTTACAGCCAAAAAAGTACTAAAAGAACTAGCAGTAGTGGACAAGACCACTGAGTAGGATAAAGCCTAGGCCTACATATTTTAGACGGCAAGTTTTACCGATTTCAATTTTTATTTTATATGTTTCAAAGACTTTATAAATCATTTTAATCTTAAAAATAGTGAATGTATGTCGTAAATACAATTTTGAACACAACTAGTTATTCGGACTTGTGTGGTTGTTGTAAAAATCCTTCGAAGATATGTGAAGTCCCTAATCCCCATTAAGCAAGCGTGGTATACCGTTGTGGTGGTATGGACTATGCTTGATCCTGGAGCACACCTGAGCCCAACAGTCAGTTGCACTGTGTTGGGGATCGAGTGGGCTGTATGACGTTGGCGGGATGATAAAAACACGGAAGCACACACTAATCAGTATATTTCCAAAGAAATATATAAAATACAATAAAATAAACGGCATAAACGGCTTTTCTGTTTCACGTTTGCCTGACAACTGCTTTTATCATGTGATGTCACAAAAAATAGCAATATAAAAGCAATATAGAAAGGAGGCGTCAACCAGTCGCCAACACACTGGTTGTTACAGTGCATGAGCAAAAATAGAATACGTCGCCTCAGTGCTTGTTTGACCCATCTGACATTTTTTACGAAAATTACTTTTTAATGCAGTATTATAAATAATAAAATTTCCATCCGACTGGTTAAATATTTTTTTTAAATATTCAATTCTAAAACAATATAAATCTCATTTAATTTTTTTTCTCAACACGGCACATAATGAAAATTTCGTGCTTGTTTGCTGTCTCCTGTAAAATTTGCTCGAGTGCAGATTGGCCAAACAAGCACTGAGGCGATGAATAATCTACTAGCTAAGTAAATCCTGAAAAGTAGGTATCTACTCACTTCCTATATACTACATTCGTTCTCGTACACAATACGTAAACGAGCGTAGTTTTGCCGAAGCTGCGCGCGCTACTTTCTTCTTATGTGTGCGTAGGGTTCGCCTTTTGGGATGGGCCCAAAGATGTATTGAATCTGCCTTCAGAAGGCGAACCTACTTGTATTTGCCGAGTTGTGCAATTAACAGATCTTTATGAATATTCAATAGCTTTTTATGTTAAAACGTGAAAGCATAATTAAGTTTATTTTGACTTTTCTTTGTGGATTTTATTTATTAATGAGAATTTTACATGGCTTTGGCGTACGATGTTATGTGGCTACGTATTTTCAATTTTTGTACTTTTTTTTGGCAATTGATTGGAAAACAACATGCAGGACAAATAAATATTACAAAAAAAACCATTTTGGTATTTCATTTCACATTACATCATTTTTTAAGTCAGAACATAATTTTAAATTGAGAAATACTATAACCTCTTTAACCTTTCTGACATTACCTAAGACCACAATAAAACATACTACGACAATTCATTTATATTACTTTTAAGAATCTAAAAAGACTCAATGAAATGAAAAAGTATTATTTAGATTCAACACAAATACACTGTTCCACATTCCAAGCCACGCATCGCGGAAAACCGTGTTAGAGTGAGACGACATTGCGTTAAAAGAGACAGCAATAGCATGAGTAACATCTACATTCCAAAAAGGTTTTAACTCCACTGTTAAACTGTAAGGTATTTTGAGATTAAGTTGGTTAAACTTAGAGGTTATTTTCCTATGTTAGTGTGTGTGCGTGTTGTTAAAGAGAAGAGTACGGACTACAAATATTGATTCTGAGAAGGGTGTGCATGAGGGTTGTGAGGGAGGCACATAATTTGGACTAATTCCTGTCGTGTTGACACAGGCTTGTCTGGTCGTTTGAGGATCTTGGTTACGCAACTTTTGCCTTCGGATAACGTGAAATTTTCGATATGATATCATAAAAAATTGAGCTTTAATTTTGTTTTTTAGTTGTTTACAGCGGAATTAGAATCGTGAAGGTAAAGTAGCACTGATTTAAGGTGGTAAAAATGTTGTCCTATTGAGGTTAGGTATTTCATGAAGATATTATAACAGTACTTTCAACATCACGTCGTGACATTGACGTTGGATTAAAATCTAGGACATATAAGTTTTTTTTTCCCATATAGGTAGGCAAAGCCATCCTGATCGTAAGTGGTTACCGTCGCTTATGGACCTGATGGATGTAATGTCAGGGGGCACAGAATGACTTTTGTTTGTGATTTCCTATTATGATTAAAAACTTTTTTTTCTTTAAACGAGGCTTCAGGAGGGTCCTTAAAGTTAGGTCGTAGGTAGCGACCTCTCAATGTCCCCTGTTATTGCAGAGGTTCATGAGCGACGGTAACCACTTACGATCAGGTGGCCCGTTGGCTGGTCTGCCTACATGGCAATAAAAAAAACAAATTTCCAAAAGAAACCCTAGGTATTTAATATGTATGTTTATCCCATATTTTTTCTGGGTGAAGCAATTTTAATGGTTTTTATTTTAAAAATGGTTGTTCACTAGCCAAGACATATGAAATCTTCAAACAAATTCTTTTAATATTTCTCTTCAAAGTTTTCAGTTACAAAAACCACGAAAATTAATACCTAGGTCCTAATAAATAAATCTACTAACACAATAGTCAGTAGCACTTGATATGTGCTTATGAGAACATACATTATTCATATGTGCTCGTCCGATACATAATGTATGAATCGAACGTTAGATTTGAATACGATTAGAGATGCGAGGCCAATCGTAACCATTTTACCGGTGTCGAATCGATAAATAGCGGTTTTTATATACCTATTTGTTTTTTGTGACTTTACATAGCGTCGCCTCAGTGCTTGTTTGGCCAATCTGCACTCGAGCAAATTTTACAGGAGACAGCAAACAAGCACGGAATTTTCGTTAAGTGCCGTGTTGAAAAAAAAATTGAAATGAGATTTTTATTGCTTTAGAATTGGATATTTTAAAAAAATATTTTACCAGTCGAATGGAAATTTTATTCTTTATAATACTGCATTAAAAAGTAATTTTCGTAAAAAATGTCGGATTGGCCAATCAAGCATTGAGGCGACGATAGGTTTAAAATAGGTGGATGATTTTGTAATTAAAATGTGTGTATAATGTAATTCTATTTTTAGATTTAAGAAAACAATTCAATAATGAAAAATCTTTACATTTGGTTCGCCTTTTATTCTATAGATCTTCTATAGATTACACCAAATCGGTGCTTTTTTTTTCAGTTGGCGGAAATCACCGGATATGTGGGAGTTGAACCGCACTAAAACCTCCAACCGCTCACACTCAGCGTCCGAACCCCGGCTGAGGACAGAACCCAACACGGGGTTTTAAGAGACGGCGCGACGCGTTACACGCTCGGCACTCTTTCCCGTCGACCAAATCTGTGCTTAAATATTTTTTATGAAAATCTCAAATATAAAAAGAAATACTTTCATATATTTCAATTCTGGACATACTACGACGAAACTCTTTTGATGTACTACTATCTAATCGAAAAAGAGGCGGGAGAAGAACATAAAAACATGTGTGTACAGACAACGAAATATCCTACTTAAAGAGAGAAAGAAATAGTTAAAATACATTTAAAATATTATTTTCATCACTTACATTATTAGTAAACGGGTTCTTACCACGATTATTTTTAAAATACCGGTACCGGCAAACGAACGAGAAAGAGGCTAGACAGATTTGTCTGCTCTTAAATGACCTACCCGCAGTTCTTCAGTCTTCCCGTGATCATGGCGCTTGAAACAGTGCTGAAATATCGGGACCTCTCAATTAATAATAATTGTGGTAAGAACCCGTTTAGTAATAATGTAAGTGATGTAGATAACCGCGAGTGTTTAAAGAAATATTATTTTGTAATAAAATAAATGAACACTCGTCAAAAGAAAAATCCATAACTTACAACAGCAATATCTTAAGATACATTTTGAAAGACACAACACATAAAACCCTTGAACATACCTAGATCGAATATATGAAAAGCAAACACATGCATCCGTCGCTCTTATCACTATACAAACGGCACTCTATCTCGCTATTTCCATACTCAACGGTTCCAAGAAGTTTTTATATTTTACTGTGGCATAAGGTATGTTACACCCAAGCGCGATTAGATTCCGAATTTACAAGGTCTTGAGAAAAATATTTTGAGTTAGTTTTGTTGAGAGATGGTTATTCTAAACTTATTCAGACACTCGCGGTTTTCTATAATACTTTCATGCATTTTCAACGAGTTCATACCACGACATATAATTAATTCTGTCTACCCTCTTTCTCAGACTGATTTGTTTGCTCTTAAATCGACCCGCAGTATCCAGTCTTCTCGTGATCATGACGTTTGCAACAACGTTGAAATATCGAGACAACTCAATTAATTAAATATCGTGGTAAGAACCCGTTGAAAATGCATGATGGTTATTCTGTTTAGAGAACCAAAGTTACTTTTGAGATCAATCCAAACTTTTAATGACTTTAGACAAATAGAAAAAAAAAAAACAAAGATCAACTGACAGAGAATATTTATAGCATAGATAATTTAAGGTCCACCTTTGCACCAACAATATTTTAATTTTTCATTTGTGTAAAAAGAATAAATACTTGTATTTAAATGGATTAATTCTATACCTAAGTAAAATATTCATAAGAGTAAAAAAACCTCTTTTTCGAGCTTTCAAAGCGCTAGGACTCATCCTTCTTCAAATAAAGCGAGCTCTTGAAATTAGGATGGTTGGTCGCAATGCCTACAATTTTACTGCAACTGTGATCTTACGAATATGTCAAAAAAAACTTATACAAAAACAAACAAAATGTATAAGTTACGTTCTACATCACGGACATAGAACCGAACCCAGTCTTTCGAGCTATAAATATCCTCTTATGTACAAGTAGGGGCTGATATTAAAAAAATCGTTGAATAGGTTAGTTGGCGCATAAAATCCGGTAACTTCGGGACCCCTACAAATCTTTCCGTGCCCTTCGGCGATGGATGATCCTTCCTTTCGCGATATTAGCACCGCGGGCGGAGGGCCCATGAAAATATTACGGCCCGAGGCGTTACAGTATATAAATATAACGTTTTCGAAGGGCTTCTAAAGAAGTTTTTTATTATTTACGAGTTTTTAATTCGTTTTGTAGTCTTTAGATTTATTAGTAGTATGTTTTTCTAAACCTGTGAACAATTTTGAGGTTACCAAAGTTATAGCCTGCGTTTTATTCCGTAGATAAATCAAACCCTAGTCCATGCATTCGAAAAACTTAAAGCATATTCCAAAACTTAGTTTTCTCTGTATTAAATTGTACATGCATGTTCACACATCACAGAATATCTTTTAAGTATAAAAGGTATTTCAAAACAAATAATTGTAAGTTTATTTCGAGTAAAATAAATATAAATGGCATTCATTATTAAAAATAATTGAACTGTTCGTGTAGCCGTCACTCATAATTTTAAGATATATCTTCATTGTTTATTTGCAATAAGGACAATGAATACAGTGCCTATAGCTTCTAACGTGTGAATTCATTTACTTATTTAATAGTCTATTGTACTCCAGATAAAAAAATACAGTGATTGAAATTAGCAAAAAAGCATAAATTGTTCATTTTGCTTGAATTTTATAAAAATTAGAAAATCAAAGATTTTTGCTACCTATTAAGCAGGTATGCTGTTCTTAAATATAGAAAAAAATTGATCCAGCTATACGATTACAGTTACTGAAGACTTCCTTTGAAAAAATATTTTTCGACCTTTACTTTTTCAGGCACAAGGGTATTGCAATGTAAGCTAAAGAGCTACTTGAGCATAAGTGATCACAGTCGCTCATGGAACTCTGAAACTGTACTGTACTGTACTGTAACAACCCATTACTGCCCACTGCTGAGCTCAGGTCTCCTCCGAAGAGGGGTTAGGCATAGTCCACCACGCTTGCCTAGTGCGGATTGGGGACTTCACATATCTTCAAAGGATTTTTAGAACCCTTTTCCGATATGCAGGTTTCCTCACGATGTTTTCCTTCACTGTTTTTAGCCAGTGGTGTTGTGAAAAACTCTGCAACGCTACACACATATTCATAAATACCTACAGTATTTAAACTCATAGAAAACTCTATTACAAGTATAACAAACCTTGAGCTGTTAGCCCGATCATTTACAAAAAATCGCAACCAACGAATTCTGATGCGCGATATCTCAAACGTCACAGGGCGGGGGATGCATTCGCACTCGCTCTGTTTACTTTAATCGCTGGAACGAAGGTAAACAACGGATATTCGCATTGCAGCCCTTGTTGTACTGCGCTATATTAGCGAGACGGACGGACTTGGGTGATAAATTCAAATATCTAATACTAGCTGATCTGCGCAACTTTGCCTGGGCCACTAAGGGGTCGTTTTTACACTTTTACACCTAAGGTTAGGTACATTGCGCGACGGGAAAGAGTGCCGATGGCGTAACGCGTCGCGTCGCGTCGAGGTTCTGGCCTCAGCCGGGGTTCGGACGCTGAGTGTGAGCGGTTGGAGGTTTTACTGCGGTTCAACTCCCACACAGTGGCGTGCATACATATTTAAGTCAGGGTATGCAGAAATATAAATCTAAGTAATTTTCCACATATTTATATCCTATAATTAATTTAATTTAACTTTTACGCCAAATGTGTGCCAATTATAGTAATGAAAAGTGTATTTTGATTAAAAATACAATGTTTAATCGTTTTTTGTTACAAATTTGAAATGATAGGGTATGCAGTGCGTATGTGCTTGTATGAACTGCACGCCGCTGCTCCCACATACCGGTGATTTCCTCCAACCAAAAAAAAAAACAAAGTTACATTACTGGACTTTTAGTACGGATCGAGAACGAGTAATAGCGAGAGCTTTTTTGGAGGCCATAACTGACCTTTATGGCATTTTGACCGGTAGGGGGCAGTCATCTTGTCCATCAAGTACCTAACCCTATAATAAAATTATGATGTGTGTATTACTGTGTATGTATAAGATCAAGATAGGTATATCGAAGTTATTCAGTAGGGTAGTGTAGGTTTTTTTTTTAGTGGGAGGAAATCCCTTGATCCCCGCCCCGTATGTGGGAGTTGAACCGCACTAAAACCTCCAACCGCTCACACTCAGCGTCCGAACCCCGGCTGAGGGCAGAACCCAGTATGGGGCTATGAGGGACGGCGAGACGCGTTACGCCCAAGGCACTCTTTCGCGTCGCGCCGCCCCCAGCGTAGTGTAGGTAGGAATTGTTAAAAATCATAAAACGATATTTGTTTTTTTTTTCGTTTTATTACAATTTAAGGACAATGTATTTTTCAACTCAGTCTTTAAATAACAACAATTAATAGCTCTATGCTTGAACGACCCATGAGTCCCCGTTTAGTGTATCTTAATACAGCCCTGTGCTTTATCGATTATAGTGTAGACTAGGTTTCTGTGAACTTTAGAATTAGCGTTTAATCCACGGATTTATATCTCATACACACGGGTGCAAGATACATCACGTTTCATAGAACAATGCAGTTATTTAAAACTAGCCGGTCCGCAACTTCGTCTGCGTCACTTTAAATTAAAATCTATGCCTATGTCCTTTCTCAGGGTCTAAAGATTGTCTGTGCCAAATTTCATCCAAATCGGTTGAGAGATTTAAGAGGGAAAGTGTAACAAACAGATAGACAGACCGAGTTACTTTCTCATTTATAATATTAGTAGGGATTTGAGAATAGTTTTTTTTTTAATTATATAGCCTACTACAGACTTGATGGTTGGTTACCATCGCTCATGGACCAAAACCAGATAGGTAAGTTGTGCCTACTTTATTATTATTCAAAAATATCCTATTTCCTGAAATCTCACTAAAACAGCTAGTTCTGTACTACCTGAGCCTACCTATACCACCATACCACATATATTATCTTAACAGAAACCTTCCGAACCCAACTCTAGGTTCATCTTGTGAAAAATCTAACCATTATGTATTTTCTATAACCTAATGATTTTAACAAGAAAGCAAGAAATAACACTTTTGACAAACAGCATTAAAATCCAGAAAAGAATCTGTACTGTACCGTAACAACCCATTACTGCCCACTGCTGAGCTCAGGTCTCCTCCGAAGAGGGGTTAGGCATAGTCCACCACGCTTGCCTAATGCGGATTGGGGACTTCACATATCTTCAAAGGATTTTTAGAACCCTTTTCCGACATGCAGGTTTCCTCACGATGTTTTCCTTCACCGTTTTTAGCCAGTGGTGTTGTGAAAAATTACACATAAATCTTTTTCATATTAAGATTTAGAGGTACAAGCCGGCCGGATTTGAACCCGCGACCTCCCGTACGGTAGGCAAGCGCTTCAACCACTCGGCCACCACGACTTCACAGAAAAGAATCACCTTGCAAAATATACTTAAAATAACAAATTATTATCGATGCGATCAATAAATAATAAACGAATAAACAATAATTAAAGTGAACGCGTCCAAGATGGCCGCCGGTCACGTGACCCAGCAATGCGTTTTTAATTGCAATCATTCCGTGTTTTATGTTGTTTGCGCACTTTCCGTCTGTTTGCACGAGCTAGGCCTTTATTTACGGCCGGTGGGAACGTTAAGGGAATTAATTTGCTCGTTTATAACCGCCACGCTTGTATTAAACACGATTTATCTTGGATTTTACGTGAAACGGATCGGTGAGGTGTTCGTTTTTGAAATTATTGAGGAATTTTTTTCAGCTGTATGAAGTTGTAGCTGTGAAAATTTTATATTATTCGACAAAGTTTTTTGTCTAAAGATTAGGTATTAACGGCTACCGTCACTTAAGTAGATAATGTGTAGGTAAGTACATTTAATTAACCACTCAACAGGGAACGTCACTTTTCGCTAGATGGCGAAACTGGGGACTTCGTTCGGAATCACTACCGTGTTTGAGTCTCTTTTTAATAACATTTTTTTCCAATCAATTTTAATTTCGGTTAAAAATACCTGTCTTTAAAAGATTATTTGGTAAATGAAAATATTTTCTGTAGAAATTTTTAAGATGGGCAATTTACCCCATTAGGTTAATCTAACTAAGGCAGTTGAATTTCTTTAATGAAATTTCAGATAAATATCAGTTTTATGAATGAGACTTTTTACTTTGATACTTTTTCATTCATAGGAGAATTCATAGGTATATACATCTATAGTTTTTTTGTATTATCATTATTATCATTTATTAATCTACGTTTAAAACTTGATAGAACTATTTATCAACTACTGAGCGGGTCACATTTGTAGGATGGAACAACAAAGATGGACAAAGAAGGTCACCAAATGGGTACCAAGAGGAAACAAAAGAAATAGAGGCCGCCAGAGGAGGAGATGGCGAGACGTTTTCAACCAGATCATTGGACCTGACTGGATGCAGAAACCACGAAATCGCAGCTGGTGGAAGGAAAAGGGGCCTACCCCTACGCCATTAAAGGCGACTTTTATCTCCAGAATTAACGAAACAATAATATTTCTAAAGCTACTTTTTAATTAAGTCAATAATTTGTTGTGATTAGTAATAAGATTCAAATATTTTTATTAGTAGTTTAACTAGTTAGTAAGAGTTAATAGAATAAAGTCTTTTTTATTATTTTATTTAGAACTATTTATCTAACATAAGAGCACTAAGTAAAATATGTTCTTACTAATCTACTTAGTGTACAGCACGAGAGCAAGCAAGTGTTTGCCTATCGGCTAACCGTTTTACATAAATTGTAGATTCTAAGTACTTAAGACTTAAGCGTCGGAGTTTCATCGAAGTAGGCTAAAGTTAGGTAATTAAATTAAGATTTGGGAGATGAAATATTGATAGGAAAAGGTTCTTCTAGGAACACTGATGTAGGTATATCTAGTAGGTACCTGTACCGTACCAACCCATTACTGCCCACTGTTGGGCTCAGGTCTCCTTAGAAGAGGGATTAGACATAGTCCACCACGCTTGCCCAGTGCGGATTGGGGACTTCACATATCTTCAAAGGATTTTTAGAATCCTTTTCCGATATGCAGGTTTCCTCACGATGTTTTCCTTCACCGTTTTTAGCCAGTGGTGTTATGAAAAATTGCACATAAATCTTTTTCATATAAAGAATTAGAGGTACAAGCCGGCCGGCTTTGAACCCGCGACATCCCGTTCGGAAGGAAGCGCTTCGACCACTCGGCCACCACGACTTCCTACCTACCTAGTGGTAGGTACCTACTCATGGTAAATAGCTATGCTCTAAACAAATGCCTACAACACTAGTCAGTATTAAGTGCTTCAAAACACAAAATAACGTCAAATTCGCTGTTATGATTTTGTTTAGGTAGCTGTTTTTTTAAGTAGGTACTAAATTCAAGCTAAAAATGTTGTTCTATTTAACGATGATTTTGATGGTAATAAATTTGTTTTAACGATGTCAAATTATGCTTCAGAGATATAAGTAGTAATCTCTGCATTATGGTTTTTCTTTACGATTAATTTAGCAACCAATGTTATTTACAAAATGGTAGAATTACGGACCTACCACCAATGCACTATTAAACAAAATACAAAGCAGAGAAAACTATGGTAGTAATGTAGTAATAAATTTCTTTAAACACTCGCGGTTATCTACATCACTTACACTATTACTAAACGGGTTCTTATCGGCTGCCGTCTCAAAACTAGATTTTTTGGCTTTATTTTCGTCTAACACTGGATTCCACATACAGGATAGCCGATACCATACTGTCAGTGTGGTATGTCGAAATGTGAGTTCGAGTTCCAGTGGTACCGGCAAACGAACGATAAAGAGGGTAGACAGATTTGTCTGTTCTTAAATAAACCTACCCGCAGTTCTTCAGCCTTCCCGTGATCATGGCGCTTGAAACAGTGCTGAAATATCGGGACCTCTCAATTATAAATAATCGTGGTAAGAACCCGTTAAGTAATGTAGTAATGTTTTTTCTCACGTGAAGATACTATGAAGACTCTACATTATTTTACGTTTCTTTTCGCAAAACTCAATTATATTTACTATCGATTCACATCATAAATCGCGGACCATCTTTCTTACCTATTCAATTATTCCGTCAAGCAAATCGTACGTGCATGCGGCCTGATAAAACGGCACCAGGCCTAAGTAAATATACACATAACATCTGCCCCACTATACACCCCTGTTGGATACGAGACAATGATGCCCCTGTCTGCACGAGTTGGAGAAAGGAGGATGGATGAAAAAAACTATCTCGAACGGATGCAGTTTGTTATATAGAAAATTAGGTTAATGATAAGTTAGTCTATGATGAAAGTTATAATATAAGGTAAATAAGAACAAGTAAATGTGTGTGTGTAAAATATTTTGAAATCTTTTAGTAATAACGTCGTTTACATACAAATCTTAAAGTTTCGAAATAGTTTCTACGCATAGGTGCTCACTAAAATGTACCCATGTAAATATTGAAACAAAAATATTCCTCACAAAAACTACAGGAAAAGTCCCATCATTACCGTCCAATAGTGTAAAAGTGGCCCCACGAAATCCGACACCACTCCTCCCCACGATTCAGCCAATACAAAGATTATCTTTGCCTCAAACGACGACCCCGGCAAGGCGGGAAACGAGACAAGATGGCGTTCCCGCGCTTTTAAATTATTACTTTCACCTCGCTTTAATGGTCTCTAATTATCTACGTTGCCTTTTATGTGCGACATAAAATGTGGGCTTCGTATATCTTAATACTATGTACATGTCTATCTTTAATATTATGTAGACAAAATGTCAGGAAATTTATGAGAGTACTTAAGTAGAAATAGGTAGCAGGAAGGTATCTAGGCTGAACAGTTATATAAAAAAAATAGTAGTCAAACTTAAATTCTTAAAGTAAAATGTCGTATAGCAAAACTTCGCATGAAGAAGATAAAATTTACCTACTTCTTGTACACAAAGCTTAAACCTAAAAAAGAAAGCAAAAAGCTACGCACCTAGTAAGCACCTACTTTATCAAATGTAAAATAAACTATTATTTACTTGTTATTATTTCAAATTGATGTTAGTTTCTTATCAGAACATCGACAAATCGTACGTCAACTGTTTACTAGGTATTAGATGAACTTCTCGTGATTTTCACGAAAACAATCTCAGTTATTGAGTACGTAATGAATAATTAATTGGTATTTATGGCAATAAACATAGATAAACTTTAACTAAGTGCTTGAACATCTAGAATTAATGTTTGAACGATGATAATAGAAATAGCGAACAGTGTAAAACTAAATATTGTTCGGGTAAATACTGCAACTAACGCCATCTATCGACGAGTAGTGTACAACGCAAACAAAGACAGTCACGAACATAAATACAATTATTTGGTCCAACAAATATGTGTATTCGTGATAACTTATTGGCACAGCAAACAACACTACGGGGCTATTTTCAAATTTATACTTCACAGAGGTTACAATGTCGGGCGCGTCATTAAAATGACAATCCTGATGTTCGTATAACGAGCCGAAAAAAAGTTGGGCACACATTCGCGCGTCCTCTTGTCCACAATCCTATTTGCGGAAGCAATTTCGCGAAATGCCACAATTTATTTAAAAATTACGCCCTTGTTTGTGTGGGTAAATATTGACGTGTTTGGTTTATGATAATGGCAATACCGAGGTAGACTACGCGGCCCACCACTGAATTATTTACCAGTACACATAATATTATTTAATATTTACAGTCGCAGTGTAAAGTTTACAATATAATATTTGTTAAGTATGCTCCTCTTTTGAAAGTTAATGTTTACACCTTACATGTGGTTTTTAATCATAGGTAAATTTGACGACTGAATCGTAAACATAACTGATTGAGCAGTTGGTGTTGTTCTAATAACGTAGTTGATTTGATTAACTGCTCTTCAAACTGTGATGTCCTATTTAATGTTTATAAGACAAATACTGCTGCATGAAGATAAACAGATGTAAGGAGTATAATTAAAAATGTGTTTATTGAAGATTTAGTCTTAAATTTGTGTTCGCGCTGCTGTTAGATTTAACCTATACTTGATCTACGTTTGAATCCTAAATGAATACGTCATCGCCATATTTTAGACAGTCTTAAAGAATCTTTGATACTGTCTAATAATGTCATACAAAAAGGAAAGACAAAACACTCAAATATATTTACACAGCAATATAGTTAGCGACTATTTGTAATATTAATGTAGCTGAAAAAGGTCCAGTAGCTCAAAGATCATTCAATTTAAGAGTGTTGACTTATAAAAGCGGCGAGCTGCCAAACAAACTCCTCGATCGAACGCAAAGTCTAAATGCAAACAGTATCAATGGAGTATTTGTACTGAAACAACAAATTTGTA
Organism: Trilocha varians; assembly: GCA_030269945.2. NCBI lineage: Eukaryota > Metazoa > Arthropoda > Insecta > Lepidoptera > Bombycidae > Trilocha > Trilocha varians. Next base: position 8,162,704 of record AP028273.1, on the reverse strand, counting down.
GCCAGCTTTAAATGCAAGCCTAACACGCGGGCACACACTCACTCTGTGTACAGAGACAATATGTAGTAACTCCACTACGATCTTAAGCAACGCGACAAAATGAATCTCCGTTCGCGACTGATACGACCCAATTCAAACACAGTCAGCGCCATTTTGTTTTGACAAGCGGCTATCTCGGCCGCGGCTGACAACCGAAACTGAACCTAGACGTTGAGTATTAAAATACATTTTAACGCGATGCCTTATTGGTGTAGAAACATCGGAAATTAAGGGAGGACCAGACACGATTCTGTTTGCCGTCTAACGTGGTCCCAGGATGAAGCTACAAATATTTGACGTGTCAATTTTGTGAATGTTGACCGAGAATTGCGGTTAATATTCCGGTCCCGACGCCGACTGCGAACGCGTCCACCGTTTAATTAAGGAACTGAAATAGTCCGATTGATAGTAATTAGTTTAGGTATAAGTTGACCTTCAGAGTAATTTTGAACAAATTTATTTTTGTGAATTTTCATTTTAGTTCAAGAGTCTTTAAGTTTAGGACTATACAGTGAGTCATATACAGGGTGGATCTGTAACTTTGGACAATATGACGTGGGGTGAATGAACTGTCGAAATACAACTTAACACCATTTTTATTTTTTGGATCAGTAAAATTTTTTTTCCGACATTGTTTGGATAACGTACGACTATCGCTGCGGACTTCCATTCTATGACGATTTTTTTTATCCAATTTCCAACCAATCAAAGTAGTACAAACAAGTATTCTAATCTCACTTTTTAGTTGAAGATGAGTGATGATTAACAATATGCAATCCAAAATTTCTCAATATAATTACATTTAAACGACCTTGTAAAAGCTTTTGTTAGAAATGAAAATATACTTCACCTCACTACACACAGTCATTAAGCAGCTGAGAATCGTGAACAGCGAAAATCGTTTGTTATTGTAACGCGATGGAACAACAGCAAACAATAACGAATCGATTGTGAAGACAAAACATTGTTAGAGCTTGTTAGCCGCGCACTGCTCGTTACATCGCGGCTATTTATTTTCGAGTGGCAACACCGAAGAGTCTATAAACAAAAAAACACTCCGGCGACTGTTTTCAATGACAACAATGCTTCGTACTCGAGGCGAAGTGTAAAGTGTCGGTTGGAGTAGGCACTCACTTTCGCGACATAGGTATTCGAAGCCCTCGGTATTTTCATTGTATGCTTTTAATTTTGAGTGCGCGAACTAGCTCGCTCTCCCGGGACGTATGTTTGCAAGGGTAATATTTGCTTCCGCTGTATAATTCAGCTGGCCGCCATATTTGCCAAAGAGCAATCATTTTAATATGGTCAGCCATCACATTAGGGCCGAGTGGGATACTTCTCTGTTCAAATGAATTAATTTTTATTGTGCTCGCTTTTTAGTGATGCTTGGAGTTGTTGGGTTTATTTTAAGTAGTTTCAATTTGAGTGGATCTTCTTACTACACTGTAAGTTATTGCTACAGGTTGTATTGTTTGTTGACAGTGGGTACTTGGATAAAATACCTACGTAAACATTAATGTTGTCATTATACTTGCATTATATAAAGTGCATGCGCATCATTATATCGCATTGCACAAGTTGTGTAGTGCTATACATTAAGTTTAATGAACTATAATGTGGCGACCTAGATAATGACGTTCCGAACGTGACTAACATTGTTAAGGCGAATACACACTGTACTGTACTGTACTGTAACAACCCATTACTGCCCACTGTTGGGCTCAGGTCTCCTCAGAAGAGGGATTAGGCATAGTCCACCACGCTTGCCCAGTGCGGATTGGGGACTTCACATATCTTCAAAGGATTTTTAGAACCCTTTTCCGACATGCAGGTTTCCTCACGTATAGCGAATACACACGTATAGCTCTAATAATGGCGTCAGGCTCACCCGGGAAGGATCAGCAGATCAAGTTAAAAACCGATCTCGAGCACGAACTATACAGCTACTACAGAGCTGAAAGAGAAGAGAGAAAAAAACTAGAAACTCTAGTAGGCGATTTAAAATGCCAAATAGAGATTCTGCAAGAACAGTTGCAATGCTTGGCAAAGAGCCAACCTGCACCAACTTCTACAGAATCAAATTCAATGGATTACCACACTGACGAGGAAGAACTCGCAAAAGAAACAGAGTGGATCCGGACGAAGTCTCGGAAGAAAAGAAAACTGAACACTTCACCCTCCCAAGATGTAAAATCAGAGCGACATACTGAGCACTCTACTCAAGAAAAAAAAGAAGGAAAAAATAAAAAAAATCTCCATTACCACCACCAATAATAGTGGACGAAGTAATGGAATATCAAAAATTATACGACCTGTTAACAGCTACCCAGTCGGCTGATACATTTACAACCAAAATGCTCAGCGGTAACTCTTTGAAGATAAATACAAGCACTGAGGACTCGTATAGATCAATAACGGAGTTATTGAATAATAAGCAGTGTTCCTGGCACTCATATGAAAACAAACAGCACAGACCCATTAGAGTCATGGCAAAAAAACTACACTTTTCGTGTAAACCAGAAAGAATTGTTGAAGATCTACAAAATAAAGGGCTAAAAATAACTGAAGCAATCAATAAGCTAAGCTGGAGAAGAAAAGAACCTTTAAATATGTTTATGCTCACATTTTCTAATGATGAAGATGTAAATAAAATTTACAAAATAAATACAATTTTGGGCTGTAAAGTTGAAATACAGGCAATTAAAACTAATAGGTTAGTTCCCCAGTGCAAGAGATGTCAAGCATATGGACATACACAAAAGTTCTGTTCCAAAGAACCTAGGTGTGTAAAATGCACTGGAAAACACCTAACGAGTGATTGCAAAAAATCTAAAGAAGAAAAACCTAAATGTGTCCACTGTGGCGATAACCACCCTGCAAACTATCGAGGGTGTCTCGTTGCCAAAGAAATACAAATGCTACGCAACAAAAGTAGAACAAGAAATGCTAAGCCAGGAGAACCAGCGAGATCGACGAATCAAGAATCAGAAACACATAATAAAAAAAGTGCAATTAAATCTAGTTCAAATAAAGCTAGTTACACCAAAACCACAAAAAATACATTATCTTATGCCCAGGTAACGAGCAGAAATAATTCAAATATTATCAAAAATGTCGATAGTACTGATAAGAAGTTAAACGATATCTTAAAACTTATGCTATCGTTTGACGAACGTCTCCAAAAAATCGAAAGTAGCACCAAAATATCTACTATTGCCAAGCCACAAAAATGAATAACATAATTAAAATAATGGTATGGAATTCAAATGGATTACTAAAGCATAAAAATGAACTGCAAGTTATCCTAGACATGGAAAAAGTGGATGTGTGTCTTATATCTGAAACACATTTTACTAAACAATGTCACATTAAATTTAAGGGCTACAAAATTTATCACGCACTACATCCGGATAATACATCAAGAGGAGGAAGTGCTGTCATCATCAAGGAACAAATAGATCACCATGAGTACTATACTTACGAAGAAAAAGAGATACAAGCTGTGGCGATCAGTCTGAGAACAAAAAGACAAGTGGTGGTGGTTTCGTCTATCTACAGTCCACCCAGATATAACATAAAAAAAGATCAGTATATGAATTTCTTACGATGCCTTGGTAATCGATTTATACTTGGAGGGGACTTCAACGCCAAGCACACATATTGGGGCTCAAGGCTATCAACAACTAAGGGCAAAGAACTTATGAGTGCTATTAAAGAAATGAAATGTGATACTACATCAACGGGAACTCCAACATATTGGCCAACCGATCCAAATAAAATACCTGACCTTATAGATTTTTTTATTGTCAAGAATATATCTACAAATTATCTAAAAACGTACCAGAGTTATGATATGAACTCTGACCACTCTGCAATATTTTTAGAAGTTAATGACAAAATTATACTAAAAGAAAAACCTCCTGCTTTGGTTAACAAGCAAACTGATTGGGAAGGCTTTAGAACAGACTTAGACCGCAATATAAACTTGAGAACTCCACTCAAGACAACTGAGCAATTAAATAGCGAATTGGAAAATTTTATAAAACTTATACAACAATCACTCTGGAAACACACACCTGTAGCCAATAAAGGAACTAGAGGAAATGTCTATCCTAGAGAAATCAAGATATTAATTGAGCAAAAAAGAAAACAACGCAAAGTGTGGCATTATACTAGATGTCCAGAAGATAAAAGAATTCTCAACAATTTGGCAAAAAAAATTAACAGAAAAATACAACACTATAACGACGAACTCACTGAAAATTATCTTGAAAAATTAACAGGTAACCGTTGTACAGACTACGCTTTATGGAAAGCTACAAAAAGTATAAATAAAAACAACTTTACAATTCCTCCGATCAGAGAAAGCAGCAATAATAAATGGGCAATTAATAATGAACAAAAAGCGAAGCGGTTTGCAGAATACCTTGAATCTATTTTCCAACCTGATGAAAATGGAACAGGTGAACGGACTCTCCCTCAAACGAATTCTCACCATTTATGTGACGATATCATGCTTGTTACACCTAAAGAGGTTGAAAAGGAAATAAAAATCAGTATACGCCCGAAAAAAGCACCGGGTTATGATCTGATAACAGGTGAAATTCTACACAAATTTCCTAGAAAAGGTATTGTGAAATTGACAACATTAATCAATGCAGCGTTTCGATTACATTGCGTACCAGACCTATGGAAAGTTGCAGAGGTAATCATGATTGCTAAGCCGGGAAAACCGCCTCATGAAGCATCATCATATAGACCTATCTCTCTCTTGCCCGTTATGTCCAAACTTTTCGAGAAACTACTACTAAAAAGGTTAAAACCTATCATAGAGAGGGCTGAATTAGTACCTAATCATCAGTTTGGTTTCCGAGAAAAACACTCAACGATAGATCAAATACATCGCATTACAAGCATCATCGAGAATACCCTAGAAGAAAAAAAAAGTATGTTCTACTATTTTTCTTGATGTGGCGCAAGCGTTTGACAAAGTATGGCATGCAGGCCTCGTGTTCAAACTCAGAAAAACATTACCAAAAAGGTATGCAGACATACTTCAATCATACATCTCAAACAGAATGTTTAGAATAAGGCAGGAAGATGCATACTCAGAATTAAAAGTAATAAAAGCTGGAGTACCTCAGGAAAACAAAAAAAATATACTTGCTGTTTATCCAGGAAATGCTGAATTTACCTTAAAAATTAAAAGAGTTCTTTTTCAGTTCCATTGTTTTTTTTTTATTGCCACGCAGGCAGTCGAGCTAACAGCCCACCTGATAGTAAGCGGTTACCGTCGCTGTTACCTGTTAGGGATTCTAGGGTATCTAATTTAGAGTTCTAGGTGTAGCAAGTTCTGAATAGCCTAAATCATTATTATATTGCCAGTCAGATAATTGAGCCTACTGTCCATCTGATTGTAAAGAGTTACTGTTGTCATTTAGTGGCTGTTAATCATAGCCTTTTTTTTAGCTGTAGGAAATCACCGGATCATAGTCAGCGTTCGAACCCCAGCTGCGACCAGAATCCAGCACGGGGTTATGAGGGACGGCGCGACGCGTTACGCCCTCGGCACTCTTTCCCGTCGCACCGCTCCTAAACATAGCCTACTACTACCATACAGAACATTTTTTTAGCTTTTTTATTGTAAACCACTTTTTAAGAGTGTCTAAGGTTATTTTTAATTTTATTTTCATGGCAATCAAGACAATGGGACATCTGATCGTAAATGGATAGTTGGATACCGTCATACCGGCAACACATTTTAGCAAATAATATTAAGTAAAAAATCCGACATTCTTCTAGGTAAAATTAATCTAATAATTGAAAAGAAATACAAGAAAATGACAATTTAATTAAAAACCCATTAAATTAAAATCAAACATTTCTGGATTTTTTAAATTTAAACAAACTTTTTTTTAAATTTCATTTTGTTCTGTCCAATGCAAATTGATATTATTCGTACTACTAGTGCCATCTCGTGGTGGATAGTAGCACTAAAAGAAGTAATGGTGTACAACGCCATCTAGTTTTGGGTTGGGTTTAAAGAATTTTATTATTTCTCAAAAGAACATGGTTGACTTAAATCTATATATTATATATATTATAAAGGCGAAAGTTTGTATGGATGTTTGTTACTCTTTCACGTAAAAACTACTGAATGGATTTGAATGAAACTTTACCACAATATAGCCACAATTTTTGATAATACGGGACGAACCTGAAGTCCACGCGAACGAAGTCGCGGGCAAAAGCTAGTGAGCCATAAATTTAGCTTATTGTAACAACACTGTTTCCACTGGCTTACGCAAACTTATAAATTTTTTAAACTTTCAACTACTACTATTTGGTTAGGCGGTAATTATTTTAATTTGAATTATATTTATTCAAGAGTTTAAAATTAGTACAAAATATTTGAAAATATCCTAAACTAGACTCCCCTACAGTCATAGGTCTAAAATAACCTACCCTAAGCCTGTTAGACGCCAGTAAAAATAATTTAGGTAGCCAGAAAACCTGCCACTGGTTCCAAATGTTCTAACTTTATGAGCTATCTCAAATCGACAAATAAAACAAGTAATTTTTCACCATCCTTTTAATTAAAAAAATATTAAAACTTTAATACATAAAATAATTCTCACATTATTATTAAACATAAAATGTCATGTATTTAGAGATTGGTCCCAATTATAGTATTCTTACACGCCAATCATAAATTAGTAAAGCAACTTAAAACTAAAATAAAATTACTTAATTTTAAATAAAACTTAAATCTCGCTGTCAAAGTTTAAATAAAATCTAAAGGCTAACATTAACTTAGTATGATTTGTTCATTATTGCATTTCTTCTTAACATGGTCCTAAAATGGCATGTTACATGTTGTAACTCAAATATTAAATTAAACATTATTTCAATATATTAAAACAAACAGGGTGAATTTTAAATGATAATACATATTGCTGGTCATAATAGTTGATGGTTATATAAGACCAAAATTGTAAACAAATGAGGTATGTATAAGGTAAAACACCACTAAAAAATATCCAAAATTCTTGCAAAACGATTGGCGCTCGACAGATAATGGCGGTTTATTTTTTTTAAAGTTGTATGTGGGAGTTGAACCGCACTAAAACCTCCAACCGCTCACTCAGCGTCCGAACCCCGGCTGAGGCCAGAACCCAGCACGGGGTTATAAGGGACGGCGCGACGCGTTACGCCCACGGCACTCTTTCCCGTCGCGCCGCCCCCAGCTAATGGCTGTGGCGAAGGTACCCCACACGCGAGGTTATTAGTCCGTAATTATGGATAATTTGATAAAATTGTAAATACCTATTTTTTTAAATAACATATTACAATAGAGTACTTATCACCCACACTCCTTCAAAATATTGTATTAACATTAAAAAATCACTCTGTATTAATTTGTTCGTTATTTGATATTTTTTGTCATGATTTCATTATTCGACGACCAATGGAAATTGATCAATGTCCTCGCACATAGAATTAAAGGCAGCAGCCCATTCGTTAGCCTCCTTCTCCTGAAACAAGAAATTTAAGCAATGTTAAAAAATTATAGTCAATGCGTTGTTTGACAAATAGTTTTTTTCAGCTATTTTTGTAAACAAATTCATCACTATGTACACTGCATTTTCAGGCAGAATTATCTTTCAAAGAAGGATAAATCATACTTTGGGAAAACCTAAAAGGACATCCAAGGAGTTTATGAAAAGAAGAATTACATATTGTAGCTGTATTTCTACCTGGATCAGAGAAAATCAAAGGAAATCTTATTCCTGAAATATGGAACAATATATTTATATGTGCATCAACCCAGGCTTCTACAATCAACTACAAGTTTCTTTTTTTTTTATTAGAACTTCAGAAAGTATTCAATTGTTCAATAAATACAGTGGAAGCACTATAAGATATCTTTTATTTGATGTAAACTAACAGGTAACACCTGAAAAGTGATAGTATACAAAGTGAAACCAGCCCAAATATGCCTGGCAATATTAGCAATAAAAAAAAACAATATTAATAAAAAAAAACTAACAGAAAGCACCTCAAAACTGCTAGTATACAAAACTGAAGCCAGCACAAGTATGCCTGACAATATTAACAATAAAAAAAAGCAATACTAATAGAAAAGGCTAAGACTTAGAATGTAGTCTCCCTACTACTTTCTCAAAAGCAAATATCATGCACTATTATAAATTCAGCTTGTATTGTAATTTAACAAAATACTAAGATTAGAAGATCAGACCTTTTACTTTAATTAAAAGCCAATAAAAATGTATTTAAAGGTCTGTCTCTAAACAAGATATGAAATTTTGTCAATGTATGATAAACAATACTTGATAGCTACAATACTACAATTAGAATATTAGACCTTCTGCTTTAATTAACAGCTAATAAAAATCACACCCAGAGGTCTCTCTCTAAACAAGATATGAAATCTTGTCAATGTATGATAAACAATACTTGATAGCTACAATACTACAATTAGAATATCAGACCTTTTGCTTTAATTAAAGGCTAATAAAAATTGTATCTAACGATATAAAGAAATAAATATGGGAGCTAGAATAGCTCCTATTCCAACAAACAAGCAATACACTTTAAAAGCAAACGAATTAACGTTCCAAATCTATATATTATGTTAAGCAAAATCAACAATACAACTAGCGAATAAGGAAACTATGCGTCTTCTAACTACAAAAAAGATATATATATATATGCTAATATGTCTTATTTGCCAAAGAAAAATAATGAAAATAGAAACTCTCAGAGGCAACAGTTTTTTTTATTAAAAAGAAATACAAAACAAGAGCATCAAGTGTGTCAAGTTATTTTCATACACTTGTAATAATACACGCTGAACGGAAAAGCTCGCAGAACCCACACCACCACCAATGCACTTAATGCGATCTCAAAGAAGCAAAATCAAACTGAAAATAGAAAAAAATATTTTTAAATGCAATGCAATTCCCTGCAACTCTCTGGGAGTTAAGACGAACTGATAGCAAACAGCTGTCAGTCAACACTGAATAAGGGACGATTAGTATTCACTATTAGCCGAGTTATTGCGAGTTTTTTCAATGCCGCAATGTTATGTAAAACACTTCCAATTCTCGTTCTATAGTTTTCAATAAGTTTGTCAAACGAAAACAACGTTCACATAAAAAAAAACCGTTACTCTGCCTCCAGGCCACCGACACTGATTATTATCCAGAATAACAATGTTGCGTAGTAGTTTTTCCTTCCAAATTAGTTAAACAGCGCAGATCACAACAATTACGAGGCAAAATCTGCATAAAATTCCAAAAGCCAACGATCTTTTTTGCCAAATCATCCAGGAAAAGACTTTTTTGACATTGACAAACGCTAATCCGAGACAGTTTATATGTCATCTGTCATCCACCATACGCCATCTTTAAATTTTTTCTATAGATTATCGCTAAGGCTATTCCATCCGAACAGCCCAATATTAAGATCAATGTCTCCCTCAATAAAAATTGAAAAGCTACTGTTTTGTAGATGAGTTTGGTTAATTAGCATTAATGAAGGAGTTTCCCTCTGAAATTTGACAAACCAGCCGGTGAAACAATCCCTATCGGCGCCCCTCGCCATTCGTAGAAGACGTCAGATATATGATAAAATGAATGATGATCTTAATGGCGGGCTTTTTTTGAATTTTAATCGGAAGTCCTGGTGTCGCCATCTGTTAAGGGAGTCAAAAAGCAACGCTACAATATACATAGATTTATTTTTTAATATTATAGACGTTTATTCACCAGTCTCCTTTTTTTTGTATGTGGGAGTTGAACCGCAATTAAAACCTCCAACCGCTCACACTCTGCGTCCGAACCCCGGCTGAGGCCAGAACCCAGCACGGGGTTATGAGGGACGACGCGACACGTTACGCCATCGGCACTCTTTCCCGTTGCGCCGCCCCCTCACCAGTCTCCTACTCAATCATAATATTAGAATGAATTAAATTAAATGATCACAAACAATCATACAAAAACTTACCTCTTTTTTGGACCTAAGATTTCTAACTTTCTTCTTTTTGGTTTTCTTTTCTTCAATAACAGCTGTTGAGAAGTTTAGGTCGGCCAAATCATCTATGTCACTTGCAGAATGTTCGCCATCACTGTTCTGATCAATCCCTGTGACCATTGTTTGAGAAAACATCACCTTCTTGGGTTTTCCATAGCTTTTTCTGTGTGGCTGTAAAATTATTATTGTTTTGATGTTAAATTCCTTAATTTCATACTACATTTAAAGAGTAGACAAATTTAGATACAAGGAGATAGGTCATACAATTTGAAATACTTGCATGAAAATCAGTAATATAACATCATAGTTCTGCTCTTCCAAATACTTAATTTTAAGAGAAGGTATGTGTTACTATGTTTTTTAACCCTTTTAGGACAATAAGATGGCTGACACTAAATATGCGAATACTACATAATATTTAAGTTATTCTGTAAAGTAAGAGATATCACTAGAAAAACATAGTAGGGTGTACAAATTTCCTATAATTTTCATGGGAAACATTTTAACACAACATACGTTTGACATTCATTCAAATATTGATTCAATAATAATTAATCAATAACGATTTTTGTAGAAGGGAAAAATATTTCCCTTGAGCGTAAAAGGGTTAAAAGTAATTTTAATTTAGTTGATGGTCCCTATTTTGTTATTTGGTTATTGTGATGTAATCTATCGTGTTCTAAGCACAAAAAAAGAAATAAAATGACTAGAATCATATTACCTTTTTAAAAGCTTGAGAGATTTTTTATAGAAACTTTATACATACCTTTAAATGATGTACAACATCAATATCTTCAAACAAATGCACAGATTGACCATCATTGGAACTGTCATTTTCATCAACAACAGTCATCACAGGGTCTATCGGAGTCTCCTTTTGTAGAAACACAGGGGCATCCTCTGCCGACTTCAAGTCATCATACATTCGGTTCACTGCCTCCGAACTTGGAACGATCTTCGATTTAGCAGGTAGTGCCACCCTTGTTGGTCCTGAAACACTGTTTATTTCTTGAAGAACTGCCCTGGATCTTGGCCTTAAAGCTTTTAATCTTCTATTCTCTATTATTTTAACTGGAGACACATTTTCTTGGTCCATTTCGTTTGTTTCATCAAAACCAAAGAATGTCTTCTCTTTGTTTTGTTTTTTGGGTGTTTTTGTTCTATTTTCCTTGTCTTTCTTTCTATCACTGTTTTCCTTATTTAAATTAGTGATTGTTCTTAGTGGTGACAGGACATCTTTGTTAGGAGTTGATAATACATTTGCAGATGTTTTTTTAGGTGTGACTGCATTGTTTGTGACACTGGTGTATATATTTGTTTGAGATTTCATGCTGTCTTCAAAAAGACTGTTGGCTTTTATAGGTGACATGGATCTGCCTCGTTTTTTAGCACTTTTCTCTGCCATTTCTTTAATGAAAGATATTATACTCGGTTGCTTCAAGCTACTTGTACTTTTTTCAAAGATTTGTGGAGCATCATTTGTTGGCACTATGTTAGTATACACATGTTTTTTAGGGTTTTCTGCTATAAAAGAGCTCTCCACCGCAGGAGTCATATTAGGTTTTATATAAGTATTTATTTGCCATTTAATAGGGAGACTGCCAAACTCTACTCTCCAAGGACTTGCAAGGGGATGCCTTGGGCTTGGTGCAACAGTTCTTGTAGATTTAATCATACTACTGTTGGCAACTGGCTGGTCATTAAAGAAACTTAAGTCTCCTTGAAGGTTTAGTGGATCTTGGCTGTTTATCGGAGGTGGACAGTTTTCATTGCTTACTCTTGGGTTAGGACTTGGTATCCGTTCAGGGGAATAAACCGGAGAGTAATTTAGGTCATCATGGTTATCGCTCATCTCAAAATCTGCTGCAATATCCTCGATTCTAATTGAATTATAGTTGGGAGGTACTGCTGGTGACTTATTTAGTTTACTTATTTCATTGTTATTTTTGTTAATTGTTTGCACATTGTTGTTTACTGGTTCACAGTTTTGTGGTTGCCTTGGTGTTGAAGTAACCATAACTTCTTTAATGATTGGTAACTCATTTGTTTTTGTGACTTTTTTATTGCTTTTCGTTGTTTTTGTTGAGATTGCATTTTTTAAAGCAGACAGAGCTTTTGAGACATTTTTATCATAATTATTGTTGTAATTATATGTTTTAGTTTGTGGAGTTTGTTTTGGTTTAGGTTTTTTTCTTACAGTTTTCTTCTTTTTCTTAGGTGGAGGCTCTTCCTTAGGGTCGTAGGTAAATTCATAAATATCAACATTTTCACTGCTGTTTTGTTCTGAATACTTTTTAGTTATTCTTTTAGATTGTTTGAGAGGTGATACTTGAAGTTTTTTAGGAGATTTATACACAGTTTGTAGTTTTGGGGATTGTTGCTCTAATTGTTTGTTTTTTACTTGTCTTTTAGTTACTGCTTTTGAAGCTGGACTAATAAGTTTTTGAGCAGTTTTATTTACTTTTCGAAGATTGCGAGATGATGCTATTGGAGGCAGTTCGGTTTCCTGAGTTCTAGTTGGTGTTTTCAAAGGAGTCATTTCAGGTTTTTTAGCAGCAGTTACTTTTTTAGTTGTAGGGGTTTGTTGCTTCCCTTTTTCTGACTTTTTTGTCACTGATTTCGACGGCGTAACATTTGGAACCAACTGAAAAATAAATACAGTCTAAGTATACACCAAAACAATCTAACAAAATTTACAAAAAGGATGAAGATTACAAGGTTGATGAAAAAATACTTTTTTTTTATTTGGAAATATCTTATCTCTAAAATAGAATAACTTGGCATTATTATGGTGTAGCTTACTTTTTTACGAGTTGCTCTGCTTTTTACATTCATCGGAGATTTTTTAGGCTCGTCGGTCTTCCATTCTTCACTCATCACTTTTTTAGCTTTGATTTGCCTTGATTTCCTCATTTCTTTAGTAAGTGACAGATTGTCTGATGGTTGAGGGCTTTTGAGGCCCAAGGTTGGGGCTTTGGCCCCAACTTTCCTCTTCCGCGTTATCATTGCTTACATACCAAAAATTATCTCGAATTAAAACTGAAATTTAACACGAAAGCTTTAACATTTATAACAACACGGAAAGCACTTCACAATAACAAAATATAAGCATTTGAGTTGGGCGATATTAGAATCCAATTTACCTATTAATCACGTAACTATCTACTACAAATTAAATGCAGGAATTGCCACCGTTGTTAATCAGGCCATAATTATTGAAAATATAGGTAAAATAAAGCTAGAATTAATCAACATTTCAGAAAATATCAAGTTTTGACAAGATCAGCAAAAGTTTTGTAAACTTGATGGCGGGAACGGTAAGTGGTAACGTAGGGCTGTAATTTTAAATTATTAAAAGTCGATTTTTATTTTTCGTTTCGTTTTTCTTAACTTTTTTTTTATAAAATGTTAGTTTTGTCTCGTAATAAAAATAAAATTATACTTCGACTTCATTAAGATGTCTAAATATAAGAATTTATATTTAGACATCTTAATTTATATTTAGAACATAAGAATATAAGAATTTCTCAATTTTACTTTAAGTTTAATTAATGGATATCTCGCTGCTCATTTGTTATACAAAATTAAGAATTTTAAAAATAATATGAAACAATTGTTTTAATATTTTGTTTCCTCTGAAAGTACAAAACAACAGAGAAAAAATCGTTTTTGTCTTTTCATACAAAAATTATAGTGAATCATCATGATTTTCGATTTTCATTTAGATTTTTGATAGTTCGATTTTTTTTACATTACATCACTAGATGCAACCGGCCAGTAGTATTTCGTCTATGGTTTTATTTCTGACGTTACTGACAGCTCAAATTACAAGATTGGGTGGCTATATTAAGTAAAGTTCCTAACATTTTGAGGAAAAAAATTGAATTTTAATTTTAGAATTTCATGTGCATGTACAATTATATATTAATGTTTGAGTATTCTAGTGTTCTTTGAGTTATTCAGAGTACAAAACAGTTTTGATTTATTCGCTTGTGATTGAATCTGTGGCTTCGTTTTATTTTGATAACATTTTAGAAATTTAATTTGTCTAATTTGTAGTAATTACGCAATATCTTACTTATCCTAAAATTAAACCATCATGAAAGTTCAGTCAGGTTCTATAAAATAGTTGTTTTACAAAATAGAAATTTTTTAATTTCCCTCATTTCATTGCAAAGTGAAAAAAAAAGTGATTTTACTATCGAGTTACAGGCTTATCGTATCCAAACTATGCACTTCTTAATCATCTCGATCTGCATCATTGTCATCATTTGCGTGCTTGAAGTTTGTACTTGTAAGAACATTTTGTCTAAAAAGAGGATTTTTATTTAAAATAATGGTAACATTTCTTCCATCAAAAAATGTCTATGATTTTATTTATGCCTAATCTATGGAAAATTTCAAATGTGTCGTTGATCAGCAACCGTCTGATTTTCAAAAGAAAGAACTATTTCTGTGTTTTGCTTTGTAATTTACCACCTAAGTTTACCTTACAAAGACTAATTTATTTTCGAGATAATATTGGTTCAGGTAACAAAGCTTCTGATTGTTAAAAACTCACAGGTCTAGTTGGAACACTTCGTTTGAAAATAGAACATCATTTTTGTGAATTTTACTTATTGGTCCTACATATCCATGTTTTCTTTTTCAGAAATCTTACGGAATGAGTGATTGTATTAAATAATTTAATAACACATCCACGCAGAAAGGTATCCTCTTCAAATTTAGTAACAGGCCATGGTAGGCCTAAGTGTATAAAATAAAAAGTGAGTAAAAAACCAAAATGGTTGAAGATAAGACGATAGATACCGTTCAAGTGGCGCTTCGGATCAGGCCCTTGATGCAGCTGGAGATTGACCGGGGCTGCGATGAGTGTATCGACGTGGTACCGGGAGAGAACCAAGTACAAATAAAAGATTTAGCATTTACATATAATTTTGTATTCGCCCAGCACATTAATCAGAGAGAATTTTATGATACTGCAGTTAAAGGACTTATTGGAAAGCTGTTTCAAGGTAAATTTACTCTAATTTTTTAATTTACCTGTTATCATATTTAAATAAATAATATGAAGTAACATGTAACTTGACTTGTTGACTATTAAATTATTTGGTATTCAAATTTGTCTGAAATTCGAAAACACTGATTATTATCCCTATAGACACTAACAAAATTTCAAGTTGTAAATATAAAAGTTACAGAAAAAAGTAATTTGAAACTATCATAATTTAAATTAATTTACTAAAAAAAATATAATGTCATTTTTGTAATAATTTCTAGGATACAATGTTACAATACTGGCATATGGACAGACAGGGTCTGGAAAGACCTACACAATGGGAACTAACTACTCAGGGTCTGACGGAGACTTCACAAAACTGGGTAAGATTATCAACAATTTAACAATGTTTCATTTCAGAAATACAATAGCACATTCTATATTTAAGGTATTTCCTGTTGTGTAGTCTTGGG
Source organism: Trilocha varians (assembly GCA_030269945.2). Lineage (NCBI taxonomy): Eukaryota > Metazoa > Arthropoda > Insecta > Lepidoptera > Bombycidae > Trilocha > Trilocha varians. Next base: position 8,147,137 of record AP028273.1, on the reverse strand, counting down.
ACACCCTGTTTAGGGTGAAATTTAGATATGAGGTATATCTCCAGAGAACTACTCAAAATTGTGATTTTATTAAAAATTTGCTAATAGGAAATGTTCATGTGTTTTTGAGAAGAAATACAACTGCAATAAAATTAACAACAAATCCTGGAATAAAAAAATGACACCTTGTATCAATTGATAAACTGAAACTTTCATATATATAAAAATGAATTGCTGTATGTTAGTCTCGCTAAAACTCGAGAACGACTGAACCGATTTAGCTTATTTTAATCTTGAAATATTCGTAAAAGTCTAGGGAAGGTTTAAACGGTGAGAAAATAACGGGATTTTTTTTTGTGACACAGACATAGTTGCGCAGGCCAGCTAGTATTTAAATATAATTTGTTGAAGATCTAATTTAATGCAACTGAACAACTCAACACAATATCAAATTGACAACGTAAAATAAAATCATTTTAATAAGAATAATACATTCAGTACAAAATCTTAAATTCCAGGTGTAATCCCCCAAGCAGTGGCCGATATATTTGATTTCATTGAAACTCACGAAGATAAGTTTATATTTAAAGTGAATGTATCGTTTATGGAACTGTATCAGGAGCAATGTTATGATCTGTTGTCTGGTAAAGAGAGAGGACACAGCATCATTGAGATACGCGAGGATATTAACAAAGGAGTTGTTTTACCAGGTAAAACATAGATTATTTTATCATGTATGTGTGTATGTATTTTGCATATGAATTCTGCAAATGTCAAGTGTTAAAGACACATGTTATAGTTTAAAGACAATAATTGACTCCTGTTCGTGCACTAATAAAGTTATGCTGTTTGTTGATATGTATTTATTTGTGCTTTTATTATTTGATGATTACCACACACAATTCCACAAAAAATAGGTGTTATAATAACAAAATGTACACTGATTTGCTTTACAATTATTCTCCAATATTTATAAATACCTTAGTTTATAGTACAATAAGTCTACTTCAAAATTTGTTCTGAATTTTTAATTCTCAATAATCTGAAATTATAATTAAAAATACAATTAAATTCATAGGCATCACCGAGTTACCGGTAACATCAACAATGGAAACTATGCTAGTGCTAGAACGAGGGTCTGCCGGTCGAGTCACAGGATCCACTGCGATGAACCAGGCCTCCAGTAGGAGTCATGCAGTATTCACTATTATCATTTATAAAGAAAGCCGAACTGATAAGTAAGTTAATATTCTAAGCATAATAAAATCTAAGGTTTTATTTGATGATGTTTACCTACTAATCCTCTATTGATATCAAATTTATAGAAGGCTACTATGAAGTGTTATATAATGTATTGTACAGATTGTACTACACACAACTTTGTATTATTTGGGTCTCAGTTCAGGAATTATAGTGCTACAAGATGTATTTGTTTTCAAGTTTGAAAACCCAGGGTTTTATGTTGTGTCTCCTAAAATAGCAGAGCTCCATAAATCACCTCTCTTTTTTTTTCAGTTGGAGGAAATCACCGCATCCCCTCCCGTATGTTGGAGTTGAACCGCACTAAAACCTCCAACCGCTCACACTCTGCGCTCGAATCCCGGCTGAGGCCAGAACCCAGCACGGGGTTATAAGGGACGGCGCGACGCGTTACGCCCACGGCACTCTTTCCCGCCGCGCCGCCCCCCCATAAATCACCTATGACAATTTTGTCTATGGCAAGTTTTTTAAGTTAGCAATTGGTAAAAAAATATTTTTTATTTACTTCACAGAAACATAGCAACAACATCAAAGTTTCACCTCGTCGATCTGGCTGGTTCAGAACGAATAAAGAAGACAAAAGCAAGCGGTGAACGTCTGAAAGAAGGTGTTAAGATCAATCAAGGGTTGCTGGCTCTTGGGAATGTTATTTCTGCACTCGGAGACGGAACAAACAGAAGTTATATCAGTTACAGAGATAGCAAGCTTACAAGGCTTCTCCAAGGTTAGTTAGATATTTTTCTATACTAATATCATGCTGATGATTGATGTCAATAATTCTAAAATTAAAACTAATTAATTGGCGATTTATTGGCCATGAGTCAGACCAAGTTGCAGTAAAAACCATCCTTAAACTTCAACGAACATTTAAAAACAAGTGTGGGTACAGATGATATTAGGCCAAAGGGAGATCTCCGACCGGGCGAGGTAGTGTATGCCCGGTCAGACCGAAGCCTTTGTAGTAGATTTCAGATGTCGTATAAATGCGAAGATTCTTGCAAATGTCATAACCGCGATTCAGGATCTCGCGCGTTATTGTTGGTCGCCACACAAGAATTGACCAAATTGGCCCATTCTTTATTGAGTTATGCACTTGCATTATTATTATTATGCACTTTATTGATTTATTTTTACATATAACATTATTATGACAGCTTTGCTTTGCTGATGGGCAGATGGCCAGTTGTGCTGGTAGTTCACATTCAATTTTACACATTTACTATTATAAAAACAACTTGGGAGGTGTCAAGGGATACTCCATACGATTAATTAGTGAGGGAATTGTAATAAAATTTTATTTTTTTAAGTTAGTTTAAACTAACTAATTATTGTAAAATTATTATAAATAAAATATTTTGATCACAGCGCCATCTAGCATTAATCATATTAAACAAAGTAAGGAATTGTTTTAAAAGATTTTAATCACAGCGCCATCTAGCGATAATCATCTAAAACAAAAAAAGTGTCGTGACAACTTTTTCATAAGAATTACCGTCTAGCCTTCTTTCGATAACGCGCGATAAGGAACTTCGTTCCAAAACCTCTATAACTTCATTATATTTATACAACAGATAGTTTGGGCGGTAACTCCCTAACGCTAATGGTGGCGTGCGTCAGTCCTGCCGACTACAATCTAGACGAGACGGTGTCCACTTTACGGTACGCGGATCGCGCGCGTCGCATCCGGAATAAGCCCGTTATCAACCAGGATGCGAAGGCTGCTGAGATTGTGCGGTGAGTTTTATATTTTAGGGTGTTTAATTGTGTTTTTTTAGTGTCTTGTAGGCAGATGTGCTGTCTGGTTGTAAGTGGTTACCGTCGCTCGTGGACCTCTGCAATGTCAGGAGACACTGCCGTATAACAACCCTTTGTTTTATTGCATAAAATTGTGTTTTCTACTAATGATGAGTTTTTGATAATTTTTATGTTAATGACAGATTATTAAATTGATTTTTTTGTTCCAACTAGCTCATGTTGTTGATCTGTATAAAATTCGTTGTATTTGTTTGGATGTAGTTCAAATGGCGAAGCTTTTATTCAACCTGATTCCCATCGGCTTCCTCTACAAAAATTGGTGTAACTACTGAACTATTGAAATACATTTGTACAATTTCCTTGTGTTCTCCTTATTGTATTATAAAACTATTATCACCAATTCTCACATCGTAACAAATTCTTTATCTAAACAGGCTCAACAACTTAGTGAACGAACTCAGACTCCAGCTTTTAGGAAAACTACCAACAATAAGCGAACAAAACAATGAACAGTTACAAGAAGAATTAGATAGAGAGAAAGCTCGATACGCAGAATTATTGAAAAAACACAAGCAAGTGACGGAACATCTCAGCAACATGTTGGTAGAAAACACTAATTTATGCGAAAAAGCACTCTTAGCTGAAGCCGCAAAGGACAAAATCGAACGAAAACTGAATGAACTCACAGAACAGTGTAATCAAACCATAGAGAATCTCAATACAACGGACAAATCTGACGATGAACTCCAAAAGACATCTGTAGTTGATTATCTCAAAGAAATCAAGACTAGACTCGAAGATTTGCAGTCAGTTAATATGAAGAATAATGAAGAATTAATTGATCATGAAATTAAGTTATCATTTGTTAAAGATGATAATGACAATGAGAAGGTGGATGATGATGTGTTGCTGAATGAAGATCAAGCTGTCTTGGAAGAAGAAAAACGGGCGATGGGACAGGTATATTTTCGAACTTATTCATTTGCTAGATATTTAAGGCTTTCTTAGGTCTTGAAGATGCAGTTTTTGTGTAATTAGTTGTTAAAATATTGTCTTTAAAATAATTATAAATTTCATCTTAACTTTGCATAAATGGCGGAGACTGGTGTAATCAGATTCCCATCGACTTCCCATACAATTTTCTTGTTGTAGGCAATTTTATTATTCATTATCTGGCACAGAATTAATTTCAAAATAAGTTCAAATTATTTTTTTCATTAAAAATTATTAAAATAATAATATTGTATTACTAGGTGGCACTTAATCAAGAACTTCAAGAGTTGAATCGCGCAATGGCTATTAAGGCATCAGTGGTACAAGCTATATTAGCCAACAATAAAGAAATGTTGGATTCTCATCACAATCTACGAGAAAACGAAGAAAAGATATCGCAGTTGGAGAAAGAAAGAGATGAATTGTTACAGCAGTTGAAACAAACTAAGGTATAGTTTGGTTCTAAATTTAAATAAGAATGTTTTATACAGGGTGATTTTTTAAAGAAGGTACATATTGCAGGAGGCCGATGAGTACTCTGTTCTAATACCGAATACATATTATAAAAAATAGGTAAAATTATTATTTAATCTAAATTCGACAAAACTACCTCAAACATAAACAATTTCGGCTAAAAGAGTGTTGACTAACGACCTCTAGTGATCTCGCGCACCCCACACATCCGGCACATCCATCAGCTGTCGAAAAACCATCATTTTGCAAGACTTTTAGATATTTTTAAGTTGCGATTACTAAGGCATTAAGCCATATTCTTTGGTAATAATAATTTTACTGGTCGTATATAATATCGTATATAACCATCAGCTACCATGACCTTCAATATGTACCCTCACTAAGAAATCACCCTGTATACAGGGTGTATGAAGACCACTCCCGAAAACCAAGGCTGGGTTAGTACTAGTGACACCAGGGATGTTATAGCAGAAATATATATTTTTGTAATTCACGATTTTCTTTCTAATACATAGAAATATTTAAGAATAATCAGCAGTCATTTTTAACCACATACTCTTGACTTTATTTATCATTTACACTTTTTATTCATACAAGTATTGCAAAGATTTATTTTTATATTTTTTTTAATTTAACATATTGTTTTTTTTTTTGTTTTCGTTTATTGCCATGTAGGCAGACGAGCCAACGGGCCACCTGATCGTAAGTGGTTACCATCGCTCATGAACCTCTGCAATGTCAGGAAACATTGAGGGGTCGCTACCTACGACCTAACTTTAAGGCTCATTTTCTTATTATTTTAATTGTCTTCAGACAAAAGATCCGTCACACGAAGAGCGTCGTACTAAAGTGTCGTCACTCGAATCCGAAATATCTGACCTCAAGAAAAAATGTCAACAGCAAGCCAACATTATCAAGATGAAGGAGAAGAATGAAGCTAAAATAGCCGCGCTTAATGCTGAGTTGCAAGCCATGAAAGTTACTAAGGTATAACTGGTGTTACTTTTGTAATTATTAACCACTCAACTGGGATCGGCAACCAAATTGGTTTGTTTACTTTTGCCAAGTCTGCGGCAGGAGCCAAAATTGAGCACAGTTCTAAAACTTGTTTTGTTTACATTTTTTAATCGTCTCATATTTTACGGAGATGATATATTTTCGCTGAAAATGCAATACAGCGTCGTTTAGTAATAAAGATTTACAAAAATATAAGGTTTAATTAAAAATCAATTTAAAAATTATTGGAAAAAAATGTTTTTAAAAAGGGGCTCAAACACGGTTTTGATTCCGAACGAAGTCCCCAGTTTCGCCATCTAGCGAATAGTGACGTTCCCAGTTGAGTGGTTAACTTATATGGTCGTTAAAAACTTGGAAAATGTTATACAGGGTGGTTTTAGGTACCACTCTTTTTAATGTGGTAATATATTTTTCAATATACAGGATGGATCTGTAACTTTGAACAATCTGATGAGAGGTGATTGACCTGTCGAAATACAACATAGCACCATTTTTTTTTGATTGGTTATCTTTTTTCTGACGTTGTATGGAAAACGTACGACTATCGTTGCGGACTTCCATACTATGATGATTTTTTTTTCCAGTTCCTAAAAAATGGTTCTAAGTTTTATTTCACCCCACATCAGATTGTCCAAAGTTACAGATCCACCCTGTATAATTTTGATGTAAGTATGACTCTCATTATAACTAAGTGAGCTGTATGCTTTTTAACATATTTTTTATAACGCAGCAACGAGATAATAACTAGCATCAATTTATCTAATTATTGTTATGTGTTTAACAAAATATATCTAGTATTCTTCATATTTGCAGTTAAAAATAGTCCACCATTTGTACATTAATACAATCTCCCAAATTCTATCATACTAATATTTTGAATTTTTATTACAACACAACATACCAAACTCAAAAAAAAAACAACACAAAATACTCCAAAAAACAGTCAAATTACTACTTCAGTCTCATTCCCCAGGTTAAAATAATAAAGCAAATGCGCGAAGAAAGCGAAAAGTTCCGGAAATGGAAGGCGGACAACGAACGCGCTCTACTACGACTCAAGAACGAAGATCGGAAACGAGCCACCGCCATGGCCAAGATGGAAACATTACACGCTAAACAACAGAACGTACTCAAACGGAAAATGGAGGAGGCGGTCGCTGTTAATAAGAGACTTAAGGTAATTATTGTTGGATGTATACAGTTCTGTTTAGAAGATCATTTTTGCCCCGTACCAGTCCGATTTGGAATGGACTCCCATCCGCTGTGTTCCCGGAGCGCTATGACATGTCCCTCTTCAAAACGAGGTTTAAGAAAAGTCCTGTATGGGTGGGTGATAGATAACGGCCCCTCTTTGCCCTGGCATTGCAGAGGTTCATGAGCGACGGTAACCGCTTGCCATCAGGTGGGCCGTAGGCTCGTTTATCTACCATGCAATAAAAAAAAATGGTTTTAATGTTTTAAATGTAAGAGAGTAGAGAATCATAAATATTTATTTTACTCATCTTTAAACTTCATTTAGAACTTTAAAAACATACTTTGGATAAACTTAGTGCTATAATAATATTTTTATTTATATGATACTTTTTATAAACTCATAATGGATTTAAATATTCAAATTATCCTACTGATATAGGCGAAACTTCCTCTCATTTCACATAACACCGTTTCTAATTAAATTTTTGTAATTAAAATCATTTCTAGCTCAATCAAAATGCTTTATTTTTCAAGAAGATTAATTAATATTCATCATCAACTATTTAAATTATTTTGTATTATCTTTGTTAAAACTAATTTGAATAGTCTAAACATTTATTTGTTTGTAGTATTGAAAAGAGCAGTTCAAAACGAAAAAATAAATATACCTACTAGTTTTCGATTTACGTTTTCTGAGGAATCAGAAGATCTTTCAGGAATCAAATTGATAATTGAAGATATTCTCATACTTTAAACATTTGAATAACAAACAACCCATTTACATATTAACAGGAAGCCCTCGAACGTCAGAAGTCGACGGCCATGAAACGCAGCGCCAAGGGCAACGTTAAAGCGGGCGCCGTACAACAATACATCGAACAGGAGCTAGAAGTACATCTCAGTATTGTCGAGGCTGAGAAATCATTGGAGGAACTTATGGAATACAGGTTAGTGTTGGTAAACACCACTGGCTAAAAACGGTGAAGGAAAACATCGTGAGGAAACCTGCATATCGGAAAAGGATTCTATAAATCCTTTGAAGATATGTGAAGTCCCCAATCCGCACTGGGCACGCGTGGTGGACTATGCCTAATCCCTCTTCTGAGGAGACCTGAGCCCAACAGTGGGCAGTAATGGGTTGGTACAGGAGTTGGTTAACATGTTGTATTAGTGTAGTAGCTTTATGACGTCATTAAGTTTGTACTTTCGTCTATGTTAAAAATAAACTATTTCATTTGTTGCTATTAGTGCAGAAGGTTGTGGGTTTGAATCTTCCAAATTTGAACTCTACATCTAAATTTTTAAAATTAGTGTAATTTAACAACACTGGCAAAAAATACATGATTCTAATTTGTATATTGGAGAAGAATTAAAAATACTTGTCCAACCTACACTAGGGGTGTAATGTGAACTCATAACTTTTTATTGCAGTTATAGATATTAGATAAACATTTATAATCAATCTGGTGAAATGTGGTTACAATCATTCTTCAATTTCTGTTATGTCAATACGTCCTAACCTTGTTATTAAGCAAATCTGAGCTCTCCACAGTGGAGGACGGTATTGAACTAATGCAATAAATATCTAATTTAAATAAACCAGGGCTTGGGTGACGGAACAAATCGAGAGCCTACGCAACAGTTCGGACAGTGAAAACAACAAGAAGAAGATAGCCGAATTAGAAGATGATCTCGCGCTACGGAAAGCGCAAATATCTGATCTGCAACAGAAGATATTGACTGCGGATCAAGGTATGTGGAAATTAAGATAGATTTTCAACATGGGGACGATGGAGCAAGCATAATACCGCTCAGGCAGGATTCGGACGCCGAGTGTGGCAGGAGGTTGTAGTGCCGTTCGACTCCCACATGCCCCATCTGTGGGGAGATCCGGCTATGCCTGTCACAAAAAAAAATACAAATTTGCATTAGTTGATTTCCCGCGACTCTGAGCATAATAATATGTCCTCAGTTTATCTTATGGAATGTCTACTTGCACTTACCGATCTGCATTACGAGCAGAACTGTTCGGCTCCATTGACCATCCGTTCTGCGAATAATGTGATGCAAGTTTTTGGGCTATGTCGATTACTCTGTGGCTGTTCTCTTTTCTGATTCGATCACGCAGGAAAACATTTTTTTTATATTTTTTTTATTGCATGATAGATAAACGAGCCTACGGCCCACCTGATGGCAAGCGGTCACTGTCGCTCATGAACCTCTGCAATGCCAGGGCAATGAGGGGCTGTTATCTATCGCCTACCGATACAGGACTTTTCTTAAACCTCGTTTAAAGATCAAACATAATCCTCTTCATTATACTGTGTGTTTTTTGTAATAACACTAATCGTAACCCTTAGTAAACTGCATTTAGCATTAAATAAAACAGAAATCACTTGAATAAACATTTTTTTCAACAGAAAACAAATCTCGTACTCAATGGGACAACATACAATCGATGCTTGAAGCCAAAGTCGCTCTAAAATGCCTCTTCGAGTTACTTGTTGATGCCAAAAGAGAATTACAAAATCAGAGCGAAAAAGGTTTTCAAGCTCGATATGAAGAAATTAAGGAAGCTCACGATAGATTGGCAGTTGACTTTGAAAACAGTAAGGCTGAGTTTGAGAGGCAGCTGATTAATGTTAAGAAACAAAATGAACAGAAGGTAAGTTTGTTCATATGTTTGTGCGATATGTAGGTTTTTTGGTGTAAATTAATTAGACTGTTTCTAACCTGTACCAACCCATTGCTGCTCACTGTTGAGCTCAGGTCTCCTCAGAAGAGGGATTAGGCATAGTCCACCACGCTTGCCCAGTGCGGAGTGCGGATTGGGGACTTCACATATCTTCAAAGGATTTTTAGAACCCTTTTTCGACATGCAGGTTTCCTCACGATGTTTTCCTTCACCGTTGTTAGCCAGTGGTCTTGTGAAAAATTGCACATAAATCTTTTTCGAATTTAGATTTAGAGGTACAAGCCGGCCGGATTTGAACCCGCGACCTCCCGTACGGAAGGACGCACTTCGACCACTCTGCCACCACGACTGTTCATCATCATTTTTTTTTGATTTGCTATATATTGCTCGTCAGTGAATGAGATATTTGTTCAAATTAGGGAAACAAAAATATAAAAATTTTAACCTTATCCAAGCACTCTCCGGGTAAATTACTGTTTCGAATTTCACCAGGTTCCATTTCCGTGTAAAGTTTTCGTAAATCTTGTAATTGAAATATTTCCTTTTAAAAAGGGGTTGCTCCTTTTCAACACAATTTGCTGTTTAATTTAAACATTATTATTATACTATTTAGAGTACTTTCTACTGGCGATTTTTTCCATGTACCAGGGAAAAATTCCACCCCGTATAAACTTCATAATAAAAATATAATTATTTGACAGTTATCAGCACTACTAGCCCTGCAGCGCGGCGTGGTGCGCGGCGACAAGAACGAGGCCTGCAAACACTTGCACAACGTCATACAGACGCAGCAAGACAAACTGGACCAGGTTGAAGATGAAAATGTTAGTTATTTATGATATATTATACATTGTATAGTAGTAGAAATTAGTATTGATGATGATAGAGCTGATAATGTGAATTCCTGGGATGATTAGAGTATTATTGTTATTCTGGATAGACTATTATGATGTTTGCTATATTATTTTCCAAGAACTTCATTGGCTTATCAAATGAAAAGGTTAGGGGCAAAATTTTTTAGGGATTGTTTCAACAAATGAAAACTAAGGTAACTAAAATGTAAAAACGGTGAAAATTTTTTTATTATTGGAATTATTTTACTCCAATTTTTCTACCATTACCACAAACTATCATAATCACACAATCAGTCCATCGTTTTTTCAGTCTTCCTCTCCTCTTACATACATTACTTTTTTTATTTTGTTTTTATTTTAGTTTTCTCTATGTTAAACAATAAATAAATTAACATTTCACAGAAAAAGTTAATGGAAGAGCTAGAACAGTTACGCGCGGCCGGCGGTCGAGTCAAAAAGCGATCATCCAAGAAGGAGGTCACCGGCGACGTCAAGAAGGTGGAGTACACCGACCTCACTGACGAGGATGATGACGAGTTTGAAGACTCCGAGAAGGACCCGGACTGGAGAGCCACGCCCTTGTTTAAACGGATACAGGTACATTTTAACCCTTAATAGGCATAACGAAAGATTTTGAAACCCTCTTCCATAATGGGTTTACAGGTTTACTATTAATGAAGACACTTATATTTCTGTAACAATGCAGAGTTTAAGTAGGTTTCAAGCCATTTTGGAATTTCATTTTCAAATAGGGCTCGAAAATAGCCCGTAGTGTCATGGCGTCGCGTTTGACGTCACACTAAGGTAAACAAACGCAAGTGTCATGGTGCAACTATGAACGTCAATTTCATATTGTTTACCTATTAGTGACATCATCTGATGTTGTTGGTGTTTCAGCCAAAATGGCCGATTGTAATAATGTAATGTTTTAATTTATTAAAAGTCTTATTAATCTCAAGTTTTTAAGTAAAGCCAAATTAGTGTTTTAAATTGTAGTTTTCCACAATATTACTAAATGTCCGAATTTTTGATACTGTCGTCATGCAACATCTAAAGTAATACGTATATTTCAGGCGCAAAGATCCCGCCTAACAATGAACTTCAGCATGGCGGAGAACGGGTCCGAGTCCCAGCGCGCCGTCAAGCGAGCCTCCGACGGCGCCCCGCACTGCACGTGTCGCGGCTCCTGCTCCACCAAGATGTGCGGCTGCGTCAAGACGGAGCGGGACTGCGGGCCCGCCTGCCGCTGTCAGCACGCGCTCTGCAGGAACCGCCCGCACGACGCCGCGCACGACGCCGCGCACGACGCCGCGCCCGACGACAAGGAGAACCATGTGAGTGCCGTGTGCTAGTTATACAGGGTGTATGAAGACCGCTTCCGAAAACGAAGACTTAGTTCTAGTGACACCTGGCATGTTAAGCTTTTTGCAATTCCGATTTCCTGACCAGTCTTCGTTTTTGGAACTGCTCTGTTTACACCCTGTATATCGATCAATACAGTAATGACACGTCCTCGTCACCTGTATCTGGTGTAGATCCATGCCGAACCGGCCATGCTACTTAGCATCTACACTATAAGATAGTATCTGCTACGACCCACTTAACCGTAAATTGGCGCTGATCCCTTCGACGATCCTTATGTCCCAAGTAGGATTGGCAAGGTCCAACACAGACCGGTCCTTTGGTCCCACACCGTATCTCACCACGCCAAGCGTCTGATAGTCACGATACACTACGGCCCGACCAAAAACATATTCAGAAGTTACCAAAACTTATAAGAACCATTCCTTACTTGTAATTTAATCTTGAATGTAAGAATAATGAAACATAATTTATTTGCAGCCATCAAGCACAGAAGTATCGTTAGACACGACTCCGCCCTCCTACTTCGACAAACGGTTAGTATCAAATTATTAATTACAATATAATCCGGATTTTCATTTTACTAATAGATAGATATGATAAAGTAGAACTGAAAAACATAAATTTGCTGCTCAATTATAACAAAATTCAAATCGCTAGATTCGAAACGTCACAAGAACTAGATGCATCCAACGAACTTCGAAAACGTTCCGAATCGCGTCCAAAATCGGAACGAGCAAAATCGAAATCGGACACCCAAAAATGGATGGTTGGACTTCTCCTATATAACACTTGTTTGGCTCCGATGTCCGGATATTGCGCTAACACGTTACTGCAGTACGGAATCGATGCAGCCAAATATGGTTTCGGAACGGATGTGCTCAAATATGTCGTGAAACAGGTCCGATTTGGCGTTTTTGAACGAATACAGCTTGCAGACTATGTGCTTATGGATGTATATTTTAAGTTACCGCGTGTTATTTAAGAATTAAAAAATTAGCTTAATACTAAATATTCATGAAAATTACACTGATAAACCTTACAATGTGTTGGAATGAAGTTCCTTATCACGCGTTATCGAAAGGGGGCTAGACGGAAAAAATTCTTACGAAAAGTTGTCACGACACTTTTTTGTTTTAGATGATTATCGCTAGATGGCGCTGTGATCAAAATCTTTTAAAACACGTTCCTTATCGCGCGTTACTTTACGAAAAAAAAATATAAGATATCTTTTAATTGAAAGGAACTTCGTTGTATTCGGGTGTCCCATGACACCTCTCAAGTTTTTTTTTGTAAGGAAGAAGGAAGAGCTTTTTAAAAGCTTTTATTTTTCTCACAAATAAAGTACGCTCTTAATAAACTTAAGAAAACCGTTTAAATGAGTAACATAATTAACTGTAATATTTTCTCGTTTTCAAAGGAAATATAAGAGATACTCGTTTTACAAAAACCTCTCCGGGATTTGGCACATTTTTAAGAAGAGCGAAATCGATTAATTTATATCGATATCCGTAAGTGCATAGTTCTGCAAAGCTATTACGTAGATTTGGCGATAGATTAAATAAAATCAGTATTAATAATTAGGGTATTTAGATATATAAGATTATTGAAAAAAAACATATGTATAAAAATAATTGTATAGTTATAAACTGTTGTTTGCTCTGCAGAACTATGTTCTATGGATATGGTATTTATTATTTAATTATAATTTATGTAGATATAGATTAGTGTATGAATTCTGGACAGTTAAAGATGTTTTGGGAAAAACAATCTATTTTATATAGGTGTCACTAATACCTAACTTGCCAGGTTCGAAGCTGAGACAAAATCTTAATATTCTCTATCACTTACACTATTACTAAACGGGTTCTTACCACGATTATTTTTAATTGAGCCGTCCCGATATTTCAGCACTGTTTCAAGCGCCATGATCACGGGAAGACTGAGGAACTGCGGGTCATTTAAGAGCAGACAAATCTGTCTACCCTCTTTCCCCGTAAGAACCCGTTTAGTAATAGTGTAAGTGATGTAGATAACCGCGAGTGTTTAAAGAAAGTTGTATATAGTTATAAAATTGTGTTTTTGTTCAACAGAAACCATCTTGACGCGACGTTCGTTAAAAAGAAGAAAAGTTATTTTTTCCCTCACGATCAGCCGAATTAGGATCAAAACACAGTAAGGTATTTATTTTCTTTTACAATTCATTGTTTTAATAAAGTGCCAGCATATTACATTGATTTGATTGAGCTGTATTTTTTTTTTGACGTGACAACGTCTTATAAATTGGTTTGGGGGGTGACACTTCACTTCACTGCGTTACGCTCCGCTCACGTTATGCGCTCACAATGAGAGCGAGTGAGAAGCACGCGTGCCTTTCAATGTCTATCTCTCTCGCTCTTAGGCGGGCTAACCATGCCCGAGTCGTTGTCACGTAAAACTTTCGCCCGTATACCGACTTTACAGGCAACCAATTTTTTTTTTAATATACAAATTCGTTTTTCCTAATTATTGTAATTTTTTTTTTCCAGACTGATTGATCATGGTTATAATAAGAACAAATTAAAAGTATTGACAAAACGGAGAAGAGTGAAACATTCCCATACTCTTAATTATAATTATTGTATTTACTAAATTAATATTATGTATTAATGTATACACTGACTTTTCTAATTATGAGTTAACATTAACAATACAAAAAACTAGGTCTGTTCAAAATCTAATTGCTATTTTTACTATTGAAATTTTGGGTTGTATTCAATTTGTGCCAATGTGTAGACTGAATTTTGATGTGCCTTGTAGAACTTATTCTAAGATGTTCATTTATTTTCATTTCTATACGTGCCCGCACACCTAAAAAAGTATTGTCAATACTTGTGTCAGAAGCAGAGATGGGATTTAAAAGTCATAACAATTTAATTAGAATGTTAGAAAAAATAGCAATAATAGCGTTTGAGTAGCATGCACTAAAAATCTTTTAGATATCGAAATTGTGTTATTTTTATATACCTCCTGGTGCTTACGTCAAGTGAGTTTAGTTCCATGTATTGCACTAAAAGATATGAAAAAAAGTAATTTCAGGCAGCGTCAAGCCTGTAAAAGTATGAAAGAAATTTGAATTACCTCATTGCATATATTATAAATTATAAGACCACCTGAATAGTAGACTTACGATGTTAAAATTAATATTTTTAGCATTATACGATTTTGGAACTTGAACCTAAAATATAATTAAGTTTTTTAAGTATTATTTATCATAAAACATGCACGTGCTATTTTTGAAAATGTGCTTTTAATTAACACTTTCTTTAACATGCTATTTTTTAGTTTCTTATCCCATCCCTTGGTCAAAGTATTGACAATACTATTGATAAGTGTACGGGCACGCTAAAATGAGACCAACTGAATCCAGTGAATGACAATGAATGAATGATTCATTTATCCGCCATTTTGAATGAATCAAAAAATCTATGGTTCTTTTGTCGTAATTCCTTTGAATTGTACAGGTTTAGTTTTTTGAATTGTGTTTTGAGACGAGTGCAGTTGTGAAGCTGATTTTTGTTCTATAAATTTGTGCAGTAGATCTGTGAATAAATTGAATTTTATGAAAGGATTTGTTTTACTTAAACCACTCTCCTTTCTTGCGAATATCGGAGGTGCTCACGTATTGGAAAAGACAAAAAGCAAGTGATCATTCTGTGTGAAGTGATGAATTTATTGAGATTTTAAGTAGGGGTGTGCGAATATCGTTCGAATCGAACATTAATATTCGAATCGAATAATTCGAATCTTCGAACTATTCGAATTTTGACGAATATCCGAAAAATTTCGAATAATTGGAAAAGTTTCGAATAATCCGAAATTTCGAATAGTATCGAATTAGACTACGACGATGCATCGGAAATAGGACATGAATTTGTATTTTGTAGATAATATCTCGAATGGGCTAATTAATATTAATATTCGGTTCGGAACGAATAATTCGTAAGTTCGAATTATTCGCACACCCCTAATTTTAAGATAATTGCGGTTCAACTTAGCCATGTCCCATCCACTATGAAATCTGTTACTTCCTACTCAAAAAAGCCTGTAAATAGCAATCAATAACTTAATTTTATCTGATTCTGGTTGAACTACCTAAATTAATGTAGAACAATAAAAATTACAGGTTCTGTAACTTTCAAGAGACCGTTATTTTTTATTGTTATTATTTGAACTAAGCATTAAACTATTTACATAGACCAAAAATTCCAAAACACTAATATCAAAGCAAAATCGTGTTTGTAAGCAGTCATTGATTTAATCTCAGTGTTTGTATGTAGAGACACGCTTTTCCGTTCATTGTCTGTGGTTGAGAATTTGCAAATTCTTAAAAAGTGTACTCAATTCTAGTATTTGTAAAGTATTTTGACCGTAAAATAAACAAGTACCCCTTCTAATACTATAAATTCGAACTTTGTAATGCTTGGTCCCATAGAAATAGCTTTTTGGAACGAAGTTCCTTATCGCGCGTTATCGAAAGGGGTCTAGACGAATAAAAATCTTACGAAAAGTTGTCACGACACTTTTTTGTTTTAGATGATTATCGCTAGATGGCGCTGTCATCAAAATCTTAAATATAAGATATCTTTTAATCGAAAGGAATTTCGTTCTATTGGGGTTTCCCATGACACCTCTCAAGTTTTTTATTGCCAGGCAGACGAGCTAAAGCGCCACCTAATCGTAAGTGATAACTGTTGTTCAAGGGTTCTGTAATGTCAGAGGACACTACGGGGTCGCTACCTACGACCTTCTTTTAATATAGAATGTATGGATGTTAATCTTATCAAATAGACTACAGTAGTTTAATAGTTTAGGAGTTATTGAAAAAGTTTCCCATCCCACTTCGTGGGTTAACGGCATAGTCGTAGTAGCTAAGAAGGACAGTAGTCTACGCATTTGTCTAGATCCGAGACCGCTGAACAGAGTAATTCGTAGACAACATTATCCGTTGCCAACCCTAATGGATATAGCAACCAAACTGAAAGGTGCGCGGTATTTTAGTAAGCTGGACGCTAAATCAGGATTCTGGATGATTCAGTTGGACGACAGAAGTGCCGACTTATGCACATTTGGTACGCCTTTCGGACGATATCGGTACTTACGCTTACCATATGGAATTAACTCTGCGTCAGAAATATTTCACGCAAAAATGCGTCAGTTACTGGAAGACCTCGATGGGGTGGATTCATTCGTCGATGACGTCATCGTATGGGCTGCGACTCGAGAAGAACATGACAGTCGTCTTCGAAGTCTGCTTCAGCGAGCGAAAGAGGTAGGCATAAAATTTAATCGAGAAAAATGTGAGTTCTCTGTTGAGCAGGTGACCTACCTAGGACATACATTTAGTGCTGCTGGAATGCAAGTAGATCCAGCAAAAGTCAAGGCAATCGTCGACATGCCGAGTCCAGGCGATAGACGGGCGCTAGAAAGATTCTTAGGCATGGTGAACTATGTGAGTAAATTTATTCCTAATCATTCTAGAAAGGTGGCCCCTCTGCGCAACCTTTTAAAAAAAGATTCAGAATGGTTTTGGGGTGCTTGTGAGGATGAGACTTTCACAGAACTTAAGCGTGCGTTGTGCACAGCGCCTGTGTTAGCGTTATATGATGCGCGAGAGCCTTGCGTCGTGTCCGTCGACGCAAGCGCGCATGCGCTGGGCGCCGTACTATTGCAGGCGGGTCGCCCCGTTGAGTTTGCTTCTCTCACACTCACTGATACACAGCAACGTTATGCGCAGATAGAAAAAGAAATGCTTGCAATTACGTTTGCAATGGAAAGATTTCATCAATATATATTTGGTAAAAATAATATAGTTTTAGAAACTGACCACAAGCCATTAGAAGCCCTGTTTAAGAAATCTCTAGATTCTGTACCCGCAAGGCTACAGCGTATGATGCTCCGTGTTCAAAAGTACGACTTCAAGGTAATTTACAAACCAGGAAAATATATGTACGTGGCAGACACACTTTCTCGTGCGCCACTGCCTGACTTAATGGATAACAAAGTCTCAGACGAAATTATCGAACAGAGTTGTTTTTTAATACAAAACGTTCGGTTTAGCGATACGCGATTTAATGAAATAAAACATTACACTAGTGAAGATAGTGAATGTCAGATACTTATAGAATATATTCTTCAGGGATGGCCTTCAGGTAAGCACGACACTGATGAACGTGTCCGGTCATACTGGAGTTTGAGAGAATGTCTCGAGTACATAGACGGGGTAATATTCATGAATAATCTTGTACTCATACCGAAGGATCTTCGCCAAGATATGCTAAATCGAATACATGAAGGACACCTTGGCATAGACAGATGTAAGCGGCGTGCTCGTGACGTCATGTTCTGGCCAGGCATGTCGCGTGATGTGGAGCGAACTGTGAAACGATGTTCGGTGTGCGTCGAGCACGCGGCTCTGCCAGCGCGCCAGCCGATGATAAGTCACGACATACCACCACTCCCCTGGGCAAAGGTTGGCTCTGATATTTTCGAATATAATAAGAAATACTTCCTACTATTAGTTGATTACTTCTCAAATTTTGTAGAAGTGTGTCCACTGACCGGCATCGACTCTAAGCGTGTTATTGTTGCATTTAAGGATCAATTTGCACGACACGGCATACCGCAAGAATTGTGCACCGACAATGGGCCTGCATACGCGTCAAAAGAATTCCGTGATTTCGCAATTAAATGGGGTTTTAAACATACCACGTCTTCGCCAAACTATCCACAATCGAACGGTCGCAGTGAACGAGCCATACGAACAATAAAGTCACTAATAATTAAATGTACTAAATCTAATGAAGATTTTTACTTAAGTCTACTTAATTATAGATCAACATCCAGAGATGGTATTGCGAGCCCAGCTCAGCTACTCATGGGCCGTAGACTGAATACGAGGCTACCAACTCATTACAATAATTTGGAACCTGAGAGGGATAATACATCTGACCACAAAAACATACTTCGTAATCAAAGACAGAGTAAGAAGTGGTACGACAGTCGAACCCGCACACTTCCCGAACTCGAAGTCGACGACGAGGTAGTGGCTATGAATAGCGGCGGTAGACATCGCGCGCGTATCATACGCCGGGCGCCTCAACCCCGTTCATACCTACTGACTGATCGTACAGGTCGCGTCATACGCAGAAATCGAAGACACCTGCTCAAATTGGAACCGACATTATCTCTTGCTACTCATTCCGAAGACGAGAAATATGATTCATGTAACGATCTCGATGTAGCCGAAGAAAAGGCTACACCTCAGAAGTTAGTTAAAACAGAACGGACAGCTGCAAGGGAAGCAAAAATAAAAATGAAGAAAATAATAGATATGAATAGAGAATGATCATCAAACTCCGTGTATTCTATGATGTTTCATGTCAATTTCCTTTGTAAAGCAGGTGTATTGTTGAGTGTATAAGTGCTGTTTAGTGGTCAACTTTAGACGACTGATCCCAAGATTCGCATCGTAGGGCTAAACAGCACTTAAATAGATTAAAATATATTTCGCGATATTTCTTGTAGCGGATAACTTTTAAAACTTATGATAATGTAATGCTTGATCTGGATAGGGATTGGAGTAGCGATTCTCGATTCACGTTATCTCTTACTCCGGATAATTTAGAACATAAAAGTGGTTATTGTAACTGGACTATGATAGTCAGATATAAGCAAAAAAAAAAAAAAAATTAATAATATAAATAATAGGTGTTTCTTGTATCTTTATTCTATTAGTTTTTATCAACGCTTAAAAGTGTCACAAACTTATTCTAAAATTATGTAAGTGAAAACTGAATGTACACATTACGCCAACTATTAGTTGTAAACAAATAATATTTAAGTTTATATCGAGGTACATAAATGAACTCAAATCACTAATGTATTAACGTATTGATAAGTATTAGTTTGTTCGTTATAAGAAGAAAGATGTTGTAGTGTAAATTAAATATTGTGTGGGTATGACAGAAATAAACAGTCTTAAGCAACCATCTTGTTCATTTACTACACCAATGGATTATAAATACCTTATGCTTGATGATTGGGGGCGGCGCGACGGGAAAGAGTGTCGATGGCGTAACGCGTCCCGTTCCGTAGCGCCGTCCCTCATAACCGTGCTGGGTTCTGGCCTCAGCCGGGGTTCGGACGCTGTGTGTGAGCGGTTGGAGGTTATTCCTCCAACTAAAAAAAATGCTTGATGATTAATAAGTCTATTTAGTAAACAAAAATTCTGCACATTACAACAGATATACCTCATTGAAAAATATTAGAGATACCCCATACAATAGTAACAACGAAATTAAGTCTTAGCTGTCACGAAATAAATTACAGTTTTGTCTAAAAATTGAGACTGACGATTGCAGAATCAATTAACGAAATTGCACCTAACCACTTTTCACCAGTTAGAAAGCTTTTAACTACGCTCAAGTTTACCGTAAGCGGTCTTTATGCTGTAAAATTTTATAACAACTTGTGTTTTGAATAAGTTATATTACGATGATAATGGTTTTTTGTGTTTATCTTAGGGGTTATAAAAGAAAATGGCTTTATCTTTTGTTTGTGCAGTCAAGCGATATACTTCTATCTTAGTGTTTTGGGGTGGAGATTGTAATCACCTGACACTTCGACCCAATCGGATCTTTTGTATCAAGTCCCCTCCCTTATTCCTCGGTTTCAAAGAGTGATTGCATAAATTCAGCAATTCTTTTTGGAGCCAAGGACCTATACACGCATTGGTCCGGATAACCGTCACCCAATGCGTTCATTCTTACCCTAGCTAGACCGTCGCATGCACATTGAATGTGATGCATTGATTCTGTGTCCTCTTCACAGAATCTGCAGATTGAGCTTGTAATTAACTGTAACCTGCATAGGTGCTCTCCGGTGGCGAAGTGCCCCGTTAGGGCACCCAGGACGAGTATCTTAGTTTGCTTTTGCTAAGCCCAGCTGCTTTATGTGTGAAGCGATTTAAAGTAATTTTATTATTCACCATTTTCTATAGTTTTTAAAGTAACGAGTTTCCGAGTTCTCAATGTGACTAAAGTCGACGTCGCACTATGGGGTATTAGAAGCAAAAAACCGGTCAAAAGTCGAAATCAAAATTTGTACCCAATTAGTAAATGAACCTTCATTTCTCATTGTTGAATAGTTATGACGTCACGCCCCGATCACCTTACAAGTGTCATTCAATTTTGTTTGCCCCTCCGACAGTCGGAATTTAGTCGTTGCCGTCGTGTAAATAATTACTAACTTAATTTAAGAGTTACAGGGTAAATTAACATTCAGTTAACAATCATTTCTAACAAAGGATTCACTACCTCACATATAAGGCTTGGTATTTCTAAACAGGACCCTTAAAAGATGTGTGCCAAGGCATGTGTTGAGTCAAGTGTGACGTCATACGCGTCATTCGACACCTTGACCGAATCCGTGAACACATCCTGACCCGTCATCAAAATTCGCACTTTTTATCGCTCGAATGAAAGCTGGCGAATTTTACCCCTACCATTTATATTGTTAAAGGGTGTTTCAAAACTCCATTTATTTATTTTAAATGAGAAAAAAAACTTGAGAGGTGTCAAGGGACACCCGGATGGAACGAAGTTCCTTTCGATTAAAAGATATCTTATATTATTTTTTCCTATTTTTTTTATACGCGCGATAAGGAACGTGTTTTAAAAGATTTTGATCACAGCGCCATCTAGCATTAATCATATAAAACAAAGTAAGGAATTGTTTCAAAAGATTTTAATCACAGCGCCATCTAGCGACTTGTCCTTCTTCAAACGAGGCTTGAGGAGGGTCCTTAAAGTTAGGTCGTAGGTGGCGACCCCTCAATGTCCCCTGACATTGCAGAGGTTCATGAGCGACGGTAACCACTTACGATCAGGTGGCCCGTTGGCTCGTCTGCCTACAAGGCAATAAAAAGAAATAAAAAAATCATCTAAAACAAAAAAGTGTCGTGACAACTTTTTCATAAGAATTTCCGTCTAGCCCCCTTTCGATAACGCGCGATAAGGAACTTCATTCCAATAAAAACTATATTTTAATGTACTTAACATGGTAATGATGTGACAGTAACCGATAATATGTTTACGCACAATACGATTAACTTTAACTAGCACTTAAAATACTAGTAAATGATTGGGATGTAATCGATGTCGTTATCCTTAATAGACGAAATAAGTTTTTTAAGCTCTGTTTATCTATTCCTCATTTACACACATTAACCATGGTTTTGTCAGAGATAAGTTCTAATACTTAGTGGATAGGATGTTCGGTGAAATTTTCTATCACTACCTATTTTTACAATATTAATCTCCTTGGGTCAGTTTGATTTCACTGTCTTCTTAAGTCTATGTCTTTTCACTTTAATTTTTAGTGTTCGAATGAAGATTAGCTTATAAGTAGTTTTGAATAGTGGATTGCAACTATTTTTACTAATATATATGGATAAATAGTTCATAATTGAGTAACCGAGATAGTACGTCTGGTATGTAGATAGAGTTATGCATCAATGCGGGTTGCACTGCGATATTTTATACGTTTTTTTGCATTAGGTGGTGCAATATATATTATCTGTAGTTAACTATTTAAACATTCATAACACGATTCATGAAATATTTGTGTTAGTTATGCACTATCCAAAATAAAGTAAAAATCATAGTACCTACTTAAACAGCTGGATCTCTACAGATTTAAGACAAAGTTATTTTAGATTGAACCAAATGACATGTAATCTATTCATCAAAACTTACCGGTCGAAATGTAGCATAATTTAAGTTATCAAAACTGTGGTTGCTCTGCAACGGTTCGTTACTCAAAATAGTAAAAAACGGGTTAGCGTGCTTTTCACGGTCAACGTAACAAGGTCACGAATTAGCATCGAGAACCCGTAGTAGCGGCTCTCACGTTTCGCCACGACTCGAAGAAAGGCTGGAAGGCTCGCTTTCGTTGTAAATACGGGGAGAAATCTCGGACCGGTCGCGCTCCTCACAGCACGCGCTAGTGCCGCGAAGCGTTCCGACACACTTGCACGTATCGCTCATCACACAAACGCTAAAAAACTTCGTGTATAACAAACATCAAAATACTGATCCTTCCCGCTTCGCTGGATCAGCGCGTGTGCTGTGAAATATTTGTATTTTTTGTTAGAAAGTGCATCTACCTGTGTTTCTCTACGTCCACCGGTATGTTTTAAGCTTAAACGTATAATAGCGGTATTATGTAGGGATGCCACGGCCCGGTAGACGCCTCTCACTCTTATGAACCGGCACATCATAAACTTTCCACTGATGAAGCCTCCAGCGATTTGTATTCTAATGTTATTATTGCGGTTTCTTATGTGCGTTGAATGTGTGCCGGCAAATAGCTGGAAATGTTTGTAAATTTAGCGCAAACTATGATTTGGGTTTCTTATGTTTTTCGTAAGACGTAAATTGCTAGATATTGTTCCCAGGAATCTATTAAGAAGTTTATTTTAAAATAAATTATTATTTAATTTGAGGTCCTAGTTAAATTAAAAATCTTTAAATTATTATTTTTCCCTGCTTCAAGCAACTCTCTCATACACATATTCCAAAGCTGCTACAACTAGATTGATAGATTAGTTTTTCTCAACCTGACAGCAAATCTTTCATAACAGCAGTACAAAGGTACAATGGGCGGTCTTATCGCAAAAGTAATCTGTTTTAGGCAACTATGGTTCAATTTTATAACGAAACTACAAAGCTAAGCGTAGGCGCCAAATTTTCTCTATACAAAATATTTCATTGATAACTAAACTAAAAAAAAAAACTACTCTCTCTCTTTACTCTCTTTAGTTATTTCAGGTCAATAATAAAATTTTCCGAATCATAATTATAATATGGGCTCAACTTAGTAAAAACTTATAAATACTCTAAAGAATTAATCTTTAATTAAATAATTAAATACTAATAACTCACATCAATCACATTGCGGTTTAGATTTTCGTATAATATCGCAATTTAATGTATAATTTATAAATAAAGTTTTAATGTCAAGACTCATAATTATGTTTAAACAAAAAAATCGTTCCAGTTTGTGTACTGTGTGTGCTATAATTCAAGGATTTATGTATCCATAATATATACTTATGTGATACGTGATACGGATTTAATTTATGAAAAACCTTTTTAGACTGTAATTGGGATGCTTACCATATTAGACTAATAGAAGATCAACAATTTTGACTCTACCTATAACTGTACAGTGGTAGTCTTTGAGTTATTTACGTACTACATTCGTGAAATGATATTGATGAATTTTAGTTTAGACAGCATAATATTTGCGATTTAAGCGCAGAAAAATGCGCATATTTATGACAAAACATCAAACATCTCTAAAATTATCATTGTTTCTATACTATATGCATGTATAATACACATAAACCTTCCTCTAAAGTCAATCTTCTTCTTATATATAAAAATGAATTGCTGTTCGTTAGTCTCGCTAAAACTCGAGAACGACTGAACCGATTTGGCGATTTGGATATTCGTAGAAGTCCAGGGAAGGTTTAAACGGTGAGAAAATTTCCTTATGTGACGCAGACGAAGTTGTGTGAGCCAGCTAGTTAATCTATAAAAAGCTACATCAAAATCCATTGCGTAGTTTTAAAGTATATCTACATAGAAACAACGTAAGTGTACTTTTAAAAAAATAGGTAGCGATGATCATTGTTTATGACTTCATTATCTTAGTTGTGAAATTTCAACATTTAGCCAGTTTTTTTAAGCATACCATTCGTATAGATATTAAAGCGTAAAGACACCAGACTTAGGCCCCTATGTCGAGTGAACACTTGACAAAACAAAACCTTCATTCATTTCAATCCACCCCTGACGAATTCAGAGAATGTGATAGGAATCTTCAAACAAGGCCAAGTCCACACTGGCTGGAGATTTATGTTTTTAAACGACTTTTTGTAAGCAAAGAGGTTTTATGTTGCTTATAGTTTGTAATCTTAGTTTGTGTTCAACATGAAAAGTTTTACGAAATTTGTAACTACATTTTTTTTTTTTCGTCTATTTTATTTTTCAGAATTGTCTATCAAAATTTACCTATAGATACCCAATAGTGCTTTGGAGTAACTTAATATTGTACTGTTGGCAATATCGACCTATTAATATTATTATCCCATTGATAGTAACATAGTCTTATGCTTATTTATCTGTTTATTAAAAATAGTGACTATGAAGTGTGTCTGTCTTATGGTATATTATTTTGTGTTTTCGTCCGGCTCGAAGGACCACTTTTGGTCAATGGCGGACTTGATGTCTTAGGCGTTGTACTACGGTACCATTTACGTGCATATTTATTTATTTTTATTTATTAGCCTTTTTTACTGTTTAAAACTTACAAATTTAATATTAATATTATTACTTATACAATCTACTTATATTTTTACGAATGTTATTTGACTTAGTTAAATTCTTGTATCGGCGTCCGGTTCAAAAACAGCTTGTCTTTCGACATAGGCCTCCTCTAAAGACTTCCATTTCTCCCTATCTTTTGCTACTCGGATCCATACTGGACCAGCCACTTTTTTAAAATCATCTTCCCATCTTTTAATTTGTCGTCCTTTGGTTCTTTTGCCATCTCTTGGGTACCACTCTGTTACAATTTTCGTCCATTTGTCTTGCTTTTCCCTTAGCATGTGTCCTGTCCATCGCCATTTCAGTGTTCGATAAGATTTATGTGACTGTTTAAATTGTGTTCTGTTTTTTATTTCTGTTAGTCTAACTTTATCTTTTCTCTTAACTCCAATAACACTCCTCTCTATACTATTTTGGCAGACGTTTATTTTCTTTGCTAAGCTTTCTGTTAGTGTCCACGTTTGACAAGCATATGTCAAACATGGCAGAATGCATGTATTGTACACTTTTCTTTTCGCTGTTAATGGCATGCCCTTATCTTTCATAACTTCGCTTAGTGACCAGTATCTTTTCCATGTATTGGCTATTCTCCTATCGATTTCCTTATGCATGGTTTTAACAGGTGATATTAACTGTCCCAAGTAAATATAATCGTCTACGTATTCTATCTCATGCATGTTTACTGTGATCTTTTGTGTCTTTGGGGAATTAGTCATGACTTTTGTTTTGGTGATGTTCATCGTTAATCCTACTTCTTCACTCTTGTTTGATAGCTGTTGAAGCATTTGTTGTAATATGCTAGGACATTCCGAGAACAGGACCAGATCGTCTGCGAAACGTAGATGGCTTAGATTTTCGCCATTTATGTTGAGTCCATATTCGTTCCATTCTAGGTTCCTGATTATCATCTCTAGGACTGCTGAAAATAATTTCGGTGAAATAGGGTCACCTTGACGAACACCTCGCTCTATAGGGAATTCCTCACCTGATTTTTCCAAACTTATTTGTGCTGTACTTCTAGAGTATATATTCTTTAAGATTCTTATATACTTATCCTGTATTTGTTGGTCTTGCAGAGCTTCCCAAATAGAACCATGTTCTAGAGAGTCAAAAGCCTTATTGAAGTCTACGAATCCCAAGAAGTAGAATTTATTGTATTCATTATATTTTTGTATTATTTGTCTCAGAACGTGAATGTGATCTATTGTTGAAAACTTACTTCGGAAACCTGCTTGTTCTTTTGGCTGGTTTTCGTCGAGTACTGTGGTAATTTTAGACAAAATAATTTTTGAAAATACTTTATAGATGGTTGACATTAAGCTAATAGGGCGATAGTTTGCGATTTCCTCTTTATCTCCTTTCTTGTGCAATAGAATGATCGTCGATTTTGTCCAGTCTTGTGGAATGATTTCGGTTTCTATAATTTCATTATATAAGTCCGTTAGTATTGAAGCACTTACTGGTAAAGTAGATTTCAGCATTTCATTGGTTATTTGATCGGACCCAGGTGTTTTGTCCATTTTTTGTGTATTAATAGCTTTAGCTGTCTCTTCTTTTAGTATTTTTGGTATAGGCTCTATGGAATTTAGTGCATATAGTGTAATAAATAAACAAGTAATAAACTAAAATAAATTCCATTCCAAGAAAATCATTAATCAATCCATTACTTTGTTTGTGATAGCTAACGACAGCTTTCATATCTATATCAAATATCATCGTTAAATGTGTACAACAGTTTTTATTTTGAGTTTTAGTCGAATTATCTAGTCAAAGATGTAGGCACAGCAAATGAAGTAATTTGCGGTACACAGAGCCTTTTCCTATATCATAAACACAGTCGATGTTGGTTACCTGCATTATTCTGAATGTAGGATACAACCGCAGATATGCCTACTGTGAAGAGTAGGCTATATGATTTGCAAGCTATTATGTATGTAGCTTGTCTCAATTCTGGCATAATCCATTTTCAATTTTTGGAACGAAGTTCCTTATCGCGCGAAATCGAAAGGGGGCTAGACGGGAAAAAATCTTACGAAAAGTTGTCACGACACTTTTTTGTTTTAGATGATTATCGCTAGAAGGCGCTGTGATCAAAATCTTTTAAAACATGTTCCTTATCGCGCGTTACGAAAGGAAATATTTTTTATAAGATATCTTTTAATCGAAAGGAACTTCGTTCTATTCGGGTGTCCCATGACACCTCTCAAGTTTTTTTGTTATCTCTCGCTTTTGCGAGAAGGGAAGTCGGAATCGTGTTTCTTGCTCCATCTATCATCTTCTGATTAAATTCGTTGCGGGGCCCAAGACAAGTTAGCTTTCTCCTCTGGTTCCTGGGCTTCACTGCTCAGAGTCATTACGATGGTCGCCGCTATGGATCCTGGTTACACAGGAGTTACAGTGGTGGGAATTAGAGATGGGCGGGGACGCAAAATACTTACTGTGAAGAGTGGAGTATATGATTTACAAGTTATTATGTATGTACGTACAGGTTTTATAACCGTTGTGTTATGTAATATCTTATTGTTGATCGAAGTGCATAATATATATTACATATTATGTACTTAAATGTTTAAAATATATAGCATGCCAACACGTTGAGTGTGAAATAAATAACAGAGTTTATTTTTTTTGTTTTTTGTGTATTTTTTTTGTAACACGATTCATAAAGTAGTGAAGTTTCATAACCATAAACATTGTTGTATTTTTTCTTAAAAATACTGAAGATCTTTAGCCTAGTATAGAGTAGTTTTTTAACTAGAAGAGGGATAATGGAGAAACTTTGTACCTAATTAATATTTATTGTTATAATAGTCATGGTGGCCGAGTGGTTGATGCGCTTGCCTTCCGTACAGGAGGTTGCGGGTTCAAAACCGGCCGGCTTGTACCTCTAAATCTTAATATGAAAAAGATTTATGTGTAATTTTTTACACCACTGGCTAAAAACGGTGAAGGAAAACATCGTGAGGAAACCTACATATCGGAAAAGAGTTCTAGAAATCCTTTGAAGATATGTGAAGTCCCCAATCCGCATTAGGCAAGCGTGGTGGACTATGCCTAACTCCTCTTCGGAGGAGACCTGAGCTCAGCAGTGGGCAGTAATGGGTTGATACAGTACAGTACAGTTATCATGGATGGAAGCACATCGAATAGTAAGGTTTTGTTTAATTACGATTTTTTGCATTATTTCCTTTTTGATTTGGTACACAGATCATAGAACTTAGAAGCTTTAACATTATCCATTGGTAAGATTATTCTAGATTCGTAGGTTATTCGCGTACCCGGATTCTAAAAGTAATAAATTTAGCATATTGACATGTGACAATATGTATTCTGATCACACGCGGACTCACTAGCAATGATTCGGTAACTGTACTTACATTCAAACTCGTGAAGAATGTTATACATTATTCTATAGTGCTACAATCCAGCAAATATGACTTGGTAAACAAATTTATCTGCGTCACATAAAATCTGCTACAAAAATACTAGAAAGCACTTGTAAGCGACAGAATCAATAATTTGTTATATTCTAGTAAAGAACAAACTTGTGTCGACGATAGCGCCATCTATAAATAGTTTAAATATTTGTTATTTAAACCTCTTTTGTGTAAATACTTTTTGAATTGTAATAGAGAATAGATGTTGGCGCGCTTATTTGAATTTAGAACATTCCATTGCCGAATACAGACGTTTTGTACATTTTTTCACAACTTTTATTTTCTTAGTTTTATTTTATGATTCCTTCTTAACTTTTCTCTCACTGGCAGCATCAGGTTTTTTTCAGCACTTCGCAAAAATAAAATGAAATCTACTAAAGTATTCAACAATCAGTGAAATGATAACATTTTTATACTTATCTACCTATAGTAGTATTGTACCTACCGTAGGATAGATGCCTACCTTATTTTTTAAACAAATTCGCATTACAGTACATCTTTGTAAAATAAATGAAAGGTCAAAACAGTAACTGCAAAGTATGACATCTACCGACTTTCAAATTATATGTTTAGCTCGTAAACAGGAAAACAAACGTTTTCTAACTTTTAAATAATGTTATTAACTTGTGTAAGCTACAAGTTCTTAATAATAGACGTATTATTGAGACGTGCTTAATTTAAAACTGCAATTTCTTATTTCAATTTCGCTTCTTGAGTACCTCCGTAAGTACTCGATTGTAAATTTCAGTTGAGAATGGTTTTAAGGATTTATTCTTAATCAACTTACATACACAAAACAAAAAACTTGAGAAATCACGGCACATCCGGATAAAACGAAGTTCCTTTCGATTAAAACGTATCTCATAAAAATTATTTCCTTTCGTAACGCGCGATAAGGAACGTGTTTTAAAATATTTTCATCACAGCGCCATCTAGCATTAATCATATAAAACAAAATAAGGAACGTGTTTTAAAAGATTTTGATCACAGCGCCATCTAGCGATAATCATCTAAAACAAAAAAAGCGTCGTGACAACTTTTCGTAAGAATTTTTTCCGTCTAGCCCCCTTTCACAACGCGCGATAAGGAACTTCGTTCCAATAATATACCTAAGTTTTAACAAATTGTTTTCTCTCCTAACAATAATGTATTGTTTAGTAAATTAAACTATAACTTTTCGTAATATGAAAAACTGAACATGTCAGAGGTTTTCATGTGATTCAAATGGGTACAGAATAACGAAATAAATTATTATAATTATTTTTACTAATCTGTCCACAATGCATTCCAAAATTAGGGAAATCACTCGATCAATACTCGTAAGAAAGAAAGAAAATACGTTTATTCAGACACACAACTTACACATAACAGGAACAATATATTACTAAAAATAGATTAAAACTAAGATTAAACAATAATATAAATCTCTCTTGAGCCCTGACCACTGATGGCTTGGGTCGTAGACTCCTCCTGCAGTGGCCCTCTGTTTTTTATATTGTATTTTTAAATTTTAATTTGTTGTAAATGTATTTTTAAAAATGGAATGTAAAAAATAAGTGAATAAATGAATATACAGATATAAAAGCAATAAAAAACTTGTGATAAAGACGAACGAAAAAAAATTGTAAATTGAAATTGTAATCGTCAAAACTTGTAACTGATACCTGACAGATATTCTTGTTAACATAATAGGATCGACTTAATATCATATTACAACGTATTTGTCCACATGTGTTTTGAAGAAAGACTTACATCGATGAGGTGAAGTCGACTGGAAGATAATGTGGTTTGTCAAAACTTGTTGCTGCGAGTATCAATTTCAAATTACTTTTCAATGTTTTGATAATCATTGACCGACCTCGTTATAATAAGTGATAGTCGTTCTTGGATCTCTCTTGGTTCTCGATCCAAAATGTCTCTTTAGGAGTACAAAAATTGAGGAGCACCGGACCGCATGCCGCCCTGTCGCGACTTTGTAATTTGTATGACAATTAGACACGTTGTTGCATTTCGACTACTTGCGACCCTTCTAAGTGTGAGTTCATACACAATTTATAAGCGACGAATCCAAACAGTCATATACAGGATGGAATTGTGAAATGTCCGGGGAAAGACTACACCTAATAGCTAATAGCCTGATAACTTTTTCTGTTGATAGCATTTCGAAATTACCCTGTATAGGCGCTCTTTTCCGAGACTTGATGACAGAGATCAGCATTAATAGGTATAGATTCTAGTCTTTCTTCCGAAACACTTAGTGTCTAGATATTATATTCAGAATGTTATTTATGCCATTCATTCACCTGCGATCATCTTCAGCACAATGTTGTACTTTCACTTTTTCTGTAAAAATTCAGGTTAATGGCATTTAGAGATCTTTATGTTGGCAGACATCGATACAATTTCATATTTTAGATTATTATTGTTTCTTTAGTATGTTAGGATGTAAACTTATTCAGACACTCGCGGTTTTCTATAATACTTTCATCGATTTCATCGAGACAACTCAATTAATTAAATATCGTGGTAAAAACCCGTTGAAAATGCATGAAAGTATTATGTTAGGATGGTTTGTTTGGTTCATAACGAAACATTTTTCCTAACAAAATAGGTAGGTATTATGACCGACTTCCATTTTCTAAGGAATAACAGACTAACAAA
Organism: Trilocha varians; assembly: GCA_030269945.2. Lineage (NCBI taxonomy): Eukaryota > Metazoa > Arthropoda > Insecta > Lepidoptera > Bombycidae > Trilocha > Trilocha varians. Next base: position 8,116,023 of record AP028273.1, on the reverse strand, counting down.
AAATTGTTTAAGTAGGTTTCTCTTCTTTTGGAAGTCGATCGATAAAAACAAATTTAAAAAAATCTGTTTATAATGATTTGTTTTGTCACACATAACGGCAGTTGTATTTAAATCATCAATTTGTGAGCTTATTGTACTAAAACTGGCATTTTGTGAGCTTAAATATGAGATCATCTTCTCTCACAAACGAAACGTCTGACTAATCCTTGTTTAGAACCTTTTTTGACAGTGAAACACCTTTTTATTTGGCCTTCGATATTTAAACGGCTCTGGTATAAACACAGAATAATTGTACAGAATTAAAAATTTAGATAAATCGTTCTGAAGCATCTGACACTCACTTGACATAAATAAGTAGATCGAATTATACAGACGTGAAATTCTAGGTGATTTGAAACAAGTGTCGTATGTTTCAGAAACAAAATGTATGCAAAAATGAAATTAGATGCAAGGGTCAATGATATATTTTTTTTTATTGCCATGTAGGCAGACGAGCCAACGGGTCACCTGATCGTAAGTGGTTACTGTCGCTCATGAACCTCTGCAATGTCAGGGGACATTGAAGGGTCGCTACCTACGACCTAACTATAAGGACTCTCCTCAAGCCTCGTTTGAAGAAAAATGTGGTACAAACTAGAGATGTTAGTTAGGATTGCTCATTTTCGACAATGCCGATATTGTCTTTAAACAAGTTTAACGTTTTTGACTCAGGAGCATCTTCCACTAATTATAATAATTTATAGGTTCTGTGATTTTTCTCCAAACATTAGCATTAAATTTGTTTAGATATTCGTCACATCAATAATACAACCATTTTTATTTCTGTACAGTACATATTCTGTGGTATTAGTTTGCCCTCGTGCCAGCCCACGGTGGATATGTAAATGACTGTTAATACGACCCCACACCTGACCCTTTGTTAGATGAAGGACTCCTGCATTGTATGGAGCTACGGTTGTAAGCACTATGATTACCAACTACTTTACTTTATACTGCTCACTGCTGGGTTCAGCTTGCTGTTGTGAATGCGCGATTTGCATATATGCGAAGGATTTTTGGAATCTATTTTCAATATCTATGCAGGATTTCTGACGATGGTTTTTCTTCGCCGTTTTGAGAGAGCTACCTAACCTACCTACCTCTAGATAAATTAATGAAATGGTTATAAAAATAAGTATAAAATTCATTTTCTACTTCTAAAAAGCGCCATAATTCATAAAATAAATTTTACTGTCACATTTTTCTTTAACTTATAACTTGGATCCTTGAAAAGTTTGGAAGCGTTAATGAGAGTGGCCTTAACAAAGCCCTACAAAGACGTGTACCTTAATCTCTTTGCCCTACGATGACCCTCAACATGATTTGTCTACGCAAAATATACGAAATGTCTAAGATACTACCAGTCAAAGTTATATTATTTTAATTACTAATTCTGTGTTTATATTGGCTTACCAACGTCCAACATTTATTTTTTATATTGTTTAGCATATAGTTTTTAATTTTTACTTTGTTTTTTTAAATATAGCACTAGATTTCATATTCTTAATGTGTGTAAGCTATTAAGTGCTGAATAAATTTATTTTCTTTCTTTCTTTCAACAGACGTGAAAAACAAATGACAGTCAATCAATATATAAACGGGGGGTTGGTTTGCATTGGCCGGTATTGTAATTATGTGAAACACCGATTGACAGTTGGCTTTCTAGTTGTCATTTGCGTGCATGGAAGTTGATGTGCCAATAGGGAAACGCAGCAAAAAAAAACATAAAATTTGTCAAAACTTAAACATTATGTAAATATTAATATCTGTTTAAATATTGCGTGTGCGATTATAATGCAATTATATCAAAATAACTTGTTTAACTATTATGGTCTACAAAAATAAATCATTGCAACACCACAGATTAAGCCATTCGCAATGCACCTACGCATTATCCAATTTGTTCACTAAAATTACACTGTAAAAACAATAATTAACTAAACTAATGTGAATATCTGCCCACAGAAGTTCTCATCGCGTTGTGAAACCAACCTTGACACTTCAAACCTTTTGAATTTTTCAAACACAACGTACAATGCACATAAAGAATTTCACCTCGTGTGGTTATGGACATATATTATAGATAAGATAATTATTCTTTATTTAGTGAAAAACAAAAGCATATCTTAATTTTAATGGTGTGAAACCTCTTTAATTGGCTATCATATTAGAACTTTAAGAATGCAATTTATATGAATAAGAGTCTACAATATGTAAGCTGTTGATACTCATTTTGAAAATAAATAAATTATTATCAACTTGTGGAGGTCTATGAAACATAGACTCATCCTAAGGTCAGTCACATTTATGAGAAAGTATTTGTAACAACCCATTACTCCGAAGAGGATAAGTAAAGAACTATAATTGACTGTAACATCTGTACTGTACCAACCCATTAACGCCCACTGTTGGGCTCAGGTCTCCTCAGAAGAGTGTTTTACTGTAACATCATCATCAATTTATTACGGTCTCACAGGCTAGAGCTGGACTCGGCAAAGGCTGCATCTGCAGAGGAAGCAGTCATAGGCATGATTGCATATGCGGATAGATTTAAATAAGACGGGTTTTAAGACTTTTTAGTCTATTTTTCTACGAGCAAGACTTAAAAAGTTGTATAGTAATAGCGACAAATAGTGTCCTGACAATACAGCGGTTTACGAGCGACGGTGACGACTTACAAGCATACATATTATGCTTGTTAATTTATAAAGCGACATCCAATATCGAGGTTTCCTCACGATGTTTACCTAAAGAAAATAATCAATAAAAAATAGGATTTGCCGATTTCTGAAAGATCCGCGTATTCCACATTCCATGTCATTTTAAACTTCGTAAAATGTTTGTTAATTGTGGTTTGCTCGTATATCTCAAGCCGTACAACTTTCACGCGACCCACTGATTCATTATTGCACCATCATTTTTCATGAAATGCTATTTTTGTCAATTGGCGAGCAAAATATCTCGAGAATAGTTAACAACTTAGTGATTCTAGTACTTTAGTGATAAAAGCGGGCGTTTGGTTCTTCAGTATGTTTTAGGGGCTACCTATGTTTTTTTTGAGCGTGCCGATTAAAATTATTATTTTAATATTCTGATACAATAACGTTAAGTTTTTAGTACCAATACTCATATTTAAATTACAATACGTAAGTTTTCATGCATTTTCAACGGGTTCTTACCACGATATTACGACACGGTAGACAGATTTATTTGCTCTTAAATCGACCCGCAGTATCCAGTCTTCTCGTGATCATGACGTTTGCAACAACGTTGAAATATCGAGACAACTCAATTAATTAAATATCTTGGTAAGAACCCGTTGAAAATGCATGAAAGTATTATAGAAAACCGCGAGTGTCTGAATAAGTTTACGTAAGTTTTCGTTTCCAAAATCATCAGTAGTAGCATAAATCGTTGTACCTGCGGGCCGCATTATTGTCATTGGCACTGGAATCAGGTTCAATCAGCGGCCCGTAGTTTGCAGACCCTGCTCTAAAGCATGTAGCAGTGTTTTGTTTGTTTACAGTGTTGCTTACCGGTCGAGGTTGCGTGCCTGTACATACAAATAACGACTATTACCGTTACATTGGTACTTCGCTGTTACAAACAACTGTTCAGATAATATATTAATTTGGTGGCGGCTTTGCAATGCCACTGGTATTTGTGTGTGTGAATAATGTTTAAATCTGGTTAAAACGGAAACTAGAATTTTGAGAAAAAAAATCTTTTAATAATATTATTATGTGAAGTTGGCAACCCGCATTAGGTTGACTATGCCCTATACTGAGGATACCTGAGTTCACCAGTAATAATACTTTTTCTTTTTATTTACAAATCTTATTATTTTTAATATTTAATTATTACTCATTGTTATCTAATCGATCGTCCAAAATCATCATCATATCTATTAGCTAACTGTACCTATAAAATCTACTTGGAATTAGTATCCATACTGTACATTGCGTACTACAACAAAACACATACAAGAAAACAATGTAGGTATTCTCGCTACTCGAAAACAATGCCTTACGAAACATCTCGGTCGTCGATTAGACGAAAAAACTCAATGTCTCACTATTGTTTGTATGTGGGAATAGTGTATGCTGGCAACACTGTGAAGCAATCGAAAATAAGCTATAAGGTCTTGTAACCATTGGTCGTAAATTTGAAATAAATAATTTTGACGTTTCAGTTTTGGCGCGAAAATAAAACATTTTTATTTTTCTGCTGAGAGTTATGCACCATGAAAAAAAAGATGGCAATTAAATAACTATAATTTCATTTTATTTCACATGCAGGATATAAATTAAAAACGTGCATACCGGAATTCTTTATTAGGCATCATCACGCAATTATCTGTGCCACTTTTTGCGGATGAGACAAGAGTCGTCGAGACTCCAAGAATCCAACCATTTCCGAGCGATTACAAAACGTTTCATAACTCTTAAGTAATTAGTTAATTACTTTTCATCTTAGTTTAAGTAATCGTTCAAGTAAAGGAAACATTATTCTTTATTAACTGATTTTTCTATTGGCATCATAAAAACGCAGGATGTCGATGTTGTTCGATTTTCAGACAAACTAAACAATTTACGAAAAATCTTTTAATGTACTATTATTAAACATCAAAAATAAAATAATGTTTCGTTTTAGCAAAACAACTCCAATATTTAAGATACTTCCTGTTCATCTCGCTTAGTCTTAGGACACCCTGTATAAAATCATATAGACTTGTACCTACTGTACATTATTTATTGCTTAATTTCTAAGATTTTAAATATCAACAGTTTTTTTGAAAACGCTTATTTCTAACATTTCATGATTTTGTTCGGAAGAAGATCTATGTGCGATTTTTCACAACACCACAGATTGAAAACGGTGAAGGAAAACATCGTGAGGAAACTTGTAAATCGGAAAAGGATTCTAAAAATCCTTCGAAGATATGTGAAAATACGAATTGGGGACCAATTCGTATTGAGCAAGCGTGGTGGACTATGCCTAACCCCTCTTCAGAGGAGACCTGAGCCCAGCAATGGGCAGTAATGGCTTGTTACAGTACAGTATATCTTGAAATATTTGAGTTGGAAAGAAGAAAGAAAGAAAGAAAATAATTTTATTAAACACACATAACACACTTAAAACACAAGATAAATAGCAAAATATAATTAACATAGTTTGTGTCTCCAAAAGGAATCTGCCTCAGCATATTGCTGCGATTAATACAGCGCTGGTTTTCAGGCAGAGCCTCAGAATGAAGGTACACACATAATTACTAAACAATAGAAACAACAATGAAATAAAATAAAATAAGAAAATAAAGACAAAAGAATTAAACCTGCACATGACAATTATCAATTAAATAACAAACAGATAGACTTTATAGGTTAAAAAACGTGTTACATAAGAGTTCATGTGTTCTCCGGTGATACAGGTTCAACCTAAAGCTAATGTTGTTAACAATAAATTTATTCTTATTTGATCGACACACATTTTATATCCACCATTTGAAGGTAAATCATTAGCGTGCATTGAACATCGTAAATCACTGATAACATCAGGAGAGTTCAGTGCACCTGCATTACGGGGACTAATCAATAACATTGTCATATTTTAGTGTTGGTTTTATAAAACTTTGTCGTTAAATGGTTTTTACGTCCTTTAGGGTCTCATATCTTGTAATTTTGTATCGTCGTCTGTTGATGAAGATGTCGGAAGTTAAATGCTAATAAAAGCTTATTTATTTATTTAATACCATATTGTAGGTACACTACGCGAGGCGAGCTTATCTCCATACTGAGTTTTTTTAGAGGAAATCCAAACAAAAATAAATCTTGTAAGAAATAGCACAAGCATTGACAACTTGCAAATTAACTTTGATTTTTTAACTGAATATATTTTGAAATTGTTACTTATTAACAATTTCAAAATAATATAATATGCGATAGTTACAATTAGTAGTTAATCTAGTATTTCATTCCTTCACGTCAGAACCTAATGAATTTTTGGTTATGTTAAAGTATTGCCTACTAAGTTTTGTAGGATACGTGACGTTGAATAAAAGTTGCCGATCCGATTGATACGAAGGAGGTTAAATTCAAAAACTAAACATAAAAAGTTGAGTGATAAAAGTTTAACAAAGATATTCTAAATTTGAAAATCCTAGATCATACCTTAACACACGAAAACTACATATTCTCACAACAAAATCCTCATTAATCAATCACAATGACACAGTTAGTACCGTCACGTCTTCGAGATGTTAAGAAATCGTCTCGGCTCGATTTCACGCTGCACGCTGTGAACTGGGTTTGTGGCAGTTCACTCAATGACAGCTTTTACTGAGCCGGCACAGTTGAGCACGCGAATGATTGAAAATTTCTTGAATTGACTGAAAGTGTTTAGTCACTGTGTGGTATAAACTATAAAATATAGTGGCTTGGTACTGTCTGTCTCATGTTTGATTTATCTTTAAACATACGTAAAAAAATAAATTAAAAATAGAGTAATTCTAGAAGAAGAAAATAATACATACAAAAAATAAATGTTGTAGAGAAACAGATAATTTTAGATATTTTTTATGTGAAGTTGCCTGAACCTTTACTTCGTAACGCAGACGAAGTTGTTCTGGTCTTCTACACAACTAGTTATTTATTCGTTCATGAACATAGCTATTTGGAAGAGTTCATAGTAAATTATACTACCTGCCACCTATATTATACATAGGTAATAAGTTTTTTAATTTTACTTAAAACCATAGATAATTCATTCGGCCCGAAAAATGAATCGTAATGCGCAGTTCTAAATGCAAAATTTTAAAAACACTAATTAACAAAACAGATGCGCTGTATCTGCAAAAGTAATAAGATGAATCCTACTTTCAAATGAATGTTACAACCATTAATATAGTTTCCAACTGCTAAAATATTATATTAATTTTAAATTCAAAGCAATCGTGACTGAAAAGTGCTAAGTAAGCAGCAACTACTTGGAAGGCTATATAGCCCGTAGACTCGTTTATCTAATTTCTAATAAAAAAGGGCGAAATAGTATTAACACTTGACTCCAAGTAAGGATGAATTCAGAATAAAGTATTATCCATGAATTTAGGCTGAACCCAAGTGTTTCATACAATGTAGATAGTTACCAAATACAAAACAAAAAACCAGTAACTATATTTTTAAGTTTTGCAGCATTTATTTCCTTGCAAAGTTAAGGTAAACAATGTGTTAATAACTGTTGTTGAGTAGAAAAGGCAAAATGTGGATTCTGGTACATAAGTTTGTATTGTCATGTTAATTAGGTACCTACTTCGGTTCGTGGGTTAGTTAATATGCCCACATTGTTCCGTAGTTGTAACAATGGACAAGCGTGGACGAAAGTATTAGCATGTGAGAGGAACTACCTATTGAAAGTGATCAAATGTTAATCAAAACTACTGGAGCGGGTATTTTTACATATTTTTTACTAGATGACCTGCGTAATTTCGTCTACGTCACAAAAGGGTATAATATAACATAAAGCTCTTCCCTCGGTAAATGGGCTATGCAATACTCAATTAACTTTTCAAATCGGACCGGTAGTTACTGAGATTACCGCGTTTAAAGAAACAAACTCTTCAGTTTTTTAATATTGTTTTAATAATTGAGCGGGTGTAGTTCCTAAACGTTTTTTTTTCTTTGTATAAATATCAGAAAGAAAAAATAGACTGACAAGGTTTAATTTTTAATAATTACACTAGTTATTGTGTTTTTGGTGTTGTTGGTGCTGTTAAAATAGAAGAAATAAAAGTATTTTGCTAGAAACTTAACACTAAGGGCTTAACGTATTTTTTTTTTTATATTGCAAGGTAGATAAACGAACATACGGCCCACCTGATGGTAAGCGGTCACAAAGAGGGGCCGTAATCTACCGCTATTTAATGGATATCAAGAATGTCAAAGGATACTGTGGGAACGAACTTATAATGCCTTAAAGACTCAACTTTTATTCGAAAAATAAAAACCACAGCGTTAAAACACCGTCTTCTAATATATTGTTCTAAATCAAATAACAACAAAATACCAGTAAATATGCTGTAACAGTAAACCTCTCTTGATTCATCGAAAAGTTTTCACAGGTTTCTTCACAACGTCATCCAATCTAAGATATTATACAGTTTCGTCAATTGTTGTGCAACTGATGTCGCAATAGTTTAGAAAGAACGTTATAAATATCATACATGACAAATGACTCACATACTTTCCATATCTACACGACAATGTAGCCGAACCAGCGTATTAGCAACCGAACTCATTGTATTATAATCAGTGTTGTCACTTTCCTCGGATTGAATGAGCAAAAAATAATAACAATGTTTGTTTATTTTATATTTCTTAACAGTAACAGCATGTAGGTCGTAGTGTTTAAATGAAACCTTTTTGGTTGCGATTTGCAAACTCTTTTGATGATCTGTCAAAATTGATTTTGAAATTCGAATGTTGTGGAAAAATTACGCGCTCTTTTTATTTTGCAGAGAATTGTTAATTTCATTTTTTAAATTAAATGCAGTCAAAGTTTAAAATTGAAAAGTTGAAAATAATTTAGAAACTATTTAATAAAATTTAATATGTATGGTGCTAAGAGTTAGAGTTTGCTGGCTATTCTAAATGCGTGTACGTAAGTTTTAGGTTAAGGTTAGATTTAAGTTTATGAACTAGTACTGAAGAAGTAAAAGAAAGTTACATTCAATGCAAGTTAAACAAAAGCTTTTAAAATATATTATTATGATAAAATATTCAAAATTCCTAAAAAATGATTTTCGCTCGACAGATGATGGCTGTGGCAAGAGTCAATGCCACTTAAAAACTAAGATCGAATCGATCGATTACCACAGACTATATACCATTTAAAATCATGTTTTCGTACATTTCAGATGTGTAGCGGGTGATGCGTGTGACGTCAATGGGCGGGCGCGTGGCGGCGCTGTGGTGCGTCGCGACGCTGCTCGCCGTGGCCGCAGCTTACACCGTCGACTGCAACCACGAGTACGCAGACTGTGACACCGAACTAAGTAAGTTGTATAGGTTACACGTACATTTAACTGAGCCGCAACGGATTGCCGTTTCAATCCGCTCGTTATACGTTATAGCTATGTCAAAGCTCACAGGATTTATCTACAAAATGGCGCGGTTTTTTCGAATTTAATGCTCACGTCATAAAAGTAGAGGTAATGTGTTAGATTTTCCAATAAATATTGTCGTTGCCCGGCTAAATGTGCAAGCTCGTAATTAATTTCGACAGAGACGGAAAAAAACTTCTTGTTGCAAAAAAAAGAAAAATAAAACAATAATTGCACTTCTTAAATTGAGGCTAATAATTGATTTGAAACATGACGTCGAGGAAAAATATATTCTAAATCCAATTTTTAAAAGCAGTTTTCAAACTTGTATTTGTTATGCGAATTCATCCTCTTAAGATCAGAGATCTACATTGCGTGCTTTTGTAAACTATAATCAAACATCAAAGGAAACATTGTAATCATCTTATAATAAAAATAAAACCGGTCCAGTCATTGTTTTAATCGAAATGTGTAACGGTTTTTGCAAGTTGTTTGAATAAAAAAATGTATAGGTATTTACTTTAACGGGATGTTATCTGATCTTAATAACTTTGCCTAATTGACTTTAAAATCATTGTTGTGTGTACCTGTAGATAACGTAGTAAATGTTCTTTTTTTTTTTTTTTTCTTTATTGCCTTGTAGGCAGACGAGCCAACGGGCCACCTGATCGTAAGTGGATACCGTCGCTCATGAACCTCTGCAATGTCAGGGGACATTGAGGGGTCGCTACGCTTAAACACTTCGTAATAAACTTGATATTGCGATGGCCACCACTTACCATGGGTTGTTCATTTGTTTACTTATCATATTATTATAATAATTATAAAAAATACACAAGACATTTTCAGCAGTCTTGTAGAAATTGTCAAGCGTCACGCCATGAACCGTAACGCCGTACTTGAATTTCATGAAATGATAATAAAAAATTAAGTGTACCGTATGGCCGTTTATGAACAAATTGTGGTCTTCATCGTCTGCGTTACAAAAGACGGAAATATCCCGTTGTTTCTTACCAACCATAAACAGCCGCTCATTGAACTGTGACTGTATTTTGCTAAAATAAAAATAATTTAATCAAATATTTAAATATGTTCTCAATTAGTAGAGTATCGACGTAGATACAATTTTTATCAGCATTGTCTTACAGAGAGCAGTCGTACAATTCCGTCATCCTTTTAACCATCACGCCATCATTACAAATCCACAAATAATAGCCAATAACCTAACAAAAAACCTTCCCAAATTAACAAAGAACTTTTTCTACTAAACCACACATTATGATTATGAATAGAACTAATAATTCATGCAGGAAGATCGTGTTTGGTGTATTAGGTCGACCACGTTTGGCCCGAGTCTTTTTTTGTACGCATCGGTCGGTTTATGTTTAAACGTAGTCGGCCACGACGCGGAACGGATCGGAAACGTGACGGAAGACAGCTATGAAGAATTTATGGTAACAAGTGATTTGATAAAAAATTGATAAATAAGATTTTTTTATTGAAGAGGTTTTAATTAAATGACGTCGGTTGTAGTCACCGTCAAGACAAGTGGATGCAAACAGCATAAGATTGGTCGTTTTGGCTAAATTTGGTAGAGGCCTGTGTTTAGCTTTGGATGTCCAATTGCTGTTGTTGATATTAATTTACATTATTTACATTTAGTTCCAGAAATCTGTGCTTTCAAATTTAAAAATGCAGGCACCAATATCATATACGCTTGCAATACGAACTTCAATATTCAAAACTGCATTTGCGAAGTTAGTTGTTGTAATCGTATTGTCACCAGTTATTTCGGTTTACAAATAAAAAACTAAAGTTACTTAATAGAGCAGTGATCTCAAAGCTTAATCTAACAAAAAAGATAATCTTAGTTTAAGTTATTGAACTTTGATTGAATCCGAAGCATCAGACTCCGCTATTTGTACCGGTCTGTGCCGTTCTGCTCTGTTGGCCGAATAATTTCGTAGATTTTTTGTTTCTAATCTATCTTTTATGATAGGTTCTCTTGATGATTGCAGTATTTTTATTACTGAACTTTATTGTAGTTTCTATGGAATTAAGGTTTTTAATGTTTTTAGTTAAAATAATCGTTAATAAGTAGTTCATTAATCAGAGTTAGTTACTTGTTATTTTTATTTGTGACTACAAAAACAATTTTTTATACCAATACGTTACTTAAAATCAAATGATATATGATAATAATATACATATTTGATCAATACAAGTCGTATTGGGAAGTAACTGTGAACCATATCGTCACCTTTACCAAAATTTTCGAAAAAAACTTGTATTTCCAGTTCCTACACAAAACATGAAACAAAACAAAATAAGGAATCCGCGATATTGTTATTTGTATCGATGAGTCAGATCTTCGGTTCATTCAGCCAAATATTGTTTCTTTGTTTTGTAATTCTTTACGCCTAAACAGTTTAATCCGATTAAAATTTACTGAGATAGACGATATAAGCAAATACAACGATTTTTATACTGTAAAAATGGGATTAGGAGACTAAAAATGATTTATATATATATGATTTATATATATAGATATGAGACACGGCACCTTCTTGGGTCCCCGCTCGCACTCACATGCGTTGGGGACCCGAAACTCTTAGGGGGCCAGAATCCGGGCGAGATCCCGGTCCCGGCCCCCTGCTCGACGGCGGCGGGTGGGTAAGTTGAGAGTGGCATACAGCCTCTCTCTCTCAGCCCCCGCCACCTGCTTCTGCGAGATGGTGGACTCGCAGAAGTCGAGCATCGCCTTCCAGGACACGTCGCTCTCGAGCATCGACGCCGCGACGCCCGGGAGCGACAAGTCCGGACCTATTTGTTGGACCAGGACACAGCGCTGCCTCTCCCATGCGGGGCAGCGCGCGAGCGTATGCTCCGGCGTGTCCTGGTCACATCCCACGCAATGGTGGCACCTCGACCTATTAGTACCTAACTTTATTTTGTGTAAGAGATGGACTTGTTTACAAATTTATTATGACGAGAAATGAAGATCGTGTTACAAAATGAACTATGGATTTGGAAGTAGATTAATGCAAGAGGTAAGCAAAAGCATAAATAGATTGTACCTATACTGAAATTTGGTAAAAGGACTACAATATTATAAATTACCTAAGAGATTAAAAACGGGATAAGATAAAATTAAGTTAAAAAAAACTTGAGAGTCATGGGACACCGGAATAGAACGAAGTTCCTTTCGATTAAAACATACCTTGTATTTTTTTTCTTAACGTAACGCGCGATAAAGAACGTGTTCTAAAAGATTTTGATCACAGTGCCATCTAGCGATAATTATAATCATGTAAAACAAATAAAGAGTCGTGACAACTTATCGTAAGATTTTTTTCCGTCTAGCCCCCTTTCACAACGCGCGATAAGGAACTTCGTTCCAATAGTAGACAAAGCACAATGCAACATTCTCGTCACTTTGTTCAAATATTCTAATTTAAGAAGTTTTCTCAAGGTTAAATTTAGTAAATGTAGTTAAAAGCTTATTCTTGTAAACGCGACCAACCAAAACAAAGTTTCCTTTTAAGGAAATATGTTTTACAATAGCATATCACTAAGTCAGTAAAGGTTTTTACAAGACATAGGTACCTTCTTATTCAAAATGTTACTTGAGGCACTCGATTCAAATTGTTTTAAGTTAGCGTTTTATCGTGTTGCGATTGGATCTTTTTCGAGTCGAATATTAATAACAAGTTACAATTAAGATAGATTCAGATAGAGAAAATCCACCTGAGCCATTTTACGATTATCTCATTTCGGTTATTAACGAATAACTTACCTTGTTGGCATATATTTGAACATTTAATATAATAAGTCAATCAAACGTTGTAACTCTCCGACTTGTGTCATATGTAAAAATGGTACATATAGAAGACCATGTCAATCTTCAACCTAAAAAAATTTACTTCACCAAAAGAAATATCTGTTTTTCTGTGCAGCTTATTCTTTAACACTAAGGAATCGGCATGAATGATTTTATCAAAATAAAAAATTGATTCTCCATTTTAAGAAGTCGTGACTTCACGGATACCTTTTACGTAGAGACGGTCCATCCGTTGCGGGTTTTTGTGAAGGTTCCAGTGTTCATTACTTGGGGATCGAAGTTTGTAAACAAGTGTGTCTAAATATTACGAGTACCTTAATTGTGTATTGTGTTAAATTGTGTAGTCTACCATAATAATTCTCTTACGATGGTTTTAAAATCTAAAGACAGATAGAGAGATGTGTACTATTCGTGTTATGTAGTTTTATTGCTTAGGTACTATACCATACCAATACCAGTAGTTATTCTCGCCTACCTCTGAGTTTCTTGCTGGTTCTTCTCAGTTGGGTCGCGTTCCGAACCAGTAGTAAATTCATGATGCGCTAATAAGTTGGTTTCGGGCAACTGTTAGTATTCCCATCCTATCCTATACCTACTCAGCCGAGCCCCTCCTGAGCTCGCACCCCATCATGGTCAAGCTGTAAAGGCCCCCAAGGGCCAACAGCGACTTCTCTATCAAAAAAAAAAAAAACCAGTAGTACCAGCTATTTGCATGAAATTACAGTAGTTTGTATTGCTAAAAACTTTAATATGCTAGTATTTGTATATGAGACTACATTTCTAAAATTCCTGACTTACATATTTTCTAACATAAAAAAGGAAAAACATCTCACAAAGGTGTCAAAGTTTGACACAATCATGTCGTGCAATTATAAAACGAAATGTTCCAAAACCAATTTTATTCTTCAAACAATAAAGGCTAGATCTTACTGATTCAAGCGATGCTACGTGCAATCAAAGCTTTTTATAAGTGTCATTTTGATCGTAATTACCAATCGGGTCGATTGACTAACTAGACGTTAGTCAAGACCGCCTAATTAGGAATGGTGCCGTCATACGTTTTAGGTGAAAACCGGGACTAGTTCTTGTGCAATGAAGTATCTAGAATCTGCCTAGTATTAGTTCTATAAATCGATGTTAGTATTGCAAGCTGATGAGTCAAAGGCTGGTTACACTTGCTTATAAAATTCCTTGAATGAGAAATGACCATTGACTGGTAAACGTCTCGTTTGACTACCAGAAGCTATAGGTACTGAACTGATTAAGATTGTGAAAACCAATTGAATACACTGTAATGTCGGTTGATCAACTGACTATCAAGAACTAATCTTATTTAATAAAACTAGCTGCCCCGCGCAACTTCGTCGGCGCCAATCTCAATTCAATGTCAACTATTCGATTTTTTTCTCGCTGTAAATACCATCCTTGAACTTCATCGAGAATTTAAAAAAACAACAATTTCTAAAATAAATATAGCCTAAGTTACTCCTTATAACATAAACTATCAGTCATTGAAAGTCAGCCCGTCCGAATCGGTCTAGCCATTCCAGAGATTAGCCAGACAGACAGTGGCCTCATATTTATGAGTTCATCGTCTACGCAAAGAACTCATAAAGACGCTTCATTAGAGTCTAAACGCGATGAGGTTATCTTGCTTATTGACAGAGTTCCCATAGCCATCTTCCAGCTCCATCATCAGACCTTGACATTCATCCTCTACGCAAAGATCTAATCAGGACGCTTCATTAGAGCCTGAACACGATGAGGTTATCTTGCTTAATGACGGAGTTCCCATAGCCACCTACCAGCTCCATCATCAGACCTTGACATTCATCCTCTACGCAAAGATCTCATCAGGACGCTTCATTAGAGCCTGGACACGATGAGGTTATCTTGCTTAATGACGGAGTTCCCATAGCCACCTACCAGCTCCATCATCAGACCTTGACATTCATCCTCTACGCAAAGATCTCATCAGGACGCTTCAGTAGAGCCTAAACATGATTGGCTGGGTCGATTTGGATGGGACTTTCAATGGCCGAGCTTATGTAATAAAGACTAACTTTTTTTTTTTCAGTTGTAGGAAATCACCGGATATGTGGGAGTTGAACCGCACTAAAACCTCCAACCGCTCACACTCATCGTCCAAACCCCGGCTGAGGCCAGAACCCAGCACGGGGTTTGTAGGGACGGCGCGACGCGTTACGCGCTCGGCACTCTTTCCAGTCGAAATACGATTTACTCAATATCACTGGTTCCGCCGGCCACTTTAGTCAGAGCTCCAGTTGCGACGATTCACCATATAAATTGGAGATCTCTTTATGTTGGCCAAGAAAACGTAATACCCATCGACGTTATTTCACTTCTAACTTTTTTAATACTGAACCGATTTTGATAAAACAACGACTAAATGTTAAGTGAGACTTGCCATAATACATTACAAAAAACCACAACTAAATTGGTTCAGCCGGTTCGGAGATTAGCGTGCACAAAGATAGAGACAAACAGACAAACAGATAAACAGACAAACAGACAAAAAAATCTAATTGCATTTTTGGCATCAGAATCGATAACCAAACACCCCCTGCTAGTTTTTTTTTTGATATTTTCAATGTACAGAATTGACCTCTCTACGATTTTATTATAAGTATAGATTAAATATGTTTTTTTGAGCTCCTAGTTAAAGTTCTTAATTATGCGTGTTAATTTAATGACGATTTTCATTATGAAAAGAGTCTCAATCATCCACAGTCTATCCTCAATCAGTCCTTTTGTCATCATCATCAGCCTATAGACGTTCACTGCTGGACATATGCCTCCCCCAAAATTCGCCAGAACGGCCGGTCCTGCGCTATCTGCATCGAAATCCAGTGACCTTCCGCCTTTTCTGAACTCAAGTAATGATGATATTATGTGTATTGGCATGGACACTAAAATATTGAAATCTCTTCGAACTACCTAGAAACTGTGTTAGAAAGTTATCATAAAGTAATGTGCAAACCATGTCGATTTGAATGTTGATTTTATTTCACGGTTTGCTTTACGTAACAATTCTGAGGCCGTAAAATATGTGTTAAAACATTATCCAATTGATTTTTTATTGGTAATAGATTCGATTTCGTTTTGTAATCATTAACTCTTAAAGAATGTGCGGTTACGTACTTAATTTTAATGTTATGTGTTACTCTATATCTTTGTAAACGTTAAATTTATTCATTGATTTAATTTCCACAAAATCGTAATATGGCGAAATTAATGCCTAAGGCATTCTCTACCAGTCAACCAAAGGTGGTGTAGTGTAGAGAGTATGGTAAGTGCTTGGCTGATAAATAAAAATTACACATAACATAACTAAAATTGAATAAGTTTCATGTTTCTCATTTTCTATATTATTATTGAGTACACTTAATAACATATAAAAAAACTTATATAATATATTTCAATTTACACAGTCTACAAACACTTTATGACGCCCGAAAAGAAGACCAAACTCTTGGATTTTAAGTTAATACAACATTCTATAATCAATGTTTATGATCGACAGATAGACGCACAAAGATTGCCTCTTATCATTAAGTTATACACAAAACTGATCTGCACAATATAATTCACAAACTTTCTCACAATAGATCACACAATATCCCACGGTCGTCCACTTTCACTAGACGCTTCTCAATCTAATACATAAATTGTTACAAGGTCAAACCAAACAATGGGTCATGCCATTTAGTTCAAAATGACTTTATAGACTTTATAGGAGTGAATCAATATTTTTGTTACCTTGTTTGAAGTGAAGACGCAATTTCTGTTGGTACCTAGAGTAATTGTGATGTTAACATTTGAGAAGTTGTTTGGTGATTACAGTGCTGTGTTTTATATTCTTGATTGTGTAGAAAGAGAGATCAAAGTAGTTTAATAACTGTATCATCATCATCAGCCTATAGACATCCACTGCTAGACATAGGCCTCCCCAAACCTCGACACAACGGTCGGTACTGCGCTGTCTGCATTCAGTGACCTCCCGCGATCCTGACCAGGTAGTCGGTCCATCTTGTGGGAGACATGCCTACGCTGCACCTAAGATCTGTATATTTTACCTTAATTAAAGAAGCAAATAAAATTATTTGATGATTTGGTTGACTGGAGAATGCCTAAAGCATTAAGTCCGCCATTATATCATTTTGTGCATAAAGTTGAATAAATATATATAGAATATCTGTTAGGTATTAAATTGAAAAGCAAAATACCACATCAAAGAAAATAATAGTATGCTTACCTATAATAACTAAATAGAAAAACCATAGAAATTTCAAGTAATCCAAAAATGACATAAGTTCTAGAAAGCTTCAGGTAATTCATTTGACCCTCAAAATCCTCGCTTAAAGTCACTGTACTGTGTACCTACTGTATCAACCTGTTACTGCCCACAGCTCAGCTCAGTTTTCCTCGTAAGAATCCTAATGTGCGTAGTGGTATCCTAATTCTTCTGGCGGATTTAGGGCTGAAATCTTGAGTTAACACTGCTGTGGCGAACATTTCCGTCGCAGTTGAAGCGCATCGCGTGCGACGTAATTCTGCGCGCGCATGTTCTTTCCCGAGCGCGAACGAGGAAGACCGAATGAACAGACAGATGTCATCTACAGGCTCTTGGTGAAAACGCTGACTTCTCGCATTTCGATTTTAATTATTTCTATTTCTGTTTTTATTGTAAACTAGGTGACCCGCGCAACTTCCTCTGCGTTACAAAGAGGTTCAAAAATTGTAGTCTACGTGTTATTCTGATGTATAAGCTATATTGTGGTAAAGTTTCATTCAAATCCATTCAGTAGTTTTTACGTGAAAGAGTAACAAACATACATCCATACATACAAACTTTCGCCTTTATAATATTATTATGATATCCTAAAATATACGTTTTACATCAATTTCGGATCGTTCATCATTAATTCCTTCACACTGCCTTCGATTAAAGTACCTATAATATAGATATAGTACAAAAACATTGACCTATTAATGATGATTATTTGATTGCAACCGCACCGTGATTGTGGAGTCGTGACGATGTGTAATCGTGTACTAGGCCTACGTACGACCTTTATGTGTATTTCGTAACTATTCATCACTTAATGTGTTATGTATTTAACTTTGTTTAAGAGTATATTCTGTAATTTAGAAGTGGTATCTATAAGTTTATACTAAATTATTTCCTCGTTGATTTACATCAATGTGCTTCTGATTTTGTTAATACTAAGAATAAATTATTACGTCTACTCTATGTTAACTTTAGGATTATTTCTATGAATTCAGAGAGTACTTTTTGCGTGCAAAATGTCAGCTCAATCGGAAACCGAGATGTTTATCAAATTTAACTAGCATGATTCCACCCGAAGTTACAAAAAAATATCTACATAGTTACCTCCAGTGCAAGTTAACATAAAGCTTGTAATTATTCTTAAAAGTTTCAATATTATTAGTTTAAATTGCGATCGTGGTAATTAATATGAAGTAAGTACAATATTAGAATAATTTTATGTATTTACGCAGACGGTCACTGTCCAGTACCATTGTTTGTTAATGCGTGTATTTTCGTGCAACTATGTAGTACAATATAAATTGTATTTCAATTAATTGTATTTTGCTTTTATTTTGTACAGCTACTCCAAGATATTTCCAGAAATATTTTATTATTTCTTTTACTCTTATAATATTACTAGCCGTCCCGTGCAACTTCGCAAATTAAATAAATTAGGGGTGGACTACCCCTAACATTTAGGGGATGAAAAATAGATGTTGGCCGATTCTCATAGGTACCGGATAAGCACAAAAAATTTCATCAAAATCGGTCAAGCCGTTTCGGAGGAGTTCAAGTTCGAACACCGTGACACGAGAATTTTATATATTAGATATTAGATATTAGAGCTCAATAAACTTGCAGCAAGATAAACTGTACCTGATCCAGAGAAAAACCAGCAGTTGGACAGCAGTAGCGTGATTATCATGTGCTAAACGTTTTTGTTGGTTGATAATAAAATTTCATTTGTATCCACTTGTATTAATCTAAAGCACATCAAACTGCATATAAATAGTATTATTTACCGAATAATTCATTAACAAACTAGACGAATTAGCTCGTGAAATATAAACTCTCAACAATATCATTAACATAGTAAAAATAACTGTATCATTTACTTACTTACTTTCGAACTACCAAAAAAACTGGGTTACAACTTGCATACTATCAACAGTCAAGATGCCAATGACTCAGTAGCGGTAAAGGTTCACATAATTGGTTGCGTAAATCGCGTCCGACATCCGTTTGCGATCAACACGGATGACTGGGCGATCGCGTGCTATCATTCATTCAAGAATTATTCAATAGTTGGTGCAACAGGAATCACACAGTTTAGTTTTGTTTATAATATAATACGTGGCACTTTCCTTATGCCGAATATTCTATGCCGAATTATCTACCGCGACGTCCGGGGGTGACGGGGCGATACGTGAGCGACAATCGCGAGCGCGTCCTTTCACCCCTACCAAATCGGATGTTGAGCGCGAAGGGCGGCAGGTTTTAGTGCGGTTCAACCCCCACATACCCCACTCGCGGGGTGAGTGGTAGTCCAGAGATTTCCTCCCGTCAAAAAAAAAAAAGCCGAATATTATGATTTTCTAGATTTTTTTCCGAATCAGAAACACTATTGAGGGGTCTAATGATATATCATGATTTGTAAGTTATCAAGTTCGGAGTATTAATTAAATTAATCCAGTGATGTGGGTTTAGTTTTCTCCAAAATCGAC
Organism: Trilocha varians; assembly: GCA_030269945.2. Classification (NCBI taxonomy): domain Eukaryota; kingdom Metazoa; phylum Arthropoda; class Insecta; order Lepidoptera; family Bombycidae; genus Trilocha; species Trilocha varians. The sequence goes on along the minus strand of AP028273.1, from coordinate 8,096,248 downwards.
TCCAGAAGACTCTCATTTTTTTTTTATTGCCAGTAGGCAGACGAGCCAACGGGCCACCTGATCGTAAGTGGTTACCGTCGCTCATGAACCTCTGCAATGTCAGAGGACATTGAGGGGTCGCTACCTACGACCTAACTTTAAGGACCCTCCTCAAGCCTCGCTTGAAGAAGGACAAGTCATAGCGCTCTGGGAAAATTTCTCGTTTTATAATTCCATCAACATTTTTAGCTAGTTCACATTTTGGAAAAGATATAATGTGACAGTTATATTTCTATTTATTACAAACGAAACAGATGTTTTAAACATTCAAGGTTTAAATACAAGTTGATATTAATCAGAACATTGATTTATTATCGGTATTACGTTAAGCGACCTCAAATCGGCCTTAGTCTTACATGTAGGTTAACTTAAGGACACTACGGACCGGTTAAAACATTATTTGTGTTACTTAAATCAATCTACAATCGTTTAACTAGGATTTAATCTTCTGTTAACCTGATTCTTGGAACAGGTTCTGTAACTTTGTGTAGTGTTTATCGGGATCTTGCTATCTTATGAACGACTATTTACCCATTGTTAGGTAGACAGTAAGACTGTAAGCTTTTTTGGTAAAACGATAATGTTAGCTGTGGCATCCAATAATAACGCGCGAGATCCTGAATCGCGGTTACGACATTTGCAGAAATCTTCGCATATATACGACATCTGAAATCTACTACAGAGGGCTTCGGCCTGACCGGGAATACACTACCTCGCCCGGTCAGAGATCTCCCTTTGGCCATAAGACCACTATAACCACATTAACTAATTGAACCATTAGTCTAGTTCTAGGTTCGATTGAAACTTCTTTACTGACTGTTCTTTTCTTAATCTTAATCCTCTTTGATTTTATCAATAAAATCTTTGGTGAACATATTACATCTGTCGACGCACGATGTAGGTATTAAAAAAAATAATACTAAGGATTTTTTAAAATTAATTATGCTGATTTTAACAATTTGTATTCTAACACAAAATACTTATAAACAACAATAATCATTTTGACTAACATTTCCGTGCTAAATACTTAAGAAACCCGTTTTAAGTTAGGTCGTCAATTCCAAATGCTGTTTACTATCAAATAAACCGGCTCAGCGTGTGCGCATTTAGTATCTTATCGACAGATATTTGAGGCCAAGTTGCGGATTCTGTGTACTACAAATAATAACATAGATATACTAAGGTTAGCAAAGATCAACTGATATAAGGGTTAGGGTCTTTTACATACATTATAAGTACTTACGTTGTAAAATATATCTCTTCTTTCTTCTTTAGAACCTTATCCCTTTCAAATGGGGTCTGCGCAATATGTTTTAGCTCTCCATTAATTCCTAATCTGGCATAAGTCCTCTGTCACGCCGCAAATTTTCATATCATCATACATATTCTACTTAATTAAAATACGAAAATTTGTGAGTATGGATGTTTAGATGGATGATTGTTATTTTTACAACCAACACTACTGAATGAATGCGGACTGAACAATTAGTGAATCTATCACAATAAATTAACTTCTAAATTATCTAGAGATGCCAAAATTGTTATTCTCTAATTGAGAAATATTGAACTTGTCCGAAAAGATACATCCTTTATTACAAATTCTTTTAGATAACAAAGTTTTAGAACTATTTATTCGGACGGATCATTTTAGCTTTTTTTATTTAACAAGCTTCGTTCTGCCCATTATATGAAACTTATACGATTTTATGCGCAAGATCAATTTGTAATAGGCACTGAGCATAAATCTTAAATATGATACTAATAAATAAAATATCAAGATCGGATATCGATAATATCAACTTCAGGGTTGAATATACTTCCGATTTAAAGAGTTAAACGATTAAAAACCTTATTTATATATACTAGATCTGGTTTTAAAGTAACGTTGGATCAAAACGGTAAATCTTGGTTGCTGACCATGATCCAATTTCTGATCAGCTAGTTGACTTATTTTAGTTATACATCCGCACTTGTTTAATGTTTGCAATAGTTTCAATGAAATCAAAAACTGTAGAAGACTTAGAAACGTTGTAATGATATAATTTATTGTTACAGGTAAAATAGTCAATGAAGATGAAGAAGTGCCATCAACGACGTCGTCACAGGTAGCGGAGACAACTCCATCTCCCAAGCCAAGAATAATAGAAGTAACAGAAAATATTACTGAAATAGAAACAACTACAGGAGCAGTAGAAGTTATCGAACCTAAACCAAAACCTAGACTACTAAATTTAAATGTAGATGAACTTCAAAACTTTGCCAATGCACTGCATAATCAAAGTATTGAGAAGAATAGTAAAAAAGGTTTAGATTTAAGTGATGTAAATCTCGATGAAGAGGAAGATGAAATTCCTCGAATGCACGAACATAAGAATAAAGATATTCAGGATAAATTTTATTCAAATTTACAAGCTCCTTTCCATCATTTGTTGAATAATGAACGAGGCTCAGATGAAATTGAAATGTGTAAAGAAAACGAAATTAATTATAAGGTATGTATATTTTACTGAAACTATAGTATAAAATATCCTACTGATAGGCTCACCAGGTACTGATATATTAGGAACCACGAAACTAGTTGCAGGATCAGAACTTAAATTACTATCATCAATCTGTATTCAAAGTTTGATAAAACTTTTCTAGATTAATTTGTTCTCATTAAAAATGAAAAAAAACAACTAGTTTACTTAGTTTAATGTAGATGCCCATTTTATAATGCAGTAGATAGAATTAAGTTCTTTCAACCTCAATTTTAAAGTTATCGGCCACAATAATTATCGTTCAAGGTCGGAGAACACATGTACAGAGGATGTGAAGAATCTTGCGAGTGTACTCCTGGAGGAATCTTCGATTGTTCCCCGCGGTGTAAACATCCTTATATCAGGAGTGGAAGGCGACTGAATGATCCACTTTGCTTTGAATCTCCTGTTGATGACTGCTGTTCTATTATAGCTTGTGCTACTGGAAATGGAGGTATATAGGATTATGTTATAGTATACCTATAGACTAATGACTTTCAATTGTGGAACTCGGAGATGTTAAGGGATTTGGTCATCGTTTACTAATAGAGGTTGGGGACTTCACAATTATCCAAAGGGTTCTCTTCTTTTTATTACGCATATTTTCTATAAATGATTTCTTTCACTGTGGTGACCAATAATAACGCGCGAGATCCTGAATCGCGGTTACGACATTTTCAGAAATCTTCGAAGAAATATCAGAAATCTGAAATATTTGTACGACATCTGAAATCTACTACAGTGGGGCTTCGGCCTGCCCGGGCATACACTACCTCGCCCGGTCGGAGATCTCCCTTTGGCCGTAGTCCACTGTACCCACATTCACCACCCTTAGTCAATAAGGTTCTGATAAATTGCACTTAAATCTTTATACTTATGTAAAGATTTAGAGATCCAAACCGTTCGGATTTGATCTTCATTCTTTTACATTATAGACAAATAGAGAAGTCCGAGGTCTAAGAAATCCAGTAAAAACCTTTAAATAAATATTACTAATAATCTAAATAATATTGGACCTCATTTTGGAAAAATATCTGGTCGGTGCCCATCGGTCACTCCGAGGGGGAGTGGACTGAGACGGTCGGGCGCTCGTGCGAGTCTATTACAGACATGAACACCGTAGCGATCACGCCGATTGACGTAGCTTGTGCGGTGCGTTCGGCCCCGAACTGGAAAAGTCCGGGACCGGATGGGCTGCACAGCTACTGGCTGAAATGGATACGCAACTCGCACGGGCGCATGGCTGCTCAGTTTCAACAAGCCCTTGAGTCGGGAACCCTCCCAGATTTCATGACATCAGGAGTCACTCATCTGATATACAAATCTGGCAATACCTCGGACCCAAAAAACTATAGACCAATAACATGCTTACCCACCATCTATAAGCTACTTACATCCATTCTGAGAAACAAAATTCAAATACATATCTCGGCAAACGACATAATGTCACCTTCTCAGAATGGGTGTAAGATAGGGTCTCGGGGTACAAAGGATTTGCTCCTCATTGACATGGCTATTACGCAACAAGTTCGTCGAGGCAAAAAGGGTGTCCATATGGCTTGGATAGACTATAAGAAAGCGTATGATTCGGTGCCCCATTCATGGCTAATGAGAGTTTTAGAGCTTTATAAAGTACATCCCACTCTACGCTCCTTTCTTAGCTCATGCATGGGTCAGTGGTCTACGTTTCTTCGTCAACCAGGACATATTGGATCTCCGGCCTCCCCGAGCTTGATAAGGATAAGGCGGGGTATCTTCCAGGGTGACAGTCTGAGTCCTTTGTGGTTCTGTCTGGCGCTTAATCCTCTAAGCACGTTGCTTGGAGATTCAACGCTAGGCTACCGACTCAAGAGAGGGGGTGAGCCCATTTCACATCTCTTGTACATGGATGATCTAAAATTATTTGCTTCTAAAAATCTGACCTAATAACTTTACTCAAAATAACCGACAATTTTAGTAAAGCTATTGGAATGGAATTCGGAGTAGATAAGTGTGCGGTCATAGATATACAGAGAGAAAAAATTGTAAACTCTGAGAGTTTGCAACTTAGCCAAAGTGAGGTGCTCAGATCTCTTTCTGAGTCGGAAACTTACAAATACCTTGGAATGTTCGAAGCTTTGAGTATAGTCGATGCAGATATGAAACAATCGGTGAGGGATCGTTTCTTCGGCCGCTTGGTAAAGGTTTTGAAAAGCCTCTTATCTGGCGGAAACAAGATCCGAGCCTTCAATGGTTGGGTCATGCCTGTACTGACGTACTCCTTTGGCATTCTAAAGTGGACGCAATCGGAACTAGATGCCCTGGATAGAAAAGTTCGGCGACTGCTGACGGCATACAGGATGCACCACCCACGTTCATCTGTTATGAGGTTGTATATTCCTCGGAAGTGTGGGGATCGTGGCATGTTAAATGTCAAGGACCTACACAACCGAGAGGTAAACAACCTTCGGGAATATTTCCTTAAGGTAAGCGTGGGTATGTACCGTAATGTAGCAGCAGTTGATAAGGGACTCACTCCGCTGTCCTTAGCGAACGAGAATTGGCGGACGCTAAAGGTAATGAGTGTGACGGATCGCACGGACGTATGGAAGAGCAAGGAACTACACGGACGGTTCTACCGGGCCCTTATGAGCCCCGATGTAGATCAGTTAGCCTCTGTATCTTGGCTACGGTACAGTAACCTCTTCGGAGAGACTGAAGGTTTTGTCTTTGCAATTATGGACGAAGTTATCATGACGAACAACTACCGAAAATATATTCTAAAGGATGGGACGGTCGACATTTGTCGGGCATGTCACCGTCCGGGAGAGTCTATTAGACATATCGTTTCCGGTTGTTCTCGTCTTGCTAACGGCGAGTACTTGCACAGGCATAACCAGGTAGCTAAGATTATCCACCAACAACTTGCTCTGAAATACGACCTTGTTGAAGCCGCTGTACCTTATTACCAGTATTGGCCTCAGCCGGTTCTCGATAATGGTCATGTAACGCTCTACTGGGACCGATCTATTATCACTGACAGGACTATTGTTGCCAATAAACCTGACATAGTGATAATAGATCGGGACGCGCATCGGGCAGTGCTGATCGATGTCACCATTCCGCATGACGAGAACCTTGTGAAGGCAGAAAAAGAAAAACAGCTAAAATATTTGGACTTGGCCCACGAGGTGACCGACATGTGGCGTGTTGAATCGACCATCATTGTTCCGATCGTTGTATCTGTGCACGGTCTAATAGCGAAAAGCTTCGACCGTCATCTTGAGAAGCTTTCGCTCCCCAGCTGGGTAAAGGGCTTGATTCAGAAGGCGGTCGTTCTTGACACGACACGTATTGTGAGGAGGTTCCTCTCTTTTGAGCCCTGACCACTGATGGCTTGGGTCGTAGACCTCGTCTTCAGTGGGCCTCTGTTTTTTATATTGTATTTTTAAATTTTATTCCTTTGTTAATTTTTTTAAAAATATAATGTAAAAAATAAGTGTAAATAAATGAATACAGGATTAAATAATATTTCAGAGAATAAGCCAATGAAACTAGAAGTGTGTAGGTATGGTAATGATACATACCCAGTCGGTACCAAGTGGCACATCGGATGTGAACAGTCCTGTACATGCGACCCCAATTCCGTGGTAACTTGCAAACCGAGGTAAGAAAACTTAAAAATTGCTGTCTTACTGTTAGTATAAGATGCAACATTTAATTATGGATATCAGTGAATAGTAAAAAAATAAAACTTTTATGCACACATACATTTTAATATTCCGTTTATAAAAATACATAATAATTTTAAATGAATGGAAAATCTACTCTCGCAATAATACGGAATAATATGTCACACTGACGGACTCAGGTCTCCTCAGAAGAGGGATTAGGCAATTCCAATTCACTTTTGCAATTTGCAGTTTTCCTCACAATGTTTTCCTTCACCATCTTTTATTTAAAAGTAAAATCTAATACAAAATGCTAATATTCCAGATGCAAAGACTACATTCCATCTGACAAATGTATCAACGTCCAAGATCCCAACGATGCTTGTTGCGAGATACAAGTGTGTGATGTCTCACAGGACGTACATGAGGAACCTCCTGATAATGTCACCGTGTCTACTGTTAGTACTAGTGAGGTGAGAATATATAATAATGATAATGAAGTAAATTTTACAATTGTAAGAGATTTGAGTAGTGCCAAAGGACATAAATTTCGAAAGTTGTAGCACTACGTAACTATAGATAAAACATTAAACCCTCACAGAATATAGAGCTTGCTTGAACGCTTAGGAAAAAATATATTTTATATACGATACATTGTTTGGTTTAGTGTCAATGACGTATATAATTTTCACAAAATATAATTTCGTTACAGCACACAGCAAGAAGTTATGAAACGTCAGACGAAATTAAATCTACAATGAGACCTCTCGTTTTATCTGAACCAATAGGATCAGTAAAAGTACTTAACAATAATTCAGTACAAGTCAACCTAATCCATATGAATACAACCGAAGACCCAATACATCTAATGCTTAGCGACGATGGAGGAAAAACATACCAAGATATAGAACTTAAATATTCAAATCTAATTTTAAATTTAAACGGTGGTAAAGATTATATCCTAAAAACCAAAGAGACTGGAACAAAATTCAATTTTACTATAACTGCCACTAATTTAGATAATGAAGTTAAAGCTGATATTAAAGATGTGAAAAATGAAACTAAAGTGGGTTGTTATGAAAATGGAAAGTTTTACGACATCGGTGAGTTATTTGAATACAATGCCTTTAATTTATTACAAGTGGACATTGATGTTGACACAACTGACTGAAAATTTCTAGAATTTCGTATTTCATCAATATTCATGGGTTTTTTATTTGGTTTTTAATTAGTTGTACTAATATTGTAATTGAATGTACCGAATATTTTACGTAATAGTCACAGTCATAATTAAATTATTAATTTGCAATAAGTAATATATTTTATTAAAAAGTACCTACTCGTTGGTTCTTAATCAATATACCTGCCGAATTCGATGATTCTTTTGTCTGTCTTAAGTCTGATACTTCTATCACGAGAGTATTTTTTTTTATAGCCAACGGGCCACCTGATCGTAAGTGGTTACCGTCGCTCATGAACCTCTGCAATGTCAAGGGACATTGAGGGGTCGCTACCTACGACCTAACTTTAAGGACCCTCCTCAAGCCTCGTTTGAAGAAGGACAAGTCATAGCGCTCTGTGAATACCGAAGAGGGGAGCTCATTCCATAGCCGGACTACTCACTACATACACTACTACTACTACTACATAGACTACTCTTAAGACTATTAGTTATTGTGCTATTGAAAATGGAGTCAATCGTCTTCAACGTTATCATCAGCTTATAGACATCCACTACTGGACATAGGCCTCCCACAAAGCTCGTCACAACGATCAGTCCTGTATTGCCTACATCCAATGACCAGTTTGCTTTATTTTTAGTTTTTATTATTAGTTTTCAGTTACACAGATTCTTTCATAGTGAAAACTTACTCTATATTTTACCCCCTTTACTACCCAGGTGAAGAGTTCCACATAGGTTGTTCAGAGTTATGCGAGTGCACAGGGCCGGATCAAAGGGAGTGTGCGGCCCTGGTGTGTCCGTCCCACGTGGGGTTGGAACTTATGTCGAAGGGCTGTGTGCGATGGGCCCCCTCGCCCCCCGCAGAGCCCCCCAACTGCTGCCCTCGGTCGGCTAGGTGCCTGAGCGATGGGACTTGCCATTACAAAGGAGTTCCGTAAGTGTGATATTGATTTTAGGATCTGTTTGTCAAAGGAATTCTAAATGTTTTGTATACAGGGTGGATCTGTAACTTTGTTTTAAGTGTAGGGTGAATGACATGTCGATTTAAGTTAAATTGGTTTTAATTTGTCATTCACCCAACTTAAGCTGGCTCAAAGTTATAGATCGTAGATATATTGTTTAAAAAAAAACTACGTTTAAAGTATTTTTACTTCATTTCGTCCTTCTTGTTAATCCTAAATCTTTAAAGGTAGTTTTGAAGAAGAATTCAAATTTATTATTGACAACGACCTTTCTTTATCTTTCTTAACAACTCATCCTAGGTTGTCAAATATCATCTATAGATGGCGCTACTAAACAATCGTCAAGATGAGTGGTTAATAAATGTATTTTCGTGATGTTTCAACAGAAACATAAGATCCAGATCTTACTTATCAGTTTTTTTATTGCCTCACAAGTAACGATGGCTTACTTTCACCTCACAAAACCCAAACTTCTTAATCCTACAGCGTTCCAAACTGGACCGAAGTTCCCCTCGAGCTAACAGGTTGCGAGGAACGTTGTTTCTGCGAGAACGGCGAACTGGACTGTCAGGAGGTGTGCTCCCCCCTCCCCGCGGTCCCCCCGCAGCACTTCAGGTGTCCCCCGGCGCACCGACCCGCCCCCGTCAATATATCCGACGAGGACTGTTGTAAGGAGTGGGGGTGTGTGCCGAATGGTAAGGGGGGTTCGGGTGGTTGTATATTGTTTGTTGGATTTGTGGTTTTTTTGGTTGGAAATAAAAGAAATACCAAATAAGAGATAAACAAGAGTGTATATAAGTTGCAGAGAATGTCACCAAATGAAATAAAGTGTGGAATTTTGATGCCCCTCCAGGAAAAGTAGGCAAATAGTAATTAGCTGCTACAATTCCTAAAATACACCATATTTGTATACTTTGATTGAATATCTCATTTTAGTGACTTTAGCTAAAATGTTTAGAGTATTTTCTCCGGAAGGGGTATTTCAAAAATTAAACGCTGTAAAATACCCATTGATTGCATCCTAACAACTACACGCAAAAAAATATTCAAAATTTAACTCAATAGGCTAAAACAACCATAACACCAGAAAAATTAATTCACAATATCACTCATTTGCATGTCACTCATTAACATTGTTGCTTGCAGCAGAAATCGCCGGATCATCAAAAAGTCATAACAAACCAACATTCGTAGGACCAGACTCGAATTACGTGACACGAATTTCACCAATAATACCGACTGTTTCCCCTGTACTACCGACACCGCCTCTTACGACAGACCCAATTGATTTTTACAGGCATTTGAGTCCTGTTAAATCTTTCCCTAAAGTTCTTAAAACATTCACTCCGATTCCCTACACTAGCCTTCCAAAGTTTTATGTCACTCCAAAAAATTTTATTCCTAATGAAAATATAACTGTTTTCACTTTGGATGATTTAGAATCTCCGTTGAAGGTTATTCACGCTGATACCCCATTTGTTACCTCAAATGCTGATTGGAAATTGACTCAAGATCCAAGAAAGTTTGAACTGTTAGATCCTATTACTAAGTCTACTTATACAAATTACTACCAGAAGCCAAGTCATAAAGACAAGCCGCATTTTGTTGTCTCTGATGACAAATTCCATAATCTATTACAAACTGGCAGTCAAGCTAAAGATGTACATTTCTATCCAGACGCTTTAAATATTGATTCACATGCTCACGAACCTGTTAGAAAAGTTCCAATATCACAATTACCAAATTTAGATCTGTTTTTACCAAACCACGAACACATAAAAGGACCTACAAAGATTCCGCTTACAATACATTCATACAACGTTGAATCTCAAAACAAAATTTATGGAGAGTCCAAATTAGCTTCCCCAAGTTTCTTTGAACCCACAAGATACAATTTTACTTCCATTCCCATAAATCCAAACGAACCTCACGTGCATAGCACAAACATCGATTCTGTAAATACCAGAAAACTTCCCACTGTACTGAAAATGAAAGACATTCTAAGTTTGAAAAGCAATGACAATGTACTGACCAAAGGTCTATGGACTCAAGACGACAAGACTCATTTACTGACAAAATCACCGAATCCATACGAAACAGTACTATTAAGAGCTGTACCTAATATTAAAGTGGACTCTACATCGACAAAAGAAAAAAATCCACAACTTGGCGGCAAAAAGTACAGTTCGTTAGACTTAGAACATTTACTTGGTCAGATGGAAGTTGAATCGGAAGTAAATAGAAATCTTGGGCGATCAGCTGACAAGAGCCAAGATACCGCGGCAGGTCAGTGACCTCGCCTTCGACTACCCCTTGTAGTTAGACGTGACTGACTTCCTGTGACTATGTTTAACCAGAACTTCACCACATTCATTCTTTTCACTACTACTAACATCATCAATTTTTGGAATATTTTCATAATTTTCATCAATGTGTTAACTTAAGATTTTTTTGTTATTTATTTAAGAAACAGAATCTTTAAGTTATTTTGGGATTTAAGTGAAAAAAGTAATTCTATAACAAGAAACATTTTGAGTTAACACAGCAAATTTGCAACTCCTTATAAATACGTTTTTCTGAAACTTCTATGATTCTTTAGGAGAAGTTCCAGCAACATCGAGTTTCCCACCCCATCATCCACAGCAACCCTCATTCCTTCCCACAATTCCTCCAGAAATACACTTCCCACATCAGGATGACTTCGACCACAACAATATCCACCGTCCCAACATTCCCCTGGAGCCAGGGATCCCAGGTCTTCCACCAGGGTTCATGCCGACTCACTATGGAGATGTGAATAAGAAGCTCTCAGTGTTGAGTCTTCAAGCTGATTCTCCGAATAGTGTGAAGATGATGTTTGGACTGCCGCCTGTTTTGGTGGGGCTACGTGGAAGTGTCGATTTGAGATACACTGATAAAGTGTAAGTAACAACTTGACCACCGTATATTTACTGCAGTAAAACAGTTATTATAATTAAACTAGGAAAATCAGACACAAAATCTGAACCACACAATTGCTTTGCGTATGTTTTAACGTTCCCTGAAAACGTCAGGGGTCGCAGTTGCCCTTATTTTAATGTTAATGCCATAAAAATCCATTATCTACTAACATTTCGTCACGTCATTCCAGTACCGATGACGTCACCCAATGGAACTCTCAAGTGTTCGCTCCGGCCGATGAAGTATTATCGACACCTCGCCTTGAATTCAGACTGGCGGGTCTCAAACCCTCCACAACATACAAGATCAGAGCTAAACTGTATCTCCACAATCTACCCGTAGAACCTGAGAGCGAAAATTATACCATTCGCACACTGGATGCTCCTACTGTGAGTATCTTAGAATCATTTCTTCAATGTCAAGTATGTGAAACCGATGACAGAAGTCAGAGGTGCATTTTGTAATAAAGTTTGGTCCTTCGAGCCAGATATCCTAATTTGGGCGAGATATTATTGGTCCTTCTAGCTGGATTGATGATTTATTTTGTTTGGCTTAAGTCATGAGCAGGATATCAATGAGATTGACTTCTTTTGACGTCTACAAGCAGTATATTTTTCAGCAATAAAACAATAGAAAACTAAACTCATTTTTTTTTTCAGCTTGAGACACCAATTGAAGAGAAGCCCAGGGAAATAGACACGAAACTAATAGTTGTTGAAGCCAACGATACAACCGCACAGGTTACTTGGAGGAGGTTTTCAGAGGAAGAGTTGCAATACATCGATGGTATACAAGTTAGGTATGTATCCAGTTGCCATAAGATGGACAAATTCATACATTCCTTGGATAAGAACTTCTAAGGACTATAGGACAAATACATAAATCCCTTGAAAAGTAACTAAAGACTATAAGTAATGAGTTTTAGGTGCATTGATGGTAAATATCAATTGAAAAAAAATATTTAGATTCATGAAACTCCATCACAAACAAGACGATACCTAATTGCACCACATTGATACCTTGGGTATGTAATTTGTACATGTCATTATTGGACTCAGCTGCTTTTTTGTTTAACAAGACAAAACTTTAATAGTTGAGGTTACACAAAAAATATTAGGGCAACAGTCAAAATAATCGTTTGAAGATTTGTGAACTCCCCAATCTGGCAAGCTTGGTGAACTATGCCTGATCCCTCTGCTAAGGAGACCTGAATCCAGCAGTGGACATTAATGAGTTGTTACAGTTTTGTTACCATAAAAATACGATTTTCTAAGGGTTTCTTCTTCCTCAGATACCGTCCAGTCGGCACCCCGATATACAGCATGACAGAACTCCTCCACCACAGCAGGTCCACAGCTGAACTGCACGAGCTACGACCTGGTACCCGGTACGAGGCCTCGCTGGTCCTCATTCCTCCGCCCAGGAGTAGCACGGAGCTCATCGACCCTGGACGATTGGAGTTTACCACTGCACCTTATATTGGTGAGAAATACTCTTGAAAGAGACATAGGCTTTAAGATATGGTGGTTTGAAAGCTGGCCTTGCATGGAAGGTTGGTGATTTTGGTAGAGAGGCAAAGTCATGGTGGGGTAGTGGTCGAAGCGCTTCCTTCCGAACGGGAGGTCGCGGATTCAAATCCGGCCGGCTTGTACCTCTAAATATAAATGTGAAAAAGATTTATGTGCAATTTTTCACAACACCACTGGCTAAAAACGGTGAAGGAAAACATCGTGAGGAAACCTGTATGTCGGAAAAGGGTTCTAAAAATCCTTTGAAGATATGTGAAGTACCCAATCCGCACTGGGCAAGCGTGGTGGACTATGCCTAATCTCTCTTCTGAGGAGACCTGAGCCCAACAGTGGGCACTAGGAAAGATCAGATCTTTTAAGATAACAATAAAACACATAAAAGTTTTGTTAGGTTAAGATGTCTTTTCACTGTTCTTCTCAGATCCATACAACTGGACCGTGACCCTGGAGGCCAAGTCCGTGGGTTCGGAAGCCGTGGAGGTGTCCTGGCGAGGAGTCCCGGCCCCCGCAGAGCGATGGGTGCGGGTGTATAGAGCTGCCCACGCATGCGGAGACGGCACCAGGAAGGAACATGACGCCTTCAGACTGGCTGCCAGGGATGCTCCGACCAGCCTCACTCTCACTGGACTCCAGCCCGACACCAGGTCAGTGCCTCACAGTACAGCCCCGCAGAGAGATGATATATAAAATATGATGCAAAACCAAAAAAAACTTGAGAGGTGTCAAGGGACACCCGGATGGAACGAAGTTTCTTTCGATTAATTAGTGAGGGAATTGTAATAAAATTTTATTTTTTAAGTTATAATAATTAGTTAAACGTCTAAAACGTAGTAAAAACTAACTAATTATTATAACTTAAGTAAAATATTTTGATCACAGCGCCATCTAGCATTAATCATATAAAACAAAATAAGGAATTGTTTTAAAAGATTTTAATCACAGCGCCATCTAGCGATAATCATCTAAAACAAAAAAAGTGTCGTGACAACTTTTTCATTAGAATTTCCGTCTAGCCCCCTTTCAATAACGCGCGATAAGGAACTTCATTCCAAAAAAAAATATATATTATGATGAAAATTCAGGGCAATATGGAGTGAGAACCACGACTCTATATTATAAAATCCAGAATTTTGACCAACGAGCTTTATGTCTCAAATCATTAAAAGCGTTACAGTCCCTTATCCTACAGACAACTGAGATTTAGTTGATTCTTTATATCATTTTGTTACAGATGTCGCGTTTGGTTGGAGCTGTTCTTGACGAACGGCAAAGTGAAAACGAGTAACGTGTTGGAAATCAACACGAAACCCATCGACAAACCTGAAGATGTGGACAGTGAGTATCAATTTTATAACCCAAACGACTTTCAACCTTAGAACTGATACAAATTCCAAGGGTTTTCAATTGTTCCCCAATAAATAGATTTCCCCGCGATATTTTCCATCAACATTGTATACCTACTGTACAAAAAAAAAATTGGTTGCCTGTAAAGTCGGTATACGGACGAAAGTTTTACGTGACAACGACTCGGGCATGGTTAGCCCGCCTAAGAGCGAGAGAGACAGACATAAAAAGTGACGCGGCACGCGTGCCTCTCACTCGCTCTCATTGTGAGCGCATAACGTGAGCGGAGCGTAACGCAGTGAAGTGAAGTGTCACCCCCCAAACTAATTTATAAGACGTTGTCACGTCAAAATATCATAAATTATAACCCAGAGGCTTTTAACTTATCTTTTCAATTTACTATCATTAATCAATTTACTCCATTTTACCATCACACCACACGCTGAATAAGTAGAAAGCATCGCTTCTACTTGGAACACCTGCATTTTCCACGGTCTTCTTCAAAAGATCTTTTTTACCCCTCAGTGTTCCATTTTAAACAAGGTCTAAGAATAATCTGAGGCTCATGAGTGACGGTAACCATTCATCATCAGATAGACTCGAAGGTAGATAACAATAAAACTAAACTCAAAGAACTAACAACTGCTTATCCACCAGATGAAATAGAAGCGTCCTCAGTAGCGGGTAGTCGCAGCTCAGAGCGAGGCGACTACTACGGCGCGCTGGTAGTAGCGGGGATACTGGCGGCTCTAGGAGCGCTTACTACCGTACTACTGTTACTAGTAGTTGTTAGAAGACATCGACCCAGATCTGTGCCCATCACACGTAAGTATTAAGCTTAAGAGTGACGGTTTTAACTAGGGGTCTAGTTCAAACCGTTGTCTTTTTCCCATAGTTTAAAAGTTACCAATTTTTTAACTCAGCCTTCTGGGGCATCTAAGAGATGACTTGTCCTTCTTCAAATAAGGGTTAAAGGAAGGCGATACAGATTCTTAGACAGCGATTCCGCTGTGTTCGACATTACACAGAGGTCCATGAACTACAGTAATCACTTCCGATCAGGTTGCCTAACTCGGTTACCAACATGGCAAAAAAAGGCTTCTTTCAACGTTTTCTACGTTTCTCAATGACTTCCGTGAGCGACGGTAACCACATACCACCTTAGGCAGACGGTATGTATGTTCATGATACGTTGTTTTATTCCAGCGGTCCCGACAGCTCCTCGTGAGTCCTCGTTACCTCCGTACGACAATCCCGCCTACAAACTGGAACTACAGCAGGAAACTATGGGTGAGGAACAATAATTTAGTTTATTTCGAATATTTCTCAGGCCTCTCCTTCAAAAAATACTTTAACAACTTTTATTTTTATTTTTCTAGAATGGCGAAGGTTTTGTATAACTCGATTCCTATCGACTTCCTATATGAGCTTATAATAATTATAATACCCTCACTCTCAGCGGAGTTCAGAATTCGCTAATAACCTTAATTTATAAATATAAAAACAAAAATTTATACCTAGTAGTTTGTTCGGTTCATTCCAGTTAATCGTAACAATAATAAATTCCAGACCTCTGACAATTAAGTTCCCGTGGGCAAAATGGCCTCAACGGGATATCTGAACGCGGCATCGATGTACCAGACTCTCACAGGACCACATACAACGAGATGGGAGTCTGAGACTTGCGTGCAATTGAGACTTGAGTGACTGTGACAGTGATTGTGTATATAAGTGATAATAAATGAACGAATTTGTATAAATAAGCCTTTTATTGTAGTTTTGAGTTTCGATCTTAAACTCGTCAATAATGCCCAAATAAGTGGTGCATCGATTTTGGCGAAATATTTTCTTCTGTTATCTTCTACAGTGCGAGAAAGGAAGTCGGAAGCACATTTCCTTCTTCTATCATCTTCTGATTAAATTCATTATTGCCCAAGGCTCAGTCAGTCATTACTATGGTCACCGCTGTGATTTGACATACACACTAGTTACAGTGATGGGAAAATATCCGATAAAAAAACAACTTAGATACAATGACTTAGATGTTTTTTAAAGTGTTTATGTCGTTTATTTGGAGGCATTATTTTGTATTGTTTTGTTCGGTACAATGGAATATTCGTGAATGGAATATTATACTTGCTCTGTAGATCAGAAGCAGCTGAGTATTTCAGTTTTAGTTCTAAATTGCAGATTGCAGGGAGTCCATGGGCAACAGTAACTGTTACTTGCTATAAGGTGCCTTTGTCTGTCTAAACAATGATTAAAATACAACTAAATACGATTAGAAATCAATTTAACTAAGTGATGAATAATTTAAAATTGGTATAATCTCTCATGCATTATATTTTTTTTTTTTGATTTATTGGTATTTTTGTAGAGCCATAAAATATAATTCTTTTATAATTTCATTTTTTCACAGTCAGTTTTGAAATCAGAAAAATGTAATGCTTCATGTAGTTTTAAGTTGTAAAAATTAATGTGTTCTTCACTGCTGTTATACAATTAATTGCAAACTAAACATTTTTATCTTATTTTTAAATTTGACTTTTGTATAAGAACCCTTAAATTATGTATAGTCTTCTAGATGATAACTATAATGCTTTTGTATTATAATAAATGAATTTTGTAAATATACACTGACTGTTTATTAAGTTACTTTCCCTCAATTTTTTTTTATCGGTCAGTGGACAATCTGACGACCCACTTAAGGCAAGGAGTTCAATTACATGCAGCCAATGTCCATGACATGGGCAACTTAGGGTTTCCTCACTTTGCCCAAACA
This sequence comes from Trilocha varians, assembly GCA_030269945.2. Taxonomy (NCBI): domain Eukaryota; kingdom Metazoa; phylum Arthropoda; class Insecta; order Lepidoptera; family Bombycidae; genus Trilocha; species Trilocha varians. The sequence continues at coordinate 8,079,300 of AP028273.1, read as the reverse complement.
AATAAAATGCCCATTTTGTTTTTCAACTCAAAAATATTGTTACCTTAGTATTTTTTATTATAATCCTGGTTATGACGAACAGGTATCATAAAGCGTAAGGGAAAAGGAGCGTCGATTACGAAAACATGTTTTAATTCAAATACAACACCAAATCACATTATATTTCTATAATAATACATAATAATATATTCATCTTTATATGTTTTATATCTTATAATTTAATAACTTTTATGCTCAAAAACTACGTACTTAGACATTAGAAGATACAATATGCATTGAAAAATAATTAATAATATTCATCAAACACTACTGTATTTAATTCTTTTTAAGAAAATAGTACTTAAAAACAATTTTTGCTTCAGCTGGGCCCAAGGGAAGATTATGCGTACTAAATACATATTTTTTAACCTTAAACTTTAACGATATATGTCTAATATATTTTTTATTAAACTAGTGATCTTGTTGGCCAACGATTTACATATTTTATAAATATAAACTTTCAAATGAACCTCGTCTAGCTGGGATAAACTAGGCTCATTTGAATCAAATAATAAAACCTTTCAAAAACGCACTCAAATAAGAAAAATGGAATTTTTTAATAAAATAAAAGTTTGCTACTAAAATTCAACACAAAATAATGTTATTTAACCTGATATGTTATTTGCTATGGTCATTTACTTATAAAATTTACTACAAAAGTAAACAATAAACAAAATGTTAATTATTACTAATTGTTGGCAAATTAATAAGTGTATTTTTTATATAAACAAACTATGACACATGTCGATATTTTTATCTTCCATCGTATTGACCTGATAAATAAGATAAACCGTATCATTAAAACTTCTTCAATAATATTAAAAACATTAAATATAAAACTCAATTTTTGGAAGATAAATTCTTTTTCTACCCCTTAAGAAAATATTAATAAAATACGAGAAAGAAAAATACAATAAATTCTACGTTTTATTTAAACCAAGCACTTCATATTTATTAGCTTCAAAATTTAATAATTATAAAATAAAATATTTTTTTTATAGGACGAGTATATAGCATTACTATAATTTTTGTACTATTACAAGTGACTGATACATGATTATAGTATTGAAAAAATATGTTTTTTTTTTATTTAAATCTATACAGAAGACCTACGATTAAAATACAGGTTACTCGAAAGTCGTTTGAGTGCCTCGTGGTACCGACCACGTGTCATGGGCATTTAGTGATGCCCATATAGTCATGGGCATTCACCATAATGCTCATGGTTGTTGCGGAACGCATAACAGTATCAACTATAGTATAGATAAAAGAGAGATTGATAGGATGATATTAGTAATACATTTCAGTTTATGTGATTGATCGAGAAGTTAGTCGGAACACGAACAAGAATATAGTATAATGTAATTTGGGTATTCGTCAAGTTGTGCTGTGTATAAAATTTTCAAATAATTTTGATATCCCAGACATTGTTGTTTTAGATATTATCACAAATATGTAGTTTAGTTCACCTACTGAACTGGGTTCAAGCCCCTAGTGTAATCAATATAATTGCAATAAGTAGTTAATAGTCCGTGACACATTTTTTCTAATATATTTTATTTAATACGCTTTCATAGATCGTATAAAGTTTGACCACAAGTACCTTTTTAACAAAGTATTTTTCATATAATCCCCTAATACACAGCACAACTCAACGTACATCTAATGCGTGTTAACCTGATAGCTACGTACAAGGAACCGTCCCACGCGGCACGTGGACACGAGTACGGCGCGCGTGATCGTCGTGAACGTGATACGTGGATGCGTCCGCAGCGACCGGCATTGTTACTTGGCGAGCGCATCCTCGTGCGCCTTCTTTACGACGGCGAGCTTCGAGTGTGGGTCCTGAGAATGTGGGCAAAAATGGCTGTATTTGGTATGTGGGCAAACCAACGGCGTACGTGATGAGATAGTAGTAAAACTTAATAGTATTTTGTAAGAAAAGGTTGTGGGCAAAAATGGTTTTTTAATTACCATATGGGCAAAACGACGAGCTCCGTGATTAGGTAGTATTGTGGTATAGGAAAAAATGTAGACAAAATAGCATGGGGGCTAGTAGCGATATGCTTATAGTATTGTAAGAAAAAGTTGTGGGCAAAAAAGGGTTTTTTTAATTGACAAAACAATATTAAAACTCTTACACAAAAAGTTTCTGGAACCACCTCGGGAATATCCTCATCACCTACAAGTTCAAATATAAGCCCTACATCACATTAAGGTTCATTACATACCTGTGGGTGTAACTGAGCGTATGGCGGCGCGCGTGTTCCGTGCAGCACGAGCGACCAGCCGCGCACCCAGCCCGACCACGCGGCCTCGCCCTCGTCGCCGCTACCACCGCTGTTGTACCGAGCCTGGAAATATGTTCATAAACTTTAGTACAGGAAACTATTTTAATTGGTTAATTTTGTAATGTTTTTTTGATGGTCGAGCTGACGGACCGTTTGATCGTAAGCGGTTAGGTGGCATGGCATGGAGCACTGCATTGACAGGGCCACTGCGGGGCTGCTACCTACCTATTAACTTGATAGGTAGCTACCACAACAGGATTTCAAATCATAATTTGAACATGTCTTCAATCCGCATTGGGCAAGCATGGTGATTCCTCTACCGAAGAGTCAGCTTACCTTAATTTTAAGACGGTGCTATTTTTTTCGGCAAATCACAAATTACTGGCAACTTATAAGCTTTAGATACGGGTATTGGCCCACCTCTCACTCCCACCACTGTAACTCCTGTGTAGCCAGGATCCACAGTAGCGACCACCGTAATGACTCGGAGCAGTGAAACCCAGGAACCCGAGGGAAAGCTAACTTGTCTTGGACCCCGCAACGAATTTAATCAGAAGATGATAGAAGAAGTAGGAAAACATGAGTTTCGACTTCCCTTCTCGCAAAAGCGGGAGACAATAAAATAAGATTGATAAAGCATTACGCCAGAATTCAGCAAAGCACCACGGACATTGATTTTATTAAATTAAAAAAAAATCAATGTCCGTGGGAAGTCGAAACTCATGTTTTCCTACTTCTTCTAAGCTTTAGATAAAGGATTTCGGGAATCATGAAATTCCCGAAACGATCCTGAGGCAGAGAGTACTAGTCAAGACTGAGATAAATCTAAGTCTTGATCCCCAGCTCAAGTTGATTCAACAACGAAGAAAATAATAGTCAAATGCAAAAACAGACGTGAACTGCTATCTTACTTCTAAAGTCCATGTGCCCTGTGGATATTCTCCCCACGTGTGTGTCGTCATGAAGGGCCACTTCGTGAATCCGTCTCGAGTGTCGGCGTCGTTCGCTCGTCTGCTCAAAATCATTGATCTGAAACGGAAGAGAGTTGTTAGGTATACACGTTAAATTTGATTTATAAGACTTTTTTTTAGTTTATTATGGATTTAGGGGTGTGCGAATAATTCGAACTCACGAATTATTCGTTCCAAATTCAACGAATATTCGAAAAATTTCGAATAAGACTACGACGACTACGACTATTTTGTAGACATCTAGCCCATTAAAGATATTATCTACAAAATACAAATTCTTGTCCTATTTCCGAAGCATCGTCGTAGTCAAATTCGATACTATTCGAAATTCGATAAATATTCGAAACTTTTCGAATTATTCGAAATTCGATTCGATTCGAACGATATTCGCACACCCCTATATGGATTATTTTTCATAATTTTTTAACAAGAGGACATGATTTATACGCACAAGAACACTGGCATTCTAAGTGGCCCACCATTTAGTCCCAAATTAAGTATTTTGATTCAATTTCTTGCAATCCTCAAGATTAGTTTTTTCCTTTGGTTCCTGGGCTATAATACTCAGAGTCATCAGCGATCCTGGCTACACAAGAATTACAGGAATGAAAGGTGGGTAAAGCTATACCTGGTCCCCATAGGGCTGGTGAGGAAGAACTCCAGGTCTCCTCGCCTGGTCGCGTTGGCGCTGACGACGGCCTGCACGTGTTCCAGGTAGCGCACCTCGCTCGGTGACCCGGCGCACGCGGTCGTATCAATCTTCAGGGTGATGCTGCCTTCGCTGGGGATCTCGCTGGAATATAACCAATGTTGTCTGTTTTGATTATTTCTGGATTTGCATTAAAATATAGATATTAAAATGACGAAATGTAGATTTAAGTTTTCTGACTGTTTTGTTACTGCTCCAATGTATGGTACTAAGTCCAAAGGCCCATGGGGTGCAGTGAAACAATCTCATGAAGAAGGGATGGCTGTGGTTGATGTAGATAAAATGAGAGGACTACACGTATTAACTTACTTTACTTTAATAGCCAACCTTATTTTGAAGGGGGACGATCCGACATTTTTTTTTATTTTTTAGTTGGAGGAAATCACCGGATGTGGGGTATGTGGGAGTTGAACCGCACTAATACCTCCAACCACTCACACTCAGCGTCCGAACCCCGGCTGAGGCCAGAACCGAGCACGGGGTTATGAGGGACGGCGCGACGCGTTACGCTCAAAGCGCTCTTTCCTTTCGCCTCCGAAATCCGACATTAAGGCGAGTAAATTAGAAATCCGCTAGTTTGTCGAAAGTTGTATATTCCAAAAACCACAAAACATAAATACTAATTGTGTAAATATTGCTTGTAAAAGTAGTATACACCATTATTTTACTTTCCTAGATAGAATATTATGTATTATGTTTAAGTGTTGGATGGCAAACGGTTGAGGTGGTACAGACATGCGATGTAAGAGGAGAGGAAGGCCAAAGAAAAGATTATCTAATTGTGTGAAGGATGATATGATGGTTTGTGATATGGTAAATAATGTATGTAAAGAGAAATATTTGAAGAGAGAAAACATACCTACTACGCTGGTCCCATCTACATTATACCTTACTAGATGACCCTCGCAACTTCGTCTGCGTTACAAAGGGGTTCAAAAATTGTAGCCTATGTGTTATTCTGATGTATAAGCTATATTGTGGTAAAGTTTCATTCAAATCCATTCAGTAGTTTTTACGTGAAAGAGTAACAAACATCCATACATCCATACTTACAAACTTTCGCCTTTATAATATATATTAGATTAGATAAGAATTGTGTTTAAGTGTGAATGTAGCTAGTGCTTCTGAAATAAATGACTTACGTATGGGTATCGACGGATCCAGCTTCACAATGGTATCTAGGCGGCACGGAGCGCCAGTTGGCGGCCAGGGCTGTCATGGCGCCCGCGTCCAGGACACCGAACCCAAACAAGTGGTTGAACTCCAGACCCACGCCGTTCATGGTCCAGTGGAAACGACCCTGATGACAGGTTTTACAGTTTCGTTCTAGTTAGTTAAGAGTGTTTGAACGACGTCAAAAAAGGATAATTGATTGATAGATTCGACTGTTTTTGTTTGTTTAATTTGGGTAACCAAAGGAGAAAGAAATTAGGAAATAAATAATTTGGAAGATAATACCTTCGCATCATAGAGTGAGTTTCTTTTCGACGTCAACACAGTTAAATGCTGAATGTCACGCCAGGTCAGGTTCGGACTGAAAAAGATACAAAATTACTAAAATCAAACAAAGGAAAGTCGAAAGTAATATCTCCCATTCCTCATATCATCTTCTAATTAGGCCTACATTCCCCTATTTATCGCATTTGTAGCGGCGCCAATGATACTCAGTCTGAGTTCGACATCTTCCGTCCTGGTTCTTTAGCCTCAGTTAAGTCTTTATTGAGGAAACTAATTACTGAATCTTAACTTTAAACCGTGAATATTGTCTTGCTTTTAGACTAACCTTTTTTTGTATTTTATATTTTACTATGGTAGCTGTGTCTACATCAAGCAGGGATTAACTCATAATTATTAACTATGTACTAGACAATAAGTAACGATGTATTTAATAGTTTATCTCAGTTATGTGGACCAAAGAAAAAAAAAATTAAATAAAAGTCATTGCGGGCCTAAGTTTCCCGATTAGAAGCAGTTTAGACTCCTTATCCAATATACAGGTTTCATTACAGTAGTTTTCCTTCACCCTTTTTAGCCAGTGGTGTTGTGTTAGTGGTAAAATAAAGCGCATATTAATGACCCCCTAAAATTACGCAACCGCTTACGATCAGGTGGGCCGTTAGCTCGTCTGCCTGCGTGGCAATAAAATAAAAAATATTTTATCAACGACCTCACCTTTAAATCTGTACTTTAGATAAAAATATAGGTTCCAGAAAATAACACATACACATAGGTAAATACCTTAAAAATTGGTAATATAATTTTATTGGAAAACAAAAAGAATATAAAATGGCAGGCACTTCAATCACCATGACCTATGAGTGAAGGGGAGACGTGGACACAACACAAGGCATTAAAAGACATCTATGTACAATTACCATCACTTACTTAGCATGTAAAGCCAATGCAAAAACGCCTGCTGCTTCGGGCGCCGCGGCTGAGGTCCCAGAGTGCGTCGCAGTACATTTTCCATACAGATCTGTGGTAGCTACCCCAGTACTAGGATCTCGAGCCCCGTTACTAAATGTACTGGCTAAGGTAGAGGAGCAGGACTCGTCGTAGTGAGCGTTTTGACCGTCGTTTATTGCGCTGGAATGTTAGTTATGATCTTGATTGACTTAGGTTGAGGAATGAACAGTGGTTGCAATTGTCTTGTTAACTATTGAAGTCATGGCAAGACCAAGATTTAAAGGTAAGGAGGCTTTTGTAGAATAGTAGAAATTCATATGTTGTATTCGAACTGTGATTTTTAGGTACATCTTTAATTTATCGAGTATGTGGAATCCAGTGCTAAACACAACAGTCACTCGCGGGTTCATGCTCAGAGAGTCTTGTGACACGACACACCACAGTGAGTGTGGTGTGTTGTGATGTGTGTTCGAGTTCCAGTGGTACTACCCAAAAGCGAACGAGGAAGAGGGTAGACAGATTTGTTTGCTCTTAAATCGACCCGCAGTATCCAGTCTTTACGTGATCATGACGTTTGCAACAACGTTAAAATATCGAGACAACTCAATTAATTAAATATCGTGGTAAGAACCCGTTGAAAATGCATGAAAGTATTATAGAAAACCGCGAGTGTCTGAATAAGTTTACATCTTTAAGGCTAAATATGGGTCACAACTCATGACGTCGTTAGCAAAACCTGGAAAACTCAGTATTAAAATTTATTTGTAATTCATTATTAATAACTGTTCCAAGAACTGATTTCCAAGAGATCATCCTTCAAACAATCACATCATCATTCAACCCACCTGTTGATTGAAATAGTCCACATGGACGCAGCATATCCATCACAGTTACAGTCATCATCTTCTCCTCCATCACCGCTCGCCCAGACATAGATATTGCCGAGACCGTTGCGACCCTGAAATTTAAAACTATAATCAAATCTGAGAGATAGTTCATGTTCTAAAATGTACCAATAAAATCTCTTCTCTACAGACAACCATTGCCCATGGATCTTCGCAACGCTAAGGCACCATTGTATAATTTTCCCAAATCGATGTCAAAGTTTATGATAAATTAGCAGCCTTTGTTACTCTTAGTAACATTCAGGGATTTGGTGGTAATAAAAGTACTAATAATAGGGTCACTTCCTAATGCGATATTCGAAGAATCTCATAAAATGATTGATCGAATTATCTGTTCAATAATTTTAGATATAGGTATATTTTATTGGTAGTGAAAAAGGTACTGACGGCTAATGTTTAAAACCTAAAACATTAAAACTAATCTAACTAAATAGCGGTATTCGAGTGAAAATACCCATAAAACTTAACAGCCTACTTTCGTTTAGTGTTTCTACAGGTTTGAGCACTAAAGGAAATGATATTCAGGCGCTCCGACGCGAAGATAGGAAATGAAACCATCTACTGAATGAGTTTGCAGTACTATGTAGCTATAACTGAGTTTTTATGACGTAGTTTCTTCAATAAAAACATGGAAATTTTGTAAAACGTCTTACTAAAATATCATGTTTTACGACTACCTACAATAAAAGTTATTTTCTAACGTAAATAAAAAATACCAAGACAATTTTGGTAAAGATCACAGTGAAAAGAAAAAACAAGATGAAATATTATATATTGAAATAAACAACCTACAAAAACAATTAATTTAACTCATTTCGAGAAATAAGATACAAAAAAATACATCTATCTATACTTATAATAAAATCGTAGAGAGGTCAATTCTGTACATTGAAAATATCAAAAAAAAAACTAGCAGGGGGTGTTTGGTTATCGATTCTGATGCCAAAAATGCAATTAGATTTTTTTTGTCTGTTTGTCTGTTTATCTGTTTGTCTGTTTGTCTGTTTGTCTATTTGTCTGTATCTTTGTGCACGCTAATCTTCGAACCGGCTGAACCAATTTAGTTGGGGTTTTTTGTAATGTATTATGGCAAGTCTCACTTAACATTTAGTCGTTGTTTTATCAAAATCGGTTCAGTATTAAAAAAGTTATAAGTGAAATAACGTCGATGGGTATTACGTTTTCATGGCCAACATAAAGAGATCTCCAATTTATATGTGAATCGTCGCAACTGGAGCTCTGACTAAAGTGGCCGGCGGAACCAGTGATATTGAGTAATTCGTATTTCGACTGGAAAGAGTGCCGAGCGCGTAACGCGTCGCGCCGTCCCTACAAACCCCCGTGCTGGGTTCTGGCCTCAGCCGGGGTTTGGACGATGAGTGTGAGCGGTTGGAGGTTTTAGTGCGGTTCAACTCCCACATATCCGGTGATTTCCTACAACTGAAAAAAAAAAAAGTTAGTCTTTATTACATAAGCTCGGCCATTGAAAGTCCCAAGATAACCTCATCGTGTTCAGGCTCTAATGAAGCGTCCTGATGAGATCTTTGCGTAGAGGATGAATGTCAAGGTCTGATGATGGAGCTGGAAGGTGGCTATGGGAACTCCGTCATTAAGCAAGATAACCTCATCGTGTTCAGGCTCTAATGAAGCGTCCTGATAAGATCTTTGCGTAGAGGATGAATGTCAAGGTCTGATGATGGAGCTGGTAGGTGGCTATGGGAACTCCATCATTAACCAAGATAACCTCATCGTGTTCAGGCTCTAATGAAGCGTCCTGATGAGATCTTTGCGTAGAGGATGAATGTCACGCGACGGGAAAGAATGCCTCGGGCGTAACGCGTCGCGCCGTCCCTCATAATCCCGTGCTGGGTTCTGGCCTCAGCCGGGGTTCGGACGCTGAGTGTGAGCGGTTGGAGGTTTTAGTGCGGTTCAACTCCCACATACCCCGGGCGGGGATCCGGTGATTTCCTCCAACTAAAAAAAAAAAAAAAAAAAAAAAAAGGTCTGATGATGGAGCTGGTAGGTGGCTATGGGAACTCTGTCAATAAGCAAGATAACCTCATCGTGTTTAGTCTCTAATGAAGCGTCTTTATGAGTTCTTTGCGTAGACGATGAATGTCAAGGTCTGATGATGGAGCTGGTAGGTGGCCACTGTCTGTCTGGCTAATCTCTGGAATGGCTAGACCGATTCGGACGGGCTGACTTTCAATGACTGATAGTTTATGTTATAAGGAGTAACTTAGGCTATATTTATTTTAGAAATTGTTGTTTTTTTAAATTCTCGATGAAGTTCAAGGATGGTATTACAGCGAGAAAAAAATCGAATAGTTGACATTGAATTGAGATTGGCGCAGACGAAGTTGCGCGGGGCAGCTAGTTCAAAATAAAATTCTCTTTCATCAAACCTACACAAGAAAAACAAGATGCGAATTACAACAAAATAAAGTAACAAACAAAGTGTCTAATCAAGAGAAACATAAGAAATACTTCGATCAAATTCTCATAAACCTATTACCGAAAAACACTTCGTGGAAAAGAAACGTTTCGAATGAAAACAACATGAACAAAATAAAGAATTCAAGTGGAGAAACAATGGGCCGTATGAAATTGTTCTCGTGAAAAGAATGTCTGTTACACAACCGCGAGAACTCAGGGATAAAGTATCTTGGTTTCTTTAAAAATGAGGCTTTAAAAATACGACGTTGTTTCTCAATGAAATGAAATGAAATACTTTATTTTCAACATTGATGACGTACTCATTCTTGTTGACGTCAAAAGTAAAAGCTACCACCAGTTCGGACACAAAAAAAAAAATAATTGTAGCCACCGTCCTGAGAAGAACTGGTAAGAAACTCAGCGGGCATGTCTTTTTACTTTTATGAGCATATATTATATGTTAGTCTATTGTAAGTATAGGTACTGGCAATACGTAAGGAGACTTATTTTTGCGCTTAATTTGAGCTACATAATAAGGATGACGCACGGTTAGATATGGCTGTAGTTTGGACAGATTCAAGCTACGAATGTGTACTCGTAATCAACTTTCACAGTCTGAGAATTCAGCAGAGAAAGAATAAATATTTTTCGTGATTTAAGCTCATTTTTGCTCCATAGATCACTTAGCACGCACCATCCGGCTATGGAATGAACTCCCCTCCTCGGTATTCCCAGAGCGCTACGACTTGTACTTCTTCAAACGAGGCTTTAGGAGGGTCCTTAAAGTTAGGTTTTAGGTAGCGACCCCTCAGTGTCCCCTGACATTGCAGAGGTTCATGAGCAACGGTATCCACTTACGATCCAGGTGGCCCGTTGGCTCGTCTGCCTACATGGCAATAAATAAAAAGACAAACTGTGTTACCAGATTTGGTAAAACTATGTCCAAGTAAGTTAAGTAGATCAATAAAGAATCACCAAATTGAGTTTTTTTTTTTAAATCAATTGTTTGTTGACGATATACTGGTATCAAACAACGTTCGTGGAAACTCAAATAGGCCAGGTCGAGCAATCAATATAATTCAATTACACTTTATACACATAATTGAAGTGCTCTGAAACACTAGGTTTTAGTTTGGAATCGATACTTTCTTTGTAACTATGACGAAAATAGTGGAAATTTTATTGTGTTACTATGAGTACATAAAAGAAGTATCTTTTATGGGTAACTGATTTCGATGTTTATAGATTTATTTGAAAATTGGAAGTTCTTACGTACGAAAGGATCTGACAAGTGGTTTATGAATTATTTTTGAAAAATGAAGTCGGTACTTTTGATTTTAACTTTTGTTATTTTTCTACTTAAAATTGCTAATAATTAAAATTTAAAATCAACTACCCGTTTAAATTTCTTAACACACACTTTTATTTAATCTTTAATCTTCTGTTTGTCTCTTGATTACGTGAATATGTGACTTAACCATGAAACGAAAAATAATTAAATGGCCTTTGAAAAAGTTAAAAAAAGAATTTTATGAAAAAAAAAACTATTTTGTAGCAACACCTAGTCACATTAGATCAATTTTAAAACATTAGTAATCTAAGAAAACATGAAAAGAAACAAACAAGTTGTTTTATTCAAAGAAAACCCAAACATAGTTTCATAAAACAATTAAGGAACGACACAGTTTGAAAAAACGTAAATAAGCAAAGAGTTTTTCCATTAACATTTCCATGATTGGCTTTAGTCGTCGACAGAACGCCTTCAAGAGATTTTCCATTAAAGGAAGTGTCAGAAAAACAGGTTTCTACCCGTTGTACAAGCTTGCTCCCACGTTGAAAAGTTATTTTTTTGCTTGGTGATAAACTCAATTGACATTTTGCTTCGATATAAATTTTTTGCGATGTATTTTTCTGTTTTGAATATATTAACGGCGAGTTTTAAGAGATGTTTTTGGTCGTTTATATAAGTACTTACTATGAGTTATTGTTTGTTAGATTTGAAAGTTCTTTTTAGAAAATTTGCTGTTACACGTAAATTCTGCCGACTTTGTTGATGACCTCAAGTATTCTCTGTGCCTGAGATCATTAGTGGACAGTAATGGACCAGTAAATACATTCATTCTATACAACCACGCAAAAAAATATTATATGACAAACAACAAAGAAAACTTACTTCGTTTAAAAGCGTTAATATTTAAGCTTCATACATCAAAAGATCTTATCTTACATGTAATTCTCGTTTATAGCAGACCTTTTAGCCAAAGTACTCTAATTTACCCGAATGGTTTTATGCTGTCATTTCAGAAGTATCTCTTGTAGCGTACCGAGGATTTCACCAGTGAATGAGCAGACGAAATCCTTGAGTATTTAAAGCTTAAGCATCTTTACAACGTTTATACTTCATTTAATGGCTGAAATGGTGCTGTGAATTTTAGGAAGCGTCTACGAATATAATCTGATTTTCAGAGAGTAAAGGAAAAATCCAAAATTAACGTTTTCTTACCGAGACTACTGTGTTTTTTGTTGGTATTCAAGCGCAATATTTTCTCAATTTATCCTTAGAATATTAAGCGTAATTCAGAGTATTTTTATTAGAATATTTTAATTAGTAGCATTTACTATAACTGTTAGGTTCTCACTCTGATCACTTCACGAAAAATGATCTTAAATCAACAAGAAAGACTATGAAAATAACTTTTTTTCATCAAGTAATCCAGGAGACAAGCCTAACTAATCATGTATTCAACCAGAAATACTACTACTTGCAAAACCTCGTAAAAACCATGTTAAAACAAATTTCAAACAAAAACTTAACTAACTAACTTAATTATCCAAAATAAAGCTGTTCTTTTTGTTTAAGTAAAATTGCGCTTATATTAAAGTTCCGGTCTTTCGTATGTAAATCCGTGCTCATCTCTCTTATCCCTTATTCATTAAAAATCATTACACTCTTCAGAATGTAATATAATCTCGACCTTTTTCATACAAAAAACTTCGTGTAAATTTTGCGGTACGGCCTGAAGTAAATTAAGACTTTTATAACATTATTTAGTCAAAATATTAACAAGATTATCTATGTTGTTGGATCTTTATGCTTCACGTGTTTGTTTACACTTTACAGCCATTTTTCGTGACTTTGTCGGTGAAAATGGAGTGGTAATACTTGCCTGTATATTTTCTTCCCCTTTTCACTTTTCTGAACTGGTGTTTTTGTTGAAAACTCTCTCTTCCAAGTTAGTGGAAGTTACAGTAACGACTATTTTTATTGTGCTTTTTATTATTTGGTAAAGCAAAACTATTAAATTTTAGATAAAATCGTGTTAAAAAAATACAATCGTAAAATCAACGGGATTCACCAACTTTTCGAACGAGGCCAATAGAAGTCATTTACTTCGCGATGAATTTAGCTCAAGTTTTGACAGTTCGTTTCGAAAACTTCAATGTTGTCGAGTAAAATCTGTTCGAGACATTGTGTATAATATCTCTCGGTATAACCTTGAGAAGAGATTTGTAAAGAAAGGGGACACATATCGACCAAACTCATAAGTTGAAAAGCAATATTGTAAAGATGTGACATGGCGTTATATGTAAGGAAGAATTAAGAAAACTTTTCATGATAGGCAATAGACAGCAGCTTCGTTATGCTTTGGATTTACAGAGATCCATGCTCTCTCAGTCCAGTGACAGCCCAGTGGCTATCCTAAGCCCGCCAAGATGGGGCGGCGTCAAACTATTCTACGAAATACCCAGCTAGGTCAGAACCAGCTTGCGTCGGAGAGAGCGGCTTACCATTCCCTGGTTGCTCTTACGAAGAGTGTACCTGTAGTACCCTGAGTGATGGCGTAACTAATTCTAGGGTCCTTGGAAGACCTCTTAGGGGACCAGATCTCGGGAGCACATTGTCACTTACCAGATGATCGTAGGAATATCGTTTGACCTACCTCATTAACTCCTCTCACGATGGCTCTCATGGTCGCATTCCTGGGTCCGTCGACAGTTCGACCATCATCTGTAGGTCCCCATGAGGCGCTGTAGATGTGAATCTTATGAGGCTCGTGCCCCATAGAATTGGCTTCGATGAGGTCCGTCATGTAAGGTTGGTCCAACATTCTTATACCTGGAGCAAAGATCATTTAGTAAATAAAAACTGTAAAAATTAAACGTGGTTTTAGAAGAATTGTATATGGAGGGAAATAAATGGTGGCCCTCTTCTGAGGAGAACTTAGCCCAACAGTGGGCAGTAATGGGTTGGTATAGACAGGCAGATGGTGGCCCTGTGGAATCCCGAGACAGTGCTGAAGTCCATGAGCGACAGCAACGACCATAAATTCGTCTACCTACGATGCAATAAACATCGTTATACAAACTCACAGATAGTTATAAAATTCTTTAAACACTCGCGGTTATCTACATCACTTACAAATTGAAAATACAATTGAAAATAATCGTGGAAAGAACCCATTTAGTAATAGTGTAAGTGATCACAGATAGTTAATTCAAAGAATAATGTCCTGTAGCTTAAAGAGTTTAGTTTTTTTTTTTATTGCTTAATAGATACACGAGTCTATGGTAAGCGGTTACCGTCGCTCATGAACCTCTGCAATGCCAGGGCAAAGAGGGGCCGTTATCTATCACCTACCCATACAGGACTTTTCTTAAACCTCGTTTAAAGAGAGACATGTCATAGCGCTCCGGAAACACCGCGGATGGGAGTCCATTCCAGATCGGAATGGTGCGGGGCAAATAGGATCTTAGTGAAAATATGTTACTATTTAGAGTAAACACTGATTTTCAAAGTGATAAACGTATTTTCCAAGAAACCTTAAAAATAGAATAGAACCTAGAAATATCTAGGCATTATGTACATAAGCAAATTTTTTATTGTAATTAATTCAGGCTTAATTATGATTTTTCGCCTAAAAAGGAACTGTGGCCCTAGCACGAATAACTTGCGAAAATGTAATCGTATCGTTATCGAATTATATTTGTATGAGATTTGTACAGCGCCCCTATCGTACGTAAAATGAACTAAATTTGCTAGCACGAACAACATTCGTATCGTAATCGTATCGACACGTAAACGATACTCGAAACTTATAAACAATCAAACGTTATAATTGCGAGCACGAACACTGCTTTGACGTACGGTAATGTAAATTGTCGAAGGCTGGGTATCGAGTTTTATTCACTTAAAATTTGTCGGTGAGAAAGGTTTCGAAACGAGTTTAAATATAATTTTAAACGTGTTTTTGTTTCTTTTAGGTAACTTTTCTAAATAATAGTATTTTCTTATCCCTTTAGTTAGTTAATGAATACAATTTATTTTAATAAATTGCTTAAATGCAAAGACCATCGTTGTACCAGCGTAGTCCTTTATATTATTTTATTGCTGTAAGTTTACTTGAAAATTAAGAATATTTAGCAAGGGAAGTTAAGAAGGCAGTCAATCGTGTTATATTTTTTAAACATACTTGAGCATCAACATTTTTCAATCAATTACATAAATATTGACTGAAATACTTGAGATCATATTTTTTTCCAATAATTAGAACGATAAAAAGCACATACACTTCCATAAATCCACCATTGTTAAATACTATAAGTAACTAAGATGACTGCTGACTAGTAACTAGTAATTCTCAAATTTAAATAAATCTTAAGAATAAGTACTCAATTACTAAAAACAATGAAGTACTGTCGCTCTTAGCTAGAACTAAAGTAAACATAAACAAACTTAACCTTGGCCGATATCAAGTAGATTCGTTCAGAAATATATATTTTTTTGTTATATCCAATACACTATTTTATTTCTTCGATTTTAATGTCATTTCATGTTCCTAAATACTTTTCTTCTCATGTGCTGCACTTTAAATGCATTCATTGATATTTTTTAAAATAATTAATAAGGAAATTCAATTGTTTAAAAATAAAACTAAAACTTGGTTAAGTTTCCGAACGAATCATTCATTCCATATGTGATCATTTCATTCCACAAGGACCGTCTCTAGTTACGTTAGGATGACGTCACTAACGTATTCGAATCGAGCTGACGATAGTTTGCAAAATGTTGTTCGTGCTGCGGACTATCGTCGTCGTATCGAGGGCTCGATACGTTAACGTTACGAATTCGTAAAATTTTCGTGCTTGGGCTACAGTAAAGTGATTTATCACGAAAAGGTCACCTGGGAATAACCTTTATGTTTGTAATGGACTCATATTCGTCATAAGAAAAATATAGTGGCTTTGATCATTTGAACTTTGTTCCACGTCTGTAAAAGAAGCCTAAATAAAATGATGAAACATTTCTTGAGTTTTATTTTATCGGTAACATTAATCTAAAACTATTCTTTTTTATTGATCATATTGTAGCTTGGTAAAAAATATTTTAAAGAAAACACTACAAAAACAAGCTTTTAAGATCCTGGATAGGTTGCAGCAAAGTGCTTGGCGAGACTAATAAAACGAACCCAAAAACGATGGGTCTATCTTGTGTCTCTAGTGCAAGAGTTCCTATGGACCTTCCGATACCATCATCAGATCAAGGCCTTTTTGCCATATTATTGCAATTGTCACGCGATATACATCTGCGTACAAAATGTCAGCTCAATCGAAAACCGGGAAGTTTGTTAAATTCAACTCGCAAAATTCCACTCGAACTTCCACAGTTCTTTACATATTTACATCCAGTGCAAGTTAATATAAAGCTTGTAAAAAACACAATAATACAAGTTTTTATTACCGAAGCACGTCCTTACAAGCGCATATAAACAACGTCTTGAAGTCTAGATTGTCATATAGTTAAATATAAAAAAAGCCCTAAAATTAAAGTTAGTTATATGGTAGAAGTCGCCTCGGCGTAGGCCTCCCCCAAATTCTTCCACAGTTTCCGGTTTCTCGCTATTTGCATCCAATGGGGTCCGTTTCTTTCTGTAAAAATGTCCCTCCACCTTTTTCTTTGTCTACCTTTCTTTCTCTTCCTGTCTCTAGGTAGCCACTCTGTTACTTTTTTCGTCCATCTTTCGCTCTCAATTCCACAAATGTGACCAGCCCATTTCCCAAGTTAACTATACCCTTTTACTACTTTTGCAAGGATAAGTAATACCCCAATTTTCTCTTAAAAATATCAAGATGTCCCTTCCAAGATTATCTTAACAATCCCTTTTTACCTTATACATTATATATGACATCCAATTTCGCCACACATACATTAATCAAAGGACTCACAAGTAATTGCTTGGCTTTTCCGATATCATGTGACGCGATCGATCAAGGCAAACCTTTATTGAAAAGGTTACGTGGTTTCTATAGGAACATAATGCATTTAATTAATTAATTAATCAAATAGGTTATATGAGATGAGTGGAAAATAAGAAAATATACCTACATGTACTTTGTAGGTGTAATGAAGTCATCCCAGCCATTTTACAAATAAATGTAAAGTTCTAAAATCGATACCTCCCACGTAAGTTGTTGTATCTTCAAAACTGAAAATTTACAGTAGAGCGTTTCAAAGATTCAAAGTGAACCAAAATCTGCATTTATTGTTACATCTATTTGAAATTTCGTATTTAAATGTAATATAACTCAAAGAATTTCAAAAAGATGTAACAATAAAATATGCAGATTTTGGTTTACATACTTTGAATCTTTGAAACGCTGTACTGTAAATTTTCAGTTTTGGAGATACAACAACTTACGTGGGAGGTATCGAAATACTCTAGCGAATCCTCACTTATTGAAAACGATAAGATGAGCTTAGTTGAATAGTTTAGTAGGCTTTAAGTAACTCTATTTATCTAAAATAATGTAAATACAAACATATCTTACTGTATATATATACATCTTCTCACAATAAACGATAAGAACAATTTAGATCAAAGAGAATACATCTGTTGAGCGTACAAAGGAAGAGAGTACTGTAATTTATTCAAAAGGCTTCACTTCTCTCGAACAAGAAGCTTGGAGATTTCGTCAAATACGTTTTTGGCATCAAATATGGCCGTATTATCATACATGTGCCGACTATTGTGTTAGATTGTGATACTTTTAATAGTCGTGGTGGGGTAGTGGTTGAAGCGCTTGCCTTCCGAACGGGAGATCGCGGATACAAAACCGGCCGGCTTGTACCTCTAAATCTTAATATGAAAAAGATTTATGTGCAATTTTTCACAACACCACTAGCTAAAACGGTGAAGGAAAACATCGTGAGGAAACCTGCATATCGGAAAAGGGTTCTAAAAATCCTTTGAAGATAATGCAGCGGGCAGTAATGGGTTGTTACAGTACAGTACAGTACAGTGATACTTTTGTTATGATACTATCCATTCTATTATAATGTCAAATCGATGACGAGTTCAGCTATTCAACACTTTTTCCAATTATGAATGACATCTAAGTATTCTATAATTTAAGGGTTTACACAAACACATTATATCACGAAAGGCGTTTACGACAAGAAGAAAGAAGTTTCGAAAAGGACAGAAATACTGGTAAAAACATAATTGTAAAAAGAATCATTTCATAGAATCTGATATCTACTAAAGAAATAAACTTAGTAAATGTAGTAAAAACAATATACATAGTAAATGACCTAATTGTACTATTAGTATCGCATTGAAAACTCAACTTAGTGACATACTTATTAACTTATTTTATGAAATACTCAGAAACAAATTCCAAGCCATAATAATAGCAGTTTCAATAATGCTTTACCTGAAAACTATTTCAATTTACTATTGAATACAGTGACCCGTTTCAAGACCCACAGTTCAGACGTTTTCCAAGAATTATGTTCGGTTTTAGCGAAAGTTCTTTGATTTAGAACTTTTCACGTAAATTCTTGATTTACCGCGCGTGAATTTAGACGAAAGGGTAAACTAACTAGGTATATGTACCAATTTAATTATGTAGCTATAACAGAATATAATATATTACATTTAAGACTAATATCCTATAATTTGAAAGCAAGGTATTTTACTTCTTTTTTAGGTCTACACTCCATAGTCTTTATTGTAAGTACGTCGGCGTCGTCGTGGAATTTATCTCTACAATATGGAACAACCACAGTCATATACGGTTCGTTTCAGGAATTGTTTTTGCTGCGTACCTTACAAGCTACGGCCTGAACTTCTCTTGTCGGTGTTCACGAGCACAGTGACTAATTTTCAAACGAGGCTTAAAGAGATTTCTTAACGCAGGTTATAAGTTTCGGCCTCGCAGATTCCGCTGACTTTGCAAAAGTCGATGAGCAACAGACCTCATTTACGATCATATGGCAATAAAAAATTGTTACCTATCTTCAGAGCATCTACCTCAAAGCTTTCTATAAATTATCATTAACATTCAGTTGAATAACTATTAATAGTGTTTTGAAAAGCGCACAGTTGTGGTCTCTAGCAATCTATCGGCTCAACGGAGCGAGAGTTATAAGAGAATTACTCATTCGAGTGGTAAATTGCATCAGCATAGTTAAAGTTAAACCAATTTCGATTTCAGAATTTGTAGATACTGAAGCGATAGATGTTAGATTAACTTGAAAACTAGTTTTAAATTAGATTTGTTTCGATGTGTTAAAAGGGATCGTGTAAATTGTTGAATGTGTATAATCAATGGCTTTTTACACAACCAATTCTTTTTTTTACTTAAGTCTATACAATACAATACAAAAACTCTTTATGGTACACCACATGTATGTACATAATTATATAGTCTATCTTTTTGCTTTTACATTTAATTATGGTCTCCTTAAATTTGCATCTTTATTTTACATGAGTCTATCTTAAAATCCATATCAACATTCGCATCTTATCACACTGAAACTTATTGTCATAAAGAACCAAAAAGCCACCTTTCAACAACCCAACATTATACAATTAGGTATATTTCAAAAACAACTAGGTCCACACGAGCCTATCTGAACACAGTATTTATTCGTTAAAAACATTGAAACAGTGGTATTGTTAGATAAAGCCGGACGACACGATCGCATCACACAGGCCAGTGGAGCGAAAATGATCCTCCCAAACTCATCAGCTTGTGTTTCCGAACATACATTGTTATGTCTATAAATAACCTTATATTGTCTCTATAATGTAACAATAATGTTTTGTAATATAAGATGTATTTTGGTATCACGGTTATTTATTTATTTGTCTTCTAATAAATATAATATCATAATGTGAGTAACTACTTCTTCTTCAAAATGTCTAAACAAGAAATATTCCAAGATCCCAGAGCGATAAGACACAACTTATTTTCACATAAACGAAACCTCATGTTCTCAGTAGTGTCTTATGTGCTCAGAATACCTGCGCGCTTGTGGAGCTTGTCGAGTGACACCTGGGCAGGTACCACTAAAATTAATAGTTACCTAACTTTAATTTTCATAGCTGATTTTTAAATATATTTTGTATAGTGTTATTATAAGGTTATTATAAGGCAGTTTTAGAGGAAGTCTTCCGAAAATTAAACTGGGCCCACGATGGTGTTAATATTAATGGGATGCAACTTAACCACTTACGATTCGCGGATGATCTGGTGCTAATAGCGGACAATGCTAACACTCTACAGAAGATGCTAGAAAACCTCCTAGAAGAAAGCAAGTTAGTAGGACTTCATATGAATGAAACGAAAACAAAAATTATGAGTAACAAACCACCAGTCCCCATAATAGTTGGAAATACGTCCTTGGAGTATGTCGACACCTATAATTATCTAGGCCAACAGATATCATTCACGGACCAAATGAACCAAGAAATAGATACCAGAATAACTAATGCTTGGAGATGTTACTGGTCCCTCAAAGAAGTGATGAAGAGTCGTAAATTCCCAATGTTCATTAAACGGAAATTATGGAACACTACAATTCTACCATGTTTGACATACGGGTGCCAAACGTGGGCTCCAACACAACGTCACGCATACAAACTACGGACATGCCAACGCAGTATGGAACGGAGCATGCTTGGCATCAAACGAATAGACAAAATCAAAGCATCAGAGATAAGAAACACTACCAAAACTGCGGATGTTGTCATCAAAACTAAACGCCTCAAATGGAAGTGGGCAGGACATGTCATCAGAGATAAGCAAGAAAAATGGACAAAAGCTATTACAGAATGGATACCGAGACAAAACCATAAGAGGAATAGAGGAAGACAGACTACGAGATGGGCCGATGAAATAAAGCAAACAGCTGGGAATTGTTGGACTAGGGTTGCTTTGGACAGAGAAACGTGGGGAAATCTGGAGGAGGCCTTTACATCACAAGGATGTGCTGGAACCTAATGTGCAACTTTTAACATGATATTGTATTTAAAATAGTTTTTTCCAGTAATAAAAGGCAAATAAAAAAAAAAAAAATTATAAGGTTATATACCATAAGCGTCAGACACTTTTCATGGGCCAGAACTTTCGTCAGACACTTTAAAGCTCTACAAAAAATAAATTAACTTAACTTATTTTTACATGTCTGACATTTAAATATGTTGTTCAGACAATTGTTACGAAGTTATATTTAATTAGTCAGACAAAATTGATTGACCAAACACCCCCTAAACAGCAAAATTATTCTGCCGTGAGTATGAGCGCGAAAGCATTTATGTCGCGTTTTCACATTGGCCGGAAAACTTCCAACTTTCATATTGGTCTTGTCACCGTCATTTGTTATGTACGAGAGTTGGACGTTGGCCGGTCAATGTGGACACGTACCATTAAAAGTATAAAAGCGTCTTGTTTGAATATGTTTCGATATAAAGCTCGAATATCTATCGAATATATTCTAATGACTGGGTTGTTGGATATATACTTAAATACTGACATCAGTTGTAAAAATATTCTTAAATTAATTAAAGAACAAATATTTAACATGAATGATGATTGTGGGTACAGTGGACTTATGGCCAAAGGGTGATCTCCGACCGGGCGAGGTAGTGTAGGTATGCCCGGTCAGGCCGAAGTCCACTGTAGTAGATTTCAGATGTCGTATATATGCGAAGATTTCTGCAAATGTCGTAACCGCTATTCAGGATCTCGCGCGTTATTCTTGGTCGCCACAATGATTAACAATTTAAGGCGTACTTCGTATATTACAGTGAACTTGGAAAACCAAACATTGAAACCGCAAATAATATCTTTAGTAAGATATAATCTCGAGAGTTTACCGAAATTTCCAAGTAAAATTTCAACGAAAACCCATATCTTGTGTAAAACAAACATCTTCAAACGTGTTGGTTTCGTATACATAATGTCAAGCTGATTTAGAAACTACGTTATAACATCTATGTATTTATTATATATTCGACATGTGTATAAAGTTACACACTCGTGATTGTGTGTACTGAATAAACTACACGTGCTTAATAATTTTGAACATAAACGCACGCAGTTTCCACAATAAAATAAAAATAAAAATAAAATAAAAATTTATTGTTCCAAAAGTAGGTTACAGATGTTTAATTTTACAATATACTATTATGTAACTATGCTTAGAAATCTAACAAACAGAACTCTGTCCCCCGCACTAGGCGAACCTGTATAACTCTATAACTCTATTGTTTAGTAATATGCATGGTTGACCGCAGGGGCTATTACTGTTTAAGTGGAAAGCGGTGGTCGAGTGGTTAGTGCAAACTATAAAGTAATTACTTATTTAAATAACTAATTTAGTGTAAGTTAATTTTGGTATTCCTGTGTATGTATGTAAATGAAGTACATGTATGATTCACTAGGTGACCCGCGCAACTTCGTCTGCGTTACAAAGGGGTTCAAAAATTGTAGCCTATGTGTTCTGATGTATAAGCTATATTGTGGTAAAGTTTCATTCAAATCCATTCAGTAGTTTTTACGTGAAAGAGTAACAAACATACATCCATACATACATACATCCATACATACATACATACAAACTTTCGCCTTCATAATATTATTATGATTCAGTTTTTAAACGCACCCCTGGACGTCACTAGTGTCATGGCTGTCAATAATATCGTTGCTTTTCTAAGACCACGCGGTGTCATAATTAATTTGTAATTAAAAACTAATTAATAAAAGTAGGAAATAAATAGCTTTAAATGTTGTTTCTTTTACAGATTTGTAACATTTATAATCATTACTCTGATGTAACTAGTGTCATGTAATTTATGGTAATTGTAATAAAACATTTCTTTCACAGAGAAACGCAATTAAGTTTTTATTCCTTTAAAACCATTGGTAGTGTTATATGTATATAACTTGTGCTATTTCCAATTATAAACACTTCACTTCTTTATCCTGATACTTCACAAGTTCTTAAAAATAAAATATTTTAGTCGAAGAATTTTGTTTTAAGCAATGTAGGATGGAAGGCATCTATGAAAGATGAAAAATTGCGAAACATATATAGGGGTAATTCAGGTACCTAAGGACCTTCAGGACCTTCGCTTGACACTGCTTTCTGGGACCCTGTTTTTTTTTTTATTGCCATGTAGGCAGACGAGCCAACGGCCCACCTGATAGGAAGTGGTTACCGTCGCTCATGAACCTCTGATTGTCCGGGGACACTGAGTGGTCGCTACCTACGACCTAACTTTAAGGACCCTCTTCAAGCCTCGTTTGAAGAAGGACAAGTCATAGCGCTCAGGGAATACCGAGGAGGGAAGCTCATTCCATAGCCGGATGGTGCGTGGCAAAAAAGTGTTCCTGAAACGAACCGTGGATGACCGTGGTGGTTACATATAGTAGGGATGAACTCCACCTCAACGCCGAGTGGTACGGTGGTGGTATTATTACGTTGTTCATAACGTCATGATCACGAGAAGACTGGATACTGCGGGTCGATTTAAGAGCAAACAAATCTGTCTACCCTCTATCGTTAAATATATAATGGTAAGAACCCGTTGAAAATGCATGAAAGTATTAAAGTAGCTTTTTTACACGTTTCCCATCATTTTATACATATAATCATCCATCTTTCGACATTTCGAACATAGTGACGATGACATAATAATATATGGTATTCACACAAGTAAACGATAAGTTATTGCATAGCTTTTAGAAGTTGCGCGAGTCATCTATTTTGATTTATGCAGTATTTTCTTAAGATCGATAGAAAAACAATTTCCTTATCGTTCACCACGCTCAAAAAGTGCAACTTGAATTAATATAAAAAAAAAACAAAAAAGGAAAAATATACTGCATAAATGAAATCAAGAAATAATTATAACGGCATAAGTTGATAAAAATACTATGGCAATATCAAATCAAAATTCTTTTTATTGTAACTGATTTCGAATACAAAAAGCCACAAAAATTCTCATAATATTTAGCAAATCACTTCCAAAGCTAACATCGTTTTCACTCGAACGGACACTTTTCTAAATTAACGGCGACATTTTTGTCGAGAAAACCTTTTAAGGGCCCAGGACGCTTAAACATCTTTAGACGTAAGCCGATGTATTATACCGACATAACTGTATCCCTAAGGGTCGGATACCTTTGCCCAAAATAAAAAATAAACAATTCATCTTCTGAAGGTCTTGATATTTTTCGTTATAAACGTTTTAAGGATAAAAGGGTTGTATATTTGTAGTTTATTTCATTACTCGTGGGACCGTGCAACATTCTGGCTTAGTATCTTTGAGTCCGTGTATTTGTCTCACTTGACATTGGCGAATCGTCCCCAGTCTTGGTGGACGAGGTCCAGGGGAAAAAAAGAAGAAGAAGAAGAAGACCGTGCAATTTTGTCTATGTCACATTTCGGAGATTCATTCAGGTCTTTCACGTGCTGCAATGCAATGCACATCGTCACCGAACTATCACATGTGTTGTCAAAATATCATGCTCTACCCATTCACTACTAATGGCCCGAGAGCTAGTGGCAATTTTCGGGTAGATACTTCAGGTAAGCCGAAAACTTGGTTTATAGTTCTCCTGATATACCCTAATAATTCGGAACTGCAGACCTGGCTACTGAGTATCAGGTCTGCAATCTATAGGTCATAGATGAGTAGTTAAACTACAAATAGACTTACCAGCTACTTTCGAGTGATAAGCGACGCCGACGCCACAGACCCCATTGTCACGTGCTGCTGCCACTTCACCAGCACACCTCGTCCCGTGGCTAAACAAATAATATATCAACATTAATTAATTAATTAGTATAATTCAGCGGTCTTTCATAATAATTGTATTTTCAATTCAATTGATCGTCTCGTCTTGAGTTTTCAGTATTATTTTTATTTCGAAAGAATCACTCGTAAAATACCTACTAACAAAAACTGTTTACTGAAATGTTTTGCCACCGATCACTTACACTTTTAATTTGTGACGAAAATGATAATAAACGCTTAATCCATTAATATTAATTGAGTCCCGCCAGTAAATGTTTTGTTTTTTCAGTACTTCAGGCTCTTCAACTTCATGACTCAATTAGTTTAATATCCGGGCTCTTTATTAATTATTAAACGGCCATTAGCTAATGGATGGTTATTCTGTAACATAAACCGCCATTTTGTGGTAGCGGCCATCTTAGATTTTCGAGAAATGTGTCTGATAAATCAAACTTTTTAAACCCCGATTTGAATCAGTTTAAAACATTTAAATTAATCATTATCATTCAAATCGCAAGTCAAATGGTATCTTCTGGTTTTCCTGAATATTTAGTAAAGAAGTGAGTGGAAGTTTTAATCTTATTTTGAAAACTCTCAACGTTCAAGTAAAACTTCTTCTAGTTGCTAGTTTGCATGATCAGGCTGAAGTTTAACTACTAGTTATAAAGTTTAAAACTTCTCTTTGTTATTCAAATAGAACTCTCAATATGCTCAAAGAAAATACGGAAAAATCTTATCATTTACTCGTATTTTATAGTATTTCTAGCTTAAACGCGCAAAGGTGCCAAAGGCTTTTTAATCACATTTAAATTTTAGAACTATTAGGAATACACTCACAAAGAATAATAACAGCTTCGTATTAGTAAAATAATTTTCCAAATCGGTTCAATAAATCAAAATATTACCCAATACAATCTTAAAAACATTAAAATTTTACCTTTTTATAATATTAGTTTAGATTAAAAAAAAACCGTATAGATGTCGCCATTCTGCCTTAATGCAAATTTACCTATTCTGGATTTTTTTTTTTTTTGACGGGAGGAAATCGCTGGACTTCCACTCGCCCCGCGAGTGGGGTATGTGGGTGTCGAACCGCACTAAAACCTCCCGCCAATCACGTTCGACATCCGATTATGTAGGGGTGACAGGACGCGTTCGCGGTTGTCGCTCACGTATCGCCCCGTCACCCCCACCTATTCTGGATTTAGTAAAAACTTAACTAATAGCAAAGTCTGAGGGTGACTCTCGAATAAGTGTTATGTAAAATTCAATGCTCATCATGATATTTAAACTCCAAATTTAATCATAATACATGGTGAGTAAACAATCTTTTGCACCGAAAACTTTTTTTTCCGTATATCGGTGAAGCTAAAAAGTCCCTGCTGACTCTCTTTCATGCATAATTTACAGGATTTTTAATAATTTGAGTGCTCTTAATATTTCGACTTTTTTTTTCAGTTGGAGGAAATCACCGGTATGTGGGAGTTGAACCGCACTAAAACCTACAACCGCTCACACTCAGCGTCCGAACCCCGGCTGAGGCCAGAACCCAGCACGGGGTTTTGTGGGACGGCGCGATGCGTAACGCTCTCGGCACACTTTTCCGTCACGCCGCCCCCTAATATTTCGACTACCTCAAATTAAGTGATTATTCTTGTTGAGTCAAATGGTGTAGTTATACTGTACTGTAACAACCCATTATGGCCCACTGCTGGGCTCAGGTCTCTTTTGTAGAAGGATCAGGCATTATAGTGCACCAGGCTTGCCTACTGCGGTTTTACACTGCGGGACTACATACCTGTATCCTTGAAGGATTTTTAAGGCCCTCTTCAATATGCAGTGTTGTACTAAATTGCTCATAAATCTTATACAAATTAGAACCTGCGACTGCCTGTCATGATTTGAATTATATACTTATTATATCGCTCACCTCAAATTCAAAATACCTACATCTTTAAATTTGGACAAAACTGATTTCTCAAATAATAACATTTGTGAAATCAGTTTTCTCCAAATCGTACTAGTTTCAATTCAACAATAAATTAATCAAGTTCCAGTGATTATGCAAATCAGTTTAGCAATCTTCGAAATTTCTAGAACTATTTTCAAGATTCGTTAGCGATTAACCTCATTAAGCTCAACGGATTCCATTATAAACAAAAATGTTACTAAACCTTGCCAGTTCTTGTTTGACCTAGTATTTTAGCAGTTTAGTCCAGTTATTTGTTCCTCTTTAACTAGATTTTAGACAACAATAAAAAATATAGGCCACAGAACTTTTTAAAGGAGATAGAAGTACTAAAGGAGGAAGATTTTGCACGCCAAGGACGACGATTGCCGTAAAATTGATGATGGAAAAAGATAATAATATTGAATAAGTAGTCTATAACCATGTCGCGTCAGTATTTTAAAAATATTAAAAAAAAAGCGAAAACGACCGACTTCCATTTCTCAAGCATAGCACAAAAACTACCAGTTAGATCTTTATTCAATTTATAACAAAAAATGTACTGCTTTCAAAAAAAAAAATATCGAAATCGGTTCATGAAAAAATAAAAAACGCAAAGCAAATTGTAAAATTTAGTCCGTTACAAAAAGACATTCTTAAACACTGATCCAAAAGTACTTGTTTGATCTAAAAAAAAAAATAAGTAAAACTTTAACCATCACCTTTCGTCTGACACCAAAATCATTCAAATCGGTCCACCCAAACTAAAGTTATCGAGGAACAAACAAAAAAAAAAGATACAGACGAAGACGACAAATGAGTACCTCCTCTTTTTTGGATATCAGTCAAAAATAAGATATTATTCTCTCTAATAATTTATAATTTCTAGCATAATCTCAAAATGGTATTAATTAATTCAAAACCGCATCTAAAACAAAGGAAAGTCGTTCCGAACTTGATATTATATCTTTTGTGTGTAACATCAGGGTAAGTCACAAAACGTAATAACTTTGAGGGCCACAAAACCTCAAACCGAACTTTATGAAGTAAATCTTAGCCAGAATTTACTTAACAAGATTATTCGTATTTTGACATTTAAATTATAGAATTAGTTAACTCTGTGCGATTTACATAAACCAATAAGAATTTATTCAATAATGATATAAAACACAAACAGCGAAAACCTTTTGTTCTGTATATTATAATACCATATCGTAACATTATCTAGTTTTGATATTGATTTATTTCTATTTGACATAAGAAACCTACTATTATTGTCACCAAAATTATATTCGACATATTGTAGAGTCAACTTAAGGGTTCCCCCTGAGTTTTTATTATCAACTGAGACTTTATTTTTATTTTAAAATAATAATGATAACCATAATTTGTAAGTCAGCAAAAACTGATATGATGATATGAAAAGAATATAAAAAGATAAAATCAACAATCAAAATAAATGACACAAGACAATGTGATCAATTTTAGATTCTTAATTTAAAAATATGTTCTTATTTTTTCGGCCAGTATCTCAAACACAAAAAGGTCTAGACCGAAACTCTTTGGTAACTTTACTAAAACCTTTTTTGTAAACTGAACCGCAAAACAACTTTTTATGTAAATATAAGAAAACTGCTTGTTTTGAAATGGCTAGTATTAGTGTACATTGGAGGCACTGAGCGATCTAATGAAAAGTATAAAAGCCAACTGGTGCCAGGCTAGTCTCCAAGGTATATTTCAGTAGTACAACAACAATAATGAGATTACACTCGAGAAAATCTGGAAGATAAATATTATGTAGATTTTTTTAAATGTAAGGAGTGCTATTATTCTTTGTAAATTACATTTTTTAATGATCAATATGTGGTATAATATGCAGGGAGCCATCTTTAATTCCCATTTGGTGTTGCCAAAGAGGGCGTAGAAAAATTATATTCCAGTAATAAATGAAAATCATAAATTACGCAAATCACATGACGTACTAAAAAATAATTCAGAGTTCTCCAACAGAAGAACATTTTTTAAAGCACAAATTGATATTACATTTCTTTCCTTAAAAATTCCACAATCAAAAATATGAACCCCAAAAAAATCTTAATTCGGATTCCGAATCGATTTTTCCGTCCATCAGAAAAACATTTTCAATTAGTGACCGAAGAAATTCCCTTCTGGAGTTTTCCACTTAATAGGGGCTCGGTGTTGATTAAAACTTGTCCTCGGGTAAATTGGAGATTTCGGGATCCCGGGGCCGGCCTTCCGTCCCTTCGGTCAACAGAAAAGCTCTTTGATTTTCCGTTGAGCTCGTCTGACACTTGACATTTTTAGTCCCTAATTTTGTCTTAGCCTGTACATATTTTATGAGACTACTGAAAACTTATTTATAGAGTTATTACAAGATTTGTGCTAACGTTCAGTGACTCCTAAGTTTGAGTCAAATACGAATACTGGCAACATTCCTAAAATGTCTTGGATATTTAACAAAAGAATGGTTCTTAACCACTCAACTGGGATCGGCAACCAAATTGGTTTGTTTACTTTTGCCAAGTCTGTGACAGGCGCCGAAATTGAGCACAGTTCTAAAACTTGTTTTGTTTACATTTTTTCATCGTCTCATATTTTACATAAATGATACATTTTCGCTGAAAATGCAATACAGCGTCGTTTAGTAATAAAGATTTACAAAAATATAAGGTGTAATTAAAAATCAAAATTAAAAATTATTGGAAAAAATGTTTTTAAGAAGGGGCTCAAACACGGTATTGATTCCGAAAGAAGTCCCCAGTTTCGCCATCTAGCGAATAGTGAGTAAAAATATGTGTCCAAACTATTTATCAAGAATTCGTTTAAATACCTCAGTACATTTTATTGCTTTTCTTCCGAGAAGAATCACAAAATCTATAGTTTAACCTTTGTCTTGAAATATTTTTTTCTTAAAACTTTAAAATCTTTTCTTAACCATTTATGAGCATTCCGTGAACCCTGCATAAAGTCACTCTCAAGTATTCAGAGAGTACCTTTTTGTACGTAATGAATATTTCATTTAATGGAAAGGGATGAGATGAAGTAACCCTACTTTAATGCTTTAGTCACCTCAGTATTCTTATGTACTGTATAAAATTTGACTTAATTCTGAGAGAATGAGAGATCTGTCTATAATTTAAAACATACTGTATTGTGTATTTTCTTTGAAAATTGCTCTTTTATTTATTTCATGGTATTAGTTTTTTTAAATTAACAAATATGTATTTAAAAGTGTTCAAGTAAATTAAATGATGTTTATGTATTAAATTTCTTTAAACACTCGCGGTTATCTACATCACTTACACTATTACTAAACGGGTTCTTACCACGATTATTTTTAATTGAGCAGGCCTGATATTTCAGCACTGTTTCAAGCGCCATGATCACGGAAAGCATGATCAATTAAAAATAATCGTGGTAAGAACCCGTTTAGTAATAGTGTAAGTAATGTTTAAGTATGATCGAATCACGATCGAACAGATCGCAAACCAAGTTCGGGCTCTGACTTTGATATAAATTTTTAATTTTTACATTTTAAGACGTATTACTGTATATATAAACAAGTATCTAAGAAAGCTTATATTTTATTATGTGTTATTCTTAATATATTTATTTTTTTGTATTGTAATATAGTGGCAGTACTTAGACGGCTAATCTGTATGTAGTTAATTCGTATAGTTTATTTAGTACACTTCACTACCTCTCTGTACCATGTCATATCTGTTTCTTTTTCATAGGTTTGCTATAAGAAAACTCATTTTTGAGTTAAGCTCGCCTTTTGTACTTATTTTTAGTTACTATAAGTCACTGTAATTTTCTTTACCTGGTGTACAATAAATTATTAAATAAAATAAATAAATAAAGATTAAACTTTATTATAAAACTATTCAGTATAAAAATGACCATTAAACATGTAACATTAACAACGCCCATGTAATACACACCTAAAACTACCTGCTCTTCACCTCATATCAAATAGGGGTGTGCGAATAATTCGAACTCACGAATTATTCGTTCCGAATCGGATACGAATATTCGATTCGAAACTCGAATCGAATGATTCGAATCTTCGAATTTCGAATAGTATCGAATTCGACTACGACGACTACGACTATTTTGTAGACATCTAGCCCATTAAAGATATTATCTACTAAATACAAATTCTTGTCCTATTTCCGATGCATCGTCGTAGTCAAATTCGATACTATTCGATTCGATTCAATTCGAACGATATTCGCACACCCCTAATATCAAACACATACATCTCTCCATAAAAGAAAGAAACCTTGAAGTAAATAGAAAAGTAATAAAACAATGATTACCTGTTAAACCAGTCATCCGTGTACCGAGGATAAGGGAAAGGATCGTTACTGCTAAAATCGTACGAAGCCTCCGCATTCTGGAACAAAATGTTATGTGAGATTTTGTTGCTTCCGGCTTCGAGACCTTTCGATACGGTCTTAATTATATTACACAGGATGTAATTTTGAAATACCCTTTCCAGGTAAGTCCACTTAATATAACTATTAGAGAACTAGCTGGCCCGCGCAACTTCGTCTGCGTCATACAAAAAATCCCGGGTATTTTTCGCCGTTTAAACCTTCCCTAGACTACGACAAACATTTTAAAACCAAAATCAGCTCAATCGGCCCAGCCGTTCTCGAGTTATAATCAGACTAACAATTCATTTTTATTAATATAGATTTTGCTGAACGGAAACATTTCTTAAGTTGGAAGAGAATTAAAAAAATATGAGGTAAACATTCATAGATTTTTGTCAATATCAATACACTACTTTAGAATCGAGCCTGCTAAAATTTGAAAAACAACATTTTTTCAATTCGGTAAAGCCTAAACTGTAAATATTTATTAAATACATTTATAAATACTTTTTTTTTACCTAACAAATCATTCTAAAACAAAACAGTGGTCGTACTACATTTTTTTTTTAGGAAATCACCGGATCCCGCGTGGCGATACGGCCACCGGCTCTCTCAATCGGCGAGCTTTCCGAAGCCCGCCAAGTGAGAGAGCCGCCCAGGGCCAGCACCAGTTGCTCTAACGCTAAGAGCGTGCTGAGCGAAACACGGTACCTTCTTGGGTCTCCGCTCGCACTCGCATGCGTTGGGGACCCGAAACTCTTAAGGGGCCAGAGTCCGGGCGAGATGCCGGTTCTAGCCCCTTGGGACGTACTATATACAATTTTTTAGTCATATATATGTTTCCAATTCCCAATTACCAGAAGTAAACAGTAGTGCGTCGTTTACAAGGTGATACATATGTACCTGATTGTCAATTTAAGATAAATGGAACCAAAATATCCCACTCGTTTATCGATACTACAACTAGATAAGAATTATTGATAACTGACAAAGTGCTACATTATTATGTCGATAAAATGACACGAATTGGTAGTGTACACGATAATGGTACATGTATTACTTAGTACTTCATGTAGAGTCATATATTTTACGCTGATTTTAAGAAAAACATTATAGAATATGATTTTCGAAGTTTAATTTTCGTTTTTAGTTTTATAGTTTTCATTGAAATCTATTTATATTATGTATGCTAATAGTAATAAATGCGTCATAAGTCTGAGATACTCAGGACCGGCCGTTGTGGTTTGAGGGAGGTCTGCTTCTCTCGACAGGGCAAGCACCGGCGGATGTTTCTACCGTCTTTTTTTTATGTAACAATAAAAAAAAGAGCGGGGGCGGCGCGACGGGAAAGAGTGCCGTGGGCGTAACGCGTCGCGCCGTCCCTCATAACCCCGTGCTGGATTCTGGCCTCAGCCGGGGTTTGGACGCTGAGTGTGAGCGGTTGGAGGTTTTAGTGCGGTTCAACTCCCACATAACGCACGGACGGGCGGGGATCCGGTAATTTCCCCAATTAAAAAAAAAAAAAGAGGGAGGCCTTTGTTTATGACACTATGTTTGGTAGCAAAGATTATTCGTAATTAACTGTTCTTTCAATTGGCATCGTAAAAATACAGACTGTTGATTTTTGCCGACTTTGTTAGTACGATTTTCAGACAAACCAAACAAATTACGAAAAATCAGTGAATGCAGTTTTATTAAACATCAAAAATAAAATTATGTTTCCTTTCAGCAAAACATCCTATCTCTAATATTTAAGGTACTTCCCGTTCATGTCGCATAGTTTTGGGACACTGTATAATATACCAGTACAACTCTAAGGACTCAAAAAATACTAAAATTTAAGCCAAAATACACGAAATTATATGAAATTTATTAAAGTTGTTTACGCAGCCAACAAAAACACGATTCTGAAGTCACTCAGCAAACTTAATTCTCGTAATCTCGAAGATTAATTAACCTTTTCTTAACTTTAGGGTCCGGTTTATTACTCGCCTAGTAATTTAAGATTTTAATGTGAAATGTTTCAACAAATAGAAAACTTCGTTGAAATTTATATTGAAGTTCTCTTTGAAATTTAAGCTTAAGTGAAGAGTCTGGTAGACTGTCTGTTTTTAATATGGTTTAAGTGAAATGATCTTTTTATTATTATTACTGTTTACAATTGTTTTTAAAACTGCGAGTAGCTTGTGCTACTGGACTCCCCAGGATGGACATGTCAATGTAATAAAGTGTAATATAGCTACAAAAAAAACTTGAGAGGTGTCATGGGACACCCGAATAGAACGAAGTTCCTTTCGATTAAAAGATATCTTATAATTTTATTTCCTAACGTTACGTGCGACAAGGAACGTGTTTTAAAAGATTTTGATCACAGTGCCATCTAGCGATAATCATCTAAAACAAAAAAAAGTGTCGTGATATCTTAAAGTGTCGTGACAACTTTTCGTAAGATTTTTTTCCGTCTAGCCCCCTTTCACAACGCGCGATAAAGAACTTCGTTCCAAAAAAGTAAAGGAAAACAAGATGTGCTAATAGAAACTTAATTTAAAGGAACTTTAAGAATTAATATTTTTTTCTTTTAATCTATTCAAGATTTCAGTTTTGTTTTAAAGATAGTTGTTGAATCGTTAGCCTACAGTCGCCTACTATTCAACATAGACCTCTGGCATCTTTTGAAACCGAGTCCTTCTTTATGTCGTCTTACACTTTAGATTCTCACGTTACTTATCTCATTCATATTTGATAAGGATCAAAGGAACTACATAATAAAAATGTATATATAGTTTTGTATAACCTCTATACAGATGTTAAAAATTAGGAGCTAACCTTCTCAAAACATGGTTACATTTTTACACTGTTTTTATTACAATAAAGTACGGCCCGAGTTCCTTACAATATTATGTCGCCTTGCTGTTTTATGATTTCATAAAGAACAAACGTGAGGGTACTGCCAAAACGTTATTTTACATGAAAGTTGTTTACACAAGGTCTAGATTATTTGCAACTTTAAACACTAGGCTTTGTAATCTTACTATATGGAACCACCGCGGTCATCCACGGTTTCAGGAACACTTTTTTGATCTGAGCTTAAGATGATTTTATTTATCCTTGACAAGAAGTTTTTTTTTTCCATGTAGGCAGACGACCCAATGGGTGATCGTAAGTAGTTACCGTCGCTCATGAACCTCTGCAATGTCAGGGGACATTGAGGGGTCGCTACCGACGACCTAACTTTAAGGACCCTCCTCAAGCCTCGTTTGAAGAAGGACAAGTCATAGCGCCCTGAGAATACCGAAGAGAAAGTCATTCAGAATGTACTGTTAAAGCAATGATGTTGGCATATCACACTGTTGCACAAAACACTTTACATAATAGTTTACCGTATCACGATCAACCTTATGTCTCTAATTATAATCTTTAATAAAAATCCAAACCAAATGGTTAGATACGACTGAAAAATAATGACACAAAAACAAACAAATCTAAACATAAATACACAAAGAACATTAAAGTAAAGGCTTTTGTCATAATCCACGACCCGCCGGTCCAAGCAAAAAATTACACCTTAGATGTTATAGGTATAATGTAAAGTGTAAACGTCACAAAAACTAGTACAAAATGAAGGTCCCGAGTACACAAAAACGACTTCATAAACCAATCTACTTAAAGCTTAGTACAGTTTATATTATACATCTAATATATAAATTTGTCGTGTCACGGTGTTCGAACTTGAACTCCTCCGAAACGGCTCGACCGATTTTGATGAAATTTTTTGTGCTTATCCGGTACCTATGAGAATCGGCCAACATCTATTTTTCATTCCCTAAATGTTAGGGGTAGTCCACCCCTAATTTTTTTTTTCGGCGCAGACGAAGTTGCGCGAGTCAGCTAGTAAAGTTATAAATATTTCAAGTAAAATCATTATAGTTTCAGAACATATAAATAAAAATGACGAAAATGAAACACGATATTTTTATCATTTTTTATCTCAGAACCTCACTTTAATTTTATAGGTAATTCTCGATTTGTCTATGTATTATTTGACATTCTTTTAAAATGCACAAATTCTTGTTTTGTGTGCCTTAGTGGCCATCTTTTTTTTTATTGCCTTGTAGGCAGACGAGCTAACGGGCCACCTGATCGTAAGCGATTACGTTGCTCATGGACCTCTGCAATGTCAGCGGACACTACCTTTTAAGGACTTTTTTTAAGCCTCGTTTGAAGAAGGATAAGTCATAACGCTCGGGAAACACCGAAGAGGGGAGCTCATTCCACAGCCGGATGGTGCGTGGCAGAAAACAATTTTTGAAACGGACCGTGGATGACCGCGGTGGTTCCATATAGTAAGGATGAACTCCACCTCGACGACGAGTGGTGCGATGATAGAACGGAGAATAATTAAAGTTAAAATTAGTTTGTCTCTTCAAATCACCTATCCTATGACGCGAAAATTCAAGGAACAACGAAGTCAAGATGAAGAACATTTAATGAAAACTTTCTAGTTTTCACTATAATAGTTAAAGATATACGATTGTAATTTGAATAAATGTTTTGTTATTTTTAAGTTGTATCATTTATTCTAATTTAATTATTTTAAAGAAATAAACTAAAAACAAAAATAAAGTAAAGTTGTACTTAACCTTTCATTTAAATGTAATTTAAAAAAGATTACAACTTATTAGTTTTTAATATCACAAGTTGGAGATGCTCAATCAAGGAATTAAGTAATTATTATAATCAATACTTACATAATTATATTTCAAGTCTGGATGCATATAATCGACACCTGTAACAAAAATAATGTTTAATAATGTTTTCAAAAGAGGCATAAAACTTATTCAGACACTCGCGGTTTTCTACTACTTTCATGCATTTTCAACGGGTTCTTACCACGATATTTAATTAATTAATTGATTAAAAACAATGAACCGCATAAATCGGCGATCGCAGAGCATGTGCTCGACTCGGGTTCCAATCACTGGATACAATTACATAATCCTCAGGTACTATCTTCTGAACGTCGTTACGTACCAAGGATGGTAAAAGAAGCTATCGAGATTTCAAGACATAGCACTTTTAACAGGGGTGACGGCTTCAGATTATCGAGTATGTGGAATCCAGTGCTAAACACAACAGTCAATAAGGCTTCATGCTCAGAGAGTCTTGTAGATACAGTGAGTGTGGTGTGTCGTGATGTGAGAAAGAAATATGAGAGAGAAAGAGGGTCGACAGATTTGTTTGCTCTTAAATCGACCCGCAATATCCAGTCTTCTCGTGATCATGACGTTTGCAACAACGTTGAAATATCGAGACAACTCAATTAATTAAATATTGCAGCAAGAACCCGTTGAAAATGCATGAAAGAGGCATTAAAGGTTGTAAGTATAGGGTGGGCGATCTAACGTTTGCATTTTGAACTACTGTTTATTTGGAGAATGACAGCTCAAATGTCATTCAATTTGTGTTACATAAATGTCAAATCTTTAACTAAATTATGAGCTGTCATTCTCTAAATAAACAGTAGTTCAAAATGCAAACGTTAGAATGGCCCACCCTATACAAAGTACTACTCGACCTCACTGAGTTCTTCACTGCAGAAGTTTGTTCAAGATTGTGATTACCTGTGATTAACTACATCTTGTTCTATATTTAAAATTAAAAATCTAATATACGATACCTACTAAAATAGTAAGCCGTTTCCTTATTTGTTAAACACACCCATAACTCTTGGAACTTTACAAGAACTTTAAAATGCCCTCCAGGAATTATAATGTCTCCATTTAAAATGCAGCATGAGAATTCTTTATTAATTTAACAAAGGAATTGAATATGTAATTTAATCTCCTTTATATTCTCTTTAAAATGCAAATGGGCATTTTATTAACTGCACGATGGTCCTCTTTGTGAAGGAAACACTAGTTTTATTGCTTTAGATAAGTTGCACGCGGATCTCCTAAAGTCAAAATAAACTAGGTAGAACTTTGATTATAAACTTGTCTAGATGGAGTGTTCAAACGTCAGGATGGCTAAAAAAATGTTTGTTGGGTTGGCTTATTTCGCTCAATTAGTCACAATACGGTTGTCATGGAGATAATGTACAATAGCCTTCAAAAGTTAGCCTGCTTTTTTTCTGATGCGCTAGCTTGCGGCTCTCTCTGGATATGTTAAAATTCTAAGGGGTTGAATTAGCTGACATTGATACTTGTTAACATTAATTAAGACGCGAGCTCACTGATGATAAGTGGTTTCTGTAGGTAATGGCTGGCTACATTGCTAGGGCATAAATAATCGGCACATACTACTAACCATAAACTACTGACAAGACCTAGATTTTGACTAGTAAAAGTTCACAATATCCTTTGATGGCTATTAGGTTTTTTTTTATTGCTTAATAGATAAACGAGCCTATGGCCCACCTGATGGTAAGCGGTCACCGTCGCTCATGAACCTCTGCAATGTCAGGTCAATGAGGGGCTGTTGTCTATCGCCTACCGATACAGGACTTTTCTTAAACCTCGTTTAAAGAGGGACATGTCATAGCGCTCCGGGAACACCGCGGATGGGAATCCATTCCAAATAAAATGGTATAAAATGTGTTGTGTTGTTTTTTTTAATATAACAGTACAGTTTTACTATATTATTAACATACCATCATCCATAATAGCTGTAGTGACGTTAACTCCAGTATAACCCTGAGCCCAGGCAGCTTCCACGTTCAGATCCAGCTTGGGTTTTCCGCCATTTTGACCAGTGTTCTTCAAGTACCATTGCAGAGGGAAGTATGGATCACGGGGCTCGGAATCAGGTACTGTTTCTGGCAGACGAAGAGGTCTGTAGCCTCGTTTTACTCGTTTGAAGCCAGTCTGCTGGACCGCGGTGTGTATCTGTGGAGTTTCAAGACTGTTAATTGTGATAGACTGGGTTTTATAGTTCTTTATGATTATTTTTGGCGAAAAATGTGTTTTTGTAAACAAATCGAGAAAATTTAGGGCTTTCTAACATAAATTATTTGCTTGTTATGTTTTATTTTATTAATTTTTAATCTCATTATAATTTATTGTGCTTTATTCCATTTTATATTTATAATTAATTGCCTTCTATTTACAT
This sequence comes from Trilocha varians, assembly GCA_030269945.2. Classification (NCBI taxonomy): domain Eukaryota; kingdom Metazoa; phylum Arthropoda; class Insecta; order Lepidoptera; family Bombycidae; genus Trilocha; species Trilocha varians. The sequence goes on along the minus strand of AP028273.1, from coordinate 8,040,999 downwards.
ACTAGATGGTAAAAATTGTAATAATATGTTTTTTCTTTCTTTTTAATATGCACGTTTATTGATCTTGATCCAAAATGTACTTAATTCTAATTTTATATACTAATTAATCAATCAAATATTTTTTTTTTTTCAATTTTCAGTGTAACTTGATAATTTTATTTTATAAATTTTACTGAATACCTATATTGTTATAAATGATGGATTGTGTTGTTTGTGTTGTTTCTACCTTATGCATGATGTGTTCATCTTTAAGTAAAATTGCATGAAAATGTAATACCTATTTATAATAATGTTCATAATTGTAAACATGTAATTTTGTAGATGATCCAAATAAATAAATATTATATATAATTGAAATGCAATTTTACACTGGTATCCTTAATTTTCAATACCTACTATTACTTGGAAGTTAAATTAGAATTTAAGAGCCACCTGTAGTATATTAACCTAACCTACATAATGTACTGCTGCTGGAAACATTGTTCCTGTAGGTAAGTAAGTATAATCACCATTGAACTATTATCATCCTAGTAATAAAATAGGTGAAAGAAGGTACATACCGATGGAGAGTTGAATAAGTCTACTAAATTTTCGCCGTTACAATGTACAAGTACTAACAATTTTAATAAACCCAAAGCAATAAAATTAAATCTCCGAACTACAAAGTGTTCATAAAAGACTAATTTATTGTCCAAAGTTTTAATTAATTCGTTAACAGAGCTGAACAGTCGTCCGGAAGAAACTTATCAATTCTGTTTTAATAAACTCTTTGTACAAGAAATTAAGATAATTGAATCACACTTTAGCGTAGGAAAAAGATCAGTCAAAATTAAGTATATTTTGTTAATTTTCTTTTCGAAGTTTTAAAATAAACTACAGAGAAAAATCTTTTTGCTGTAAAATGATAATTAAATTCAGTAATTTGTCAGTGTGCTGACTTGTTCATAGTTAGCGTTTTTGGAAAATTTTGAGGCGAACAGTTGACAATAGAGATGGAAAACTTGAAGTTAATAAAGTACATACTTAGATTAAACATGCATAGATAAAGGAGTTTACGGCCCACCTCATGGTAAGCGGTACCGTCACTCATGAAGTTACAATGCCAGGGCAATGACAGGCCGTTATCTGCCTATTTATACTGGACTTTTCTTAAATCTCGTTCAAAGAGAGACATTCCAGACCGGAATAGTACGGGGCAAAAAGATCTTTTGAACCGGACGGTGATGAACGCAGCGGTTTCAAATAAAGTTGGTGAACTTTACCCCTGTGGCGTTTGGTGCAATGTTAAATCATCTCAAAGCATGCTCCATGGACCAAACGAATTTATTTAAGCACATCTTTCGATCAGGCATATCTGGATACACAATTATACCTTAAAAATGTCACCACAACCAAAAAATTCCATCCTTTGATCTCAGTCACTGAACGACCGATACTTCATTTTCGGTTATAAAAATGTATGGGTTAGCCTATCGTGCCGTGGCATCCCTGTATAGTGCGTACACTTAACGTGCTCCATTAAGCTACTTCTAAAGCTTAGCTGAACTCTTGAAAATAAACTAGCAACCAGCCAACCCTATTGTGAGTCACTGCGAATACTACGCTCCATTCATCTCAACTAGCGTCGTGATCATTAACTTCGCTAATCCTCTGTCGTAGTCCAATGAACCTACGTGCATCAGTCACAGAATAACTTTACAGAAGTAAAACTTCATACAAAATAATTTTTACAAACCGAAAAATTCTGCAAAGTGTACCTGCACATTTTGTTTGAGATCCTAGCACAAATATAAACGGTAGGCTATCAAATAGGTAGAACGCACATAGACTTTACTTCTATTTTTAAAGTTGTACTAAGGGTTGTCAAATATAAATTTCAATCGTTAAATTGAAAAGGTACTTGGTACTTCTGTTATAGTTCTGTAGTCTCTACTGTATGTCTGTCTCTCTACAACAGGGTTGTCAAACGTTAAAAACAGACATCAGCTAAATAGAGATTCTGTGATTGTGAGTCACGGATACTACGTCCCATTCACCACTATTAGCATGTAAGGTTCATAAACCTTCGTGTATAATAGGGTTGCCAAACAAAAAGTAAAATCAAAATGAAATGTTTCATTTAGTTTTTGTTAGTCGTGTCTTAAAGTCGTAATGACTAAAGATCAAAAGTATGTTGTGGTGGAGATTTCGAATGCATATTTTAAATCTGAGAAATTATACTTAGTCCGATCAAATTAGACTAAAAATAGGGGTAAGGTTACAAAAATTCCCACTTGGCTGAATATTGGAAGGATTGTTTAATCCACTATTATAAAGGAAATGTGAAAAGTCCTCATCGATCCGGCACGTGCAAAAAAATTTACCTGTGGGTCAAAGGTCTCAAAAACGGGTTTTTCGCGATTTTCAGAAAAATGGTAAATTTTATCATAAAATTAGCTCAGACAAAAATTGTAGATCAGATGTGCTTAATTCCTATAATAGACCCACTGGTGTACAATAAAGTATTAAATAAATAAATAAATAAAATATAACAGAATCGCATTCCTTCGGGTGGGCCGTAACTGGCTGTAAGCTCCTTTCTCTATCATACAGTAATAAAAAAATAAACTTCTTAATAAAAATAATTATGATTCCAACAGTCTATCTTATGCTACTTAATAGGCAACTAAATCCAATGTATGAACAAGAACATAATAACCTAGCGTACACAACTGACGAGGTTTAATTAACATACCCTATTCAGATACCAAAAACTGAATCACATCAGTATTCCGCTCTCGGGTGTTGTACTAAATTGCCTACAGAGAATTCATTAATTTGATGTTGTTAATTTAAGGTTTCCGTCAGCAACGCGTGGTTGAGAATATTTTAGTCAATTTTGTATGTTTTTAATTACAAACCTAATTATGTATAGATTAAGTTCTTATTGTTCTGAATTATACCGATTTACCACTACGACTAACAAGCTACCAGTAGCCGGGACTGTAGGGTAAGGTAGAGGTAAAAACTTCCTCCTAGTCAAGAACGAAGCCTTCGAAATCAGATCCTTTACCTAACAGTTCCATGTTGGCGAACTTCGGAAATATCGCCGACCGAGAATTTCGGTGGCCATATCGCCTATATGGTAAAGAATGCCGTAGTGCGTAACGCGTCATGCCGACCCGCATAATCTTGTGCTGGGTTCTTTCGTTAGCTACGGTTCGGACACTGAGTGTGGGCGGTTGAAGGCTAAAGTGCAATTCAACTTTGTTTAAAAAATCCAGCAGGGGAGCGAAAAACTAAGTTTAAACGAAATCAGAATTATAGATACATCGGGTTTTTTAGGTTTCAGCTGAAAATCAGTGCTTTTGGTCTTCTTTGAGACCATAAGCTTTTGCTGAGCTGAAACCTATTCGCACGCCACTGAGGACAAGCCTTTATCTTGTTCGATTTTATCTTATTTTTTTACTTTTATGTCTTTGTTTAAAAAGGTATTATACTGTTTTAATGTTATAATAATATGAATGTCCTCTATGTGCGTGTTGAATAAATGCTTTTTCTTTCTTTTTTTCAGATACCTTATACAGTGAAACCTGGTTAATTGGGATCTCAAGGGACCGAGACATTTGTACCAATTATTGAGGGTTTCCAATAATCCAGTTTTCCATTTAAGCAGGTTTAAATTTACATGTCTCATTTAAAGAGGCCCCCGCTTACAGAGGTCGCATGAGGAGGAAATGCATGTAAACAAACACGACCAAACGTGTTGAAATCTGATTAATTTGTCTCACTTAAACAGGTAATAGGGCTACAGAGTCTCAATTATAGAGGTAAACATTGAAAAATCTTATTTATCCAAGTTCAAAAAGTCCCATTTACAGAGTTACTTTAATGAAAAATAGCCGTGACATCGTTGCAACTCTCAATGATGGAGGTTTCTCATTTATCCAGGTCCCGCTTAACCAGGTTTCACTGTAGTTTAAATATCTTGTGAGGACTACCGATAGAAAGTGCTCTAAAGTCAATATTATACCTACAGATTTTTTAAGACTAATAATACCCCCTTACAGTATTACAAATTGAGAAAATTACTTTTAATTTTACATGCCCTTAACAATTTCAAAGTTGCGTTCAATACTAATGAAACAAATAAAAACTTTTAAACAAACAACCTCAAAATAAAGTTTGGTTCATTAAACGATATTCTTCAAATTTGGTGTAATATTTCTTTGCCTACCGAATGATAACAAGAAGTACAGTTTGAAAAAGAATATATTTTTGAGGTATATTTTTGTAAAGATCCTTCTTTGTTACATAATATTCTTGTACCTTCACTTTACATTGATATAACATTTCAATATCTTGTATTTATTGACGCGTAATAAAATAAATCTGAGTTTTCTAACGATTTAGAACAATAAAAGTATATTTAGGATGGTCATTTTAATGAAGTGATATAATTATGAAAGAAAGATAATTTACTAAGCTTATGTTATTAATCGAATTAAAGTGGAGCTGTTGCCGAAATCAGGCTTTAAATTATTTTAATATGTTATTAATCGAATAAAAGTATGTGTTTGAGCTGTTGCCCAAATCAGGCTTTAAATTTGTGCTTTTTCCAAATTGTGAAATATTTTTGATGACAGAAATAAAATTCGTGCGTATTTCAAACTTGTGTCGTTTATTCTATGGTTAAAAAAAAATACATTGACTAATGAGAGCGCAGCCGCCTCGAGCGCGCGATGTCTCATTGGCTGTTGAGCGTGACGTGATGTGCTGTGCGTATGATTGGTTGAATTCAAATGGATGAAAATGTGAATGGCGCGAACAGTATGAACACTTCTATGATGTACTGACGAGTTCAAGACTACTTTCAGAGGATACAGGACAATGTTATGATCGTTTTCGAGTTTTCGGAAATTCTGAATACTATATCATTACTGAAGATTATTATGAACCATATTCCTGAAACTTAACCTTGCTCGAACGAAGTTTAATAAGTAGTTGAAAAATTACGTTCTCATTTGGTTTTTGCTTAACTGAAGATAACCACAACACATATTTTTCCTCCGAAACTAAGCATATTTTGAGCCGAACAATAACAATCAGTAAGTTTGTCAACAACGTGTCCTCGGTCGGGTCGGATTAGATGTGATGGATGGCTCGCCTTATCTCGGATCATAACGAATATACTTTTATTGCTTCACAGCCAAACGAGGCTTTGCAGCGTTCATCAATCAACGTACTCCCTGATTTCTTGAGGCTGTTTAAGCAGGATTGATGGGGTGTACTTTGTGCACAGTTCGTATCTTGCTGTATCGTGACAGACTTAAAAGACTTTGTATTATGTTTTGCTGCATTTAAAACAACGGAACAGTATGCGAATAAAAATTTATTGAGATTATTTATTGAGAGCTAATAGACTGGTGGAAGGGACCAGCCGGAAAGAGAAATGTGGGAAGACCAAAAAGACGATGGGCTGACGAGATCACTCAAACAGCTGGGAAGGACTGGATGAAGGCAGCAGCTAGCAGAGAAACCTGGACAAAGTTGGAGGAGGCCTTCACCCAGAATAAGGGTTCCATACCTAGTTAGATCATAAGATACTAACCATACATAAAAACTGTGTGCAAAACTTATTGTTAACCCATTGAGTATGGAAATAAATAAAGACCTTTTTATTTTTATTAATAAATAAACTACTAAAATAAGACTATGTATGTACTATCGACCTCATAAGTACATACACATTTTCAAAACTGTATCGCATGAAAGCATGTTGCATGTTTTTCTATAATATTATTTTGTATCATAATTTTTTGCCACAAAAATTAAGTATATTGATGCTGCGCGCAATTAAGACTTCTCAAAAACCAATTCGAAATTATATCGACTCAATTAAAATAAAAACAAAATAAACAATAGACTATTTAAAATAGAACACCCTTTATTGTTTGAAATGAAATTACATTTTACAAACAAACTGAAATTAAAACTCCTCATTCAAGTTATTGTCCGCGTAACTTAGTTTTCTTAAAGTTACTCTTCTTTCTCAAAGCGAGAACAGAAGAGGCTCTAAGTGGTGTTATCTGATTTGCGACGCTCCGTTCACTTGTTAACAGAAAATAAGTTTAGTATTCTTTTACTTTTAAAAAGCACTTTAAGTAATTCTTTTAGGATAAATAATGAAGAGGTATCTAGAAGAAATGTTTTATAAAGTTTGCTTATATTTTTAACTTAGTAACGGATTTTGATGCGGTTTTATTAACAAAGTACATGAACCGCGATACTCGGTCTGCCAAAAATTCCATTCCAGTGTTAACCAAATTTTTATTACACATTACTGGACTTTTAGTACGATTCCCTATTTTTTTTTTTCAATATTAACTATAGCCTTCCTTTTTTTTTTTTTTAGTTGTAGGTTATCACCGGATCCCCGTATGTGGGAGTTGAACCGCACTAAAACCTCCAACCGCTCACACTCAGCGTCCGAACCCCGGCTGAGGCCAGAACCCAGCACGGGGTTATGAGGGACTGCGCCGCCCCCATAGCCTTCCCTTATAAATGAACTATCTAACACTGAAAGAATTTCCCAAATCTTTGACTGGTATGTCAGTCTTACCGCGATAGCTATACAAATTAAGTTATAGACTACAGGCCCATGAAGAAAAATTATGGGTCATGCCGTACAAAAATGTTGGGCCACAAAGTCGGAATTTTTTTTTTTTTTTCCGACAGTTACCTGGTATATTTAGTCATTTGATTTTGTACGGCATCTGTATCATACTATTTACATACTGCTTCTAATCCATTCTTTCTCAACGCCGTACAAAAATCATGCGACAAGGGGAAAAAACGATGGTTGCAATCCCCTGAATGCTCACCTGCACTCAGTTGGACAGCTTACAAGTGACGGCATAGTACTGAGTCTTATTATTTTATGCTATAATTTCGTTTTAGATAGGTCACCTGGTGGTTCAAATGACCCATAATTGTTCTTCAGGGGCCTGTAGTCTATTACCATTTCAACTGTATTTATGTAACCAACAGTTGAATAGGTTCAATTTAAATGAACTATTGCACAAAAGCTTTAATTAATTAATCAACAACAGCTTTTCAATTAGCTGCTGCATAATTTCTAAGCATTTACTTTGATAATACAGTCATTGTTTGTATCGTTTCTAATAGCTTTGTTATCACAAAGTCTATTGTTATTATTCCTTGTTCTAATTGTGTTCAATTTCTATAGGTTTCAGGCTCTGTAGAAACTGCACTAGACAGCATAAATGTTGAATAGTGCATAAGAAATGGAGGTTAATATTATAATACAGTTCTATATTTAAGCGAAAACTAATCTCAAATTTCTCTCCCCAATAATTTGGCTTCAAGGCCCAAACAAAAATGATATGCAAATTTACTTTTGATTATATTTTTTTGCCTCGTAGGTTAACCATATGGCCCTGAAGGTAAATAGCTACCGTCACTCGTGAACATCTGCAATCCACCTATGACCAACCACATTAAAGAACTCTTCTCAAACCTCGTTTAAAGAACACTCACAACTAAACAACTAATTTGGGAACTTTTTTTTATTGCCATGTAGGCAAGCGAGCCAAAGAGCCACCTGATCGTAAGTGGTTACCGTCGCTCATGAACCTCTGCAATGTTAGGGGACACTGAGGGGTCGCTACCTACGACCTAACTTTAAGGACCCTCCTCAAGCCTCGTTTGAAGAAAAACAAGTCACAGCGCTCTGGGAATACCGAAGAGGGGAGCTCAGTCCATAGCCAATAATTGACGTTTGTCTAGTAGTGATATTTGACAGCCACAGATGAGTAGATAATATCGATATGTACTGGAGCATAACCCCAGAGATCTCAAACACTCATAAGAAATGATGAAAAGAACATTCCGAATCATAATATCCTGCATATTTCTTATGGAAATTCATACGAAATATGCCCATTGGGGGCCGCTGGCACGTATTAAGTCGGCACATGCTGGTTCTCAAAGTGCTTTACATTTTTTTTGGAACGAAGTTCCTTATCGCGCGTTGTGAAAGGGGGCTAGACGGAAAAAAATCTTACGAAAAGTTGTCACGACACTTTTTTTGTTTTAGATGATTATCACTAGATGGCGCTGTGATCAAAATCTTTTAAAACACGTTCCTTATTTGTTTTAGATGATTATCGCTAGATGGCGCTGTGATCAAAATATTTTAAAACACGTGCGTTACGTTAGGAAAAAAAAAAGATATCTCTTAATCGAAAGGAACTTCGTTCTATTCGGGTGTCCCATGTCACCACTCAAGTTTATTCTTTTTATTATCTTTGTTGAATTATATTAAGTTTTGCTGCGATTACCAACTTCAAAGGCTTTTTTAATTCAATTTCATGTTCTGTTTGATCTGCAAAACTATTATACCTAATCCTCTTATCGAAACATATAAAATCGAACTCCTATTATAATTTCAATTCCTAAGCTTACCTATAATAAGTATAATATCACAGGCCGGCTTTATACTACTAAAAAATGTCGTGAACTCTCCATTGGTACAACTTTGCTCTACTTCAAAAGGACAACTTTCCACCATTGAGAACCAAATGCAGAATACAATGCTGATGATGCTTGATGGTAGTCCTTAAAGGTAGGTCGTAGTCGTATGTATAGGCCCCGTAGTGTCCCCTGACAGAGATTCATGAGCGACAGTAACTACGATCAGGTTAGTTAGGTAAACGACAATAAAACAAAATTGTTCAATGTTATTTCTAAAGAACAATTTAAACTTGGAATATCCTTCCTATTTGGCATCAGCAATGCAAACAGCATCCCGCTACCACGAACTCAATTTATATTTAACTCAATTGAGGGGCCATCAGTTTGAGAGCCGCTGTCTTGAATCATTAAATAGGTCGACTCTCGATCGCTTATGTCCCCAAAGTACTACGCCGACGCAATTTCTACTGATAATAAGGATAAAACTAAGGGATATGAAGTCGCTCTAACGCTAAGGGCGTGTGCCCTTAGCGTTAGAGCATCCGGGGGATGGTAGACCGCGCTCCCCGACCCACGCTGGTTCTGACCCAGCGGGGTATTCCGTGGGAGGGTAACACGCGGTCCCATCTTGGCGGGCTTCGGAGAGCCCGCCGACCGAGAGAGCCGGTGGCCGTATTCGCCGGCGGCTACCGGTTCGGCGTCCGGGGACGGAGCGACGGGAAAGCATGCCGATGGCGTAACGCGTCGCGCCGTCCCTCCAAACCCCGTGCTGGGTTCTGGCCTCAGCCGGGGTTCGGACGCTGAGTGTGAGCGGTTGGAGGTTTTAGTGCGGTTCAACTCCCACATACCCCGCCCGCGGGGCGGGCGGGGATCCGGTGATTTCCTCCAACTAAAAAAAAAAAAAAAAAAAGGGATATGAAGCCTTTAGGAATTATTAACGTTTTATTAAAGAGAGCTCATGAATAGTAGATGTTTTTGAGTTTTTCAAGTAGAGCAAATGGTTTCTCTATTTTATTACATTGTTTTTTATTTTAGTTTGTGTGGTTATCAGTCAGTATTTTTTACGAATAAACTACATTTTTTTATCAATTTGCAAAACAGATAAGTTTGTATTTTGATTACCCATTAAATTTGGCATTCTTGCCACTATTCATGATGGTTGTTGCTCTTGCTGTCTGACTTTTCTGATGGCTTTATATGTATCCTTTTTGTCTTGATAAAATTAGTCATACATTTGATAATACATGACATGATAATACAGTATTATATAGACCAGATATTTTATAAATTTTTTGACCTCCTTCAGTGGTTTTTAGGAACAAATACATACTACATAGTATTTATAAACAAAGATAACGTACCAAAGGATGTTGTTTCAGGATCCGTGTGTGTGCGATGGATCGTCTCGGACGAGCGTGAGGTAGGCCGCGATGCGCGAAGTGCCATTCTGTGTCAGAGCCTAGTACCTGGACACAATAGAAATAAATTTAGTACGAAAATACCTACTTCTAAAATTTCATTTTACTAATTGGATATTTTAATAGCTGCAAGCTTCAATGAAATATAGCCAAGACAACTGGCTACCTTCTGAATTAAAATCAGCTCCATGATACCATAATATTGCATTGTCACGAGATTTACAAGCGAGCAAAAATCCAGCTCTATTGGAAATTGGGCAGTTTGTCAAATTCATCTCGCAAGATTCCACCTGAATTTACATGCCACACAGGTACCAACTAGTTACATCCAATGCAAAATTAAATAAAAACTCTTCATGAACTCTATCGCTTCTGTATAAGAATCAAATTCGTTACAAAGAATAGTCTTCATCGACTTCAAAGTATTTATCAAAGAGCTAAAATCTTCGCAATCCAATAGGCTCCAAACGATCCATAGATTAAGATAACATTTCCGATCACAAAGCATACCGAACATCCGCCTCCGAACATCTATGACAAGAATTCAGTATTCCGAAAACTATTTTAACATTCGACGAGGTTCAGAATTTCCAATGTTTGCTTTAGCGTATGGCCCCAAAATAAATACTACGTGGAAGTCACATTTTTGCACAAAATATAACGAAGTATTTTGGTACTTTTTGGAGGGTTTAGGAATGGGTTTACTCGCTTCTTTGAAATTGGACAAGAATTGCTTTGGACAAAGAAACGTGGAGAAATCTGAGGAGAATTATTTACTTTGCATTGCAAAGATGCACTGAAACCTGATGTGCACAATTTACTTTAGTGATATTTGTATTGTAATTAATTAAACTAGTTTTCAGTAATAACAGGCAAATAAACAAAATCCTTGCTTTTTATGATGTTAATACTTATTTGTTTATAATTTAAACACTAAATATTTGTGTAACATTTACGTTGTATACGAATTTCACTAAATAAACGAAAACTCCGTTATATTCGGTAGATAAGCCCCAGGCTACTTCAATATACATAATCATCAGACCACGAAATGCTTAGACAAACAGAATGTAGTATGTAGAAACAAGCTACAACAAACTGAATGGTATATTGAAGTTATGCAAAGAGGTTAACGTAAATACATAATTATTATGTTCACTGTATATATTATATTGTGTCTTAAATAGACGATCTTAGTTCATTGATCTGTAGGATTATCCACAATCTCCAAATGACGCAATATCGATAACTCTGCGAACGGAATCAATAGCCGGCATTCACATTTTTTCATGGAGGTATCCTGATAGTTCAATTGGTACAATAAAGTTCAATAATTCATTTTAAAGAAAACTTTTTAAATACTAGCTTATAAGATCCTGGATATCACGTAGCAATAGAGTTCTAGCTAATAGCAGTAAAACGAGCCCAAACACGACAGGTCTACCTTGTTTAGTACAAGAGTTCCTATGACCACCTTCCAAATCCATCATCAGATCAGCGCCATTTTGTCATATTATTGCATTGTCACGCGATGTACATCTGCGTGCAAAATGTCAGCTCAATCGGAAGTCGGGAAGTTTTTCGAATTTACCTTGCAAGATTCAACTCGAACTTCCAGTGCAAGTTAATAAAAAGCTTGTAAAAAAACGCTTCATCAGAACAACTACCGGCCTTTGAACCAAAATGACTAATCCTACTTGTAAAATTGCCCTAATTTTCTAAGATGAAAGCTGCACGTTGACCCGGTGCCCCAATTCTAATGGTGTCACCGCACTTGTCATTCGCCCCAGAAACTAATAAGTAGTTATTCTCGTTAAGCTGCAGGAAACCTTCTAATGATGAAAGCTTATTTATAAAAAGTTGACCAGAGCAACTTCGTTTAAAGGGGAGAAACATTTGTGTTAAAGAATATCAAGTCAGGCATCGTGCTTTATATGTAGGTTTCGTTGATGCCATTATTCAATCTCACCTACTTTGTGCCAGAAATAAACGGTCTATGGAATTTATATAAATTTGTAGATCTTTGAACGGGCTTAAGAAATCTTCCAGGGTGTGATGTGAACTTAAAACCTCCTCACGCTCAGCATCCGAACCCCGACTAAGGACAGCACCTAGTACGGGATTGTGCGGTATGTCACGTCACGGGTAACTTAGCTTTTTGGATTATTACGAACACCATTTTTTGAATCGAGCAAGTACTAAAGCTTTTATAGAACTATCCAATAAGTAATCGTTATCTATTTCAAAATAAATTAATCAAAATCGATTACGTAGTCTTAGAGATTTAAGCATAAAAAAGGGCACAGACAAGAATCGACTTTGTTTTATAATGTGTAATAACAACACAAGCCTAGAATCAGTATTTACAGTACGTAGACATACTTGCGTAGTTTAAGTTTCAAGATATTAAGGCCAACATTTACGTCAATCTAAAGTTCTACCTTCAGTGAGCTGGATAATGAACAATTTAACTATTTGATACCTCTAGTTAAAGTTTCATGGAAGTTTGTTTGCTACATAATCTGGCCTTAAAGTTAGAAGATTAGATGTGAGTATAAAGCTTATTAAATCTTCAAGATAATCTTTAGAAATGTTTAATATAATTTTATTTCTAATTTATTTTCTGGAAATAAAATACTATAGTATCAAGGATTCTCATGATTGAATGTTTTTTTTTTTTTTAAGTTGGAGGAAATCACCGGTACCTATATGTGTGTTGAACCGCACTAAAACCTCTAACCGCTCACACCCCGAACAGCAGCAACAGAACTTAGCACAGGGTTATGCGGAACGGCACGACGCGTTACGAACTACGGCATTCTTTACCATCGCGATGTCCCTGTAGTGGTATGTACAACGTATGTGGTGGTACATCCACTGACAATTAAAAATAGCGTCCGGGAATCGAACCCGTACGGCGTCCAGCCACAAGCAATGAGTCGAGAGTAAAAGCGGAGCGAGAGTGATAGATTTAGAATGAATTTTATTAGTATGAAAGGTTAGATAGCAACACAAAATTAAAAGCACTGATGTAGGTGAAAGGAAAATTATAATTACGAAATATTTACACAGTTGATTGAATATTTAGACGCTAAAGTTATACGAAAGCTATAAAACACAAACAGGCACAAATAACAATAAATGAACACGAAATACACGATTGGAATGAGCGAGCTCGTAAAAGTAGACACGCGCGTTCGCGGCAAGGCTTGTGGCGGACTGCCGAGCCGTCGCCCGACAGCGCCCGAGGGGGCGTGGCTTGCGCTCGCGCAGGTCCGTATTCGGGTGGCAGTAAGAATAGTGCCGCAGTACTCCCCCGCCGAGACCGTGACTACGGTCGATAGTAGTCTGGAAATTTCACCGCCCGGCCGCTTCGCGTCCTTTTCTCTGGTTGTTGTTTTTGACTGGCTTCGTCATTCTGGTGATTTTCTTTTGTAATGTCGTTATCTCGCGTGATGTACGCGGGTTTCACGCGATCTATCGTGACGGTTAATTGTTTTCCATTTGCATCGATGTCGAACGTCTTCGATCCTCTTCTTAAAACCTTGTAGGGGCCAATGAATGGTGGTTCCAATGACTTACGGAGTGGCCCTTGTCTCAGGAACACGTGTGATGCTGATTCTAGGTCCTTGGGTACGTAGAAAGATCGGTTTCCGCTGTGCCATGAAGTCGGTCGTGGGGCGAGTTTGTTCATATGTACACGTAGTCTATAAGCAAGATCGTTGTCATCTCCCGGAGGTGCTGCGGATGTGTTGAAGAACTGTCCAGGTAAACGAAGAGGTTCTCCATAGACCAGTTCTGCTGCGGATGCTTGGATGTCTTCCTTCCAGGCGCTGCGGATGCCTAGAAGTACAATGGGGAGGCTTTCGGTCCATCTTGGGTTGGCGTGGCACATGATCGCCGCCTTCAGTTGTCGGTGGAGCCTTTCGACAAGGCCGTTGGCTGCAGGGTGATAGGCGGTTGTTGTGTGGTGGCAGGCGCCAACCAGGGCGGCAATGGCTTTGAATAAGTGAGATTCAAATTGCCTGCCCCGATCGGTTGTGATGTGTGCTGGGCAGCCGAAGCGAGCTACCCAGTTAGCAACGAAGGCGTTTGCACATGTCTCGGCAGTGATGTCGTGCAGAGGGATTGCTTCAGGCCATCGGCTGTGACGGTCGACAAGCGTGAGGCAATACCTGAAACTATTGGAAATGGGTAAGGGTCCTATGATGTCCATGTGGACGTGACGAAATCGAGCGGTAGGCTTTGAATTCGGACAAAGGTGCTACTGTGTGTCTGGACACCTTGCTACGCTGGCATCTCTGGCACTCCTTCGCCCATTGACTGCAGTCCTTGCGCATGCCTCTCCATACGAAGCGTTCGGCGATGAGCTTCACTGTTGCCTTCCTACCCGGGTGGCTGAGGTTGTGTAGATTATTGAATACCTGTCTTCGAAATTGTTGAGTGATGTATGGTCGTGGTACTGGTGTAGATACGTCACAGTATACGTCGACATCTGTGCCTGGTATTCTAATGCTTCGTAGCGTGAGGCTTGAGCTGCCTTGGAGGAGTTCATTGAACTCAACGTCGGTTTTCTGGGCTTCTGCGAGGGACTGGTAATCGAGCGTCGTAACAGCTATCTCTTCAATGCGGGATAAGGTGTCAGCGACTACGTTGTCCTTGCCAGGAATGTAGCGAATGTCGGTTGAGAACTGTGCAATGTAGTCTAAGTACCTGTACTGTCTTGGTGAACAGTTATCTCGGCGTGTGGTGAAGGCATAGGTCAACGGTTTGTGGTCCGTGAACACAGCAAATGTCCTTGCCTCGACCATGTATCGGAAGTATCGTATCGCTTCGTAGACTGCTAACAGTTCGCGGTCGTATGGGCTGTACTTCTTCTGGGCTGGTGTGAGCTTCCTGGAGAAGAAGGCTAATGGAACCCAATCGTTACTAGTTCGTTGCTGGAGTACAGCTCCGATAGCCGTATCTGAGGCGTCAGTTTGGATGGCTAGTTCAGCGTTTACGTCTGGATGTACTAAAAGTGTGGATTGAGTTAAACACTGTTTACAGTTCTCGAAGGCTTCGTGTAGTGCAGGTGTCGGTTCTATCGGTTGCTTTCCTTTGCACTTCTCTCCGCATAGTAAAGCGTTAAGCGGTGCCTGAATCTCTGCGGCTTTTGGTAAGAACTTTCTGTAAAAGTTCATCATACCTAGAAACCGCCGAAGCTCCTTAATCGTTGCAGGGAAAGGAAAGTCTATGATGGCTTGTACCTTCGATTCGAGTGGGCGGATTCCAGTAGAAGATACGCGGAATCCCAGGAATGTCACATCAGCTTTTCCAAAGTGGCACTTAGCAACATTGATCAGCACGCCGTACTCCTGCAGTCGTTCGAATAGTTGTTTCATGTGTTGATAATGCTCTTCTTCGGATGTTGAATAAATCAAAATGTCATCTAGGTATACAAAAGCAAAGTCTAGACCTTTGAGTACCTCGTCCATAAAGCGTTGGAAGGTCTGCGCGGCGTTGCGGAGTCCAAATGCCATAAAAGGAAAATCAAACATGCCAAAAGGAGTTGTTATGGCTGTCTTTTCTATGTCGTTAGGATGAACAGGTATCTGGTTGTACGCCTTTACTAAGTCCACCGTACTAAATATTGACTTACCCGCCAGCTGGTATGCGAAGTCCTGAATGTTTCTCACAGGATATTTGTCAGGTATCGTACGAGCGTTGAGCGCCCTGTAGTCACCGCATGGTCGCCAGCCGTCATCCTTTTTTCGATCGAGGTGAAGCGGCGAGGACCACGAGCTTTCGGATCTTCGAGCGGTGCCGTTCTGTAGCATTTCTTCGAATTCCTTTTTCGCGATTTGTAGTCTCTCTGGATCGAGACGTCGTGGACGACTGGTGACTGGTGGACCAGGGGTTACCCTGATATGATGCATCGTGTTGTGTTTGGGTTCAGTATGTTTACCAGCTGGTCGGGTTAAATCAGGATACTGACGTAATAGGTCATGGTATCTAGTGCCTTCCTGGTTGAGTAACGTATGGACGGATGACAGCTCCTCAATCCGTTCCTGGTGTGGTGCTGCCACAGAAAGTGAGGTAAGTCTATCGCACAGTTTTTTGTTTCGACAATCGACTAGCAGATTGTAAAAGCTGAGGAAGTCCACACCTATAATTGGTTTTGATACGTCTGCTATGACGAAACGCCAACGGAAATCCCTTCTGAGGCCTAGATCCAATTGCAGGTTCGCGTACCCGTATGTAGCAATTGTCGTACCGTTCGCTGCGTATAATTCATACTTGGTTTTGGCTTGTACGGGAACTCGCATTCCTGAACGAGGGTAAACGCACAAGTCCGACCCCGTATCAACTAGGTACTGTACCTTAGTTTTTCGCTCTACGACAAAGATTCGGCCTGAAGGTGCGGGACAACCGGTTGAGGCCACTAGCGGCTGCCCTTGTCGTTTTCCGAGGCGTAGGTGCATGGCTGTCTGCACTTCTTCGCTTTGGCTCCGAACTCAAAGTGATACCAGCAGTGTGGATGGTTGTCCGGGCGTTGTCGTGACTGGGATCTGGATCTAGAACGTGAGTAGCGTGAATTTGGCTTGTATTGATTTTCTCGTCTATCTTGGTATCTGCCACGACGATTTTGGATGTTTACCAGCTCCTCCACTTGTCTTGATAGTGCTTCAATACGAAGCTCCAAAGTAGATTGGGGGGTAATTGTGGAGGTGGTCCTGAGTCCGGCACTGGCAACTACGGGCGGAGATGGTTGGACTATGTCTATAATTCTATCGGCCAATTCGGCTGCGCCTTCTAAGTCTAATTTTGGCTGTGATGCCACAACCGTCTGTATGTTGACAGGTAGGCGGCTAGTCCAAACTGTACGTAAGAAGTCGTTGGGAATATCGGGTCCAGCTAAGTATTGTAGATGCTGTAAAAATTGGCTCGGCTTTCTGTCTCCTAGCTCCTCGTGTTGCAGCAACTGAAGGGTTTTTTTTTCCCGCGATACGGTGATTCGGCGAATTAATTGTTCTTTAAATGTTTTGTATTTATCGGTAGGCGGTGGTGCGGTTAAGATGTCCTTCATCACTCGTGCGTACTCCTGGTTGAGTTGTGATGACACGGTATGGTACATAGTGCTGTCGCTGTTAATTCCGGCCAAAGCGAATTGACCTTCGACCTGTGCGAACCATACTTCCGGTTCCTCCGGCCAGAAGGGTGGCACTCGTACTGACACTCTACTGACCTCTGAGTACGGCCCTGTGTCGTAACCGCCGCCGCTAACCGACGCGCCTCCGGTGTTCCCGCCAATTGGTGCATCTTCGTTTCTTGTATTTTTAGAAGCCATCTTTTTTCGGTTGTTTGTTCTTCCTCGGGGTCACCAATGTAGTGGTATGTACAACGTATGTGGTGGTACATCCACTGACAATTAAAAATAGCGTCCGGGAATCGAACCCGTACGGCGTCCAGCCACAAGCAATGAGTCGAGAGTAAAAGCGGAGCGAGAGTGATAGATTTAGAATGAATTTTATTAGTATGAAAGGTTAGATAGCAACACAAAATTAAAAGCACTGATGTAGGTGAAAGGAAAATTATAATTACGAAATATTTACACAGTTGATTGAATATTTAGACGCTAAAGTTATACGAAAGCTATAAAACACAAACAGGCACAAATAACAATAAATGAACACGAAATACACGATTGGAATGAGCGAGCTCGTAAAAGTAGACACGCGCGTTCGCGGCAAGGCTTGTGGCGGACTGCCGAGCCGTCGCCCGACAGCGCCCGAGGGGGCGTGGCTTGCGCTCGCGCAGGTCCGTATTCGGGTGGCAGTAAGAATAGTGCCGCATCCCCTTCTCCATTAGCGAGTGCAGCTATCGCACATACCGCCATTGCAAATGCTGTCTAAACTCTCGTTTTGTGACGCAGACGAAACTACACAAGTCAGTAAAATCGAAATTCTTATCGACGACGAATTCTTAACGAGCTTACGAGTTTATTGTTAGCGGTTACCGTCGCTCAAGAACCTCTGCAATGCCATTGTGTGGCCGTTATCTATCTTTACAAGACTTATCTTAAACAGAGGTACATGTCATAGCGCTCCGAGAATCCTTGTATGTCTGATAACAAATTATTATACTTAATTTAAAGGTCAAAGAAATTAATGTTTTAAAACCGCTTAATGTTTTAAACCTCTCTTGATACTTTTAAATAAAATACAACACGTTTATAACCTCATTTTAAAGCTTCCGTTTTAAGCCCACTTAAATAATATGAGAGTTGAAATTCAGAGTGCGGAAGTGGAGGATGGTAATTTAATAATATATTCGGTGTGAAAAGCTTTGATAGGCTTTTAGTAAGCTGTTTGTGTTTAAACCACTGATATTTAAATTGAAGTGCAAACATGTATGTTATGTTATGATATTTTCATCATGGTGTATGCACAGAATTGTATAATATTATTTTAGTTGAAATCATCGATGGCATTTGATTGAAGATTAAAAGTTCCTTTTTACAAGCTGTATATTAACTTGCACTGGATGTTACTATCGAACTATGTATGTAACTATGTAAGTTCGGGTGGAATCTTCCAAGCTAAATTTGAGAAACTTCCCGGTTTCCAATTGAGCTGACATTTTGCACGCAGATGTATATCGCATGACAATGCAATAATATGACGCTGATCTGATGATGGATTCGGAAGGTAATAGGAACTCCTGTACTAAATAAGATATACCTGTCGTGTTTGGGCTTATTTTACTTATCTTGGCTAGCTACTGATACATGATAATCAGAATTTTAAAAGCTTGTATTTGTTTCTTTAAAATAAATTATTAATAGGTTATAATTTGTGTTAAAGTTGAGCTAAATAAAGTAGTTACCTTGCACTGCAAAGTTATAGTTAGTTCGTAATACAAAGTGTAGGCACTTTGTACGTTTATTACACACTTAGTCGCAGACCTCCTTGAAATAGCCTCGTATATCCGTAATTTGTACAGATTTATTAACATCGTAACAGTAAAAAAGAATAGCGAGCGTTAATGAAAAATAACTCTTATGACAACGCAATAAAGTAGAAAAGGTTTTTGTTTTAATGGAAAGTAATGTTGGGTTTCGTTCATTCACGTAGGTATATATTGATAGGTATTGATTGAACTAATAATTGTAATCAATCTTATTCTAATAAATAAAAATATAGCGTATTGAAAATCTCATAAAACAGTAAAATAAAAACGGCTACCATTGCGGAAATAAACAAGTTATTTAGTCGATGGACAAGACAATTAAATTTATTCAACTTCAACTTAGAACATTCGTAATTTTCTTTTAATACAATATTATTTTACTTCTAAATACTTTCACATTATTATTTGTTATTAATTAGCGTTTACGTACATCTCTCCAAATAAAATTTTGTAAAACACGTTTAAAAACCCATGATAAAATTGTACACAAAAAGTTCTAAACGAAAACCACAATCCCTCAAAATGTAGTAAAAAATTCGATAAATTACGAGCGTTTACATAATAAATTTTCCCGCCAAATTGTATAAAAACGTGGGTTGAAAAATGGACGCCGAAACGACGCGTGGTTTGTTTTCTAAAGGTTATATTTTATTTTGTGTTTCAAAACATTCTTTATAACCGTTTTGGAGGGCAAACAGGACAAACATTAACAACAATTGAAGCTTCGAATGTTTTCAAAAAGATTGAAAGAAAAATAAACAGTGTTAATAGACGGGTAACCTCATATTGTAAAAGTTTTTTAGGTGGATTTATATTCGCTTGTGTTAGAATTTGAATATTTAATATTTGAATTTTGAATCACATTACTTACTCTATTTAGTAACTGTACTGTATTGTTTAAACTCATTACTACCGACTGCTTGGTTCAAATTTTCTCCTCGGGAAAACCGGGAAGCTAAAGAAAAACTATTCATTCATAATTCCTAACACAAAAATTTATGTTACTTTTTTCTTCCATAAAGGTCTGTCTTAAAATAAAAAAGAGGTGTCATGGGACACCCGAATAAAACGAAGTTCCTTTCGATTAAAAGATATCTTTTTTTTTTTTTCCTAACGTAACGCGCGATAAGGAACTTGTTTTAAAAGATTTTGATCACAGCGCCACCTAGCGATAATCATCTAAAACAAAAAAAGTGTCGTGACAACTTTTTCATAAGAATTTCCGTCTAGCCCCCTTTCGATAACGCGCGATAAGGAACTTCGTTCCAAAATATATACCTAAACGTATTTACCACAACGTTAATATTCAACATAACAATTCATTCCACGTGTACCGAAACTGATAGTAAAAAAGGCCGAAAAGGTCTCATTTACATACTGAAACTCAAACGGGAAGCACCCCAAAAGACAAACAGAAAAACTTTTTGGTAAGCGAATTTCCGCCGAAATTTAAGCACTTTTGCGTGAATTAAAATATAATTTGAATACGTTCTGTTACACTTTCCTTTGGATAAAAAACAAATATTATTCGGTGATGATACTTTTCGCAAACAAGGAACCATTAGGAACACGTTTTTTCGTGGGAAGGCCTTTTTCGAACTTATGTTGAAAAATATCTTTGTGCCTTGGCTACTACACAAATATCCACAGTAAATATACACGAAAACGACATTGAAAGTCAACTACCAACCATTATTGCATCCAAACTCATATTGGTATGCCTATAGATAAATTAAGTAAGTATACAGCATAGAGTGAGTATTATTAACATTTCATAGCAAAATGGTAACAAGGCATTGAATTTTTCGATAAGATAGACACGCAGAATGCTATTAATAAAACTTTAATGGAAAAAACATCGAAAACAACATTTAACTAACATAAGACAGTCTAGATTTGCCAAAGGTATGGGTAAAGGTAAACTTATACGCGCAAAAAGTAATCTGCACCGTATAAAAAATATCTATACAATATGAAGAACGTGATAATGATTCTTCTTCTTCTCTGTCGGTACACTCTTGTCAGAGCGGTCGTGGTTATTATGAAGATTTTCTCTTGCTCGCAACTATCACGCGCCTCACGGTGTCCCGCCACTTTCCCCGATCGGTTGCGGTTCTGGTACACTGGTGCAATGGGGCTCCCAATGTGGACTTGATCTCATCAGTCCACCTCATAGGTGATCTTCCACGAGCTCGAACCCTCTCAACTCTTCCCTGGACCACGAGCCTCTCGATGGAATCATCTCGGCAAGAAAAGCGTCTTACGTATGAATGTATTAAATGATTCTTACGTATAGGTAAATACTAGTATAAGTGAAAAAACGCAATCTTACAGAAACGCCATTACACTTAGTAACTTTGCTAGGACTTAAACCAATTTAGTATGTTCTATCTCTGAAAAGAATTGGATTATAACAATAAAATTTTCAGCATATTAAAAAAGATTAGTTAAATTATCCATGCAATAAAACGATTTTCGTCATTTCATTAAACACAGGTTGTACCAGTAAACACAGGACCTGTCGATAATATTCCATATATGTTCCACAGATTATAATTTTCATTTTAAACATGTGTTAAAAATGAAGCTCTTTCAATAAGCCACTTGTTATCAAGCCTCTTTAATTCTCTTAAAAACTCCTTTACTAATTTTTAAAAGAAGCTACGTTAAAAGCAGGTAATTGAGCCACCTTTATCTGATTCAATTTTCAAATAAAAACAATAATGGAACTCGACGAACGTAATAATGTTATTATTCACCGTAATAGCCTGAAGGGATTACATTGTTTTTTGGCGTTTCTGTCAGATTCTATACGAAAAATCCCCTGACATGAAAATATTCCACGGAATACAATTCCATAATTGTGCTCCCAAAAGACATCCGTTTCTTATGAAAATATTGTCGAGGCAAACATCGGCTCGTGATAGGGTTGGCAACTATATTTAACTGTTATTTATTGTTGTAAACCTTCAGCAGAACTTTTGCATTTTTGAAGTGGCAATGGGCAGGACACATTGTGCGAAGAACGGATGGCCGATGGGGCCGAAGAGTTCTGGAGTGGCGGCCACGAACCGTTAAGCGCAACGTTGGTAGACTCCCCACAAGATGGACCGACGACCTGGTCAAGATCGCAGGAGGTCACTGGATGCAGATGGCGCAGGACCGGTCGATGTGGTGAGGTTTGGGGGAGACCTATGTCCAGCAGTGGACGTCTATAGGCTGATGATGATGATGAACTATTTTCAGCTTATTAATTTGCTTCGCTGTGGCTTGGCATTGCGGATGTCATCTATTCGTTGCAAAAAAAATTATTATTCTGAACTTCAAAGTTTATGTCGAGTAGTTAACCTCGCTCATGCATGTACGTACACAAATGCCGGTTGTACAACGTTATAGAATAATTATATTGTAGTCAATTAATCACTATTGCTAAATTAGTTAGTTTATGCAATTATCTATCTTCTGTAGAGTAGATCTATAGAAAAAACTTGAGAGGTAACATGGGACACCCGAATAGAACGAAGTTCCTTTAGATTAAAAGACATGTTATATTTTTTTTTTCCTAACGTAACGCGCGATAAGGAACGTGTTTTAAAAGATTTTGATCACAGCGCCATCTAGCGATAATCATCTAAAACAAATAAGGAACGTGTTTAAAAAGATTTTGATCATAGCGACATCTAGCGATAATCATCTAAAACAAAAAAAGTGTCGTGACAGCTCTCCGTAAGATTTTTTTTCCGTCTAGCCCCCTTTCGATAACGCGCGATAAGGAACTTCGTTCCAATAACATGCCATTAAGAAAAAAAAAGTTTTTATATTAATTTATTGGTAAAAATTTGAAGTACAGTCTACTTAAACATGTAATGCACAGTTTACCTAATTTTGGTAACCCTGTCTTATACAAAAATTTCCTTGAACAACAAAAGAAAATTTTCCGTACGTATAAAAATACGAATAATTTTATAATAATCGCGACGAGCGAGGGTGTAAATTAGGGATTTTTTTGTCAAATTTAGCGAACATTAGACCTTCTTTTTCAGACGTTAACGTCCATTCTTTATTAAGACAAATGTACTTTTTAATATTTCTACACTACTTCTTCTTTGACTTAACAGAACGAAAACTTCAATCTAATGGTACGTTTACATATTGGCTCACCAACGTCCAGCACACGTTAAAAACAAATGACGGTGACGACCGACCAACATGTCAACGGGGGTTTTGTATGCCGGTATTGAAATTATGGGACACCGTTTGACAGTTGATCTACCAGTTACCATTTACATTGGAAGTTGCAAACGTAGATATTAAAAGAGTAATTCAATAAATTCCATAAAGTCTAGTATTAACTAAGCTATATAATTCATAGTTTAATAATCAACTAGGCTTCCACAGTATCCATGTAATCCCTCCTAAAACCTGCTAAATCATTCAAAAGTTTTCTAATCCTGCAGACTATTTGCCCTTTCACTGTAATATTCTGTTAAAGTGGATTAGGTTACGTAGGTACATTTCTAAACATCTAAGACTAGCTGACCTTCACAACTGTACCTGCGACACAAAGGGAGGCAGTCTTACCTAGTATTTTTGGGTCACTTTAAAACTGAGGGTCGATTATTATACTTTTATTAAGAAAACTGTACGTTTTTAAAAGACTTTAAATAGCCTATAGCCTTCCTCGATAAATGGACTATCTAACACTAAAATAATTGGATCGAAGTTCCTTATCGCGCGTTATCGAAAGAGGGCTAGACCGAAATTCTTGTCACGACACTTTTTTGTTTTAGATGATTGTCGCTAGATGGCGCTGTGATTAAAATCTTTTAAACAATTCCTTATTTTGTTTTATATGATTAATGCTAGATGGCGCTGTGATCAAAATATTTTATTTAAGTTTCTAAAAGAGAGAGAGAGCCAGACGTTTTAAACTAACAAATTATTATAACTTAAAAAAAATAAATTTAATACAATTCCCTCACTAATTAATCGAAAGGAACTTCGTTCCATCCGGGTGTCCCTTGACACTTCTCAAGCTTTTTTTTCATATCAGACTAGCAGTTTCTGAGATTTGCGCATTCCCGTGAACAAACTCTTCTAATTTTGTTAGCCCAAAAATCCTATCTTTAATATTTAAGGTACTTCCCATTCATGTTGCATAGTCCTGAGACATCCTGTATGTATTTAGTATAGAGCACTCTAATTATCCCCACACACCGCAGCCTCCATTGTGGTTCCTTTGCTATGTGCTAATTAGAACTCAACCCGGCAATTACTCAAGTGTAGGCAACAATATAGTTCTAATTCTCGAGAAACTAGGACGGTCTAATTAGGGCAAATTAGTTGCTATACGATCCATTAAATGTAGGTAGTCCTTTTTTGAGTAGTATTGTAGTAATATTGCCGCACTTTCACTCACCCCGCAGGTGAAGTATGTGGGAGTCGAAATCCATTTAAATTTACTGCGTTACGCAGTAGGTACGTCACTGTCCTATAATCAAACATAGTCCATCACGTTTATATAACTCGATTCGGGAGTTATAAACCCCACATGTCTTCGAAAGGCTCGCTTAAACGTGCTCCTACATGCTACAGATAAGAATCGAAGAGTCTTAAACACCGATGCAGTGGACATCGTGGCAACTAGCTTAGTACTACATATATCAATATGCTACTTCACTCAGATATACGCGACCGAAAGAGCAAGAGCTCTTATTAGAGACCAAGACTCGCTGTACTGGAAGTCGTGGTGGCGTGGTGGCAGTGGTCGAAGCGCTTCCTTCCGAACGGGAGGTCGCGGGTTCAAAACCAGCCGGCTTGTACCTCTAAATCTAAATGTGAAAAAAGATTTATGTGCAATTTATCACAACACCACTGGCTAAAAACGGTGAAGGAAAACATCGTCAGGAAACCTGCATGTCGGAAAATCCCTCTTCTGAGGAGACCTGAGCCCAACATCGAGCAGTAATGGGTTGGTACAGGTAAAGGTACTCACTGTACGTCGTTGAGCCAGCGGAATAAGTAACTCATAAATATTAAATATGACAACCTCACAATTTCCTGTCATAAAATTACTAGAAATTAGCGGTAACCTCGAAATGCCAAGCATTTTATCACCTTAAACCGCTTCATTAGACGCAGATAACAAACGACTAGGTCTGAAATATGGAGGCTTTCGTAATTACCGCTTTAACTGGGTCTTTAATTAGTCGTGAAACTCGTGATTAATGAGATTCCGGGTTTGCCTGCAATTTAACTCTGGTCCAGTGGGCATCACGTCTGGTTTAATATCCCAAATCTTGAGGTGACTTGAGGCGAGCAGGGAATTAATTTGGCGTTTGAACTTTCGACGTTGTTACGAAAATGGTTTGTAGATTTAACTGTAAATTTGTAATAATGTTTAAATCAATTTTCAATCAATGCTCAATTTTGGCTCCTGCCACAGACTTGGCAAAAGTAAACAAACCAATTTGGTTGCTGATCGATCCCAGTTGAGTGGTTATAATGTATGTAGCTTAAAATTAATGAATGTAATCATACTTAAAACTGTCTGGAAACTTTGAAGGTGATATAAAAGTTTAGTTTAAGTTGTATAGTTTAAATTAAACTATTTTAGTTTACAAAACTGCAGTTTTCGCTGCTGTATTTAATAAGAAACCTACAAGAATATTCTAAGATGAACTTTTGTTCATTGTTGTCGAAACTGCAATGTAATGTTGTTTGTTGTGAAAGATTTTCAGTTAACTTTTTTAATTACCTATTGTTTATTTATATTGATGTATAAAATAAAGCTGGATCCGTAATTTGTAGTGTGGCGACCAATAATAACGCGCGAGATCCTGAATCGCGGTTACGACATTTACAGAAATCTTCGCATATATACGACATCTGAAATCTACTACAGCGGGCTTCGGCCTGACCGGGCATACACTACCGCACCCGGTCAGAGATTTCCCTTTAGCCATAGTCCACTGTAGATACCCACAGTAGTTACAAATTTCACAAAAAATATAAAAAGGATTAGGTTTTAAAAATATGATAATGTTTGTTAACGCCATAATTGTGTATTATTGCATTTCCGAATACACATTGCAAAGTGAATCCTCATATAAAATGATTTCAAGTCACGTTCTTGTTCATTAAAAATATAAAGCATACTCTCTCTCTCTCTCTCTCTCTCTCTCTCTCTCTCTCTCTGTCTCTCTCTCGAACGCGAACGAATCTTTTTATAACTAAATCTAAAACAATAACGTAATTTACAATAAAAGTATCATTAAATTAATTTCGAGTATAAATGATCGCTATTTTCAAGCCAATTAAATTATAATGGCACCAATTTGAACAATGGTTTCATTTACAATTGTTAGTCGAGTGTAATAATTCGTTAATTACTTATAATTAATACTCGAAGGGCTATTAGGACAGGCTGGAGATGATGATAGAGATGTATGAGAAAATTAGGTTAAATCTCTAAAGTCGTGATAGCCGAGTGGTTGAAGCCAAAGGACTTGCCTCCGTACGAGAGATCGCGAGTTCGAGACCAGTCACCTTATACCCCTAAATTCTAATTTTGAAGAGGATTATGTGCAATTACATGGTTTTTTTTTTAGTTGAAGGAAATCACCGTATGTGGGAGTTGGACCGCACTAAAACCTCCAACCGCTTACACTCGGCGTCCGAACCCCGGTTGAGGCCAGAACCCAACACGGGGTTATGAGGGACGGCGCGACGCGTTACGCCCACGGCACTCTTTCCCGTCGCGTGGATATTGGAGAAATATTAAATCCCCTTGAATGTATGTGAAATCCTCAACTCACATTCTTATTCCTTTATCTGGAGATCTGATTTAAATACTGGGCAGAGATTAATTGTGCTATTACACTGTAGGTCATGTATTATTGTTAATCCTGTATGAAAATATCGATTTGTTAATAACTTCCTCATTATACACCTAACTGACCTAGTTTACCAAACCCTGAATTGTCTTTTTTCTATCCCTACTATCCCTTACTAATATAAATGCGAAAGTGACTCTGTCTGTCTGTCTGTTACGCTTTCCCGATTAAACTTTTCAACAGATTTTTATGAAATTTGACACAGACAATCTTTAGACCCTGAGAAAGGACACAGGCGGTATTCAGACACTCGCGGTTTTCTATAATACTTTCATGAATTTTCAACGGGTTCTTACCACGATATTTAATTAATTGAGTTGTCTCGATATTTCAACGTTGTTGCAAACGTCATGATCACGAAAAGACTGGATACTGCGGGTCGATTTAAGAGCAAACAAATCTGTCTACCATCTTTCTCGTTCGCTTTTGGGTAGTACCACTGGAACTCGAAGTCACATCACGACACACCACACTCACTGTATCTACAAGACTCTCTGAGCATCGTGATCATGACGTTTGCAACAACGTTGAAATATCGAGACAACTCAATTAATTGAATATCGTGGTAAGAACCCGTTCAAAATCCATGAAAGGACACAGGCTTCTAAATCTTAATAAAGAAACTTGATGTATCTTTATACCCTTCATAGATCCCTCGTATTCAATAAAATAAAATCACAACGACTCCTTTGTGTCCAATTGTCACATATTGAAGGCAGTAATCTCGTTAACGAGCCCATATTGAAGGCTTTACGAACACAATATTGAAAAATTGTGAAACAGAATGAACCTAATAAGATTTCAATGTATTTTTGATGTTACAATGGTAATGAAGGCATGATCTTCTAATAAGACCTAACTCTTCCAAAATCAATATAATAAGTTACTAGGTAGTATGAAGAGTTTTATTTTCAAGATTGTGTAGTTTTACACCACAATCAGAGCAGGAAAACCAGAATATCGGTTAAGTAAGTAAGTTTCATAACTATCGATCATCAAAAAAGCAAAAACATTTAAAAATCTTTAACTCGACTATAAAGTGCCGTCTGAACCGAGCGTGCCTGATTTAAAAGACTGCCAAAACAAACTAAGCGATCCTAACCACCATCATTTTTCACTAAACATACCTTCTACAACATAAAGTTCTTCAAAAAAACCCTCCGTGCAATACCAGAAAATGAAGATCATGCAAATAACCATCATCATTAATAATTTAATCTTTAACTTACATTTTTATTGCCATGTAGGCATACGAGCCAACGGGCCACCTAATCGGGGCAGGTTACCTCATGGACCTCTGCAATGTCAGGGAACACTAAAGGACAGCTACTTACGACCTTTCTTAAGCCTCGTTTACACAAAGACAAGTCATAGCGCTCTTACATTACATTATTCACAATAATAAATTAAAAACATTTCTCAACAATTGTTTATTTCTCAAGGACCGCTCGTAAATTCTTTGGGCTTACAAAAGCTCCTCATTTTTCTAATGAAAAGCTTATGAGGGTTTTCGTAATGGTCCTACTAAACAACGTTGTTGAAAGAAATGAAAGGGAAGCTGAGAAACTCGACCATTCTTGGACATAACAACCAATTATGTGAAGTTAAATTGTATAATTGTGTTTTTGCTGTTTCTTTTCAGCGAATAAATAGCTGTTTGTATTTGTTTCGAAATCTTGATTTGATCTTATAGTAACGATTGGAAAAATAAAATTTTACAAATATTCTACAAACTGTTGGAATGATTACGGGAGTATCAAAACAGCTAAATTTTCTTACTTGTTTGATTAAAAATAATTATTAATTTTGTACAAAGTATAACAACATGCAAACTAGAATAATTATTTTGAAATAATATAAAAATAGTCAACTTATGTGCGTGTCGGACCACGTGAATTATATGAGTTTTTGTAGTATTTCCCAAACCAATTTACACGTCGTAAATAAATTACTACAGCTCCATTTATAACATCTTTGACATTATTTACTAATTGTATTGTCCCGTAACTAAAAGACTAAGGTTTTGACAATTATTTGTCTAAAGAAACAAAACATTTTCAATTCAATAAACACGAATATCTTGTCCAGATAAATTCGACCGTTTTCTTATTTATAAAACCTAACTCATACCTTTTTCAATCCTTCGGATAAGGCTTTTATTTCCCGAACAATAGGTTACAAAGAACCCATTTTTTGTTGAGTACTGTCAACCGCAGGCCACGATAGTCATTGGAGATATTCCAAGTCTCTTCACAAATATAATGGAATGGTCTTATATTGTCAATGGATAAAAGTATTAAAGAAAATGAAGATTTAGCAAGAATTTGGTAGTCAATTTGGTACTTAAAATCTGTAATTCACTTTCAAGTAAAGAAATATCTTTACATTATAATAATACAATAATACAATTAAAATAATACAAAAAAAGACATGCCCGCTGAGTTTCTTGCCAGTTCTTCTCAGGACAGTGGCTATTACTTTTTCCGAACTGGTGGTAGCCTTTTGACATCAACAAGCATGAGAATTTCATTAACGTTGAGAATAAATAATTTCATTTCACTTCATTTCATTTCATTTCATTGATCATCGTGATCCATTACAGGATTAATCTAAGCAAAAAAATTTAGCTAGTGGGCGTGAATCCAGGATTTTTTGTAAAGTCAGCTTCCAAAATTTTAATGCTCTATCCGAATTTCGATTTTGACTCGTATTTTTGCCGCTCGCGTTACCATATTTGTGAGAAATTGACCCAAAAAGCAATTGTTTATTTTACGGTAAAAGTTAGACAAAATGAAACTGAACTCAACTGTGTTTATACAAAGATGTTAGTTCGTCTCAATAAACACACATCATTATTATAAATATTTTTATTTTTATTTTATTTTTTTTATTAAGGAACAAAAAACAGTTACATGTTAAACTTAAAAATTAAAGTAATTGACTATAATGAGAATTCACAAACACGTTACCTAAGACTATGTTCTCAGGATAAACTACAATTTGTTGTTTGATATAACAAGCGCGCGACTCCGTGTCACTCGGTTGGAAAATATACATTCAATGCATTCTATTTATATTCATACAGTAAAAAGAAAAAGGAGTAAAACATGAACTTAACACCAATAACAAATGATGTTAAGCGTAAAAGTACAAATCATATAATTAAACTTATAATTAAACAGTGTTTGTTTTTTTTTTTTTTTTTTTTTAAGTCATCGGCTCTTGTCTAATGACTTCAGCATTTGGTTTGCTTTAAATTTAAATGTAGCTTCAGAGAAAGCAAACATATCCAGGTTAGTTAGGTAAGTATTATATATATCTACTATACTTCGCAGAGGTGCCCGCACCCCGGCTTTCGTTTTACAAACTGATGTGTAAAACAGACGTGGCGCGCGCACCCCGCGACGCATTACACTTCTAGGTACAATATATGTTAAATGATTCGTGAGTTCACTGCAATCATATCTATTATTACACAAGCTATACAGCATCATACCTGATAATAATAATCGTCTGGATTCCAGAGTCAGTAGCTGATATTTATCCAAAAGATTCGTATATGTCATGCGGGTACGGAAACATCTATAGTGTAAAGATCTTAAAAATTTCTTTTGTACTTGTTCTATCTTTTTGATATAAGTAAGATAGTAAGGGCTCCATACTGGAACAGCAAATTCTAGTTGTGAACGAATTAAGGATTTGTATAATAGCAAGAAAGTCGAAGGTCGCACAAAACCTTTGGTAGCTCTCATGACAAAACCATACATGCGGTATGCCTTATTCACGATATTGTTAATGTGAATATCTAAATGCAGTTTTGAGTCAAAAGTGACTCCAAGGTCGCGTATATAACAAACTCGCTCCAGTACCACGCCATTTAACTTGTAATCGTAATTTAATTTATTTTTAATTTTCGTATATGTTATTACTTTACATTTAGGTAGACTAAGCTGAAGTTTATTATCACTACAATATTTACTCAAATTATCTAAATCTTTTTGCAACAACAAGCAGTCTTCTATATTGGTACAAGATTTATAAATCTTAATGTCATCAGCGTACATTAAGAATAACGAGCTATTAAAACAAGCTTTAATATCGTTTATAAATAATATGAAAAGCAGGGGACCTAAAATGGACCCCTGCGGGACTCCAGACGTGGGGACCACGGACTCAGACTCAAAACCGTTGACAACGACCTTCTGGGTTCTATTAAAAATATATGACATGAACCAACGAAGTAGATTACCGCGGATTCCGTTGAAAGCTAATTTATCCAATAATATCCTATGATCAACTTTATCAAATGCTTTCTGGAAGTCGGTATATACCGAGTCAACCTGTACCCGATTGTCTAGACTTTCGAACAAGTGATTCGAATATATTAATAAGTTAGTATTAGTCGAGCGGTTTTTAACAAAACCATGTTGTTCGGTAACTATAAGGCCATGTACATGTCGATAGATAGCGTTGTGGACCAATCTCTCAAAAAGTTTTGACAGAGTGTTCAATATGGAAATGGGCCGATAATTATGAATGTTATTTTTACAACCGCTTTTATAAATGGGAATAACAAAGGCACTTTTCCAGATATCTGGGAAAGTACCTTCCAGCAAACATTTATTGAACAAGATATAAAGAGGACGAACAATCTGTGAAGCAGTATTCTTGACAAAGATAGGAGGTATGGTATCGGGGCCCGGGCCCTTGTT
This sequence comes from Trilocha varians, assembly GCA_030269945.2. NCBI lineage: Eukaryota > Metazoa > Arthropoda > Insecta > Lepidoptera > Bombycidae > Trilocha > Trilocha varians. Next base: position 8,009,547 of record AP028273.1, on the reverse strand, counting down.
GAGGTTTATGTTCTTGATTTCATTATAAATAGTATCGGATGTAAGGCTAATCGAGGCCAAATAAATTGAGTTAGTTCCATAGTCAACCGGAGGCTGCCATGTAGTAGGGTCAAGCATAGTAGGCTCATAGACGGAGGCGAAAAAATTAGAAAACATATTGCAAATCTCATTAGGACTACTAGAAATGTTGTCTAAGAGGTACATGCTAGCAGGTATGTTAGACTTGCCCTTACGCTTAGACACATATGTCCAAAAGTATTTAATATCATGCTGAATGCTATTCTCCACTGATTGCATATATGCTTTATAGCATTCATCAGCTAAAATCTTAAAACGTTTACGATATATAGAAAAGGATTCATAGTCAGATATATTGCCATACTTCTTCCACTTGATCCAATAACGTTCTTTGTTTTTGTAAATACGTAAAAGTGAAGAACTGAACCAAACTGGAAAAGACGGATCCCTAAGTCGGCTAAGTGGAGTATTATGTTTAATTATGCAATACAATTTTTCGTAAAAACTGTTAACTGACATGTCTGCACTCAAATTATTAAATAAATGATCCCAATCGACTTTTGCAAGTTCATTGTTTATATTGTTATAGTTTGCTTTGAGGAAATTATACTTGACGGCAGGTTTAACTTTCATAGGATTGACTTGAGTCTCTAATAAAACATGTACGGAAAAGGGTGGATGGTACTTGTCGGGTGGCACTAGAGGTAGGCAAGGCTTGTTATGACACTGAGTATTGGATATGCAAAGATCTAAGATACGCCCGATGGAGTTACAACATATATTATATTGAGACGCATTAAAAAACGACATAAAATTACATAAATATTCGCTTGCTTTGTTATACGGTTGTGGGAAAGCATATTTGCACTCGCTGCGATCAACCCAACCGAGGCCGGGCAGATTATAGTCACCCATTATAAAGAAACCTTCAGTGTAGTCGTTATCAATAAATTTCTGCAAAGTATCAAAATGTGATAAATACAAATCCTCCTGCGATCGAGGTGGTATATAGACGGCACTGATAATATAAAATTTGCCTATCTTTGGTGATGGAATATGCACCATAACATGTTCAAAGTGAAAGCAGCTGTTATGAGGTTTAATTAGTACATTAGACGGGCGCAAGGCACGATGAATGGCTACAAGTACTCCACCGCCTTCCTGTTTACCCGTAAGGTTACGATCACGGTCGCATCTAAATACTATATAACGGTCATCCACAAATTCCGAGTCCGAGATATCCGACACCAACCACGTCTCAGTTAGCACAATTACGTCATAAGATGAAGATAGTATGTTAGTGTACAAAGTATGTAGTTTTGTGCGCAACCCTCGACAATTCTGATAAAAAAATGAGATGTTATTATTGTCCATAAATTAGAAAAGGCAAAATGTATAGAAATCAATAAGTAGATTAATGTTAGTGTTGTGTATGTGAAAGTGAAATTTGGTGTCCCATAGTAATACATGAACAGCACAATGTAAGATGAGTGAACATATTATATATAATGAAATGAAATGCCCGCTGACATGTAAATGCCCAAAATAAATAATGCTGTATGTGATAGCAGAACAAGTAAACGAAAAATAGATCGATCGCAGTGCAGGTAAATGATTTTAATGTACATAAAAATGAATAAATTGGGTCACTGACGATTAATATCAGTCGTATAAAATTTCTAAACAAATAATCCTTTAAAAACCTGAATATGTTAAACAAACATACATTCAATAAGACAAACAAATGCGTTCTTTTATAAATGTTTAAGTAAATGGAGAAGAAAATACGATATAAGTGGGTAAATCTAAAACTAATAGTTAATACAAAATAACAACGATTCTTGTGCATCACAAACATCGCACAGAGTACTACAAGTCGTAGATGAATATTATTAATATTAGTTAAGTAAGTGACTACGATGTTATGATACACACAGAAAGCAAGTAGAATGCAGGAAAAAGATCTACAATACATTACGCCAAATACTGCACAAAATGAATGGATTATGGTGCAATAGAGTCAGGGTTTCCGCGGAATCAGCTTACTCAAATCGGCTTCAGTCTTGATAGCAAAGGCCGCGATTGAAGCTTCAGCTCGTACCAGAACAGTTCCATGCTTGATCCATACAAATCTGTAACCATATTCTTTGGCAAGCTCTCTTGTCCGTTGGAACAATTTCTTGATGGGTAGTGTTAAGTGTTCATTAATGTAGATTTTGTGTGTTGTACAACTTAGCTTCAGATCCTCGGTTGTTATCCCTTTTTTCAGGCGTGCAGCTGCCAAGAAATTATCCCGAAGAATTTGACTGGTGAATCGTATAATTATGTTCTTAGGACGAGTCGAGGCCTTGTTCATGTGCGGCACTCGATGAATTGTAATGATATCCCGATTCGAAAATGGCAGTCTTAATAAGTTTGAGATATTCTCAATAACAGAGATAAGATTTTCTCCCCGCTTTTCAGGTAGGTTACTAATCTCCACGTTACAATTTCTTGCTCGTTGTTCCATGATCTCAAGCTTCGCTTCCAATATGCAAACACGTTGTTCATTGGATTGCGGCCCCAGTAGTTCGTTCTCCAGTTTACTTAGACGAGAATCAAATTCTTCTGATTTCTTTACAATATTGTCATATTTGTCACTTATGAACTTGATGGAAGTTTTTACATCGTTGAATTCATTGATAAGCAGGGAAAACCTGCCATCCTGCTTTGAGAAAAAGTTCTCGAGTAATGACTTAATTTCGTTACGATGCGCCAAGAAATCTTGCTGAAGTCCAGTATCACCACCGCTGGTTAAGCCTTTACGAAAAGTGATGTAGTTCTGGGGAGATCCTTTTTCTATATTAGAAATGTCCATGCTCATCTCGCCGGCATCTGGCGGCTGGATGGTAGAAGTGTTGCTTCCTGACACACTCATGTTGGTGTTATTAAGTGAGCAGAGCAGAAGTAATATTAAAAAAATACCTCTGTCCAAATACTAATCTGTGCGACGAAAACCGGTTTCACCACACACTCGATAGATATCGCAGTAAACAACTTGCAATAGTCTCAACAATGATGCACACAACCGGTTGGCACCGAGGCGTACGACGGAATGTCACAAAAATATAAAAATATAACAAACATAACATAAATATAATAACAAACAACATAAAAAGTAAAAATAAGGCACATTATATTGAACCTGGTACTAGTAAAGGTACACCCAATATCTAATATCAAACAATGCCCGCGTGGGCTGAACTTACGGATCTCATTTCCAAACTTCTTATTGCTTCAGTAAGTAGATGCAGCCTCGAGAAATCTTATAAGGAACTATTCCCGGTTTGTTTGCACACCTTTATGAGAAACTTTAACTTTTATTTATTATTCTATACGCGCAATTTCGTCTGCGTCACAAAATAATTTTGCCCGTTTTGGCTATTGAAGGTTACCACAGCGTAGGTACTTTAATCTAATATTAGGTACCTATTAGATACACTGTAGGTCAATACAACACAAAACAGCGTTTCCGTACAAATTACCTACGTAGTCAAGATCAATACAAATCAAGTATTTTAGAAAACATCTTAAAGAATCTTTAGTTTAACAAAAATATATGGGGACACTGAACTTAAGGGACAAAGCACTTTGGATTTGTATTTTTTTTTATCGTCATAGTTACACGACATTAAAAGACCAGCTTTTGATTTTAGTAGTGTTTAGTTAGAATAATTTTTACGCTCATTATGATTTGATTGGAGACAATTGTTTTAAATTCATAATTTTTATTTTATTATCTGTTACATTTCATCATACCGACGTGTCCAACATGGTTTTGTAAACTGGTCCCGTAACACATGCTACTGCTTAGTACGGGATCCACTGTACACCAATGATTGATGTAATTTATTATGGTAAATAAACAATTTCATTTCATTTCATTTCATTCGTACAAACACTGCAAACTATAACTCGTTATCATGAGTCTGATGGTAGGAAATACGATAGATAAAAGTGTGTGCAAGAAGCTCACGACCTAACTTTATTAATTTCAAAGTTAGACCGTGTTCCGGGAATATCGTTACAACTTTGTCTGATAGACTAAAAATGAATTAAAGTGTACTCAACGGTTACGTCAAAGAGGTATAAAATAACAGAATGTCTATCACAATCTTCCTTTCGCTATACTTTATCCCATTTCGATGGGGTCTGCGCAATATGTCTTCTCTCTCCACTCCTTTCTATATTTACATAGTATATCATCTGTCATAACACAAACCATCATATCATCCTTCAGACAATCATACCATCTTTTCTTTGGACCTCCTCTCCTCTTAGGTACATCCAAATACAATCCAGAGTGACAATCACAATGAACTATGGGTATCTCAGTGGTGATAGTTAGAAGTACACGTAACGCCATCCATCCATCAACGAAGGTCGTGTCTGTTTGTATACCTGTGAATCTTTATTCGTGATATAGGTACCAAGAAACGGCTGAAATGATTTGTTTGTTTATACGACTATATAGTACCTGTAACTGAAATAATTAAGGTTAAATTTAGCCGCCATCTTGTAAATTATCACGAAGTTTTAATAACATTTGTGAAAATCAAAGAAGGTTATATTTAATCCGGTAAGAACCCGTTTAAAGCCCACTTGAATAAATGAATTTTGAATTAGAATTAGTAATCTGGTAATTTTCAATAAATCATTAATTTTCAGAGTCATGATATACGATACTTTCTCGAAGTGTCTGTTAATTTCGAAACATAAGTCAGCTTTGTTTCGAAGACGCAATCCCCCAGGGCTATTGTTACATACAATATGGCGCTGAAAGTGAGGAGCGAAATATGTCGATAAATATTGATGAAGGTCTTGTTTTTGTAACATTGTCTACCAATGGCTCTAGGCTGTACCTAATTAATTTTATAAGTAATAGTGAAGTAATTAAGGTTAGAGTATGGTCAGACAGTCTTGAAGGAATCCATAACTGTTGATTTAACAATAAGACTTGTCTTCTAAACGAGGTTTGAAGCGAGCCGTTAAGGTAGGTGTTAGCTAGCGGCCCTGACGATGATAACCATTTAATATAAAGGTTTTTTGGCTCGCAATAAATAAAATTTTAGTATTTTTTTAAATATGATCTTTGCTCTTCACATTTTGCAAAAGAGAGCAAAAAGTGTAGAAAAGAGTAATGTGCAGGACATCTATTTTATCTCAGATAATAAAACCATAACGGTAATTTGTTACCACAAGTTAAACCTTAAGTTTCCATAGATTTCGATTTGTAACCAAATTGGTAATAACTAGTAAAGTAAAAAGTAAAGTAGTAAAGTAAAGTATTCGCGATGTTCTGTCTACTGTTTGCACGAGAATTTTACTCTTTGACTTCCGTTCAGCCTTCAAGTAATCGTGTTACAAGTTTTAAATAGATTACTAGTAGAAAACCTCACTCACATACACTCGTATAACTTCGACGTATTTTTACCAACTTTGTATGATTTATTTCAGCTAGACTTTTTGGGTTAGTAAAATATAGAGAGTAAAGTTTTAATAAACTTTGTGTAACTATTATAAACTATTATATATAATAGTACTACTTTAGTCACAACAATTGCTTTTATGTTCAAAAAAATTTTAATTCCTCCGAAGAATGAATTTAACTTTAAATTAGTATTGTTAAATTAATCCTTATCCAAATAAAGTATTATGTTATCAAGAGTATTGATTTAAAAGTAAATTACTCTTTGTTTTATACTAATCGGACTTTTCGTTGAGAAGTTATCACGAGTATAAAATATAATGAATACTCCCCGGGCCGCGCAAATATTATAATATCGCAACAGCATTAAGAGTACTGTTTGAACCCCTTTGTGACGCAGACGAAGTTGCGAGGGTCATCTAGTATGCTATAAATTATGTATGCTTGAAGGTATTTATGTTAAATGCTTCAACCTTCAGTTCAATCGGCTGGAAAAATCAGGGTAACCCTATCAAAACATTACCATTTTATGAGTATTTTGGGTTACGATCGAAATTTACATAATATTTCTACCTCATAATCATATGCTTGATCATCCAGACGAATATAACCTCATTTTGGGATTATAAATACATTACGTGTAGGTTAAAATGGCGTAATTTGAATAAATTGATGTTTTATTCATGACTTGTATTCGTCCCCGGCTTCGAACGCGTCATACACGGGACATATAAAAGTTAATGTTAATACGGTGAAGGTGAAAGAATGACGCTAGGACATGCAAAGTTAGTATAAAATATTATATACAGTATATTTTTAAACCAATAGGTTAAAGAAAATTAAGTGTCGCGATCGTGTTCAACAGTACAATACACTCTAAAGTTAGAGTCCGTCATCATGAAATAAAATTGTCTCCACACTTGTCCTTCTTCAAACGACGCTTGAGGAGGGTTTTTAAAGTTAGGTCGTTGGTAGCGACCCTTCAATGTCCCCTGACATTGCAGAGGTTCATGAGCGACGGTAACCACTTACGATCAGGTGGCCCGTTGGCTCGTCTGCCTACATGGCAATAAAAAAAAACACTAAAAACTAAATTACTAAATTTAATGCCCGATTCCTATTTATTGTTCAACCAATTAGAATTAAATAACGCGTTGCATCTTCACCCGATATACATATACGTACAAAATTTCAGTTTAATCTGAAACCGGGAAGTTGGTCAAATTTAACTTACAATATTCTACCCAAACTTACATAGGTACCTACATCTAGTGCAAGTTAAATAAAAGCTTTTAAAACCTTTGCTAAACTTCCTCAGTGTCTCCTAACATTTCAGAAGTTCATGAACGACGGTAACCACTTGCGATCTGGTGGCCCATAAGTTCCTCTGCCTACATGGTAATAAAAAATGGATCGTCAAATAATACGGCTTCCACAATATTACGAACTGTACCAACCCATTACTGCCCACTGTTGGGCTCAGGTCTCCTCCGAAGAGGGATAAGGCATAGTCCACCACGCTTGCCTAGTGCGGATTGGGGACTTCACATATCTTCAAAGGATTTTTAGAATCCTTTTCCGACATGCAGGTTTCCTCACGATGTTTTCCTTCACCGTTTTTAGCCAGTGGTGTTGTGAAAAATTGCACATAAATCTTTTTCATATTAAGATTTAGAGGTACAAGCCGGATTTGAACCCGCGACCTCCCGTTCGGAAGGACGCGCTTCGACCACTCGGCCACCACGACTTCCACACGACTTTGACACGATATTACGAACATTAAGCCATAAAAACATGATTTCAAAAGATCTAAACCCTTTAATTTAGCGTCATAATCTACACCCACTATTTGTATGTATTCATATGACGGAAAGCGCTCAAATTTTCCAATCTCAACATAACACAGTGGGTATTATGATGAGTCATTGTCATGATGTCATGTTCACATAACAAGACGCCCACTGCGAATAGAGCTAACGTTATTATAGAAAAAACATGACCAGTTAACTACTAACGGTTGTATTATAATAATGAAGTTTCATTTTCAGCTATATCATTCATTCCCGCGATACAGGCTTAGCCTCGTGCGGGGGCCATTGTTGAACCCCTTATGTAATGTTCTATGTTTGAAAATAAATTATTTGTATTTAATTATTTATTTATATTTCGTATTAGAATGCAATTTTACAAGCTTTATATGAACTTGCACTGGAGGTAACTGTATAACTTCGGGTGGAATCTTGCAAGCTAATTTGACAAACTTGTCGGTTTCCGATTGAGCTGATATTTTAGACGCGGATGTATATCGCGTAACAATGCAATAATATGACAAAATGGCGTCGCAATTTTTAAGAAATGTGTCATGTGACATAATAAACTGCGTAATACAATGTGAAATCACATTAAAATTATATCAGACAACTGGCCTGGCCCACATAACTTCGTCTGCGTCACGTAAGGAAATTTTCTCACCGTTTAAACCTTCCCTGGACTTCTACGATTTTTTCAAGACTAAAATAAGCCAAATCGGTTCAGTCGTTCTCGAGTTTTAGCGAGACTACCGAACAGCAATTCATTTTTATATATAAGAAGATAGCAAATTTAATTCGCTTCATTAACTAGGAAAGACTTGATTTTTGTTTGGCTGTCATACCTAAGTTTTCATACTGTCTTTATCGGATATGGTAGTCTACAGATATCTATAATGCTAATAATGAATCAGGTGAACAAAAAACTTTCCTTTGTTCACCTGGGTGATAATCTTCCGATTCAGAAGTGATTATTAGTGAACAAAGTAAAATTACCCAATAGAAGTCCTCCTTAACACTATAACACAAGTTTAATATCAACTTACCAAAAACTAAGTAGAGCTACTTTGCGTGGGCCAAAACCATAAAGGCAAAAGTAATTGATACACATTGATTTACTATTATTATGACGTCACTAAACAGTATCAATAACTACCAGTTATCGAGACGATGCAAAGACGTCACACGCCCACTGTATGTCAACTTGACATGGAAAAACATACTTAACATGTTCAATGACTCTTTCGTAAATTATTTTGGTCACATTAAGGTATTTGTGGAGATTGTTACGGATTTAGAGTGACGTAGGTTGTGTATAGTGGGTGAGAAGAGAACTTATTGAAAGCTTTCTGAATCCTAAATTCATTGTTTTAGTTATAATAAAAAACTGACGAAAATAAGTGAAAGTGATGGGTGAAGTGAAGTCGTGGTGGCCGAGTGGTCGAAGCGCTTCCTTCCGAACGGGAGGTCGCGGATTCAAATCCGGCCGGCTTGTACCTCTAAATCTAAATGTGAAAAAGATTTATGTGCAATTTTTCACAACACCACTGGCTAAAAACGGTGAAGGAAAACATCGTGAGGAACCCTGCATGTCGGAAAAGGGTTCTAAAAAAATCCTTTGAAGATATGTGAAGTCCCCAATCTGCACTGGACAAGCGTGGTTGACTATGCCTAATCCCTCTTCTGAGGAGACCTGAGCTCAACAGTGGGCAGTAATGGGTTGGTACAGGATGGGTGTAAAATTATTTTCATTACTATTACTTCCATTTTATTATACACTAGATGACCCTCGCAACTTCGTCTGCGTCACAAAGGGGTTCAAACAGTACTCGCAATGTTGTCATTTGCGCGGATCGCGTTGGGTATACTTTTTTGCGTTTTATACTCGTCATAACTTCTCAACGAAAAGTCCGATTGGAAAAAAACAAAAAGTAATTTACTTCTACATTAATAATCTTGATAACATAATACTTAATTTGGATAAGGGTTAATATAACGATACTCATATAACGTTAAATTAATTTTTCGGACAATTTTTTTATTTTTATAAACATAAAAGCGGTTATTGTGACTAAACTATGATAGTTAGATATATGCTGTCGCGGACTTTTTTGTTTGTCTTGCAAAGACCTAAAAACCCGTACTACATCATTTTGTTCTATTGTCAATAGTTTTTGCAGCGTACGCATAAATAGGTTTTCGATATTTCACCTCGTCTTACAAATTCGATATTTTCATACGGATCCCTATTTTTTTTGAAAATAAAATATAGCCTATGTTACTCGGGCATAATGTAGCTTTCCGAAGGTGAAAGAATTTTTGAAATCCGTCCAGTAGTTTCGGAGCCTATTCATTACAAACCAACATACAAACAAACAAACAAATCTTTCCTCTTTATAATATTATATTATAGTATAGACTAGCGGGCCCGTGCAATTTCGTCTGCGTCACTCTCAATTAAAAGCCTATGTTCTTTCTCAGGGTCAAAAGATTGTTTGTGCCAAATTTCATCAAAATCGGTTGAGAGGCTTAAGCTGGAAAGCGTAACACACATACAGAGTTATTTTTGGAACGAAGTTCCTTAACGCGCGTTATCGAAATGGGGCTAGACGCAAATTCTTATGAAAAAGTTGTCACGACACTTTTTTGTTTTAAATGATTATCGCTAGATGGCGCTGTGATCAAAATCTTTTAAAACAATTCCTTATTTTGTTTTATATGATTAATGCTAGATGGCGCTGTGATCAAAATATTTTATTACATATCCCTCACTAATTAATCGAAAGGAACTTCGTTGCATCCGGGTGTCCCTTGACACCTGTCAAGTTTTTTTTCGCATTTATAATATTAAGCAGGGATAGTAAAAATGCTATTAATATGACAAATTTCACGTCACAAAATTCTGAATGAAATCACCCCTAACACATTTAAATCCAACGCTGAAGATTTTTTTAAATTATTCTAAAAGTAACCGGCACTTCGCTGAAGTTTGGAATCCTCGGTGTAATTTCACGCTTGGAATACTTTTCAAAGTATTTTTATTGAAAACGAAACCTGTGCCGGGATCTGAAATGCCACAAAAAGAAAAAGGAATTTTCGTACGAGAATTTTAACATTTTTTTAACGTTAGACGGTATTTCAAGTCTTATTTAAAACTGGTGAGATTTTTACAGCGCTTTTCGAGAATAAAGTATCCGAATTCTTTTGTTTTAGCTAACGCTTTATCTTTGTTAAATTGTAGAGATTCTTTTCAGGTTTAGTTTACTTTAATAATAGCTGAACCACACAACTTTGCTATACACTAATTTATTTTAAAGAAAACTTTTTCAATACAAGCTTTACAATCCTGGATTTTTTTTTTTCAGTTGGAGGCAATCACCGGCTCCCCAGTATGTGGGAGTTGAACCGCACTAAAACCTCCAACCGCTCAAACTCAGCGTCCTAACCCCGGTTGAGGCCAGAACTCAGGTTTGGAGGGACGGCGCGACGCGTTACGCGCTCGGCATTCTTTCCCGTCGCTCCGTCCCCACAATCCTGGATATCATGTTCATGTAGCAGTAGAGTGCTAGCTAATACAAGTGTGGCGACCAATAATAACGCGCGAAGATCCTGAATCGCGGTTACGACATTTGCAGAAATCTTCGCAAATCTTCGCATATATACGACATCTGAAACCTACTACAGTGGGCTTCGGCCTGACCGGGCATACACTACCTCGCCCGGTCGGAGATCTCCCTTTGGCCATAAGTCCACTGTAGGTACCCACACGTCAAGTAAAATGAGCCCAAACATGACGGGTCTATCTTGTTTAGCACAAGAGTTCCTATGAACACCTTCAGTTTTTACTTAACTCTCAATACAAAGTTAACAAAAAAAAATCAAATTAGACCATTCAAGTTTTGAATGAAGAGGTATTGTACTATTTACAACATTATTTTTTCCATGTTTTACCTATAAAATTCTGAGACGGTAGGGGGTGAAAGCAAACGATTTATTAAAATTGTTTACTGAGTAAAGAGATATAAAGTTTATCTTACGCTTGTATGACGATCGGAGCAAAAAACTCATCTCGTTTCGCTTTGCTTCAGTACTTAAATATGCAGAACATACAACTTAGAACCAATTTTATAATCGGTTTAACTTTTTATTTCTTTAAATGTCTGTGTACCACTATCAATACGGACTTTTATATAAAATTGAAAAAGTTCCCAATCTGTATAGTTTAGTAAGTAGATAACATGAACGTAATGACGTCACTATTTAGTTACGTCGTAGATCTCGGAACCCGTAGCGAGTGTCTACGACGCCTGAGGGTATTATAGCAATAGTATATTTTGTTGGCAAATAATATCGTTCGACTTCGATATTATTTGCCATTTCTATTGAGGTTTTGTCTGGTTTGATTTGAATTAAGTTTAAGTTAAATTTTAATAATGTGGCACTAATTTCATTATCATTATTCATCATTATCGTTATTGCCCTTGAAATTATGGTACTAATACGGGTAAAGCCTGGTCGTACTGCACTATTGACATTCTTCAAACGAGACGTATTTGACACTGGTAGTAAAACCTTTTTCTGGTACTGCAGTAGCGAATATTGTACATTTTGTACACTTAAAAACCGTGTCCACTTTTAAACAATCCTTTTTTAACCCAGTAAAACTATATGAATAAAATTAAAGTCAAACACAATATCAATATTAATCGATCGAATACAAAAATTGTATTTCATAATTTAACGTTAAATATCTTCCATTTTTACAGTACATACCTTCACATGAAAAAAGTTCACAGACTAATGACACGTATATATACTTAAAATTAATATCAACAACATTCTAAACCCTCATAATACTAAAAAGGGACACAAAACTCACGGTTCTCGGGCTTTATACAAAAATGTATAATGAAAAAGCCGACTTTAAATACATTTTATCATATGTATCTCGCTTCTGGCGCACATTAATTTCATTAGAACGAAGCCAGACGTTCACGTCATTCGGAAAGAGAAAATTCATTCATTATTCCACCCCGGAGCAGCTTATTACTTATTCACACTTATTCTTACTGCGAAAATATATTTAAAATTATTTTGGAGGTTAATTTTGAGGTTATATTCTTGCTATTTATAAAAGAGTGGCTGATGTGTAACGTGGTCCGTCAGAATAGGAGTCCGTTTCCAGGTTACTTTTCTTACAATCAGGTGGTCCGTTAGTTCGTTTGCCTATAAGGCAATAAAATTAAAAAAAAACATTTCGACACTTTACAATATTATTTACTATAGATAATATAAAAGAGCTTATGCCAAAGCTGAATGCAAGATGAATATTAAAAAGAAAATCTTGAAGGACATAAGCGGATCCATACAGCAAAATGAAGTTCTTAAGTTTTCCATCGACTAGAATTCTCACATGAAACCCATTTCAACGGCTTAACGATCCTCTTTTGTTATTAATAACAGTAACAGATAAGTAGAGCCATACCTCAAAAAACTCTTGACATATCTTCATTATTTAGTCTAAATTTCTTTAAACACTCGCGGTTATCTACATCAAATAATTAAAAATAATCGTGGTAAGAACCCGTTTAGTAATAGTGTGTTGATTATTTAGTCTAATTTTAACACGTGGAACCTTAAAAACAAAATTTAGTACTCATGTGTCCTACCGTGTGTTTCATTTGACAAATGAAAAAGTAGTCAAACCCATGCTAAATAATGTTCAGCAAGATTTTAACCCTAAAACAATCTCCATGCTTATTGACATATCGTCGCCTCGATGCTTGTTTGGCAAATCTGCACTCCAGCAAATTTTACAGGAGACAGCAAACAAGCACGGAATTTTCGTTAAGAAAAGTGTTGAGAAAAAAATTGAATTGAGATTTTTATTGTTTTAGAATTGAATATTTAAAAAAAAATTTTTACCAGTCGGATGGCAATTTTATTCTTTATAATACTGCATTAAAAAGTAATTTTCGTAATAAATGTCAGATTGGCCAAACAAGCACTGAGGCGACGAAATGATAAAGTAGTCAAACCCATGCTAAATAATGTCCAGCAAGAATTTAACCCTAAACAACGCCATACTTATTTACACATGTAATCCAATAAAATTCCAAGCAAATATTTAACCGTTGTTAATTAGAAACACAGTTAATTACTACAAAAAGAGAAGTTATTTACTCCCAAAGTTAATTAGAAGAGTTCAATAATTGTTTTCAGTGGCTTTAACAAATATTTGAACATCAAAAGAGCGTAAATGTTTTTTACATTTTAATTTCGTTACAATTTAACGCTGATAATGAAGTTCCAATAAACATTAGGATGTTTTATTTAAAAGCTGAAGTGTTTTTCTTGGTCATTTTAGTGGTATTCTGAATGAAAATTCAATTAAAATTTACTACTATGTTTAAATAATTTGTTTTTTAAGAATACTTTGTCAAACTCAAGCTTTTCAAGATCCAGGATATAATTTAGCAGTAAAGTGCCAAACACGACGGGTCTATCTCATTTAGTAGGTACATGAATGTGTTCCTATGACCACCTTCTGAATTCATTATCAGATCAGCGCCATTTTGTTATATTTATTGTATTTTCACGCGATATAGGTACATCATGGGTGTAAAATGTCAATCGGGGACCGGGAAGTTTGTCTAATTTTGCTTACAAGATTGCATACATCCAATGCAAGTTAATATAAAACTTGTATAATAGTAAGAATTAAGGTAAACGTGACTCAGCTGTTGTCGGAAAACATACAGTTTTACTCCGAACAGCGTTGATTCTCTGTCATTCCCGTATCTATTGTACCATGTCATTCACTCCTTCAAGATATCTGCCATACAATGTGAATAAAGTTATTCAGAGCACGTATATACCTTTGTTACCCGCTTGAGTGCACTGATCCGCCCGCATTGCCGATCTAAATCTGTCTAACAGCCTTTTGAGATCGTTTTAAAAACAGTTATGTAGAAAGTAGGTTGTTTACGAAGGTTTTATAGTGCGAAAGAGCCCTAAAACAACTTTTATTTGTAAAAAAGTGTGTAATAGATTCGACTATATTATGATTGGATCATTGTGGATTGTATTATTATCATAGTTATATGGATCTCGGTTAAGTGGTTTCGCTCAAAATATAATACCCAATGTATATTTTATTAAATCTTATTCGACCCTAGATTTCTTCTACCGAACTAATATTTTTTACTGTCTGTCTGCTATGGTTACTTAACATTCTGTGAACAATTTTTACTTGCATACTTACTTCATCACTCTTCCTATTGTAATGAAGTGTTTTTGCGTTAGACTTCAGAACTACAGAATTATAAACAGAACAATGCACATTGCAGAGGTTCATGAGCGACGGTAACCACTTACATTTAGGTGGGCCGTAAGCTCGTTTCTCTGTCTTGCAATCAAAAGAAGAAGGAACAGTGTGTCCTTTCTCAAACTCTATCGCATCGTGAACATTACGTTACATTTTAACAAACAGATGCATCAGTTAAAATAAGCAACTTCTAACAATTTACGTAGCTAATGCATTTTGTATTTTCTCTTAGCTTGAAAATGTCGGCAAATTGAATAAGCTTGGATGTAGTAGGTTGGAACCCTCGTGTGCACTTAGGCCATTGTCGTCTAGATATTTAATTATTAGTTGTGACATTTTGCCTCACGAAGGCGGGTGGTGTGTACTTGATATTGCCTTGCATTTACTACAGAAAATATAAATAAATATGGAGGAGAATCTTGATTAATAGAAGGAAAAATGTAAGATTAACATTGTATTTTATCGGAAGACTAGATGACCCTCGCAACTTCGTCTGCGTCACAAAGGGGTTCAAACAGTACCTACTCTTAATGCTGTTGCGATATTATTTGCGCGGCCCCGGGAGTTTTATACTCGTAATAACTTCTAAACGAAAAGTCCGATTGGAATAAAACAAAAAGTAATTTACTTCTACATTAATACTCTTGATAACAAAATGCTTTATTTGTATAAGGATTAATATAACAATACTAATTTAACATTAAATTCATTCTTCGGACGAATTATTTTTTTTTTTAACATAAAAGCAGTTGTTGTGACTAAACTATGATAGTTAGATATATGCTGTCGCGGACTTTTTTGTTTGTCTTCAAAACACCTAAAAACCCGTAGTACATCATTTTGTTCTATTGTCAATAGTTTTTGCAGCGTACGCATAAATAGGTTTTCGATTATTCACTTGGCTTACAAATTCGATATTTTCATACGGATCCCTAATTTTTTTCAAAATAAAATATAGCCTATAACCTTCCTCGATAAATGGACATTCCAACAGTGAAAGAATTTTTGAAATCGGACCGGTAGTTTCTGAGATTAGCGCGTTCAAACAAACAAACAAACAAACAAACAAACAAACAAACTCTTCAGCTTTATAATATTTTATCGGAAGATTAAAACATTTAATAGTGACTTGTATATATCTAGCAGCTAACTTAGCCTACGAACCTGTGCGTAAAGAGGAAGTGTAAATCATTGAAGAAAATCTGAAAGTTTTTAACACTACAACGGATATTTAGAGTTTCGACCGTTACCAAGTTCACAAGTTCATTCACAACCTAACAGTGGCTAAGAGGTTATAGTTATAACGTAATTTGGTAATCCTGTACCAACCCATTACTGCCCACTGTTGGGCTCAGGTCTCCTCAGAAGAGGGATTAGGCATAGTCCACCACGCTTGCCCAGTGCGGATTGAGGACTTCACATATCTTCAAAGGATTTTTAGAACCCTTTTCCGACATGCAGGTTTCCTCACGATGTTTTCCTTCGCCGTTTTTAGCCAGTGGTGTTGTGAAAAACTGCACATAAATCTTTTTCACATTTTTGATTTAGAGGTACAAGCCGGCCGGATTTGAACCCGCGACCTCCCGTTCGGAAGGACGCGCTTCGACCACTCGGCCACCACGACTAATTACTACTACTAATTTGGTAATCAGCCTCATAAAATTGGTAGCGTCTTGACTAGTCTTGAAGAACAATTATGAAATGTAGCGTTTCTACTTTCTATCTTTTAATTATGTAAATATATTTTAATTAAGCAGAAATAATAGATGATTATCGTGGTACAAAATTTACATCATGAATTTTAATTTCATACCTCCAGGAGTATATTCCAATCATTTGAAACAACAGAGAACTACAATAAAACGTAAACAGTGAAACAGGTTACAGAGAACATTAACACGAGCGTTTCCTGTACTTTGGGCTGGATAATCCTACTTTTGTTAAGACGATAAAACCGAGCAGAGGGTAAGGATAGTGTGTTTGTGTTTTTATTAATTAATTAAGTATGTTTGTAAAAAAAGAATACAAAATGTGCTGAAGACTAATTAATCCATTCAAGTGCATTTTTTTCTTACATTCATTCATTACAACTGACTTTTTATGGATAGAGAAACAAGCATCTACTACATATCATATTATGATAAATTTTAATTGGGACCTTAGCCACCTTACGGCAAGCATCCATCATTAATAATGTACTGAAGTAGATATAGTTAATAAGTTTTATAGATAGTAGTATTTTTCTTTAAATTTTTTGCATGTTGTTTTTGAGTTCTTGTAATTGTGTGAGTTTAATATTGTTTTATACCTATTTTTACCAATGCTGTGATCATCTGTAAGTGAAGAAGCACAAAATCTTGTTTATTATATTGTTAATTACTTTTAAGCATGCCATGTGTAGTCTTTGTTGATGATCCTTTCTTTAAATAAATAAATAATGAAACATACAGGTGGGAAAAATCTTTCAAACAAAACGTGTACAATATTTTGTTTCCACGTATTGTCTACGTACAGCTAAAACAAAATACGGAGAATCGAGGAAACGACTGCCATAAGATTTGATCAGCTCCATTTCCCCTACGCGAGTTTGTCGAGAATAAATGTTGGACGTATTTACATCGTCCTTAGCCACGGAAACGGTCGGACGGGAAAAGGTTGTTATTCTGATACAAATGTGCGTATTAGTTTGATGGGTTTGTTGACTGCCTTCTCGAGCTGAGTTTGCCCGCATGTGCCAATAAACCGTTATTGCTTTTCGATTTTGTGAGATTATTTGGGAGACTTTTCAGTGTGTGTGGTAAGCTGATTGACTTTTTTATGACTAGTTTGGCTTGAAACGAGTTTTCAGAATTGTTCTGCATGGATTAGTATTGCAAATGTCCATGAGTGTCAACTTTTCGATTTGTTTCGCAGGTAGATGAGCTAAAGGACTATCGGAGGCTAAGGATCATCTGATCGTTAATGTTGATCGGTTATAGTTATCTAGATTGTGGGCTTGTTTGAATATTAGGCAGCGAAAATTCCATTCCATCATGTTCATTTGCGAACTCAAGACAACATCTTCCGATAGAATTATACCACTTTACTCGGATAACAAAGGGTCACATATAAATAAAATATCCTCCTCCAGATTCTGGCTAAACAGGAGTTAGGGTAGGAGTAAGAGGTGAGCAACCAGAAAGTTTATTTTTGACTACAAATAACTTTTCTACACGGTATCTTTCTCCGTCCTAACCATCTACTACATCTACACGAATATTACACATACAAAGACATCAAATATCTTCACGAAAGTCATACGTGCCCGCACACCTAAAAAGTATTGTCAATACTTGTGTAGCAGAGATGGGATTTAAAAGTCATAACAATTTAATTAGAATGTTAGAAAAAATAGCAATAATAGCATTTGAGTAGCATGCACTAAAAATCTTTTAGATATTGAATTGTGTTATTTGTATATACCTCCTGGTGCTTACGTCAAGTGAGTTTAGTT
Source organism: Trilocha varians (assembly GCA_030269945.2). Lineage (NCBI taxonomy): Eukaryota > Metazoa > Arthropoda > Insecta > Lepidoptera > Bombycidae > Trilocha > Trilocha varians. The sequence goes on along the minus strand of AP028273.1, from coordinate 7,991,434 downwards.
TCATGTATTGCACTAAAAGATATGAAAAAAAGTAATTTCAGGCAGCGTCAAGCCTGTAAAAGTATGAAAGAAATTTGAATTACCTCATTGCATATATTATAAATTATAAGACCACCTGAATAGTAGACTTACGATGCTAAAATTAATATTTTTAGCATTATACCATTTTGGAACTTGAACCTAAAATATAATTAAGTTTTTCAAGTATTATTTATCATAAAACATGCACGTGCTATTTTTGAAAATATGCTTTTAATTAACACTTTCTTTAACATGCTATTTTTTAGTATCTTTTCCCATCCCTCGGTCGAAAGTATTGACAATACTATTGATAAGTGTGCGGGCACGCGAATAGACGAGAATACCCATTCAATTATAGCGGGTAGCAATAAAATTATAGCGATTGGTTCGTAGGCGCGTATCGAACGAGGATCGCGACAGCCACTTGATGTTGTCACATGAACGTCAGAGATAAGCTGACATGAATGAACAGCCTACAATATTGGATTAAATCAATCCAGTCGGAACAGGCTACATGATTTTTTGTATATTAAAAAAGGAGTGGATAAAGTTTGAAATTTATTCTTGTTTGGTTCCTAAGACGTTGTATTTCAATTTCTTTATTAACTAGGACTCTTGGCAAAAACCGATTTGCGCTAAGGTTGTAGTAATGAAAGTCAAAATCATTTATTCAATTTAGGTGCATTATACACACTTATGAACGTCGACATTACATACAGTAGTAGTAGTATACATTTATAATCTTTAGCATTCATCTAATCACTCTCAAATACATTTTTTGTATACACCAGTTGATTGCCTGGGAGGAGTGGAAGTGTCCATACCTCCTTATCCTCTAAATAATTCGAAAAATAGTATAACTTGTTTATTAACACGCGTTTTAATTTGAATTTATTTTCAGTGAGATCTGTAATTTCTTTAGGGATTTTGTTATAGAAACGAATGCCATTGCCCAAGAAGGATAATTGTAGTAATGACTAGAAACTAGTTGAAATTTATGCCTATTATATGCGTTAGGTCATTTACCGACCTATAAAAAGTGTAAAGTTTCTGCAATTAGCAGGATCAGTATTTTATCAGCATTTATCGTCTTCTTCAATAGAAGTACCTACCTAGTGAAAACAAGGCTCACCGAACAAGAAGTGTTCTTCGAAAAACCCGTACAAATATGGTTTTTGTCATAGCTGTACGTGAGCTATAGACCCACGTGATAGGAAGCGGTTACCATTGCTCTTGGTAACCTTCATGCCCTTAAATGCATGGTTTTTTATTGCGGCCTGGATAAAATGTTTCCTGGTAGGTATTTAGGTACATATAACATAAAATAGATTTGACGCCGAAATTTGCATAATTTCTTTTTTGACACTCAATATATTTATTATCTATGGTCGTCAAAGTGCGTTCGGAAACACATACCACACGACTTCAATAAAATAACGTGAAACGTGGTATGTATACATTTGGCAACAAGATGCATTTAAGGGTTAAGTAAGAGAGCTTACTGACTATTGAGTTAAGTGCAGAACAAACTAAAATAAGTTGTAAACCCGACGATTTTTTTTCTTACTAATACTTATTACTTATTGATTGTATGTGTTGTGTGTATTTTAGTATTCCATGCTTTAGATTGTAACTTTCATATACTCAACGGCATTTAAAAACTTTTTGTTTTATATGTGAGCAATTCGACAATTTTATTAAAAGTGTAAATCGGATAGGAATCAGAATGAATATACCCATTACGGCCACTAAAGATTGGATATCATGTCGTAAATGCCGAAGCCATACGTGTCAGTCATTACTCGTGACCTCTCCCTTGATAATGGTAGGATCGGCCTTCGGTGGCAATTTAGAGAAAATTGAATGTCTTGGTATCATGTTAGAAATATATTAACGAATGACAATAATTTAGTGTGAGAAAGTTTATATTAGTAAAAGAATAATCATTATCTTTATCTAGAAACTAGATTCGGGAGGTATTTTTAAAGAACATCGATGATACTAAGATTGTCCTTCGAATTAAAGGCCTTTCAAAAATATTCTTCGTATTTTTTGTACGAAAAGTATGTCTAAAAAATTTCGTCACAAACTCGTAAAAATATCTTAAAGGTTAACAAAGGTTAGGTAAACGAATTACAAAAAAATCGAATAATACTCTAAAATACAGTCCACGCCACAAAATTGCTGGCAAATCTGTTTATTTGGCATTTCCAGACAAAAGCTACATTAAAGACGGCGGGAGCGCGTCATTGGTTATGTTTACGTATGATCACGTGGCCTGTACGTTTAAACTTACCGGTCCTAGGCTATCGAAGCCATGCTTTGAGGCCAGCTCGGTCGCCTCGTCGTGCCGGACCGATCTCTTGAACCGAACCAGGAAAGAGTTAGTGAAGACCTCCCGGGAAACGGTCGCCGCGAAAAGCACGGTTATAGTCAGACATTGCAGCCACATGGTCTCGTCGTGGCCGTCGGCGGCTGACTGAGGCCGGAGTCCAGCTGACGTCACTACATATCGACCCGCCCTCACGCATGCGCCACCCGGATCTGAATGATCACTTGGATTTGCGACGTACCATTACCCATATTATGACAGGACGATAGGTACCATTGACAAAATTAGCTTCTTATACACTTAATAACTTACTTACCAACCATACATTTGAAATTTCAGTTCAGAGAAACAAAATTTTAACACTGATTCTGTTTGTGCTCACTAGACCATGCCATCGTTGAGACGTCGTGAACAGTCATAGTACTTAATTGTCGAGAAAATAAAACATCTACTTTACATGCTCCAAGTTTTTATTTTTACTAAGTTTTAGTGGGATGTCTCGGCTTTTTGTCTCAGAAAACTATACTAGTTTAGGCGCAGAAATCTAGTTTAGACAGATTATAATTATATTAAAATTACTTTTAAAAGTCAGTTGAGTCACACACGAAGCATTCAAACCACATAAGTCTTATTTGCCAATCGGGATGTAGACCACATTTTTCCGCCAAATAAATTCGAAATATAAAAAGCAATGATTTAGTAAGACACCGGGGAAATCATACCGAAATTAACGAAGTTCCTACACGATCAACCATCTTGTCAATTTACATGATGGATATCTCGTAAGAAATATACTCCGGGGATGTGGGGTTGTTTGTTTGTTTGTTTGTACCAACCCATTACTGCCCACTGTTGGGCTCAGGTCTCCTCAGAAGAGGGATTAGGCATAGTCCACCACGCTTGCCTAGTGCGGATTGGGGACTTCACATATCTTCAAAGGATTTTTACATAGAACCCTTTTCCGACATGCAGGTTTCCTCACGATGTTTTCCTTCACCGTTTTTAGCCAGTGGTAAAATGTGGGGTTAGTAATCCCCAAATTGTTGATCTATCACTCGTATAAAAATAAAATTTCCTGAAGGAAACTTAACATTTGTACTTGCTGTTCTAGCAGCAGCCAAGGGTAACCCCTTAAGAAAGATTAAGTTTCGTCGGGATAGTCAGTTTTAGATTAAGCCGTAGGTTCCAGTCCGACCATATTGAAAAGAAAAGTGTGTTAGAAAACATCTTTCAACATTCTCCAATGGAACACTATGGTTTGATACATCTTCATTCCTCCTACAACACACCACTTCTATATTAGGTACATCTAGGTAATTATTCCCCCGAAGCAAAGTTTTCTGTTTTATCTTTATGTACTTTTGATTTAATAACAACGCTTAAATACACGACCAATATAATCCAAATCTAAGATTGCCAATTAAGTCACCATAATGACCTAATCGCAGAACTATAAAAATCATTAGGTAAATATTAAACGTTGAAACGATAGTAGAAAATTACAATTATTCAGAAAAACACGAATCGAAATGGATGAAAAAATTATTCTTCTTTCCTTATTTTTATTGCAATTGGCCTGGCATTATTGTGAAGCGAAAATGGAGGGAAAAATTATTGGAGGGTCCAATGCAAACATAGAACAATTTCCGCACGCAGTCTACTTGAGTATTGCATGTCAAGATTTGTTTGTGTGTGGAGGTTCTGTTTTAAATCAAAGAATTGTGCTGACTGCCGCTCATTGCGTCTTTAAATGTGGCTATGAAGGTAGAGTGGAGGCTTTCGCTGGTCATTCCGTAATAACCGAGGTAAGAACATGTATAATTTTGTTATTAATGTATATTGAATTTACTGAAAAAGTAACCTAAAATTCGTTTAGCAACCGGGCTTTTACAATACTTCGAAAAGGTTTCTCTAGGAGGGACAATTTTATTCCCGATGTCGAAAAGCAATCTAAAAGAAAAATCTATCATTGTGTTTGGGCTAGCCGATAATATTCAGAGATGAAACGAGTTAGAGCATAGAGACGAGAATAGAAGTGTATTGTAATATTCCTTTTATTTAGTAGTCTGAGCTCTCTTACCCCACGGTTTAACTACTTTCAATCTCTGCCAGCCTAGTAAGGCTGTATTATTAGTATTCGTAAAATTTTACATTCTTCTTAAGAGTTATATATTAATGCGAATAGGGAGTTCGCAAATACCCGAATTAATTTTCAAATATATTTATCCAGATGAAAATCAAAAGATTTGTTAGCAGTATGCGGGTACATGAAAATTATAACGAAGACATTGTTATAAACGACATAGCCTTGTTACGCCTCAGCAGAAGATTGTACTTTGGTAGAAACCTCAAACGTGTTATCATTACATATTCCTTTCCGAAAGTGACCAGAGGATCAGTCGTTGGTTGGGGTCTTATTAGCGTAAGTTATTTATTATAAAAACAAAATAAAAACACAATATCAGATTTTAGACCAAGAAACCGTCTAAATGCGTAAGTAACAATGAAAATTTTATCTTCGAACACGCATTAACTAGGAATGAGAAGTTATTCAGAGACGATACTCAATTTATTGGTTCTTGTTTTTGTTCAAAGAAATTAATCATCAGCTTTAGGTATAATCTTTAAACTTTCTGTTAGTGTTCGAAATTACAGACATTTCTGCAATTCGTTTTTATTGGTTCTTCTGAGCGATTTAATAACGTACTTATCAAGCATATTATTTTTATTGCAATAATAGGTAAACAATCATACGGCCCAAATATCGTTCGTGAATCACTGTAAAGACTGGACACCATAACGTTGTCTAACATTAACAATTGTCTAACATCCTTGCTTAATTCTCGAATTTAACTCTTCTACACTTCACCGTCCACTTTTCTCTTCTTGTTTTAGTATTAAATAATTTAAAACTTTATCGGTTGAGATATCTATTCAGTGTTACGCAGCCAGGCATAACTTGTCGAAGATGTCACGGACGGCTTCGAGCGGCTACGTAACGCCGCTGATTAGTATTTATTTAGCCTTTTTGAGAAACAAGGGCTGTTATGAACAATTTAATGTAATTCATTTTCACTTGCAACACCTGTTTGCTTGCTGAATGCATAGAATTATTTCCATGGCTGAATGTAGTAATTGAGTTTTCAAAGATAGTAAAATCGGTGTTTTCTCGTCACCTTAGACTCGTTGCAAAATGTAACTAATTTTGGTATTTGGCATACTCTCACTCCCACGGCCACCACTATAACTCCTGTGTAGTCAGGAATCACAGCAGCGACTACCGTAATGTCTCTGAGCAGTAATGCACAGGAACAGCCAGGAATTTGAGGAAAAGCTATAATTAAAATATCGTACAAATATATTGCAGGATAAAATAGAAGTTTTGGCACGAAGTCTAAAATGGATCACACAGAAAATACAAAAGCACTCTGCCTGTACTGTAATGGGTGATCTACATCCAGGACAGTTCTGCGCTGGAAGTTTTAAAAGAGGGGCTGCACGACCGGCCCAGTAAGTGCTCTAAATTAAAAAAAAAAATTTCGCCATATTTACTTCAAATGCTCAAAGCTCATCATGACCCGAAAGCTAGCACCAATTTTTGCGAAGGTATATCCGATAGGATCCGTTTATCCCCGATACTCAGCATCCAGGCCTGCAGTTCCGACTTGGGGTATGTCAGGGGAACTATAGACCAAGTTTTCAGCTTATCTCAAATACCATAATGTCAAGATCATTATTATATTAAGTTACATTTTGAGCCTTACATACATCGCTTTGGGCACTCAATTTAAAAAAAATCTTATATCCGACGAATGAGGGTTAATACAATAATTTTATCTCAATTTTATCATAATATTAATGAATTAGTAAGATGGTGATAGAGAAAGGTTTTGAAAAATGCTTCAAAGATGTCTCCAACACTATATGCAGATATTAAAACTGACATTTAAAGATTAGAGAAAAAAAAAAGAAATAATAAATAAAATTATTACTTAAATCAGTTAAAATGAACATTTAATTATCACTGAGGGAGTTTTCCAAACAAGAATGTTTTAAATAATTTTGATATAAATTTTAGTGACTTAAATTTTTTTAGGGGTGATTCTGGAGGTGCCTTAGTTGTGTATCCAAAGAACATTCACCAAATAGGAGTCATATCTTGGACACTCAGTTCGCACCCAGGTATTACTATTTACACAAACGTCACATATTACTACGATTGGATAAGAAGAAACACTGACTATTTGCTTTGTATGTAGTTCTAACAGCCATTTTCAAAACTATATAAAACTGATTAAAAAATTAAATATATGACATAATTATGAAATAAAATTAAATAACTTAAAAATTGTTTTATTGTAACCAAATTAATGTCTATTAACTACTAGAAGTCGTACTGGCCACATTTTCTTGTTCGTCAGCATGGGTCGGAGGATGTTCTAGAACATTATCTATCAAACCAAAAGTCTTTGCTTCGACGGGGGACATAAAGCAGTCTCGTTCCATCGACGATTGAATTTTCTCTAGCTGTAAACCAGTATGCCTCACATATAAATTATTTATTTGTGCTTTTAGCTTTAAAATTTCTTCAGCTTGAATTTGTATGTCAGTTGCTTGACCTCTGACGCCTCCTGAAGGTTGGTGTATCATAATCCTGGAGTTTGGTAACGCGTGTCTCATTCCTGGAGCACCTGCAGCTAGTAATAACGACGCCATACTACAAGCTTGGCCTACACACCAAGTTGCGATCGGCGGAGTTATGTACTGCATTGTATCGTAAATCCCGAGCCCAGCCGTCACAGCCCCGCCTGGCGAGTTAATATACAAATGCACCGGCTTTTTACTAGACTCGGACTGCAAAAACAAAAGCTGTGCGACAACTAGTGAACTTATTTCATCGTTTATTGGTCCCATTAGGCAGATGATTCTTTCTCGTAGAAGTCTTGAGTAAATGTCGTAAGCTCGTTCACCCCGGCCGGTTTGTTCTACTACGATGGGTATCATGCCTAGATATTTTGGAAGACTGGTGCTGATCTGTCTATTTAGGCTGTGAACTTTGATTGCTACTCCACAAAGTCCTTGGGTAAGTTTTCGTATATAATTTAACGCCATTGCGTATACTTTTTTGTTTTTAGTAGCTAACTTATTGTTCTACACAATATTTTAATAAATTAATGACCTTTGAATAAATTTTGAGTTATTTATTTTTTGTCCTGAATTTTTTCAAATCTGACATATGACTCCGGTGACAGTACATGACATTTGACAGTAGCAATTTAATTTTCATTTGTAGTAGAATAAACGAAGCACAAGATTTTAAAACAAACATCAGCCAGGGAATGGAAACTATTTAAAAAGTAAAAATAAATATTTATTTCACTTGCGACGCCTTCACGATTTGCTTAAGTTGCGCACTCTAAATCAGAAAACAATGATAGGTGATAATAATGATTGGTAACTCTAATGGACTTACAATGGAAGTCCGTTAGTTCGTTAAGTCATGAATCAAAATGAGCAACGGTAACCACTTACCACAAGATGGGCCGGCTTGTTTATCTGTCTGAATCCTGTATCTAACGAGAACGAAGGATTTCAAGTTCGGCCTAAGTTTTACCATACCATAGCAATCAAAGGCAGAGCTCTAACACTGCAAGCTCACCCTAATGTAATTTACCTTTTTAAATAAAATTTTAATTTGCCGGTCATACGAAAGGAAAATTATTGTGTATCGAAACGTATAGAAAGATGAAATATATAAACGTAATAAATCAATTAAAAAAATCAATTTTAATTAAGGCACTTATCACACTTAAATTTGTATAAACATAATTTACAGAAAATTTTCACTTTACAATAGTCACTTAAATTACTGAATTATTATAAAACATTCACTCATGATTGTTAAATAAGTACTGTTTTTGTACACTGTACATTGCCAAGTCCATATATCAGAATAACTTGCTTAAATACATAGAATTATTACATCTGGAATCAACATCATGAACAACAGAATGAAGCCAATTGAAAGTGCACCAATCGCGCGTAACTACACGATATTCTGGCGTTAGTGTACCGATGACACTCAATTCGTTTAACACACCAAAAAATATTACATACACATAAGTTCTTTAAAATTTCACTTTGTTATTTTGTTGATTCAAAATATCGTGTTGTTACGCGCGATCGGTGCACTTTAAATTGGCTTCATTCTGTTGTTCGTGATGTTGATTCCAGATGTAGTAATTCTATGCTTAAATATTAAAGTAAATTAATGTCAATTTTACAACTTAGTTACTAGAACATACTTATATCTTTTACATGAGATGAGACTTTTAGATTAATTACCTTAAAAATCTCTTGTTTTCTTTTCATTACTGAAGATATTATGGTATAATATCTAGTATATCAAAATTTATTTAACATCCTGCATTATGAATCACTGACTGAAGACATTACTGGAATTATGATGGCAATAATATTTTAAAATATTCCTCTGATAACAGTAATAATTTACAGGCTACTTCTAAATTTAAAAGTAAATTCAACCTAGTTTTCAAGAATTCATGTTGAATAAAGGAAACAATATTTACAAATTAAAATAGAGAGATAATGTGATAGACACTATAATTTATCATTAACTGCTACTTGGCCATAAAATATATTATACTAGCTGACCCGCGCAGCTTCGTCTGCGTTACAAAGAGGTTCAAACAGTAGGTACTCGCTATGCCGTCGCGATACTATTTTCGCCGCCCGCTGTGGGTGTATTAATAAAATTGCGTTTTATACTCGTGATAACTTCTAAACGAAAAGTCCGATTGGAATAAAACAAAAAGTAATTTACTTCTACATTATTACTCTTGATAATATAATACTTCATTTGGATAAGGGTTAATATAACGATACTCATTTAACGTTAAATTAATTTTTCGGACAATTTTTTTATTTTTTTAAACATAAAAGCGGTTATTGTAACTAAACTATGATAGTTAGATATATGCTGTCGCGGACTTTTTTGTTTGTCTTCAAAAGGCCTAAAAACCCGTAGTACATCATTTTGTTCTATTGTCAATAGTTTTTGCAGCGTACGCATAAATAGGTTTTTGATTTTTTACCTTTTGTTACATATTCGATATTTTCATGCGGATCCCTAATTTTTTTGAAAATAAAATATAGCCTATAACCTTCCTCGATAAATGGACTTTCCAACTTTCCAAAGAATTTTTGAAATCGGACCAGTAGATCCTGAGATTAGCGCGTTCAAACAAACAAACAAACAAACAAACTCTTCAGCTTTATAATATTATTATATAGTATAGATTTGGTTTATAACTTTTTTTATTGATTTGTTTGTCTTTTCCTTAATTTCATTAAAGCCTCCTGCCTCTTTCTCTCCAGTAATTCTTTCAGATCATTCGATTTAACGGCAACAATATCATTTTTACTTGCATTAATAGGAAATTTTGGTTGAAACTTGGTCTTTTTTTGACTTGGCGATATTTTTGCTGTGGGAATACTTTCAGAAGTTTTGGTAATAGGTACAGTTAAAACTTGTTTAACTGGTATTGGTTTGTTTTGAATTTCTTTGTCAAGTAAAGCTTTAGGTTGTGTAACAGTGGTTCCGTTTGCTTCCTTTGTTCCTTGATGTTTCTGTGTTGTATTTTGTTTAGTCTGTGCAGTTGTGAATGGCAGTAATCTTTTGGCAAGTAATTTTTCTCTGGCTAATCTGTGCTTTCTTTCAATTTCTTCTTGTGTGCATTTTATTGGTGAACAGTCTGATTCTGTAACAAAGTTTTAAATGATTATCTACACAAAAACAAGAGTAATTGTGGGAGTTGTCTCTAACTATTAAAGATAGTCATTTCCTTCTAAATTAAAGATAAATCACATTTATACAATAATACAAAAAATATATAGTATATTTCTATCAAATTTCTGAATTCCCAAAAGAAAACTTACCACTGCTACTAGGATTCTTCTCAGTTGGCATACTTTTATATCTCCCAAACACCATGCCACTAGTAGACGGCCTATTTACACTAAAAGATGGTGATTCTGGCATCGTACTATGCCTCACAAACGGTGACGTTTTCTGGTTACCGTCATGAACTACAACCTCTTTGACTTTCCAACTATTTTTGTCACTAACGTCCATCTTTACCGGCATTTGAGTTAGTTGTTCGAAAACACTATCATTTAAATTCTCAACTAGGTTATCAAATGAGTCGTTGTTTATGCATGGAGAGTCAAACCTCCTTACTTTGTTCAATACTGGCGATTCTAGCTTGACATTGCTTAGAAGAGTGTCCATAGAATCATGATTGCTTTTAAAATCAACATGTTTCCTTTTCCCGGTTACAGGTTTTTCTTTTACAATCTCATCAAGAGCTATATCTTCAACGATTTGACTTGCTTTTATTAGACATTCGTTCATCGAATCATCTGATTCTATAGCATACTCATTTTCTGGTTTAGTGAATTTTGAACTTAGAACATTTTTTCTTAGACACTCATGTTTTGATCTTCTGACACTTTTCGGTGAATAGTCTGATGAATCGCTAAATATATCCTCTTCACTTCCTGAATGAGTTTTAACAGTTTCTGTTGGATTTTTCTTAATTAACTGAGATAGGTTTTGATTTAATTCAATGAGATCATTGAAGAGTTCTGTTCTTTTTGAATTTGAACGCAGTGGCCTACGTTTTGGTACCTGTTTGTCAATAAGCCTCGGTCGTTGTATAGATCTTTTGTTTTTCCTACTGATTGGGGTAGAATCTTTATCTTGGACTTTATTGCGGTCAGCTTTTGGAGTGTAATAGTTCCATACGACGTCGGTTTCACCGTCGGCGCCATCTTGTGTGAATAAGAATGGTACAGGACTGGTAGCATCTGAATCATACAATGAGTCGCTGTCTCTTGATGGAGAATTGTTGTTAGGCTCAGGTGTTGAACATAATACTGGAAAATTATACATTATGTTTATTTAATAATACTGGATTTTTATTACTTAACTTACTAACATTAGTGATAAACAAAATTCAGTATTTGCAAAAAAAATCATGCTTTAAGTATCCTCTCCTTTACAGTATATTTTGAAGACAAAATATGAAACATTCTAAGAAAACCTAAACAAATAGACGTGTTTAAATTCCACGTTAGCAGTTTTTTAAGGACCAATATGTTGTGTTAAAAAACAAGGCTTTTCCAGAACATCGATAATTAAAACAAGTTTTGCCTTACACACCTTTACGAATATGATCAAAGAAAATAATACTCACAGCGTATATTTTTATTTTTAGCTCCCATTTTAGAATTATTATTTACATTACTCATGTGTAGATTTTTATCATAAAATGACGCTATTTGGTCTTTAAAGCCAATTATAGGGTTTAGTGGTAGATTGTGTTGTTTATGCGGCTAAACATAAGCAAAAAACATACAAAAGATGCATTGAAATAACTTAATCATTCATGAAAATGGAATTTAATAAATTATTACAAAAATACGAAACAGACAAAAACAGCAGCAGAACAAACCGACGTTTAATAAAACACGAATGTCAACGTCAACTGTTGGTGTTGACATTTGGGCCATGCAGGGATTTACATTCATGGATGTTACTATTGACAACAAGGACCGTGGATACGTAAGAATATCCAGCGCCCAAAATGGCTACCAATTTTTTAATTAAATCTGTTGTATTGAACAAAATAATAAGAAACTTAAATAGCTTTACGTGATATAATCTACGACGATTTTTCGTGGAAGTTCTCTTAATGAGAAATTGATTATTGGTACGTTTTATAAAAGCACCTCAAAAATTGTTGATCGTTGACAGTTTTTGTGTCGTCGCTCTTCATATAGGTCATCTCTCACATTCAATCCCAAATATTTCGCATATAATGGTGCTTGATTAGGTATCGTGATAGACATCGCTTTTTGCTACGTAGAGCTGTCAATAAGTTGAAAAATGCTTTATAACGCTCAAGTGTTTTTGAGTTTTTCTTCAAGTAAAAAAGTGGATTATTTCCACTCCTTTGCCTCCTTGGATCAATAGTCAACGTCAGAGCGACAGTTTGAACTTTTTGAAAAGAAGATGTCGTGAGCACAGTCGTCATCTATACATTCTAAGTTTAAAACAATAAAGTGATTAAATACAAATAATTAAGTGATTCGGATAGTAAGTTTTGGTAAAGGTATGATAACTATAAGCCCAGAAAAGTCGTAATTTGATGTAGAATATGCCATCCCAAATTATTTCTGAAATTCAACGACACAATTGCGGTATAATGTTACGGAATATTAATGCATACAAAACTGAAAAAATAAAAAAAAGATGAATATCAACTGTCAATAGTGTCAAACATTCGACAAGTGTCATTTGTCAACATCTGTCGACAAAAACGTCATGTCAGATTCATTTCATTTTCAATCAAACTTCAAATTCAGTTGTCATCCGGCTTGTGTTCGTTGTGGACGTAATTTAAATATTTGGTAAACTCGCAATGCGCTTTCGGTAGTGACATTTTCTAGTTAATAAGTTTAAAAAAAACTAGTGACAATGTTGGCGGACGGTGAAATCGTTGGTGACGGGTCATGGAACCTCACGATCTTCGTGACAGACCTCAATGAGAAACGGACGATGGTCGTCAAAGGCGACATGCACATTGGCGGCGTTATGCTGAAATTGACTGAGAGTTTTGGTGAGTCCTAACCTTTGTTATCTAAATTCTTACTCGTATTATCTTGGTATCTTATATGCAAATGGAACGAACATTTAAAATCGATTAAAATTGACGATCTTTTTTCTCTTGCTATTTAACTTGATATAGGTACTAAAAATCAAAACTATGCAATTAATTGCGTAATTTGGTCATAAAATCTTTTATTCGAACGCCAGAGTACCAAACATGCAAAATATTTCTTATCTCCAATGTTTATCAACTTATGAGTATGATTACTTCATTGCATAACCTTTGTTGCACATTAAATCTGTTATCAAAACATTTTTAAGATTGCTTCATTTATATTTGGTTATTAAACATAAATCTAAAGGAACATATTTCAATAATTTACAGATTTTACTACTTTCAATGTTAATAAAAGTTTTCTCTAAATTTAGTTATAGGATAATCTATGTTCAAAGAGTTTGGTTGATCTGGTGCAGATCTATATTCTCAGATACAGACAATAAATTCCACAACTTGCAATAAAGAATCATCAGCTGAAATGAAATCTGCAAGTCTTATAATGTTAAGTAAAAGTTATAAACATAAAACAAATTTTTAGCAAAATTATCAATCAAAGCAAATCATGCTAAATCAAGATTCATATTGAACAAAATCTCTAAGTACTGAGTGACGAGGTAATTAGTTTAAAGTTGCAACAATTGATATATTCATCAATTTGATATATTTAATATTTAAAAAAATAATGACTTATTGTAATGTTATTATTGTATCATGAGTCTTCTTTCTAGTCAAATCCTTTTACTGCAAGTGTTTAAAAAAAATCATAGAAAATTACTTCATCAAAGAAAATGATGACAAAATGACTTTTACCTAACACTAATGCAAGACATTACCTCAAGTTGTTCACATAGTTGTGGTAAACTACAAAATGTGTTATTTGGAAAACAATTTGAATAGTAAAAATTTACTAAGTATCTATATTTTCTTAAATATGTCTATATTCTTTGTGTTGTAATTAAAATTGACACAAAAAATTACTTAAGAATAATTTATTTAAAAGAAAACTTGAAGCCCAAACACAACAGGTCTATCTTGTTTAGTACAAGTGTACCTAAGGCCACCTTCGGAATCCATTATCTGCGTCCATAATGTCAGCTCTTTCAGGAACTGTGAAGTTTATCAAATGTAACCTGCAAGATTCCACCTGAACTTACATCCAGTTATTTTACATCCAGTGTAAGTTAATATAAAGCTTGTAATAAATCTACTTGAATCTTGTAAATCCTCCTACAGATGTGTAATTGCTTGCCTGATTTGATTAAATCTCGAAGCATCGAATTAAATTTGTTCAAGGTTTCTCGTCTGAACGTTTACCTTTAAAATAGGAATTGTAAACATAGAATCAAAGTAAGTAAACAATTTTTAATATCACACCTACGCAAACGCGAATCTCCTTCGATAACTTTCAAAATGGCGGACTATGTTCGCCCACTTCGCGCCTTTTTCAATTTACCGGCAGATTTAAAAAATGTATGGAATTCTGAGGTGATAATTCTATGGGGATTCTGAATATTTATTCTCGGATGTGTAGCTATCAATAATACGATAGTTTTATAAAATGTTTGATTGATTCATGTAAAATCAGCATTTTATTGTCTTTCTACGAACGACATGGCTGTAATCAAATTTTACATATGTTTCTTATTATCACCCGAAATTAAAATCCACAATAATGTGATAGATCTCGTAAAAAGTGATAAATTGAACTGACTTGTTGTTAAAAACGAAAACTTTACGACAGTTTACGATAGTTAGCGTCGACTCTTTACGTCGGGTAATTTATTTCGATCTCTTCAAAACATTGCTCTTAGCTTCAACAGTATTATAAAACCAAGATGGGTAATTAAAGAACAAATATGTAGTCGAAGATCACGCATTCGAGTACTTGAAATACTTAAAATTTCCTAAAATGAAGACTATGAGTATGATTTGCGTAATGAAAAAGTATTTAATAGTGCTGTACAATTTGGCCGTTTAAACCGGCCACAAAGTTTAACCAGGTTAATTAGTTCAGCAGCCAGCTAATTTTTTGAAATTAACCGGTTAAATTAATTAAATTAACCGGTTAAATTAACTGACTGGCTAACCGGTTAATTTGCAAAAGATTCTTAACATTGAATAAATCATTTATTTTTATTTTAATTTTTAAAACTTTAATTTTATTTATATTTTTAAATTTATTTTTATTTTTAAATTTATTCATATTTTAAATTTATTTTTATTTTCATTTTTTTATTTATTTTTAAATTTATTTTTATTCATATTTTAAATTTATTTTTATTTTTAAATTTATTTTAAAATTTTTTTTATTTTTAATTTTTTTTTTATTTTTAAATTTATTTTTATTTTTATTCATATTTTCAATTTATTTTTAAAAATATTTTTATTTTTAATTTTTTTTTTATATTAAATTTATTCTTTTTTTAAATTTATTTTATTTTAATTTGTTTTTTATTTTTAAAATTTTAATATTTAAATAAAAATTTTATTTTTATTTTTTATTTTTAATTTAAAATTTTAATAATAAAATAAAAATTTTATTTTTATTTTTATTTTAATATTAAAATTTTAAAAATAAAAAACAAATTAAAATAAAATAAATTTAAAAAAAGAATAAATTTAAAATAAAAAAAAAATTAAAAATAAAAATATTTTTAAAAATAAATTGAAAATATGAATAAAAATAAAAATAAATTTAAAAATAAAAAAAAAATTAAAAATAAAAAAAATTTAAAAATAAATTTAAAAATAAAAATAAATTTAAAATCTCTCTCTTGAGCCCTGACCACTGATGGCTTGGGTCGTAGACCCCGTCTCCAGTGGCCCTCTGCTTTTTTTATATTGTATTTTTAAATTTATTTTCTTGTGATTGTTTTTTTAAAGATATAATGTAAAAAATGAGCAAATAAATGAATATGGATAAAAAAATTTAAATAAAAATAAATTGAAAATAAAAATAAATTTAAAAAAAAAAATAAATTAAAAAAAAAAATTAAAAATAAAAATAAATTTAAAAATATAAATACATTGAAAAATAAAAATAAATTTAAAAATAAAAATAAAATTAAAGTTTTAAAAATAAAAATAAAAATAAATGATTTATTCAATGTTAAGAATCTGTTGCAAATTAACCGGTTAGCCAGTCAGTTAATTTAACCGGTTAATTTAATTTAACCGGTTAATTTCAAAAAATTAGCTGGCTGCTGAACTAATTAACCTGGTTAAACTTTGTGGCCGGTTTAAACGGCCAAATTGTACAGCACTAGTATTTAACCTTATTCAGACACTCGCGGATTTCTATAATACTTTTATGCATTTTCAACGGGTTCTTACCACGATATTTAATTAATTGAGTTGTCTCGATATTTTAACGTTGTTGCAAACGTCATGATCACGAGAAGACTGGATACTGCGGGTCGATTTAAGAGCAAACAAATCTGTCTACCCTCTTTCTCGTTCGCTTTTGGGTAGTACCACTGGAACTCGAAAACACATCACGACACACCACACTCACTGTATCTACAAGACTCTCTGAGCATGACTAAGGGTCAACGTTGAAATATCGCGACAACTCAATTAATTAAATATCGTGGTAAGAACCCGTTGAAAATGCATGAAAAAGTATTTATTACACTAGTTTACAATATTAAACTTTTTGTCTGTTGCCGCGAATTCTGTGGTTGATATCGTTCACTCATCACTTATTTATGTCAAATCTATCCTCAAAATTTTATGAGCAGCTCGAGTTACTTTGTTTTCGATTTTTATCATTTAAGCATATATATTAATCGATAACAGGCATATATTACTGTGTTAAAATTAGTTTCTCTAGTTTTTGCGTCATGAGTAGTTCAAGGAGACGTTGTTTAAACAATTCAAATCATTTTTGCTATATATGCGGAGAAAATGTGTTTAACAATAGCGGAAAGTTATATCAGAGTTGTTGAAAAATACCTATTTTGAGTTTTTGGGATGCTCTTGGATAAAAATGAGAACTCTTGGGCTCCCAATTGTGTTTGTAAATCGTTTGTGGAATATTTAAGATTATGGAAAAGTGGTAAAAGAAGTGCCTTTAAATTTGGAACGCCGACTATTTGGCAAGAACCACGAAATCATCTCATAGACTGTTATTTTTGTAGCATAAACATAAACGGTTTAAACACTAAAAATCGAGCTAAATGGCAATACCCAAGTACTAGTTGCGTTCAACGTCCAGTACAAAGGCTTGGACAGCTTTCGTATCTGTTATGCAGAATTTTCTCGGAAATCGGAAATCTGAAAATTATGTTGAACTTGTAGAAGACCTTCTGCTACAATTAAGAAATATGGGATGTAATATGAGTATAAAACTCCACTTTCTCGATCGTCACCTGGACAGGTTTCCGGAAAATTTAGGAGATATGAGTGAAGAGCAGGGAGAGCGTATGCATCAAGACTTACGCGTCATGGAAGAGCGCTATCAGGGTTTCTGGGATACAAATATGATGTCTGACTATTGTTGGTCTCTAATACGTCATTTTCCAAAGTCGGCACATCGGAGAAGAACTTTAAAAATAAGTTTTTTAGAACTCAATGATTAAATGTTTTTTTAAATAAAGTTTTTCGTATTAAATACATGTTTTTTCTCTCTAATACCCACATAGCTAAAACTCAGAAACTAGAGCTGATAAAAATATTCTAATTATATTTTTGAAAATAGCATATTATATGTAGTCAGCAACAGCTAAAATTTCTTCGGCAACAAATGTACTGTAAACTAGTGTTAAATGACGTATCTACTATTTATCTAAACGCCAACTAATATCTAAACGATAAGCTATCACCCAACTCTTGGCAACGCATATTTAATTTCGTCACGTGTCTTGGAATTTGCACTCTCAGTTACTGAAAGTACTCGTAAAATATCAATTAATTAAACAGTTTATTCCACAACAGCAAATGCTTCTGCAATTCAGTTTTCTACAGTCATAGATTATCGGTATTGAGATAAGATAACCCATTCAAAAGTATTATTACTCTGGCATACGTTTCTCACACTTTTACACAGTCCACCCATCTCTTCTAAGACTTTCATATTACATCCATCTTCTTACAAATTCTACATTCGCTTTGTAACTTGTAACGTAATCCTTATCTCACTTTATCACGTCATGTCCAAACCACCCCAACATTTTACTAACTGATTATAGAAAATTTATATCTGTAAATATTATACAAATTAAAATGTTTCTGTTACTCCTAATTGTCTAAAAACCATAGCACTAGATCATCTGTAAAGAAAAACTCCTTGGTTAAACGACTAGCGCAGTTGAGGGCGTCGTAACCGAAGGCGGTCAACATTTTCTTACCAAGTCCAATTAGTTGATCAGCATAACAATTTTCTTTATGATAAACTAAATCAGTGTGCGTCAGTGAAAGTACCAATAACGTAACATTCAGCCGAGTATGTGACAATATGAATGAAATGTTGTAATCTTTCAAAATTTATGATAAATTTTTATAAATAGTCCTTTGAAATTGCTGATAAGATACGTATACGCAAGTAGATTTACATAACTATAGGATGTAAAAAGTGATATCATTGAATACTTTATTGATTCGTGAGTATGTAGATACTCTGTGCAAAAATTAATGTACCGTTTTCCTTTTCTTAGTAAACGGATGCGTGCACACACGTTCCGAGAAGCCGCCATATTGGATCGCATATTTCCGGCGTCTCGTCCCCTCCTCGTCCATCGGAGATAACGTTATCATTCTCTTGTTCCACCGTGATGAGGTACTTGACCATCCAGTAGCTAAGGACGTTGACTTGTTACATATTTTTAGCTGAGTAAACATTTCTTGTGGCACGTATTTAGTAGTCTAAACATGGTACGAGCCGGATTAAACCAACGTGTGGCTATAAATTAAGATTTGTTGATCATATTTCATAAACAATCTTAGCTTGAATCCAAACTTTGTTCCAAAAGCCTATCGTATTCGTGTATCCTATTTATCTTCAAAGACCTTGCCTGTTATGGAAATGTCCATTTTAGGTATATGCAAAGACTGAGTTTCCGAAAACTTGTAATAGCGCAAGGAATTAGCATACGCGGACGTACATGGCAAATCCTGGGCCATTGTGTTGTCCAGGAAACTAATTGCAGTTAATTAATCCATATGTGGAAAAGTTACGCGTGGGCGATTAATGGCTTCCCCTTTTGTAAATTCCGTCGATGATATCTCGAACCATTTGTATTATCAGGACGACTGTCATTGGTAAGGGGAACGCTTTTGCTATCTAGTGATAATGCTGTCAAACCAGCGTTTGTAATAAAGAGCTTTTGTTGTCATGTTCTGATATGCCCGCATCACTGGCTTGTACTGACAATGAACGATAATTTCACCGTCGCTTTTCGTAATATAAAACGTTCTGCAATCAAACCGTATAATAAATTCAACCTTGCATCGAACTTTTGTCCTTTCCTTTCTGTTTTCAATAAGACGTCTTATCCTCGCAGGATACTGTTGTGATTAATGTTCACGACTAGAATTAATATAATGGCTTCTGTCCGCGTGAGGTTGTCTATAAATCTATTTTAAAAGGCACTGATTAACGTTACTTATTCTTTGAAGGCGTTTGATTGTGGACAATTAATTGTCAAGGATAATAATTGTGTCACACTGTAAACATGTTGAATTACAAATCGAGTATCAACGTTGAGGTCGACGTCCGAAAAGGAACCTTGAAGGGTTGCTGCCAATTACGGCAGTGGGCAGCCGGATACTAACGGTAGCGCGAATTCCATCACTCGTCCACTCCATTGCATAATTGCTTGAGTTTCATTGTACATTATGACACCGAAGATCTTATCATATACATTCTTTAAGTATAATGTTACAATGCAATGATTGGCAATTATATATTACACAATAGAATATAAGTCTTGTCACGTATGATAAATCTGGTCTTAGTGCTCGCATATGAATCTGTAATTTAAAATAGTCTTTGCATCAATATTCAATGAGTTTGACAAATTAATATTCATCGCATACAACTAACATCTGCTGTATATTGTCCTCAGCGTCTCTCATTCATTTTATATAAAGTCATGCGTGTGTCATTCTCTTACGGTTATATTGAATTATAAACTGAGCCTCAGTCACGTAATGTATGTCGAAACAGTCCATTAGCAATAAACATCAGCACCACAGTACTATGATTAGTAATGACGGCCTCGCTAAAACCAGTTAATATTGTATTTGATGTCACAGCAATTGATTCTACGTGTGTGCTGTTAAATTGGCGTGTTAACGTAAACTTCGTCATATATGTTTTGGACAGTCTATTGAAAACAAACAGTCCACTGTCGCTGTTTAAAAGTAGTTGTGGACACTAACCTGTTTATGCGTCAAATCCACAATGATATCCGTCACACGCATCGGCAAAACGGAATACGGTGTCTCATTGTTATCCATTGTCATGCAAAACTGCACGCTGCGGTAGTTTACTCCTCAATTCAATATGACACATAATAACCGGACTACGTACGTAGAATTACAAACATGGCGCTCCAGCCTTTCAATACGCCCTTGACAATTGGTCTTGTTTTACAAACTACGTGAAAGTCGAGTATTTAGAGAATACGCGTACGTAATTTAGCATTGGAATAGAAGTAAATTTAGTGTGTCATTGAATAAGAGGCATCCTATAAACCGCAATGTTGCGCGATGATTCAGAAGCTTGGATGAGTCCGCGGTCGTGCATGATTCCGACCGGTTTTTCTGCTCGGACCTGTGACGTCATATTCAGTAACAGCAAAAAATACATTAAACCAAATGTACACATAAGTAAAAAAATATTTGGTATTCAGTTTTCGTAGAGGCAGACACTTATATACTTGTATTTAGTTCCATATCGAAAGCTAGAGTTCAAAAGTTTAAGTATCGACAAGATTGATTTTACGACTTTTCTCTGAGGGAATTCTTCATAATGAATCATTCAAGTGTCTATTAGTCTTCTCTGAGTGTGTTTAGTCTTCAGGGTTATTAACTTATTATGTTTCAAAAATATCGTAATCCATCGATTTCACATTCTACTTTTGTGGTACTAAATTGTGCCGTAAAATTTAAAACTCCCTAACGTGTTCTGATTTAAATTTCTATTTATAATCGTCTGACTTCATTGTAACGGGGTACGCGCTAGAAACACTCGCTGTTCTCGGCTCATTCACGCACCGGTCCTTGGTGTAATGCCAAAACGAATCAAAAAGGTTTTATTCATCTCGCCTCTATCTAAAATATTTCGTTGTATTGTAAACAAGTCACTTGTTAGAAGTACTGTTATCAACTTTACTATGACAATAGCTATTAAGGTCGTCTAATATTTGGAAGCGTTCATTAAATCAACATTAATACGAAAAATTTCGATAACCTATCTGTAGCCTCATTTTCAAGGTATTTTCGTTTCGTCTTCGTCGCGACCTTAACCCGTGCTGAAATTCACGTTTACATGTGTTTGAATGTATCCAGATGTGACTGTTCATTAATATCTATCACGTTGAGCTTTTTGTCTAGTGCTTTTAGCGGGTCAAGGGCGTGTAACGGGTGCGACTCCGCTCCTAAATTTGCAAACACATTAAGCTTCAATGTTTTTTCGCTGAGTTCATTACTGTCATTATAGCCCGTGTCGCATATTCCGAGGTGTGTTTTGTATCAAATTGTATTGAATTTCGTCCTCATGTTTCAATTATGTACACGTTAGTACGTTCTTATTAATGCAGTTTTAATAATTCTACGTAACTCCACACGTATTTGTATTATCTAGAAATATTTTGTTTCTAACACAGTAGGTACCAAAACTACGTAATATAATGATATGTTATCAACACGAGCAGACCACAAGACGGTGTGCTGCCGATTATGGTAATCGATTATTATGTATTAGAATTTGCACGTAATTTATACGATTATTAATCGCAGTGACCTATAAAATAATAACAAAGTTATTTTACTAATTCTTTTGTTTAATTATCTTTGATATAACGTTGATGTTTATTACTTTTGTTGAGAACAACGATAACAGTTTTCTGCACAATAATATTATTTTTGTATGACATCATTTTACGTATTATAACTCTGGGCCAAGGTTGCACGTTGTAATAAAATGGCTATTGAAATTTCGAAACGCTTGTGTTTATTATTGGTATTTTCTGTCACGATGCCATATACTTAACAGTCTATATTTTTATATTTTGCTGTCAACATCTATTTATTTTGTATTTCTCCTATGATTCGTTTTTCCTTGTAAATATATGACTTAATTCAATGAGTATATTAACGTTCCTGACATGAGGTCATAAATTAATAATTAAAATAAGTAAATTAACAATTTATACTGAATTTTGATGTAACGTAGTAACGGTTATTTATTTAGGAATCCTTTATAGGTACTTTATTTGCAAGGCTGTGATTGATTTCAATCCATTCATCATAATAGTATATTGTCCATTGCTCCACAATGTACGTGGCCACCTTTATTAAAATTATTGGTTCTTTGAGTTAACTACTCTTCAGCATTTTGAACATGTTCTTGTTATCATCATCATCAGCTCGTAGATTTCCTCTACTAGACATGGGCTTTCTCTCAAATCTCGCCACAACGACTGGTCTTGCGCTGTCTGCATCCAGTGATCATGTCCTTACCATATTTAAAAAAGGATTAATCAATATTTACTGGTGTCATGACAAAACACTGTAGATATGATCTTCCAGGCTAATATTTGAGAGTAAAGTATTCATTTCATTTTTCTGTTACAGTAAACGACCTCCTTGTTCATGCAACAATATATTAATTGCTGTTAAAAGTGAGATCATCAGTATTCGAATATGTAATGTTTTAAATTTATCTTTGTAAATACATGATCCTTCAACTCGTCTCGTGTATCCGAAACAAAATGTTTTGGTTTGACGGTTTTTGTTATTTATTAATCTTTTGTTCCCTTAATTCTGTGCATCACTTCTGTAATATCAATACTGAATCTGAATCATCTGAAGGGTTGAACCATACCATATGTTCATATACTTCAATATTAGCATATTTCACTTACACTATTACTAAACGGGTTCTTTCCACGATTATTTTCAATTGAGCGATCCCGATATTTCGGCACTGTTTCAAGCGCCATGATCACGGGAAGACTGAAGAACTGCGGGTAGGTCATTTAAGAGCAGACAAATCTGTCTACCCTCTTTCTCGTTCGTTTGCCGGTACTGGAACTCGAACTCACATTTCGACATACCACACTGACAGTATTGGCTGTAATATCGGGATCGCTCAATTGAAAATAATCGTGGAAAGAACCCGTTTAGTAATAGTGTAAGTGATGTAGGTAACCGCGAGTGTTTAAAGAAATTTATTAGCATATTTATTATTCCAAATATAAATGATATTTATTTACTAAAAGGATTATCAAAGGTTAAACTACCAAAATTACATCGGAAAATACAGGTCCTCTAATATTTTCCTTCCTTGTTTGTTGTACATTTTGATAAATATTAAAACATAACAGTAATTATTAACTATAGTAATTTCCGCTTATTCATTGCGAAAACAGTTTATTATAATATAGTTTCATCATGTTACCATTATGAAAAGGGTGTGTGCTAGACACCGCCCGTCATGGGCATGCAAGCTTTTTATATTCGATGACTTATGATATTATAATTTTGATGAAAACATCGCTATTCAAAAGTATTTGTAAATTGTATCATCAAAAAGTTTGTTTTTCAGTGGAACTTTTTCAACCTTTGTCATTTTCATTTGAGGGTATTTATACGATCCCCGGTACACAATCATATTTTTTTCCAATTAGTTATTGTTCTTCAATTATTTTTCGTTTTTGTTGAGTACAGTTCTATTTCATTCCCTTTTGTCCTATCATCAATCATAAGTACCAGTGAAACAATACTTCTAAACCTATTTTGTTGCTAGTGTTCATTATTTCTTTAATCCGCGATGGTTCCCCGTCTCGTTCGAGGAAGGGTCGTTGCCAGTCAGGTCAACGTTCTTAAAAGTGTTTTTGTGTTCCCCAAACTCTTCTGGTAAATCCGATTTATGATCTATTGATCAATCATTTGAGATTATAGCTGAATAGATCCGATTGTGTTCAAAGAGATACTTTAGTATACCTAAGTTTTTTCTTTCACGATCGTCTGAAGCGATAGGAGAAATGAGAAAAGTGCTTTGTGACACATCCTTCTTTCAGATTTTGTGTGCTATCAATCGTATCTAATCTCAAACCAGAGATCATTGAACTCATTTTTAAAAATCATGGTAAAATAAAACTTCATAACAATATTTTAAGATGAGAACTATAAAATGAAAAGAGTTCCGTCGACTAAATCATTTTAACACCAAAACTCGATGATAGTACCAAACCAGAAATGCTCGGAAGCGGACACATCGTCCACAATAACCATAAAAGGTGTTAAAAATTTACCGTGAACACGTCTACGTAACCGTTAATTTGATTTAACGTGTTAAACGCAATCATGATTCTCGTATTTCTTACATATCATCGAAAAGAGACCAGTCATGGCTTCGAACAGATAATAGTAGTATGATTAACCCCATTGTAAGACCACCCGCATTTGAACTGTTATGGTCGATATAAGATCGCGATGCGTGTGTATACAGTTGCCAAGATAATGTAATTAAAAATGATTAATAAACACGTGCCATTATCAAGCGTGAATCTGAATCACAATACTGCAAACGTGGTAAAACAATTTTTTATGTGATTAAAAGTAAATCTACATTCTGTACTGTCTGTCTGTACCAACCCATTACTGCCCACTGTTGGGCTCAGGTCTCCTCAGGAGAGGCATTAGTCCACCACGCTTGCCTAGTGCGGATTTGGGACTTCTCAAAGGATTTTTAGAACCCTTTTCCGATATGCAGGTTTCCTCACGATGTTTTCCTTCACCGTTTATAGTCAGTGGTGTCAATCTACATTGATTTGTAATTTTTAACAAATAATATCTAAAAGATTGAAATTCAAAAAGAAGATGGGATGGGGAAAGTCAACCCTATAACAATTAACGTTAATGTCTTCCTTGTAATATGTTAAACCTACTAAGTCTTCGCAGAATCTTAAAGCTTTTCTTCAACAAGGCAACTGTGTTTTCAAGCCTAATCAAATATTAGAAAGGATGAAATAGATCAAACTCTCCTTGGGTGGTCTAGTTAGTGTAAATTAAAAAATAACATGTGTTTTGTTCGACAAACATTTTTGGTTTATTTATGATTCATCACAGGAACTACTGATTTTGTATCTATAATCTCAAAATCTGTATTAACTCTCATATCCATCTTTAGAAATGTAATCCTATGCGCTAAAATCGTTTTCTTAGAAAGAAGCCTCACATTTACCAATTTTGCATGTAGCATAAGGTTGTTTTCCAAGACAATAAACTTCCATTTTAAACCTTATAGACAAGAACATAGAGACTATTAAATACATAAATTTATCATATTGTTTTACTTGTGTCTTCGTATGTTTGTTTGGTCGTGAATTCCCACGCGATTGCTCATTGGTGGCAAGTGGAGAGATAAATATTTGTAAACTGCCAACGTGCCCCTGACCTTGCAGTGAAATGTAAACTAAAAAAATAATAGAACTCGCTAAACACCCACTTGTATCTACCATTAAATTGTATTCGCTAAATAGATTTCGCAATATACCAAAATACGCATTTTATTTTTCAAATCACGAGAACGATTTTTATAAGCTTGTTATTCTGATATTGTTTAAATACTTATCCTGACTGTTTACTTCTTCTAGAGATTACCCATTTTTAACTGCTAACTTCTTGAGTCATCTTGAGTAGCCCTCGCATATCAGTGAAATAATGATACGATGAGTCACACTTTCTCTTTTAACTGCGATCTAATGAGTCACTAAACACGTAAGGAAGTAGCCCTTTTCGTATGTAATTTAATATGCGAGGCATTCGATTAAACCAGTGCCCGAATCGAAGTCGCCGACGTGGCACATGGCAGGCGCCTGGTTGCTGTGTCCCGACGAAAATAGACTCCGGCTATTTATATGGTGTTCGTATCCGCTTGGCGCATGCGCACCGCACCCTGCGTCTACGCATCCAGGACGATAAGAGTGAATAGGGCAACGATTTTGTCGTCATACGCAATGTTATTGAACTCGTTTCTGACACGCATAAATTTATGTCGAATGAGATGTACTAATGGATTCATCAAAAGTAAACACTCGTAAAAATAACTCGGGGCCCCCTATAATAACGTGGAAAGCATTTAAAGAAACCGGTACTGGCGTATCGAACATGATTTCGCAAAAAGCCTGCAATGAACCAGGGTAGAACTACAGGAGCATTGCGAGAACCTACTTAAATATTGTTCGATTTGTAATGCTGCGATTTTTATGTACTGGCGTATTTGATGCTAAGAGGATTCTGGCTTAACTTCATACCTGGCCTAACGACCAGACCTAATCAAGCTTGATTAGTTTTTAAATTCAGAGTTAAACATATTTCATTTTATAATTTCATACCCTTCTATAATCAGATCATAACCAAATCTTAATTTGAGTTCCTTTTCATGACATAATATGAAACTAACTTAAAATGAAATATTTGAAATAAACAAGAATAAAATATAACATGCTCCATGAAATCACAGAAATAACGACTCAGTCGTAATAATATAACTGAACAAACCACAATCGTACTGACCCTATAAAGTCACGAATGGTTTGCGTATTATAATATTAAAGGAAACATGTCCATTTTACATATCATTATCTGCGACCGTATAAACATATTCAGGTTGTAAACGTACGAAACTACTGACTGATGTAATTGGATGACGTTAACTTTTGCTGCTATTTATAAAATCGTTTAAAAAATCAATCCCATTCAATTTGCGATGGCATCGCGTGTTGTAGAATAAACTGTTGTAAACTCAAGGTTCTCACATGATGTTTTTATAAGTTATATTTAGTTGTTATTTCCTCTGACGTATACTGCTTTACCAGTCTCTTCTAAATCATGTTTGTCTTTTTCTTTTAATGAATCACTTCGAAGTCTGGCACTTGGCATTGTGCGTAGTCTGTTAGTCGAGACACTCACTGCTTTATTCGTTTAGATTAGATTATTAGATCGTAACTGAGGCCCTGAGGCTCCATATTCATTTTACGACTCGAACGGACCAAGATAATCTTGAAAATTAAATTAACATTTTTAAAGCGCCCAAATGATACGTTTGGAATCGTTAAGGCCCACAATATTATCTTCTAAAGGCTGTAATCATTCATCTGTGATAGAATTGATTGTAATTTAAACGAATGAGCTGTAATGTTGACCCGATCATGACACGAAAATGTTTGTACTAGTTTTAAAGAAAGATACTTGTGTACGAGTGATCTGCCTCTACAAATAAAATGTAATCTGGGTCATGGTTTCTTACGAGCCTTGCCGTATTATTTCGAACCAATTACGACTTTTGTACTTGATGTTTCCCTGGCTGGCGTCATGCACGCGAGATCGAAGTATTTCGTCATACTTGGTAATGAATGTATTGATGTGAATGCAAATATTGATCGTGTAGATTGCTTTCTTGACACCCAAGATACAGTGCATACACATATTTTGTTTCTTTAAGTTTGATATTATTTAATTTATTAAGTTTTCTTGTATATCCGACTTACACAATAATATCGACCTACATAAATTCATAGGATGTATTTGCATTGAAAATAAACAACTTGGTACTTACTGAATGATAAGGTTTTGGGACAAACGAGTTGTATACATGAGGAGAACAATGTTGGTTTTGATTTTATCTCTACGTACGTGCTCCACATCGGTTTTGTAATCATTAACCGTTCGTTTCTGTTTATAGGTTAAGCTCCTTTGTTTTTGATCTGGATGACACTGACAAATTATTTTACCACGCGTCATTCACGAAACCGTAGTTTAGACATGCTCCAATTCTCCGACTAAACTGAACGGAAACATTATGCACCTATTTCCTTGCAGACTTGAATAGCTGCAGTGCTTCCAGTGTTTTGATGTTTGCGTGATTTTATGAAGCCTATTATTACTTGTCCTACTTAAGAGAGAAACCTTAAGCCAGTATTAACTAAAGACATAATCACAGCTGTCCGGCTAATTGCGCATACTGCACCCACATTTTCTCTACGCTCAAAGCTTCCCTCTAAATGGGTAATAGCAAGTAAACGGTATTTTGAACGTTTTATCGCAGATTTAACTATCACTTGTGTGTAATCAAGATAATGTAATGTGCAATTCTGTAGTACGAAAACATTCACAACAAACAGGCCGTCGACTCTTGAATTACACGCATAATTAATTTCTGTTAGTTCAGGGATTCACGAAGCAGATGGTAGGACAGATGTTGGCCATATTCGTATTTTAATTACTTTTCCAATCCTGTAAATGTTTATTTGTATACGTTGTAACTTTATTGATATGCTATAGGTCAGATCATGTCAGTGCTAAAGAAGGAATTCTGAGTCTGCAGAGAACTGCAGAGGTTAACGATTTGATTGCCTCGATTGACGAACGTGCTGAGTGAATAATGACCGTACTTCCCACTACTTGTTGTCCTTAAACTAAGCGCTTATTCTTGTTTGATAAAAGGGACATTGTATTAAAAATTAAATCATGTTCTGAGTACTTGTGAGATTCTCGTGAGAAAAATAGGAGTGTATTGGTTACAGATAAGATTTCTTTTATCGCAACTAACATGTTGCATACTGTGCCACTTTCGATCAACAACTTAAGACTTTTATCTTCCGCCAAACATTTACTTAACCGAGATTTCACATGTTGACTATAACAAATTAGGCTCACAATCATATATACACGAGTTCAACGTCCTTCATCCACTCTGATACGTAGAAACCTTTAAAGGAACGGTATGATTCAATTCTGTTACTATGAAATCTTGTAATAATCGGTTCGTCGAATATTAGCTGGTTTCTGTTAATAGTCTGGCCGAAATATAGCGCCCAAGTAATTGTTTTGACGATGTTAATTGCAGCATTTGCGTTTTCTAATTCCTGGCTCCATAAACCCGGACACTCTAAGTGGTGTTTGCTACATTATTGAAAAGCATGAGATTCAACTTAAAATAATTTGCATTAGCTGAAAATTGATTGGTTCGAAATTATTAGTCATTGCTTAGTATGCGAATGTTACTGGATAAATCTGTTCTTCTGGAGATAGCCTTGGACTAAAAATATAAAAATATTCATAAATACGAGTCTCGTGTAGCATTTCGATAAAAATATTATTATAGATTCCACGATGAACCGAAAATTACTTGGAAAGTCTCTCTGATCCTCGCTAATATTATCAAGAGGCTTTGTAACGATATAAAGTAAAAAAACTGAAATGAAAGTGCTACGCAACTTAACTAGATCAAAAAATATATAACATTTTATACAACGTTCAATAATTATTATTAATGATGTTTTCTTATTTTGATGATATGCAAGAATCTCCAATAAAATTTACTCGTTCTTCAACTTTACAATAGAACAAATGAATCGTTGAGATTTCTCAAGATCTTAGTTCAATGGGATTGGCAATGCAATCCGTATTGTATACAATACGCAATCATGTTGTCTATGTTTCTGGACGACCACTTTCACTATTCATTCGCCCACAACTGAGTCTGGAGTGGGCGACATTCAGAACGATGCATGTGTGGTTTTTGATGACACTTCACCTCTAAGTAATCTGTTTCTTTCATGCATTTTCAACGGGTTCTTACCACGATATTTAATTAATTGAGTTTTCTCGATATTTCAACGTTGTTGCAAATGTCACGAGAAGACTGGATACTGCGGTTCGATTTAAGAGCAAACAAATCTGTCTACCCTCTTTCTCGTTCGCTTTTGGGTCGTACCACTGGAACTCGAACTCACTTCTCGACACACCACACTCACACTTTTTTATAGAAAACCGCGAGTGTCTGAATAAGTTTATAATCTGTTTCTTTACTAATCTGCCTTTTGTCTTTTCAGGTAAAGGTGAGTTGAAATTATTGGATATCTTTAGCAGATAAAGTTCTGGCAATTGTGAGGTAAGCAGGTAGTATTATATTTTACAATAAATCAATATTTCGATACCGATGTGGTTCGTTAAGAAGTTTATCATTCGTTGAAATTACACACGATATTTTATTCTTCCTGTTATTATGTTACCTACTTTAAACTTAATATCTTCTGTATTCATAAATAAGTTTAACAAAAACGTTATGTTTGTTCATGTGTTGTCATATCACCGTGTTTTATTTACATAAGTGGTCGTACAACTCGGGTATCTTGTAAGCTGTTACCAAAATTAAAAGTATCGTTACGTCACGTTGATGTTCTACTTAAATAAAAAGCTTTCACTACAACAACTTCCGCTGCCTACACATTTGGTATTAAATTAATAACATCTGGATGTGTTTCCAGTTCAGAATTGTTAAGGGTTCAATCGGAACTTATGGGAATGTCTTTGACTTATTCAGTCTCTTCAAAGAAATTTGAGATGTATTTTTCTTGCATCATTATTATACACAATTTCATGAAACGTTTGGAATAGAATTATGATTTTGGGACTTGGAAGATAGACTTTAGAGAAGAAGAAATAAAAATGGTTTTGTTGTGTAGGAATATATTATGAAGATTTATGCTGCGTATGTGTGTCAGAATATAAATATCTACGGATAGATGGTGATGACCTCATTTCAATTGGATAAAGTGGAGCATTTATTTGTTGTGATAACTCCACATTTTATTCAGTTTTTGTATATTTGTTTTTGATCAGTTTTACATCCATTGGAATATGGTTACAATTATTATTCTAAAACAGATTACTAAATGCATACAGAAATATCAAGGTAAACATTACCGTATTGAATTATATACTATTACTGCAACACGAACGAATGTAGGCGTCGATACTACTATAAACAGCTGTTCATTCAATGAAATATTACAAAGAATGGCCATTCTCGTATGTGGTCCGACCCTTTGATTTTTATGCGTGGGTGATACAAATTCATTAAATACATTGTTCTTGTTTCGTATGCATTCATAATCAAGTCCCTAATTATAGCTTTGTCTTCGATGTGATATCTCTATTACTAAATTGAACAGGAACCTTACAGACTAAATATATTAATGCAGTTTTAGGTATATACATTTCTTTAAACACTCGAGGATATCTACATCACTTACACTATTACTAAACGGGTTCTTACCACGATTATTTTTAATTGAGAGGGCCCGATATTTCAGCACTGTTTCTATTTGTCTGCTCTTAAATGACCTACCCGCAGTTCTTCAGTCTTCCCGTGATCATGGCGCTTGAAACAGTGCTAAAATATCGAGACCTCTCAATTAAAAATAATCGTGGTAAGAACCCGTTTAGTAACAGTTTTAGGCATATATTTCGAATTACCCTTCTTTTCTTCCTATGTGTATATCGGGTAGTGTAGCGCAAGTTACTTAAGCTATTGATGTTTAAGATGTGTGCATTATCAAATTATTAACTATATTTTTTTCCCTGCTCTCTTACTATACTAAACAGGAACCTAAAGAACGTCTTTGTATATGAACCTCATAGACACAGACCGCACAGATTAAGCCAGTTTATTTCTATTTTCCCCAATTGATGAAAATGCACGGGCCACACAAGTCATTCTGTACCAACCCATTACTGCCCACTGTTGGGCTCAGGTCTCCTCAGAAGAGGGATTAGGCATAGTCCACCACGCTTGCCCAGTGCGGATTGTGGACTTCACATATCTTCAAAGGATTTTTAGAACCATTTTCCGACATGCAGGTTTCCTCACGATGTTTTCCTTCACCGTTTTCGACACAAGCCATGGATGTCGAATATATTGTTAAAGTAGAAGTTTCTGGCACAAACAATGATCTAATAATTACAGTCATAATGTTATTTTAACAGGGTTTCCTGTTATTAGTGTTGTAGTATTATTTTCCAGCTGAGCTTTGATAATTTGCGTCACATCATTGTTCTTGCATGTTTGTAAAGTTAACATTATTGTTAATGATTTGTAAGACTCATAAGTGGGTATATTTTGTAGATAGTGGTTTTATAATTGCTTTCATAGTAACTATTCTTTCTAAATCATGGTTGTTATGTAATATTTAAACTTGATGGGCTTGTAGGTTCCCGCAGCCGTATTTGTTTGCACCGAATTGAATTGAGAAACATAATACTACTAGAGTAGTATACAAAGTAAAAAAAAATGTTATTCTTTGTTAAATGTCGTCATTTTTTATTTTTTTTGTTTTAGTTGGAAGAAATCGCGGGATCCTCCGCGGGTATGTGGAAGTTGAACCTCGCTAAAACCTCCAACCGCTCACACTCAGCGTCCGAACCCCGGCTGAGGTCAGAACCAGGCACGGGGTTATGCGGGGTGGCGCGACGCGTTACGCACTGCGCCACACTTTCCCGTCGCGACACCCCCTAAATGTCGTCATAATGAGGCTATGACCGATTTTTTACTTCAGTACATACTAATCGAATCGTAGGTTATAAATTAGGTATACTGTTGTGTATTTAACCTCGTTGTATATGGATAATTGACCTATTTTAAACACACTAACATACTTTATGAAAACACGCAGTATTAAACAGTGTGCCCTGTGTCTGATCATTTGCTTGTTAACTGATAGAGCTACTGTTTGGTGTCAACATTCAGGAACCTTAATTCCTAAATTACCAATGTTATCTAAATTAAAAGCATCTATTCTATTGCTATTTTCTAGGCAGATGTATTAGATAACTGAGGGTATAGTTATTATTATTTTCTATAAATTTATTATTTGGTCTTCCTTCGGTATGAATATTTTATTGTCTCCTGAGGTTTCTGTCAGAAGATTGCAATCAAACTTATCCCTCTCAATATTGTTGCGTGTTAAGCAATTTAAAATACATTAATACTCAGTCTAAACGTCGACTGAAAATTACACCATAATTCTCACTCCGGCATAATTAATTCTTAAAACGAAGTGTGTTATTATATTAAAATTTATATTATATCTACTAGTTTTGCAATTTATTACAGGGGAACTTCCGTAGTTTGGCTCGTTACGTGTCATGGTGTTTTAACAAAGAGAAACGTCCCACGACTTTCTATTGTAAATTTTATAGCCCTTCACAAAATTATGGTGAATGGAAATTAATATTTCGTGATTGTGAAACACGAATGTAACAAATCGAATTTTCAATACAATTATGTTGCTTGACACTATAACAGTTATACAGGTGATTTGTTAGAGAGGGTACATATTGCAGGAGGGTGATGAGTACTCTGTTCTAATACGGAATATTACAAAAAATAGGTAAAATTACTTTTTTTTTAAATCTATATTCGACAAAACTACCTCAAACATAAACAATTTCGGCTAAAAGAGTGTTGACTAACGACCTCTAGTGATCTCGCGCACCCCACACCTCCGCCACGCCCATCAGCTGTCGAAAAACCATCATTTTGCAAGAATTTTAGATATTTTTAAGTTGCGATTACTAAGGCATTAAGCCATATTCTTTGGTAAACATGACCTTCAATATGTACCCTCACTAGGAAATCACCCTGTATAACACTGAAAACGATATTTCTGTTTTCCTATAATTTATCTGTTTCTATGATAAACTGATAGCAGATACACCTATATTTGTATTATTAAATAACATCAACGTTATTGTCACTAATTTTATTTTTTTAATCTTCTTTTGATCGTCTTCTATTTAGTTTGTTAATGTAATTTTCTAGACTACTCTAGTTTTGATTAGACATAGCGTCCTAGATCCTACCACTTTAGATCCAAGATAAAGCACAGCTTGGTATGTAATTAATCTTGTATGATATATATTTCAATGGTTCCTTTCATAGTTTGTACAAAGTAGTTCAAACACTTGAAATCCTATCAATATTTTACATTCCAAATAGAATGTGACCTCTATCGGCACTTGGAAATAACTTCCTTTGTGTGGTGTGCTATTTGCATAAACGAGCCATTACGTAATTGATGTTTTCATTACTGTGGCCCATTTAAATAAAGGTAACTGACGTAATAGTGAAAATACTGGAATGTTCTCAAATGATTTACAAAACAAAAAGTTCTAATAATTCTAAGATTCAGTGAAGTGATTGTAGGAAATCAAAGGCTGCCAGTGCAAAGAAAACTTCAGATCAAGAAATTTAATAAAAACAATAAAAAACTTAGAGCAAAAAATATGACGCAATCTGTATTTTTCAATGTTCACTAATTCGAAATTTAAAAAAAGCGCGCCAACACAAATCTTACATTTAAAAAGTATTTTACAAAAGAGGTTTTAATTAATTTTAATAAAAACTATTTATAGATGGCGCTTTAGTTGCTAGTACTTTTGCCTTTATAATGTTTGTTAACATTCAGTCGCCTACAGTGATTAAGTTTATTGCTTGGAAAGAGAAAAAAAGAAAATTAGCCTTATTGCTTAGGTCTCTTTCGTACAGAACCATTGTGCACATCTCATCGCATAGATTACGTCTCTAATACCACTAATATTGTTAAAGTCTTAACAATTTAGATTACGAGAATATGATTAGATATTAAATTACAAATAATATAATTTATGTTTTATTTGAATTGGATGTTTGGAGATCATTAACGCTCCGATTTTATCACACAAGTAGTAGGTGTACATATAGTAGATGAAAAAACACAGTGCACAACATAAATTTTACTGAAAAAAAAAATAACCATTTATCTCTATTTTCTCTGTACTGAAAATGATTATGAATATTCCTAATAAAACTATTTTTCATACGTTCTGAGTAACATAACCAAAGCTACTTCGGTAAAACTAATTTGCTCATTAACAAGATACATAAGACTATATTTTCTATCAGACGAAATGTTTTACTGACGCATTTATCACGGACAAAGTTAGACGTTGTTAATGACACAATTGATGTTACATAATTAATGTATCACACCCAAATGTGACTAAGGTCATGCCTAAAAACAACAATGAGTAACTCTATATGTGTTCAGTAGCGAGTGTTCGAAATGCGTGTAGTTTAACTTCAATTTTGTAAACAAAACTGATTTTTAGAGATATTTTGGATGTGATATGCGAATTAGCATTTAAACATATTTGTCAGTAAATTAAGTAAATAATACTAAAGTAATAGGTTTGATACAAAAGATCCGATTCGATCCGGGTCGAAGTGTCAGGCGATTAAAATCACCACCCCAAACACAAACATAGATAGAAAGTAATAGGTAATGAAGAATTCAATGACCACGATAGCGAAATAAAATTTTGCAAGGATCAGCATAAGGCTTGTGAAATTGGCAAATTCGCATTACTTAAATAGAAACAGCAAAATAAACATCTTAGAGTTCCAAGTAACACTATATTGCTACAGTTAAATTTGATAACGCATATAACAGATTTAAAAGTCGACAGGATCCATTACGTTCATTGCGGACAACCACATTGTCTCGTCAATCAATCACAATATAACTATCAGCGTCCACATCAATTGTGAGCGAAACAATTTAATATATCCTTCTTGTTGGGCATCTTTGTTTGCTCGATTTAAATATAGTAATGGAGGACTTTATGGACAGGAAGAAAGTCGTTTTGCTAAGCATTATACGATTAAGTGATGTCTTGAAACGTACGGGGCATAGGATGCGAAGATAAGATGGTTAGTGTAATGGAAAAGATTGATGTTGATGAAACAGATTTGGAATCTTAGCTTAGCTTTTTGCAATGTATTTTATTTATTGCATTGGCGGGTAAACGAAGAAACGGCCCACCTGACAAGGAATGTTAACCATTGCTCATGGATCCCCGTGCTGTATAAGAATTTACTAAAGCATCATTTGAAAAAGAACATGTCATAGCATTCGGAAAACATCATCGCAGATTGTGCTATTTTGCAACATTTTTAGGGATCTTTTGATACCTGACATTGATTCAAATTCTTATATCAAAATAGTAGTCTTGTTTGTACTTGTGAATAATAGTATAAAATATTATGTTAAAATCAATAAACTCGTCCACAAACGTAGTCAATAATAGATGACGGTGTTATGAGTCATAATACAAGAATTTATTTCCTCATAATATATGTTAATGTTTCTATTTCGAAATGCATAGTGATATTTAACAGAATTATAACTAGTTTTATAGTGGTACCAAGAAAATGGAGAGTTTATTTTGTGGAATTGGCATCTTGCCGGTGCAAAGGTACCTTACCTGTATTTCTAAGTAATAAGTAATGTCGAATAGTGGAGCACCCTACAAACCGGACAGCATGAATAAGTACAATTTCCATATACACTAGACTAGGACATTCCATAGCACTTTCAACTCATTCTAGAGCTTTTATTTTGTGCTCTCTTTTGCCTTACCTAAAATCAGTAGATACCGTCGCTCGAGAACCTAGTCTAACCTTAAGAGGTAACCAAAAGTCACAACGGACTCTTAATTGTTAATTTGAAGTTATAGCATACCAGAAATTGTATGTTGTGAGAAGATACAATAACTCAGATATTTCAATTTAGTAAACTACTTCCATGCGAGGACTATAACAGCACCCGTTCCAAACAATATAAATTGGTTGCAAATGATCAGGTGTTGCTACAACGCCTCCATATCGGAAACAGTGGGTGGCAACCGGCGCCCACTCGCCAATGATTATGTCATCAAGTGTTGCTCTTGTAATACATATAAGGTGAACTATGTTCAACCACGTATGAGTACAGAACACCTTCGATGTACATATGTTTTTATGTGGTTGTTTTGGAATCCGGAGGTCTAGTGTCACCTAACGAATCTTTGACGTTACGTTCAGTTCTGATGTAGTTTATTTGTTTCTAAGTGGGATGTTTGTTGTCAGTTTTTTGTTCTCTTAATGACTTGAGTATTTTATTTTTATATCATTATCTATAACTTGAATAGCAATGTTCATTATCCCTTATATATGTGGATGTAAAACAGACGTCTTCACTCCAGCATCGTCGTTGCACTGAGCTGTCAGCACATTAAGATCAGCGACGTCGAGACGCTCGCACAACTCGTCTGACGCCAAAAATAAACCATCCTGTCCCACAATATCGATAACGCCAAGAATAAACACCTAATTAGCTGGAGGGAACTTGCGAAACAATGCCGCCATAAAGTTTAACTCAATCGTGATCAAAATATGCAGTATAGTTGAAGGGATTACCTATAAAATGAACTGAAATGGATGAATTTCAACCCACCGTATCATCTATAAATTATAATTATCATCTATAGGAGTAACATTAACAATATTAATAGGATCTTAATGTTGACATATTTGACAAGGTCTACAATAAAAAGGCTTATCTCGTGTCGCATGGTTTCAATCATTTTTTTTTTGTTTCTCAACAGTATATTTCACAGTTTAATCTTAATACCATCGCTAGTGTCCAATACCAACTCCTGTTCAGATCATCCCATGATATAAAAATGTATAAGCGATCTTGGCGCCCAACACAGGTTGATAAGCTGTATAAGGTGCGAAACGAGTGACAAACAGAATATGGTAAATCAACCGAGGTTGAATTATTCAAACGACCATTAAGATATTTCTTGTAGATCTGTGATTGTATATTTCTGTGTTTAACTACACCTATAGGTGTTACTTCAACTACATGTGTTGTATCTTTTATTGCCTTATTATGTTTAAGATCGTGTCGACTGACTTAAAGATTGTAAATCTCACATAAACTAAGTTTTTCTGAGTAAACATTGTTCAGTTAACATGACCAGACCATGTTTCCAATGATGGAGTTTTTGAATCCCAAAGTATTGGTTGTACAAGAAGTCGCGATACGTGAGCGGCATGTCAAAGTTTAGAAAGCTACCGACAGCGAGCAAATCTTAGTTTTACTGAGATCAAACATGGTAAAGGAACGCTACGTGGAACTGGGTACTAACTAAGACAGAAATAATGGCGGGTTCGAAGAAAACCGCAATGTTGGATTTTCACATTGACTCCTTAATTTTGAGAACTAAGTAGAAGTACTTATTGTAAGGTCCATGTTTCTGGAACTCTATTTTTCCCATTAGATTGCTATATTATATTTGGTAGGTAACGGGGATGTTCCCTTGCATAACATACAATTAATTATATGTTTAGGTCCTAAACTGGCCACAATTTTCGAACTAGTTTAATATTCTCTGTAGTTCAATAAATGTTTATAATACTCTCGCTATATTTACTCACTCACTCAGTATTTACTCACTTCAACAGGGATAAATTTAAATTTTCCTCGTTCAGTATGTTGTTTATAACAATGCTGCGGTTCTAAAACTAATATTCTGGGTATACGTACAAAGATTATATTAGCTGTAATATATTAAGTATTTATAAGTATTCAGCGATGACGTAATGATACTTGTATATAGAAAACTAAATATTCGACAATAGTAACTGATTTTCTAAGTCAGTCATGACCCGCCAGGAATGCCTTTGAAAAATAATGTGATATAGTTTGAGGGGTTCCCCCCATTTTGTGGTACGGCAATAATCAACTTGTTGACCATGGAACCATTGTTGCCTTGATCTTATGAATCATCTGATAAAAGATTTTCTAAACTGTCTATCTACTATTGTAGTATTTAAAAACCACATCTCATTTTTAGGCAAAATATATCTCAGCTTTCCTTGGAGGCATTACCAGGATGGGATCAGATCAACATAGCTCTCAACCACGCATTTCTAGTCAGAATGTTTCCAGCGACATACAAAATACACAAAGAGTAATTTATTCTGATGCTTTTTCAACCAAACAAGATTAATTGAAATAAAACTTGATCGTAAATCTTCCAGACACAAATAAACGAGGATGCAGATTCTAAAATTGTTCTGTACGATTTATACTTGAAATCTTTAAACTGCAATGTATAAGAGGAAATTAATAACCAAACCAAATATTTACTTTTAATTTTGAAATAGATTATAATTTATTTTTTGCTAAAGGATGAGTTCAATATCACAATAAAACTCCGTTGTAAATTGTCTTTCGAGATGAAAACGAAATTCCATCGGAATGTTTGTATAGTAATTTTACAACAGTGAAAGCGTCTAGACGGTGTTTGTGATAAACAAGCTATTCTTTAAAGCTGAGGTTAGGCAATTTATGAATATTTATTATGTTTTTCTATAGATTATTTTGTGTATTAGCCAAGTTAAATTGACTCAAACTCTACAATTATTATTCTGCAACGTGCAATACTGGCCTATTAGCTAATTTTTGACTGTAATATTTTTGTTTTGTTCGTCTTCATTGCACACAATCCATTATCTGTCTTTCTTCCTATATTATATTCTATCCTCTGGATTCATTACATTCTGGCTATTTAAAAATTAATTTGTTTTAAGAATAACTTCAACATTACCAACACATTTATTCTTTTCCAATGACTCATGCCTTGCAATTAGTTGTTACAGTTCTGTCGGTATACCTCATAACCGTGAGTCACGCTTCTAATGTGCTGAAAAAACCGGTATACCGTGACCTCCAACGACCCTCGAAGACATAACGACAAAAACTGTCATAAAGTTCTTGTTCAATTGGTTTTGTTGAGAAGAAATTAAAAGTATTTTTTAGTTCTATTGTGCTGTAAAATAATTAAAGTATAGACTACTTGGAATACAGCATTAAGCTGTTTTTGTGCCCTTTGTGAGTGCTTTCTTGATAGAGATACTTATCTGATTTTATTCTTGCTTTAAGATTTTGATTTTTGGTGTTCGACATGTTCAGTTAGCATTTTGATATTGCCTCCGTTCCCTGCTTTTATTGCGTTCCAGAGGAAATTAAATCATTAATGAATCTCTACGTAACTAAGGAATTTGTATCTGTATCAGCTAATTAACATTGGCGTCGTTCTTAGTATTTACCATGATTTATATAAAATTTAAATCATTCTGACCTTACTTCGCAATAATTTTTGTTTGCGTCATTTACAGGTTTTACTCCGTCATTTATTTTCCTCACTATTGTGGTTAATGATGATCATGTGATGATTTACGCCAGTGTATCATGACCAAAGGCGTCATCTTTGGGGAAATTAATTTAATTGAAACAATAATTCACTGTTTCGAATTGTCCCTAGATTGGCCTAGATGCATTTGTGGATTAGGAGTGTGTAAGGTTATTAAATAGTTACTATCCTCTTCTGTCCACAATATAACTGTAATAAATCTAACTTTACTTTATAATACGTTTAACATCACTTTTACTTCTTATAATAACTACACTTTCTTCGTGTATAGTACAAAGTTTATCAATATAAGTCCTGTGGTTCTAGATGATTACCTCTTTGGCATCAGATAATTTGAAGCCATAATTTCTAAATGGTCTGTTTGATCATTTCAAATAATGTCATTTACTAATTTCACGACAGTGTCGACTGATTACAAAAACCGCTGCAGCATGAAAGATCGATTCCGGATGACGTCAAATTTGTTGTTTTTTCTCCTTCTGTCTGTTTCGCTTCACCGGATGATGGTTTTTTGTTACATCTGCAAGTGACGAAATAGGGCTGATTGGTATTAGACTTGAAAGAAACTAATTTAGATGTAGAAATGTAAAAATGTTAAGGCACTATTTTATTTAAGCTATAAGACATTGCACTTTCTTTAAGCGTGCCTTGCTTTGTCGAATATAATTTATGGTATTCTGTTTATTTATTATAAAAGAAACCGAACGACAAATCACAAACCAATAACTCGTCATAATCTCTACCTCCAGCACTAATGAATACTTTAACAGAGGAAATTTCCCAAAGCTCTCCAATATTTTATCATTACATTACTTGTCGCCGACAACCCTGGTTGATAGCCGTGTGACTGAATACACAGAACGCTGATTATAAGTACAAATTATGATCTCGTTATCTCATTTCCCTACGTTTCTGGAGTATGAGTGTCGTCACTGTTACTTGTTTTCATTTTTTTTATGCCTATCGATATATGTTGTTGATTTTACGTCGTCTCGTTTTGGCTACTGTTATTATTTAAAATTATTAGGAATATTAGAAATATCAGCTTTTGTAGAAGTAAAAATTAAAATAATAAATATGGATGTGGAAAATAAACAGAAACAGCTTTAATTGATATAAAATATTGAAATGGTCAGTAGCTCATAAACTTTTTAATTATTATTTTAAATGTTTACACGTGAAACCAGTTCTACGGAACGGATATCCCTTTTAAAATATGGTAACTTGGAGAAAAACTTTAATTTAACCTATTTTCTTCTTTTCAGAGTTCAAAAAAGATTGGTCAGACCACGCCCTATGGTGGCCAACGAGAAACAAATGGCTGTCCCGGCCTAAGCACACCCTGGACCAGTACGGAGTACACGCAGACGCCGCATTACACTTCACACCGATGCACAAAGCCCTGAGGATCCAGCTGCCGGACTTGAGATACATTGACTGCAAAATTGACTTCTCGATTGACACTTTTAGCGCTGTTATACAACTTTGTAAACATCTTGGTAAGTATCACGTTTTAACGTAGATTTTTTCAGTTGTTTTCGTTTCCATGACACAGACTTAATACCATAAGATTCGTTATCATCATCATCTCTCCGTAGACTGCTGCTGGTCGCCATAACAATTAGTCCCGCTCTGTCAGTGACTTCCATCTGTCCATCTTTTGCTATTAACCCTTAAAGGTTGTTTGAAACAAATCCCTACAGCGTAAGACCACCTAAATTGTTCAATTACTACAGTATCAGTTTGTAAAATAGTTTTATTTCATAATACATGACCATGGCTCGCCAATCAATGCAGAGCTGTTTGCATCCTACTTTAAATGTTGACCAGATCAGTTTCATTTCAATTTATCCTTATTACTAGAAATATTGAGCTAGAGTTATTAGAAAACTTAGCTGAGAGGAAAGATTTGGCGAGTGCATTCGTAAAGTGAAGCCTAAAATTAAATTCACATGTTAGGGTGATACTCCAGCGCATTAGTAAAACGCGAAAGCATGTCTTGTGTCACAACGTAACGGTCCTATCGGTGTTAACGTATTTACGATCCCATTTTATTACTCTCAC
Organism: Trilocha varians; assembly: GCA_030269945.2. NCBI lineage: Eukaryota > Metazoa > Arthropoda > Insecta > Lepidoptera > Bombycidae > Trilocha > Trilocha varians. The sequence continues at coordinate 7,949,167 of AP028273.1, read as the reverse complement.
AGGGGCATCTAAATACTACGAGTCGAGTATTACTCAGTTTTACGAGACGTGCACAAGAAACATCCGTGCCCTCGTTAACCTTAAAAACGTTACAGTGTTTCGGGCTGAAAGCAATTAATTTTAATAGTATGTCTTTGGTTGGCAAAAAATATCATTTCACGACTTTAGTCATGTACAGTATTCTAAAAATAAAAAAAATATTAAAGTGCATTAAAAATCTACAAATGAAATAAAATACGATTAGGAGTAGAAAGTTTTAATATCCAAAACATAAAATAGCCAGTAAGAATCTAGGTTATGTTTACTAGCGATGGTAAACACAATGATGATCCTAAGGTCCTTAGGCAAATTAAAAAACCAGGCACATAGTTGTTTCCTCTCCTTCGTACAAACTGAATTACAATTTGAACACACCCAAATCGGCTTATCAGATTATCAGCTCACAAGATTTGTTGCAAACAATCTCATGTCAAACAAATCTGCTTTCACTCCGTTTTATCTGCCAAAGATAAACTGAGAAATTCCTCATACGTGAAAATAATGTAAGCATACGTGGTTTTCGACATGTGCGCATGCATGTTTGTTAAAAATAGAACAAAATTAACATCTGACAAATGGTGTTTCTTCTGTTTCGTTCAAAATAGTTTTTGTTAATTTAGTCCATTGTCAGTTGTGAATACTTTGAAGGACTTGCATTTTTGACTCTATTTATGAGATTCTTCGCCCTATGTGTTATTTCACTTCCACTGTGTCCACAAACTTGGCTATGCTGTTCGTAATTGGAGTAGTATCAGGGTATCCTCTCTACTTCTTCAATAACAAATTACACCAATTTCAGGTATAAGACATTCTGAAGAGTTATCACTATGTTATCCGCTCGAAGCGTCACACCTAAAGCAAAACTACCAAAACCTGAAAGAGGCCAAAAGGATAAAGAACATTCAGGCCCCGGACACGAATACCTTCATAGCTGCAACAAGAGGATCCTCCAACAGTCTGGACCGATCCAACGGTCATTGTCCAGCAACTCCGCCTCCACCTAGATCTCTGTCTGCGACCCCTGTAGCGTCACAACAAGTAAGTCCTAAACTCATTAAAACACTCGCGGTTTTGTATAGTAATTCCAGTGGTACTTCCCAAAAGCGAACGATAAAGAGGGTAGACAGATTTCTTTGCTCGTAAATCGACCCGCAGTATCCAGTCTTCTCGTGATCATGACGTTTGCAACAACATTGAAATATCGAGACCACTCAATTATTTAAATATCGTGGTAAGAACCCGTGAAAGTAAGTCCTAAATTAATTGAATTCTAGAAAGAAACAGCATCTATAATTGGCCCATGACGTCAAAACCCAATTACCGTCAATTGGACAATTATTTTGCGCAATTTGTGCTTGACGATTTTATTTGTAGGGCGATGATGTAAACGTTTTTCCTTGTTGCGTAAAATCGTAGATGTAGAATTGTTTGTTATTAAACCTTAAATTAATTATGCATTTACGTTTGTATTCTACTACATAAAGTTTGCATAAAAACATTTCAGCATACCTTCGTTTTTCCGAATTAAAAGTCTTGAAGGTTTTTGGTCACATTATTTTGACTTTCAATTTTCGAGATAGTGAAATGTAATCATAATCATGATTGTACCTTACTATGACCATTCTATTAAACTCTCCAACTTAAGACTAGGAAGAATACAGAGCTGTTGGTTTCCAGAATGGCACACTCCGTCGTTACGGCCAACATATCTACAGCACACAAAGTGACGGGTCCAGCGATGGTGGTTACTGTGGTACTCCGCCAAGAGCCGCCTCTATGGACGCTCTCGATTCCCTCGCCGATCTGTCCTTGTCTGAGTCGCCAATCGAACCAGACTCACAGGCGAGGGAGTCGTTGTTGACGCCAAAATCACTTCTGGAACGTGCCAGGATGAACGTAGGGTAAGTTCACAGTAGCTTTAGTTGTCATAGAATATTTCCGGTATAGTTGATTTAAAGAAGAGTTGGCTCAGAATTTGTGACTTTAGATTTTCATCCTATTAAAATACCGACTAAAGCCTTAATACAACTTAAACCTGGAAGATGACATGATTTACTTTTCTGACAAAACCTTGCAACATCAAGAGGCACTACCTATCAGCTATCTACGTAGTTACTACTCTAATTATTATGTTGCAAATTCTTAAACTTCTCAATTCCATCACCAGATGGCTAGACTCGTCCCTGTCCATAATGGAGCAATACGTTCGCGAATGGGATACTCTTCAGCTCAGATTCAAGTTCTACTCGTTCTTCGACCTGGCACCGCGCGCCCAGGATGCTCCGAGACTCAACCAGCTGTACCAGCAGGCTCGTTGGCAGATCTTGAATCAGGAGGTCAGCTGTACTGAGGAGGAGATGATGCTGTTTGCTGCTTTGCAGGTGAGATGTGATCTAATATTACTAGATACACCGACCACAGTAGTATTCTCGAAAAAAATAGGTAGCTTCAATAACATCAAGTGTCATCCAGAGTTTTCAGTTAAAATCTTAAGCGACAAAGAATCCATGTTTTACAGTTTATTTATTTGGTTTAGTTTTAATAAGTTGCTTTGGTAACTTTAAACAACACGCACAGTCGCAGAGGCAATGACACTAAAACACTACCAATATTTAAATTTGGTAGACTTTAGTTTGTGCCATTTTTTATTTATTTATTTTAATAATTTATTGTACACCAGGTAAAGAAAATTACAGTGACTTATAGTAATTAAAAAATAAGCACAATAGGCGAGCCTAACTCAAAAATAAGTTTTCTTACAGCAAACCTAAGAAAAAAAAACAGATATGACGTCGTACAGAGAGGTAGTGAAGTGTACTAAATAAACTATACAAATTACATACAGATCAGCAGTCTAAGCACTGCGACTATATTACAATACAAAAAAAAAATTGCCTTGGCATTTTAATCTAATATAATAATATATTATAAAGGCGAAAGTTTGTATGTATGGATGTTTGTTACTCTTTCACGTAAAAACTACTGAATGGATTTGAATGAAACTTTACCACAATATAGCTTATACATCAGAATAACACATAGGCTAAAATTTTTGAGGTTTCTAAGGTCGTAAAAAAAAAATTGCAGTATAATAGTAGTATATTATAGACGTCGCGAACTAGACGGGCTAGACGGGACGAACCTGAAGTCCACGCGAACGAAGTCGCGGGCAAAAGCTAGTCTAGTATATGCCATCCATCGATATTGTTGCCATCATCACAGTTTATAGAACCTACTCGTATCATATAAAATGCCACACTAACATTCTCTTACTCATTCAGCTTCAAATAGAGCTACAAACCTTAGCCGGAGGTGGTAACAACGAGACTCGGGACAGTTTCGGAGCGAACAACGCTTCAGCGCCTGAAGACGAAATAGATGCAGCGCTATCAGAGTTACAGGCGCAGTTGGAAGGTGGACCGCCGACCAGGCAGGATATCACACATGTACCGGAACTGGCTGGATACCTTAAATATCTGAGGTAGGTTTAAAAAATTATGAAATAAAATACTTCATTTTCAACATTGATGTAGTACTCATTCTTGTTGATGTCAAAAATTAAAAAACTACCACCAGTTCGAACAAAAAAAACAATTTTAGAATAATTTCCTAAGAACTGGCAAGAAACTCAGCAGGCATGTCTTTTTTGTAATATTATCAGATTTTTTTTACATGTATTTATACAGAAGTAAATCAAATACAAATAATCGATTATGTTGATGAAAGACCTAATGTGAGACATAAATACATTAATGTGAGACATAAAAACTATTAAAAATATATTTATGTCTCACATTAGGTCTCTGCAATAGATAAATACTGCTGAGTGACCAAATATAGTCGTGGTGGCCGAGTGCTCGAAGCGCGTCCTTCTGAACGGGAGGTCGCGGGTTAAAATCCGGCCGGCTTGTACCTCTAAATCTAAATGTTATGTGCAATTTTTCACAACACCACTGGCTAAAAACGGTGAAGGAAAACATCGTGAGGAAACCTGTATGTCGGAAAAGGGTTCTAAAAATCCTTTGAAGATATGTGAAATTCCTAATCCGCACTGGGCAAGCGTGGTGGACTATACCTAATCCCTCTTCTGAGGAGACCTGAGCCCAACAGTGGGCAGTAATGGGTTGGTACAGGAGTGACCAAATAAGAAAGTCCTATGGGTAGGACGTACCTGCGCAGTGTCTAGTAACATTGCAGAGATTCAAAATGCACGGTAGCCATTAACGGTCAGATGGCCCGTTAACTCTGGTCTATATGCCAAAAAATAATCCAAATCATAAACTTCCATTCATAATATCAATCAATTCATGATTTTGTATATTATGTTACTGATGCTCGTTACAAAGACTGACTGGAATATTCATCAGTTTATTTGGCTGAAAATCTAAATGAGATTAATAAGGATCTTAAATGTATACTTAGACCGACCACACTTAACAAATTATACGAACTATACTTAGTCCAAATTTGGAATTTCAATGAAATTAACGTTTTTTATTTATTTTTATGTTACATTTCTTCACACAGCAAGGGTAGCAACGACTGTTTGATTACGTAAGATATAAAAACGAATACCCCAAATGTTTAAACTAATCTGATTTAAAATGCAGAAAGGATTCAATTAATTTAACTGCTTGGTTCCTTTTTGCAATGTATAGTTATGATTTTGAAATAATCAAATTTAAGTGTTTATATTTGTACAGAAACTAACATTTTTGTCGATTTTTAAATGATTATCAAATGTCTTTAAAGTTTTGGCTTGACATATAAAATTTTAAATATGAATTTAGTTTTAAACTGAACAGGAAATACGTTTTAAATAGTGGAATTATATTTAAAATGGAATAGCCCATCTGACCATTGAATTGTACAATATTAATGTTTTTTTCCCTTTATGTTTAATACCATCAAAACATGTAATAAATTTATGGTAACAAGCTATTGACATTAATTGTTGTATTTTTATATGTTGTAACTAACATGTATAAATTTCTTGTAAAGGTGCGAATATCGTTCGAATCGAATCGAATCGAATATTAATATTCGATTCGAAATTCGACGAATATTTGAAAAAAAATCGAATATTCGAAAAAAAATCGAATATTCGTTGAATTTCGAATAGTATCGAATTTGACTACGACGATGCATCGGAAATAGGACAAGTGTTGGAGCATGTTTTAATAGCAATTTACTGTTCCTGATAATTTATGTACAGCCTAGTCAATTTTACTATTTTTATAATTGGGCATAACGTGAGTGTAACCCGTTGCATGAAAATGAAAAAAAAGAAGCACGAAGATACTGCTCGAAATTTAGAATTATTTGAAACTTTTCGAACTGTTCGAAACCCTTCGAACTATTCGAAATTTTTCGAATATTCGTCGAATTTCGACGATTCGAGTTTCGAATCGAATATCAATATTCGATTCGGAACGAATAATTCGTAAGTTCGAATTATTCGCACACCCCTAATTTCTTGTAATTTAATTTCTTCAGATATAGGTCTCAATACAGGGTCCAATTTTGTACTTTATACACTAGTTAGGTCTATAATATGTAAAATCCTAGTATGATTTATAATATAAAACTGACATACCAGGTAAAGTTAAATTTAAACAAAAACTTGAGAGGTGTCAAGGGACACCCGGATGGAACGAAGTTCCTTTCGATTAAAACGTATCTCATAAAAAATATTTCCTTTCGTAACGCGCCATAAGGAACGTGTTTTAAAATATTTTGATTACAGCGCCATCTAGCATTAATCATATAAAACAAAAAAAGTGTCGTGACAACTTTTTCGTAAGAATTTCTGTTTAGTCCCCCGTTCACAACGCGCGATAAGGAACTTCTTTCCAATAAAAATATTATCTTATTGTTCGTGTATATTGATTAAGAAAAGTGACAACTCAAAATGGACTTAAGTAATTTCATGAAATGACAAAAAGTATTATATTACTTATATTTACTGTATTATTTTTCAGACCAAAACGTTTCACACTAAAGGCTTATAAGCGCGCTTGGATTTCATGCCGCGATGGAGTCTTACGTATTCATTCTTCACAAGAATCCGCTTCAAGAGGGGAAGCACCTTCATACGCTGTCGAACTCAGAGGAGCGGAGGTAAATAATAGACTATTTACAATGTCAGATATTTTTGATATGGAGCACAAAATGTACCAGTTACTGCTGGGCTCTAGAAGAGATCAAACTCTCATTTAAATATTTTAAACAAATATTTATACAGTAGATGGTATGTTTTTTAAATGCTAAAGCAATAAAAAATACAATACTTGATATAACTGCAATGTCAAAATACTTTTATTCCTCTAGAAAGAAAACTAATGAAAACTATCCTTCTTCATAGGTAACACAAGATGCCCACCCTGCTTCGGGAAGGTACAACATCAAGTTAGAAATACCCTCAGACGATGCCATGCACGAGATGTGGCTGAAATGCGAAAACGTAAGCAAAGTATTATTGTTATTTTTTCACTCACGCTTTCTAAGCTCATGCTTATTATTCATCTGATGATAAATTAATGAGTAATTCTTTACTACACTACACTTTTTTGGTCCTTCGAGCCGGATCACACTGATCAAAATTTTATACATGTAATTCGACAAATTTAATAACTCCATGTAAAAGTACTTGATACGGGCAATACAGTTTCCGCCATAAACTCGAGACTAAAGTCGAACTGTGGAAGTTTTGAAGGTTTTGTTGTTTGCGTGTTTCAGAAAGACCAGTACGCCGAGTGGGTGGCGGCGTGCCGACTCGGAGCCCGCGGGCGCTCCCTCGCCGACGCGCAGTTCGCGAGCGAGGCCAGCGACGTGCGCGCGCTGCTCGAGCTGCAGCAACCCCGCCCCGCCGCCGCGCTCTCCCCGCACGCGCTGCCGCACACGCTGCACCCCGACAACTACCTCGCGCCGCGCTACTTGAAGAAACTGAAGGGCAAGGTGCGTACACACTCCACTCCACTCTGGAGCTCACAGGGCACATTTGACAGCCTGCTGCCAGCTGCTGTTTTCAAACTGATGAACAGTTTCCGAGATTCATAGTAGAATCAACCGTAATGACTCACGATATAACCGTTGAGGTGATGGCCTGTTGGCTTGACTGCACTAATAAACTTTGGCGGATTATGGACTGAGCCAAAGGGAGATATGTGACTTGGCGAGGTAGTGTATGTCCGATCAAGCCGAAGCTACTGTAATAGATTTTAGATATCGCATTTATGTCGCCGAACGACGCAAACATCGATAGCGCGATTGAGGATCTGGCACCATATTGGTCTACCACAAAACTACATAATACCAACCTTCGCTACCTCTCTTATGGGCTTTGGTTTTCAAAAATCATTGACAAAAATCTATAACACAAACTTCATATTCCAGTTCACACAACGCCTGCTCGAAAGTCACGCTAACGTCAAAGACCTGCCATTATTAGAAGCCAAGCTCCAATACATCAAGACGTGGCAGAACCTCGCCGACTACGGTCAGACATTGTTCGTGATCCGCTTCATGAGTCAACGGAAGGACGAGATCATCAGCATCGCTAACAACAGGATAATGAGACTGGATCCACACACTGGGGACCATATCAAGACTTGGAGATTTAGTAATATGAAGGTAGGTTGAAATTTTGTTAAACTTTCAGAGTTCTTAAAAGACTGTTTGAAACTCAAATAAGGATTTTGCTGTAAAGTTTTTATCACAGTTTCAATTATTGATTTTTACCTATATCTATCAACCTGTGGGGGTTAGTGATATTAAGTCAAAGATCTCCGACCGAGCGAGATAGTGTATGCCCGGTCGGAGATCGGTCGAAGCCCACTGCAGTAGATAGGGATTGCAATCCGGAAAACCAAATCCGGTGTCTTTTTGGGCCGACCGGATCCGGTATATACCTGAATACTAATATACCGGATCCGGTCACAGTAGGTAAGTATGTTTGTAGGTACTTTGTATGTACAGTAAATTTTGACCCGAAAAACAAAATTTAAAAAAAAAAAAAAAATCTGCCTGCATTAACTAATACGGCCGGATACGCCGGATCCAGCCGGATTGAAAATGATGCCGGATTGCAATCCCTAGTAGTAGATTTCAGATGTCGTATATATGCGAAGATTTCCGGAAATGTTGATACCGCGATTCAGAATCTCTCGATTATTGGTTGCCACAAACCTTTCAAAAATTGGTAGAAGTTCTTTTTAGTTTTCATGTACTTACCTAACAAGTGTCTTAAACATTTATTGCTTTTCTAATTATTATGCATATTTCAGGCATGGAACGTGAACTGGGAAATAAAACACATGATGGTGCAATTTGAAGAGGACAATATCATCTTCTCAGTACAATCTGCCGACTGTAAAGTTGTGCACGAATTTATCGGAGGTTATATATTCCTTTCGATGAGATCAAAGGACGCAAACCAAACTTTGGATGTCGAGTTATTCCACAAACTAACCGGTGGATGGACGTAATTTTAGTAACAACTTTATTAAAACGCATGTTGGTCTAATATTTTCTAATTTTAAAAGTCAATTTTGTCTATGGTACACGACTTTTTATAATGAAATGTTAAAATTAGACGTGTTTTTTTAAATATTGAAAGCAATTCTTTGTTAGGGGTTTGATGCCGGCCTTCAGAGTGCCTTGGATGATAGGAAGGGTAAAATAATTATGTGAAAGATAAGGAATTATAATTAATGTAGTGTCACTGTATTTTTGTACGAGAAATTAATAAATTAATATAACTTAGATCTTATAATATTATTATTTTATGGTAGTGCTTCCAAAATTCATGTTTTTAGCGATCGTAATCTTATACCAAAAAAATGGTGATTTGACGCGAAATCTAAATATTGTAATGCTTTTACGTCACTTTATATATTTAGATTTTAAGAATATGCGATGGAACAGAGCTTTTTAACCTCTAAAAGTGCCATTATTACATAAGCATGGAATCGCCTATGGTGCTTTTTTGGGGATTTTATAATTTAGACAAAATAATGGTTATTATTGTAAATAACATTAGTTAGGTACATTAATATAGTACACCAATATTGGTAGTGTCGATTATAAATACATTGTAACTGTATACCTTTATTTTAAAATTGACAACTAGTCTCATCGAGATCGCATATAATGCCGTCGTATTTTTAATTATAATAATACGAGTATTAACAATGTAATATTGCCTTTAATGTATATTGTAAAAAAATTAACGTATACACTAATTGATTAATAGTGTTTATATTAAATGAAATAAATTTAAATTAATAAAAATGTGTTTTTATTCGTAATGTTTTAAGTATTGTTTGTGGTGTTCTGAGATCTCTGTTTTTGTTGGCGGTATGTCTATGACTAGAGTGCAGGAGCCGGCCACATCGTTTACTTTGAGAGCAGAATTCGAAACTGACCAGAGAACGGTAGGTATTTCACCTTCAGTCTTATATTCTTCAACTGCTAACGTGTCCAGCTGACCGCACATTGGACGCGTGAAAACTAGCAATTTGGATCCTGTACAAAAAGGAAATATACTGACTTTAAATTTTCAAGGATAGCACAAAAAAAATCATCATGTATAATGATTAAATTAAGAAACCTTTTTTGAAGACATAAAAACAAATAGGTAAAAGAACTAACCTAAATTACAAATAGTAGCAGGTGGATTAGTAAAATATGTGATCATCTCCAATTTTTTATCAACATCAGGTCGAAATCTATACAAATGCCTGAAATAATTCTGTGTGCAATAGATATAATTCTTGAACGAAGTCATACAATTTGGCCTGATCTCTGTATGTATGACAGTTGCCCATTTATCAACCTCTCCTGAATCTTCGTAACGATAAATGTTTTTTTGAATGGAGACATAAACTGAATTATTGTGTACACACACGGCTGGATTCTGCATAGTGTCAGGTACTTTAGCTATTTTCCTGAATGTTCTTTGTTTTAAATCGTATATTACGGCTGTGTCCAGTAATACCCTGAAAAAATTATGAGTACACCTGTAAAAACTGACTAAAAATTTTACCTTTTTACAAACTTAGTGTACATTAAGGTTTAGTTTAGCAACTAAATGATATAATTATTTTTAATAAAATGTAATTGTACACTGAAAGCATTCTATAGAAAAAAGTAGTTACATATTGGCATGAAATTGATTTAAGAAACTAACCTAAACCCACCTACACCTCCAATAACGAACAAGGAATCACCCACAATAGCAACTCCTCCATGCCTTCTCTGCGGTAACTGAACTCCATGAAAGGTCCAGTCTTTGCGAAAAGTATCATAAACTTTAACATCCCTCATGAAGACACCCGTGCCTCTCCCATGTTCCCCGCAGACCAGAACAAGTTTATTGGCACCCCAAGACACTACATTCCAGCCCCATAGATTCTTCTCGGCAACCTCAAGCCATTTCTCCAAACCTTTTCCAACGTTAAAAGTGTACATGAAATGAGATGTCAGTTCCAATTTGGAATCTTTGACTATCCACACCGGAACTGTTGGTGTAAACATTAACTTACGACTAACGCTGGCACTTAATAAATTAAAAACTTCTTTGTATACTCTAGCTGTGAATTTTTCAGTTAATTCTTCTTCCTTTAAAGCTATAGCAGTTGTAGAGAGCTCGCCGTGTTCTGCTATCTCTAAGAGACAGTCAACTACTTTGAGTGCTAAACTCTTACCAAAATCCTTTATAAGGTTTTTAATTTCTATAATATCACTTTGACTCAGTCTTTGAAAGTCTAAACAACCTAAAATAATGAGTAATGCATCAACTCCAGTTTCCGAATTTATAATCCAGTTGTAACCAAATTTAAAAACTTCTAATTCACTTTCAACATCTAAATATGGATGTGATAAGTACCAAAACAGTCTGTGAATGTTTAAAATATATTCTTTTTTCATTAGTTTAAAATTGAGTAAGCCATAAGCAGCTGATTGTTGTTCTAACTTTTTGTATGAAGAATTCTCTGCTATAATCATTGTTTCCATCCAGTTTGACTCAGATAATTGGAGATCCAGACAGTATTCAATTTGCTTTATCAATTCTGTGATTTGTAGAAAATTTGCAGCAACCGATAATTCTTCTATAGTAGAGAGAGAATATTCAGAGAGATCTATTAAACCTATTCTCATGTATTGTAGTATAATATTCATTGAGCTAGCATCCACCATCTGTAAAAATATATTAATATCATGAAGCGCATTTATAATCTAAATTTCAAGTCAATCCATTACCACTAACTTTATTTTAAGAACCACAAAAAGTACATTGAATTGTTGTAATATTTGAGGTATTCTTACATCAATTTTGATTTCTTTTTGTTGATTTTCAACATAATTTCCGCTGAACATCGCGCGAAAATAATCACTGTACTCGCACAAAACATCTTTGTTGGCTGTAAATCTTTGATTATCTATTAACAGGATAACTTCCTGGCCGCCTTCCATATTTAACTAATTATTATTGAATAATATCGATAGTGTCTTCGAAAATACTGCGCAATGGAAATTTCACAAAAAACAGCGGTTTTACAAAATTCTTCTTCTTCTTTTTTTCCCCTGGACCTCGTCCACCAAGACTGGGGACGATGCGATTTGTTTATTGACAGTTCGATTTTACTGACAATTTGACACTTGACAGCTCGATCAACTAACAAGTTCGCTTGTACTGTGGCTTGTACCAAGTACCTTCAAACTTTTTCAAACATTTACACAACATTTTTTGTGATTGCGAATGTTCAAAAACATGTGATTTTTCACAAATACGAGTGCTGCTAAAGATGAAAATAATATTTAGCGGCACTAGTGGCGGGCACAGATTACAACAAGTTCCACTTCTATCTGTCCTGTCAAAGACAAGTCAAAGTTTTACTATCAGGCGCCATTTTTTAAGAACATCTGTGTGAATTCTTTTGTGAACTCGTTTTTTTCATTGTTTTATTAAATAACTTCTGATTATTTCAGCTCTATTTACACATTTTCATAATAACCAATAATAACTTAATAACTTTAAAAAAATAAAGTTGAGAGAAACGAACATGTCTCTTTAAAATATTGGAAGACAGTTTGGTTAAAAACTCGTTATAAAAATATATTGAACCAATTCAACAATGAATGCCACTGCTTCTGCGACTACAGCTAGTGCTACATTAGAGGAAGATGCTGACGAGTGCGGGCCACAACTCATCAACAAACTAGAGGTAGAACTATGAGTTTTTGAATTCAACAAGTTGCAACATGTTCAAAGTTTGTTTGTCAACATTCAAAACCTCCAAGCTCCACAAGTGTTTTATGTCTTAAATATTTTATCGTCCTTCTTTGCCGAGAAAGAATAGTATTTTTGCTATTTTGTCACTGTTTGTAAGCCGTGATTTAGTATCATTAGACCTTGGAGTAAGTCAATAATCAAAGAATTAAACTATTAATAAAATGCAAAAGAAAAGGATTGCTAAAACCTGTTTGCCACGACTAATATCAAAAACATAATATAAATTGAAGTACCACAATAGGCAAAATCCAGAAAAGCAAAACACAAAAAAAAAATCTTATAAAATTCTTTATTCCAGGGCAATGGTATTACATCGGGAGATATAAAAAAATTAGAAGAGGCGGGATATCACACTGTTGAGTCTGTTGCCTATGCTCCCAAGAAATGGCTGATAACAATAAAAGGCATATCAGAAGCCAAAGCTGACAAAATATTAGCAGAAGCATCTAAGTTAGTGCCTATGGGATTCACAACTGCCACTGAGTTTCATCAAAAGAGGTATTATTATTTAAACTAAAGATAAATACTAGAAAGACTTATTGTTTTCACTCATATTTAAATTTGAATAAAATAAAAGAAAGAATCAAAAATTTATTTAATGGTTAGCAGTATTTTAAGTGAAAATACTTTATTTCACTTTGTTTACACTAACTAATGAACTATCTGCTTTACTGTACTAAACCATATCTGTCCACTGTTGGGCTCAGGTCTCCTCATAAGAGAGAAGTATCTACCTATTGACATCAATTTAACCTTCATTAATAAGACATAAGTTTTGGAATAAAATATACAATATAAATATAAAATATGTATATTACAATCGATATTATGAACCCATCAGGTCCTCATGATACAGGCTAGGCCTAGTGTGAGGGCCACTGGAAACATTCTCTATAATAAGTGTGTAAACAATAAATAAATTAAAAAAAATAATAATGTTATGTGTAGCAAATAAAACTGGGATACTGATGTTTCAAGAGTAACCTAAATCTTTCAGAGCTGAAATAATTCAACTGACAACAGGTTCCAAAGAATTGGATAGATTACTTGGAGGTGGTATCGAAACTGGTTCTATTACTGAGATTTTTGGGGAATTTCGTACCGGGAAAACACAACTGTGTCACACTTTAGCTGTTACATGTCAGGTAACTTTTAAATTAAGTTCCTTGTTTATCTTCTGAGAAGCTGTGTTATGACTTTTAAATAAAGACTTATTACAAGCTGTCTTGGTATTTTGAGTCCTGAGTTTAAGTTCTTTTAAACAAACAGGACACAAGGTAGTATTCAGTCTTCTCATATTTTTGGCACTAAGAATTTGAAATCTTGATTTTAATGGAAATTATGGTGAAATAATGTAGATGTAATAAATTTAATACTTTCTCACAGTTGCCAATAGAACAATCTGGAGGTGAAGGCAAATGCATGTACATAGATACGGAAGGTACATTCCGACCGGAGCGTTTGTTAGCTGTCGCTCAACGATACGGCATGGAGGGTGCTGCAGTGTTGGACAATGTGGCCTATGCGAGAGCTTATAACACTGATCATCAGACGCAACTGTTGGTGCAGGCTTGCGCTATGATGGCAGAATCTAGGTAACTATTTTTTGTGATAAATTTTTTTTTTACGTAAAATTTACTTTTTTTGTATATAGATATAGTTTACAAAAATGTGATTGAAAAAAAGCTTTAAAATGAAATGTTTAATAATAACAGGAAAGTATAATTCCTCGCCTACATCCTCCCAATACGTAAACGCAACTCTAAAAAGTATCATTGTAATTATTTATTTCATTTTTAACCTTAGGACATTGTGTATAAAATTGAAGAAGACAAATTTACAAGACAACAAAATCATTGCACATAGCCCCTGTTTGTGAAACAATGCAGTTTGCTAAGTAATTTATCAATTTTCAGATATTCGTTAATAATAGTAGACAGTGCAACAGCTTTGTACAGAACTGACTATTCTGGAAGAGGGGAGCTGAATTCTAGACAATTACATTTAGGACGATTTATGAGGATGTTATTAAGATTGGCTGATGAGGTAAATTAGTTTATCATTTAAATTGTTATTGCACTTTTACCTTTACTTTTAAATGTTTTTAGAATTTTTAGCATTAAGTTTTAATACTTTTATTCTTACTTAAACTTCTAATAGTAAATTAGAAGAAAGAAGAATAATGTTGAATGGTGCCACCATCTTTCAATTTATAGCAAATATTTTTTTTATAGACATTACCAATCAAAATCAACTTTAGATTATCTAAAAAAACAATCATAATTTCAGTTCGGCGTAGCAGTAATAATAACGAACCAAGTGGTCGCCCAAGTTGACGCAGTTGGCGTATTCAATGCGGACACCAAGAAACCAATAGGAGGTCACATCATAGCCCACGCGTCCACAACTAGACTCTATTTACGTAAGGGTAGGGGCGATAATCGCGTGTGCAAGATATACGATAGCCCTTGTTTACCGGAAACTGAAGCTATGTTTGCTATCAGTGCGGAAGGCATTACTGACGCTAAGGAATGATTTTGACTTGATTTAATTTTATTTATTGTCTTAGATCTATCTCATATTAAGTCACGGTCATAGGTTTCTGATATGGAACATTGTAAATCGCTACCTATGTTATCTTAAAAATATTTTTTTTATTAAATTTGTTTGACACTTTTAAGACTAGATTTCTTTTATGTTATCCGTGAAATTATCATCAGAAAATTTAAATAACTAGCTAAAAACAAAAACCATTATTCATAAAAGTAATCTATAAACATTGGTAGAATCCATATTGTGCATGTAAGATAGAAAATTCTTTACCACATACACATGAAAAATAATATTAATTTTGTAGAAATGTGTTGAGTGTGAAAATTGTAAGCCTTAAACTTAATTAAATACTGAATTAAAAGTAGCCTTTAGTTTAGCATAATTAAACATGTTAGAATAGACAAACCTGTGTGTATGAATTCTTGTTATTTTAATAGTACTGTAAATATGTAATTTAAATGTCGAATAAAACTATTTTTACATTTTAATTACTTTTTATTTTCACATAAAATACAGAATTCGAAACATTCAACAGTTAAAATATAAATGTATAAATAATACAAATATGAGAAATTGATTTTGTTTGTAAATATTATTGCTTTTTGATTACAAATTATTTTAATAATATGTCAAGGCTACTGCTTTATCTATATACTAAAATTATTTTGCTATTATCCATACAAATCAACCAACCTTTACAAATTAGGCTACCTAAAGTAAGTTACTCGAATTGTTTTTAAACTCACGCGTCGAAACAGAGTTTTTTGCTGTTGTGTTTCATCTCCTTAAGATTAGTAGAGGAATTGTTACTTTTAAATCATATATACTTTTTAATCATACTAAGATTGATTTATTCATATGCATAATCTATAATATTATCTAAAAATAGTTGATACATAAAAATTCGACTAAAACAACATTACACACTGTTAAATATATAGCAATCGTCTAAAAGATTATCTAGCTATTTTTACTAAATTGTAAAACAAGTAAAGGAAACTACACTTTATTGCTTTGCATACACATTTCGTTTTAAAATATAAATATTATTGCTAAATTTATTCAAACTCACATCTATATCATAAGACTAAAAAAATTTTTTTTTCCACATCCTTAAAAATATTCTTCTATTTCAGAACTATAAAAAAAATGCTTATGCCATCACATTCCCTGCGGGAAGCGGTCCGCGATCGGAAGGTCCAATCTCGGCGGTCCGTAATGGAGTCGTGGGAGAGACGGCTGGCCAACCCCACCTGGGGTCTACGGACCGTCGAGGCGATCCGCCCCGTCCTAAAGGATTGGGTGGGTCGTGGCAAGGGACGCCTCACCTTTTGGATGGTGCAGATGCTGACCGGGCACGGGTGTTTCGGTCGGTATCTGCACCGGATTCAGGTAGAGCCGACGACGAGGTGCCATCACTGTGTAGAGTGTGACCAGGACACACCAGAGCATACGCTCGCGCTGTGCCCCGCTTGGGAGCGGCAGCGTTGTGTCCTGGTCATGCAAATAGGACCGGACTTGTCGCTCCCGGGCGTCGTGGCGTCGATGCTCGAGAGCGACGAGTCCTGGAAGGCGATGCTCGACTTCTGCGAGTCCACCATCTCGCAGAAGCAGGCGGCGGGGCGTGTGAGAGAAAGCTCTTCTCTCTACGCAGAAACCCGCCGCCGTCGAGCAGGGGGTCGGGACCGGGGTCTGGCCCGGATTCTGGCCCCCTAAGAGTTTCGGGTCCCCAACGCATGCGAGTGCGAGCGGGGACCCAAGAAGGTGCCGTGTCTCGCTCAACACGCCCTTACGTCAGAGCAACCGGGGGATGGTAGACCGCGTACTCCCCGACCCACGCTGGTTCTGACCCAGCGGGGTATTCCGTGGGAGGGTGACACGCAGTCCCATCTTGGCGGGCTTCGGAAAGCCCGCCGACCGAGAGAGCCGGTGGCCGTATTCGCCGGCGGCTACCGGTTCGGCGTCCGGGGACGGAGTGACGGGAAAGAATGCCGATGGCGTAACGCGTCGCCCCGTCCCTCATAACCCCGTGCTGGGTTCTGGCCTCAGCCGGGGTTCGGACGCTGAGTGTGAGCGGTTGGAGGTTTTAGTGAGGTTCAACTCCCACATACCCCGCCCGCGGGGCGGGCGGGGATCCGGTGATTTCCTCCAACTAAAAAAAAAAAAAAAAAAAATGCCATCACATTAAAGTAATATAAATTAAAAATAAATAAGTAAAATAACTTAGTCTACGAGGCACTGAATTATTCTCAATTAATGTGCTCCTAAAAACTAAAAGGATTTATATTTAATTCAAGAAATATACTACAGTGATGTAAAAATGAAATATGTATATGAAAAACATTTATATATTGGTGTTCAACATTTTACAGTCTTAATTAGTTTAGTAAATTGCATTTTAGTTTCGATTTTAAATTATCTACCGTTTATCATTTTTTTACACTTCGTCGCCTCAGTGCTTGTTTGACCAATCTGTCAATTTTTACGAAAATAACTTTTTAATGCAGTATTATAAAGAATAAAATTTCGATCCGACTGGTAAAATAAATTTTTAAAATATTCAATTCTAAAACAATAAAAATCTCATTTCAATTTTTTTCTCATCACGGCACTTAACGAAAATTTCGTGCTTGTTTGCTGTCTCCTGTAAAATTTGCTTGAGTGCAGATTGGCCAAACAAGCACTGAGGCGACGACTTGTGGTCTAACAAAATTAACTTCCAACAATTATGTTTGCACGTTAAGTAAAAAAAAAAGAAGAACTAAATAAAATCAAGAAAAAGTAACATTAAAATAAAATAAAAAGAACAATAATTGAAAAGAATAGAACAGTTATATCCAGAGATAAAATTGCAACTTGCAATTGAATGTAACTTGCTTTTTAAATAATAGATTTTATAATCTTGCTAACTATGCGTTACCTTGAATAGCAAAACAAGGAAACCATTTTATACAATATCTTAAAATGTTTGACTGTTCATCAATATAGTTAAGCCATTACATGATATTACTGAAATTTGTTTTGTAATATTACTCTTTAGGTATCATCAAAGATTTATTTCAAGACTAAATCTGCATAATTTTCAGCTCAAATAATTGCCTAAACTATTTTTATCTCTATCTTGTCTAAGCAAATATAACTTGTAAATTTAAGTAATGCAAATAAATAACTTAACACAATTTATACTTAAAATACATACAACATTCTGACTATTTTTCGTTTCAGGCAAAAATCATGTAAAGATCACAGAGAGTCAAATACAAGCAACAATATCGTATACTTTTACAAAACACACCATAAAAAAAAAATTGTTTGTAAAAAGAAAATATAATAAATAGTAACTTTTCGGAATGTACTCATTACATGTTATAGGCAGTATTAGAAAGTAAATAGAGAAGTAAAAGTTTGTGAAAAGTATGTATTTTTCTAACGAAATTTAGACATGGATCTCTTAGCGTTTCATAGCACAAATAAAGTTTTAGAGCTGTCATGCCTCAAGGTTACTTTTGGTACTCCAAAAATACGACTTTTTAGATGAAGATAGAAGAAATTAAATTGGTAACAATCAATTAAAGAGATATTTAACCATTTATGTTATTTACCTTAAATTTAAAAAAAACAACAAATATGCTTGTATTCAATATCTCTGCAATCTTTTACAGTCCCAAACCTAAAGTATTCAAATTTATTATTCTGTAAGACTAGGTCCAATGTTGGGTTCGGTCAGAATTGGTGCATGGGGTGATGTGGACAGTAGTTCTCGGTCCAAACGTTCATGTTCACTCGCTACTAATGCCCGAAGTTCATCCTAATAAGTAAACAAAATTTTAAATAAAGAGTTCCAACGAAATAGAATAGGGAAAGTTCTGTTTAGAATAAAAACATTTGAGAGGTGTCAAGGGACACCCGAATAGAACGAAGTTCCTTTCGATTAAAATATTTTTTTTTTCCTAACGTAACGTGCGATAAGGAACGTGTTTTAAAAGATTTTGATCATAGCACCATCTAGCGATATGCCTCTAAAACAAAAAAAGTGTCGTGACAACTTTTCGTAAGATTTTTTTCCGTCTAGCTCCCTTTCGGTAACGCGCGATAAGGGACTTCGTTCCAATATCTTCGTCTCACACTAGAACACGCAATGGAACTCATACACAATATTATATTGGAAAAAATGTTTAACCAATTTCAAAAATAAAAGTGGTTTTAAGTTTTTTCGACAGGTCTTTCATCCCACTTTAGCTGGGATAAAGTAACAGATCCACCCTGTATAGCCTCTTTCGATAAATAGACTAGCCAACACTGAAATAGAAATAGAAATCTTTATTTGCTTTAACATGAGTACAAATAGGATCTTATAAAATAAATGAAAAGTTCTGAATCATGTTTTGTCACAGAGTGACGTACAAATTTTTGAAACAATTAACATAATAATAATACAAAAAATTAAAACAATGATTTTATAAATTATCATTTAGATATTCTTCAATATTATAATATGTTTTTTCCCTTAGTAGATTTTTAATTTTAACCTTAAATAAATCAGTTTCTAAGTCTTTCCAGCTTTTTGGTAATTTATTAAACATGAAATATTCAATTTTTGCTTTTTTTATTTAGCAATCTAATAGGCATGATGGTATTGTAGGAATCTACCTATTAAGAGAATTTAAATTACTAATTTGGTTTTACTTAAAAAACTTGAGATAAATAAATTACAACATGAAAATATTACAATCGGTAATTTTAGCTGAAACGCTAACAACATCGGATGACGTCACTAATAAGTAAACAATATGAAATTGACATTCTTTATTGGTTGCGTCATGACACTTACATCAAACTATGTTTTTGCGCACTATTTGAAATGAAACTCAAAAATGGCTTGAAACCTAGTTGAACTTTACATTGTTACCGAAATATAGGCTTTTGCGTAATACACCTGTACCTATTAGTACAGTCATTTAGTATTTTTACCTGGAAAGATTTCAGGGAGTTTTGAAATTTGGAAATTTATTAGATTTTGGCATGCTCTTGCCAAATTTCAACTTTGCCACCTCGTATGGCCGCCGCTCGCCCCGCCATATTGGAAAAATGGTGATAATAACTTCTTTCTGGCGCATTTTACAGGTAAAACATTTATTCAAAATAAAAGTAGAGAAAATTTCCAACAATTTATGTCTTAACCTTTTCTTTCCTAAAATCAATAGTTTCTATATAAAAGAAGCTTTCAAAATCTTTCGTCATGCCCATTCTTCTTCCTTTCAACTTACCCCCCAACCCAGTCTGTCAGCGAGATCCAGACATCCCTCATCACAGCTCCCGAGCCTCGCCACATCTCTATACGAGTCCTCGTCGAGCTGCAACCCGCCGGTGACGAGTCCCCTGATGGCGCAGATCTGACGGACGCCTGCCTTCTCGCGGTTGATTAACAGACGAGGACACCAGCTTGGTACCCTGGAGGTTAATAGTCGTTTTTTCAGAATGATATTTACAATATGGACTAATGGACCACCTGATCGAAAGTGGTTAGGGACGGCAAAGTGCCGTAGCGCGTAACGCGTCATGCTGTCTCGCATAACCCGGGGCTGGGTTCTGGTCAGTCAGTGTGAGCGGCAATTTCCTCCAAATAAAAAAAACCGTCGATCATGGACCTCTGTAATGTCAGGCGACACTGTCTTCCTGCTACCTTCGACCTACCTGGTTTGAATAATGTTGAAGAAGAAAGGTAGATGTTAACCTAACCTAAAATTTTGCACCTTTTAATTATAATTGAACTTTCCCTAAGTTTGTCTGCTTCTGCACTGCCTTCAATATTCAACTAGAAAAAAAGTCTTCTTTGATACATCTTTTTTTCTAAGTGCATTGAGCTTGCATAATAAAATGATTAAAGTTACACCATAATCACACCATTGTTTAAAAATAAATATTAAAACCTCACATATCAATGAGTGACGCAAACGGCTGGACTTCCAATGAAGATCCCATGATGATGAGCAGGTCACATTGCTTAAAATCTTCTTCAAGGCACATCTGGAATCTTTCTGGAAGTTTCTCTCCGAAGAACACTATGTCAGGCTTAACTACGCCGGGGCATTTCGTGCAGATCGGTATTTGATCAGCAAATATTTTTTCTGAAAGAGTTAACATAATTCCATTGCCATTACTTTTTAAGTTTTACAGTTTATTTTATTTTGGAGGCCAACAGATCTCAGGGTAAATGTTACTTTTCTTAACCCTTAAATGGACGATTTTTTTGTTTTACATTAAAAAAAAAAATATATTTGTTTAATAGACATGTATTACTGTACTGTCTAGGAAAAAATGAGTACATACAAAAATGTAGACATGAATTTACTATACTTAAAATTTTTTTACAAAATTCGTTCAGAAATAAGAACTAGTTGTCAAAATTAACAAAAAATTTAAAGAAGGTCAATTTTATCTGTGATGTTTAGTATGTTGTTTAAAAACAACATTCTCCATTTAAGGGTTAAAAACCAGTACAAAAAATATTGTTACGTTTTAAGTTTCAAACAAAAAGAAAGGACGAATGATGACCTTTAAATTTCATAATATAAATAAAAAAATAGTATTTTAATTACGATTACCTTTTACAAACTCCAACGGGTACTCCTCACGGCACTCGAAACAATGTGACGTGTAAAACGTACCGTGAGCTTCAACTAGCTTGTCATCAGGTATACCGGCACCTCTCTCTAATGTGTCAATGTTCTGTGTATAGTGACGTAGTAGGTGACCTACCGAAACAAATGGAAAATTAGTTATGAAGAATGTTATCTTTAAATTAAGATTTTCCTATACTAACTGTTGTGGAGATCTATTCAATATTAAAAAGAAATATAAAAATCCATATTTTCTTTACATAATGTAAGTTATTCCAGCAGATATAAATAATTGAAATTTGTTCAGTAAAGTAGAAATAAACATAATCTATAAAAAGTCTATTGTAAAGATGATGTAATTACATTAACTTGTAGTTTTATAATTACACTGTAGTTACTATACTGTAACCCATTACTGCTGAGCCCAGGTCTCCCCCAAAGATAATATTTATGATTATAAAACTTGTAAAATTAAATCCAATATTTTTATTCAAAACAATTCTACATTTTTGATAGACAGTATAATAATTGTTACCTTTTTCATGTAGCATTTTTATAAAATAATGTGAAATAGTAGGCTTGAAATTTCCTGGAAATAACTCCTTGGCTAAGGTGAAGAATGGTTTAGGATTTTGTCTGAAGAAGTTAATTTCAAATATTGCTTGCGGTTGAGGTAAATCATATTTTTGTAGGTTGTGGTACAATCCTGTCTCCGGACTACGGAAATCTGGTATTCCGGCAGCTGGAAATTGTATTCATTTAGTTAAGAATGAAAACTACTTTTAAGTGTTATAGTAAAAGTAGTAGTCTTTTGAAAGTAAATTGTAAATCAGTTTATCAAATACAATAACAATTTCATCATACAAACAATGTCATTGGATAATAATACAATAGGCCATAGATTACTAGGAGTATATACTTACAGGTAGAAATACCAGCTCCAGAGAGTGTTATGACGTTTTTGCATCGAGGACTCTTCATCCATCGTACAATTCCGTCCAAGTTAACCTCATTCAAAACTTTTTCCGGCGGCTCTGCAGGTTCGGCTTCTTGAAGGTTGAACAGGCCCAATTTCGTAGCCAAGTACATTCGGACAACATTTATGTCCGTGATATTCATGTCGCGTAGTTTGTTCCTGATGCTTTCGAAGTCTAACGAATGCGAAGGGGTAGTTGGCGGTGATCCGTCTCCTGAATCATCACCTGAAATATTTATACTTTATACATGGGCACACATTTCAAACATGTTCGGATCAAGATAAAGACTGACCGTCACTCTTTCCGGGAGGCGAATTTGCAGACATTTTACGGAAAAACACAAAATTGCGTCTCGGAATCTTTGTCCAGTTTTGACAGCTGAATAGGTTGTTCGATGTTGACAGCTTTGACAGATATCGAAAACGCATTTCTGAATGATGCTAGTAAGAAAAGTTTTGGTAGAGGAAAAATATTGTTATGCAACAGGATAACGTTCGTATTACGAGAACAACTTCTCAACTCGTTGATCAAGATAACAATAAAGCAATATTTTATTTAGTACGAAATAAGTAGGGTGAAAGAACCAGATACTCTACATAAACTGTTTTGAATCAATTTTTCATCATCATATTTACAGGAACCTTTGTTGATTGTGGTATCCTTTTGAAGCTGAATAATCTTAATATTTGTTTATTCATACGTCCGTCTAAAAAAAATATCGCAATTGACTAAAATATTCAAGTTTTTATTGGTTGACCTACGCTCCTAATTTGGTCGGGTACCCTAGTTAGCTCAAAACTATGTATACAGCTGCTACCTAAGTCTACAAACGAATACGGAGCTGAGGGACCGACTGTATTTTGAGTTTAACGATTTCTACTGTATTAATGATAGTTTTTTTTGTAAACTTCAAGAATGAATTAGGTTCAGCTAATTGTATGCACTCTTAGCACATATTAACTTACACTAGAATATCCTGAAGGTATTTTCAATTGATTTAGTAATCGGAAACTCCTCTTGATGTAGTCACCGGGACTCAGGACATTGCATGTTAGTTATTTCAATGAAACTACAAATTTGCAGTGTGTGTTATTCATTTTTAAATTAATTTTAAATGTTTAGAGTACATTAATACTTTTATATTATTGTTAAATAGTGCAGGATTTAAGATATAATAATAGAAGTAGGACTAAGGTGAACCATTAAATTATTTCCTAAAAGTTAAATTTTGTACATATTTTATTAACCCACACATATTCTACACCAAATAGGTAGTGCATTATTACATTGACTCCCTTCCTCTAACTAATTGACTTTGTCGAACAATCTTTTTTAGATGTGATCTCCTTGTCGTCTTTTGTAACTCCTTATAAGTAAGAATTAAGAAACGAACAAAGAAATAGTAAACAACTTCGAAACCGCTTAAAATGGAAAATCCTAAAAGTATACCACCGAATCCACCGATGTTACCTGTTGAGAAGAAAAAAACTTTAAATAATAAAGGACTATCCCTCTTTAAATGAGATTAAGTCCTGTATAGAAGATGATTGGTAATGGTCCTCCAAAAAAGTCATGAGCTAAGTAACCATTGGAGCGTTCGTTTATCTGTCATACAATAAAAAAAAAACAAATAACAATTAAGTTTTTTTTTTTGAGTTGTTGGTAATCGCTGAGTCTACTTTACATCCAACGATATAAATATAAAAATATTATGAAAGTTACATTAAAATGTCGGTAATATCGATAATACCAATACCTATCATAAACTTGTGCTTTGACTAACTGAAAAAACATAGGATTATGTTTTTAAGCGTAACTTAGAAAAACATAAATCATTCCAAATGTACTTCAAAAGATTTTGGAATCATGCGATTTTAGAATATAGGTTATTAGGTAAAATCTATACTTTATATTACAAAGTTGCAGAGTTTGTTTGTTTGTTTGAACGCGCTAATCTCAGGAACTATTGGTCCGATTTGAAAAATTTTCAGTTGTTGGAAAGTCCATTTATCGAGGAAGGCTATGTTGTATTCCTCTGTGACGAAGAGACGAAGTTGCGCGGGTCACCTAGTAATATGAAATGGCTGGTTCTTGTATATATTTTAAGTACTTACTTAATATTTCGAACCAGTAATAAACCACATCGAGTCTGTCTAATGTTCCTGTGGGTGTTGGTTGGTAGATACTCAGCATTATTTTCCCAGTGACGTTAATATTAGAACTAAAATAATAATGAAGTATCAATAAACTTATTCAGACACTCGCGGTTTTCTATAATACTTTCATGCATTTTCAACGGGTTCTAACCACGATATTTAATTAATTGAGTTGTCTCGATATTTCAACGTTGTTGCAAACGTCATGATCACCAGAAGACTGGATACTGCGGGTCGATTTAAGAGCAAACAATTCTGTCTACCCTCTTTCTCGTTCGCTTTTGGGTAGTACAACTGGAACTCGAACTCACATCACGACACACCACACTACCTCTACAAGACTCTCTGAGCATGAAGCCTTATTGACTGTTGTGTTTAGCACTGGATTCCACATACTCGATAATCTGAAGCTGTCACCCCTGTTAAATATCGTGGTAAGAACCCGTTGAAAATGCATGAAAGTATTAATAAATTTAATATGACATATACGGGGTTTTGTACATAAATGTTATATTAAATTTTCTTCGTTTACACGCTCGAAAACTCTCCGAAATTTTAGTTTTATAAAGTAAAAAAAATGGAACATAGGTTAGTAACACGAGGTAGTTCAGAAACTTGTTTTGTTTACATTTTATCGTCTCATATATTACGGATATATTATATTTTTGCTCAAAATGTAATATAGCTTAGTTTAATATTAAAGAACTAGCGTCACCTCATACTAATTTTGGCTTCTGCAACAGACTTGACTATAAACAATCCAATTTTGACGCAATTCCCAGTTGAGTGAATAGATAACTTACAACAAATCCATTCCATAAGGAACATCTCGATCGTTCAGACTTATTGGAATTTTGGTTGATTTAATGAAATGCTTGGTGTGCTCGCAGTCTGGCAGACATTTATCGCAGAAGATAGAATTTTCAACTTCTGCCTCTAGTCCACGAAGATCAATTGTATCGATTGGGTATAGGTATAGAAATTTTTCTGCAATAATATTTACTTAGGATTACTGCGAAGTCGTGGTGGCTAAGTGGTTGAAGCGCTTGCTTTCCGTACGGGAGCCGGGAGGTCGCGGGTTCAAAACTGGCCGGCTTGTAGGTACCTCTAAATCTTAATGTGAGCAAGATTTATGTGCAATTTTTCACAACTTCACTTGCTAAAAACGGTGAAGGAAAACAACGTGATGAAACGTGCATATCAATGCCCCTTTTCGTTGTGTTTTTATAACTCGAAAACTACTGAACCGATTTGGATAATTCTGTAGTTTTATTTCAACAGGTCATTCACCCCACGTCAGATTGTCCAAAGTTATAGATCCACCCTGTATGTAGATAACGGCGAGTGTTTTAAGAAAGTTAATAAAAAATATAGAAAAACAAACCTCTGTATTTATTAAGACACTTCAAGTCTTCCAATGTACATACGGGAGCTTGGTTCTCGTTAGGTAGGAAGTAAGGCGTACATTTGCAAAGCGAAAGTATAGCTTTGATTCGACACTGTATTAAACAGTTACCGTAGCTGTAGGGTTCATTGTGAAACGTATTCTCATTTCGAAACATACATTTCCTCTAAAAACAAAATAAATATAATATTTTTATTACAAAAAAGAAAACGACCGACTTCCATTTCAAGCATAACACAAACATAATAACAAAAGCTACCTGTTAGATCTTGAATAAATCATCGAAATCGGTTCATATAGAAAAGAAATACCTACACGCGAAAATATCAAATCGTGAAATATTGTCCGTTAAAAATTAACATTTTTAAATACAGATCCAAAAGTATTTAAGTAATTGATCTTATAAAAAAATAAAAACTTGAGAGGTGTCAAGGGACACCCGGATGGAACGAAGTTC
Organism: Trilocha varians; assembly: GCA_030269945.2. Lineage (NCBI taxonomy): Eukaryota > Metazoa > Arthropoda > Insecta > Lepidoptera > Bombycidae > Trilocha > Trilocha varians. The sequence goes on along the minus strand of AP028273.1, from coordinate 7,922,665 downwards.
CTTTCGATTAATTAGTGAGGGAATTGTAATATTGTTTTTTTTTTAAGTTATAATATGTAGTTAGTTTAATTAAAACGTCTGTCTCTCTCTCTCTTCTATAAGAAATAAATAAAATATTTTGATCACAGCACCATCTAGCGATAATCATCTAAAACAAAAAAAGTGTCGTGACAACTTTTTCATAAGAATTTCCGTCTAGCTCCCTTTCGATAGCGCGCGATAAGGAACTTCGTTCCAAAATGAATAGGACTCATGACGACTATCACCTTTCATCTGACGCCAGAATAATCCACATTGGTCAGCTAATTACTTACGATTTGTAATGAATATTTTCGTACTTCATGAGAAGCCCTCTGTTGCGAGGACGTTAATTCCATAAACTCTGCTCGATCTGGTTCTATTACACGATAGACCATATTGCCGACGCCAAAGTCAGCGAAATGTCCAGAGGAAAACAGCATTACCTGTGCCAGTAAAACGGCGATGAAGAATCAAGAGCACTATGAATTTTTGATTGATTACCTGAATTATCATCAGAACATTGGGGGATCTTTATTGGAACCAAGTTCCTTATCGCGCGTTATCGAAAGGGGGCTAGACGGAAATTTTTATGAAAAAGTTGTCACGACACTTTTTTTTGTTTTAGATGATTATCGCTAGATGACGCTGTGATTAAAATCTTTTAAAACAATTCCTTATTTTGTTTTATATGATTAATGCTAGATGGCGCTGTGATCAAAATATTTTAAAACGTGTGTCTCTCTCTCTCTTTCTATAAGAGAGAGACAGACTCTTATAGAAAGAGAGAAAGAGACAGACGTTTTAAACTAACTAATTATTATAACTTAAAAAAATAAAATTTTATTACAATTCCCTCACTAATTAATCGAAAGGAACTTCGTTCCATCCGGGTGTCCCTTGACACCTCACAAGTTTTTTTTTTTTAAATCAGCTGAAGTTTAATGGGTACTTGCCGGTGCGTTCTTGTCATTGAATAAGTGGACTGAATACTATGTTTTAGTTCTTTATTTCAATGAATAACTTTTACAATAGGAAAACGAATGAATTAATCAACATTAGACAAAATAGTTATGCTCTCGTCGGCGGCTGGTCGAAAAGTAAAAAAGTGTCATGGCGGCCCCTTTGCGGAAACGGAAGCCACATTGAATTCACGTTCAGAAACTGAACAGTGCCTAATAGTTTGCTTTCTTTAATGCGGTTGTACCATTTGCTTCAACGTAATTTTAATAGCCACACTCTTCAAGATTAGAAGTAGGTACCTAATTTGAACGGTAATAAATCTAATTTAATTATTCTTGTAAACGATTTTAACAGTCACTCTTATTCAACAGTTGTTTATTCCCATTAATAATAAGAAGTTTAAGCATGATTGTCTTTATTTAAGAGAGGTTTGCGAAGAGTTCTAAGTAATTAGATAGGTCGTAAGTTCAATCAAATAAAACTGATTTATAATTCTCACAGTAACTTAGAGTACTTACTTCGAATCCTACTATGTTGTTTATGATGTAAGCGTAGTCTTCAATCATCGGGTCGAGAACCAATCGCAGACCGTGAAGTGCTCCCGGTACTAACTGTCGTTTGATGTGTCTAAACATACTTGAAACTTGAATCACGTTCTCTTTTAAACAAGATAAAATTCAGGCAAAGAATTAAATCGAATCTAAGAGTAAGAAAATTTCAAACAATCTGGCTTATTCGTAAAAAATGTTTTAAGCATTGATCCCGAAACATTATGATTAGGACAAGACAAGTGTATTCATCATTATTATCACCATCAGCCCGTAGACGTTCACTACTGGGCGTAGACTTATTTAAACGCCTCCATTCGCTGTCTTCCCTTTCCCTTTCCTTTTTTTTGGGTTTGTGGAAATTGACGGACGCGTGTGGGAGTTGAACCGCACTACAACCTCCAGTGGCTCACACTCAGCGTCCGAACTCCAGCTGAGGCCAGACCCCAGCACGGGGTTATGAGGGACGGCGCGACGCATTATGCACTACGACACTCTTTCCCGTTGCGCGGCTCCCGTTATTCGTTGAAATTTATCGAACGACAATTGTTACTAACCCTTCAGTAGATTCTTCAGGCATGTGGTTGAAAATACAACAGTGTCCTCTAATAGTTAACTGTGTTGTAAAAATAGTTTTACAATCAACTTCTTTATCCCAAGCGCAGTTCAGAAGCATGTCTTCGCATTTCGGTGATAACTGTTATATTCGAAAAGTGATTTATACTTTACGTACGAGTATTTAGTTCTTTAAATGTGTGATGAAAGATGTACCTACATACTATACATTGTTTTGTATTTCGAAGGCAAATAATTTGATAAATCGTAGACCCATCGAGTATGGGCTCATTTAACTTTAGTTTGGCTCCATCAGATTCCAACAATATCCAAGCTACATTCATGCTACTTTTCTTAAATATACGCACAACATTCGTATGTTTTTTTTTGCGAAGGCGAACCTTGAACAACATTGCCACCAGCGAGTATTAGTGAATGCGAATGCCAATATTCGTTTTAAAATATATCCCTAGTAGGTATTAATCGTTCGAATGTCAGAGGGCTCTAAGCGGACTGCCGGGTGACCGAGCGAAGGCGGTTTTGCTTGCCGCGCGGGGTCGCGGGGCAGTGCGTAGGCGCTGCTATAGTACCAAGCCCCGCTGAAACTACGTTTATTAATTTAATAGTTATGATTTATATTTGTGTAGTGATTGTCTGAATGCTCGATGTATGTGTGAATTGTCGATGAAATTATTTGAACTACGTATATACCTACCCTTATGAGTTTATTAATATGTATTCCTAAATCGTAGGTACTCCAACTCACCTGTTTCATAATTGTCGTTGTGTTGACTGCTCCTTTAATCAGCATATTTTCCAGAAGAGGTTCGTTTTTTACGAAATTGTCAAAAGAATAATCCAGAAGACGGCCATATTGCAAGAAAAAATGTTCAACTTGTTTCATAGTTTCGTTTTTTAAAGCTACCTTTGAGTACCTGTACATCGTTGTACCTATTTATATAGCTACCCGCCCACAAGCAATATTATTTATAGCAATATTTATAATGTTTCGGATACAAATATTGCGCTGATCAGAGCTTATTTTAATGAGATAGGAACAAAAGAAGACTACGATTTTGACGCGATAGGTATAATATACCAAATTATGCTGCAATCGGGCTCAAAATTAGCCTAGATAAATGTTGTCGTAGGCTAGGCTGTTATACTCACATCCTTTCAGCAAATTCTCGCAAAGCTTTCCTACTGATTCTATTGGTATTACACAAGGCAACAGCTGGAAAGTCCATCTTAGAAATAGGGTGGGTAGATGTCTCCATGCTGACTATCAAAGGTCTTGAAAGTGCGTCGTACCAGGTATAGTGAAGATAGTAACACATAGTGCCAATCATTACCACTAATAGTCCAATCCAGATAACTCTGAAAAGAACCGAGATTAACCGAAAATGGAAGGGATGAGGAATTTGAAGGTGGATGGAGTAAAAGGATAGGGAAAAAAGGAAGGAAGAAGGCCTAAGAAAGATTATATGATAAAAGATATGAAAGTTCACGGCGTTACAGAGGACTTATTTATGCCAGATTAAGAATGAATGGAGAAATGAAACATATTGCGCCGACCCCATTTGAATGGGATAAGGTAAGGATAAGGAAAGGAAAGATGAAGAGTGTAAGCTTTTTTTCTTCATTTTTTGAGTTTTGGGTAAATATTTGTGTGGGAAGGATTGTGCTTAAAAAGTCGTGGTGGCCGAGTGGTCGAAGCGCGTCCTTCCGAACGGGAGGTCGCGGGTTCAAATGCGGCCGGCTTGTACCTCCAAATCTAAATGTGAAAAAGATTTATGTACAATTTTTCACAACACCACTGGCTAAAAACGGTGAAGGAAAACATCGTGAGGAAACCTACATGTCGGAAAAGGGTTCTAAAAATCCTTTGAAGATATGTGAAGTCCCCAATCCGTAATAGGCAAGCGTGGTGGACTATGCCTAATCCCTCTTTTGAGGAGACCTGAGCCCAGCAGTGGGCAGTAATGGGTTGGTACAGGATTGTGCTTATTAAGAAAATTGATCATGTCAGAAATAATTTAGTAGGTACGTTCTAGTAGCCAAACATATTAAGAACTATATTATGCCATTTATCACCCCGCACAATTCCATGCTGCGTTCTATCCTCAGCCAGGAGCGGCAGGTTTTAGAGCAGTTAACTCTCACATGCCTACCACAAAGGCGGGGGCATGTGGACGACCAACGATTTTCTCCTGAAAAAGTATAAATTAATGAAATGTTACCGTTCTTTCCACCCTATATTGGGATTAAAAACTTCCTTCACACCGCCTAAAGACGATTCTTTAACATATTCTTTGAACACTGTTGTGAAATTTTTACGTATAATTTTCTCCAGATATATCTTTCGCTGTTTTACTATTGGGCCATTCCGAGGTTTTTCTAAATTGAAGTCGGTGGTTACCATTTTGGTTTGCTGCACTGAATGAAATGGTGCTTTAAAAGTTCGTGACTTTTAAAAACGAACGCTGTTGTGATAAAATTTAATTGGTTAGTTTGATTTATTGAATTATTTGTTGGGTTCTGTATAAGATATAACTAAAGTTTAATTAGAGACGCAACCGCTTACCATCACTTGAGTCGTGTTGTTTTTGCGACAAACGTAATCTGTGACTTTATGGTACCTACTGTTTAGTTACTAACATGCTGTTTAATGAATATTTTACAGAGCCTGTTTTGAAAATTGAACCTATCAACCTCACTGGCATTTAATAAAAAAATAATTACAATAAACCAAATAACAGTGGTAAAACTAAAGGACCACACTCGCTTACGACCGCTTATTGTTATTTGAGAAATAAAAAGAAAGTAATTAGCTTCCGCTGTACATTTAGAGGTCCCAAATTGGACAGCCCCCAGGGAGGGTTACAATTTGAACAAATTTTGAACACAGAGCCAAATTAGGGACCATTATTATGACAATCTTGTGCTTTTAAAATATGTGTGGTATTGAAAAATTAAAGGATTGTAATGATTTCAAAATTTAGTTCTTATTTTGGTTGCACTAAACTTTAGTAGTTTTGCGTTCTCTATGGAATACGTATGAATTTTCTTTAAAGAAGTTAAGCTTGTCAAAATCCATTTCTTCTACATTTGTAGCTTTAGCTTTCTCGACGTTTAACGAGCATTATAACTTCTGCCAACGGGGAACAGCCACTGGCTCTTTTGATCGGCGGGCTTTCAGAAGCCTGCCAAGATTGGACCGCGTGTCACCCTGACAGGGAATGGGCCAGAACCAGCGTGGGTCGGGAATGTAGCCTTCCATTCCCCGGTTGCTCTGACGCAAGGTGCGTGCTGAGCGAGTCAAGACACCTTCGTGGGCCCCCTCTCGCAGGGTACCGTGGAGGATCCGAAACTCGTAGGGTTTAGCAAAGCATAAGACAGACATAGACATTCTTTATTTGTGATGAAAAAAAGAAACATACAAAGATAAAAAAAAAATACACAAAAAATAAGAGACAACTGCGAGTAATTTCTCTTTCCAGCGCTGGTTTTCAGTTTCAGCTGGCAGTGACGTAATAAAAGTAAGTAAACAAAATAAATAAATTAACAGTTAAGTAACACACATGTATACCTTACACCCCAATAAAACTCCAACAACATTCTTCACTTTCAATACTTTTCCCATAACGGGTAGAGTTGTATAATACAATAAGCACTTTAATTTGCGTAGTCGTTTCTTAACACAAAATGTATTCTTTACGGATTTCGTGATTCGTGAAGCTCTATATCTAAATGCGCATACGCAACTAATTAACAACTTTATGCAGGTACAACATCGAAATTTTGTACTTAAAGAATGTCCATTTTAACAAACATAACAATATTTAATTTTGGTTTTACTTGATTGATCCTCGAACCATGAAATGTTGCATGCTTTAAAACAGTTGACATGAATATTATTGTTGCGATAAATATTCAAACATCAAGATAATCGGTGAACTTGCAGATAAGTCGATGTTTGTAAACACAGTGCTTGTTCGAACAATTATATTAATATCGACAAGGATTTAATGTTTCAGGGAACACTGCATTATGCTAAAAATATTTGATCCTGGTATCCAAACAACCTTCCGTACAAGCTTAGTGAAAATAATTCTCTTTCAGATAACACTTCTCAAGCAAAACTCGTCTAAAATCGAAAAATGAATGAATAATCGATATTTTATTCTTGCAACGGTCATCGATAAATCGTTCGAAAACCGCAATCGAGCGATTTACATCGAGAACAATCGATGTCTCGATAAAAACTGTCGACAAAATTGCGCCGGCAACGGAACCTCAAAGAGGCTGTTTCTTGTCATCCGATCATAAAACAATTTCTGCAAGTACGAAAACTGTACGAGGCGTGGATCGATTTACTGTAAAAAATACGAGTATTCTCTATAAAGAGTAGGGTAACTATGCTGTTCTTGTTTTCATGGACATATGTCGGGGGAAATTTTCAATGTTCTCTTCTTCATTTTAGGATAACTTTGTCAGTGTAAAATTTAACGGAAAAAATGGCAATCAAGATCATCGTATCTGTATCGTGTTTTTTTTTAGATTTATACCCAACGTGCCATTCTAGGTATCATTTCTAAAGGTAAACATAATTGATGGTGATGGTAAGTCTTATTTAAATTTCTAAGAATATTTTCTAAAGTCATCAATTACGGTGATTAAACGCGGGACGATCCGTGATCAAAGATCTTCAAGACTGGGTTGAAATTAAATTAAATTATGTACTCTATCTATCTAGTGTTAAATTAAAGATCTGAATGACGCAATACGAGTACATAAAAGGCAGAACGAAGCAGTCATGGGCAGATGACCTAATATGAGTTGGTGACATAATATATCTTCGAAGCACTTTTAAGAATTTTGCAGAATTATTGTTTTCGGGTACTGTGATATAACTTAAATCGCTACATTAAATTTATAGCTTCACTGAATTAAAACATGTGCAAGCAAGGAAGAAGTTGTGAAAACTTCGCTGAAAGTGGGAATTGAGCTTTTTTTTTTTTTTTATTAGTTGGTGGAAATCACCAGATCCCTGTTGGGATCCCCGGATCCGGGGTATGTGGGAGTTGAACCGCACTAAAACCTCCAACCGCTCACACTCAGCGTCCGAACCCCGTCTGAGGCCAGAACCCAGCACGGGGTTATGAGGGACGGCGCGACGCGTTACGCCATCGGCACTCTTTCCCGTCGCTCCGTCCCCGGGGAATTGAGCTTAGAGATTAAATATGCTTTTCGGAAGATCCTGACGACACTGCAAATCGTGGTGTCACTCAGTGTCTTGAGATTTGAGAAGATTATCAGTATTCGAAATACACGATACTTGTAAAAACATAGAAGGTGACAAATTGACTGACATGTCAACACGATGCTTACATGAAATAAAGATTTCAGTAAAAGTCATTTTACTGGCGGTTTTGCAAACGTAGGCAAGTCCATTTTACAGCTCTAAATTAACCATACATATATGTATGTACATAATCACCTATTTTAACTGCACTTCCAATCACCTCACCCAGTAAATAAGGCATGAGGGAATTGAACCGCACTAAAACCTCCTATATGCTATAGCTCACACTTAACGTCCATACCATATTTGAGGCGAGACCCTGCACCGGGGTATGCGGGATGGCTCGACAATTAAAATTTAACAGGTTGCCTGAACCTTCCGTACGGAAAGCTTGTAGGTACCTAGCAATTGTTTATTTTTTATTAAATGAAAGAATAAGAAACAGCTACAAACTTAATTTGTAAAAGGTTTTTGTGCAATTTATTACAGCACCACTGACTAATTACTATCCAGAAAAACTTGAGAGATCACGGTACATCCGGATAGAACGAAGTTCCTTTCGATTAAAACGTATCTCATAAAAATTATTTCTTTTCGTAATGCGCGATAAAGAACGTGTTTTAAAAGATTTTGATCACAGCGCCATCTAGCGATAATCATCTAAAACAAAAAAAAAGTGTCGTGACAACTTTTTCGTAAGAATTTTTTCCGTCTAGCCCCCTTTCACAACGCGCGATAAGGAACTTCGTTCCAAAAATTGCGCGAGGTAAATTATATAGGTATTCTTTACTATGTGTGTGTTTCCATTATCAATAAAGCAATGTCTACGTCTCTTAGCAGCAGTTTCTGCATACCCAAAAATATGTTTTGTTAACTTTATCATTATAGTCATTTCTCGTCAATATTACTATTATTGACAGTAAATTAAAACTAGGTAAAATGCTTTGATATCCGTTTACGACAAATAATTGCGAGTTAAATAGTAGAAAGTTTGCAAAAAATACTGTAACTCTAATGAACTCGAAGCACAGAGTAGGCTTGAGTCAGAGAGTGTGAATGAGATAAAATATCTTATTTATAAGTAGACAAGTTACAACCTCATCGTAAGGGGACCTGTGTGCCGATTCCCAGTTTTTATTCGCAACGTAAACGTAAACTCTAATTTTTACCTACAGTTTACGTAAACGTAGCGGGCAGTGAAGGAAAACTCGGAATAGGAACACCGATGAAACTTGTAAAACATCACGTCTGTAGAGCTATCTTTTTGACCGACTTCCAAAAAGGAGGTGATACAATTCAATATTATTTCCCTTCATAACATTAGTTCGGGTGACAGACGAAAGATTGGACGTCATGGGGTCCCATTTAAATTAAGAAATGTGATTTTTTTAACAGGCAAGTATGGGAGTTGGTCGTTTTCATTTTTGTAATTAGAATATGCATGGATCTCCGCAATGCCAAGGCACAGCGAAGTAACCCTCTTACTGTATTATTTTAGGATTTTTCTTAAACTTTGTTTGAAGAAGGACAAGTCATGTCTTTTATTTGTTGACAAAGAAAACATTACCGAAATCGTCTTGCATTGTTATTCGTAATTTACACAGGTGTGTAATTATAATTATTGATACTTTCAAAGAATCATGGAAAATCGCAGACGGAGTTTTCTTAAGAAATATTTAACTATCGGTATTATTATGTATTCAGTTTTTATTTTGAACTTACGGTACTGTATTTTGCGTTTTGTGTATTTAAATATTGATATGCCGATATTCTTCTTAAAAATGTTTAACATAGCAACTGTAACTCAAGGTCGGTGACATCTTCTAATTATTATATAAGACTAGCTGGCCCACACAACTTCGTCTGCGTCACATAAGGAAATTTTCTCATCGTTTAAACCTTCTCTGGACTTCTACGAATATTTCAAGATTAAAATAAGCCAAATCGGTTTAGTTATTCTCGAGTTTTGGCGAGACTAACGAACAGCAATTCATTTTTATACATAAGAAGATAGATAGATTTGCAATACATACTATACTTTATTTATTTGAAGGGTTAGGAATGTGATACTGACTCGACCATAAAGAAACAAAAATTAAAAACATTTTTTTTTATGTGCATTTTCAAAATCACTAGTACCTAGTAATGTAGCCCACCTAGCGGTAAGTACCTACAATCCCGTATGGTCTAGTGGCTCGGATACCTTGGTCACCGAGGAGGCTCGGTTTCGATTCTCGGTACGGGAAGCTTTTTGGGGGCGGCGCGACGGAGAAGAGTGCCTTGGGCGTAACGCGTCACGCCGTCCCTCATAACCCCGTGCTGGGTTCTGGCCTCAGCCGGGGTTCGGACGCTGAGTGTGAGCGGTTGGAGGTTTTAGTGCGATTCAACTTCCACATACCATGTAGGATCCGGTGATTTCCTCCAACTAAAAAAAAACTTAAGAATAAGACTCTCTATACCACACTACACTGTATGTGCAACAATGTAACGTGTAACCGGCGTTGCATTACCACACGCACACATGCACGATGTACTGGATCGCGACCAGTCTTGGCTAAGCACCACATTTTGAGACCTTGAGGAGACTTCAAGATCATAGTACTTTTAAATTGTAATAAAATTTGTCCTATTGCAGGGGTCACCAATGTATTAAATGTTAGTGTGGTTGTATTATTTTCAAAAACATAATCAAGTCGTCTATCTATATTTATATTATAAGGTAATGTCGTGTTTTGTAACGTGGAAGGTAATCTTTGGATCTACTGAAAAGATTCCGAAAATATCTTAGTAATAACTACGCTTTACGGTGTTCTTGGAACGCTATGACATGTCCCTCTTTAAACGAGGTTTAAGAAAATTAAAAGTAGGTGATACATAACGCCCTTAAATATCCTGACATTGCATATTGCATAGGTTCATGAGTAGACGGTAATCGCTTGCCATAAGGTAGACCATCATCTCGTTTCCCTATCCCGAAATTTATAAAATAATATGTCCAATTTAAGATCAAGTAAAAACGGACAAAACATTCCTTTCTTTGTCACAAAGTTGCACCAGTTGCTACTTTATGAAATTCTCTGAATTGAAATAAAATTAAAAAATATATATTTAAAAATAGTTACGACCCGGCAATTCACATTTCACACACACAGTACAGTTCTGCGGTCTAGATTCAACCGCGGTCCGCTATTTGCTAACCCCTGCCCTTATTATACAAATTTGTAAGATTACGTTTAACTGAAACTACTAGCGACCACTAAAGTAATCCAAAAAGATCTCTTTGATGTGCAGGTCTTGATATTGTATGTAAAGCATTAAGCACAAATAGTAACTATTTTTTAGGTAAATGGGCTATGTACGTCACACTAATTTTGTGATTTATTACCCATCCTCCGTCCTTGTCACGTTAGGTCAGATAAATGAGACCCCTTCCTTAGTGATAATGCAATAAAAGAGAGAACAATATTCTCCATCACTCTTCCTCTCTATAGTGCACTTAGCAACAAGTGCAACTGTCAAAATTGCACTTGACATCTTCCCGAAGCAAATTAATGAACTCACGCCCATCATTGATGCATTTATCTTCAAAACGATTACTTATCTATAGATACGAAAGCATGTCCAAAAGTTGTGACGTAACACGCACACACGCGTATATTGCGTGCAAAAATTATTACACACGACGAACAACACGCACACATTTACAGTACCGTAGTATAGTATGCAAAGTTGTGCTTGTGCGCGTTCGTGTCAAAAGAACACGCACACGTGCGCACGATGTTGTGTGTGCACGGAGATCTGTGCCTGTGTGCTGTTTGGACGTTGTTGCACGCGATCCGAATGCAGCCACACGCAGTTCGCGGCATTTGTTACTGTATCGTTGCGAATTATTCAGATATTTTTTTTTGTTTAAGAGTCCGTTACACTATGGATTTTCAATGTTGCTGCTTACAGCGCGCGTATAATGGCTTAGATATAGCCAGGCTCACAAACATAGCTATACAAGGAAGACTTTACGACAGATTTCAATGATTTATTCCACATTGTAGATTTATGATAGCCACAATAACCAACTCAAATGTGCAATGCAAGAAATGCAAAAGTAAAATCTTTGGTTTTTTACTGATCTTAGATATGTGAAACTTATATTTAAACTATGGATGTAACGGCTCGCGTTCTCGACCTCTTGGGTCGGGTTTTTTTCAGAATACCCCGTCCCAACTTATAATAGTATAGTTATTATAATAGTTAGTTCTTATATGTATAATATATAAGAACTCTAGGAATTTGACTCTACTGTAACGAAACTCTTGGTTGTAACTTAAGTTAAAAAACGTAGTAAATACAACTTACGTACTTACTAATATGTAATATTTTTTCAATACAAAATTGTACTTTTGAATTTAAATTGAACCGTGATAACCTAATCAACCGAACATTTTCTGGATTTATCTCATTCAATATAAGATAAATGAAGTGCAAGAGTGTTAGTGTAAGATAACGCACTTATTTTAAGACTAATTGGTTTTAAACATAGCGATATGGAAACAAGGATATATTTGGGTAATGAATCAAAATGATAAATGTCACTGTAAAGGATTATGGTATGGAAATTTGTAATAATTTTAAATCAGACTGCAATTTTCACAAATGACAATCAAGAATGCCCAGGCAAAACGTGAGACTGTGCCTTTACTTTTCAATAAGCCTGTTCTTTGAGTCGATTCCTCTTTAAAGAGAGTGTCTTGACCGCATCATAAAAGGACTACCAGGATATTATTATAATGCTTCCACTCTTGTTGCCTCTTGGCTGCAGCCAACTAATAGAGTAATATAAAAATAATTTAATATTATAGTTGCATCGTTGCACCGGAATAAATGCAGCACAGTAGCGCGGCGAGGTGGGTCGGGGGGGCGGGGCAGTGCACACAGCGACGGGCGGCGGCATTCAGTCGCATCGTGACCGCGTGCTGTGGAGCGCGTGTTACTCCGCGCGACAACTTCGCCGCGACCCGCGAACACGCCCGACTACCCCGACATGGTGTCGATGGGCTCCTGGAAGCGCCGCGTGCCCGACGACTGCGAGGAGCGCTCCGAGCCTGGCGCCTCCAGCTCGGGCGTGCCTCGCGCGCCGCCCAACTGTGCGCGGTGCCGCAATCACAGGCTCAAGATCGAACTCAAGGGCCACAAGCGCTACTGCAAGTACCAGCACTGCACTTGCGAGAAGTGTCGCCTCACTGCTGACCGGCAGCGGGTGATGGCGAAGCAGACGGCGATCAGGAGAGCCCAGGCGCAGGACGAGGCTCGTGCGCGGGCGCAGGACCTGGGTATGCACCACACCGGGCTGGAGCTGGCCACGCCGGAGCCGCCGGTGGTGAAGGCGCCGCGCAGTCCCATGGTGCCGCCGTCGGCGCCGCGGTCGCTGGGGTCGGCTAGCTGCGACTCGGTCCCGGGCTCTCCCGGCGTGTCTCCGTTTGCCCCGCAGCCGTCTGTTCCTCTGCCGCCCGCGATGCCTCCACTGCTACTGCCCCCACAGCCTGGTGAGTGCTTCTACTCTAGTTATTAAGCAGTGGTTATTATCTCATTCCTCCAACCATCGCTAAATTTCTTCATAAAGAATGTATTCGTGCGGTTATTGCAGTAAATGAGTGTAACGTGCAATTATTTCCATTGCGGTCTAGTTAAAACTCTTCCAGTTTTTCATTTGCACTGACATTGTAGTTTTAAATTATATGAAAGAAAATAAAATGTAATAAAAGATCTTGTAAAAAGTATTTAGTTCTGCCGGTTATTGTTTCTTGATCCTGGTTAATAAGAACTCTGTGGTTTAAATATTTGAACAAGGGACTCTACGTTACTCTTAACTCCACTTATAATGTAAATAGTATGAATCTATTTTCACTTATCTATTAAAATTATTCAGGAAGTTAAATTGTTACTGAATGAAACAAAGTAGGTATCCAAAAAGGTTTTTAAAATCGGTTCAGTAAACGAATACGTAACAAACGAACTCAAAAACAAAAATATATTAAATCATAAATGTAATGTAACCTACTCTAAACAACTAATCACATAATAGAGATGCTTATTATATAAGTATAAATAAATCAAAACGTTCTGTTCAATCCATATTGAACATACAAAACTTTTTATATTTTATTTGTATTCAAACTTTTTAGTTTTCGCGATGACTCTGTCTCGCGCTATGGAAAACTAAATTCAAATTCAATTCTATGTCAAAATTCACTTTCTTTCTATCCATGTAGAGATTAGTCGCATTTTATTTTTCTCTACTTTTTATATCATTTTATTGTATTCCGTAAATACAATAAATAAATTAATTATTATGTTGTGGTTTCAATAATATCTGCAACACGTTCAATTTCTTAGTAAAAAAATGTTACTACCTTATTGCTCTTCCAACGCTTAGAAGTGTATTTACGAGTGACTTCTTCAAAACGATTATTTAAGAACAATGAACAAATGACGTTGTCGAATGTAAAGAAGCGAATAAGAGTATATTATTTTTTTATTATCTTATTACCATGTAGGCAGAGTCAACGCGCCACCTGATCATGCGTGGTTACCGTGGCTCATGGACCTCTGCTATGTCACGGGACTCTAAAGAGTCGCCTACGACCTTCCATGAAGCCTCGTTTGTTTGTTTATTCTTAAAATTCTCTCAAGTTCACACTAAATTGTAATAGTTTGATACAGTTCCCAGTATTCTCTATACAAACTAAACAATGATTGAATGAATAATGACTGGGGCTACTGCAATGCGCGCACAATTGACAAGCACTTGAGGCAAGGACTATTATCACGCCGACTGTAAATGTTGTGTTCGATGTACCTCTGTGTTGATATAAAGATAGTGTTCAACTAAGTGCCAGAGAATGAAAGAATACATTTTTTTAAAGTACATTATTATTCCTTCCAATTTGACTATCTCAGTGCTTGATTACCGATTTTGAACTGTTTTTCTTTAAGAGATAATATGTAAAATAAATGAATAAAATCGGTAGGTAAGGAAAGTTAGGTCGTCAAGATTTGATAAGATATTTGTGTGTCTTAATATTACGCCTGGCTTTTAGTCTAAATCTATACTAATATTATAAAGCTGCAGAGTTTGTTTGTTTGAATGCGCTAATCTCAGGAACTACTGGTCTGATTTGAAAAATTATTTCACTGTTGGAAAGTCCATTTATCGAGGAAGGCTATGTTGTATCCCTCTGTGATGCAGTTGAAGTTGCGCGGGTCACCTAGTATAAGGATAATTCCATTTACAGTAGAAACACATTATGATAGATGTGTAATCAAATTCAAATAACAATGCTAAAACACTTTCACAGTTCGTAAGCTTGCACTAAGTATAGAGGTTTAATATTTTATAACATTTTTTTTTGCTAATAGTCAAGAAAACACTTTCAAATTTGATAAAAATTGCACATAATAAATACCAATAAAGTCTCAAAGAAGTGTGTTACAAAAACAAAAAAAAACTTGCCACGTTACAAAGAAGTTCGCCGGTCAGCTGGTATAAAAATAACTGTATTCATTAATGTCGATCAGTCTATTTAGCCGAGTGCATTTGTCCATTAAAAGCGAGAAAAAACATGTACGTATCCGATATTTTATACAATCGAATAATTTATGAAATATTAAAACTACTTGCCGATAAAATTTTGGACTTGTATTACTTTTAAATTGCGACTTCGACAAGTTTTTCTCAATATGTGTAAATAACGTCTTATAAGTAAAAGTTTATCCACATTATACTCGCATCCATTATCATGAAACGATTGGAGATTTCGTAAATGAATGCAATAAAATGCAAAATTTTAAAGAAGGCTATGACTTATCCTTCTTCAAATGAAGCTTGAATAGAGTCCTGCATGGTGAATAGCCTCCACAGTGTCTTTGTGGGTGATAGTTGTCATTTATCATCAGATATTCTGTTTACCTTCATAAAAGTTAGAGCGGGAATAGAAACAATTTGATGTTCAATCTAAATTTAACCTTTGCCAGTTTTTAAGCTTTGTTTGACATACAAAAATGTGTATTTTTTAGTAGGGTTAAGCTCTCTATAGGTAATAATCGGTCCTGTCCAAAAAGCCCTTGCAACAAATCTTGTTTGCCCTATCTTCTTTTCTTACAAGAATATTACTAAACTTAACAATACGCGACCATAGAAAACTATCCATAAATCTTTATATCATATCATAATTCATTCTTATTCTGTCTGGCCTTAAATCTATTTAAATCTACTACTCTCATTGATAAACAAAGGAAGCAGACTATAAATGATACACAGTACATCGTATCACATTCTATAAACAAAGTTATTATCTAAACGAATGTATCGCGAATAAATATCTATGTAAATATTCCGAATCCGATGCATATTGCATTTTATCGCTTAATTTGTAAGAAGTAGTCGGGGGCCGTTCGTAAATAGATTACAGATATCCGAAGCTATCAGTTTGTCATTTTAGCAGCTGTACTTAATTTACAAATACATATTTTTCTTTCACTTTATTTGGCTCTCTTACGTAGACATAGAGGTGGTGTCGCGACGGGAAAGTGTGCCGCAGTGAGTAACGCGTCGCGCCATCCCGCATAACCCCGTGCTGGGTTCTGGCCTCAGCCGGGGTTCGGACGCTGAGTGTGAGCGGTTGGAGGTTTTAGTGAGGTTCAACTCCCACATACCACAACCGCGAGGCGGATGGGGTTCCGGCGATTGCCTTCAACTAAAACAAAAAAAACACATGTAGACATGGAAGTGTCAGATAATCAATTTCATGGGTTTTAGCATTTACCAATGTAATGTGAACGTTCCTTGTGATATTTTTCCTTCATATTTTGAGAGGTCTTGACTTCAGTCGGATTTGAATTACGGACGCCAAGCAGTTACACTTTTAAAATAGTACCTTTTAATTTAAATTAATTTTAATATAAGGGCTGAAATTGAGGAAAATGCGATTTCAGTCAGATAGATATTTAAAAAAAAAAAAAAAAAAAAATTTAAAAAAAGAATTTTATATCTCCTCCTCCAAGTGAAGTGTTTGGCCTAATAAACGAATGGTTTTGCTCTCATTTCTATAACGGTTTAAAAATTTGCATCACATCAAGATTTGAGTCCCAAATGACCGCCAGCTTAAAGCCGATCAGCATTATAACCTCATTTTAAACCTGAATTCATTGATGTAAATTATATCGAAAGATAAAAACAATGTTTGAACACATTGAATATTTTTAGTTTAAAAATAAACTTGTCAATTCGGCGAACAAGATGCATATTGCGCAACTGAACAATGAAGAGAATTCAAATTACTACTTAAATTACGATCCCAGCACGACGGGTCTATCTTGTTTAGCACAAGAGTTCATATGACCACCATCCGAATCCATCAGATCAGCGCCATTTTGTCATATTATTTTTGCATTGTCACGCGATATACGTACATCTGCGTGAAGAATGACAGCTCAATCGGAAATCGGAAAGTTTGTCAAATTTAGCTTGCAAAAGATTCCACCCGAACTTACATAGTTACTTACTTGTAAAAAAACTATTCTATATGCATTCCGATATCAGTTGCGGTTTGCATTCCCGTAGTGTGTTCATTTTTTATTGGCATACATATTAATGCAGTCAGGATATGTCCAGGACGACAGTGAGTAAAGATATTAACATTTCAGTGCATTTTTTACTACTGAGATGACTGATGGGGTATTTCGGTAGATTATAAAAAATATTTTTATGAATGAGCTTCATATTCTGAAATTATGGCGTGTTATTCTAAAAATGACAAATAGTCTCACACTACAGGTTTTGAAAAACAGAGTTTGATGATCTGATCAACAAACAAGAAGTTTCATGACCTAATGTTGGCTCGGATCACATCACCGTTTCCCAGATCGACTCTTAGCGGGCTTTGGGCGATTTAGACATTATATCGACCTAGTGAAGTCCCCCTGGAATGAGTGAGGCTTAACTTAAAATTATGTTTATACCAGAATGCTGTGTGTATCTGTAATTGGCTACCATATTAGAAGTTAAGTTATGTAACATAACTACAACAGTAGTGAACAATATGTAAGCTGTTGATACTCCATTTATAAATAAATAAATAAATAACTTTCATATAACATAATTAAATAACGCGGCTGACTACGAAAACAGACAAAAGTGACTTCACTGAAATTACTACAATTTTGACTTTGAAATCCGTAAACAGTGATAAATCGTGGTGGCCGAGTGGTCGAAGCGCTTCCTTCCGTACGGGAGGTCGCGGGTTCAAATCCAGCCGGCTTGTACCTCTGTGCAATTTTTCACAACACCACTGACTATAAACGGTGAAGGAAAACATTGCGAGGAAACCTGCATGTCGGAATAGGGTTCTAAAAATCCTTTGAAGATATGTGAAGTCCCCAATCCGCACTAGGCAAACTTGGTCGACTATGCCTAATCCCTCTCCTGAGGAGACCTGAGCCCAACAGTGGGCAATAATAGTTGGTACAGAAAACAGTGATAAAAAACCAACAATAGCAACATTAGTGAACTAAAAAGACTATCATTTCTTATTTTCCGATACTACGCGTGTAGATCACCTCTTAACCACGTGAAATTATCTTGCATTAAATAACTGGATGTCCAAACAGACCCGGTAGTTTTTTGATAACTTCTTGATAACATTTTAATTTGTAATAATGTAGTCGAGAAATAACCTAATTGTGTTATCTTTCAATTTTAAACACTAATTGTTTCTTATAATATGTAAATTAAAGTTTATTTTAGGATAGTTTGTAGTTCAGTCTCTTAAAGTAGTTTAAAACATATCCCTTTTCACTGCGTCACTGTGTGTTAAATTCCTTACAAGTAGCGTCTAGAGTCGTTTATTACACGGATCTTGTAGCATCCAGCGCAAATTTCCGTGCATTCAAACGTTTTTGCCATACCTATTATTGGCATCCTAAATAGTACAACAGCTCACCGCATAGGTTCAATAATAATAAAAAATAATTTAATAAAATGTCCGTGGTGCTTTTATCAATTCTGGCGTAAAGCATCTTTCAATTTTCATTTTATTTTATTGTCTCCCGCTTTTGCGAGAAGGGAAGTCGAAACTCATGTTTTTCCTACTCCTTCAAATTCGTTGCGGGATCTAAGACAAGTTAGCTTTCCCTTTGGTTCCTGCTCAGAGTCATTACGATGGTTGCCGCTGTGGATCCTGGCTACACAGGAGCTACAGTCGTGGGAGTGAGAGGTGGGCAAATACCCGAAACCATTTTAAACAAAAGACGCCTAGTAACACACTCGTAGATATACCTTTTGTTATTTCAATTTAATTCAAAAGCAAACGAACAATATTTTACTTAACACAACAATCGTCAAAGACTAAACAACAGAGCAGACAATTTGCATTGAATATGTTTATCAAGATTTAGTTTGTTGCATACCCACAATCGCAATTGCACTGATAACAACATATTATGTCGATAGCGTTGATAACGTTAAGTACATGTAAATATATCAGATGTTATACAATATAATGTGTATTAAAACTAGTTAAAACACTGTATTTTTAAAATTAGGTGTTGTTAATGTGATTTCAGTTAGTTTTAAATTCATTAAGGCTGTTGACGCACTCCTTAGACTATGTTCAATTGAACTCAAGAATTACAGGTTTAGTTTTTTTATTGCTTCATATGTAGACTAACTTTGTTGCACCTCGTGGTAAGTGGTTACCTACCGTCGGATATGGACTCTGCGACGGTGACCAGTCAAGTGGCTTGTTAGCTCGTCTGCCTACATTAAAAAAATGTGATGTGGTGCTTTCCTCGTGTAAAAAAAGTATAATAGACTATACATGTCTATACTTTTATACTATATTATTTTTATTTAATATTATAAAGCTGCAGAGTTTGTTTGTTTGAACGCACTAATCTCAGAAATTACCGGTCCGATTTCAAAAATTCTTTAAGTGTTGGAAAGTCCATTTAACGTGGAAGGTTATATAGGCTATATTTTATTTTCAAAAAAATTAGGGATCTGTATGAAAATACCGTATATGTAACACAAGGTGAATAATCGAAAACCTATTTATGCGTCCGCTGCAACGGACGGGTTTTAGGCCTTAGCTGCAGTTTGTATGTTTGTTTGAACGCGCTAATCTCAGGAACTACTGGTCCGATTTGAAAAATTCTGTCACTGTTGGAAAGTCCATTTATCGAGGAAGGCTATAGGCGATGTAGTATCCCTCTGTGACGCAGACGAAATTGCGCGGGTCACCTAGTGTAATATCAATCTATGGCTTCTATAGTATACAAAAAATACTTACAACAATAGAACAAAAGTCGCCAAAAACGCAGCCATCTTATAAAAATTACTGTTTACGCAGGTAACATAGTCTATCCTTGTTTATAATGAGGGATTATATCTCGGTCTCTTTCGGATAGCCACCCCAAGTTGTGCGATAGGTTGGTCGGGGGGTGACGGGAGGAGCAATAAAAACGGCCTAAGGGCGGGTCCCGTCTTATGTAGGTACATTATGTACGCGCAGTTTTTTTTGTATGAGTACATTTTTTTGGGTAATTGTATGCCTTTTATGATCTTGATAACTTTGTTGTTGAGAACATTGGATACTAAATGTAGAAACTTAACTTTTAGAAAGAAATTTTATCATTATACTTAAGACTAGCTGCCCCGCGCAACTTCGTCTGCGCCAATCTCAATTCAATGTCAACTATTCGATTTTGTTCTCGCTGTAAATACCATCCTTGAACTTCATCGAGAATTTAAAAAAAACAACAATTTCTAAAATAAATATAGCCTAAGTTACTCCTTATAACATAAACTATCAGTCATTGAAAGTCAGCCCGTCCGAATCGGTCTAGCCATTCCAGAGATTAGCCAGACAGACAGTGGCCACCTTCCAGCTCCATCATCAGACCTTGACATTCATCGTCTACGCAAAGAACTCATAAAGACGCTTCATTAGAGTCTAAACGCGATGAGGTTATCTTGCTTATTGACAGAGTTCCCATAGCCATCTTCCAGCTCCATCATCAGACCTTGACATTCATCCTCTACACAAAGATCTCATCAGGACGCTTCATTAGAGCCTAATCACGATGAGGTTATCTTTCTTAATGACGGAGTTCCTATAGCCACCTTCCAGCTCCATCATCAGACCTTGACATTCATCCTCTACACAAAGATCTCATCAGGACGCTTCATTAGAGCCTAATCACGATGAGGTTATCTTTCTTAATGACGGAGTTCCCATAGCCACCTTCCAGCTCCATCATCAGACCTTGACATTCATTCTCTACACAAAGATCTCATCAGGACGCTTCATTAGAGCCTAATCACGATGAGGTTATCTTTCTTAATGACGGAGTTCCCATAGCCACCTTCCAGCTCCATCAATAGACCTTGACATTCATCCTCTACACAAAGATCTCATCAGGACGCTTCATTAGAGCCTAATCACGATGAGGTTATCTTTCTTAATGACGGAGTTCCTATAGCCACCTTCCAGCTCCATCATCAGACCTTGACATTCATCCTCTACACAAAGATCTCATCAGGACGCTTCATTAGAGCCTAATCACGATGAGGTTATCTTTCTTAATGACGGAGTTCCCATAGCCACCTTCCAGCTCCATCATCAGACCTTGACATTCATTCTCTACACAAAGATCTCATCAGGACGCTTCATTAGAGCCTAATCACGATGAGGTTATCTTTCTTAATGACGGAGTTCCCATAGCCACCTTCCAGCTCCATCAATAGACCTTGACATTCATCCTCTACACAAAGATCTCATCAGGACGCTTCATTAGAGCCTAAACATGATTGGCTGGGTCGATTTGGATGGGACTTTCAATGGCCGAGTTTATGTAATAAAGACTAACTTTTTTTTTTTTCAGTTGTAGGAAATCACCGGATATGTGGGAGTTGAACCGCACTAAAACCTCCAACCGCTCACACTCATCGTCCAAACCCCGGCTGAGGCCAGAACCCAGCACGGGGTTTGTAGGGACGGCGCGACGCGTTACGCGCTCGGCACTCTTTCCAGTCGAAATACGAATTACTCAATATCACTGGTTCCGACGGCCACTTTAGTCAGAGCTCCAGTTGCGACGATTCACCATATAAATTGGAGATCTCTTTATGTTGGCCAAGAAAACGTAATACCCATCGACGTTATTTCACTTATAACTATTTTAATACTGAACCGATTTTGATAAAACAACGACAAAATGTTAAGTGAGACTTGCCATAATACATTACAAAAAACCCCAACTAAATTAGTTCAGCCGGTTCGGAGATTAGCGTGCACAAAGATACAGACAAACAGACAAACAGATAAACAGACAAACAGACAAACAGACAAAAAAAAATCTAATTGCATTTTTGCCATCAGAATCGATAACCAAACACCCCCTGCTAGTTTTTTTTTTGATATTTTCAATGTACAGAATTGACCTCTCTACGATTTTATTATAAGTATAGATTATTCGCCTTGTGTTACATATTCGAAATTTTCCCTAATTTTTAAAATATAGCCTATAAGCCTTCCTCGATAAATGGGCTTTCCAACAGTGAAAGATTTTTTGAAATCGGACCAGTAGATCCTGAGATTAGCGCGTTCAAACAAACAAGCAAACAAACTCTTCAGCTTTATAATATTAGTATAGATAAGAACCGAGCTGATCCATACCGAATATAGATAGTTATCATTTCACAATTTGTTTCAAAAATGTATTTTTTCGCACTTATAAGTTTCCCGAGCTCTATGACTTACCTATCCCATTTCAAATCACGTTAAAGAATCTGTTACGAAAATACTCTACATCTGATATCATTTTTTTGCCTCAGCGTCTGCAGAGGATGAGGAAACGACTTCGCGCCTACTGGTTAGTATTAGTAGTTACAGTGACCAATAAGCCCAATAGTCAATACAATATAACAATAGTTAAGGCCGCCTAAACTTAAGTTGTTTTTTTTATTGCAAGATAGATAAACGAGATTATGGCCCACCTGATGGTAAGCGGGTACCGTCGCTCATGAACCTCTGCAACGCCAAGGCAACGAGGAACCGTTATGTGTAACCTACCGATACAGGACTTAGTTTTTGAACGATATATTAACTAAATACCTACCTAAACGCTTATAAAGATTCGATTACCAATAAAATACAGTTAAAAAGTTCTAAAATCAGGATTCCCCTAATTCGGAGGCATGTTTACTAAATGCAACCTTGTTTTCCGTCCTCAAACTTGCATCGTTCTGCTATCGAATCTCTGGATCTGTCTACTACTTTAGTTTTATTAAAGTTTAAGTTTAGTTATATAACTTATATAAGTTATAAGTTTTAAATTGTACTGTTGTTTCCTTAAATAAATAAATAAATTATCTCGTACCCTAGGAAATGCATCAAACTTTTAAAAATTTAAGTACCAACAGTTTTATAGTTCCTAATCCAAAAAATAGGTAAGAATAATTGAAATTTTATTGAAAAGAGATTTATAACGTTTAGTGCACAAAATCGGTGCCATTAGTATAAAAAAGTTCGAAGTTAGCGCAAAATTTCTACATCGAAAGTGTAAATATTATTAGAATCGGTAGGTACTCAGGA
This sequence comes from Trilocha varians, assembly GCA_030269945.2. Lineage (NCBI taxonomy): Eukaryota > Metazoa > Arthropoda > Insecta > Lepidoptera > Bombycidae > Trilocha > Trilocha varians. Next base: position 7,899,629 of record AP028273.1, on the reverse strand, counting down.
ATTAATGTGGTAGGTATAAGATATGTGTATTCTTATTATCACGAAAAAACCATGATTTGAAAATTTATTTTAAATACTCAATCTTGATGAAATACTGATTAAACTTCTTCGATTTATTTAATTAAAATTACATTCACCGAAAATACTGGATCATCTATGAGAACTAACTGTCTCTCTAAACACAATTTTATAAAAACAAAGAAACGACATATCTCTAATCAACCTAATCGAAGCCGAACTGAGGAGCACTGAGGACTGAAACACGACGTACTCAGACGAATAATAACAGTTCAAGAAAACAAGGTAAAGTTTTCGTCAATACTTGAACTGGAGCGGGGATGCGGTGTTTTGTTCGGGGGTAGGTCAATGATAGGGGTGGCACTTCGAGATTTCATTATTGCATGACATATATATGAAATTGCGTTCTAACTGATGGTTAACGTTGGGCCTCTGCAATGCCAGGGTATTGGGGGCCGTTACCCATCACATATCATACATATCTTAAACCTATAAAGAGGGTTAGGTGATGTCTCTGTGCCCTAAAATTACGAAGATAAATGGACAAATTTAACCGCTTCCAAGAATGTGTGTAGTTTACTGGTTCGTCTGCTAAAGCAAGTAACCATAAAAGTACAGATTTTTTTTATTATTTTAAAACTGTCTATTCCAACGATGCCGTTTGAATGTTATGGTAGGTACTTTAAAATAAACTGTCCTTCATGTACTGTACTGTACTGTACTGTACCCATTACTGCCCACTGCTGAGTTCAGGTCTCCTTCGAAGAGGGGTTAGGCATAGTCCACCACGCTTGTCTAATGCGGATTGGGGACTTCACATATCTTCAAAGGATTTTTAGAACCCTTTTGCGATATGCAGGTTTCCTCGCGATGTTTTCCTTCACCGTTTTTAGCCAGTGGTGTTGTGAAAAATTGCACATAAATCTTTTTCATATTAAGAGTTAGAGGTACAAGCCGTACATGTACAATCTATTTATTCTACTACTACTTTCGCTCCATGAATTCGATTTTGTAAACTATTTAATTTCATCCACAATAATTGCATTGAGCTAGTATATCATTCTCACAAATGGCCGAAATCCTGCAGACATGAGTCATACTCATTATCACAATCAGCCTCTTCGTCTAAAAAGTAGTAGCATATTTGCAGAGATAAACACACAAAAGCATACAGTTACATACAGACAGTATGGCGTCGGCTAAATATAACACGGATAAGAGGAAAACTTAGTTAAAGAAAAGAGAACAAGTGACATCCTTAACGTACAAACGTTTGATGTTTTACGAGTTCGCCGCTCGTCATTAAAGTTCCCTATTTCAGACTAAACATTAGGGTTGACAGTTACTTTAAAATGTATTTTCCAAATAAATTTGTGTGAAACCAATTCCATGTTTATGTATGAATGTTTCCAAGGAAGACCATATTATAAAAACAAACGACGAAAGAGAAAGACTCAAGATTCAACATGCTGTAACAACCCATTACTGCCCACTGCTGAGCTCAGGTCAGGGATAAGGCATAGTCCACCACGCTTGCCTAATGCGGATTGGGGACTTCACGTATCTTCAAAGGACTTTTAGAACCCTTTTCCGATATGCAGGTTTCATCACGATGTTTTCCTTCACCGTTTTTAGCCAGTGACGTTGTGAAAAATTGCACATAAATCTTTTTCATATTAAGATTTAGAGGTACAAGCCGGCCGGTTTTGAACCCGCGTCCTCCCGTACGGAAGGCAAGCGCATCAACCACTCGGCCACCACAACTTATTCAACATGCAGTTGTTTTAAATTACTCTGAACTCTGAAGTCGCTGAATTCAACCAAATCATTTCTGGTTGAGTAATATCCTACATAAATATTAAAAACTAAAAAATGTTTAGGAACTGATTCATTTCTCAGTCATTTGCTCTATGTACCTACTTACTTGGATTATTTTATTAGTTTTAATGATGCTGTTGTTTATTTGCAAAGGGAATCACATCAGTAACACAATCACATCATCAGATTTTCTTTGTTGATACTTTATTCTCAGATGTCACTTTCAAACCTTTACTATGTCTCAGGATTATAGTTCTTATAGAAAAAATCATGAAGAAAATCGTGACAACCCTATACATTTGCTTGCATCCCGTATTTCGGGCAGTAGCTCGGGCGGGCAAGGTCGGGGTAATAGCTGCCCACAAATATACTAACTCTTTGAGATGCATCCGGTGTAACACAATAGCAAAATATTTATTTTACAAAAATATTATACGACCTTAAAAATTACAATAGAAGTTCTATTACCATAACATATACCTATACCACACATATTTTCTTCTTCAATCATTCGTCTTTATTTCTCAGAGGTCCACTGCAGGACCCCATCTCGTGCTGGGTTCGTGGAAAGGGAAGTAGGTACGAAGATTTACTCCTGTTCAAAAAAGTACTTCATACTTTTTTCGCAGCTGTGCCATGTGCTATTCAGTAACTTCTGATTCCATATTCTGCTTAAAAAAGGTATTGTAAAGAAAAGTTTTAAAGAAAAATGTAAACCAATTTAAGTTATCAGTGTAACAAGGCAACATATTCTCATGTCCTACTAAACTGAGAATCTCTAAGTGATTATCTATTTGATTTTATACTTTATTTAGATTCAAATAAGATACAATATTATCTAAGTCTGTTCTTCACCACATGTATCACTAGAATAAGTATTATAGCACATATGTGACCTTGTCCTTCATGCGATTCATGTTTTATTACAACGTACAATGAAACATGGTATTTAATTGCAATTGATTGTAACAATTACCTTGCTTTCATAATAAACCATGTAGGTACCTCGTAAAACGTATCACAATAATAATTTAGCAAATATATATGTTTTTTGGAACGTAGTTCCTTATCGCGCGTTATCGAAAGGGGGCTAGACGGAAATTCTTATGAAAAAGTTGTCACGACACTTTTTTGTTTTAGATGATTATCGCTAGATGGCGCTGTGATTAAAATCTTTTAAAACAATTCCTTATTTTGTTTTATATGATTAATGCTAGATGGCGTTGTGATCAAAATATTTTATTAAAGTTATAATAATTAGTTAGTTTAAAACGTCTGTCTCTCTCTCTTTCTAAGAAAAATAAAATTTTATTACAATTTCCTCACTAATTAATCGAAAGGAACTTCGTTCCATCCGGGTGTCCTTTGACACCTCTCAAGTTTTTTTTTTTATATTACAATATCTAATACTATTTCATGGTGTTATTGCTTTGTTAAATAGATACTTTACAAAAAAAAACAAATATTTTTTTTGGAAACTAATACTATTTTTCAGTAGTGTGAAACCAATAATCTTACATTTATTTGTAATAGAGTATCATATTAGAACTTTAGTTATGCTATGTAGGTATAATAATATGAACAACAATTGACAACATATACATGTTGATGATGTAAGCTTTTTATATTCTACTAGCTGCTGCCCGCGACGTCGTCTGCGTGAACTCTGTACGTTTTTTTCTTCATCCCTTTTTCTCGCAATAAAAGGTAGCCTCTGTCCTTTCTCAGGGTCTAAACATTGTCAATGCCAAATTTTATCAAAATCGGTTGAGATGTTTAGCGGGAAAGCGTAACACAGACAGACAGAGTTACTTTTGCATTTATAATATTAGTAGGGATTTATAAAAAACGGTTCAAGAAATTCTAAAATTTGATTGTGTATTTAAAGTAGGTACATACATAGGTCCTAGTTAAAACAAGTAGGGGGCGGCGCGACGGGAAAGAGTGCCTTGGGCGTAACGCGTCGCGCCGTCCCTCATAACCCCGTGCTGGGTTCTAACCTCAGCCGGGGTTCGGACGATGAGTGTGAGCGGTTGGAGATTTTAGTGCGGTTCAACTCCCACATACCCCGCCCGGGCGGGGAACCGGTGATTTCCTCCAACTAAAAAAAAAAAGTTAAAACAAGTTTGAATTTCAAACCGTATTACCTCTCATTTATTATTTAATAAACATCTCATGCATATAAGCGTGGACCTTGCAAAATTCATTTCGTAAAAATTCACCTCAAGATTTTCGTTAAAATCTCTATTTTTCTTTCCTCGTGGCTTTCCGTAAACAAAGTTCTCATGTAAATGGACCTCTTTTGTTTTAACCTTGTCTTAAACGAGATGAGTTTGAGGACGCTCTAGAAATACTGGCCGTTTGGTTAACAAAAGAAAAATAAGTTTAAAAAAAGAACAACTCATTTTAGAGAATTGACACAAATTAGATATTGTTTTAAAAATTTGACTTCAATCACTAAAACTCATTTTAGGTTAGGTCGGATAGAAAGTACAAGAAAAGTATTATAGTATTACAATATTATAAACTTATTCAGATACTCGCTGTTTTCTAAAATACTTTCATTCATTTTGAACGGGTTCTTACCACGATATTTAATTGAGTTGTCTCGATATTTCATCGTTGTTACAAACGTCATGATTACGAGAAGACTGGATACTGCGGGTCGATTTAAGAGCAAACAAATCTGTCTACCCTCTTTCTCGTTCGCTTTTGGGTCTTTTGGGTGGCCACTGGAACTCGAACTCACATCACATGAAATATTATAGAAAACCGCGAGTGTCTGAATAAGTTTATTGCCTATATTGTGTATTATATTTGTAAGTATTATAAAAACTAATGTCTAGATAACAAAATTACCTACTAACATTACCTTTAATAACTAAATTAATATCCATCCAACAAAGACGTACATTCTTTGTACAATAAACACCATTTTGCGATGTCAATATTAGCTGAAGCATGTGTCTACATTCTCACAATCAGTTATTCTAATTACAAACAAACACAAATGAAATATTGTATTAGAAAATTACTAGTTTGCCTTTTAATTTATTTACCACAATGTCTAACGATAAAGTTTTCGTAATAAGTAAGAACAAGTCCATCCAGTTCTTTTTCATGCCGTTTGTTATTAGGGGCCTTTAAAACTAACCTTACCTAACCTTTAAACAAAACTTTCATGCATTTTCAACGGGTTCTTACCACGATATTTAATTACATAATTGAGTTGTCTCGATATGAGATTATCGAGTATGTGGAATCCAGTGCTAAACGCACAGTCACTAAGGGTTCATGCTCAGAGTCTTGTAGATACAGTGAGTGTAGTGTGTCGTGATGTGAGTTCGAGTTCCAGTGGTACTACCTAAAAGCGAACGAGAAAGACGGTAGACAGATTTGTTTGCTCTTAAATCGACCCGCAGTATCCAGTCTTCTCGTGATCATGACGTTTGCAACAACGTTGAAATATCGAGACAACTCAATTAATTAAATGTCGGGGTAAGAACCCGTTGAAAATGCATGAAAGTATTATAGAAAACCGCGAGTGTCTGAATAAGTTTACTTTTCTAAATTTTTTGGTAGGCAAAGGTCCAGTTAATGTTGTCATAGATTTAATTATATTAAAATGGATTCGTTTTTCTTATAGCTATCGTAATTTTTTAATTATGCGTTTCTCAAGGATTTCGTATTATTGCTTTTATAAGTGAAAGACCCATCTGATGGTAAATAGTTACCGTTACTTAACCGCGATTTTGAACCAAATTGATGTCAAAAAGCAACAGAAGACTTCTCAACATTTTAGAAACAGCTCTTATCCACGAGTATTCGCGAGTGAAGCCTTTTGTTATCCAAAACAGAAAGCTATTGTTTTGTACGTATTGGAAAAACAATTCAATTAACCCCTCGACAATCCCCAATAGAGGAACTAGGGAATTCACTCAGGGTGGCTGTAAAATTTGCTTGTTCCCGTGCAAACAGATTTGCCGTAAAGCATATTGGAGCTCAGCCAACTGTGACTGATTTAGGAAAATATTCTTCAAATAGGTATCTAGTTCTAGCTATTTTGAGGAATATTTACTTGCCGTTTTTGAAAAGAAATGTAGTTCAAGTTATTTTCTATTAAATCAGCTATCTGCCAGTGATATTCCAACGAGAATCGGTCACGCCGTTTCAGAGATTAGCCAGAATAAACACACTCGTAGACTACAGATTTAAAAAGTAGTGTTATGATATTTGTACTCTGTATATACCTATAGTAAATACTAGCTGGCCCGCGCAACTTCATCTGCGTCTCAAAAAAAATTCTCGGGTATTTTGTCACCGTTTAAACCTTCCTTGGACTACGACAAATATTTTAAAACCAAAATCAGCTCAAGCGGCCCAGCCGTTCTCGAGTTTTAGCGAGACTAACAAAAAGCAATTCATTTTTATTATAAGAAGATATAGGTACGCTAATAGCAAGAAGTGGTTATTTTCAGGGGAAAAGGAATGATAGATGAAATGAGTATACAGCTGCAAGCTTCGGTGTTGTTCAGATCCCTAGTGTCTATAGTCTTACTGATGTCCATGGGTGAAGATAACCGCTTACCAATAAGTGGACTTTATGCACCTATACTTGCATTTGCAATAAAGATTTTATTAGAAGTAAAGTAGGAATGCATTTTTGAGCATGATAAGCATGTTTTAATCGTAGTAATGAACGTATGAACTGAATTAAGTAAGTTTTTGTCGTCATTTACATATGTAAATGATAAGATATTCAGGAACTTTTCACGGTTAAGCGAAAATATACGAATTTTCGTAAATTAAAAGAAGTTATTTTAAAACTTTGATTAGTATCACTAGTGTGCCCATATAACTATTAGAGACAAACATGAAACTATATCTAGGGAGTTTACCTATAGGGCAGATTTCTGGCGTTGCACAAATCCCAGGCCCTGTGGTTCTACGGGGCCGGGGCGGTGCCGCCAGTCGACGCCCAAATAATGGTTGGAGGCGTCCAGATTGAGGTCGGGGTGCAGTTGAGGTACCTCGGCCTCGTGTTGGATAGCCGTTGGACCTTCCAGGCCCATTTCGCGAACCTGGTCCCCCGATTGATAAGGACGGCCGGCCAACTGGGTCGGTTGCTCCCGAATGTCGGGGGGCCCAGCCGCGCCGTGCGCCTCCTCTATGCGGGGGTGGTGCGATCGATGGCCCTATACGGTGCGCCCGTCTGGGCCGACGCACGGGTGCGATTAAACATCGCCCGATTCCTGCGTCGGCCACAGCGCATCGTTGCTATTAGGGCCATCCGCGGTTACCGCACCGTCGCCTTTGAGGCGGCGTGCGTGCTGGCGGGGACGCCGCCCTGGGAGCTGGAGGCGGAGGCGCTCGCTGGCGACTATCGCTGGCGATGCGAACTCCGCGCCCGGGGCGTGGTGCGTCCCCTGCGGGAAGCGGTTCGCGATCGGAAGGTCCAATCTCGGCGGTCCGTAATGGAAGCGTGGAAGCGACGTCTCGCTAACCCCACCTGGGGTCTACGGACCGTCGAGGCGATCCGCCCGATCCTAGATGATTGGGTGGGTCGTGGCGAAGGACGCCTCACCTTTTGGATGGTGCAGATGCTGACCGGGCACGGGTGCTTCGGTCGGTATCTGCACCGGATCAAGGCCGAGCCGACGGCGAGGTGCCACCATTGCGTGGGATGTGACCAGGACACGGCGGAGCATACGCTCGCGCGCTGCCCCGCATGGGAGGGGCAGCGTTGTGTCCTGGTCCAACAAATAGGTCCGGACTTGTCGCTCCCGGGCGTCGCGGCGTCGATGCTCGAGAGCGACGAGTCTTGGAAGGCGATGCTCGACTTCTGCGAGGCCACCATCTCGCAGAAGCAGGTGGCGGGGGCTGAGAGAGAGAGGCTGTACGCCGCTCTCGACTTGCCAACCCGCCGCCGTCGAGCAGGGGGCCGGAACCGGGATCTCGCCCGGATTCTGGCCCCCTAAGAGTTTCGGGTCCCCAACGCATGCGAGTGCGAGCGGGGACCCAAGAAGGTGCCGTGTCTCGCTCAACACGCCCTTAGCGCTAGAGCATCCGGGGGATGGTAGACCGCGCTCCCCGACCCACGCTGGTTCTGACCCAGCGGGGTATTCCGCGGGAGGGTGACACGCGGTCCCATCTTGGCGGGCTTCGGAAAGCCCGCCGACCGAGAGAGCCGGTGGCCGTATTCGCCGGCGGCTACCGGTTCGGCGTCCGGGGACGGAGCGACGGGAAAGCATGCCGATGGCGTAACGCGTCGCGCCGTCCCTCCAAACCCCGTGCTGGGTTCTGGCCTCAGCCGGGGTTCGGACGCTGAGTGTGAGCGGTTGGAGGTTTTAGTGAGGTTCAACTCCCACATACCCCGCCCGCGGGGCGGGCGGGGATCCGGTGATTTCCTCCAACTGAAAAAAAAAAAAAAAAAAAAAAAAAAAAAAAAAAAAAGGGCAGATTTCTTGCGTTCAGAACTTTATTAAAACTATTTTTTCCACTCCATCTTATTTTAGATAATTATCATAAAGTGGCTGTTGAACTAAGTAATCTAGCTCCTTCACGATACCCATATGAAAAAGTTGTATAATTATGTATGCCGCCATTTTGTAGCAGTCACCACCTTGGACTGATTTCATGAAAAATTCAAATTAATTTCATTCCATTTCACCAACGGTTTATACATCCCGTTATTTTTAGTAGGGGGGTTAAAAAGCGTAATTCAAATTGAAATATACTCCTTCCTGAGGGAAGTAATTTTCCTAAACGTGGAGTCGACATAAAACTGTCTGACACGTGACATTTCGAGTTGAATCGTAAACTTCATCCAACGAGCTTGGTTCTCTCTGATTAACGATCTCGACTGGCACAATGCAGTATCATTTTAATTATAAAATTGGTCAAAATTGCTTTGTTTGTGAAGTTAGTTTGTGTAATTGATTGTTGTCGGATAGCTTGAAAACGATATGTGTCGTGTTTTCAAGACGTTGTTACATCTTAATCTGATTAGTAATTTGAAGTTAACCGTTTGACCTCGAATATAAACTGTAGACACTAAACGAAGTTCTCAAATTATCGAATAGTAAAATTTTCTCAAAAAACTCTTGACATTTAAATCAGTATTTACGGAAAAAAATAATTATCATTGGTAAAATACGCATTGAAATGTATCTGTGAAAATTTGGTAACTAGTGAGTACATCGTCATTGTTCATACAAGAACTAAAAGATTTTCAAACGCTCACACAAATACTATCTTTACGATATGATAGAACATATAAAAACGATTAAATTCATAAAACAAACTCGGATACAAACGATATAAACATAGTTTATTAGAAAATTAAGTGTTTCTTGTTATTATTGAGTAAAATGAATAGTCAAACATTGCTAAGTAATAAACACGGCAATTGCAAATAATTAAAACTAAATTAAACATGAGCAGAATCCACTCCCAATAATATCCCGATCTTCGTAAGTTTGCTACAAATTGCCCAAGATAATAACTTTGCCGATCATAAAACGTGTGGTTCCGTGAAACTGAACTCAGAAATCTGACTCAATAAAATGTTTATAGGCCTACTCGCTACGTCTGATAAAATTTAACTCCGACGTGTACTAAAGCAACGCAAACAGACTAAAAAGTAGTTTTCATTTCGCACAGAAGTAACAAATCAAACAGAAATATATATTGGTTATAAAAGTGCAACAAGTATTCGAAATGCACGCACCCTGTATGTGTATCCACTTGGTTTTATAGGTAATAAAACGCGTTTACGACCACCGGGATAATGCCATCCGGCTAAAAGGGTTTCGTCCAGTCACCCGGACCTATAGATGTATAGACTGGTAATTAAAATTGTCTGCGAAACACAAAATGCAGAATTTATTGATTCTCTCGCATGAAACATTCGCTGTTGCTACCAAAATTTGTGTGGAAAGGAATATAAAGTTCCGGGCGAGCGAAGTTTATGGAGTTTGTCTAACGTAGCTTCGACTGTCTGGGAATATATTTCCGGGAATGGCTTTAAAACGTTCTTTTTGTTTAATTAAATTAGTGCTAAATTTGAGGAGTGACATAACTTTAGATGTAGTTTTGTCTGTATCTCTATTTCTTCCATTAGTTATAGAATACCAATCTAGTTTTTACTAGAATTCTTTTTCCTTTAAGTCTACTATACACCAGACTGTTTCCCGCCATAAAAATGGTCGTCCACAAAACAAGATGTGTTATAAAAGTTATCATTTTCAAAGCCCACGTTCCTTTTGTGTTAGATCCGTATAAAATTCATTGCTGTCACTTGCGAAAGTAGTAAACGACACCCACTTCGTACAACTTTAGCGCTCTCTGAAAAATTAACGTTCACTCTGAAATGAACAGCGAGTAATGTTTTGTACACGAAAGTTCTGGAAAGTTCAGTTACGTCGGAACAAAAAAGGAAACAAGGAAACTGTATTTAAAGAACTTAGTGTTTTCCCGATAATGTTTTTATGGATACTTAAACACAATAATGTAAATATATAGTTGATTTTGTTGATAAAAGTGATGAAAAAAAAATCATTCATATTACTAAGACACCTACTAAAAAAATCTATAAGAATTATATCTTATCATGGGATTAATGAGTTGTTGCATTGTAATCATAATAAAGACTGTTGCTGAATGCTACATTATTGCACAGTTTTGTTTCATTTTCTTTTGTTTTCCTTTCTTCCCCTATAAATAGTATAGTAGGTACTAGCATGTAAGATACTTCCCTTAATAATGACCCCCCCAATGTTCTTAATTTTATTGCGTTTCACTATTTCATTTCCTTTGTTCTTATCCACTTCTTTATCCAAGTCCAGAGTTATTGTTTATTGTATAAAACACACAGTCATGTAATCCTCACAACAAATTGCCTTTTTATAATTATCATGCAAGAAATAAAACTGCTAATCCGACCGGGTTCGTTTTATGATCAAAGCATCGCATTGGATAGGCGTCGTTCGGAGGCCTAGACGTCGTAAATATGTATGATATATGATAATTGCGAAATTCTTCAATATATTACGATTTGATGATTCGTCTGACGTTTTGTGGGGCCATAACTTGGGCTGTTCGCAGAATCTCAGTCCTGGGATGGACAAAGCCTTTTCATAAGATATTGTGTTTCCACTTCACTTCGGCTCGTGTTTGCTTTTTTAATTGACTGTTTGTTGCTTCTGCTAATGTTACTTGTAGTTTTTTGATCATTTTGAGTTCGTCACTTTGGTTAAGTTTTGTTGTTATTTCTTGTAGCTTTAGAGTGTTAACTCTAGTGTTAATAGTTCAATGTATTGTATCAACTATTTCGTCTATCAGAAAGGACCCTTTATTGTCGAGATTTTAAAATCCCATTTTCACAATACTTAGTGTGAAGAATATAACCTATATTTTCACTTCTTTCAGACATTGTATCAAGTCTAGTTAAGCGTTTAAAATTCTAATCACGCTTTCTTCATTTGTTTTAATTAAAGTTAACTTAACGCGTGGTCCATTTGCATTTGCAACATTAAATCACAATCGAGATTGTTAATTAAATTTTTATAGCCGTTTTCTCAATTAGTAGTATTTCATTTAGTTACCATGTCGAAATTAATTATGTGTGACAATACAAAGTAGATCTGATTCTAATTTGTGTTTAGGTAAGTACTTTTAATTAGTTTAAAAATGCTCTATATTAGATTTCAGTTTTTTAAATATATCAACTAGAATCATTACTTGCATCGTTATCTTAATATACAAGGCTTTTCTTAGACATGCTTTTTCTATTTTCCATACAACACTGTACTGTACTGTAACACCCTTTTGGGAGAGGGATAGCAGGGGTACCTACCACCACGCTTGAAAAACGCAGATTAGTTTTCTATACATGGTATCATGTGTCATAATTAACGATGAAAGAAAAAGGTTCAAACAAAGGTTTAATGAAATTTGACCATTTGATCTAAAAGTTCTTGTAAAATATTCATTTTGTGTTCTATTTTCAAGTTTAACTTTAAATTCTCAATTAACTATTGTTTTTTTTCGATACATTTATGTTAATACGAAGGCTGAAAATTTGTCAATGTTTGTTCAACTTGTCAATTCCAATTTTTTGCTTTCAAACAAAGCAGATAAACTTGTGAACCGTTAATTATTCTTTTCGCATAATGACCTACATTTTGAGCAGAACATGAAAGAATTATCTCAATAATATACAATGGCCATTATATTTCGTTGTTTTAGCACAGTCAAGTTGCAGTACAGAAGTCAAGTTAGTTGACGAATGCACACATAAACAGATAACAAAGACACGAGGTGTTTGAAGTCTGAAGTACGGACTTCAAATTTAGTATGGTTCATACACGGCCACGGGAGGTCACTGGATGCAAACAGCACAGAACCGGCTGTGGCGAGGCTTAGGGGAGGCCTATGTCCAACAGTGTACGTCTATGGGCTGATGATGATGATGTTACACGGCGACTTCTGACCAAAAATTTAACTTCTATATCCCAGTATTCTATAACTGATAATGCAATTAGCACGTCTCATTATCGTGAAACGCTAAAATTGAAACAGTGATCACATTCGCGTCTGTCTTGAGTCTTGACCTACAGATACGACACAATGTGAATAAAATGATAATTTGTATCTTATCGCCAAGAAAGGTGACGCGTGTTATATCGCAGTTTTTTTTCTTTTGTTTTGTGCATTATGTCATTGACGACCTTTTTTGATAACTGGTTATATCTGCACGTTGACTGTCTATGGACAGATTAGGGACGTAGTATCTGGTAAGTATTAATCTTTATACGTAGTGTGGTTGACGAACACATCATCATTAGTCTATACGCGCTTAGTAGTCTATGCTGGACATAGGCCTCCCGCAAAGATTTCCAATGCGTTCCAGGTTGGTAGCGACCTACATCCAGACGAACTCATGTAGGCTTAAATAAGAATCTAATCTGTGGTGAACTGTGCTTAGGAAGAAAAGGTACAGTTCAGTACAGAATTTTATAAGGGGTAGACATTTTTTCGTTGTGAAAGCCTTCTCCAAAATAAATGAAGATCTCGATGATATGGATGGTACATAGGCACAGGATAAACCCTCCAAGTTTGCATTTGCATTTCAAGTCCATCAGAAACGATTATCTTATAAACGGTCAGTCTTAATAATATGCAAAAAATATCAAAAATTCTGTACGCATCTTACGAAATCAAAGTCAACCTAAATACTTCGAATTTACGCGATTCAAAGAACAAGTTTGCATGTGAATTACTCTATATTTAAAGTTTACGGCCTAATTATACGAAGGTGATCCTAACAAGAACTGAGTATTCTAAATACAAATGTATCATTACCATCAGATTTACCTACGGATGAGTTTACTTGTTGGTTCTAGGTGATACGAGGTTTTTAGCGCTGTCCGCAACGTCGTTTGTGTGTACTCTATAACTCGTTTTTTTCATCATCCCTTTAAAAAGGCCTATTTATGTTCTTTCTCAGGGTCTAAAGATTTTCGGTGCAAAATTTCATCAAAATCGGTTGGGAGGTTTAAGCAGGAAAGCATAACAGACAAGACAGACAAAGTTACTTTCGCATTTATAATTTTAGTAGGGATTCTCATTTTCCCATAGCATTTGAGAATCACAAATGGGGACATGCAAATATAGAATGGTAATAGTGATTTTCATGTAGATTCACAGCTGTTCAGCAGACGTTTTATCTGCAACGCATTGTAGATAATATTACATCAATCGCTTGATAAGATTTCACATAATATGTCTGGTTTCTAAACGTTTATAATAACACTAAGTAATTATGGTATAAAAAGACCTTCATAAATGTTGACAGACAGACGACCAGCTGCAAGGTGGACGGATAATCTTGTTAAGATCGCAGGAGCACGCTGGATGCAGGCCGCTACCACCCGTCGCATTGGAAATCTTTGGGGGAGGCCTATGTCCAGCAGTGGACGTCTACAGGCTGAGAATGATGATGATGATGATGATGAAATGTTGACATAGACCTTCATGGTGCGTTATCGACAAAACTAATTTGTGGAACCTGAAAGCTTGCATTAACATTAAATATACTATTTCTGTTGTTGTTTTACGGTGTGCATTGAATATTTGTTTCCATCAACTGCACGCCACTGCCTGATTATTATTTGGTCTGTACCGGTTGTATAAACGTAGGTCACGATGAGGATTACTTAAACTCTTTAAATTCGTTTTAAAGATAATTTAAGAGGTCTTAAAATGTTTGAGAATAAATTGTAACAAAAGCCTCAATTGTACCAAGTAGTTACGGCATATGGCAAACCTACACACGAATTTAATTCGATATATTTGCGCGTACAAAATGTACAATCTTATAATTTGCGGTGTTCGTGAGAAGCTGCCGGATCAATGGGCGAGCGCTTTTGAGGAAGCCTGCGGTCTGAGAATCGGGTAAGGACTCGGTTTTATTGCAGCGGAAAATCAATAAAAATTTTGGAGATTTTATTGGTTTATCTGACCGGAGACGTACGGTGCATGTAGTGTTTGTTTTTTTATGCCTTTGATAAAACAGGAAAGGGGATAAGAAAATAATTTATTCTATACTAAAGTTTATTAACTGTGTAAGTCTTTAGGCCGTAAGTTGCGGCCTCGCAGAGTCCCTTAACAGTGCAGAGGTCCATGAGCAACGGTAACCGATCCCTTACGATTAGGTGACCCGTTTGTCTGCCTACAAGGCAATAAAAAAAAGTAACTGGCTCGATAAAAACATAGCCTTTACCAATTCAAATAAAGAACATTCAGGACATCTTCATTCATTTTGTTCTTCATTAGGTACTTTATTAATTAAGTTATGCTGGAATCCTCTAAGAGCTTCTACGATGGGACAAAATATATTTATACAGTGAAGACTTTTTTTTTTAGTTGGAGAAAATCACCGGATCATCGGGTATGTGGGAGTTGAACCGCACTAAAACCTCCAACTGCTCACACTCAGCGTCCGAACCCCGGCTGAGGCCAGAACCCAGCACGGGGTTAGGAGGGACGACGCGACGCGTTACGCCATCGGCACTCTTTCCCGTCGCGCCGCCCCTGACATTGATGACTTTATCTTATAAAAAGTATATTCAAACTCGCTGTTACGAAACCGAAGTCTAAACTAACAGAGTCGAAAGTTCCCGTTGACTTGTTTCAATGTTCACTAAACAACTCGTTTGTACACTTAATCATAGAATAATTATACTATTTTGTGCCCTAAATAATGGTACTTAAAATACAAAATGAATTGAGGATGTCTTATTGATAACCGCCATTACAACTTATCATTAGGTTACAAGATATTGACGAATGTGAAGAGTATATGTTAACCAGCTGACTGGAGCAACTTCGTCTTCGTCACGAATGAAGAATTCAGAGTGTTTATTTACGATATCATATGAAAACCGCTAAAATTATAATTAATCAGTGTTTCAACTATATCATGCATACACATTACTCTTGAATCACTCCATCTATTTCAAAAAACCGATGGATTGACCGATTTAAATGATTCTGGTGTTAGGTGAAAGGTGATGGTCGTCACGGGGTCCCATTTAAGTTTAGGTTTATATAGCTTCACTACCTAATCCACCTTTATTGTGTGCACCTATATCATTGCACCATTCTATTATTTACCTGATTTTACTGTACTGTACCTACTGTAACAACCCATTACTGCCCACTGCTGAGCTCAGGTCTCCTCCGAAGAGGGGTTAGGCATAGTCCACCACGCTTGCCTAATGCGGATTTAACTATATAGCTACTGCTGATTTTATTATACAGCCACAAATGTTACTAAATCAGGAATGGAAATGGAACTTACAAACTTGACAAGGTCGCTATAATGCACGTAATTTTTATCAGACAATAAAGTATTTTTAAACGAAGATCAAAAGTTGAAACAGATAACTTCGCACAAAATTAACAGAAAAGATAATTACTGCAAATATCACGTTGCTAAGTGCTCTCACGTTGAATAATACGAATATAGTGATAACCCAGATTGTGGGACACTTTACCCACATAATAACAGATTTGATAATTGTGTTAATAATATAATTGAAGAGTTTGGTGCATAGTCCACTTAGGACAAGTTGGGAAACGACCGATTTTGTCATGCATAACTTTACGTAGTTATCCAGTGGTTTAAGTACAAAAGGGTAGCAGATAAACTGAAAACAGTGACTATCATCAATAGTCATAAAATGTGTAAATCAATAATCAAGCGACATTCATCATCATCACCTGTAGACGTCCACTGCTGGACATTGGCCTCCCTCATCGATCGGTCTTGCGCTGTCCGCATCCAGCCACCTCCCGCGGTCCTGACCAGGTCATCGGTCCACCTTGTGGACCACCTTGTGGACCGATGACCTGGTCCCCATCGGCCAGCAGTTCTGCGCACAATGTGTCCTGCCCATTGCCACTTCAAAGATGCAATTCTTTGAGCTATGTCGGTAACTTTGGTCCTTCTGCGGATCTCCTCATTTCTGATTTGATCACGCAGAGAAACCACCAGCATAGCCCTCTCCATTGCTCTCTGAGCGACTCTGAGTCGTCTTACAAGACCCATTGCAAGCGACATTATTGAGCATATAATTTATGAAAATTCTCAGGTCGCGTTGCGTTGCGATAGGCTTGAGTGGGTGTTAGCTTAAACAAAATGTACCTACCTAGGAGATGAGATTTTCGTAAGCTACTCATACAAAAATGACGTAAAAAGTTGCCTTGCGGCCCACCTAATTGTGCGCGCTAATTTACAGTTCAGCTTTATAGGTTTAGCAGCAAAAGAACTAAAATTTGACGTCAATGACGACCTTCATAAATGTAATTTATTTAATTTACCTAAATATGAAATACCAAGAGCCACTGCCAAACACGATCAGGGCAGGAAGTGTTAATACCAGAACGTAAATTAAATCGTAAATAATAACTCCACAATGTTGCCTGGTGTTGTGAAATTCGACGAAAATCCAAGGTTGGAGTGTTGCCATTGTTAAACTTGTACAATAAAACTGTCATTTCGCTTGGGGGTGTTCGAATTTAAAAAGACGGAGGTGTAAGGAGTTCCGTACAATTTGTACGTGGACACGTTTTGTGAAACCAAAGGTACTACATTTGGTTCATTAGATCATTTTTCGTAATCGAAATTTGAAAACACAGACGTGTGATTTTCAGAATTACTGAAGGCTTTAAAATCCTCCGCAAAATTGAAGTAGTGCTAGCACATTCTATGTAAATTGACGCTAGATGTGTATTTCAAACATTATGACAATCCTCTTAAGACCATCTTGGAGGACGTCTGTTTGTTAACTATAAAACTACATAAAAATGTGGAGATACTTTTAAGAACTACCACACTGCTACTTATAAAACCACACGAGAACTCTAAAATATAAAGTATTGTTGATTTTGAGCCTAAGGCTTATAAGGTCCCAAGAAGTGAATGAACGAAATGACACCTCCAATTTTAATTGTCTCCGAAAGTTATTGTCAGAAATATGTATAAAAAAATAATATCTTTTGTGATATAACGGGGACATATGCGAGCTTCTATAGTTTTTGAAGAATTGTCGTGACAAATTTTCGGTTTCTGCCTTCAAGCATTTCACTTGAAAGCGATTTCGACAATGGCTTTGAATTTAAAAAAATATAATAACTGCACAGGTATATTTTTGGCCTATATTTCTTAATATCTCTTTATTTTGTCTTCTCGTAGGTATTACTTCTGTAAAACTACTTTTGATTTTCCAAATATTAATGCAAAATTTTTAGGACAATAGTTGATAGCTTATCTTCTTGGTAGTAATGAAAATCTACAATTAAGCACACAACACAAAAAAACTTTTAATGTCGTATTGGAATTCCAAAAAATACACTATGCCTTTGATGTTACGCCTTCACTTTAAATAAGTTTTTCAACGCCAAACAATTTTCAATTAGAACTAAAAATTAGTCTTCAAATTAAACAGTATATTCCAAATACACTAGAACAACGCGAATGCAAGTCAACTTCCCTACTTTAAATGCAAGAGATACATATCAAAATTTGATGGAATTCGACAAACTCAATTTCCCGCCAAATAGGTTACTGGCGACATTGGGTCACCGTCGAATAATTGTGGAGGGACTGTCCACGCAAATCCCAACGCTGGGCACAACTTTATCAGTCAAATATACGACTTAATCCTTGGGAATATGAGCCAATATTGTCTGATACTAAATGTAGATGTTTTACTACTGATTATGCCAGTCGAATTTGTTACTTAAGTCTTAACGATAAGAGTCAATATTGTTTGATGGTCTAGTCAAGTGAATGTTTACTGATAGTTCTAGTTTTATAGATTTCCTAGACGCAAATGAGGCTAAAAGTTATCATAATGTTTTATTGATGAAGAAGATATTATTGTTATGTGCGGAAATTGTATGTGTGCTTGACGCGTAATTATAATTTTGTAATTAATAAGACATGTGTAGGTATTAATTTAATTTAAATGTTGTACAAATCCCATAAACCGACAACTATGAGCCGACTATAAAAGAAGTAACTGTTAAATTTCATGTAAATGTAATGTATTATTATTATAATGTATTATTTATTCTGGGTAGATCATTCTTCTTACTTGAATATTAATAGATAAAAAGTATATTAAAATTTTAATAGTTTTCACAACTCTGTTATACGACACTAGGCTTCAGAACATTTAAAATTATGTGTGTTTGTGTTAATAATAGTTAGTAATATTTCATTGAAAAATAATAATTTTAAAATACCACTGGTGGCTTGGGTCGTAGACACCTCCTACATTGACTACCTATAGAAGAAAAAAAAACATATGAAATTAAAAAAAGACATGCCCGCTGAGTTTCTTGCGCCGGTACTTCTCAGGACGGAGGCGTAATTTTAGCGAACTAGTGGTAGAACTTTTGATTTTATTTTTGGCATTCTAAATGTATGTGTGTCCACATCTAATTTGAAATAAATGATTTGACTTTGACTTTTAAGTTAATGCATTTTTCTTAAAAATAAGTGAATATAGATCCAGATATCCTTGGACTTATAAGTTTTTACCTGCAGGTCATATAGTACAAACTTCCAAAAATAAAAGTATACTTACTTAAAATCCTATAAAATACTTTAACGTTCAGCGACAAAACACATTTTGGTATCAATTAAAAAGTAGTTAAGTATTAAGTAATAAAAACCATACTTAAGTGACCGAAAATACGTCGTTAATTGCTATATTATCTTCAAATCGAATTCAATACGAATAAACGCGGTGGGTCTAAGTAATAAAAGTTTTGATTTGATTTTGGAATGATTTTATTGTTTTGTTTTAAAACGTAACCGCGAATTAAGGTCTTCGAAAGATATCATTCTGATTTGGTATGGGTTTCTGTCCGCAGTGTTCCCGGAGCAATACCTTGGATTTAAATGTCTCCCTTTAAGAAAAATCCCGTGTAGTGGGTAAGTCTTACGTGCAAGGCGTTAGACATTAAATTGAATTAAGAAAAAGTATCCATCCATTAATTCTTCTTCTTCTTTCTCCTCGCCTTTTCCCGTTATATGAGGCGGCACTTCTTCCGCTGTTGTGCATCGTCCGGTGACAGACCTTTCATGTCCTTTTGGACACTTGTCATCCAAGTCGTTTGTGGTCTACCTCTCCCTCTCCTTCGCGTTGCCATGGAAAGACACTTTTTCACGACATGATCGTCGGATCTTCGCAACACGTGGCCGAACCATCTCAGCCTTACCTCCGACAGTTTTTCCGACATAGGAGCCACTCCAAAACTCCCTCGCACATACTCGTTGTGGACGCTCCATATCGATCCAATAATTAATAAAAGAAAATAACCATCGTAAGTATACCTACTTAGGTGTACCTTCTTATTGATTAAATCATCGGAGAAGAATTCATCGTTTGAACTAGGAACGAGTAGTTTTAAATCCATCTAGAAAATACATAAATAAATTAAGTCTCCTGTCTGATTTAAGATTTACCAGCTCACACAATCAATTCTCTTAACATCAATGTTCACAGACGCGTCATAGCCATCGATCCCGAATTAATGGATTCCTCTGTCGCAAGCCCGACGACTTTTATAGTGCATTAGCATATTTTTATGATTCCTTGCGGTAGAATTAAAGTTTAAAAATGGTAAAAAAGTGATCCACCTCATTGCGATACAGTCATAAGTCGTAAAATATTGTTTTACGATCATAAAGATTGCGTCTAATAAAAATTGTTCGCGCAAAGTCGCCGGCTCGATAAATGTTGGGGCGATGCGGCAAGTGTAACTTGAACTGCGCTTTTAGTTAAGCACGTGCCGAATTACATTTTTTTCTTCAATAATTATTATAGAGGTAGAATAGTAAACACTGGTGTCATTCTAAAATACGAAGTAATATTTCGTAGAAAACTTAAATCTTAAAGATCAAACTAAAGTTTTATTTGAACGAAAAGGCAATCTGGCATTTTGCATTGCTCCTTCGTTTCAATTGATTAGGATCTTAAGTAGGTATAATATAGCCTTTTTAGATAAGCGAACTGTCTAAAACATTATGACTAATTTTAATTTAGAACTATTACAGCCTACACTCACGAATATCGTAGTTATCTATTAGTGAACTGATTTTCGGTTCAATAGATCCATAGAATAACTTTCGTCACAAACACATTAATTCACTATTACATTATTGCCCACTGCTGGGCTCAGATCTCCAACAGCTGGGACACATCACAATTCCCACAAAGTGGCCAGCAACGCGTTGATACTCATGGCTCTATAAAAAATGGTTTAACATATCAGACTATGCGTTCTTGATGTGATTACACAAGGGTGGTCGAATCTAATGTATTGTAAGAATGGTTGTAAAATATGAATAATATCATAGTTTTACTACTTTGCAGTTTTTCTTAACGAGCGCTTGAATTAAATCATGCGTGTTTATAGTTGTGAAGTTGTGTTTTGATAGGAATTGCCATTTTTTGTTACGATTTTTTCTTTTAATGTAGGTAAAGCCAACCAATCGGCAATCGTAAGTAATGTTAAATTAATTGTTTTATAACATTCCCTTAGCCTGTGTTAACAAGGCGAGTTGAGCTTGTTAATCTGACATGCAATAAAAAGGTGTATGAGTATTTTACTTTATTTTTACTTTTTTAAAATCAATGTCCGTGGTGCTTTTCTCAATTCTGGCGTAATGCTTTTTCAATCTTATTTTATTGTCTCCCGCTTTGCGAGAAGGGAAGTCGAAACTCATGTTTTCCTACTCCTTCTATCATCTTCTGATTTACCGTTGCGGGGCCCAAGATAAATTAGCTTTCCCTCGGGTACCTGGGCTTCACTGCTCAGAGTCATTACGATGGTCGCCGCTGTCATACCACATACACACGAGTTACAGTGGGAATGAGAGTTGGGCAAATACCTGAAATAATGAACTTCAATTTGTTTCATATTTAAATAGCTTTGAGTTGTAAAAATTGTTTTAAATTGCAGAATAAGATATCGAAATGACACCCGCGCTGTCCCGTTCCCCCATTAGCATAAAATAATTAAAACTTAACGTCATATAAAACCTTTGTTTAATCGAACCGTTTTGTTTTCGGACTTATTGGCCTGTCTGTTAATTAATTAACTGTCTAGTTTGAAATAATTATGGTATTGTAATAACTTTACTGCGGTGTTTCTTGGCAGGGGAAAATTATTAGGGTTTTTATTTTATTTTTGTTTGTTTACGTCTTATACTTATTTGTTATTCTCATTCTACACTTTTTAAATTTGTATTGTCAAAATAGGTCATATTATGAAAAAAATAGAGAAAATTTAAGTAAAATACC
Organism: Trilocha varians; assembly: GCA_030269945.2. NCBI lineage: Eukaryota > Metazoa > Arthropoda > Insecta > Lepidoptera > Bombycidae > Trilocha > Trilocha varians. Next base: position 7,877,910 of record AP028273.1, on the reverse strand, counting down.
TAGGTTTTAATGTAATATTGTGAACTTCTGTTCTCACGCTCTTTATAAATTTTAGTTCCTGTCCCCAAACCAACCCCGACAATAAAGGCAAACAGTACAAAAAAAATAACAGTTAACACAACTACAAGTTGCAAACATTCTCGAACATACGTGAATACCAAGATGGCGGTTAAAACTGTCTCATAATACGCGTCGATACATATCACTCACAATGTAGACAACTCAATGCGGTATCGGATTATCTCGTAAACTCACTAATTAGTTCAAGTGTTTAAGTGTACACACGGACGCGACCGTCTGCTAACTTGAGCTAAAAAATCATTTTAAAGAAAACTTTAAATACAAGCTTTTAGAACCTGTAGGTATCAGTAGAGTGCTAGCCAAAACAAGTAAAATGCCCAAACAGATCTATCTACAGGAGTTCGTATGACCACGTTCTGAATACATCATCAGATCAGCGCCATTTTGTTATATTATTGCATTGTCGCATCTGCGTGCAAAATGTCAGCTCAATCAGAAACTTCTGGAAATTGGGAAGTTTGTCAAATTTAGCTACCAAGATTCCACTCGAACTTACATAGTTAGATTCAATTGCAAGTTAATATAAAGTTTTTAAAAATGTACTGAACTAGAACTCATTACTGCTGGGCTCAGGACTCCTCGGTAGGGGTAGTTAGAGGCGCGCAGTCCATATTAGCAAATACACATTGCGTACCCTAACCTGTCAAATTATGTTTAAAAATAACAATAAAAATTTATTAAATGTTGTATGTTTAATAGAAATGGACTTGTAATTCTTATTATTTACATCTATTGAGCATAAAAGTATAATTAAATGGATTGTAAGATGTAAATTTGTAAATGATCAGGTTTTACATTTCTGCATACCCTGACCAAAATGTGCATGCACGCCACTGAGTAAGTCCACCACGCATGAAACATTGATCCGAACATCGACCAACTTAAACTAGTAGCGAAGAGTTGATTACCTAGAGAGGGAAAAAATAAGAAAAAATAAGTACCTATTTCATTTTCATTTAATTATCATGAGCTACTAAAATATAGAATTTTGTTGTTTTTAGTGTAGGTACGATGGGGAATGAGAGAAAAAAACTTGTCACTGGATGTCTGGGTACATCCCATCTAATCTCGGATCAAAAGTCCTTTAAATTGAAAATTATATTAACTAAATACTGGACGATCATTCGAGTCGTGTGTCCAAATTCTTTGCTGTTAGTTTAACTAATAAATAAGTAAATAAAATGCACTAAACAAGAAGTAGATTTACCGTGAACCAGAGATTATTCAATTAACAAAATTTCAACGGAACTTTTGCGTTATTCTTTGCTTATATCTTTTAATTTAATTAGGATTAGAAATGAGGGTTTTATTTATTTCTTTTTTCATATTTATGTCATGTCGAGTATAGAACAAAATGTTCTAATTGAAGTAAATCACTTTAATTCGTTATTTTGAAAACAATTCAAAATACACTATCCGGCTGCGGAAAGCATTCTCTTCTGCTTTCCGCAGCCGGATAATGCATGTTTACCGAGCCCAATGACTTGTACTTCAAACCAAGTTTGCAAAGAGTTGTTAAAGGTTCATCGGGTCGTTCGACGATCCCTTACATTGCAGAAGTCCTCGAGCAACGGTAACCACTTACATGACAATAATAAAAACACAAAACAAAACGTAGATAAGTTTGTAAGATCCTCATATTTTCAATAACATCACAAAAATCTCGACTTCGAACAGCGAAAAACATTAAAAATTCATATCACTCTTCAATTGTATAGACAGAGTAACGAAACCATTCGCAGTAGGATGTGGCAATCGTTTAGACACTCGTGTGCGTGTAATTGTGGCATTGTTTTATATCTAATCGACGCTTAATGTACACAGATGTCCGTCTGTCTGTCTCTCAAACGTCCGGTGTCGAATTCGCGATATAGTTTCGGAGAATGACCGCTTCTTGGTACGTTTTGTATAAATAAGGCAGAGGTGAGAGGAATTTTAATGAGGGGTTTGGACGTAGGTGTGACCTGACATTGTAAAAGTCCATGAGTGTCGGTAGCTACTTATTATAAAGTGGGCTGTATGCCCGACAACCTACGGATTAAAAAAAACTGCGAAGAAAAGTTGGCAAGAAGCCTGCTTGGTGTTAAAACTGCTGAAAGTTTTTTGAAGTAGCAAAACACGTGAGAAAACTTGTTCCTAATGTTATCTATTTATCTATACTGCTTACAGAGATTCCTCTTGTCTCCAAAATACATTGTGGAGTCATTTTTGCGTCTACTACGGAATTCCATCTTTTTTTACTTTTAAATCCTTTTTTGACATTCCAAAATAGTCTTATCACTGACTCTTTAAAAAGCAGTTCTACATTTGAAATTTGCACAAAATAGTCATAAAGTTCAGATCAATTCGAGTAACTTTAAACAGTATAAATCGTAAAATTGATTATATTTTATTACAAAATCCATAAATTATTAATATAATCGAACTTACATTACAGCATATTTGCATATTCATAAACATTTTCACATGAAATCTCATAAAATATAATATAATAACGACACAATGAACAATAAATAAATATTAAATTTATTGTTATTACAGATTTTCATTTCATAAATTACTAATTAATTGAATTTCAATTAAATCGGGCCAATAATATGCATTCAATTAGAACAAGTAATTATGTGCATATTTTAATTAAACAATTAGTAGGTATTATTTACATAAAATTGTAATTCATTTTCTTTTTATATAATTTATTGTGATTTCATGTTAGTTATTTTATTGTTTAATGTAAAAGTTTCAATAGTTTCAAAACAATAATGTCGTAAAAATATCTATATTGTTAGAACGAGATGGAGGAGATACATTGCTTTTCAGTTGAAATACTTAAAGTAGTTAGTTGTTACTTTACTTTAGGTTCTTAAATTCGGAATAAATATACGCGGACATTCGTGCCAATCATAACATTGTTGATAGATCGTAAATATTTTTGTGTTTTTTTTAATTATCAAGTAGGTTGACGAGACAACAGGCCAACTAGTAAGTTACTACCATCGTGGACCTCTGATGTGACTTCTAATTTCATTTTTGTAGACATGATGTTTCCCGTTTTAATTTGACGTAGCTTAGTTTTTAGACTGATTTGTATGAATCTTTTCCTCTGTATTCTGCGCTCAAAGTCCAGATGACAATAAACTCGATTTCCATATTCAAAACAAAAGGTGTTGCCATAATAAAAATCGATATAATTCTATGAATCGTTTAGCATGGTAATGAGATACGTGCATGCGGATCATCGTCTCGTAACGTGTAAAAATAATATATGTGCATGGAATTTATATGATCAACGACGCGGTGGGTCGATGTCTAAGATGTACTATGATCAGATGGGATTACAACAAAGCAAGATGACAAAGAGTGGCTGCAATATATAAATTCTGCAATGTCAGCGTATTGGGGTCCGTCTAATACAGGACTTGTTAAACTTCGTTTAAAAAGGGTCATGACATAGCTCTTAGGGAACACCTAGGACGGGAGTCAATATCGGAACTGCAGGCTCATGGGTGACGATACCCACTTATCATCAGGCTTGTCTGCAGTTAAAAAATTATTTAAAGCTGAGCTCGATACATGTAAGAAAACAAAAAACAAACAACTGCCGATTTTGTTGCGGTTTCTAAAAGATGGAGTGGTTCAAGACGAACCATTAAATGTATGAGAATTCATGCATAGGTAATAAAGTAGATAAACACTGGTAATTTTTTAGAGGTTTTTGATGTGACACGGTTATCTGTAATTACATCGCAAACGCTCTATGTATATGTATCCCCGTTTCTGACGCAGACGAAGTTGCGCTGGTGAACTGGTGTAAAACAAAAATAAAAATGCTGTTAAAATATACAATAAGACTTTAATGTTAACGATTTAAGTAAGTTAGCAAAGGAAGCCTTAACAGATTGGTTAACCGACCTCCTCCACTAATTATTTTTCAATTAATATTCTAATTTAAATAAGCAATAAAGTTCAAAATTAAATGTCGTATTGTCATTAGCTTATATGGCTTCTGCGGTTCATTTGAACCAATATTCATATTATTTTATGTGCCGCTAACAAATTGTGATTGTAGATAATATGCTGATAATCTTCGACCAAATATGTTATCGAACAAAGCGTTTGCGTTTGGTGGTGATTAGTGCTATTTACACCTTCTAATTGTATATCTGGTTATGTTTCATCGAAGTTGATAATGTAACTGACATTGTAACTTATTATGATTGAGAATTGATTAACGAGTAAGTAAACTATTAATGACACATTGTTATATTATTGAAGACACCTTTTCACTTAGTTGTCTAGTTATTAGTGACAATAGCTTGGCTGGACAGGTCTATAGAGTGATAAAGAATTATCATTAGGCCGTAGACGTTCACTGCTGGTCAGATGTAGGCCCCTTGGGATTGACACGTAAGCCTTGGAACGTGTCGCTTGAAAGGTCCTTAAATTCTGTCATAACTTAGGCAATCTGGTAAGCGATGTTATATTAAAGATAGACAAGTTCTGTAGGTAGACAGTACTGGAACATTTATGGTCCCCATAATTTCCTGGACTGTAGAGGCCCGTTTTGCCCGTCTGTCCCTGTTTACAGCCCGTCACTTAAAGTATGCCATTGTCTGCCCTTAAATTTGTAAGTCTATATAAGGGTGGGATCTAACGTTTGCATTTTGAACTACTGTTTATTTAGAGAATGACAGCTCAAATGTCATTCAATTTGTGCTCATAATTTAGTTAAAGGTTTGACATTTACGAAATGGGACGCTATACGCTTGAACGAAATTGGGAAATATTGAAAAGTTACTTCCAAAGTGGTGAGTCTTCAGTCCAAACTGTAAGAAATGTGAAAAAAAATCCATAAAAATGATTGTCCTATGTCAATAAGCAAAATTGTCGCATCTGGGGGTCGGAAAATCCACACGTCACCATTGAGAAGCCAATGCACCCACAAAGAGTTACGGTTTGGTGTGGGTTTTGGTCCGGCGGCATCATTGGAAAATGAGCATGGAGCCGCCGTTACGGTTAATGGTGAGCGTTACCGTGCCATGCTCAACGAATTTTTGTTTCCAAAAGTTGAAGAGTATGACATGGACGACATTTGGTTTCAACAGGATGGCGCAACATGCCACACAGCCAACATGACAGTCGAAAAATGAAAAAATGCAAACTTTATATGGCTCACCCCTTACTTACCTATTTTTAAAACAGTAGGTACCTACAGTATGCCTATTCCTAAAACTCGGAATAGACACACAGGTTTCGATGCGTTTTTGAAATAGATAAATGATTTAAGAGAAAGGAAAGCTGAGCTAGCAGCAGCAATTTACACCCGTCTCTGTTTGACTTAATACAACAATAATACACATTATTATTATATAATAGTTTGCATCATCGATTGTTCAATATAGTATGACAGTAGTAAATTTGTTAGTAAACAGTTGTCTAGTACGATGGTAGTACGCTTTATACAAAAATTGTTTTGTTTCTATTGTTAGTATTATATTTACAAACAAAGTATTATTTTTAAATAAATATAAATTGTTTTTTATATTTTGAATTTTTTTTTATATTGCGTGATAGATAAACGAACCTACGGCCCACCTGATGGCAAGCGGTCACCGTCGCTCACGAACCTCTGCAATGCCAGGGCAATGAGGGGCTGTTATCTATCGCCTACTGATACAGGACTTTTCTTAAGCCTCGTTTAAAGAGGGACATGTCATAGCGCTCCGGGAACACCGCCTGTATGTCATAAGCCCTATAAGTAGGTACACGATGTCTATTAAATATCTATTAAAGAAAGCCAGTATAATAAAGCCTACGTACTTACTATAAAGTCTAATGATTACCTAGAAGATTGCACAATGTGGGCTTGACTAAACATTTCAATATAATAATTATTTTATTGTATTTGAAATCGCTTTTCTTTCGCCAATTCCCAGGATGGTTGCTAAAATTTCAATACTTTTTCCAGCACCTTTAGTAACATATACATACACTACATATTTCAATTATTCTACACACAAATCGTATTTATTCTTCAAATGGTAAAACCCAGTTATCGAAGGTAGAGGCAGGTGGTTTCATGGCTGCAGTAAAGGCTTTCATTGCCCCGTTAGCTGGAGCCTTAAATTTTACAACATTTTACAGTCGCTCAACGAAATGCACGCTCTTAAACTATATTTCATCTCTAATTATGGAGTTCATTTAAGTCGTATTTTTATGTGAAATGAATTGCGAAAATATGTTGAGAAATAAGTGTTATTGTTAAAGGATAAAGTTTTGGGTTTAATAGCAAATCTAGGGGATAGTGAAGTATTTGAGTTTAGTATTGTCATCAAATAAGATCAATCTAAATTTCGTAATTCTAATTCATAGGAAAAAAGAAGCATTCAAAATTAGTGTCTGTAATTAATAAAAATAGGTATAGTAAGAAACAATAAAACCTCATCAGGTTGCATAGCTTTCGCCATTTTATAGTGAACTCTACTCTAAGAAAATAAGTTATGTGTTTTCCCAATAAATAAAATAAATAATACTATTGTGAACATTCGCACCATACATATAAACTTCCGCAACTATAAATGAAGGCGTTTCTCTTAATAAATAAAAGAAATAAGTACACAATAAATTCAAACAAATGTGTGAAAAAAAACAAATAGAGGTGTAAATTATATGTATTAATGTATAATTGAAATGAACAATGATACTGTTTTTGTTAATGAGGTTGTTAGGAAAATTTACTATTATTTAATTGTATTTAACTCCTGATAGTCCAATATCGTTATATTAACCCTTATCCAAATTAAGTATTATGTTATCAAGAGTATTAATGTAGAAGTAAATGTAAACTTTTTGTTTTATTCCAATCGGACTTTTCGTTTAGAAGTTATCACGAGTATAAAACGCAATTAATATGTGGGTGTACAGCGGGCGGCCCAAATAATAACGCGACGGCATTGCGAGTACTGTTTGAACCCCTTTGTGACGCAGACGAAGTTGCGGGGGTCATCTAGATTATCATAATAAGTATTATAAACTTAAAACATTTTATAATAGGCCTATTTTCAGGTCTAATATCCTTCTAAGTGATGTAGTCCTCCTACATGACAGGTCCAAACGAGGCTTAAAGAAAGTTCTTAAAGGTAGGCCGTAGGCAGCGGCCTCGCAGTGTCTGCTGACATTGCAGAGGTCCATGAGCAACGGTAACCACTTACGATCAGGTGACCCGTTAGCTCGTCTGCCTATAAAAAAGCAGAATTGAAAGATTGAAAACACTCAATGCAATTTTCACTAAACTCTCGTTCTCTTGTCGAAGCTAGAGAGGTAAAACATGTCCATTACAACAAATAGCCATTTTCTAATCGCACCCCCATATTTCTAGTCACAAACATAAAACAACATTTTACTAAAGTAAATAAATATCTATTTACCAATACGTGACTCTCACATACAATGTACAAGACAAACCCGCATACGACTTGGCAACTGTAAAAACTGGGCAAAGTACCCTATTGTTTATTGCAAGGAGGCGTAACATTCTAAGCAAGTGTAGTCCAATAATGGCTCTACTTGTGGTCCTTATTGCGTAACCTTAAGGTCTATTATTGTGTGTAAGTGCGTAATGTGAGTGCGCAAACAGGAGGAGCTATGTTGGCAGTTATTAATGATAGTAACAGTATATAACTGTTGTTTTATTGCTTGTTTTAGTGATGCTTTAGACTTTAGAGTAGGGTGAAGGGTCTATGTAACTACTACCATAATAATAGGAGTAAAATTGCAGGTAAATTAAAAATTAATAGTCGTGGTGGCCGAGTGGTTGAAGCGCTTGCCTTCCGTACGGGAGGTCGCGGGTTCAAAACCGGCCGGCTTGTATCTCTAAATATTAATATAAAAAAGATTTATGTGCAATTTTTCACAACACCGCTGGCTAAAAACGGTGAAGTAAAACAACGTGAGGAAACCTGCATGTCGGAAAAGGGTTCTAAAAATCCTTTGAAGATATATGAAGTCCCCAATCCGCACTAGGTTAGGCATAGTCCACTACACAAGCGTAGTGGACTATGCCTAACCCCTCTTCGGAAGAGACCTGAGCTCAGCAGTGGGCAGTAATGGGTTGTTACAGTACCTACAGTAACAAAAGCCAGTAGATCATGATAGATTGTACTTAAATGTATTAAGCAGATACTTATTCGTTTTGTATTATTAATAAAAAGTTGAACTTAGAGTTTCGAAAAAAAAATATCATAATGATTTTCGATAGTGTAGATATAAAACATTTTGTACTCAAAATAGGATGATTTTAAACTAGAGGACATTTTATTCATTAATATAAACATTAAATCATTAAATCCAATTAAATGTGTCAGAACCAATTGGAATCAATTAACCACTTAAAACATTGTAAACAAACAATATCCTAGACAAAACGAAAATTTGTAAATAATGATTAACAATTAGTTATTCATTAATTGCCGCCAGTATTAAAAGCATTAACTATTGTAATAATTAATTGTAAAGATTCATAAAATTAATAAAATACATGAAAGAGGTGGAATAAAATAATGTTTTATCGACCTGCAAACGTCAATACTGGTCTTCAAGGTTTCTCATGATTGATCATGCAACGAAAGTGTCGTGAAGGGCAAATCAAATGCTTTTGAAGTTAATTTATGCTATTCTTTCTATGAAATTATTTTTAGCTAAAATGATATCTGTAGTTCTCTAGGGGGTGGCGCGACGGGAAAGAGTGCCGTGGGCGTAAAGCGTCACGCCGTCCCTCATAACCCCGTGCTGGGTTCTGGCCTCAGCCGGGGTTCGGACGCTGAGTGTGAGCGGTTGGAGGTTTTAGTGCGGTTCAACTCCCACATACCCTGCCCGCGGGGCTGGCGGGGATCCAGTGATTTCCTCCAACTAAAAAAAAATACTGTAGTTCTCTTCCACCAAAAATATTCAGCTGTTGAGACCTAAGAGACCCTTTGGTTGTAAAGTCTCCTAAAGATACGGTTATGAAAATAATTTATGTCCCTGAATTCGCATTTTTAAGGAATCAATCGTGTATATTTTTCTCATTCATACTTGAAGAAATTAACACGTTATACCGCAATGAGTAAAACAACATGATTATAGTCAAAGCACAACACAAAAGTCCCGCAAGAGATCTAATAGAATTCGTAATGTTGCATTTCCACATTCCAACTATTATATAAGTCAGCCGTCAACGTCTATTGTTTAGAAGGTACGTGAGTTGGACGTTGGCGAGGCAATGTGTAAACGCGGCATATTGCAACAAAAGTATAATATAAAATTTTAATAAAATATGAAAATAAAAAGGGACCTACTACTGTTGTCACAGACTCGATTTCAACTTAAAAAATGAACTAAAAAAATTGACACTATGCTTAACCTAAAAAGGGCATGTTGCACCAAAACACACCCAATCGTGTATTCTCTTTTAAAATCGGCCAAAAGAACAATAAAACATGTCACACACATGCTTTGCCGCTCGTAAAATACATAATGTATTTAACAGCCACACGAATAGACTTCGTGATGAAGGTATAACATGCAATCATTTTTTTAATTATTCCGCCATCTTGGTTTTCGTGTTGTCACGCCTCTTTTCACAGTAAAACAGAATAGTTTACACATGCTTGCGATAATTTTTTTATGGCTCATTTCGTGTGAAAAGATATTGCTTTCTGTAAAAAGTAATAAAGTTTTATGCTAGTGTTATAGTTGGAGTGATAAACAGTAATGTGTTTTTCATACATGAGTGGTCTCACACGTAGATTGGTAAAGACCAATCGGCGTTACTAACTGAAAAATGCGCGATTTGAAAATTTAATGTAATCTACTTATAGTCACATCTATATCTTATAATGTTTTAAACTGAAATTGATAGGTACTTAACTCTTAATTGAACGCATTTACAACTTGGTCGAGTGTTCGGGTGGCGTCTTGTGAGTTAAATTTGACCAACTCCTCGGTATTCCCTGAGCGCTATGACTTGTCCTTCTTCAAACGAGGCTTGAGGAGGGTCCTTAAAGTTAGGTCGTAGGTAGCGACCCCTCAGTGTCCCCTGGCATTGCGGGGGTTCATGAGCGACGGTAGCCACTTTCTATCGGGTGGGCCGTTGGCTCGTCTGACTACATCGCAATAAAAAATAATAAAAAAAACTTCCCAGATAGATCTGTCGCGTTGGTTGTTTTATCTTCGCTAGTACTTACTACACGATATCCTGGATCTTAAAGAATGTATTTAAAGTGCCTTTAAATATAAATAAATAAATTTACGCGCTTGCCTTCAACCCTCGGCTTTGTCTTGCCTTGCTTGGCTTTTACCTCTAAATTTTAATGTTAAAAATATTTACCTATGTGCAATTTTTCGCGAAAGTAAGTAGCGAAGGAAACATCGTCAGGAAACTTGCATATCAGATAAGGATTCTAAAAATACTTCAAAGATATGTGAAGTCCCCAATCCGCATAGGGCAATCGTGGTGCACTAACCCCTCTTCGGAGGAGACCTGAGACTAGCAGGCAGTAATGGGTTGTTACAATACAGTACAGAGCTAATATTTTAGCCTTAGACTATTCAAAACGTTCACGGAAGTAGTATTACAGCGTATTGTTGGTAATATCTTATCGTACTTCCTGCGCAACGTGGCCGAAGTCACGCGCGCCGGTACAATGTTACGTTGAGTGCGACAATGGGTCTTTGTGGGCCCGGAACGTTCAATGACTTACTGTTGGGTCGGAAGAAAGGTCATCTTGGTTGTGTTTTGGCATGAGCTAATAATTATTGTGAGTACTGTCGTGGATTATAATCTAAATTTAAGGACATATGCAATCTTTACTAAGCCGTGGAATGTGTTTTAGAAATTGGGAAACTTTTGTATTGAAATTGGTTTAAGGCCTTTATTGCGAGCTACCATTCCGGCACTGTAAATTTTTCTGGTCTCTTTCAATGTCTCTGGTCTATTTTTTTTCAATTGTATCTGTAACAACTAATTACTCCCCATTGCTGGTTTAATCCTCGAATGTGCAGGATTCCTCATGATGTTTTCCTTCACCATTTCTAATGAATAATTTACTCAGAGAAAATCATGTGGGTGGAAAAATACTTCGTGAAGATTTTATTGCATTCAAGAATTTTTCTATCTAAAGTCAGTAATAACAAGTCACTCTATCAAATCGGAATAAAAACTTTCTATTCCCACGTTTCAATCGACTTTAAAGTGAGTTTCAGTAGTAGCTCTGTATTTTTGAAAAATGCAAACAAAACTCCTTGAAGTTAACATTCTCGAACAGTCCTGCAATAAACGTCCATAAACAACACAATTCGAAATTCAGAAACGGAACGCATCCGACCGTTAGTTTTTCGCGCGTATCACGACCTGGCCGAAGTTGCGTAGGCGTTAGAGAAAAAAAAGCGGTTCTATATTCAAAGTTGTCTCGGCGGCCAATAGCAAGAGCGGTAGGCGGGGCGCGACGGCGCGATTGGACGCGGGCACGGTTGCACCACACGTACTAACTGATGGATCGTTCGATTACGTTTATTACCGCGAGGTTAACTGTTCAACGATATCTAAAAACGTTTGTCAGGTAACCGGATGTTCTGTTTTTTCTAGGTTGAGCGTTGTTTGACTTGTGTATGATAACTGGGAAAGTAACCAAAATTGGTTTGTTTGTGTCAAGTATGCAGCCAAAATTGAGCGATGGGTTGTTTGTATTGAAAGCTGTTTTGTTTACTTTTCATTATTGTCTGATATTTTAAGGAGTAGTTATGGAGAATGGTGAACTCGAAGACGGTTGAGTATCAATCACCCACGTCAAGGTGTTATTTCAAGTCTAATTTAACCAGCAGACGTCGGTGAAGTCTTAATACTTATAAAAAACTTTGCGAAGTTTTACTATTTTAACGAGCAGTAAAATGATTTGATATCTATTTTGAATCAATAAAGAACTTCTTTTATAGCATGAAGTAATTAACAAAGGCCTTGTTGTAATAAAGTAATACATACATTTCTTAACGATTGGTAGGGTTCTATTCTACGCCTACCTATTAAGACTCGTATCATGAGCAATTATGGTGAAATTACTAAATTTGATTAACCACTTAACTGGAATCAGCAACAAAATTGGTTTGTTTACTTTTGCCAAGTCTGTGGCAGGAGCCAAAATTGAGCACAGTTCAAAAACTTGTTTTATTTTCATTTTTTAATCGTCTAATATTTTATGGATATAATGTATTTTCGCTGAAAATGCAATACAGCGTAATTTAATAATAAAGCTTTATAACAATATTAGGTTTTATTAAAAATCTAAATTAAAGATGAAAAATGTTTTAAAAAATACGCTCAAACGCGGTAGTGATTCCGAACGAAGTTCCCAGTTTCGCGATCTAGCGAAAAGAGACGTTCCCAGCTGAGTGGTTAACTATTATTAATTGGTTCTTGTAATAGTTGAAATTTAAACATTCCTCGATATCCTGTCCTGTCTCATCTCATCGTCTTGTACCTAATTGTATATGTATTTGTTATCATCTAATTTGAAGCACTAAGATTTAACTTGATAGAGTTTGATAGGAGACCTAAACAATACGTTACAATGGTAGAAGAGTTACTTTTTCTCACAAATTAGCCTTGATGATATTCTAACATGATTTAAGTATCCTAATTTGCAGTAAAGCTTTAACAAGATAGGTAATCACAAACATAATTAAATGTCACGACACTTAGGTGTTAAAAAAGTGATTATTAACATAGCTACTGGTCTCTCGCTAATTGAATTCTAAACGTTAAGTCATAGGTTAACAATATTGACCGTGATAAAACGACTGACACAAAAACTTTTATTACATTATTAATTTACAAAACGTACTTTATTTTAGGTTAATTTATGATACTCATAAAACGAAACCAATGAAAAACATTGTTTAAAATTAACTATCATTAAAGACAGTGTAACCGGACGTAAATAACATAAATAAATGAACTAATAAAATTAAATTTAAATTTATGTTCCTAAGTGCTGTAATAACAAATTAATAGAACAAGCGTTAAGTTTATTAAATGTCATAATAACTATAAAAATACATATAAATCTATGGTAATAAATATAAAATCGCACCTTCACTTTTAGTTCCTTGAAATAGTTGGGTGGCTCTTAATGAATAATGGGGTAAGTGGTCATAGTAACTATATTATTTTACTTATAGGACTGGCTGCAACTACTTTTTTTAAAATTCACGATAGTACTGAAATCTACAAATTATACCTTTTTTTCAACAGCTTTTTAGTTCCTATTTCATTACAACAAAAAGATAATAAAAATTTAAAAACTTTTAAAATCTATCTCAATTTAAGTTTTGTAAATAATATCTACCTTTTGTAAATCTCCCTATATAGCTTTAATATGAACAATTTTGACTACTAACTCTAACCTAACTCAAACAAAAACCTAAATCAAAATCGGTTCATCCAGAACTAAAACACCACAGACTGACACAACATCGTTTAAAAACAGCAATTTATCTAACTTAACATTAACAATAGCTCTACCGAACGGCCATTTTGTCCCGCTTGAGTTGTTCTCATAAACCGATTGTTCGTGCACTTAGACACGCCTATTTACTTTGTCAACAAACAAAGGATAGTTAAGGTTTTATGCGGACTAATGTGTGCTGGGAAATCACGTGTCAATGGTGGACTGTTGGAAAATGAATGGAAAATTATTGTGAGTTACGACTTTGGTGAGGTGGGTCGTAAGCTTGTAGTTACGTTGAAATATATTTTTTTTTTAAACTAGTTTTTAAGATATGCTATGATAAGTAAACCGAGCGGGTCTATCTCATTTAGTATCTACAGGAGTTCTTATCCTTCGGAATCTATCATCAGATCAGCTCCATATTATTGTATTGTCACACGAAATATAAATGCAAAGTTTTAGCTCAATAGGAAACCGGTAAATTGGTTCAATTTAACTCTGAAGACTCCACCCAAACTTACATCCAGTGCAAAAAGATTATATTGCAGACCACGTCTTCTTAAACATTTATATTTAAACATATATATTATAATAATTGTTTAAGGAAGTATAAAAAAACTAAATAGTTTTGTATACACTTTTATTTGCGCTATTTTGGCACTACGATCTCTCTTTAGGTTCTACAAAAAACTCGCCACCTCGATTACTGATTACATAGAATAAAAAGTAAAACTTTGGAAAATGCATTTCCACTTTTAATAACGTTTCAACGGAAGCTAGAACATAAAATACCAATAAAAAAGCGATACGGACGCATTGCAACGATTGCTTAGTCTGTATATTGCCGTGGTAACTAAAATGCAGTTAAATTTCTTTAAACACTCGCGGTTATCTACATCACTCACACTATTATTAAACGGGTTCTTTCCACGATTATTTTCAATTGAGCGATCCCGATATTTCGGCACTGTTTCAAGCGCCATGATCACGGGAAGACTGAAGAACTGCGGGTAGGTCATTTAAGAGCAGACAGATAGACAGATTTAGACAGATCCCGAAAGAACCCGTTTAATAATAGTGTAAGTAAAATGCAGTTAACCGACAAGTAATTTTTTTCAGGAACACGCTAAAACATTCTATTGATTCTTATATCGAAATATGTATTTTGATATATTTGTTGGTTTCTGAAAATATAATTAATATTTATATTGTTGATAACGGTTTAAAGTTTGGCAGCAGTTTAGGATTGCATTCTCAAAAATAAGTTTTGTCATTTACGGCTCTATAGACACGTAGGTATCACGGCAGTATAACGGAATAGACATCAATCTCTCGAAGTATAGAAACTGCAATCTGGTTCAGTTGTTTCTTTGTTCCCATTTTACGAGCGATGTTTTGAAGAAGAAAATTGAACTGACTGCAGTCTTTTGATTGAAGTTCTACCGCTTTAGTTTTAAATTTGATAAATATGTCTGTATGAGAATTATTATATAAATTTATTGGGTACCTATAGATAATTTCATTAGTAGTAAGATCAGTAAACAAATATATACTTAGTTCAGTAATGCAAGACCGGGAAATAATGTTAGTTTGTTTTGAAGTTCCGAAACTACTGGACCGATTTGAATTTCTTTCAATATTGGCAAGTTACGCTATTTCCGAAGAACATAGACTATATTAAACGTTTGTAAAAAGTTAGAAATCCGTACTAAAACTCCAATAATGTGAGTGAAAGTGTTTTTCACACTTTACACATTACCAAAAACTTTCTTACATCGCGTTCACTGCGAAAACTATTGATTATAGAACAAAATGATACACTACAGTTTTGTAGTTCTTATAAAGATCTAACAGTGCTTTCTGAATCCTTGACGCAGAAGTCTCAACTAAAATCTTCACATCTTTGTCCACAGCCGTCCCCATGGAAACACTGGTGGAAAACTGTCACAAGATCCTCGAGAAGTTCCATTATTCATGGGAGATGATGCCGCTGGTACTAGTCATCATGAACTACGCCCGAAGCGACCTGGACGAGGCCTCACGGAAGATATATGAAGGTACCATATGTGGCATACGTGTAGTTTTGCGTAGAAAACGGACATACGTGAAATAGGGGAAGGTGGGGCAAAGGGATTCTTAGTTGTTGTATTCGTTATTCTTAATTGTTTAGGACATGAAGTATAACTGAGCCTTTTCAGATATAGGGCTAGGACACAAAAAAAAGTAAATGTAGTTATTTTTAATAGTTTTTTTATGACATTAAGGAAAGATTTTTCTTCCTTTCTTTAATTACCAACCACACTAATAAAATTGAAGAAGTCATAGAAACTTTTTATGAAATTAATTTATGATTTTTTATTTATTGTTATTTATTTGGGAAACAACAGTACAAGTTATTACATCAAAACAGGGACACAAAAAATTAAACTTAGACCAAATAAGTTTCCACCTCTAAACAAGACACAAAAGAGATAGTGGACGTAAAGAATTAAAAACATAACAATATAAATAATACAACAACAAAATACAAGATATACAACAATAAAATAACAATATAATGATGATTGTGATTCAACTCTTGTTAATAAGTAACAAATGGAGTTACAAAATCTGAAGTATTTTAATTCTAGAAATGGTTACCGTACTAAATGTACAGAGGTTTCGTTTAGGTGGATCATTTTGTTCCACCTTCCCCTTCAAGGCACCTTTCTGTATATTTCTCTTCTCTATTGTGTTTATTATAATTTATTTATTTCAGGTTTTATGTGAAGTATCGTAGCTAATATTATTTTTGACATGCATGCTGTTTTTTGTGCCTAGAACAATCTAATCTTTCTTAGAACTTTAATTATGAAACAGCAATGAACGCGTTACAGTTGCATTTAATGCACCAATTTTGACTATTTTGTAGAATGTCTTTTTCTCTTTCTGTAGAGGTTAGATGAGTATAATCTGGTGTACGAACTACATTGCATGCTGTCTAAAAATTTAATAAAATTGTTGAATGATACTTTGAATTACAACATATATGTTTCTAAGAAAGATTTCGATGTTCTTTTAATTTAATATTATTTTACTATATTGCTGTTGTAAGTAAAGTTTTTGTGCACTTTATTTTATTTGCACATTTAGATACACGATGTCTGTTTTCTACTAGACGTAGTTAGTGCTGTGTAAGCGCTTGCGATATGTGTACATACATCCACATGTTTTAGATATATATTTTTTTTCGTATTCAAGAATTTAAATTAAAAATTAAGTGTTATTTTCAAAGAGAATATTTTCTTCCTGAAATATATTTTGAGATATTGTTGGTTTGTTGTAACTATACATTTTAATGGAAAATAGCAATTTTCTTTTGAAAGGTAGCACAGGAATAAAAAATGAACAATTTAAAGATATTCTGAAGATTCTAAATTTACATACGAATATAAATAACAGTAACAGAAGTTGAAACGACTACTGTTTTGGAAATGAACGCATTTGAAATCTTTATCAAAACTCAAGAAGATTGTGTGTGGATATTTGTACACTTTTCTTTAACTGCAAAGCGATTTGTAATTAAACGTTACTTAGTTTATGAATAGGAATAAATCACTTTAAATGGTTTGTTCATATCGGATTCAGTGTAATTTTTGAATCATTTTGAAAATACTAGTTTTATTGAATCTACTATTGAAAGAAAATGAAGGCGTAAGAAGTAGGTACCCAAGTCTCAATTTTTTTCGTAGTTCAAAAGCCGTAGTAATTTTCTTCTGGCTAAATTGTATTTTAATATAACTTTCATTATCACTTACACTATTACTAAACGGGTTCTTACCACGATTATTTTTAATTGAGCGATCCCGATATTTCAGCACTGTTTCAAGCGCCATGATCGTGATGTAGATAACCGCGAGTGTTTAAAGAAATTTATTAACTTTGATTATGATTGGTTTATAGGTATTTACAAACTAAGTATTTATGAATCAATAAGTTTCATTAACTCATTTAAGTTGATTCAGTCTTTTCGAAAATTGATATTTTACAAGTACCTACTCTACGACGAATTTTTGAAAATCACACATGATATTAAAACTTTAAGAATAAATCTAATATATAAAATTCTCGTGTCACGGTGTTCGAACTTGAACTCCTCCGAAACGGCTTGACCGATTTTGTTGAAATTTTTTGTGCTTATCCGGTATCTATGAGAATCGGCCAACATCTATTTTTCATCCGCCTAAATGTTAGGGGTAGTCCACCCCTAACTTTTTTTTTATTTTTTCGACGCAGACGAAGTTGCGTGGGGCAGCTAGTATTTATATAATTATCTACGCATCAATTCTTCATCATTGATGAAGTAAAAAATAAACTAAGTAACGTTTCTTGTAGTGTAGTAGGTGTTGTTTTGAAAATTTTTACAGTGCGATAGGTATTTTAATTGGGACTAAAATGTCTCTAAAACAAGTTCCTGAGTTAAAATAAGTCAATAAACTTACGAACTCTTACAAATTTGATTGTAAATCTATATTTTTTTATAAGTTTCTAATACTGTAGTTACAGTTTTTCCGGAGATCTTTAAATCTAAATTAGGTAAATACGAAGTAATAATAACGCATTAGTAATTACGTTTTTCTTACTATCCACTCAAATGGGATCGGCAATCAAATTGGTTTGTTTACTTTTGCCAAGTCTGTGGCAGGAGCCAAAATTGAGCACAGTTCTAAAACTTGTTTTGTTCACATTTTTTAATCGTCTCATATTTGACGGAGATGATATATTTTCGCTGAAAATGCAATACAGCGTCGTTTAGTAATAAAGATTTACAAAAATATAAGGTTTAATTGAAAATCAAAATTAAATATTATTGGAAAAAAATGTTTTTAAAAAGGGGCTCGAACACGGTATTGATTCCGAACGAAGTCCCCAGTTTCGCCATCTAGCGAATAGTGACGTTCCCAGTTGAGTGGTTAAAGAACATTAATATACTCGTACCTACCTAGTGTTACTCTTGTCAATAAATATTAATCATTATCATATAGATATTTCCTTATAATCTCTATAATAATTATCCATATAAAGTTCAAAAATATCGACTCAAGAATGATCATAAAATCACATTATATTTTGAAGATCTCAAATCCACTGTAATTTTTTTCACTGTAAATAGTTATGTAATGAAAATATTCTGAGTGCTTCATCTGGTATTTCAGGGCTTTTACTGATTGTGATGACGTGATTAATAATATTTTACTGTTAAGTACGTCCCACACTATTAACTTAACAGGTTTGGGTATTTTACACAAACAAAATCTAAGAAAGGTAAGAAAAACAGGATATTTTCTTTTACTGAAACGGAAACTGCACTTTAAATTATAAATTCAAAATGCATGTTTCACTATTAACGATGCATGAACGCAATTCTTTTTTTGAAATTCCCGCCAGCGTTACCAACTGAAACATGATGAAATAGCGCGGTATTTGTGCAAAGGTATCCTTACTAATCCAGTATTGATACAGCCTAGTATTACATTAATTAAATTCTCTCGAAGCTCTTTTTCATACGTATTTATAATCCTTTTTACTTTTACTACTTCGGATCTACCATTGAAATGTTTAAAAATATTCAATTACGCCTTTATTCGAAAAATCGCGAAAATAGCCCTAAAAGTGATAAACCACCATTTCATTATTTATTAAACTTTGAGATAAAACAAAAATAGTAGGTGCATATTTTATCTAGACAGAAATAGAACATTTTTTTTTAATTTAATTATTTATTATTTGTTTACACATGAAAATATGAGCTTGTAATAAAGTTAAATGAGAGTATAAATACAAAAGAGAATAATACAGTATTACAATATAATATAATTATTCGATACAAACAAACATAAAAATTAAGATTCTAATTTATCTAGAACTGCCGAACTCCAAAAGCAGTAAGTTGGTAACGCCCGCGCAATTCCAAACGTCAAACAGTGTTGCCAGTGCAGTGCAGTTTCCTACAATTTACCGCAAAGCGAATTCCCTATGTCAGATTATTGTTCACAGGAAAGATGATCGTGGACGAGTACGCCAGGAAGCACAACCTCAATGTGTTCGACGGATTAGAACTTAGGAACTCAACACGCCAGTACGGACTTTAATAGTAATAATAGTTTTTCCAAACGACACGAGACAATAACACACTTGTTAACAAATACTAACAATACGAGAACACGGAATGATAAATTCTTGTTTGATTTGTACATAATTCAAGGCAATGTACGCATAACCACTCAACTGGGATCGGCAACCAAATTGGTTTGTTTACTTTTTCCAAGTCTGTGGCAGGAGCCAAAATTGAGCACAGTTCTAAAACTTGTTTTGTTTACATTTTTTAATCGTCTCATATTTTACGGAGATGATATATTTTCGCTGAAAATGCAATACAGCGTCGTTTAGTAATAATGATTTACAAAAATATAAGGTTTAATTAAAAATCAAAATTAAAAATTATTGGAAAAAAATGTTTTTAAAAAGGGGTTCAAACACGGTATTGATTCCGAACGAAGTCCCCAGTTTCGCCATTTAGCGAATAGTGACGTTCTCAGTTGAGTGGTTAATTATCGAAAGAGATTTTCTACAATATACTTTAAAAATAGAGCCACTAAACAATGTCGATAACCGTGACTGAAAATTTTCTGTATTTGGAAATTACGGTATCAACAATCTTCTACATGATTAAATACCAGATATTAGAATAGTAAAAAAGGTTTAGTCGCAAAACCAAATTTAACAAACATCTATGTTTTGTACTTTCAAAAATTGTCAACGGGTTCTTACCACGATATTTAATTAATTGAGTTGTTGCAAACGTCACGAACATTTTCATGTTGTGCTAAACACAACCGTCACTGGGTTCATGCTCAGAGAGACTTGTAGATACA
Source organism: Trilocha varians (assembly GCA_030269945.2). NCBI lineage: Eukaryota > Metazoa > Arthropoda > Insecta > Lepidoptera > Bombycidae > Trilocha > Trilocha varians. The sequence goes on along the minus strand of AP028273.1, from coordinate 7,857,434 downwards.
GTGAGTGTGGTGTGTCGTGATGTGAGTTCGAGTTCCAGTGGAACTACCCAAAAGCGAACGAGAAAGAGGGTAGACAGATTTGTTTGCTCTTAAATAGACCCGCAGTATCCAGTCTTCTCGTGATCATGACGTTTGCAACAACGTTGAAATATCGAGACAACTCAATTAATTAAATATCGTGGTAAGAACCCGTTGAAAATGCATGAAAGTATTATAGAAAACCGCGAGTGTCTGAATAAGTTTATCTATGTTTTGGTTGGATTTATTGTCACCACATTTGTGGGCAGTCCAGCCAGTGACAAGTTTTATAGTAATGGCAATTTCTATATTATGTTAATTCATTGTCCAGAATGCTGCGAAAAACACTACTTATTTAAAAAACTAAGAAAACATCTATAATTACTTTATGCTGTAATATTTTTCACATTATTACGTGTCCTTCATATAACTGCATAAAATATCTGACAATGACATTATAAATGGCAATAAAATAAGATTTATAGACAAAAATAACTATTAAATTAATACAAAGTCAAACAAGAATTTATCTTGCAACACTACACGCACACATGTACACACATACAGACAGAACACATAGGTACAACAGATATTTCAATTACAACCTTCTCATAAATTTAAAATTTAATTGTAACACTAAGGCTCAAAATTATAGAACAAAAACTTAATTTAAAACTATAATTGCATTGAAGACTTAACAATTTACCTAATTTAATTGAAAAGATAAAATGGATAAAAATCCAAGTCTCGCACTATACATAAAGGTTGTGGTGTTTGATATGATACCAAGTTAGCAGCCATTTTCGAAAGAGTATACCTAACAGTAAATATACAGGGTGTTGGTGCCCGGTGAAACAATACGTTAAGGGCTTAATCTATATCACATTTCAAATCATATACACATACTTTTGAAACGGAGATAGTTACTTTATTTTCCCACACAAAGTTGAAAAATTATTATTTTGTATTATTTTTGACAACCCTACCCTGACGTACATTTAGCGTGCTATATCTATTGTCACGCACACAGGCGCATGTATCCTGTTTAGAATGTGATTTTTGTCCCCTATATTATTACAATGTTCTATGATACAGGAGGTGACTAGCCGGCTTAAGTTTTTAGCTGTTATATATTATGCCTAAAAAACCCAGACTTGGTGGATGGCTTCTACATCAAGTATACTATTTGCTGTGAAAGTATTGTTTCATCGGATTTTAACACCCTGTATATCAAAATATGTACAAATACTGTTAATACAATTTTCTGTATGAGTTTAAATGAAAACGAGCACATATTTTTGGAAGCAAAAATTTAAGTAAAATAAAATCTGAATAATGTGCTTAAAATTAAATTCACCTACATTTCAATCACAATAAGTGACACACACATGTCATATGCATACATACATGTACAAAAACACACAGGCATTCATCATTTCATACCTCATTAATTGTCATAAACTTTAAACTGAATTTTATATAAAAAAGTTATGGAGAAAATTGTTAAAATGTAATAATTAACAAAAAATGACCAGGAGAAAAATAATAATTCAAACCCTAATCTAATTATTAATCTATTGAAAAAATGAGTTACATCAATAATTTCCATCACTTACAATATTACTAAACGGGTTCTTACCACGATTATTTTTAATTGAGCGATCCCGATATTCCTACCCGCAGTTCCTCAGTCTTCCCGTGATCATGGCGCTTGAAACAGTGCTGAAATATCGGGATCGCTCAATTAAAAATAATCGTGGTAAGAACCCGTTTAGTAATAGTGTAAGTGATGTTTAACCGCGAGTGTTTAAAGAAATTCAATAATTTCCCCTTCTAGTTAATTACAATCGAAACTTTTGTGTTCTTGTGAAAACCCAAACAAACGTAAGAATATGAATATTTTTTTTGTCTGAAACTAGAGGATTGAATCAAATTCAAAAATACTAAGTAAATAAATTAGTAATTGAGAATAACATTGTCAAAAAGTAAAAATAGTAATCCTAATCTCTTCTACACACAGAGTTATAATAAAAATACATACAAACATCACATTACATTTACCATAAACTAACAAGTAATTGAATTTGAAAAGTGTCCTAAACGATGCAGTGTAATCTTCAAGATAACGATTAAAACTAAAAGAAAACAACCTGAAGAAAATAAATTTTTTTTAAAACAGCTCAAAAAGTATGTTCTCTCGAATCACACGAACGAAGCTAATAATAAGAATAATATTTATCTCAAGCAACCGTAAAATTACCCATTTTTATTAAGGTCCTCAATAGAAGCATAGTCGAGTCGTTTCCTTTTCGAGTGGCTGACTTGTACCTCTAAATTTTAATTTATAAAGTTAATTATGTCCAATTTACGCCACTGATTTAAAACGGTGATAGGAAAAACATTGTGAGACGAGAAAAACATCAAAAATTCTTCTTCTAAAAGATAACATGTAAACAGAATTTATTCACTTATTTTTACATTCTATTTTTAAAAAATATTTACAAGAAAATAAAATTTTAAAATACAATATAAAAGACAGAGGGTCACTGCAGGCGGTGTCTACGACCAAAGCCATCAGTAGTCAGGGTTCAAATTATTATGATGTGAATGATCAGGAAATGAGTTCCGAATCACAACCTATTACAATAGGTACTTGCCATATGTTCCACAATATTCCACATGTCAATCTTGCTTAATCCTTCCCTGTTACTTGTACTCTGTTCTTAGAAACCACTCCAGACTTCCTAATGATGCGTCCTCATCTCCAATATTCAGACTAATTTTACTTGGCAATAATCCAGGTATCATTTTAATCCTTTGTTCTGTGCGGGCTATAGGATTAATTAACTGTGCGGTTTCCAATCAATCAGGTTAAACACACATTAAAATCTGAACTGTGATCAAAGAAAATGGATAGAATATTTAATAAAATATATTGCTTCATATATTTTGTTCTGCTAGACTTCGTATTCGATAACTTCTCATACGGATACCACCTACATTCGTGAGTCGGATAATCATGAAGTTTGTTTTAGGCATGTTTTAGATATTGTGCATCGAAAACTTGAGGAACGGAATATTCCCCATCCTGAAAGAAATCATTTCGTGACATTATAAATACTATTATATGTACATAACGGCGTAATTAGTGTGTTGAGGTGTAGTGACGTTGTAAATAGTCGATCTTCATTAGGTTGTCAGGAATGACGTCACAATGTCCTTTTGAACACTTGATGATCAATACTTTTGAACAAAAACTTCGAAATAACGAGTTTTAACAGTCTATTACATCAAGAGGTCCGTTCGCATGGACAATTCAGACACGAATGAATAATAACAGCGGCCAACGCCTGTATTTATAGCAAGTCTCCACTTCCAACTACCCGCACTGTGAATAGGTTGGTTTCCCGTGTTATCACCCAGTCATACATTATCTAGAGCTTAAATATCTTTAGGTAAAGTTAAAAAGTTACGTTTTATGTAGAACCAAACAAATTCCAATACAGACATTTTATTATTGCCACGCAGGCAGACGAGCGATCGTAAACTTATTTGGATTCTTCCAGCGAAGCTTGTTTGATTCAATTCTAATATCTCAAATGTCTAATATCAATATGACTAATAATAAGTCGGCGGTGTCCATTGATTTTTAATGCCCATAATAGGAATAAATCTAAAAAAAGGTGTCATTTAAATGTCCTTTCAAATGTAAGTCCATTTAAATGTCATGGGTTCGCCCTAGGCATGACAATTTCTTATTCCAAAGAACTGAAATTTAATCTGTATCCCAGTCCTAACCCACACAAAGGCATAAAAACTAAGAGCAAGTGCTCATTAAAGTTTCCGAAGATATAAAATACTATTGCTAGTTTAAATTGCGGTATTGATCTGACCTAATAAAAGTTTAAAACTTATTGTTATGGGCCGAGAAAAACTAAATGATGAAATTATAATAATATAAAATAATTAATAATAATAATTGAAATGAACGATCTTCTGATTACTCTGGAAGACTATTCAATTTCACATTTTTTTCATTTATTATTTTGTAAACGGTTTTTTTTAAATATAATGTAAAAAATAAGCAAATAAATGAATACTGAGATAATAATAATATTACTATGACCTAAAAAAAAAATAGGCAACTAAAAAATTTCAATTTAGTTTAACTTACTACAAATGAAGGATTATAGAAAATAATCGATCTTCCCAGAAATCGTGATTTCCAATAGTTTTCGTAGTCTCTAGATCTGCCACAGAGTAGCTATTACAAAAAATCATTCATAACTATAGCCAATTATTTTTGCCAAAAATTCAAACGAATAAGAAGAAGGCATAGTAGTAAATAAAAGAGTTATTATAATAAAAAAAGGGGGATTGGTCGAAACTATAAAATTATAACCTACGAGACATTATTTAAAGTACCCCTAGATGTCTACTACCATAAAACAAATTAATCTATTGTTTTAAATCATGTACTGTTTGTAATGTTAATTAGTACTTAGGAACACTTACCGCTCGGTTGATTATAAAACGACGATTCTCAATTGAATTAATTATTATTTAACTGAGACGTTTTCATTATAAATTACTTCGATGTGTTTTTAATTGTTAATTGTCGTGTAATTTATAATAGACGCCATTTTTCTTACTGGGCCATTAAATGACCGAAAGCGTCTAGTTTGCTGAAACGATATTAAATTGCAAGCTTACATTGTTTTCCTAAAATTTAATCCAATAGTCCAAAATCTATAAATATATAATATTTACTCCCAAATCGAAACATGAATGCAAGTCTCAATAGAAAAATTACAATTAAATGTATACTCACAGTAAAAACTGTGTTGTTGAAAATTATAAATAAAAAAAACACAAAACGGACTTCCACAAACCTAATTTTGACATAAAAACATACTTTATTATTATGTTAAAAATGATATAGATAAATAAAAAATAAATCGAATCATAAACACATTTTCACCTCAAAACAGCCTGTTTCATAGAATGTGTTCCTTGTAGTTTAAATTGAGTTGGTTTGTGATAAAATCGCTAACTTTCTGGCCCATGTTTTATAGTAACTAGCTGACTACATACACTAACTAAGCTGTCACTTGTATTATAATTTCTTTGGTAACGCCCTGTAATAACTAAGTTCCATTGACTAAAATGACTTTATTGTAGATTCTCTAATATTAGTAGTGGTCTCATAATGCTGACTGCTAAATAGACACACGGAATTAGGTTCCAATTTAATCAGAGGGTTTTAATTACCGTGTTATAAGAAGAATTTAAGTGTAGAAAACTAAGAAATACGCTTTGATGTGAGGATTTGTGATATGACGGGATTATCTTGCTAACCTCTAAATTGTATAATGTAAAGCAGAAACAAGTTCCTGATCCTTGTCGAATATATTACAAAATAAAAATAATTACTTCCCAGTCTGGTGCTTCAAGCTCAACACACTTTTCAAATTCAGTTTCATACAGACTAATGACATTACACATACACTCACACACACAGACACAACATAGTGTACTTTAGTGGTCGAATTAATCGGAATAATGAGACTCCCTCTAACCAGTCGTGATTTCCACTTTGCAGTGACCGGACGAAGGTGGAGAAATTCGAAATGTAAAAAGTGACAATTCGATTTCCCACGCGCGCCGTAGTGTTGTGCCAGTGTGTGTGTGATACGTTTATTATTTTTTTATTTTCTTTTTTGTAGGAAAATGCTGGAAATTAATAATATAAGTGGTGTACTGTCTTCGTCTATGAAGTTATTTTGCGAATGATACTTAGTTTTACAAGTGCCGTGGTGTGTGTTGACATTTGCTGTGCGCTGCTGTGCGAATTTCAACGGACATATGTGTTGTTGTAGCGATGGATACATGGGTGAGTCTAGTATTAAGGCACTGTTCTCAGTAACAAGTATCTCAAATTGATACCTATTACTGGGAACAGGTATATTTAAGTCACCACACCAATGTTAAAAACGTGTTGAAACGGTACTTGGTGTTATTTTATGTTAGTATCCGAACAAAACATAAAATTCCTTTTATGTTACATAGGACAATTTGTGATGTGATGGTCGACATAAGGTTAAGTATATAGCACGTTACCTGAACTATTACTATATTTTATAACTAACTATAAACCGTGTGTAGAGAATGAAAGTTTAACATTAATTTATCGATAAAATGAATTTTTACTTCACTGTGAAATTTCACTGTTATTTTCATAGAATTTTACTTGAATTGGGACAGGACAGAGTTAGTTTATTTTGTTTTACGTATCGACGAGTATAAAACCACTAAAATGTTACAGATACTATAAACATTAAACTGCTACTTTTTGTTTTTAAGGTCTAGTTTTAGCGATAATTAATCATCAGTAATGATTTTTCACATGTGAATGTGAAATTTACTTACGCTGATCTAGTTATTTTCTTTCTAATTTCTACAGACCGCAGTGAAAAGTTTATGTTATATATAAGAATCCATCATTTAAATTTTTTTAAAGACAATTTATCGCATTTATTGAAGTTACCTATTTCTAATTCACACTTATGTAAAAATACCTACTTATTTATTCAAACCGATAAGCTTGTTTTAGTCATAAATTATAAATTATACATATTAAATATTAGCATTTCCTACTGCTGAAGCTGGAAACCGAACAATACTTTGGCTTAGTGTCTTAAAGACCGTGTATCTGTCTCACTTGACATTGGCGAATCGTCCCGAGTCTTGGACGAGGTCCAGAAAAAAAAGAATAATTATAATCGATCTCATAAAATTTTAACTCGAAAAGACAGACGGAAATTGATCCTATGATGGAGAGACTTCAAACTTCTAAGATACTCTAAAAAAAAACTTGAACCAAATCATACGAATAATTTACTGTTTCGCAATAACTACAGCCGTTCGTTTTATAATCTGCAATTAAGGATTGTAAAAATATATCGTAATAGCTCCAAGCAGTAAAGTCAGTCGACGTCGTAACCGGGCCCGAGTTCTGTTTGCCGATTCCCAGAAAAGGTATAAAAAATTAGCAATTATGCTATGTGAGTTTTATGTCTTGTTAAACATTACTTCAAGTTTATTGTATGGAGATCTTGTGATAACTGCTGTACACTGATTATGTGTTGGAGATAGGGAAAATCAAATTAAATTGTCATCGTTCATGACCATTGTTGTTGTAATCATCACTGCGCTGTGACTCATGGTTGTATAATCGAGACGGTTATTAACAGTATTTAATTTTCTCCCAGTTTCTCTAATTGTTTTATCAATCATCGTTCAGAATGTAAATACTGAGTAGCCTATAGTTAAAAACTTTTTAAACACAAGGTTTCAAGATTCTTGTGACCATATAGCAATAGAGTATTAGCCAAGACAATTAAAACGAGCTGAAACACGAAGGGTCTTATGTATGACAGTCTATCATATTATATGTCTATCAGATTCATAGTATCATTAATTTTTGCATTACACGACATACTAAATTTCAGCTCAGTTGGAAACTTGAAAGTAAGTAAAATTGAACTCGTGAAACTACACCTGAACCTACATTAGTTAGTTACATCCAGTGCGAGTTAAATAAAAGTTTTTAAAAGCACAGATTTCGAGTACCTTCCAGAATTCTCATTATTGCTTATGGACATGGATTATGAACACTGTGTATAATCTAACTAATCCATCATAATATTTAAAAAAAATATCAACTCGTCCCACATTACATTTACCATTACATTTTGTATTTGCACAAGTGTCAAGTTATAATTCGGTAGCAAAGTAAATAAATATAACTCAACACTATGTATCTGATGTGTTCTTTACGAAATAAGAATCGTCTTGTCTATTTCAGTCGGAACCACTATCTGGAAACTGAAATTTTCTTTTCTGGATTTGTAGATGCCAGCTAGTAGGTACCTGTACCAACCCATTACTGCCCACTGTTGGGCTTAGGTCTCCTCAGAAGAGGGATTAGGCATAGTCCACCACGCTTGCCTAATGCGGATTGGGGACTTCACATATCTTCAAAGGATTTTTAGACCCCTTTTCCGATATGCAGGTTTCCTCACGATGTTTTCCTTCACCGTTTTTAGACAGTGGTGTTGTGAAAAATTGCACATAAATCTTTTTCACATTTAGATTTAGAGGTACAAGCCGGCCGGATTTGAACCCGCGACCTCCCGTTCGGAAGGACGCGCTTCGACCACTCGGCCACCACGACTTATGTCTATGCCAGCTAGTGCAAATTCAAAATTTTAAAAAACAGCAAATAAACCCATTCAACCTCATTTTCAATTACCAAGAGACGATCGTAAAAGTTCCTATAGCACCAGTGTAAATTACATATCCACACCGCAATACAGATTACCCGTATCCCCTATGACTTAGAGCTAGACTGTGGACACAACATATCAGCGTGTGAGGTCACAAAACGATGTCTTGGTTGGCGATGTGTGTGGGATTATTGTATTAGCGGTTATTTTATTAGTACGTTGTAAAACTGCGTGAAATGGCGCTGTTTTCAAGCCACACACGTCTTTACTTAGTGTCAAGAAATTTCAAAAATAAAAATTACAGAAGCTATAACGCATCCTTCTTTACATGGCGTTTGAGTAGAGTTATATATGGTAATGCTATATGGATCAGAAATGAAGTTATCCGACAGAGAACTAAAATAACCGACATAGCTCTGCGAATCAGCAAGCTGTAGTGGCAATGGGCTGTGCACATATGTCGAAGAACTGATGGCCGATGGAGTAGACGGGTTCTAGAGTGGAGACCGTGATGTGGTAAACGTAGTGTTGGGCGCTCCCTTGCTACATGGAACGATGACCTAAGAAGGTGACCGGGAACAACTGGATGAGACGAGCAGAAGACTGGGCTTAGTGGCATATTTTGGGAGAGGCCTATGTCCAGCAGTAGACGAGTGTGGGCTGATGATGATGATGATATATGGTATTGTACTGAACCCGAGGGTAACCGTTTTCCATCAGGTGGACCTACAAGTCTACCTGAAAAAAGCATAATATTTTCAAAAACATTATTCAGTTTCCAATATGCATAGTCATGGCGTACGTAAAACGTCTCACTTATTTTGTTGCACTTTTTACCGGCATCTGTTTGCATAACCTTGCCCAATGCAGGTACTACTTCAGAAAACTGGTAGCTTTATTTATCTCAACACGCGACTCATTTAAGACTTAACCTATTTTTATCTCTGATCTTATGACACCTGTTCCAAATAAGACTACTGAGAGCCAAGGTGTAAATACTTTGTCATTACTAGAATTAACACAAAGAAATGTTCAAATTTTACAAAAACACATTTAATTATCACTTCAATATTCAACGAATATTAACAATATAATTTACTCGTATAAAATGCCATACTTATTCCTGTATTGACGCGAACTACCGGCTTACATTGTTGCGTATTGCTGTCCCTTTCACACCCGCCGGTTTTTCATAAGTAAGAAAGAGAGGATTTTACGACTAGATCGTGTACAGCTTAACAGTTTCATTGCTTATTTTGCAGTGCGACTAATTTTATGCGAATGGCTCTGGAGACTATATTCTGGGAAATTCTATATTCTCACTATTTCATTAACGTTATGAGATATTATTGAAATGAGTTCAAGTGAATTAAAACTTTTAGTAGAATTGGATAAAACATTAACGATAGTCAAAACTGAGTAAACTTGGTTAGAATTTGGTAAATAAAACGGTGTCTAAGGTAATCTTCCCACTTGCATTCTATTTTAATTTTCTTTTTGGACATGGAAAAAGAATCTATTAAAACTGTTACATACTCATTACACTACGCTTTTAGTAACTAGTTTTAGAAACTAGTATTTACTTGTCACAGTTACTCGTACGTAATACCTAGTACCTGATCAAAACATTTTTTATTACTTCGTAGGCAGACGTTTAAATACTCTCTCAACTGTAAAGCAACATTGTTAGTAATATAGTAACCACCCAACTCGAACCATTACTGAGCATTTAATTAATTGAAGCGGACATCTCATTTATAAATCCTTGTCGGACGCTCGTGTGTCAAACGCATTGTTTCAGTGGATAAAGCTACTAGATGTGACAATAGGGACTACTTTAATGTTATTCTCCATATTCATTTATTTGCTCATTTTTTACATTATATTTAAAAAAGAAAACAATCACAAAAAAATAAATTGTAACTAATGTTATGAATTATTATGATCTTAAAAAAAATAGATTTTTGTTGTTCGGCTGTTATTTCAATATACGAGGTCATTAAAAAAAACAAAATAGACAACTTACATGAACTTGCTCTATTAAATAAAATACAAAATGATATTCAAAAACCGTAAATCAAAGATTACTCTTATGAATCAATTTTTACTACACTAAGCACCAGTGCTGCGTCCGAATCCTGTTCAAGGATAATACAAATACATAACACGGTCACAGTCACATAAGTTAAAAATACTAGGTCGAGTTTACATTATATTTTAGACTTTAGTTGCACCGTAAGTAGTTGAGTTTACGGCCCACCTGATAGCAAGGTTACCGTCGCAAATGACTTCTGCTATACCGCACCGTACAGAACTCTTCTCAAACCTCGTTTAATTCTATAATCGTTTCTCTATATCTGTGTTCGTTTAACACACAAAGAAAGGGTGAAAACTCAGTGTCGGACAGTTGTAATAAGTATTTTAATCGATGCATACGACACCGCGGGTGATGACCGTCCGAATGGTAATCACTTTGCATTCAATTTATGCTAAATTAGACTTCCCCGGCACTACGTTGTTTTGATGATTATAGCGCCATCTATAGGGCAGGTATGTAAATTAATATTTAACTCGACTAAATAGTAGTTTTCTTATATCAAAATGGATAAAATCATCAACGAAACATCATTACCATCATCAGCTAGTAGATATCCACTGCTGGACAAAGATCTCCCCCAAATCTTGCCACAATGACCGGTTCTGTGCCGGTCAACCTTTTTGGAGGTCTAAACACAGAAAGACGCAATGACAAAATTTTGGTCCTTCTGCGGATCTTCACAATTCTGATTGGCGAAAAATCGCTCACTACTAATTGTAGGACCTTAACAACACGTCCGTAATTAAAGAACAGCTGTTCAAGAACTTGCTGACTTAGATGTAGGCCCTGATAGAAGCAATAAAATCAGATTTTTAAACTACTTCCAAAAAATCTTGAAACAACAACTTGCACTGAAACTATTGTAATATTTAATTAAAAGTAGAGTTTTATAACTTTTGCGTAAATTTAACACAAAACAAGGACCACACGAACAGTTAGAAATAATAAAACTTTCGTACGAAGCCAGGTGTAGTTCCAAAACTTCATCAGCCAACTTCTACGACGGTCAATTCGACGAAACTAAGCAACAGTTACCGTTTGAAAACTTTGCGTGTACGTGAAACAACAAATAAGTGCTGTTTAGACTTTATTCTAAGCGCATAGAGTTGGAATCTGTTTGTTGTTTCCGTAGGGTTGGCACAACTTCATTTTAAATGTGTATGGTTTTTTCTGGCAAAATTGTGGGCTGACCTTAAGGCCACGTGAATTGCCGGCCTACATAGTAATAAAAAAAAGTAAATAACGTATCGAAGAATCAGACTACTGTCACTGCAACTACGATCACTCTACCAACAGTGACAGACTAAGAAAAAGAGACTCCAGTAGGACCTTCGACCATCATTTTTGTCTGTTCACAGATTACGATAAATAATTCCACATTCTTCTTAAAACGCGGCTTAAAGATTACCTTGAAGGCAGGTCGTACGTAACGGCCCTGCAGTGTCGCCTGACTTCTAAGACACTTATGATCAGGTGGCTCCTTAGTTCGTCCGCCTTCATATCAATTAAAAAAGATATGACACAAAGTTTTCATAAATTTCTCTCATTATTTTGATTACTTGACAACCCTATTCAACTTGTCGAAAACGTCCGACCACAAACAGACTGTTTTTCGGAAAACAATCAGAGTACACCCGAATTTGTCGTGTCGAACTGCGGTCACCCCACCCTGAAAGTTTACTAGTAATTACGCTTAATTATTCGCAAACGTACATTTAACAAGCTTGGGGTTAAATATTCCAGATGGCGTAATTACATGTTGCTGAGTTCCGCAGATTAATTACATAATACATGTGTAAAGCTTACGCATTTGTCTGTCAAATGTCGCTTATAAATGGCACTTTTAGACCAATGCCAATTTCTGAAAAGTTTGTCTCTTGGTCCCACATTCGGCTAAACTACTTCTACGAAACTTGGAATTTCGTGTCAGTGAGACGTGTGTATGTTTGAGTTCGTCATAGTGATTTGTATGAAGTTTTCTTTCTGTATCGTTATTATGTATTCGCAAGTTCTGTACCTGCAGAGGACAGCTCTATTCATTCGCATTATCTATAAAATTTATAGATTGTTTTTTTAATTCAAATTCTTTATTAACCACTAAAGTTGCACTACAGATAAAAACACTAAATCATAGATCCCCGCACTAGGTCGAACCTGTATCGCGGGAGACCCTTACGAACAGAAATAATTACGATAATAGAAGAACCAATTAGGCAGACGCTTAAACTTTAAAACTAGCTTACATAATAAAAATAAAGTGTAAAAACCAAGCAGCTAATTAAACTCAATTAGCTCATCGTTCAAAAAGCCTGCCAGAAAACCTGATTATCCTATACAAATGAACTGAAGTTCCATTCCAGAATCCAATTGAAATTTACGTCTTAAATTTCGATATAGCTGACGCAATCTCAAAACCAAAAGTCACTCAATCTAGGAAACTACTGCAATAAGATTTTTACAACTTATATCTGCTTCCTGCAATCCGTCCTGGACGTCTGACCTAGCCAACATAAAAGGGTAAAGTAATAAAATCTGTAAAATTTAAAACGCACACAGATGAAAGCAATACTGAGTACAGGGTCGTATCTAGGTTTTAAAACTTTAGATATTGTAGAAAACCATTTGATTAATTGACCTATTTTACTTTTTTGTCGAGTTGCCACCAATTCTTCTATGGTGTGTCCAAATAATATTGCTGCATTAGTCTCTAACTTTTACCACTTACCATTAGATTGACCGTTAAGCCGTCTACATAAACAATGGTAAACTTTAACTTAAAATTAAGTTTTAATTGTGTTTAAACGAAAGATTGCAAATAGACCTCTATAGCCCCAAGTTCATTGTGATACTCCAACCTTATTCAAAAAAGAACATCTGGATTTTTGTATTCTAAATAAAATAAACATGAAATTAAGCGTTACAACTAACAAAAAGGAATAAAGCAACCTTTTACAAAAGTTAGCCATTAAATCTTCAAAATCTATTCAGAAATATAATACTATACTCCGTCCCAGCGACAGTAAAACCGGCTATGTCCGATATCGTGGATTCCGGCGGATCCTATCAAAACTTTTACTGCCGCGAATCTTTTGTCCTGTTCTCTCTGACCCGGTTATAGAGGGACGACAATACTACCGGCATTATCTTTTTCAGGAATTCATTGTCGTTGCAGGTTTTATGGTCGTGGAACATCGCATATTTTTATTGCGTCTAGAGAATTGAAAAGGAGAGACGTTGTTTGTTGGGAATTTTAGTTTTTAATAGTAAGATCCAATAAAACATGATCCCATTGACTAATTTAATGTTGTAGTGGCCTACTGCTGATCTCGAGTCTCCAATGTAACATACCTAGTTCGTCATATTTACCTAATACGATTAGGAACTTCACTCGCCATTTTAGACTAGGTTTTATAACATACGTGCATTCAATAATAATGTTCTTTACCATTTTGAAACAGTTGAGACTCGCCATAAAGCCTAACATATTAATATTTATAACTGCAGGCCCAGATAGATAGTTGTTACAAACCCACCATCCCAGATAGAATAATTGTTTTAAACGCATTTTTATTGCCACTAGCTAACCGCACACCTGGTGAATAGAAATTAACATAAAACTCTTAAACCTAGTTTGAAGAAGGACAAGTCACAGTTCTCTCGAATCCGTGGATGACCAGACTACCAGTTCGGAACAAATGACAACGCTAGGGCTCTTACCAGGTCAGTGAAACAACCAAAACTAAGCAAGCTTATACGATACGAGCTTCACAAAATAGATATAATAAATTTAAGAAATTCTGGAGATGATTCGAACCTCCAAAATTAATCATATTTTTTTCGAAATAAAAAGTAGTAATATTTCTACACACAAAAATCCGGTATTTCAAGCTCATCAAATTTTAAACAACAAAAGCCGAAACGCTTGACGAAAACTAATATCAGGAACTGCAACGTCACAGGTAATGAAAAACGAGGTGGCAGCCAAGTTTACTGCTATTCCTGAAAGTGTATACCGTGAATATATTCCCGGCTATAAAAATGGAAGTATTCGAGTTATAAGCTTTTACATCTACCGTCTAGCTTGACGCGAGTGCAGTCACTAAACTTAAATATTCCAGTTTTAGAATATCCTTAGTATTATATTTTATTGTTCTTTATAGTGGAAATGAAGGATCTTTGTTAGTATTATTAAAACAAAGCAATATTAATAGCAGTAGTTTATAGTCTAGATTGAGAAATGATACGTATCAGCGTGAAGTCCTATGTGATAGATGTCGACCTCGATTATATCTTGAAGATGCAGAGGTAAGTGAAAGATCCAACCCCATTTTTTATTTGTGAAATGTAAAGAAAACACCGACCCCATTTGAATGGGATAGGGTTGAACTAAAGAAAGAAATGTCTGTAGAACTTTAGTCTTCTAAATATTGATAGAGCGTCTTGTCTCGTCATCATCAGCAGCAGCTGACTGCAATTCCTTCCTATAGAGAGAGATCGCTCCCCATTCTCGTGGCGATATAAAGACTAGACCAACAACGATTCCTCCCACCCAAAAATAAGCATTGTTCAGTAGGAAGTATCCATGCAGTCGCGAAATCCAGTGCCCAAATGCACAGCTCCACTTTAATTAAACTAAGGTGTACGTCAAGGACGTTAAATGTAGACGATGCCATTGTAAATTCTAGCAACGTTTCAGTTTCATGGCTTTAGTTGGAAAACGCCGTCCGACTTTTATGGGCAATTTCGGTCCCGACGTTTTGTTATATTACCAATGCTTTTAAGGTACTGCGCCTCGCTCCGGTAAACATATGTGCGATTTTACGAGCATCTAGTTTATGGTGAATATGCTGTAATGTGTTCGGGAGCTTTAGTTCTATGTGGACGCATCGCGGAGTTTACACTGCGACGCTTTGTCATTATGGCTGCGATATTTTTTATCGTTTTATTGTGTGGTGTGGAAAAGTAACTAAGACTTGATTATTAAGTTACAAATTAAATACTGATCCTGACACGTACTTTGTCTTGGAAAAACACTATTAGTGAAACTTACAACTATTTATACAAAAAAATGTGCAGAGTATGTTTGATTTTCGTGATTCGAACACCAGTCGAATTCGAAAAGTTTCATTAATAGTCCCATGAGATTGATGTGGAACACTTCACTAAATAGTTCAAATTCCAATACCCATTATCCTTAGGCTAGCGTTGACATTCATCTATAATTGAAAAGCCTCAAACCAAAAATAATACATGCAAAATGCTTAGGAATCTCACACGCAAATACAAAGTCATGAACATAGACTTCAAAGTGATAAAACTTTACAGTACACTGAAATAATTTCTCTTCCAGCGTTGAGCTATTGTGAGCTTCCAATTAGTCTTCGAGAATAGCCGTCGAAGGTTTACGATACCTAGATGGAGACATATAAAGATGTTTAGTACAACACTTTGGCTTTGAAAACGAACTTAAAAGTAAACTGGATGTTTAACACATGTATTGTTAAACGCTTTAACAAATGTTGGAGTTTGAGTGTTAATAAATTGTAGAAATGAAACTTTAGAGGGAATTGACTTATTGAATTTCAAACTTTAATATGGTTCTCAATGAGAAATTCACGGGGGGAATGATCATGAAAATATCTCAGCACCCACGCACGTAAGAGTAGTATGTTAGTGTGATGGAAGATCGAACTCTTTGATGGTTATTATCGAGTGTTAAGATATTGTAAATAAATCGATTTATCTCAAGAAAATACTGAACGACTGATTGGGATTTGTATTCAAATCCGCTTTTTGTTTTAACATTCTTCGTTTTGCTCTACAAGTTTATCCCTTTCTGCTTTTTTCAGTAGATGGAAACTGCCTGACTTCCATCTGCTTTGAAAGTGGGGTATGGGAAAGTCAAACCGCACTAACATCTACTATCGTTCAAATTCAGCTTCCGAACCCCGAATAAGGGCAAAACCCAGCACGGAATTGCGACGTGTTACGCTCCTCGGCTTTCTTTACCGTCGCACATTATAATAAGGACCTCTTTTGTTCTTAGCAGTAGTAGTTGTATTTATCTCAAAATTTCCTACCAAAGCAACAGTTTAAATTTAACGAATGGATTCTCCTTTTCGCCAAATACTAAATCAAAACAAACATTAAATATACCAAGTTTATGTGTACTGAAATTCAAATCCATATTGGATCGACCTTCTGAAGATTATCGTACACAAACAGAGCGGTTTGTTTACGAGTGTGTTACGATGTGTTGATGATTTCATATGTGAGATTGGCTTTTGTAATAATCGCGTATTGGCACTGAATCACTTTTGGGGTTAAAACTATCTAAGTTCATATTTTGAATGTAAATTCTTTTATTATTTAAGATTTGTACTAAAATGTTGGTATGATCTGACTTGTATCTGATAAACAGGATTTATTTTTTATACTTGTAACACTATAATCTGAACGCATCCTCACTGAACGTAGACGAGCCTCTCTGGCGGTTGTCATGGAGATTTAAGATGACAGAGTGATTGAGAAGAATTTAGTAGTTTGACGCGATTCCCTTTGTGATTTACTTTATATTAAACATTGAATTGTTTATATTGGCGCCCAACGTCAACTCAATGTTTAATACTTTATTTCTTCTTATAAAATAATAATCAGAGTTTCTTTGCTACAAATACAATTTCAATAACATGAGACGATACGCAACTTAAACTAGATACTACAGATTTTCATCCACCTTTTTTAAGTCGAAAAAAAAAACCTACTTTGAAATACCATACTAAAACCGACACTATAACTCTTTACGAGTAAAATTAAACTTGATACTACCCTAACTACAAAACCATTATCTCCCCAGTATAAACTATGAAAACTTAACATTAATAGTTTCCCTATAATTCCTTCATCAAAATGCCTCATTACCATCAACGCGGTTTTCTGTAAGCCTTATGACTCCAATATTAATATAATCTATCGATGGTATCTACGCTAGAAGCTCTGAGGAACTAAATTGAATAACTTATTTTATGACCGATTTTAGTTTAAGAGGGTACGTAAAACATAAACGTATTTTAGGGTTGCCTCTGTATTTCTTATTTCTTTTAGATTTCAAAGAAATGATGGTAAAAGGAGTGGCGTTTGTGGACAAATTCATGAGTGTGTAGATCCGTAAGTTTTAGTGTGGTTCAAACTACACATAGTCTAACTGTGGATGAGGACTCCGTCGATTTCGGCGACTGAATGTGTGTAATGTGTTCCAAAATTCCAAACGTGCGTCGTGAAAATCAGTTATAATAATAGATTGATTTAATATTCTATTGAAACCTTGTTTTAAAAACGCTTAACGAACCTTCTACAATATTAGGTGCTGCGACATAAGGAATTGTTCGAGATGATACCAACATCTCCCTTTTATCATCGCACCACCCGTCGTCGAGGTGGAGTTCATCTCTATTATTTCGAACCACCGTGGTCATCCACGGTCCGTTTCAAGAATACTTTTTTTGCCACGCACCATCCGGCTATGGAATGAGCTCCCCTCTTCGGTGTTTCCTGAGCGCTATGACTTGTCCTTCTTCAAACGAGGCTTGAAGAGAGTCCTTAAGGGTAGGCCGTAGGTAGCGGCCCCGCAATGTCTTCTGGCAATGCAGAGGTCCATGAGTGGCGGTAACCGCTTACGATCAGGTGGGCCGTTAGCTCGTCTGCCTGCGTGGCAATAAAAAAAAACATTTGTCTGTAAATATCAGTAAAGTATGTCTAAACATCCCTAGTCAAGGTGTGAGGCAACCGTAGTTCAAAACGACACTTATTAACTTGCACAATACTGCCTGAGACTTCAGACAAGCCGTGTTGAATGAGACTCCTCGAAACTTATTTTATCACAGTCTTTGACACATTTTAGTGTCGTAGATAAAAACGCTAACAAACAGCGCTTGTTTTTATCTCAATATTTATGCGTTTTCGGACGCTTTTGTCTTGTTTTAACGATCTTTTTTGAGAAATGTATGAAAACTGTATCTCTTTCAAAGAGAAGAGATTAAAAATGTTATTAGGTTTTTATGTTATAACGTTGTTCTCACAAAAGGAGGATCAGTGAATTTGAAACTAAATTTAATAGTTGATAACAAGTCAACATCATCATCATCAACTGCGGTACGTAGTCCTTTTTCAAACCTCTCAACAACGACTCTATCTAATGGGGTCCTACTTTGTTTTCATCCAGTGTCTTTCCACGCCACTGACCAGTATGTCGGTTCACTTCGTAGGAGGTCTGCCAAATGTCAATGTTGTACCTTCTTGTTCAAAACCTGCACTCCAGAACTTTTCTAACTCAATGGCAGCAACGGGAACTTACCATAAAATACGAAAATTTCTGATAATAAAATTTAATTATTGTAGGTACCATCAGTATGTAGTTTAGGTACATTTTGTCCCAGTGCTAGATTTTGTAAATAAGTAGGTAACCTCTTTCATTCAACCAATTTAGAACAAGTGCTAGAAACTAATTTATTCAATAACAAATTTTATCAATGAAGTGATGTGAGTAACAAGAAATATAAACCTTTGAATCATTGAGTAAACATTAAAACGAAAAATTACACGGATTTTCTGTTTCAAAAAAAACATGAAGATACATTGATTAATTATTTCGGTATTTTTAAAGTTGTTTGTAATGACTCAGATACAACACCAAACTACTAAAATGATACTAAAACTCAATAAATTACACTTCTACAGTACGAAACAGTTATTTAGAATCTAGTAAATTATAAGTATACAGTAGTAATTCCAGTACACATTCAGATGATTGCAGTCACCGTTCGATTAAAGGAAATGTGAATCTTTGAAAAGCAATATTAGTTACCGTTGAAATCACTTTACTCGTGTGTTGATGCAGTTTCATTTTAATTTCAGCTATATCAGACATTGTTGCACATACATCTAGTGTTTTGAAATGTAATTTGTCCTAAATTTCGTTGTCTACAAAAAAGAACACAAAAAATACTGATGATTTTTAAAGAACTGAAAAGGACTACATTTTGGGCTACTTTACGCTGTTGACGACATAACGGAGATTCGACAACAGAATTGACCACTATAAAAGTCATAAATCTAGATTCACATTTTTGTATTGTATTTTAGAATTTTATTTTCTGTATTTTTTTTTAAATATAATGTAAAAAAATAAGTTAAAATAAATGAATATCAATAAAACTAGACAAGAGTGTATATAACTTATTTAACCTAACTACTTAAGTTTCCATTTTAAATACATGTTCATGATCGATATGGACTAGTTATATCCAACATTTAGCTCATAACCCATCAAGTTAACCAGCGATGCAGTAATGTGCCGTCAAAACTAATTAAAACTTATTAATTACCGCACCACTCCCGGTCGTAAAATCCACGCCTGGAGCTACTCAGGCTAGGTAATAAAAGAACTTCTCCTTTTAGGACTTTTAAAAAACCCTCGTTTCGTTCGAATTTCGATGGCAGTAAAACGTAGTTGGTTTTATGGATCTCTGTTTGCAGAGTAAGCCTTCGAAGCCGTGACTTCTCAGCTCGCTCGCTACTTTGATTAGTTCCTGTAAACGTGCTCCTGAGTAATGGACGTCGACTTAGGTTTGTACTTGATCACAAATATTTTAAAACTAAAGTTTAGTTTATAGCCTTGTCTTTATTAAGTTTGGGCTGATGTGATAGATTCTTATTCTTATTCTTTATTGTACACAAAGCGACATAACAGATAATACAATAATATGAAAAAAGCAGGTACAATGCGAGCTTAACTCATATATGAGTTTTCTTCCAGCAAACCAGGTATTGGAGGAATAGGTAGATATGGATAGGATGAAGCGTACAAGAAGTAGATTATAAATAATAATAACAAAAAAAGAAACAATCAAATCTTACAGCAACTAATCTAAAAACTTACACATATAGATCATCCCAAAGTTAATAAAGATTTTTACGTTTTGGTCACATATGTTAAATTTAAAAACTGGAGTCATGTTTATATCATTCGTTGTACACTACACTATTCTCCAATCTGTGCATTAGATACCAGGAAATTTTATCAACATATATTTCTTTACTATCCAAACTGTGCCAAATGGCCTCAAAGTATTATTAATTTTACTACACACTTTTGCATTTCTGCTCTACCAAGTTTCACTGCGTCTTTTATTACGAACTAGTTCTAGTGCGATTGACATTTTACATCAATGTACTCATCATCATTATTTTTACCTATTCACTCCAAACCGAGCATCAAACACCATTTCTCATGTCAAAACCCTTCCGTTTTACTTTCTCTGATGCCTGATGACTGCACGCCAAGCGTTCAATGTGTGCGCTAATCAAGGCTAATTGTTACTTAGATTATTCTGTCTGGTGAACACAAGTAGAGCTGTAGAACTGTTTTATACAGTAAGGAATCGAACATTGAATTAATTGTAGGTTATTAGTGTTCAAGTTCAATATAAGATATCGTTTCTTATGGAATGAGATGTTTTAGTGCTCCTCAATAGTTTTACATATCTGGATCATTTGAAATGAGCCTTAAAAGACAGCAGTGGCTCTGAAATGGAAATTATATTACAATCTTGATATAAGTACAGTCAATGTGCCTTCTAGAACTACAACTACTTACCAGCCAACTACAAAAGGTGTCTAGAATACCTGCACTCCTAATGGTGAAAATCGTGGTCCATAAGTCTACTTAATACTGAACTTTCTTCAATATATTTTCGCTTTATTTGCTGTTGTAAGTTAAAAACTTGATGTTTTTGGAATAACCAGTGATCATTAAATAAAATTGTAGTATCTGTCATCGAAGGTAGTCCCTCAATTCGTCTTCATTTTCGGGAGCGTTTCCTTAACCTTCCATATTAAAATTTATTAATGTTACAACTATTAATTCACACTACAGAGTAACTAATTAACTTTTACTTTTTATTCGAGTCCTCGGGCGAGTAATGGCAGGTTTGCCGTGATGTGCCGTATTAAATCAACAGCGCCACCGTTCGGAATGATTAACGATTATAGGAGCGATTCGAACGACTTTTAATCGATCGAATGATATTTATATTCCGATAAAATGGTTTGGGATTTCGATTTAGAGATTTGAAATGATTTCATCAATTGTTGGGGCACATTTCGGTGTCTCGTTAATGTTTAAAACGGTAGCCAATGTTTAAGTTTAAAAAGTGTATTTAATACTAATATTAAGCACTAGGTATCAAGTTGTTCTTTGCTTTATATCGTTTAACAATTGTTGTAACTGTTTGTACAATTACAATTTATGTTATTGTGATTGTAAACTGTTTGCTATTACAAAGTGTTTAACAACAATTACTATAATTTCCAAATGCTATTCACTTGTCACACTGAAATAGCTCAGATAAGCTGTAACAATAATTCGCAATCTGTTAGAATCGTGACCACTCCGACCAACGTTTCTACCACCTACATTTAGTCTGAAGTGATTCGTGCTCTACGTATTTACACGCTCAGCCGCAGATAAACGTTGAATTAAACATGATAATTAATAAGATAAACGATTAAAGACAAAGTAGGCTAGGAGACAAGAAAATACTGGTTCATTATTACTTTTTGATTGCTTTAGATTGTAGAGCTTGTGTCACCTGCTCTAAAGTGGAACAGATAACAAATGAAACCACTTTAATGTTTCTGGCGTTTCAATTACATATACTCATAAAGCTTCTTAATGAAACCAACTAGTGGGCCCGCTCAATTTCGTCTGCGTTACTTTCAATTAAAAGGTATGCCTATGTTCTTTCTCAGGGTCTAAAGATTGTCTGTGCCAAATTTCATCAAAATCGGTTGAGAGGTTTAAGCGGAAAAGCGTAAAACAAACAGAGTTACTTTCGCATTTATAACTAAAAAAAAACTCGGACAAAAACTTTGATAAAACAAGATAAACCTTCTCATATCATACACATTAATTTCCGCAGTTAGTAACAAAGCAGAGTTCTCACAATAAATTATAAAACTACTGCTCCAAATTAAGCAACAAGTAAACTTTAAACTCGTATGGTCTCGACCTGTTTAGTTTTTGTTGAAAGCAATCATCCGTTCCGGTTTCAAGGAAACCCGATAACTTGAGCAGTGCAGACTTACAAGGTATCTCCTAAATTAAGTCCTCGGGCAGTAGTCAGACAGATCTTTAAATAACGAACAAGTTGGTGATAATAATACGTAGAAAGTTTGAATTAAAAAATATTAGACACATATTTTTTTAAACAAACTCCGCTTTCTTGTATTGTTAGTTTAGCTCATGGACCACATCAATTATTTATCAAATTATGATTTTAACCAGAATTATTTGTGATAAATAATACGTATTAGATAGCAGTTTCTCCAGCAACTATTTCTTGGCATTACCGATGTCCATGAGGTGAAGATATAGATACTATAGAAAAAAAGTTCGAGTGGCATGGTCACTAAGTGATAAAACTCCTTTTCTTTAAAAAAATAAAGAGAAAAAAAAAAGTTCTAACACTTGTATTCAGGCAATGAAATAATTACAGTTCCAAATATCAACGTATTCGAACTGCAGTCGTCGAAACCCGAAAACCCATACAACTAACAGTGACTAATTTTAGATTTGCCACTTAGGTGCTGATCGATACCAATTTTACTGTCACGACATTGTACGCTAAATACTCGCAAACATGTTACTTAAGAACAAACACGGGGATGTTTGCCAACATGTCTGTCAATGTGTTTTAAGTGATTTAACTTTTTAATTCGAATCTCGTTTACATGAAATATTAATACCTATTGTATAAAAAGAAAAGCTGTTCACAAGTCTTGCTAAAACTCGAGAACTGTTGAACCGATTTGGTTGATTTTAGTCTTGAAATAACGTCAAAGCCCAGGGTGTTTTTTGGTGCGAAACTTACGGCAACGATCTTATTTATTCCAAATAAGTAGTTAAATGTTTTTACCTGGGCTATTTCCACAACCAAAGCAACCAAAAACTCCACCAAAAAGAGCACCTCTCTTTTAAGCCACTGTTACTTCTAATGCATATAATGTATAGAGGACTGTCAGTGTTTTTTTTTATGCCGAGCAGGCTGACGAGCTACCTCCTATCACAACCGTACCAACTCTTTATAACTGAACGACGCCAAAAACTTTTGCATTTCTACTTTTTGTAATATGTACCTTGAAATTCATTGATTGATTGTAGCTAACATGTTATCTAGAGAGCATATCTTGACATCAGAGAATCATAACCATTTGCAACAAGTGACTTCATATATCAAGTTTGCTATATGTTCCATATTTACGGATGCAAACAAATACATGTAACCTTGTCGAGTTAGGTTCGTCGAAGATAGTTTTAAATGCGTTGATAAGCTATCTACATTCTAAACTAGGATACCAGAATTGTTCTACCTGTTTATGTCTGCTGTCGGTGTTTGTTAATAGATAAATATTAATCTACCTTCAAGTTTTGTTATCAACCACCCAAAAGCGGTTCCCGATCGCTATTTACTTTTCCATTGATGAAATTGTAATAATTAATAGGCAAAGGTTTGCAGCAACCTTGATGTCTCTCCATTTCCCTCTGCAATTAGCTACGGTGAACTCTCGACAGGCGTGGTGATAAATGAATGATAACAATATTACTAAAAACTTTTTGTTTCTCTTGTTATAATTGTTAAATGATTTTCTCTTACTAATTGCTGTGAAAGTCTGTTTATCTTCAATTTTCGTCTTCCTTGAAATTCACAAACCTTTAAAAAACAATTGAAGATCCTCAATTTTCTAAACATATATGTAAACATCAACAATCTAATCTGAAAACAGGAAAGTGTCTAGTGTTTACCGCGCACAATACCTAAAGGTCAAGTCCAGAAATAGACAAGTGTACAGGAAGCGCCATTGTATCGCTCTCGTGCGATATGACTGAGATCGTAAAGATAATATTGTACGTATTCTAGATCTATTTTATGATCTCTGGTATTTATGGTGCAACTGCTTAGTGTTGGGAGAGGTCTTTGCCCAACTGTGGACTGTACTTTTACTGTTACTAACAGTGTTTCATGATGACCTACGGATCAGAGACTTGGCCGCTTACGATGGGTCTTATCAGACGACTCAGAGTCACTCAAAGAGCAATGGAAAGGGCTATGCTGGGTGTCTCTCTGCGTGATCAAATCAGAAATGAGGAGATCCGCAGAAGGACTAAAGTAACCGACATAGCCCAAAGAATTGCATCTTTGAAGTGGCAATGGGCAGGACACATTGTGCGAAGAACAGATGGCCGTTGGGGCCGAAAAGTTCTAGAGTGGCGGCCAAGAACCGGTAAGCGCAACGTTGGTAGACCCCCCACGAGATGGACCGACGATCTGGTCAAGATCGCGGGAGGTCACTGGATGCAGACGGCGCAGGACCGGTCGTTATGGCGAGGTTTGGGGGAGGTCTATGTCCAGCAGTGGACGTCTATAGGCTGATGATGATGATGATGATGATGAACAGTGTTTCATTACTGAGATCGCTTTTACTAAGAGGAGTCTAAAATTCTCTGCCAAGTTTGAATACTTCACGTTTGGTTTTCAGACTTTTCTTACCTATAAGGTTTTTTCATGAAGTTTAAGGTTATTGAACATCTAGGCATAATGAATTGGTTTTGATTCAAAGGGTTGTTGTACATTATTGGTCCAGTAAGATCTTAAAATTACACATCAAATTGCAAGAAAGCAAAATAGTCAAAATAATCAAACGTACAGTTTAAAAGATAACCTATAAATAATTTAATGCCTACAAGAATTAATTTCATTTTTACTATTCACCATAAAATACATTAAGTCAAAGTTATCAAATATCATATTTTAGATACTAGATATAGTCGAATACCGACTGAATATTACTCCACCTAATAATACGTTTTTAATATCCTATATGAGAACTAATTTCCGATAATATTTTCCATTAATGTAAGTGAGTTCAATAATTAACTGTTAGTAATGGAAAATGTAAGAGATGTCGTAAAATTAATGCATTCGATGACATTCGTTTACATTTTTACAACATTGTAATAACTATGCATGGTATTCGTAAAAGTGAATTCTTTGAATGCAACCTTTATATAATATTAATGGAAACAGCTGGTATGTGTAGTTTTATTTTTGTGATGTTGCAGCTGTGTGAACGAATTCACGAAACATTTATGTAAAGACTAGCTGCCCCGCGCAACTTTGTCTGCGCTTCATTAGAGCCTAAAGACGATGAGATTATCTTGCTTATTGACGGAGTTCCCATAGCCACCTTCCAGCTCCATCAACAGACCTTGACCAACTGTAAATCTAAACCATTCTCGAATCTCCACGAATACACACAAAAAATTTCATCAAAATCGGTCCAGTCGTTTAGGAGGAGTTCAGTCACATACAGACGAACACAAGAAATATATATATTAAGATACATTCAACAGTCCCGTTTTCACCATGGTATTAAAACTACTCCAGCAAAGTAATCTACTACATAAGTTAAATAAAAAAACAGTTATCTTGAAAAGATTCGGTACTTTTGGAAGTTTAAATGTCTTATTCAGAAATCTTAGTGTGTTTGTGATAAAAATACTGATTATGTACTAATAAAAATGTTTTTGAGACACGTATCCTAAAAACAAAAGAACTACCAAGATTACTATTTATATAATATCTACCTGCTAATCAGTACCCTTATTTGCATGAAAATTACATTTTGAACTTTGACACACTTGCCTTGGATTCATAATTATAGTTATGCTAATCAACTATAATTGTCAATGTGTTCTAGGCTAGTCTAGCTCTTTTCATCTCGTCAATCATTAGAATTTAAGAGTCTTTAAGAAAATTCAAAGACGTCGGTCACACTTTCTCTATAGAGTCAAAATTAGATTCGAATAATTTGTTTGATTGAAAACTTATTGAATATAAATTTAAATGATCCTGGATATCATGTAGCAGTAGGTAGAGTACTAGTTAACGACGGGTCTATCTTGTTTAACACAAGACAATTTCTGACTCCATCATATCAGCGCCATTTATTCATATTATTGCATTGTCACACGATATAAATCTGCGTGCAAAATGTCAGCTCAATCGAAAACCGGGAAGTTTGTCAAATTTAGTTTGCAAGATTCCACCCGAACTTATGTACCTACCTACATAGTTACATCAAGTAAATATAAAGCTTGTAAAATACAGTTAGTTGACTGCGATTTTTGATACGAGTACCGACCGATGTTCGGTAGTTATTAATTTAAAGATACCACGTACCCCGCTTTCCACAACTTAATGATAATGAAAAATATAAATTTATTATCCTTCACCACAATATCGTTAAAATTGAGACAGAACCGTGTCCAGTTTATTTTAATATTCGAACGATCACATCAAGATAATAAGGCGACAGTCCCGATAGCCAGTATAATACTTGTTTTACGTTTAGAAAAAAAGTGAACACTGAAGCCGGTATCGGCTTTCAAGGTACGCTTACAATGTAGCCGAGCAATGACCTTGCGAGACTCGACTGTTTACGGACGAGAACGTGGTTATTCGCCAAAAGAGATCGCAATTAATTGCAAGTCGCGTTTGCTACTTAATTTTATAGTCAAACTAGCGGGCGCAATTTCGTCTGCGTCACTTTCATTTAAAAGGCTCAGGGTCTACACATTGTCTGTGCCAAATTACATCAAAATCGGTTGAGAGGTTTAAGCGGGAAAGCGTAGTAGACAGACAGACAGAGTTACTTTCACATTGATAATATTAGTAGGGATTTGCAGGGATTTAATCAGCAATCAATAGTACTTGTTTCTCTGTAATATATAATAAAGTATTAAATAAATAAATACCTACTGTAACAACTCATTACTGCACACTTCTGGGGTCAGGTCTCGTCAGAAAAGAGATTAGGCATAGTCCACGACAATTGCCCGATGCGGATTGGGTTAATCAATAGTAATAAAGCATAATTATGGAAGAAATGTTTTTTTTGAAAATCCGTTATTTTTCTGTGATTTTTAATAGCTTATTGTTTAAGAATTATAGTTCAAAAGGCTTTATAATATTAGTGTAGTTTAGCAATTGTTATCGTGATCTCGATGTCGCTGTTACAGCATAAGGCTATCATCATTCGAGACCTCCTACGATGGCATATTTTAACTAATTTGATCTGACAGTTTTTGTAAATTGCGAGGTGGTTTTAGAATTGTTATGTGAGTTTGTTATTGAGGACTGAGCTAATTTTTTATTACTTTATTCTTTTCAACATCATTGTACCATTCTTTATGATGTAGTTGCTTGACGAACTTGAAAGTAGCGCGAGTGTCAGTTTAGTACTAAAAGAAGATTACAGTGCTGAAAATAAAATAATACAATACAGACTCACAATTACAGACAGAGCTTCCACAAGGTGGACGAGCTAAGTCACAGAATGTCGCTAGATGATAGATGAAAGAATTAGCTTGATTTGTCGTTATGGATGATAATATCATGATGACAAATTGCAGAAAAGAATACCCCAAAAGCAACTCTCGTACCCCATACCTTTATCAACCAAAATGTCAGTACAACTGCATTGAAGCCACACACTCCTTACTTAAGAAAGAGCTCTTTGATGCTTCCCTAGAGTTATGGATTTTCCTTCTTCAAACGAGGTTTAAAGAGAGTCTTAAAAGGAGTGTCCCCTGACATTGCAAAGGCTGACGATAACCACTTACGATCAGATGGCCCATTTAAAAAAAATTGGTTGAAGAAATGCCGTTTAGTTTGCTCGACTTGTATTGCATTGCCGTGTCCCTGATTAAGTCGCGTGCTACCAACATTGTTGTGTTATACAACAGAGATCCAATGGCAAGGTCGCAGCGACAATGTTGTGTTGGCCTACTCCGCTGATACACTGACTCACACTTGATACAGAGTTGCGTATTTTTTTGTAACCAGTCATTGACACCGCTCTAATGTAAATATTTTGAATAAATATTGTAGAGAATGCTTTAAAGAAGTCAAGCTCTTGTATTTTAGTTCTGTATTCAAACTTATTTACTTTTAAAGTATTTTCAAAAGTGGATCCGCCGTCAGGAAATGTTATGGGCACAGCCAGGTGTTACGGTAAAGAACGCCGTAGTGAGAACGCGTCGTGCCGATTCGCATAACTCCATGCTGAATTCTGGTCTCAGCCGGGGTTTGTGGTCCAAGGGAGTGTGAGCGGTTGGAGGTTTGAGTCCATAGTGGTCCGACGAAATCCTTCAACTAAAAAAACCATAGAGTTGATCCGACGATGAAGTCAGAATGTAACCATTGACCGTGTCTGGGCCGTATTACTTTTCTAGCCCTCCATTTCTATATGATATCCAGGATATGAAAATTTTCTTGAAACATATTATTTTCTGAATTTCCTTTTATCCTATTCTGTGCTAATCGTCTCATCATGGTCGCTGTTATCTGTTTG
Organism: Trilocha varians; assembly: GCA_030269945.2. NCBI lineage: Eukaryota > Metazoa > Arthropoda > Insecta > Lepidoptera > Bombycidae > Trilocha > Trilocha varians. Next base: position 7,828,559 of record AP028273.1, on the reverse strand, counting down.
CGTCTGTCAAATGCGGTTTGCACATGGTGGGCTGTTGTGCGCATCTAGTTCATAGATTAAATTGCACTGTTTTAAAACAGGTTAATGATAACAGATTAGCGATGGGTCGTTATCGGTTTTTGAGATAACGTAACGTAAGCGTTATGTGATTTCCAATAACTAGTTTCTTAACTAGTGATTTTTATAACTAGTTATTTTCACAACGTTCTGAAGCAAACGTGATAATTGTAACGTAAAATCGTTTGGTTAGGTAGCAGTATAACTTAATTCTTCTTCACGCACACGTATCGTGTATCGATACTATTTTTTTAGGCGCGTTTTACATTACTCGTTTTACTCCTTTACGTTGTCAAAGCTATGTGTAAGGTGGTCAATGTAAAACGTCGTTTTCATCTTGTCATTACGAATATTGTAAAACCAGTGATTTTGCGTGAGTAGTGAAAGTAGCCAAACATCGACGCTATGCCTTAAACATAAGAGTGAATTCGATTTAACTTTATGGCGTTGTGATTAAAAGAGTTATTGAAGACTGATGCCTATTTCGATCGTTTAAATGGCGTTATGAATATCACTAGTTTTTGTTCTAGTGGAAAACGAGTGATCACTGTTCGAGCTCGTAACTGCATATATAACCAGTTATGGTTAATAACGCCCATCGCTATAACAGATAGCTGTTTAATGATTAATATTTAGTAAGGTTTGTTAATAACTCTAAGTAAGATAAAGATTGTATTAATAAGATCTACACGAGACAGGCTTGAACCAGTGTGAAAATCTAATGTTTAATTTTATATTACACTGTATTTTTTTAAATGTAAGTCAATACAGAGTTGCCATTGCGTCACTGTTAAATGTCTATGGCCAATCATACCACTTTCTCGACTCCACGAAAGGAACGGAATGAGTCTGAAAGTTTGGTTTTAGCTATTAGTTTGTCTGTCCACAAGCAATGAAAGAAATGAAGTTAATGTACGTTGTGTTCGAGTTAAATAACAAAACAGAATAGATACTTAATGATAAGTATTTAACAGTAAACAAATCCTGGTGGTTTCTTGCAACACGTTAAGTCTCTTCAATTGAAACAAAAATAACCTTTAATTGGTGCGATACAATATCATAAAATACATAAGTCTAGACTGGAAAAGGTTATCAAACCAACTAGAGGCGAATATGATACAATCTCTGTGACATCTCTGGTTTAACGTCGAACGTGAATGATTCCTGTACAAGTACACTATTGTATGTTAAAAAGTAACCAAACATGGTCATATGATGTAGATAGCAATATTTTATTCAAATTGTAAGCCTCTTACTCTGACGTGGGTGTAAACTCTTGTTTTATTTCGTGGAATTGCAGTTATTTATTTCTTTATTAAATGCGGTAAAAAGTTATGTCTTATGAAATATTTTAAATGATTTTTTACATGAGACATTTAAATGCTTTATCAGTCGGAATTTCTGCTCTATCTGTGGACAGACATTTGGTTGCCAGCACGGGGCTGATTAATAGTTTGGAGAGGATTATGTCCAGCAGTGAACATCTTTGGGCTGATGATAATATTCTCTTATGATCGTGATATTATGTTATCATGAATATCTCGAACATCTAAAATTCGATTAGAAATTGCGGAAAGAAAGATGGTTTAAAAGATTAAAAAATATTTATTCAGCTAAAATTTACAGTGTTGCAGTTGCCAGTCCGGAATGTGATTACTGTACCTAATATAAAATAAACAATACAGGTAATCGAACAAAACAAAGTAGTTTTACTTACACATAGATAACAAATCATTATTAAGCCGACCTATCTACGCAATAACATCGAACATGGCAAAGAAATATCGATATATTAACCTTTATCCCCTCCAAAGTCGGTTAACTTAACTTCCGATTATCATTACCAATTATGGCCGACCTGTTATTAAATATACCGCAAAACACTATTTTAAAATTCAATTCGGATGCAACATTGTAAGAAAGTAATAAAATTAAAAACAACCTTTTACTTAATTACCTAATAGCTTGAGACTTATAACAATAAACATTTAAAATTCAGTACACGTAGTCCCATAGTAATTGTAAGTTAATTGGATATAATATGTGGGTAATTGTCACAAAGTTCTGTCATATAATACTACAGAAGTCCATTTTAAACACACCTACGATTACAACATACAAAACATATTGATACCATACGTGCACGTGCTCCAAATAGGACCTTCCTGAGACAAACAAACTGCTTAACTTTATAATATTTACTAGTTGACCCATGCAGTTTCGTCTTCGTCACAGAGGGATATAATATATTTTTATTTTTTTTTATTACCAAGTAGGCAGACGAGCCAACGGGCCACCTGATCGTAAGTGGTTACCGTCGCTCATGAACCTACGACCTAACTTTAAGGACCCTCCTCAAGCCTCGTTTGAAGAAGGACAAGTCATAGCGCTTTGGGAATACCGAAGAGGGGAGCTCAATCCATACCCGGATGGTGCGTGGCAAAAAAGTGTTCCTGAAACGGACCGTATATAGCCTTCTTCGATAAACGGACTATCGATCACTGAAAGAACTCACTCCCGTACGTGTTTGAAAATGCGTTTATCGCTTGTTTTTTATTACCATGTGGGCAGATTAAGATTGTTTAAAGATTTACTTCTGTTCTGCGATTCTTGTAGATCCATTGTGATCTATATCAGGTGACACGCGAGCGCTAGGCGGGAACACTTCGCATTTACCGGACCTATTACTGACAGTACTATATCAGTAATTACCGTTTCAATGAACACTTTGTATCATTACATGTTGAAGTTTCGGAACCACATATGACTGATTCTTTGAGATTTTTCAAAGTAAAATGTATGCAATACAATTCCCAATACATGAAAATAAACAATGGAAGTAGTTAAGCAAATTGTTTCAAATCTCAAATTTGAAAAAAAAAATTGTTAAAGTTTAAACACTCCCAATTTATTGAGTTAAGCTACTTCATCAAATTTTAATCGTTAAAACTAGTAGACTTACGTGCAACTTCAAACGTCTACGGAGAGAGGAAAATCCCGTAAAAAATTTACATTAACAAAGTAACCTATGTTATTGTCCAGTACATGACCTGCCAGTCTCTTAAAACCAATTGTATATGGTAAAAATTCTATCAGATGACCAATAACCATCGTGTACCTAATCAGTTACTAATAATGCATGTTTGTGCTGAGTGTGAGTTATTGAACCTTTTTTGTCAGTTATGCCCAATTGTAACTTGTATTTAACTGTTTATCTTTTGTGTGTAATGGTCACAGTCCTATCATATCGTGATCAGTATCAGATGACACGCGACCAGACAATGCATGAGGCGAGGACGTAACTCATTTTGCAGACATAGCACGATAATAAAATAAGTAAAAAAGACCATATTATGTCTTAACTACTTTTAATACTTTTATAAATTTCTGATATAAATATGCACAATCGGACTCTTTAGTGCAAACAATAAGTGCTTTATGAATGTTATTAAAAATTAAAAACGATCATGAACTAATGACGCTTATAGTCTCTGTATATTACATACAGACCCAAAAATATTAGCAAAGAAAATTCGATATTTATTCAAATACGCTAAATATTACAGTTGTAGCAATGCACTAAAGCAAACAATTTTTACTTACTAGCACTCGCCTACAATATTTTTTTTCAATTTGATAATAAGAACAATGACAAGTCGCACTGATAACCCACAGGATAGACGGTGACCCTGCTGTCATCCAATCCGTCATAACCGTAATTTACATCTAACGTCTAATAGTCTGTATCTAGGGACTTAAATAGATAATCGTCTCTATAGAAAACTCGAGACCCTGACTGTTGGCTTTGATCTTAATTTCGAGATTCGATTTCAAAGGTAGTAGTAGGACTTTTTACCAAGAATTGAAGATTTTGATCTTCGAAAGTTGGAGGAAGAAACTTGCCTATGTGTCTATTGCGCTATTTATTTTTGTTTGCAATGTGGAACTTTGGATATCCAAAAGTGAGTTCTTGATCTGAAATTTCGACGATTTTTCACCATTTGTTTCATCTTGATCTAGACACAAAATATTGAAAAAATATTGACTCACGAAATATCAGTTTTCTCACACAAAGTTATGGATCTCCTTTACTCCATTGAAATGACTTCTCTATCCACACCTTTCTGTTGTTATACTCTATCCTTCACAGTATAACTCTCAAATTATTACGTTACAAAAAGACCTTCTATTTGATGAAATTGTCTGTGCTTAAATACACTAAATGCATTGTTAGACTTCTTATCTACCATTTTAAATGTAGATCATGACGGAGGTCAATGCAATTAAACTCGCTATCATACGCGAACTGTCATATTAAACTTTGCGATAACTAAAATTAATTAATAATATTTTATACGAGTTATGTGGATAGATTGTACCATATTGTACCGACTCTGTTTATTTAGGTGTCAGTCTACAAGTTAGAAATAATAGAGAAATCTTGTATGTGTAAATATGCAGTTTTTAATAACCGATTTAACCTTAACATTGTTACAAATAGTAAGGACAGTTACATAACATATTTGTGTATTTTACCGTGTTGTCTCAGTTGTGATTTGGCTTTTGCTCTTGTGTCGTTGAAGTATGTTTTTTTATTAATATTGACACAAACATACTTGATACTTAAAGATGAACGATACTTCCATAAGGAAAACTAAAGAAAAACAAAACTTCAAAATTGGAATCGAAAACCGTCCCAAATCCACCATTAACCTTTAGAAATCCAGAAATAGCTTGAAGCAGGTGTCGTCAACAATTGCGATGTGTAATGAATATAGTTTGTTACATATGGTTCAAGTTGTGTGTCAAGGTGGCCGCAACTATGTTGCAGTTTGTTGATCCTCAATGATTTATATTGTACTACTGGGGCTCCGTTACACCTGCGTTAATTACGTTAGCATCTTGTTTATACAGTTTGAATTAAAAATAATACGAGTGAAAAAGAGAGCAACTTCAGATTATTGTGGATATCAACTAACTATCTATATCTACTACGTTTTAAGTATTTTAACTGGGTAACACGAAAAACACTTCCGAGTAATAAAATCATTTAAATTGGTTCATCTTAAGCTTAAGCTCAGTTGTTTAAGTTTAAAATTGATGTTGTGGTAGAGGAAAAGTAGCATCACTATCAAGTTCAAATTACTCATTAGATACATTCGGATTGTTCGGTCCAATTCACTATGTATTTTATTGGAACGAACATGGATTTTCTGTTTTGTAGATTTGTAAAATGCACGTTTCAGGTCTGAAATTCATTCAATGGCTAATAACAGTGAAAATACAAATTAATATTTAGAAATGAAAGATACGTTTTTCTACATCAGTTTGTAATAAACTCGAGTTTAAACTGTAAAACGCAATATATAAAATGGCCTTTTAATCATAATAAAAACTACGTCAAGTGAAGGACACGATAAAGCCAATTAACATCTGACTTGTGACCAATGACCTGCGATCATACCTTTTATCATACATGTATTTGTGTATCTTATGTATGTATAAAAACATTTTATTGACGAATTTGTTAATGTATACTAATATTACAATATTATATATAATAACTAGCTTTTGCCCGCGACTTCGTTCGCGTGGACTTCAGGTTCGTCCCGTATTATCAAAAATTGTAGCCTATATGTTATTCTGATGTATAAGCTATATTGTGGTAAAGTTTCATTCAAATCCATTCAGTAGTTTTTACGTGAAAGAGTAACAAAACTTACATCCATACATCCATACTTACAAACTTTCGCCTTTATAATATTATTATGATTATGATATTAGAGCTAATGTCGTGATGTTTGTGACATATCTACTGAACCGGTTTCGAAAATTCTTTTACGTTACGCTATTTAGTGAGTATCATGGAAAATTGTAAAGTGAGGTAAACACTATCCCTCTTTGTAGTTCAGGCAAATTTGTACGGTTCAATATTTGATTAAACTGTTTTTTAATTTTAATTTCCGACAGATAATTCATCTGCTTTAATGTCAGGGTCACTATAAGTTCGAGACATTTAAAACATTTCTACGCCTGACTTTTAGGACATTACCGGTCACCTAAACACCTAAGAGAGGAAATTTACAAGTTAGTACGAGTAGTACAATAGTATAAGGATTGAAAATCAACATTACTTAAAATACAAAAATATTAAGTAAAACTATCTCGTCAGCACAAATCCGTCTGCGTTTTCAAATCAGACCACTAGTTCTTGAGAATAGTTCGTTCAAAAAAACACTCTTCAGCTTTGTAATATTAGTACCTATAAATAAGCGATCTACACGCGCTGTTTTTCGGTTGAATGCACTAATTTAAGAAACGAATAAAAAATCTAAAACATTGACTTCCAAATAACCTGTTTAAAACATCAGTAATGTCCGATCAATCATTCTTAACCCGTTAGGCGATGAATTTGAATCTATTTCAAATACAAAGTAGCTGAAAATACATAATAATGAATACCAAATTTTGTAGGTACATTTTTTTATGTAGGAGGTATGTAATTCGTTACCCTTTGAGATTTCAATAACTATAGCGATAAAATATAACGAAGTTCCTTTCGATTAAAAGATATCTTATATATTTTTTTTCTAACGTAACGCGCGATAAGGAACGTTTTTTAAAAGATTTTGATCACATTTCCATCTAGCGATAATCATCTAAAACAAAAAAAGTGTCGTGACAACTTTTCGTAAGAATTTTTTCCGTCGGGGCTACCCTTTGACAACGCGCGATAAGGAACTTCGTTCCAACATCACGAAGAACCTGCACACTGATTTCTTTAAAAAATCCTTGGAAGAAATATGAAGTCCCTTATCAACATTGTGCGGTGGACTATGCCTGATCCCTCAACTGTGAAGACCTGAGCTCAGCAGTGGGCAGTAATGGGTTGTTACAGTATCCTTATCAGGTGGTTTTTGACAATCTATGACACTGTACTTGCTTGACAATTTAAATACCTTCGAAGTACAATAGGGCAACGTTCGGAAGTTATTTTTACAACACATTTGAATAATCGAATTGAGTGTGCTGATTCAGGCCGGTCGTTCCCAAGTGTGCCGGTGTGTCTAGTTTAAATTTCAGCCAATATATTTATAGCAACTGCTGAATATATCACTTTGTAGTTCTTTCACCCTTAGAATTGACTATAGGACAATAATATTTTTGAAATAGGAGCTCAAAACCCAAGATGTTGTTGTAATTAATAGTGGAGCTGTGTATTGGACGTTTACTGTCTACCGTTTTTTAGTGCCATGAAAGCAGACGAGCTAATGGGTAATGCCATCTGATCGTAGGTGGTTACCGTTGCTCATAGATATCTGCAATATCAGGTTTATTTTATACTTACCACTAGAGAGAAGACATAGTTCAAATAGTCAACTTGCGTGATATTTGTACGACAAGCATTCTGCACCCTTTTTTTTGAGTTGGAGGAAATCACTGGAACTGTGGGTATGTGGGAGTTGAACCGCACTAAAACCTCCAACCGCTCACACTCAGCGTCCGAACCCCGGCTGAGGCCAGAACCCAGCACGGAGTTTTGAGGGACGGCGCGAGGCGTTACGCCGCCCCCATTCTGTACTCTAACTACTAAACCTTATTTGATGAAGCTTCATGAAGATCACTTATTCCCACCAGATAAAAATTCGTCTGTCTCAGTTCAAAAATCATCTCTTAATTACACTAAGCGATAAGAAATCTGTCTTTGACGGAAAAAAGCAATCACTTCTTCTCCCTATCTCTCTAATAAAGCCCTCGTTGTTCAGTACAATAGACTTGCGATTATAAGTCTGGTCGGTTGACAGTAGCCACTGTTCGCCGGTCATTCAACGCGGGGACATTGTAATGACAGATATAATGTTGCCATGTTATATAATATCTTGAATTTAATAGTAACTTGCGGTGTGGCTTATGGTATATTGCTTAAAAGTTTTCAATGTCAAGGCGAGGTCTCTATTTTAAAATTATATTCGATATTGCTCTATTTTTTATTTAAAATTTATCTAAGCACGCCGAAAACTGAAATTCTCACTGAACACTTGTAGTATCGTTTACTTATTCAAAGAAAGTATTACCGAAATTTCGTAGTGCGTCCATGAAAGTGAATTCCTGGATTTGTACGCGTTTTTCTGCTTAGCCCGTGTTCTTTCTATCAGAAAAAAGAAACATTTTACTTTAGTCTAGAGCTTCACAAACAATGTAAGGTTTTCAAGACTTGAATTGAAGCTGCACCATAAATTATGTGAGTGACATGTCACGACGCTAACTAGGCAATGAATGCAAGTCCTCGTTGACAGATGTCTTCATCACGATGTTTATACTAGAGCTATATCCAACTTCTCAACTGCAACTTGAAATTGTAGCTCTAATGCTCTTGTTAATGAAATCTCAGTTGCAATGGCTTCGGTTCTTCACGCTGGATGTGTAAATCTACTTTAGCTATAAATTTGGTGGTTTACGATCCAAATATCTCTTTTCAAACTAGGTTTCAAAAACGTCTGAATTTTAGTTAAGATTATTGATTTGTCAAAGAAAATTTTGGTAAAGTCTCAATATAATCTGGCAACCGACTCATTAAATAATCATCTCGAGTTATCTGTGCTCCACAATGCATTGTATGTTTATTGAAAGTAAGTTGATAAGTGCACAGAGCTCTGATTGTTTTCTGTATCACTACAGAAATATGTAAACGACTTGACCGTTAAACCTAGATATTGTAAGCCTAAAATGGCGCAGCATAGCAGACCAGATTACTTCAAATGCAAGACCTAAACGTAAATACCTATGTTGACAATAAAATATATTTGATTAGATTTGAAAACAACAAAAAGTTATCAAATGTCTTAAAAGATGAATCAAATTTTATATCAACATAGTTTATAGAATGCTTGCTTGATTACTGAAAATTGTAGTTCCTGGTTTTGTCCAGAACGTAGTTGTAAGATGTCAAAAGTGGCCTGAATTAAAAAAGATGTTTGTGTGACCTCTTTTTTTTTCTCGATTTGGCGTGCGTAGTTGGGCACTGCCGTGGCTCCGGATATTATTGCATTTAGTGGCATATACATATGATATGTTTTCTAGGAACTCTATTATACATTATTCTAAATTATAAATGCGATATCTTCTATACCTAGTAACGCTTAAACCATTTAACCAAATTAGATGAAAGTGGTATGGACATATTTTGACCTGAAGAAGAATGTCACAAAATCACGCTGTAAAAATAAATAGTTTTCCAAAAAAGATAAGCTTATATTTGTGTCAGCAACATCACATTAAACTTTCACCACGATTAACTCCTTAATCTTCAATATCGCAAATAATTTCTCATACTCTTATTTTAAAATCTGATCCAATTACAAAAGTGATCTTGGACTCTTTGGTCGCTCAAAAATGATTCATACCAGTCTCATGAATCTTGAGGGGTTAATTCTACTTGAATTATGTATACGACATGACTATCACAATACAGGTGTATTATAGTTGAAGGAGATCCGTGCAAGATCTCCATTCGTTTCAGCTTATTTATTAATATATATCATTGCTATTCGAAGTGCATGTAAAAATAATATATGAGCGGAGATAAGGTCTCGCCTCGGTCGTTTACCGGTTTCGCTCGATAACTGTCTTTTTAATATAAAAGGTAAACATTTCTGGCTTGTAATATTTTTTGTCCTTGGACCAGTATTGTGAGTTGCACGAAGCTAATGGCTTCATTTATTGACTGTTGTCCGATTTGGACAGTGTGGATTTATGTGAACAAAGTCACATACCAACAAGTTTTCTGAAGATGAGATTTTAAGTACTCTTAACAGTTTTAGCAGTAAAGTTTGTTAGCAAGTGTTAACAGCGTTCTTTATAATGCAAATGTAAGTTTTAAAATCGTTTTATCACAAAGAACGGCAATGCAGGCAACGAAAAACCATCCTCAGGAAACGTATAAATTATAGAAGCACTTCTAAAACGCGAAGTATTATAACGCAGTTTAAATTAATTATTAGGCAAAATCGTACTGATAGGTCATGTACGGCTGTTAATTACAATAGTAATCACATATCTATACCACATTTTCCCGCCTAAAAACTACATCCAGAAATGAATAAACAACGTATGAGTACGAACAACATGGCAGTGAATCACGTGCTATCTCCTCAGGGAGGACAACTCAATCAGTCCGTTGTCAGCACGAGAATAGATCTCCGCTTGTCACCGGGAACGCGCAAATTGTCCGGACCAATTTGTCCGTCACTTTAAATGCGTATATGGCTACAATAATTGCATTTTAAATCTATTTACCATTGTTGAGGAATATGTTTCACGGGATAAAAAGAAACTGATGTTATTAATTTTGAGGATTTTAGGTAAAGAAACCAAAAATAGTGTAACTTGATAATGACAATGGGCAGGATCACAATCCGGTAGATTCTGGCTTGTAAACATAAACGTAAGAGGTCACTGGATGCATATGGCGCAGGACCGGACACTAAGATTTGGAGTAGATCCTATGTCTTTATATTTCCATTACATACGACCTGCATCCATTTATGCATTCGTTTTAATTTATAAACCGTTCTTTCAAGACTTAATGTATGTTATCGGGATAAGCTTTCATCAATACTTTTATCACGGCAGGATGTTGATGAGGTGACCTGCAATATCAACAAGAAATATATTATTAAACAATATTCTAACAAAACAAATTTATCCAATTAAAATCGAATATTGTGAAAAATTTTGTCTGGTTACCCTAATTTTTTTTTTTCATACTGTATTAGGCATTCAAAACATTTTCATTGAACGGTCATCGACCTTATTAGTTGCACTTTAGGGCTGTTACGGACAGTTTTAACGTAATGTATTTTTAAGTAAATATTATGCTTCCAATACTAAATTCGGTATTGCCATAAACCTACATTAAAAAACAACACATAATATTGGCTCCACACTATTGCATTTGTCATTATTGCCATGTAGACAAACAATCACCGTATCGTAGGTGGTTACCGTCGCTGCAATGGTTAAGAACACTATAAGGCCTATACCTACAAACTATCTATACGGACTCTCCTCAAGCCTCGTTTAAAAAAGTCAAAGCCTACTCCACACTGGTCAATTATTATTCTTCCAAGAAACAATCCCTGAAAATATAAACCTCTATAAATGTATAGTATAATATAACTAGAACAACACAGACATAATATTGTCGTTCTGTTTATGTTATATCGTATAATTAGTAAATGCACCTCCACGACCTCACTGATAATACAATCTTACATAAACAGTGTCGAAGCGCAGATATATTATTGCACATTGTACGAGCATGATAAAATAAATATAGCATTCATAATATGGTGTATATGTTTTAAAATGTTCTATGAATTTGATCGTTGGTTTTAGAACTAATAAAAGAGTTACTTTTACATTTTCTTTCACAAAATCCAACCATCTCTTCTTATTTATTTTATTTATTTAGTTTTAATCATGGTGGCTACAAGGGCCCACATTACAATACATAAAATACATAAAAGTGTTAGTAAGTCTTAATCTAAGTGTTAGTGACAAAATAACAGATAATATATTATAGGCCACGCTTCTATTCGACTCGTCCCACATGAGCTTACTTCTTAGGCTTCTTACATTCATCAACACTAAAATTCCAGATTCAATTTGGATTGTGATTCTCATATCGCCTCATAATTCTGTAATAGTTTTGTTTTCTTTAGCTCTTTTGAGTTAGTTCCGTAACTAGAATCTAATATATAAAATTCTCGTGTCACAGTTTTCGTTGCCATACCTACTCCTCCGAAACGGCTTGACCGATTTTGATGATTTTTTTGTGCTTCTCCGGTATCTATGAGAATCGGCCAACATCTATTTTTCATCCCCCTAAATGTTAGGGGTAGTCCAATCCAATTTTGTTCTATCTATGTTTTAAGAAGTTACAAAAACAGCTACAATATCTGCCCTTGTATCAAACTAACAAACACACTGTCCTTGCTAAATGCATGACATAACTTAGTATACGTTTATAAATGAGGAAGTGAATCGCCGTAAAATGATCAATTAATAGCAACAAGTTCTCTACAATGTCGTTTCGCGATGCATATTTAAATCTCATACGTAATGATACTATCAAACTGTATCTATTTCCCACTATAAAAACAATATTAACTCCAGAAAATCAAAGGATAACCCACTTTAACCCTGACAGATAAGGTTCAAATTAGCTTGAAGTAAATATGAAGTTAGGACCTTTTGTTTCAAGGCAATATTTGCCGAGCATGTGGTAGTGTCAATGATGTAAGTGCCAAGTAGTGCTATGTGTACCGACCACGTGCCAATTCTATTATACATCTATCGTCTGATGCACATGATACCAGTATAAATAGATCTGTCAGAGCTCTAGCAATTACCTTATGATGGCTAATAAGCTTCTTATTAGGGAGAAGGATGACAGCTCACGTTATTCTGGTCAATAAAATCACGCACACATACACACATACTTGATTGCAATAAGATTGATTACATAGTGATATTCAGCTTCCGTTTCAAATAGTTCTGGATGAAGCTATAAAGTACCTTTTTACGATCCTGTCTGGGTTTCAACTGTTGGTATTTTTATAGTCCATTAGTACGTTTACTAGTTTTAGTGCTGTAAAATGTAGTTCTATTCCATTACCGGGATGGAAATGAATTATAATATAATGATTATATTAATGCATTACACATTTTAGTAATAATTATTTAGTGTCGAAGGAAGAAAAGGAGAAATTAAAAAAGACAAAAAATTCAATCAAAATCATTAATTGCTTTATTTATTAAGCCCTTTTTATATATTAAAATAACATGTGTTATGTTCTTACTTTGTTTCTAATCTATGATTGATCATAATTTTATGGTTTATTCTTAACAAATAATTAATTAGTTCGAATCTGTTAACTGTTATTTTTTCTGTCACCATTTATCATAGTGCTATTCCTAATCTCGTGTCTCCGCTGAAATGGGATATTTACACAAGTATTTCACGAATCAATCCAAGTACCTACCTACTTATAGTCTGACACATGCATGGTTACATCACAAACGCACACATCGCTCATATATCGCTATCTCAATGCTATTTATTACAATGTACTTTGACATGTCATGAGTATCTATTATGGTATGATGTTTTAATTTTCTATGGGTATACTAGATTTGATAAATACTTCTTCAGTCGACTTGAAAATAATAGTCGAATCGAAATCTTATTTCTTTGTTAGTTGACAGATTATTTTCTTTGTGATAGGATTTTAAAATAACCTTTAAGGGTTGTAAATGTCTGTCTGTCATAAACGAGATATATTGAGATGAAAGAAAAAGAAAGAAGAAATAAAGAAAAACATTTATTTCTGACACAAAACAATTGAACAATTTTCACAAGAAAAAGAGACACTAATTCGCCACAAAAAGGTACCATCTCAGCTAAGTGCCACAAGCAAGCAGAGAGCCAGCTGTAAGCAGATGGGAAGTACATTGAAACAAGCGTATTATCTTGAGTGAGTATAGTTGTAAAAACTTAAGTTTCTAAGTCAACACAATAAAATGTTATGATAATTTTCCGTACCTAACAAAAACAAATCTTATATCTTGGTCTTCTACATGGAAAACTTAAAGAAAATAATCCATTTGCGGCCCTCTACTTCATCAAAGTATTTTTCTTCATACACGAGAACAACAAACATTGTTTATGTTTTTAATAAGCTTTAATCACAATATATACAATAATGTAATCAGTGTGCCCTTTTTGATAACATACGCTTAATTACGATTAATTGGCGTATGAGCGCATTAACTAGTGAGATCACTTCAAATGGTCAAGTTATTAACACAAATATACATTATTATCAAAACAAATGGTTCGTCTCATTACTGGAAGGCTCAATGTATGTATAAACATTGTCCTAACTATAAACAGTAGGTTTCATTAAATGATTCAAGGAAATAATGGTTCAAATTGTTCTAGCTAAACTTTTCATTTAATGAAAATATTTTTGAGTGAACGAACCATATATTAAAAATAAATTTCTTTAAACACTCGCGGTTATACATCACTTACATTATTACTAAACGGGTTCTTTCCACGATTACTTTTAATTGAACGATCCTGATATTTCAGCACTGTTTCAAGCGCCATGATCACGGGAAGACTGAGGAATTGCGGGTAGGTCATTTAAGAGCAGACAAATCTGTCTACCCTCTTTCTCGTTCGTTTGTCGGTACCACTGGAACTCGAGTGACGAGAAAGAATGCCGATGGCGTAACGCGTCGCTCCGTCCCTCATAACCCCGTGCTGGGTTCTGGCCTCAGCCGGGGTTCGGACGCCGAGTGTGAGCGGTTGGAGGTTTTAGTGAGGTTCAACTCCCACATACCCCGCCCGCGGGGCGGTCGGGGATCCGGTGATTTCCTCCAACTAAAAAAAAAAAAAAAAAAAAAACTACTGGAACTCAAACTCACATTTCGACATACCACACTGACAGTATCGGCTGCCGCCTCAAAACTAGATTTTTTTGATTTTATTTTCGTCTATCACTGAAAGAACGAGAAAGAGGGTAGACAGATTTGTCCCACAGTTCCTCAGTCTTCCCGTGATCATGGCGCTTGAAACAGTGCTGAAATATCGGGACCTCTCAATTAAAAATAATCGTGGTAAGAACCCGTTTAGTAATAGTGTAAGTGATCTAGAAAAGTAATTGATCGACAGTCGTGCCAAATTTATTATTAAATTTGAATTAAACCGGAACTAATCAGAAATAGACCCTTTAAAAATGCATCCTTAATGAGTCAGAACCAAGTGCACGCTCATTTTATAATAATCACGAAGACACATTAGTTCTCCAGCCTCGTCGTAAAAAGGTTTTAAAATAAATGATATTGCATCAAAACCTGTCCCAATTGGAATCGAATATTTTTCAGTGTCAACGTCTTAATATGGAGGAGGAATTCATGTTCCATAACGAGATCAGTGTGTTTAAACACTTAATTATAAAATAATTTCTTGATTTAGCAATTGCTTGAGAATTCAAACTCAACTGAAAATCATTTATTTCAATGTGAATGTTTCGTTACGAGATCATAATTATAAAGATGTTGGTAAAAAGTTTTTAATCTATCATCCATGTTATCCATTACAATGTGAAATCGCGAAGAATTAACTTTTGAGCAAAGAAGAGTAGGTATCCAAATACAACAACATAGTTTTTAATTACCATGTAGGCAGATGAGTTAACGTATCACCCGATCGTAAGTGGTTTCTGCTCATAGCCTTTGCAAGTCACTACAGAGCCCTCACCGTAAGGACTGCCATGCAGCTATGAAGTTTTAGTTAAGCAGCTTTGAAAATTATCAAGATAACGTAAGGTAAGTGAACCATGTTCAAATTAAATGACCATCGCATCACAAATTGTTATTATAATACTTACCTCAAGGTTGATAAGCAATTTCGGTCTGTCTTTTAACATTGATTGCAACGACGAAAGGTTCTCGCACACTATAGTTTCGTATCCATATGGATGCCATCTTTATTTTCAGCGAGAACACCTGTATCAAATACGATTAAAACGCTTTTATACTATAATAAGCTACGCGCATTCTTTCATTACAATCGCCTAAGACCCCTTCCATTTGCAGCGTACTGGATGGTGCACCAATGGCGACTGCACGAGTACTCGTTGTGCTACGGAGGGTTGGAGCTGTTGGCCCGCAAGGACCCCGAAGCGTTGTACTGCACCTCACGATACGTCCTGGCCCCCGAGTTCCTGGGCCGGCCGGTGCCTCTGCAGCTGACGACGGAGCGCCCCTCGCCGCGGCCCGCGCCCTTGTAGCGACGAGACTACGCGCCGGTACAGGTACGTTTACTACTACACTAGCACTAAGACTTTTGGTTTGATATCTTCTACACGCCCTCATCAAGTAGCGTCCGAACTGACCAACCCAGCATGGGATTGTGCAATGACGTGACTCGTTTCACGTTAAAGCTTACGTAAAGTTACGTATCGCCTCGTAACCCCTGGACGCTTAACCGGCAGCCATCGGCCATGCGGCTCTTTCCGAAGCCCACCAAGATGGGTCTGCGTGGAACCTCACATCTTATGTCAAATAAAGTTTTAGAACACGTGAAGTGCTCACAAAAAAATAACTTCAAAACTTTTTCAACCCTACAAAAGTCTCTAATCATCAACAAACTTGTATTCTACATTGTAAACCAAATCCTTCCAATTTGAATCCTCTTTCAATTAGAGAAACAGACGCTACCTGTTATTGAAAGAAGATTTTGATTAAGTAATTTATACACCCGGTCAGTTCTTTGTCGCTGCCACATGGTGTATGATTAGTGCTTATTCACCTCAATCAACGGGTAGCTCAGAGCTGCAATATTGTTTAAAGTAGATGTAATTACCTAGTATTACAAAGCCCTGTAATTACGGAGGCATTGTATCCGATTGTCAAAGGCGGTAGCCGTTGGGTATGGGCGGATTTTGTTCCCTATTTAAATTTACAAAAATGAAGAGTTAAATAAAACAAATCTGAATAAAATACCATCCAGAAGCTCAGTTTACTGATATCGTGCCATTCAACATTGAGATTCTGGTATTCAGCTCAGATTAATGCTAAAATTGATTTGAACTCAAGAGTAAATACATGCTTATTGAGTCAGATTATGAACGCATAAGATTGTCTCAAACGCCCTTGCCCTCTGACAATTGTATCAACTTGAACTGTGACACATAACATATTATGCGTCATGAAAATGGAATTAAATTATGCTTCTTTGCTCTTTGAAATTACATTATTATAGAATCAACTAATTTTTACATGTTTGTAGCTTATTTGCATAGAAGGGTAATGAGACGATTTTTCACGATGATTTTTAACTCTTTTTAACGTTTTGAGACTGCAATAAACTCTTCACAAGTTGAGTTTAAGAGGTATTGACCTACCAGATCTAACCTCTGATCTCTGAAGTAAATATTAGCTCTTGGACTCAGTCAGACCCACAACCACGTATGATACAATATTATTTAAAAGATAATGAACTCAATTAAAAATCCTAATCAATTTTGATCCGTCGAATGATTGTAAAAGAAAATTATACCTATATCGAATGTTACTATGAAATACTCGTACATTATTGAATTAAACTTCTGCACATCTAAAACTTGGAAATTCCTTAAACCAAACAAATGCTTACTAAATATAGTAATGAAACGTAGACAGAGGGAAAGTTCCGAGCACTCAACACCTGAATGGGCCGTAAAGGCTGACTGTCAAACAATAAAATGGACACTGCCGGACGGACGACCACTTCGCTCATACTAAGTGTCCGTAAATTGTCCGACAGCGCTTATTGTAAGTTATTCCGAATCAAATCGCTTGCAAACGTATTTTTATTGTTTGACAAATAAAAGAACCTACGTGCATTGCCGTCGCTCATGGGCCTCTGCAATGTTAGGATATTGGGGGGTCATTACCCCACTAGACAGAACTTTTCTAATACCTCGTTTTAAAGATATGCTTTAAAAATACATCAAGATTTGGTTGGTTTGGCGCTTGCTTCAAGCACTATTGAGAATGAAACTTGCTTATTGAAGCGTGGTGGACAATGCCTGAATAAACCTGAGCCCGTACTAATTTTTTGTGGGACAAATGCCTCGCCCAATATAGCATATTATTGTAATCACACCTTCATTAAATTTCAAATATTTAATTCTTTTGTCTTTTTTTTTATTCTTATTTTTTTCTTATTATTTTATTTCATTGTTGTTTCTATTGTTTAGTAATTATGTGTGTACCTTCGTTCTGAGGCTCTGCCTGAAAACCAGCGCTGTACTAATCGCAGCAATAGGCTGAGGCATTCCTTTTGGAGACACAAACTATGTTAATTTTTTTTTGCTATTTATCTTGTGTTTTAAGTATGTTATGTGTGTTTAATAAATGTATTTTCTTTCTTTTTTTTCTTTCTTTCAAATAAAATAAGATAAATTATTATGTGCATCTCTAGTATGTACAGACCTTTACAGTCATTTTACTCAGAATATAATATTTCCAGCATTCTCAAATCGATAAAAACTAAAATCCATTGTTCACGTAAACTGATGATTTTATAGTCGGCAAACACAATATGTTTGAGAAAAAATGCACATACCATATGTGCAAATAGTACATTATTTCCGCCGAGGTTCTGACTGGGGACCTCATAGTGTGAATGTGTATAAAATTCGATTAAATCTACAACCAATGGCGAACCGAAGTCCTATTGTATGGTTAATTATCAATTAATATTCAAAATAATTGCGTGGTGCTAATGGAAATTTAAATATCATTATTTATATCCATAAGTGAATTTTTGATATGATGTCTATAATAATTATTTTCATTAATTTTATGTGGTACATTAAATGAAGGCTTAAGCATTGATGTCACCTATCTTTTAAAATCAAATATGGCATCCGGAGATCCATAATGGCTTCTCATGAGGCCGTTTGCTCAATTTTCGGTCATTTTTATCAGGATCTTTTTCATTAAATTTCAAAAATTTATTTGTACGAGCCCAACTGCTATTAGAGCCTAAAAAACTGCTAGTGATACATTTCATAGAGCGGTTGACGTACTTAAGACCTAACACCTTAGGCTCTTTTAGTCATTATATTATTTCCAACAAGCTTTTTATTTAATTCGAATGACCAACGCAATAAAAAACATTAAAAAGCGTTTAAACTTGTGGTTCAACTTTGCATGTGACCGCATTTCGACTCTTCACCGAAACTGACAGCGGCTGTCAATCTGTTCCGCCCTCAATGTTTCGTGTTGCCATTTATACACCATCACATATTATTAATGTGCAAGTTTTTAAGCCAAAAGGTCGAAAAAACCTTGCTTATTTTGGTGATTTCTTCGTAACGACCTCGACCTGATTAATTATATAAAATTATATTGATTGGCATGACAATATAATTATGATATTTGGTTACTCTTTTTGTTGATTCTGAATTAAATGTTTCTTATATTTTTTGCTTTGGACAAATTACTGGCTAGCTATTTTATAACAAAATTATTTTATTATATAAACTTTCAATTATCATCTTCGTTAAAATGTATGTAATAATTATGTGTCATATTGACGAACTAAATTTAGTTAAAGTAGAACTCAAAGTATAAAACCGCTCGCTTCTAGTAAAAGAGAACCAAGATTATTCGTAAAATACTTTTTTTTTAATGTGCGTGTAAAAAACTTTATTCAACTCTGATCTTGGTCGGGATTTAATTATCTAAAATGTTGTTCTCCTCGAAAAGGCTTTAACTTCGACATAAAATATGAAAATACCAGCTTTTGATCGCAACTTCGTTCGCGTGGACTTCAGATTTGTCCCGTCTAGTCGTATAGCCTATGTGCTATTCTGATGTATAAGCTATATTGTGGTAAAGTTTCATTCAAATCCATTCAGTAGTTTCTACGTGAAAGAGTAAACAAACATCCATACATCCATACTTACAACCTTTCGCCTTTATAATATTAGGATATCTTTTGTCCACACATGAATAGCTTTCAAATCCACAAAGATAAAACTTTAAAGTATGAGTCAGTCCGATCAGAGTGCAAACTTAATTTGTTGGTTGAGCTGCACATTGCACCATCACCAGCTTCCTAGCACTAATACGTTCTCATCGTACGTTTCAGCAATAAAACTACCGGCGCAATATACGTCTATCTCACGTTTTCACGGTCGTAAACCCTGGAAAGAGCGAGACGGACCATTTTATGGCACTCCGTCGCTTTTCGCTACAAAAACTTTAGTGCCGACTCGTAAATTATACGCGATCTTAACGTCCTGGCGGAAAATTTTAAATAAATTTTCTTCGTTTTAATCCTATATCGATTAAACATTCGAGCGTATTTTATTGTAGCTATTTAGTATTTAAAGGGGCACGTAAATTTATTTTATGCGAGCTTCGTTAGTTAAAGTTTTTTTTTTTTAGTTAAAGACGCGAAATTTTCTGTAATGTTATTTCTGTTTCTATCAAACAAGATTCTTTGTTTTATGGACCTCGTTATTATGAGGAACACTACTGTACTGTAACAACCTATTACTGCCCACTGCTGAGCTCAGGTCTCCTCCGAACAGGGGTTAGGCATAGTCCACCACGCTTGCCTAATGC
Source organism: Trilocha varians (assembly GCA_030269945.2). NCBI lineage: Eukaryota > Metazoa > Arthropoda > Insecta > Lepidoptera > Bombycidae > Trilocha > Trilocha varians. The sequence goes on along the minus strand of AP028273.1, from coordinate 7,808,306 downwards.
GGATTGGGGACTTCACATATCTTCAAAGAATTTTTAGAACCCTTTTCCGACATGCAGGTTTCCTCACGATGTTTTCCTTCACCGTTTTAGCCTGTGGTGTTGTGAAAAATTGCACATAAATCTTTTTTATATTAAGATTTAGAGGTACAAGCCGGCCGGTTTTGAACCCGTGACCTCCCGTACGGAAGGCAAGCGCTTCAACCACTCGGCCACCACGACGTGGGAACACTACTACTAGTTACTATTTTTACCAACTTTAGCATAAGCTTTAATGTTACTACGAAGTTGTTCACAATTTCATGTCATAACTTATAACTACAGCTGAAATTCATTCTGGAAAAATGACATATTTAATAAATAGAAGAACAGTACGTTTAACTTCGAATAAAAAGCAATCAGGCGAGGACTTTCTAACAAACATTATACGAGTTTTCTTTGGCAAATGAATGCGGGAATGATACACCGCAATATTAGTAAAAACATGATTAAAATATTATCCAATGACCTACCACAAGCGAATCCATTTAAAAATGGAACACACAAACTCGACGAGACGATCGTAAAAAGAGTTCAAGGGATGGGAAGTTATTTTTTCTGTTGCGATATTCGACATCGAGATTAACATTTATTGGTTTTATTTGTTACATTCTATTCTGTAATAATTATAAATTATATCTGGTGTAAAAAGTACAATAAAAAATAACTGTAAATGCAAACTTAATAGTTTTGAGATAGTATGAGAAGCGGTCACCGTCGTTTATGAACCTCTGCAATGCTAGGGCAATGAGGGGCCGTTATCTATCACCTACCCATACAGGACTTCTGTTAAACCTCAAAGAATATTTATTTTATTGTTTGTTACTTGTTGTTTTCGTTATTCCACGAATGTTCTTTAAATTTCTAACAAACGTACCATAATTAATTATTTTTCATAAAAAACAAATTTATCGATTCTCTTCTGAAGTACCTATCGATAAACGTCATTAGTCACATCACTATTCGACGCGTCGTCTGCGGCTCGTAAAACTTTTCGCGCGTAAACGTCACAGTTGACATTGGCTAGCAGATGCAGCGCCACAGAAAAATCTATACAGAAGTAAAGTCTATCCACCTCAACTGGGAACAAACCAAAATTGGCGTTTCTCTAGTACTTATCTATATTATAACGTGATTATCAGCAACAGAAAGTGGGTAATAAGTCCCATCCTTTTCACTCGTGTGTAGTTGTCAAATGTAACTATAGATGGCATTACTAAACAAAAGCCAATTTTGTGCAGGACGATTCGCCAATGTCAAGTGAGACAGATACACGATCTTTAAGACACTAAGCCAAAGTATTGTTCGGTTTCCAGCTCCAGCAGTAGCAAATGCTAATACTTATTATATAGAATATTATTAAATTCTGTGAAGTATAGTACATAGTGTAAAAGGTAAAATGAGATAGAAGCTTAGTTCTTAGTTGAATGCTTAAAAGGTACCGTTGAAACTAGCTTAAATAATAACCTATAATTTATTGCATTGTCTGTAATTGTTTCTTACTATGAAGTTCAGGTGGAATCTTGCGGGTTAAAGTCCACCAACTTCACGGTTTCTTATTGAGCTGAAACTTTTCTCGCATATCTATAATTATGACAATGCAATAATATGGTATTTTGGAGCTAATCTGATGACGGATTCGGATGGCAGCCTTAGGAACTCCTGTACGAAACAAGATAGACCCGTTGTGTTTGTGCTCGTTTTACTAACATACTACAAAGTCAAATGCTTTTATTTATGTCTGTAATTTTCAAATAATACTACAACGTTTCTAAAACTTTTTTTGACACTAGCTCTCGCACTCTTTTGAAATTAATTGGTACATTCAGTTCTGTGAGAGGTGCATTTATGAATTTGTAAAAGCATTCTATATGAAGCTTTACTTCTTTTTTCTGGGCTTCTGTGTGCGAGGCCGTCCAGTAACGATATTGATTCATCGTTTTATTTTTACGAAAAATTGTGTGAGTTCATTGAACTCGGAAATAACATTAAAATTTGATAGATGTTTGGGTGTCTGTCTTTTTGTTTTGTTGGCCAATTGGTAACGGTTTGAAAATTTAAATGATTAACAACCTCTTTCTGTGTCTTAAATCGGCACAAAATAAATTTAACTAAAGTAAAAAGAACATGTAAATAGGTAATTATTGGAACGAAGTTCCTTATCGCGCGTTATCGAAAGGGGGCTAGACGGAAATTCTTATGAAAAAGTTGTCACGTAACTTTTTTGTTTTAGATGATTATCGCTAGATGGTGCTGTGATCAAAATATTTTATTTAAGTTATGAATAACTTAAAAAAAAAAAAAAACATTTTATTACAATTCCCTCAGTAATTAATCGAAAGGAACTTCGTTCCATCCGGGTGTCCCTTGGGGGTTGTCCATTAATCACGTGATCTTTTTTTAGCATTTTTTAACCCCCCCTCCCCCATCGGTGATACGTAGTGAGGTTTAAGACCACCCCCCCTCCCCCTTCTCAACATCACGTGTATTTTTAGTACCTACAACGAATCTTAAAATTTTCGCGCCGTGCCGCTTAATATTTGTTTAAAAAACGCGCGTTTGACGAAAAAATAAATACACGTGATATCTTACTACACCCCCCCTCCCCCTTGTGTTATTTTCGTGATTTTTATCAAACCCCTCCCCCCCCTTTCAAGCCTCACGTGATTAATGGACAACCCCTTGACACCTCTCAAGTTTTTATTGTGATCGACGCTCAGAACACACAAGCTGAGTCGGAGACCATTTCTAGACTTCTATTGTATTTCATTATGTATGTTTATGTATATTGTGAAATGTTCAGAAATGAAATTTGATTTGTAACGAACAGTGCAGTTCAAACTGCCGAAAAAGCCGAATATGTTTTCAAAGCAGAACAAATTCCAAGTTTCATTAAGAAACTTATTTCATAGTCTGTTTATATCTTATCGAAGAGCTATAAAACGCTAGCAAAATGTATAATTCCATTCAATTTTGTTCTCAATTCTAGAACTTTCTTGTAGCATCCAGTGCCGTCATAAAATCTAGCTAGACATTCATCCAGCGGCCTCGTCTCCAGTCATAAAACGTAGCTAAAATAAGCCATAAAATATTGTCGGGGAGTATTTAAATTTATCTATAGTAGTACCAGTTTAATGGCAATTTTGAACGACGTATTATTATTCGTGAAGGATGAAATAAAATATTTAACCGAAACGTAATCAAAATTTGAGATATGGCCCCCATGTCAAATTTAGCGTGGCCAAATTTAGTAATTTCATATAATACTCTAGTTGACCCTCGCAACTTCGTCTACGTCACAAAAGGAAACAATATATCCTATAGCCTTCCTCGATAAATGAACTTTCCAAAGCTGAAAGAATTTTTGAAATCGGATCAGTAGTTTCGGAGCCTATTCGAGACAAACAAACAATCAAACCTTTCCTCTTTATAATATTAGTATAGATTAATACAATAATTTATAATCATAGTATTGTGGGTAACGTAGGATCAAATAAACCACATATATTAAATATTAGGGGTGTGCGAATATCGTTCGAATCGAATCGAATCGAATATTAAAATTCGATTCGAAATTCGAATCGAATAATTCGAATCTCCGAATTATTCGAAGTTCGACGAATATTCGAAAAATTTCGAATAATTCGAAAAGTTTCGAATATTCGTTGAATTTCGAATAGTATCGAATTTAACTACGACGATGTATCGGAAATAGGACAAGAATTTGTATTTAGTAGATAATATCTTTAATGGGCTAGATGTCTACAAAATAGTCATAGTCGTCATAGTCGAATTCAATACTATTCGAAATTCGACGAATATTCGAAACTTTTCGAATTATTCGAAATTTTTCGATTCGAGTTTCGAATCGAATATTCGTATTCGATTCGGAACGAATAATTCGTGAGTTCGAATTATTCGCACACCCCTATTAAATATTGAATCATGTTTAATAACTTTTACAATGAAATACTTTAAAATAAAAATTATAATGTTTACCAGAAGAAAATTGTCAAACGTAATAATCGACACGTCAGGCAAAACTCCATTCGAAATTCAAACTTCTGCGTGACAGATTTTATGTAGACGTTTACCAGCCAGTCATCTGGTTCGCTACAGTATAATATTCATAGACTAAATAAGTAAAAACAACATAAAATTATCGGAACTACAGCAACTCTCTAACAAATTTTTCAGGGTGATAATATTAAGTATTTACTCGTACAAGGCAATTAAATTTATAGCAATTAATTCGGCTAAATAAGGCCTGTCAACTGACTATAATTGTGTTCTTCATAGCTTTTTATGTTCACATGATTTTAAATTAACAACTTATGTTTGCAAAATTTGTGTCCCTCTTTAAACGAGGTTTAAGAAAAGTCCTGTATCGGTAGGCGATAGATAACAGCCCTTCATTGCCCTGGCATTGCATAGGTTCATGAGCGACGGTAACCGCATACCATCAGGTGGGTCGTAGGCTGGTCTATCTCTTACGCAATAAAAAAAAATTCAATAAATTTTAAAGTAAGGTAGAGTATTAGTTATTTTTTAAGACTTCTACTACTAATCATCCTGATTTTTTTTTGTTATATTGTCACTACTGTTTATTTTTATTTTTTTTAAGGAGTTTAAGTTGCGACTAGTGATTCAGTTTTGAAACTATAAACACACTATCAGGTGAATATTTCTCATAAATACATCATTATTTACTAAGACAAGTAATTACAATAGTATTAAATTTCACTATAATTAATTAAAATACATAAAACATCAGGAAGTAGAAAGTCACTACTCAATCGTGACGTCACGCTAGTAAATCCAAGATGGCCACCATTTAAGTGCACTTATCAATAAGTTTTTTAAGTTTATACGTTCTCCAATAAAACTAATGAAAGTTATACATATAATAAAATAAATTGATGTTTAACTTGCGGTAATGGATTTACTTAAAAAAGTTTTCATGGTAACAAATTGAATATATATAAACTCGTATTTGTTAACAATGTCTTGATGGCAAAGGGTTACTAAATAACCAAAATAGGTGAATTTTATGACAAAAAGTTGCAAATCTTAATCTTATAATTCAAATATGGTTCTTTCAGTGTATTTTATCAGTTTGTTCACAGAATAACATAAATACAGAAATAAACTTTGTGCCAACCTTTTGACCTTTTTTGACACTTAGGCCAACAAAGCTGACTTTTAATTTCGATTATATACATGACGTCTCCGAAACTTCGCCCTCGTTTGAAACCACTAAGGATTTTATGTCTCGTGAAGGACAAAGAGTTTTTTTTTTTTTTTTTTTTTTTTTTTTTTTCTTCAGTTGGAGGAAATCACCGCGGGCGGGGTATTTGGGAGTTGAACCGCACTAAAACCTCCAACCGCTCACACTCAGCGTCCGAACCCCGGCTGAGGCCAGAACCCAGCACGGAGTTTGGAGGGACGGCGCGACGCGTTACGCACTCGGCACACTTTTCCGTCGCTCCGTCCCCGGACGCCGAACCGGTAGCCGCCGGCGAATACGGCCACTGGCTCTCTCGGTCGGCGGGCTTTCCGAAGCCCGCCAAGATGGGACCGCGTGTCACCCTCCCGCGGAATACCCCGCTGGGTCAGAACCAGCGTGGGTCGGGGAGCGCGGTCTACCATCCCCCGAATGCTCTAACGCTAAGGGCGTGCTGAGCGAGACACGGCACCTTCTTGGGTCCCCGCTCGCACTCACATGCGTTGGGGACCCGAAACTCTTAGGGGGCCAGAATCCGGGCGAGATCCCGGTTCCGGCCCCCTGCTCGACGGCGGCGGCGGGTTGGTAAGGACAAAGTGTAATTTATTTTTAATAGATTTGAATGTAGTTTTATTTCTGTATAGTTATTCTGTAGTGTTCTTTTATAGACATTTGGAGCGTCAGGTGTCAAGATAAAATGGTTATTGTCATTTTGTGGCTTGACTTGCAATATCTAAGGCAGTTATTGCAAGTATTGCAGATAATATAAACATAGTTTGAATTTATTGCTTTGTGCCCTGTTTAATGATAGGTAGATATTTTTATGATAGATTCTGTGGGTTTAGAATGTATTGTTTTTACTTCTATATTCTAATAGTACAGTTTGATATATTGTTGTACTCTCCGGATCTACTTAATGATAATGACAGTTATTTTAGTGGATTGATAAGTTGTCTAGATACTACTTTCATGCATTTTGAACGGGTTCTTACCACGATATTTAATTAATTGAGTTGTCTCGATATTTCAACGTTGTTGCAAACGTCATGATCACGAGAAGACTGGATATTGCGGGTTACGAGCAAACAAATCTATCTACCCTCTTTCTCGTTCGCTTTTGGGAAGTACCACTGGAACTCGAACTCACATCACGACACAACACACTCACTGTATCTACAAGACTCTCTGAGCATGAACCCGCGAGTGACTGTTGTGTTTAGCACTGGATTCCACATACTCGATAATCTGAAGCCCCTGTTAAAAGTGCTATGTCTTGAAATCTCGATAGCTTCCTTAACCATTCTTGGTACGTAAAATGCATGAAAGCATTATAGAAAACCGCGAGTGTCTAAATATGTCTAAATACTGTTCAAGTATTAGGTAGATCCATTTATATATTTTTGGACAATATTTAATTAAACCACCCACGAGTGTTGTGAATTAAAAATAATCGTGGTAAGAACCCGTTTAGTAATAGTGTAAGTGATATAATTTACGTTTAAATATCATTCACTCAGTTCGATCAGAGTACGAGTCTGATCTGTCGTTATATTTGCACTACGTTTTCATCATAACAAGTGTACAGAAACCGCGCAGTCCTAAGTTTTATTGCCTAATAAAATTGGATCGTAAAGGATGCACGTTGACATGTGTCGCTTATAATTTGCTATACTCAGTAATGTCTGGTATAAGTTGTGACACTACTAACTACAGAATTATTTTATTTATTAGACAATCTCACCAACAGTGTGAGTTACAACAATTACATTACAAAGATAATAATACAATCACATATAAATGAAAAAATGCTGTTTAACGATACTAACAATAGGTAAGCGTAAGTTTATACAATTTTAAGGGGACAGACGCGAAATATACACACTTATAGGAAAAGTTTGGATATTTTGTATCGTTTAGGTTTATTACTACTAAATTGAGGACTTTGTAGCAATTTGCTTCAATAATTTCGAAAAAGGTCTTTGATTTGAGAAATGACGGCATATAGAAAGAGTAAAGAGAGAAAGATAAAAAAAGAAAGAAAGCTTTATTTGCTGCACGATTAAAATACACACTAAAAACACAACATTTTTAAAAAGCTTACTTTAAGTATAAATTTTGGTGACAGAGAATAAAATTAGAAAGAAGACTCGAAGTTCTTGGTGCCATAAAATATAAAAGTTCAGATCATAATAAAACATAATTTGAATAGAAGGTTCACACCATGAATGGTCAGCATGACGGGAAAGTGTGCCGCAGCGCGTAACGCGTCGCGCCACCCCGCATAACCCCGTGCTGGGTTCTGGCCTCAGCCGGGGTTCGGATGCTAAGTGTGAGCGGTTAGAGGTTTTAGTGAGGTTCAACTCCCACATACCCCACCCGCGGGGCAGGTGGGGATCCGGCGATTTCCTCCAACTAAAACAAAAAAAAAAAAATGAATGGTCAGCATAAAGTTTACTCTCGGGCGTCCTACGTATACCTACTGTCAAATATATGTACTACAGCACAAAATAGGAATGCTCTCAAATACAAGTAACCTATAGTATAAGAATGACAGAATTGTCCAAGTACCTTTGATGGCAGCATCAGAAGCTGACAAGGCCGTAACGATAAATTTAATTGCCTAATAAAACTCGTGCAAAGTTCCGCTTGACGGTGACAAGGAAGACACATGTCGGTTGTAAAGCTGCTTTAGCGCTTTGTGTGGTGATGATTTAAAACGCTTTAAGATGTAATTTTAAGCGCTATGAGTGGACCGTGCTGCAAACTATCTATTCTATTGTTAATATACTAAAATGCATGGTTTGTATGGATAGATGTTTGTCAGGCTTTCAAGTACAAAATAAATTAATCAATTTGGAAGTAATCTTAATTTTTACGATTCAGCGTGGTGCAATTCTGACACAATGAAACTTTTATTATTATTGGGAAAAGCACAATACCAAATGTGAAATCCACTCAAAGCCCACGTTAAAGACAGTTACCAAGAACATGTCGAAATAAAATAAATTAACTCGTGAGCTTGGATGATAGTGTGATATCTGAAATACTATGACAACATATTTATAATATTCTTTATATTCCGTGTAATTTTTGCATATTAAATGAAGTGTCATTAACTTAACATTTTGTGAGAAAACTTCAGTTTTTAACAGTAGGGGGCAGTTTTGCCCTTGGAGTTGGAATTTAGCATATTAACGACTTAAGGAATATGAACATTAATTAAGTAGTAAAATTATACACACACACATAATATAACTTATTACTTATTGTTATTACTGGATTTTTTTTGGATCTACCTTAGTTTTAGTTTCTAAGTTACTAAAGTGTCATTGACTTTTTAATCAACGTAAAAAAATAATTGCGATTATTATTCACTTAATGGAGTATCTACTAAAAAAATAGTTTATTTTTTCATAGTCCTGCTTTGTGAATTAATTTGAATAACTCTATAATTTCTTAAATACTGGCTCTACAAATTCAGAGATTTGTCAGAAAGTTCCGAAAATTTTGTTTAATAACTAAGATTCATTATTTCACTCCAACTTTTTATCATTATCAACGTCAACACCTCGTAGACATTCACTACTGGACACAGGTCTCTCCCAAAGCTAACCACAATGACCGGTCCTGCAATGTTTGCATGTAGTGACTTCCTTTGGCCCGGACCGGTGGACCATCTTGTGGGAGGTCTGCCCACATCGCTCCTACTACGGCTAATATTTTATGGCTAGTTTCTATTTAATTAATTTGGATTCCTTATTCGTCTTCACTTCCGATAAAACTCTGTTTTGAGACACGACAACATACTACAATGTTTACGAACAAACTATAGTAGAAAATAGCTCCAATGGTAGTAAACAAATATCTTACGTAACCCTAGTGTTACTATAAAAGTTCCTGTCGCCTACATTTAGAGAAACGACTATTTGCATCCATATTTCGTACCTGTAAATTCCGCATTAAAATAAACTCTCAACTCAAAACCGAACCTCTTACTTACAAAATAAGACTCATAATTGCGTAACACATAACACACATATGAATTGGAGTGGTTGCGAGACGATGATCCGATATAATATGTAGATTATAAATACACGTTGGCATTCCGCGATGCCGTATTCGGTGTGGGTGTCGGCTGCAACAGTGTTGCAAGTAAACAAGGGCAAGGCACGAGCGGTAAGCGGGATCAACCATGAATTGACGGTTACTATGGCAACACGTGTAGAGAGATTAAATAATGAAGTGTGTTGTAAAAGAAGCTAATCCCTCTTCTGAGGAGACCTGAGCCCAACAGTGGGCAGTAATGGGCTGGTACAGGTAGGTACAGGTTGTAAAAGATAGTCAAGTTATCGTTCGTTGTGTGCTTTAAATTGGATTATTTTATGGGTAACAAGTACAATCCGCACTTTACATTATGATGAGTAAGTACTCGTCGTCATTGGCAAGAAGACGTCCATCGGTCATCATAATCTTTTGCTTCTGTAATCTGCTTTGCTTATTCATGGGTATAATTTAACTGCTATGTTTTTTGTTTCGATTCATTTTCGGTTTGTTGTAACGAATTCCTTGAATTAATAAAATGAAACTACACTAAGTAGAAATATTCTTTCCATAATTCAATATTAATAAGATGTTCATTTTAGCTTCCATAAATAGTATTGATCTTTAAGAACTTAATTTAACATAGTATTATTTTTGCAATTTTAAATATTAATTCCTCCCCTCTCCCTCCTACCATTTGTACCATAAAAGAGTGGACACAAACCTTAAATGTCGCGTCATTAGCAACAGGTGCTCGTTCGACCAGAATTAACTTACCTTCAAAGTATTGAAGTACCTGAGACCGCTTACAAAACATTTTATATGAATATATTTTTGCATAATCTTTAAATCGACGAGCTGACCTGCGCTTTCGACGGGAGAAGAGTTTGTGTCTTGCGAAATATTGAAGCTTAATAAAAGTAGCCAATGTTACTGCCCAATAAATCAATTATATATACGACTATGTTAACGAAAGTCTTGTTAAATTCGGCCAGTAGTTTCAGAAATTACTGGGTATAAACAGACAGAAATTGTAAAAATCGTTTTGGTATCCAAATACAAATAATTTATTTTCAAACATAGAAGTAATTACATAAGGGGTTCAACAATAGTCTCCGCACTAGGCTAGTATTACGGGTGGCCGTTTTTTTTTTTTTTTTTTTTTCAGTTGGAGGAAATCACCGAATGCGGGGCGGGCGGGGTATGTGGGAGTTGAACCGCACTAAAACCTCCAACCACTCACACTCAGCGTCCGAACCCTGGCTGAGGCCAGAACCCAGCACGGGGTTAGGGATGGCGCGACGCGTTACGCCCACGGCACTCTTTCCCGTCGCGCCGTCCCCTATTTGTACCTATAGAACAGTTTTGTACAGATTATAATAACTAGGTCACTAAAAGTCATAAACATAACATAACTATACTCCATAACAAATTGTTTATTAAAATATTCTAAGCACCGACTAATAAAGATCCCTTACAGTTCTCATTTCTCGAAGAACGATTCTTTAACACATGTCAATATGTTACAAAAGAACAGAAAATTATACAGAGTACAGACTACAAACAGAAGTCAAGCTGTTATTTAATTACTATAATATGAAGTCGCATAGAAAAAACTTGAATTCTAATGCCTCAATTACTGACACAGTACAATAGACTGGAAGTACATACAAAGTCTGCTTGAGTAATACCTACATTACTACTACCTACCTACAGGCTACATGCATAGCAGTTACAAAACATAAAGCTAGTGTTATTACTTTCAAAGAAATGTCAATAAAAAAAAAACTTGAGAGGTGTCAAGGGACACCCTGATGGAACGAAGTTCCTTTCGATTAATTAGTGAGGGAATTGTAATAAAATTTTATTTTTTTAATATAAAACAAAATAAGGGATTGTTTTATAAAATATTTTGATCAGAGCGCCATCTAACGATAATCATCTAAAACAAAAAAATTGTCGTGACAACTTTTTCATAAGAATTTCCGTCTAGCCCCCTTTCGATAACGCGCGATAAGGAACTTCTTTCCAAAAACTTTGCGGAACACTACATTCAAGCTCTCTTCATTGCGCTTGACTTCTGTACCTTCTATTCTATGGTATTACTTTTATTACGTCTCGGCTAATCCCCAAGTTGTAAAAACTACTCGAACTTAATGTTCAAAATTTATACATTTTTAACGCGCATCCGTCCGTGGCTTTCAATGGACACGCTCGTTATTTATATATTAAAAAGTGTTATAAAAGTACAATGTTTTCTTTCAATATATTTTGAAGGGTTCTACGACAATGTGTTGTAAGTTAACTGAATAGTTTTAACTGCTTATTGCTACGTCTTGTTCGGGACCGGTTGTGTTTAGCTACGGTTTTTAAAGTCATAGGATGATCTATGATTTTATTTAGTAGACTAGTTTTAAAGTAGTGTGTGTTGTTCTGTCGATTTTGAGAACAAAAAAAAACTTGAGAGTTGTCAAGGGACACCCGGATGGAACGAAGTTCCTTTCGATTAATTAGTGAGGGAATTGTAATAAAATTATTATAACTAAAAAAAATAAAATTTTAATTACAGCGCCATCTAGCATTAATCATAAGGGGTGGGCCATATAAAGTTTGCATTTTCCAAAAATTTGACTGTCATGTTGGCTGTGTGGCATGTTGCGCCATCCTGTTGAAACCAAATGTCGTCCATGTCATACTCTTCAACTTTTGGAAACAAAAATTCGTTGAGCATGGCACGGTAACGCTCGCCATTGACCGTAACGGCGGCTGCCGCCGGACCAAAACCCACACCAAACCGTAACTCTTTGTGGATGCATTGGCTTCTCAATGGTGACGTGATTGCCCTACAATATGTTTTGTTTAAGACAGAACACATCAGAAACTTATGGAACGAAACGTTGCTAAATCGAAAAAAATAACAAATGAAACAAAATGTATATGGAAAAAATAACAAATGAAAAATAATGCTCACGTAGGTTTTTTAGGTTGGCTAAAACACGGAAGTTATAAAGTCAACTGTATTATTTCTGATTAACCGGTTTCGACGATTTTTTTTAAAGCAGTCAATTTGGACTTAATCTCTAATCAATCTAATACACATCTGATGCAACTGCGAACCTACGTCGTGTCGTGGCTTTTCACTCAAAACTACGATGATACCGAACAGCTGTTAATTGTCCTTGTGTAGTATTTAACTGTTTTTAAATCTTTTTTTTCCACATTGTTTTTGATTTTCACTTTTTATTTATTATTCTATCTCTATTAGTAATAAGCGATTTGCTACTCTGTCTCGATCGGTACTATGTTGTAAATCGTAAAGGTCTCCCGCAATACAGGTCTGACCTAGTGCGGGGACCATAGCTATAGTTAAAAAATTGTAACTACTGACTCCTTGACAATAAATTTATTCTTTTCTAACTAGTACCTTTTGCACTATTATTGAAAATTGGAAGTTAGTTGTTTTCATTAAAATATTGTGATAGTATTGGCCCTGATAGGACTAATCATAAATTTTATTTATTTTCACATTTGGAATCAGTAAAAAAGTGACGCAAGAGACCTTTTTTACTTAAACAAACGTCCGAACGGTAAAAGCCAGGTGCCCTGACCGAAATAATCTGAGTTATCGACATCTCGAATAAAATCGAATGTTGTTACGATTTTTCTTCTGTAACCGGGTTCGAAGTTTATTTTCGGGTTTCTGTCAAAATATCTCGATAAACTCGGTTCGTTTGTTATTTTTGGTTTTTTGTTTCGTTGAAGGACATCGGTTTATTTCGGGTCAATGAATTGGAAGTTTTTTTTTCTAGTAGCTTATTTATTTGCATATATCTGTTGGATTTAAATCTAAAAAGTAAGAAAATTATTTTTAATATTGATTATATTAACTTATGCTATTAATTGTAATTATAAAAGAATTATGAAATTCGCGGCAAAATTTTAGGTTATGCATATTGTATGTCAAACAAAATTGAGAAAGCAAAGGAATCTCTGTTTGATTTCAATCAGCCTAATTTAAAATAAAATATTGTATGGATATTATTACCGTGTTTGCTTTCTGATTAAATATTAAATATTAAATATATTATATTAAAATATTAAATACACGGTTTTTTTTCTTAAAAATAAATAGAATTCAATTGGTGTTAAAATAATAAGGGCCTATATAACGTTCTGATTTTTCTTAATTACTTATTGAGAAGCCTTATAACCCCAAGTTTAGTTACTTCCCAGATGACTGGTGAAACTGCTTTTGCAAAAAAACATCTCAATTATATTTATCCTAATAAAAAGTAATGATCTTATTTTATAGTCTGCTCTTAACGCATTTTACATTAGAATAGAAACAGCCCAAATGTTATAAAGTTATAAAATTAATTCAGTTAAGTTAGAATCGTATTACTTGTTTCGTTCTTCACCCAACCGTGTCTGTAAAGGAGTATACAGGGTGATTTCCTAATGAGGGTACATATTGAAGGTCATGGTAGGTAACCATCAGGTTATATACGACCAGTAAAAATATTATTACCAAAGAATATGGCTTAATGCCTTAGTAATCGCAACTTAAAAATATCTAAAATTCTTGCAAAATGATGGTTTTTAGTCAAAACTCTTTAAGCCGAAATTGTTTATGTTCGAGGTAGTTTTGTCGAATTTAGATTTAAAAAAAAATTGAAATTTTACTTATTTTTTGTAATATTCCGTATTAGAACAGAGTACTCATCACCCTCCTGCAATATGTACCCTCTCTAAAAAATCACCCTGTATATTTCTTGTGTTAATGCTAAATGAGTTGTGTAATTTAAAGTTCGTCTGTAAATTATAAATATTTTGACCCTTTTTAGTCATTTTTTATTATGTTGTCCTGTTTTGTTAATTCTAGTTTTTTCACTTAAAAATTAATGGACTCTTTTGTAGATGTTTTAATTGAGTTGTAACTATCAGAGTAAGTCGTAGTAGTGCTACCATTTTTGAGTATAAGAGACATAAGATAAAAACTTGCGTCTTCTGCATAAATACACTAATCGTTATCAATCCTGTACCAACCCATTACTGCTCACTGTTGGGCTCAGGTCTCCTCAGAAGAGGGATTAGGCATACTCCACCACGCTTGCCCAGTGCGGATTGGGGACTTCACATATCTTCAAAGGATTTTTAGAACCCTTTTCCGATATGCAGGTTTCCTCACGATGTTTTCCTTCACCGTTTTAAGCCAGTGGTGTTGTGAAAAATTGCACATAAATATTTTTCACATTCAGATTTAGATGTACAAGCCGTTCGGATTTGAACCCGCGACCTCCCGTACGGAAGGACGCGCTTCGACCACTCGGCCACCACGACTGCGTTAATCGTTATCGTTTATCGTTATCAATATTCTGCATTAATTTCTAAAAGCAAAAAACTCCACATATTTTACTCCAAACGAGAATTTATTTTAACTACATAAAAATGACAGCTAACCTCGGGTCAAGGAGTAGAAATACTAATATTTATCCGCCATTAAACATAACTATTAATAAAGTGACTGTTACATTGAATGCGTTGTGAAGTGTTTGATCGCTCAGGGTCGCTCCGGATGTGGCCCGACAAACATGCTAAATCAGCGGGAAACGACGTTAGGACATGTTCATATTGAAGCAAAAGAACTACGGAAACTACATACAAATAAATAAATAAAATAACAATAGTCTTATTAAATGTGTACGTGGATATATAATAGATTTTTTTTATTTTGATAAGCTTTATATTAACTGGCACTGAATGTAACTATGTAAGTTCGGGTGGAATTTTGCAAGATAAATTTGACAAACTTCCCGGTTTCCGATTGAGCTGACATTTTGCACGTAGATGTATATCGCGTGACAATGCCATAATATTATGACAAAATGGCGCTGGTCTGATGATGGATTCGGAAGGTCATAGGAACTCTTGTGCTAAACAAGATAGACCCGTCGTGTTTGGGCTCGTTTTACCTGTATTAGCTAGCACTCTACTGAGCATATTTAAGATCTTCAAAGTTTGTATTTAAAAAGTTTTCTTTAAAATAGATTATAGTTTATTTTATCCGGGTAATCTTTGAAACGACTAGGCCTATTTTCCTTGGCGGGATTGGGATAATGCGCCAACCGAGAGATTTGGTCTTTTTTTGTTGAAGAGAGAAGGATTCTGAAGGATTGGTTGTAGGTAGCGACCCTGCAGTGACTTCTGGTAATGCAGAGGTCCATGAGCGACGGTAAACGCTTACGATCTTGTGGCCCGTTAGCTCGTCCGCCCATGAGGTATTAAAACTATAACACATTGGAATTGCACCATGCGAAATTAAAAACAACACATCGAATACTTATTCACTAGTGAACCGATGAACCTCTGCAATGTCAGGACGAGGTCGTTACCGCCAACCATACAATATTTTAAAAGTATTTTTTAAAACAATGAAAAGGTAATCAGTTTTAAATTAAAATACGTTTTTGTTTCATTAATGTTTAATTTTAATCATTGAATATTGGGTCTTGATTATCAACATTAATTTATTCGTTAACCTTCAGTTAAACTTCATTGTCTTTTATTATGTGATATTAACGTTTAAGACTGTAATCAATGTATTGGATTCTCTCCACGTCTTCCGATTCTGCTCAAAGATATTAATACTATGATAATTTATATCATCAAGATCAATTTTGTCATGGAACCTTTCAGTTTATACGCTTATTAGCTGTGAGCAACATTTTTAACGTAATTTTCTTTTATGAAACCACTTATTAAATTTAACATTACCATACGTAAGTACCTGTGTCAGGACAATTTGTTGCGAGCGAGTGTGCACGCTTGGACTTCTGGAAAGTTTAAAGTTTTAGAGCAAAATAAATAGTTCTGTTAAAAAAATTCTTTAACACTCGCGGTTATCTACATCACTTACACTATTACTAAACTGGTTCTTACCACGATTATTTTGAAATGAGCGGTCCCGGTATTCAAAATAATCGTGGTAAGAACCCGTTTAATAATAGTGTAAGTTCAGTTAAAATAATTTAATTGTATTTTTTTTCTACACTACTGTTTTGTCAGTTTACATTTGGTGATTCCATGTGAGCGAGACCTTTTTTAAATCTTTCTGAGTGCCATTTTAAGATAATGTCGTACCTGGCCCGCGGGCTATTGTCCGGAGACCTCTGCTTTACATTATGTTAGATTCAGTGTATAATTTACTTTTATACTTCAAATATGTTACTTTCTGATTCCGATTGATTCTTCATAATTACAGATCGTCGATAATTTTTGTTCAAAATTAATTCATATATCTCTTCTCGCGGTCTATGTAAGCACCTTTACAATCAGCTTCAGCCTGTATTGTTTTGGTAGCCACAGCCTCTCAGGTCACGCGCGCGTGATCTTACCGTAAACAATCGCTCGCCGCCCTCTGTGTGCCCGTACCTTAGCAACCAGAGGAATTTGTCACATATGAATTGTGGCTTACGATGTGTTTATTTTTGAACGTTTTTAATTCAATGCAATGTTAGGGCTGTCAGTCGTTTGTGCGATACGAGTATTTTTTTTGCAATTGAAATTATTATTTTAAGTGTAATTTTAAGTAATTTATATCTGACAGCGTAAATAGTGTGTTGAGGTGTAATGACGTTGTAAACAGTCGATCTTCGTTTGGTTTTGTCAGGAATGACGTCACAATGTCCACTTGAACACTTGATGATCAACACTTTTGAATAAAAACTTCAAAATAACTAGTTTTTACAGTTTATTACTTTTACATCAAGAGGTCCGTTCGCCTCGACAATTCCAACAGTATTTATAGCAAGTCTCCACTTCCAACTACCCGCACGGTGAATAGGTTGGTTTCCCTTGTTATCACTCCGTTATATCTAATAAAAAAATAATATTTTACCAACCGCTCACACTGAGCTTCCGAACCCCTGCCAAGGCCAATACCCAGCACGGGGTTATATGGGACGGTGCGACGCGTTACACACTACGTCACTCTTTCCTGTCGCGCCAAGCTTACCAGGGTTTAGACACTCATAAGTAATAAAATATTTTATGGGCAATTTTTTTCTAATCGCAAAAGTAACTTTCGGGGTAATCTCAAAAAAAAACAGTAGAGAAATCTTACCAATATAACTATAGATTGTTCTATCTATCTATCTTAGTGTTTGGGGTGGTGATTGCAATCACCTGACACTTCGACCCAATCGGATCTTTTGTATCCAGTCCCCTCCTTTATTCCTCGGTTTCAAGAATTCAGAAATTCTTTTTGGAGCCAAGAACCTATAAACGCATTGGTCCAGATAACCGTCACCCAATGCGTTCATTCTTACCCTAGCTAGGCCGTCGCATGCACATAGAATGTGATGCATTGATCTGTGTCATCTTCACAGAATCTGCAGATTGAGCTTTGTAACTGTAACCTGCATAGGTGCTCTCCGGTGGCGAAGTGCCCCGTTAGGGCACTCAGAAGGTGTCTTAGTTTGCTCTTGTTAATATAGATTATTACATGAGTACTAAATTACACACACACACAGAAACCAAGATCACATATTATTATTATTTCAAAATAAATCCGCTTTAATCGCTAAACGATGATCGTGAAGCGCTCAAGATGATTTCGCTTTATTGCCAATGTTCGCAAATAATAATATCATATATGTTAACATCATATGTGATATGAATATGTGAGCTAATTTTTTTCATAATATGTTGAACATAACATCCTGAACTTGATAAGCAAGTAGTGGTTATAATTATTGTTTTCTGCAAATTCTATGTATAGGTTGAATAAAACTGCCTTTTGATTGAAATCGATGAAAATTGTAACTTTTTGAATCAAAGATTTAAAAGGTTCGCTTAAAGAAAGAACTGTAGACTAATACTTGTAGCGAACCAGATGACTGGCTGGTAAACGTCTACATAAAATCTGTCACGCAGAAGTTTGATTTCGGAATGGAGTTTTGCCTGACGCGTCGATTTTTACGTTTGATAATTTTCTTCTTGTAAACATTATAATTTTCATTTTAAAAGTATTTCATGGTAAAAGTTATTAAACATGAATCAATATTTAATATATGTGGTTTATTTGATCTTACGTTACCCACGTATAATTGGGGACCTCGACGTGATTTACATACAATTTAGTAATTTAAAACCATTAAAAAAATAACGTAAAAAAAATTTTAAGTAATAATATTGTTTGTAAAAATACAAGTAAACAGCTGACTTGGTCCGAATTGAACGGTCATTGAACCTACGCGTAGGGTTGTCACTTACAAAAAATATTGTTTTTTTTTACATGTGTAGAAATTATAAATACATACAGTTACCATGTAAAAACCTCGTAATTTACACACGATTACCAGTGTCCAGTATGTAATTGCTCGGCCACTACAATCGAATCGATGCAATCATTCTAATCGATAAACAACTATTTATTACAAAGAAGCAACAACTCGTGCGTATAATTACATTGTTTGCTACATAATTATATAGGAAACCAGGTTTTTGCTTAGCTAATACAGTTTTATATTATATATTTATACTTGGGTGATCTAATTTATTATACATATAAATATAGAGAGGCACATGAAAGGGGGATCGAAGTGTCATAATTACAGAGTGAGTAGTTCTTGATGGTATACAGGGTTTTTTTTTAAAGAAGGTACCTATTGCAGGAGGGTTATGTTAATATAACAAAAAATAGGTAGAATTACAATTTTTTTAATTTTTTTTAAAAATCTGAATTCGACAAAACTACCTCAAACATAAACAATTTCGACTAAAAGAGTGTTGACTAACGAATCTCTAGTGATCTCGCGCAACCCACACCTCCGCCACACCCATCAGCTGTCGAAGAACCATCATTTTGCAAGAATTTTAGATATTTTTAAGTTGCGATTACTAAGGCATTAAGCCATAGTCTTTGGTAATAATATGTACCCTCACTAAAAATCACCATACAGGGTGATTGAAGGTCATGATAGTTAATGGTTCTATACAAACAGTAACAATATTATAACCAAAGAGTATAGTAGCCTTAGTAAACACAAATACAGGGTGGATCTGTAACTTTGTCTCAGCTGAAGTGGGGTGAATGACCTGTTGAAATAAAAAGACCCATTTTTATTTTTTGGATCGGTTTAACTTTTTTTATAACATTGTATAGAAAATGTACGACTATCGTTGCGGACTTACATACTATGACGAATTTTTTTTATCCAATTCCTAAAATAAAAGATTGTCCAAAGTTACAGATCCAGCCCGCAGTGTTTGGATGAGATGAGCAGAAGATCAAGACGACGGGTCCTATAGGACAGTTACAGGAGAGCCATTCTATATTTGGTACAAATTCACCCTATATATTTTCCACACTACGTCCCTATATGACAGTCACAACTGATATAATTTTATCACTTCATTTAAATCTACACACCACACCATTAAATATATACAATAAACATAAAATCAAAGGCTATATTTTATATCTGTTGACTATAAATAAATAATAAAACAGCTATATAATAAGTATAGATCATGACTTATTGCAATTACCATGCACAATATTATAGTAGGTAATAAAATTGTAAAAAAACAGTGTCAATACTTATGCCACGATGGCTCGTAAAATTGTTGATATTAACAGTATATTTACATAAATAGGATCCTCTGAGGACTATTAATGAATTGCTAGTGTTGACAAGATAGGCTAGGCGTGCTACTTGTACAAGCAAGTGTACACTGCATACTAGTGCTGTACAATTTGGCCGTTTAAACTGGCCATAAAGTTTAACCAGGTTAATTAGTTCAGCAGCCAGCTAATTTATTCAAATTAACCGGTTAAATTAATTGACTGGTTAACCGGTTAATTTGTAAAAGATTCTTAACATTGAATAAATCATTTATTTTTATTTTAAAATTTATTTTTAATTTTAAATTTATTTTTAAAATTTTAATATTAAAAAAAAAATATATTTTTAAATTTATTTTTTATTTTTAAATTTATTTTTATTTTCAATTTATTTTTATTATTAAAATTTTAGTATTAAAATAAAAATATTTTTTTATAAACTTATTCATGTTTTAAACTTAATTATATGTTTAAAATTTTAATATTAAAATAAAAATTTTATTTTTAAATTTAGTTTTTATTTTTAAATTTATTTTTATTTTTTAATTTATTTTTATTTTCAATTTATTTTTATTATTAAAATTTTAATTTAAAAACTAAAAAATAAAAATAAAATTGAAAATAAAAATAAATTTAAAAATAAAAAAAAAATTAAAAATTAAAATAAATTTAAAATATGAATAAATTTAAAAATAAAAATAAAAATGCATTTAAAAATAAAAATAAATTCAAAAATAAAAATAAAATTTTAAAAATAAATGATTTATTCAATGTTAAGAATCTTTTGCAAATTAACCGGTTAACCAGTCAATTAATTTAACCTGTTAATTTAATTGAACCGGTTAATTTGAATAAATTAGCTGGCTGCTGAACTAATTAACCTGGTTAAACTTTATGGCCGGTTTAAACGGCCAAATTGTACAGCACTACTGCATACCCTCAAATATGCCATTTTTTTTTCAATTATTGCAAAGATAGACGGTAGAGAGGTCTATGGCGTTAACTGTGCTTATGTACACACTTGTGCATGAAGCTATAAATATATCTATATTTCTGCATATATTTACTAAAACATGTTCGCTACTACGAATTATGTAATAGTTGTAGGTATTGTATTTAAGGTCTTTCCCGTTATACCCAAATCTTACCAGCTTTATACCTCTAAATTTTCATTTATAAATAAAAAAGTCGTAAAAAACATTATAAAATCACGAGTTATTTTGCATATCACTGAAATCACCTATTAGCTGCGAGACTATAATATTTCAAAGAAAGGTCATAAAAAAAAACGACGAAAAAAACAAATGCAATACGACATAGATACAATTAAACAACAATTTAATTCGATTAACACATAAATTAATCCTGCTAATTGTAATTCTACTCAAGTTACTCATTTCTTGTACAAAAACTATGTATGCAATCTATTCAGTTTTTCTGCATTTTTACTATCGCAAAGTCTCGCCAGGACATTGTTTTTATTTACAATTGTAATTTATTTGTAATTGTAAACAGTAGGTAAAAAGACGTCTCATGCCAAATGTCATGTTCCTTGGTCACAGTTGTTGAGTGTTGAACATTGTAATAAATTGTTTAGCAATAAATTTGAAATAAACTTTAAGGGTTGATAGACACTTGGGCAAGTAAATAAATTGTATGTAGTTTATCTTTTGGTTTGACGATTCTAGCCACTCTAAATCAGCCAGTTTGCTGCATAAATACGTGTACTTCTATAACAACCCATCACTGCCCACTGCAAAGAATTGCATCTTTGAAGTGGCAATGGGCAGGACACATTGTGCGCAGAACGGATGGCTGATGGGGCCGAAAAGTTCTGAAGTGCCGGCCACGGTCGGTAAGTGCAACGTTGGTAGACCCCCCCACAAGATGGACCGAAGATCTGGCAAGATCGCGGGAGGTCACAGGATGCATATGGCGCAGGACCGGTCGATGTGGCGAGGTTTGAGGGAGGCCTATGTCCAGCAGTGGACGTCTATAGGCAGCTGATGATGATGATGATGACTGCCCACTGCTGGGCTCTGATCTCATCGGTAGAGGAACCAGGCATGGTGTCATAGGATCCTTTTCAAAATGTGGGTTTCATCGCGATGTTTTCCTTCATCATTTTAGCCAGTGGTGTTGTGATAAATTGCACATAAATCTTTTTCAATTAAGGTTCAGTACAGGCTGTTCAAACCCGCGAATGGACGGAAGGGAAGCATTTCAACCACTTCTGTGGTAACCAGGGCTTTATCGTGTTACTATCACGAAGAAAAAACTGAAAAGTCTAAGTAGATTAAAACGTCAGTAATCACTTTACTGGTACTTGATTAAAACGATTGGACTTAACAAATTTAATCGATGTAGATTAACTTTTTGGACGCTGAAGCATCGTGTGTTACTCTCACTTTTTTTCATAATAATAATTAACAATCTGAATAGACTTTTTAGATTCTTAACCTTAAAATCATTTCAAAATGTGTTAATTATTGTAATACCAATTTGGACTAAACTATTAAAACAAAACACATTAATTAGTTTTAAATTTGTAGCTAAAAACGAAAAAGCAAACCGGAGCGGATAGGATCGTTAAACCAAACTTATAATTATTTTAGTTATTTTGACTCGTAAAATTTATGTTTTTAATGACATTTACGCGACTCTGTTTCCCAGAATGTATAGCATTTACGGCCACCGTCGGTGCTCGATTTTATAGCTTTTTAATGCTATTTAATTAATATGTGAAGGCTATTATGTATATTAGTAATGCGACGCTAAAATACTAATCATAGAATTGTTATCTATAAAATATTAGACTATTTGTTGATAATTGTAACTTTGAACTGAAATTCATTTGCCAAAAAAAAAACTATGGTTTATTTGCACTTTGGTTTTTCGCGCCATTTTTAGCGTTTTCTTATTGTAAGTTCGCCATTTTATTTTGTCAATGTGATTTTTGACTTAAAAGTTTTGTTGCATTTTGATTACTAAATGATGAGCGTTCGAACTAAGTTAAATATAGCAATATTTGTCGCTTTTAAAAGTCGTCGATTGCAAACGACTACATAGTTTACTTGGTTGAACGAACCTAAAATTAGTCCAAACTAGTTGTATTTCTTTAATTATCGCAATTAACATTTTTATTGCTTTACTTACAAATATGGAAAGTATAAAAACTAAAATTGTTATACAATAGTAAACATTGTTGTTACAAGAAAGTCAAACACGTTCGTTTTCCCGCCAATGTTTAAACTATGACGTAGTAGAACTGAGTTTAATGTTAATTGATTCTGTTACAGTTATATTATCAAAACACAGTGTCTGACGAACATCGAGCTAACTACGACAGTAATAATAATGTAATGTTTCATATAGGTACATATTGGCTCACCAATGTCTAACACACGTAAAAAACAAACGACGGTGACAGCCAACCAATATGTAAATGGGGGTTTTGTATGCATTGGACGGCATTGAAACTGTAAAACATCATTTGACAGTTGGCCTACCAGTAGTTGTGTGTGGTTTAAGAAAATTTCATTAGTAAAACTTATTATGTTTTGTTCTAGTTTTTTTCCCGCATACCTAATTCTAGTTTGGATAAACCAGTTGGGAAGATTATTTTTTTCTGAATATGACACTTGACAGTTGTCGTCGATTCTAAATTTTTTTTTTTCAAGATTGCCTTTTAGCTGCCGATTTCGATATTTTTTTTTGAATACGCTATGCTTTGTTTTATTCAAACGAGGCTTGAAAAAAGTCCTTGAAGTAACGGCCTCGCAGTGTCCTCTGACATTGCAGAGGTCCATGAGCGACTGTAACCGTTCACGAGGTAGCCCAACCGTTCACGAGATGACCCGATCGTCTGACCAGTGACCACAAAGCAATAAAAAATTACTCTGGTCTGAAAAATATCTTTGTAAATAGAATTTTTGTCTTAAAAAGACATCAAAATGTCGAAGTATTTTATTAACTTTTGCGACATTTTAATACTCCGATGCCATTTAAATGGGTTCTGTTCTATTTTCATATTTGAAGAACTTGATTATAATATTTGGCAGAATTGAAATGACCTTGTGCTTAAGCATAAAAACGAACAAGACTAAAATTGGCGCGAGTTTTAAATTAGGAACGTTTTTTATACAACTCTTTTGTTTTTCGAAAGACAAAATGAATTCGTTTGGTAAATCTTCCTGATATGTTTTTTTTTTTTTTTTTTTTTTAGTTGGAGGAAATCACCGGATCCCCGCCCGCCCCGCGGGCGGGGTATGTGGGAGTTGAACCGTACTAAAACCTCCAACCGCTCACACTCAGCGTCCGAACCCCGGCTGAGGCCAGAACCCAACACGGGGTTTTGAGGGACGGCGCGACGCGTTACGCCCAAGGCACTCTTTCCCGTCGCGCCGCCCCCTAATAAATCTTTCTGTTAATATCTATTAATTACAAAAGCTGCATCGCGTGCTTAATCCACAATTATAATGACTAATTAGAATAGTGCAATCAATCAAGAATGACGATTACTTCACTAATGCTAACAGACTAATTAGTGCATAATTGTAAACATTGTAGTTTACATTTCCAGAATTTGTACTGGAAAATTTTTACTTTTTGATGTTGCGTGATGAATATGTTTTACAAGTCGTGTGTTTATAGCGCCATCAGTGGCGTGCTTATAACTTTTGATAGTGTAGAAAGGTAAATTTCAATTATTTTTACATATTTACACCGCATAATCAATTTTGTTACACTTTGCTGTTTAATACACGGAAATAATAAAGCGAGAAGTGTATTTTCCAAAAAATATATACTATTTACTAGATTTTTGTTGTATTCCGAATCCGAGATGATATTATGTTTAACTACGCAATGCATATTTACTTGTATGGACTGCCCGCCTCTGCGCCGTTTACCAGGCCGAATATCAATTAGAGAAACACTTCATTTTAGAACTTTTTAATGAACTATGTACATCACATTATAAAACTTTCTTCGCATATGCTGTCTGAACCCTTCGTCTAATACGCAGACGAAGTTGCGCGGGCAAACTAGTTCCTACTACATAGGTAGGTATATATTATGTATGTAACATGGACAAACTTCAATTCTAGATAGGATTTTTTAATGAGGTATATGAGGGAGTTAAACCACACTGAAACCTCCAACCGATCACACTCAACGTCCGAATCCCGGCTAAGGCATATCTGTAGTATGCTTTATGGCCTAGCTAAATAATTGAATATTATTAGCCCAAAGTGCCAAAACTTAAACACTCTTACTAAAACTCATTTCATTTTAATTAAGAATATACAGGGTGGATCTGTAACTTTGGACAATCTGACGTGTGGTTAATGACCTGTCGAAATACAGCATAGTACCATTTTTATTTTTTGGATCGGTTAAACTTTTTTTTCTGACATTGTATGGAAAACGTACGACTATCGTTGCGGACTTCCATACTATGACGAAAAATTTTTTTTATCCAATTCCTAAAATAAAAATGGTTCTAAGTTTTATTTCAACAGGTCATTCACCCCACGTCAGATTGTCCAAAGTTACAGATCCACCCTGTATAGCCAAAAAGAACGGGTTTAAAATATGAAGAAACATAAGATCCGTGCCGTGACCTTATTTTGTCAAAAATAATACTTTTCGGTTACTTAAGCAACTTAACTTGAGTGTACCAAGATGACAGCCGCCATATTCGATTTGGCAGCATCCATTTTTGACTAAACCAGAGCCAAATTTGGGAACACGCGGCATTTTATTTACCTTTGTTATTGTAATTTTGTTTATAGACGCAGAACAACTTTGATTCATATTAATGTAAGGTGTTAAGAGTTATTTTTATTTATTTTCCACAGAAAAGGGAGAAAGATAAAATTATGAATGATAATCATTGCTTACGAATTATAATCGAATACTCAATTTGATGTACTAATGTATTCGGTCATTGAATAAAAACAAATAAAATTTAACAAAAATTAAAACGATCTTTTTTCAAGCATACCTAGTTAGATCTTTATCCAAGTTTCATATGTCCAAATATGCATTCTAAGAAAAAAAAGATCGAAAATGCTGCTAAAATTTTAGACGTAGGTACCGATGCTCGGCTGAAGTTACTCTCTCGGTTCGTGCAACGAGGGTTATAAGGGCATTAAAATAATTGGTTCTCGGATAAAAAGAGTTGAATTGTATCGAGCGGTGGATGTCAGTAAAAACTAAGAAGCTACATTCTATCCTAGTTTGCACAGTTACTGGCACAGAGAAGTATTCAGATACGATCAATATTATTATCTTAGAACTGGATTATTGTAATGAGGTAGGAGAATTAGTGGTAAACGTGAATTTAACTATGTGTTACATAATACACTATTTAAAAATAAATAAAACTTGAGACGTGTCAAGGGACACCCGGCTGGAACGAAGTTCTTTTCGATTAATTAGTGAGGGAATTGTAATATTTTTTTTTTTAAGTTATAATGATTAGTTAGTTTAAAACGAATAAAATATTTTGATCACAGCGCCGTCTAGCATTAATCATATAAAACAAAATAAGGAATTGTTTTAAAAGATTTTAATCACAGCGCCATCTAGCGATAATCATCTAAAACAAAAAAGTGTCGTGACAATTTTTTCATAAGAATTTCCGTCTAGCCCCCTTTCGATAACTCGCGATAAGGAACTTCGTTCCAAATTATTGTTCTTTAAAGGAAAGAGATTTCTATAGTCTTTTGAATGTAATTGTCTTAATTCAATTATGATATTTTTTTCTTAATAAAAGTACCTTCACACAACCATATCGGAAGTTAATACTTATTGTACCAATTATTACACTTTTCTGCAGGATGCGGAAACTATAATAAAACTAACCCTTTATTTGGTTTTTATGTTTCCAATGCCTTTTTAATTGTAACAATACATAACATCTGTTGTTACTTTATACATATAACCCAATTACCTATCAATTAAATATAAGCAATTGTTTTCAATCAATACGAGCAATTTTCTTGTTTTAATTCAATTATTTAATTACCGATCATGAGTTTACGAAACATACTAGGTATATGAGAAATATTTCAATGCAAAAATATCAATTGTTATACATATTGTAATTGTTTTCAATTATTTTTAGTACTCGCTGTTTGCCCTAGGCAATCCACGCGCCACAACACAATTATTTTAAGAATTCAAATTAGCACATTTCAATTAAATTGTATATGAAATTCCTGTAATTGAAGATATAATTTGAGTATCGTTATTCTATATAACGCTCCTACTCGGTGTTTCCGAATAATTACACTTTCAAAGGTAAATATAATTTATTGATCTAACGAAAAGTTGTCACGACACTTTTTTGTTTTAGATGATTATCGCTAGATGGCGCTGTGATCAAAATCTTAAAACACGTTCCTTATCCCGCGTTACGTTAGGAAAAAAAAATAAGATATCTTTTAATCGAAAGGAACTTCGTTCTATTCGGGTGTCCCATGTCACTTCTCAAGTTTTTTACCTTTGAAAGTGACAGCTTTTTAATCAATAGTAAAAGTTATTGTGCTCAGACTATAGGAGAGTGAAGCCACTATCTTAAAAAAATATTAATAAATAACCTAGTTTCAATCGCCTCAGAGGGCTGACGAGCATATTGTTAAATGATCCCCGCCTCGGACTCTTTTTAAACCTCGTTTAAAGACATGCGCACGGGATTCTAGATTATTTTTAACTTCACTGTACAGGTCTACCTAGTGTGAGGGACATAGTTCCACTACAGTTAAATACTTGAAAAGTTACCACTAGTTGTACGGAGTGTCGCGTACGTGTCGCGACGAGAAAGTGTGCCGCAGTGCGTAACGCGTCGCGCCATCCCGCATAACCCCGTGCTGGGTTCTGGCCTCAGCCCTGGTTCGGACGCTGAGTGTGAGCGGTTGGAGGTTTTAGTGAGGTTCAATGAGGTTCTCCCACATACGGGTGGGGATCCGGCGATTTCCTCCAACTAAAACAAAAAAAACCACTAGTTGTCAACTCTTATTTCTTATTTATGTTTGTAACTTAACTGTTTAAAAGATTTGTAAATTGAAGATGAATAAAAATTATTATTATTATACATACATGTCTATTTACTTTATTATTATTTAACTACAAACAAATCAGTAGGTAAAGTATACGATTCGCTATCACTACTGTAGAACAATCTCTTCCAGGCAACCCTGTGGCTGTCATAAATAAATCCTCAGTTTAATACGAGTTTAAAACAGTTTTCAGTGAACCATTTAGTAGTAAACGATAAAATCTAATACAATCTCATTTAAAACGCTAACAGGAATCGATACGCGTACATGTGTGACAAAATACATTCAGCTAAATGATTTCTGTTCGAAGAAATACGACCGCATTCACACCGTTACGTAATTCGCTCTAAAGTATCTATGAAAGAAAATGAACTATAAATATGGCTATAAGATTTCTCCTATTAATTTGTGACTAGGACGACAAGTCAAACACAATTGAGTTTCTGTAAAAGTAAAGTTTATTTGAATTAAATTAACATTTAAAACTTAGTAATTAGTACAAACTAAAACAAACTAACATACCTGTAAAAGTAAAGAAACGACATTTATTTTTTTTATTTACTGTCAGTCCCTAATCTCTTTAAAATAATTTTATAAAATTATAAAGCGTTGCTTTCGCATAACGTCCCCCGCGATGTTTTTAGGTTATGTTTTCCATAGCTAATACACTCCTCCTCATGTCACGCGCTTGTGCGCGGGAAGATTTAAATAAAGAAAATTATAATATTCTTTACATGGCTATAAAACTCGATATTTTTTCAAAGACAAGGCTGTTTTCGTAGCATGATAGATAAAGGAATTAATGCCCACCTGATGGTAAGTGGTTACCGTCGCACATGCTCCTTTATAATGTCACAGAATAGACGGGTCGATCGCGACACAACTTTATTTATAGAACCTATAACGTATCCAAAATATGTTACATTTAATTAGTAATTCCATGTGTCTACCAAAAGCAGTATTATCTGTATCGTAAGCCGTTATCTCAAACTAGTCTCATTTCCAACGATTTAAATAGCTTGAATTCTGGTGTTCTTGTACCCTTCATAATGGATGCAAATTACGTATTTTTACTTTCGAAAACATGCGGATTGCGTGCTGAACTAGACCTCGAATTAGGGATTGTGTCTGAACGAGTTTCTACTCCCCGCTAAGGGACTCCATTATAACAATAAGGTGCCTCAAATGTTGTCATGGTAATTATTGCTATTAGGATTTATTTTAACGCTCATATTTCTTAGCACGCGTTAAACGATCTATTTCTGGTCTAAATGGAAACCGTTTTTACTTTTCTTGAGGCGGTCTAGACTTGTGTATTTTTAGATAATAGATACCTTCTAAACGGTTTTGCTTCTATTCTAGTTAGGTAGTCCTTTATTTAGTAAAAGTTTGACAGCACGTTTATCTAATGATGAATAATTTGTACCTACTAGATTTTCGCGGAGTTTGTTTTAATATAACAGAATTAATTGAAGACAGTCCTATGGTTTATGACGAAATTTTGTTATTTTTTAAATATTATGAAAACTATTGTGCTTTGAAAATCTTTCGATCGAGGTGACTGGCGGGTGAATGCAAATGACAGTCCTTAACGGACATCTTAAATGATGGCGTGACTTGAGACCTTTAAAAGTTTTCAGATATGGAACAAGTATTCTAACTGGACTCTTATTTTATTAATGGAAGAACTCGCGCCGTTAACAAAATTTAGTAAAGGTTTAGCTGTAACTTTATCTATCTGTATATTCTATCTAATACTGCAGAGGTTGAAGTTCTGAGATTTTTTGTGACTCCTTATTAACAAGAATTTATTAAAAAATGAATCAATTTCTTTAAACGCTTTAAGCATTTAGCGTACACAAATATTAAACGGATTCTTACAACGATTTTATCAAATGAACGATCTCGATATTTAACCACAAACGCCATGATCACTCGACGATTCATTTTATTTTAATTTAAGGCTAATATTAAAAAATCGTGGTAAGAACAAGTTTAATATTTGTGTACGCTAAATACTTATAGGCTATAGCGTTTAAAGAAATTGATTCATTTTTTAACAATTCTGTAAATAAAAAATAAATAAGTTTTGTAAAATAAGTTCGTGTAAGTGTAACGGTGTGTCGAGAACAGATGAATGTTTTAACTGTAATGGGGCAGGTAGCGGCCATGTTTATGTGACGTTTCTAGCAACTAATACAATACTGTATTTTGATTTCAATACTGCTTCTGAATCGCGTAAAATTGTTTTATGTTTTCCTAATAATACATTTGTTTTGAATCCAAGTTAGATATAACAATATATTACTTCTAAGTACCTACCATATCTAATAATATCGACTGTCTGTTATGTCATTTGGACTATTCCAATTATAATATGTATCTTAAGAATGAATAACAGATATTCTGATGAACTTAGTAAAAAGTATTAAAATACATTCTTCCTTACTTTTATTGAAATTAATATCGAAATAATTAACCTATGCTCTTTTTTTTTTTTTATTTGGTCCACATAACTGAGACAAACTATCAAATACATTATTACTTATTGTCTAGTACAGTATTAATCATAATTATTAAGTTGTCACTATTACATGGGCTGGGAAATATAGGGTGGTATTGGTGGTGGTAAGTCTGTAACTTTGGACCAGCTGAAGTAGGTTGAATGACCTATCGAAATACAACTAATCGGTTAAACTTTTTTTTGGCATAGTATGGTGTACACTGTACATATGTACGCTTATCGTTGTGGACTTCCTTATGACATTAAAAAAAAGTATAACCGATCCAAAAATTAAAGTGGTTCCAAGTTGTATTTCGACAGGTCAGTCACCACATTTCAGCTGGTCCGAAGTTATAGATCCACCCTGTATAAAAATAATAAAATCGTGTGTTACCAAATCCGGCCCTGTGTCCGGAACAGGTTTGCAACAATGTTGCGTTCGCACACAATTGTTTTATTCGTTTTTTATTCGGCTCCGCGATCCGATCCGCCACAGCCGCGCCGATGAGGATTGGCCTCGTGACCGATATTTATACCTAATATATAAAACTGCAGAGTTTGTTCGAGCGCGCTAATCTCAGAAACCGCTGAATCCGATTTTAAAAATTGTTTTAATATTGGATATTCTATTTTTTCAAGAATCTAATATAGGATTTTCAAAGATGATTAATATGATTGTCCTCTATGTGCGTGTTAAATAAATGCTTTTTCTTTCTTTCTTTCTTTTCTTTCAAAGATAAATAGAGTATTAAATCCCAAAAAAATGGTCATAACTTCTCCCTTTATGGCGCTGGCAATACTGCGTGATTCAGTTTATGTATGATTATTTGACAAATATATTCCGTGTCGAACTGTCTGTCGACTTTCACTGATTTATTCTGGAGATATGATAAGATTGATTACATTCGTTTTCTTTTAAAGAAGATGTTTTAATATTGCATTTAAAATTTATTTGGGTACCTTTCTTTTTGAGATGTGTCTTTTTGTTTGTTGCACTGTGTGATAATGTTTTATATTCGTTTCTTAATTTTTTTTGGGACTATTTTTTATGTCTTCTATTTGAAGTTACAATATCCATAACCAAGTATGTTTTTTTTTAAAAAAGAGAGAATTATAATTTGCTCCAATAACGAAAAGTACAAATTGAACTACAAAGTTTTACACAACAAACAAATTCTGTACCCCCTTTTTATAATTGGTTACAGTGACTAATTCACAAAACAGTATTGTACAGTGCAACTTGTGTACACTATGTAGTAGTGTGTAAACTCATACATACACATCTCGTCTAGTTTCAATAGACACAGTTGATACAGACATTAATAAAACATAGAATCATACAACTGTGATGTATTCTTACTAGCTTTTATTGAGGTGTGGACTTTAGTTTAGATATTTTCTGTAATTTTGAACACAAAAGTTGAAGTCAAATTTCACTACATTTATTTTAAAATAACCATTGCCAGCTTTTATGTCTGCTCATTACGATTTTCGAAAACACAAGTAAAAATATGAATATAATTAAAATTGTTTTAGAAAAACTACTAGAATATAAATAAATAAACTTGCTAGTTAATCTTCTACAACTTTTCTTAGTATCAGTTAATACCAGCTTACTATATCAAGGTCGAAGCCAGTCACATGTTCGACTATAAGCTCTGTAAAAACTGACGAAGCTTTAACATACACATAGAATTATCACATCTGGAATCAACATCATGAGCAACAGAATGAAGCCAATTTAAAGCGCACCGATCGTGCGTAACAACACGATGTTTTGATTCAACATCAGAAATAACAAAGTGAAATTTTAAAGAACTTATGTGTATGTAATATTTTATTAGTGTGTTAAACGAATTGTGTGCCATCGGTACACTAACGCCAGAATATCGTGTAGTTACGCGTGATCGGTGCACTTTAAATTGGCTTCATTCTGTTGTTCATGATGTTGATTCCAGATGTAATAATTCTATGAACATACATTTTACTAGCTTTAGAGCACATAGCCCAGTACAGAACCAAATGAAACACTGTATGTCCCACTTAGGGATATATAGGGATATTAGGAACTAAGAAAAGAGGGAATTTCAAGTAATAAATGAGACTCAATTAATAATAAGTCGTGGTGGCCGAGTGGTCGAAGCGCTTCCTTCCATACGGGAGGTCGCGGGTTCAAATCCGGCCGGCTTGTAAACAGATTTATGTGCAATTTTTCACAACACCGCTGACTATAAACGGTGAAGGAAAACATCGTGAGGAAACCTGCATATCGGAAAAGGGTTCTAAAAATCCTTTGAAGATATGTGAAGTTCCCAATCCGCACTAGGCAAGCGTGGTGGACTATACCTATTCCCTCTTCTGAGGAGACCTGAGCTCAACAGTGGGCAGTAATGGGTTGGTACAGATACAGATAATAATAAGTATTTTATTTCACTCCGAGTAAGCTTTTTATTGAACATCTTTAATCTTTATTGTAACATCCATTTTGATAAATCTTATTTTTAATCATTTTAGGTCGACTCTCCAAAATAAGAGTTAGTCAATCATTACTATAAAAGTCTAACATAATGTTGTTGTTGTTTTCAGACGGCGCATGACCCCACCGATACCCCGTCGACTTCGGCGGGCCACATCGCCGACAAGTGAAGCGACGTCGCGTGGGCTCAGTGTACACCAGACTTTATAAACTAGTGTTAACATTCATGAACATTTGGGAAAACGAATCATAAACACATTAATTTAAGAAATACACATATTACCGGATACGGAACAAGTCGTTAAGAATATGTAAGGAATTTAATTTAATTTTAAAACGGTGATGTTTGAGATGGACGACGATTTATAACAAAGATGTATTTTGAGCAACCATTTTTGTTTTTCGAATGACCATAGACTAAGTAATGGAAATTTTCGCGCCTTTTTTCTGAACTTCGTTGTCGTCAGCCATGAAGTTAAAAATGATACCAGTGACTAAAATATAAATACTACTTACATTGTGCGCTTCTAAGTTATTCCAGTGACATAAAATGCACTAAAATGAATGCAGAATTGCTTAATATTCATTTATTTTCGGTGTCTAGACAAGATGACATTCAATACGAGTAAAAAAAGTAAATATCTAACTTGTCTAGCGAGTTGCTACGCTCATCGAACAATAGTGTTCTAAAGGAGGTGATACACGAGCGAGATAGTACGCGCCATTTTGTCTCTTTAAGTCTTCTTCGAGAAGTTCATGTAAAATATTGAAAATTTTAAAGAAGATTGTTAAGTACTGAACTAATGATTCAGTGCAACAATAATTCCTGTAGCCGCTTGTGACGCACTGCTGCACATATTGGAACGAAGTTCCTTATCGCGCGTTATCGAAAGGGGCTAAACGGAAAAAAATCTTACGAAAAGTTGTCACGACATTTTATCGAAAGGGGCTAACGGAAAAAAATCTTAAGTTAAGGCCTTTTTTTTTGTTTTAGATGATTATCGCTAGATGGCGCTGTGATCAAAATCTTTTAAAACACGTTCCTTATCGCGCGTTACGTTAATCGAAAGGAACTTCGTTCCATCCGGGTATCCCTTGACACCTTTCAAGTTTTCTATTTTTTTTTTGTTTTATTGCTCAATTTCTTAGTTTTTTTTGTAAAAAATTTAACTAATTATATCGCAGTTCTGAGCGGTTTAAAATGATAATATTACTTTCTGGTTTTGCATTGGTCGTATCAATTAAATTTGTATTAAATCAGAAATTAGATAGTTACTCTATATAAATAGTAGACTTCCTCGCCCGTGTATCACCACTTCAAAAGACGTGGAAAAAAGAGCAGGCTAATAAAAATTACCTTTGATTTTTAAATCTTATTTTTGTGAATCATTGCAATAGTTGTTGAAATTAACAACTTTTTCTCAAATTTTATAATATTAGAGAAAAACAGTGCATTAGAAAAAAAATCTAAAACAAGATTCTTAATACCAAATTTTCATGCAAAAACATTTCTTTTTAAAAATTGACTGTTACCTAATGCGTGTATTTACACAAACGTCAGTTTTCATACTCACCGTGGAATTTATAATTTTCATAATGTTCCTATTGTCATATTTAAGAATACAACTCTTTCAATCTAACAATAGCAATAATACTAATTTAAATGTAAATGACTTAATCAAGGCAAGAGCTCTTTGCGACAATGTATGTGCTGCCATCTATACAAACAATAAAGAAACTGGTCGTTAAAATGGCGGGAAATTGAAAAAAGAAATAGCGTAAAAAAACTTTTCGGACGTTAATTCCATGTGTTTTTAAACTCATTACAAATATGACTATTTAGTTGAAACAATAAGAAAGTTTCGTAATAGTTATTTGATTCACAAATTAAGTTTAGGTAAGTCATTGTTTTTGTTAGGTTGTTTTGGGAGCTTCATATCAACTTATTGTACTAGTAAGGAATGAAATTTTGAAATGTCTTTCAAGGGAAAGTAGGTACTCTAAATAATGAATTTACTGAACTTCTAAACGAATGTATTTATTTGTTTTTGAAAAAAAATACAACTCGTTTACTTTCGCCCGAGAAACTTCAAATCAGGAACAAAGGAAAGCATGAAATCACCAAAATACGTAAATAAAAATTTAAAATGGCATCAAAGTAAAATACTTATTCCAAATACATGTTTCACTTATTCTAATAAATCCAGTGAACTTGTATAACATTACAATTGAACCATAAAATAGATAAATGGCGGGCAGATGCAATAATCTCGCTAATAAGGAAATAAACACAACACAGTACAGATAAAACTAGTTACAATTTCCGCATTCATGTGTAATATTATTCCATATAACAAAATCCGTGATAATATGCAATCTCGCGTTGTTCAATATTTAGTAAGAAATATAAAAAAATAGGTAGGCGTAGCGTTACGACGGGAAAGAGTGCCGAGCGCGTGACGCGTCGCGCCGTCCCTCCAAACCCCGTGCTGGGTTCTGGCCTCAGCCGGGGTTCGGACGCTGAGTGTGAGCGGTTGGAGACTTTAGTGCGGTTCAACTCCCACATCCCGGATCCGGTGATTTCCTCCAACTGAAAAAAAAAAGGCGTAGCGTTAGCAGATCTCCAATAAGATGAACGGACGACCTGGTCAGGGTCGCGGGAAGTCACTGGATTCTGACAGCGCAGGACCGGTCGTTGTGACGAGGTTTGGGGGAGGCCTATGTCCAACAGTAGACTTTTACGGGCTATTTATTTAATAAAAAAATAACAGTATAAAGAAAAGTCTTATTCTTATTCTTATTTGTACGACGAAATTACGAGGTATCCAACTTAATTAACATTTTAATAACCATCTCTACTATTCCTAAAGATCAGAAGAGTACGTATAATAGGGGGTTGAAATTCCGATACGGGGTACTAAAGGGGCGGGGCTAACGTGTTACCACCCCTATACTGTATGCATATACCATAAAAGATGAAGGCAAAGTAAGAACGATAAATAAAAACTATTGTAAAGAAATATAACATTTTCAAAAATAAAACTTGATCTTAATGCAGATTAGATAAGACTAAGATTTTAAATTTAGTCTACACTAGCTGACCCGCGCAACTTCGTCTGCGTTACAAAGGGGTTCAAACAGTACTCGCAATGCCGTCGCGTTATTATTTGCGCCCGAAGTGCACCCATACATTCATTGCGTTTTATACTCGTGATAACTTCTAAACGAAAAGTCCGATTGGAATAAAACAAAAAGTAATTTACTTCTACATTTATACTCTTGATAACATAATACTTAATTTGAATAAGGGTTAATATAACTCATTTAACGTTAAATTCAATCTCGGGACTTATTTTTATATACATAAAAGCGGTTATTGTGACTAAACTATGATAGTAAAGTCCGCGACAACATATAGGTATCTAAATACCTATATGTTGTCGCGGACTTTTTTGTTTGTCTTACTAAGACCTAAAAACCCGTGGTACATCATTTTGTTCTACTGTCAATAGTTTTCGCAGCGCACGCGACGAAAGGAATTTTTCAGGTAATTTTTTTACACCTTATGTTACATTATTGGAGTTTTAGTGAGGGTCCCTAGTTTTTTAAAATATATAATATAGCCTATGTTACTCGGGGATAATGTAGCTTTCCAAATGTGAAAGAATTTTTGAAATCGGTCCAGTAGTTTCGGAGCCTATTCATTACAAACAAACAAACAAATCTTTCCTCTTTATAATATTACGTCGCCTCAGTGCTTGTTTGGCCAATCTGTCATTTTTTACGAAAATTACTTTTTAATGCAGTATTATAAAGAATAAAATTTCCATCCGAATATTCCAAATATTTTTTTAAAATATTCAATTCTAAAACAATAAAAATCTCATTTCAATTTTTTTCTCAACACGGCACCTAACGAAAATTCCGTGCTTGTTTGCTGTCTCCTGTAAAATTTGCTCGTGTACAGATTGGCCAAACAAGCACTGAGGCGACGATTAGTATAGATTGGTGTAAAAGAAATTAATTTAAATGTAAAATAAGTGAGGAAATCCTAGAACAATCAGGTAAGCTGTTTGCTCGTTTACCTGACAATGCAAAAACTATGAGACATCAAAGTAAAAATGTTAATGAGATGGTCTTTCAACTGGTTTACTTGCAATATTTTTATTTCATACGTATAAATGACAAAACTTTAATATACGAAAGCTTCCAAAACAACTGAATATCCCTAATTATGAGCACATTAAGTACTCATTCACATCCACAACATTAGATCAGAACCATGCCTAAATGTAAAGTTACATACATCACATTCATTCCATGTTATAATTTATTCGGCTCAATCCAAAAACGTGATAAAATTTATAAGAAA
Organism: Trilocha varians; assembly: GCA_030269945.2. Taxonomy (NCBI): domain Eukaryota; kingdom Metazoa; phylum Arthropoda; class Insecta; order Lepidoptera; family Bombycidae; genus Trilocha; species Trilocha varians. The sequence goes on along the minus strand of AP028273.1, from coordinate 7,770,961 downwards.
TTATGATCTCGACATTAATTTGAATCTATTGGTTTTAATTCGTATTTAAGACGTGATCATTATGCTAAATGTATTTTAAAATTAACGTATTAATAAATTTAAAATTATACATGTATGTTCATAGTCATTCCAGTCCAAAAAATTGTATGTTTACATTTAAAATTCGAAAATTAAGTAGTAGGATTAAAAAATTCTAAATTACAAAATGGATGATGGCGCTAGTCAAAGGGAAAAATCCCGGTGTTTTCGTTAGTGTCGTATTTGGAAGATAGATGGCGTTGGCTGTCGTTTGTTTCTGATAGTACCGAACCCGAAATATAGATGGCGTTAAAAACAATTACACTACTTGTAGTAATCTAATAATGTAAAGGTTTATTTGTTGTAACAAGAAATTATATTAAAAATCGTCCATGATTATCTAGGATCCAATTCGTCCTAAATGGCCGTCGATTTTTTTGTGAAATATTAATATTTATTTTGAGCACATAAAGTTCGTTATACAAAAGTACGTCACAAGCATGTAAATATTATGTAAATATAAACAGTAGACGTACAATTAATTATTTAACATAGAGGGTGTTATTTTATACCAATGTGTTAAAAATATTGTAGGTTTTTAATCTTTTATTAAATAACTTCACTTGTAATGGTTACCTTTACAAATGAAGCAATAGCAATCTGCGTGGTATTTTTACAAGCGCCCTCTATGAACAGGTTTAAAAAACTCCAATCTCAATGATGGAATAAATGTTTTAAAATCTACACATAGATTGTAAATTGTGGCTCCTAATAATATTTAAGATTTTGTTATTAGTTGTAAATTAACGTCCTTACTTTAATGTTTTAAACAGCAATAGTATGTGTACCTATACCTACTTTTATTGAATGCAAGAAATGCGATTAAATGGATTTAAAAAACTAGTATTTTTTGTGACAGTGTCTTACAGTTACTTGATTTAATACAGTGGTAATCAATAATTCACGTTTTAAATTAAAATGCTACTAAACGTACCAGAACAAAAATGCAAATTAATTGTAATATCACTACATCACTACATAGCTATAAAACAAAGTCGCCTTTTCTCTCCCTATATCCCTATGTCCGCTTAAATCTTTAAAACTACGTAACGAATTTTGATGTGGTTTTTCCAATAGATTGAGTGATTCAAGAGGAAGGTTTATATGTATAATACATGCATCATATACTAAGGCAACATTGCTAATTTTAGAGGTTTCTAAAGTGATGTCGTAAAAATCAAGTGCAAAATCAACATTTTTGCAAAAAAAATACATATTATAATTATCTGTCACTTTTGAAATTTTTTCAGTCAGTTTTGACATATTAATTGTAATATCCTAAGTGTTTTTTGCATTTAATAATGTTTAAAATAGTTACATTGCCGCCCAACGATTCGAGCCATACATCACAGTTTTTGTGATAACTATCAAAAGTATCTTCGGTCCATTTAAGTAGAAAATATTTATTATAAGAGCCAAAGTTAAATCTAGCAGCTTTTTGATATTTTTTCTAGAGACAGCGTCCATTTTTGGTGCTTTTGTCACAATCTTCCTATTATAATGAGACGGAGTTTGGCATTATTTACAGCGATGTTACAACGACATATAGTCGATTTGAATTAATTGTACATAGTCTTATATAAAACATACAAAGATAGTTTTCTAAGTAATAGCCAATGTGCGACGCCCCAGTGTTTCGTCCATATTTTCATTCGCAAAATGCCGAACATCAAATAGCATTGTAAAATAGGTATTTAATAAGTCGTTGACAGCACTTTTAATGTTAAGTACACAGTCCATCACATTAATTTAGTGTTTAATTTTTAAATTAACCCTATTTAAGGTAGGTTAAGGTTTCTTCGTTGTTGTTTATCGTGAACAGCGACATCTATGAACGGGGAAAAGAAACGTTCATAATTAAATTTTTCATCTGTGTAATATAAATTTAAACTTCTTTCTATTTCGATATCTCGATGTTGATAGTCTTATACTAATACTTAGTAGGATGACAATTTTTATGTTATATCTACTACTTATTTTCTGATATAGATTGTAATTTCATATAGTGATATTGTAAATAAATGTTTAACGGTTAATTCATCTAAATGGGAAAGTGATAAAACTGTTTCTTGTCAATAAACGATTCATCTCGTTTAAATGGAGTTTTATTTACAAGAGTCCTTTAGAATGTATGTTCACATTTAGTGTTTAATTTATGGAAAAAGTATAGGGATGCATATATTTGGAGTAAATAGCTTCTAATAGTTAGATTGATGTTGAATGTATTAAGTAATGATTAAATTTATGAGCTATAGACATTAAATCTCATAGTTCCTATGTGCATAAAGTTGAATATTAATTAATATATTTTTATGAACCAGAAGTGGCTTTACTTTTTTAAAAAGAATTGATTAATGGTATGCAAGGACTTGATTATTAAAAATAAAAATTATACGAATCTGAATCCAAAGCAAATCCAACGTATCTTCCGCGACCTCTCCAAATTGGCGCCAATCCCCGAACCCATAGATAAGCTGCGCAGTCTATCAGTTCCATAGACAATATATGGGTCGGGTCCGGGTTACTGAATCTTTTCGCTTGACACTCTTAAGAATATATTATTAAATTGTGTTCATTAGCAAAATTAACGTTAAACTAATCATAAAAAATCAGAATCAGAACCTCGTATATGAAAATCATTGCTGTATGATTTTGATCAAATTAAAAAAAAAAAATGTTACCAACTTAAGTAATTCTCTTCTTTAAGGGGAAAATTGAAAAAAGGATGGAATGCAAAAAAATGTAGATAGGTATAATAATTTTATTCTCTATTTTTATCAATTTAGTTCCTAAGCTAAGCGGACTATTCACTTAAACATTATCCACTTCCGCGGATCATATTATGCACAAATGGAATCGGTAAACTTCATAAAATCAATATGTAATGTATCTGGTTGGGCTAATACGTAGGTAGTGTCACGGCTATGACATTCCATACAAACTTGACAGTTCTTAGTGGAAACGGTACGGAATTTTAAAAATCCAGCAGAGGGCGCCACCATTTTTTGTCTTTAGTCCTCATTGGCTTTGGCGACAAAAATAAACGCTTTCTTTTGAATTAATATAATTATTATAAAAAAAATCGTCTTTTAAATTATTTATATTTTACTTATTTATAAAAATATGAATGAACATAGTATTCAGAATCTATGTTAAATCATTTTTAATGGGGTATTTAGAATCTATACGACTGAAATGAATTTTGGATTTTAGTATAATTATTCCAGGACCAAAGTTTGATTTTAAGTCATAAGTAGTTTACATTAAACAGAAACTGGTGATTTTTATAATTATTTCTACCTCAGAAAAAGAAGATGTGTGCCCGTAAACTTCGCAAATTTTAATATATTTTTCACTTATTTATAATATATGTATATTATTATTCTCTTATTTATTATTCCAAAATTTTATTTTTTTAATTAAGATTGTAATAAGTTACAATCAAATTTCAATCATTATTTCAACTCTCCTTCAGAGTAGTCACAGTTTCCTTCGCACTCACATCTGCTCATTTCTTTCGAACCACTTTCAAACTATTTCATTGTGATTGACGACTTGGCACTGATTACGGCATCTGGATTTGTTTGTAAAATTAATTACAAAATGTTCAGATTTCCTGCAAATCCAACTCTTCGAGAAAACTGGGTAAAACAAATTAAAGAAAGAAAAAATACGTATTTCTCTATTTTTAGCCGTGTCTGCTCATGTTTACTTTTATGATTTGTTGAAGACATATTAAAATGATATTCAATCAAATTTATGAAAAAAGAACATAATTTAATAAACTATTTCTCATTTTTTATTGCGATTTCAAGCGAATCTCACTGTGTTTCCCACTACTGTGACATCTTACAAAATGGCGGATACGGCGCAACGCCGGCTGTGATTGGTCAATTGAGTTGTGATATAGTAAACAAGCACTGAAATTTAAAAAAAAAAACCGATGCAGCAAACAAGCACGGAATTTTCGTTAAGTGCCGTGTTGAGTAAAAAACTAATGAGATTTTTATTATTTTAGAATTGAATATTAAAAAAAAATATTTTTCCAATAGGATGGAAATTTAATTCTTTATAATACTGCATTAAAAAGTCATTTTCGTAAACAATGTCAGATAAGCCAAACAAGCACTGAGGCGACGAAAAAAGAAAAAATATAAATATACCAAAATGTAAACATCACTTTACAGTTCAGTTTTCATCAAAAATTATAGCCTATGTGTTATTCTGATGTATAAGCTATATAGCTTAACTTTACCACAATATTGTGGTAAAGTTTCATTCAAATCCATTCAGTAGTTTTTACGTGAAAGAGTAACAAACATCCATCCATCCATACTTACAAACTTTCGCCTTTATAATATTTTTATTATTGGGTTCAGTTCAGAAACAATGAAAACTCCTTGGTTCACAATAACAGTTTATTCTCCAAAATCAGTGTAATCATCCTCCAAAACTCAGTCACAATTACTTCCAACTCTGTTCACTTGGAAATCACGTCGACTACTGTATTTAAACGATAGTTCACACGCTTTTTATACTTTCTTGAAAAGTAAATCAGATGGCGCCACTAGTATTTCACACTCTTATAAAATGATTCATCACAACCAGAAGTCTTTCCTTTAAATCGACTTAATATCCGCTTCTACAAACAATTAAATGGAATTAGAGAAAAGTCACCTAACAGCTCGGCCATCCTGTAACTAAGCGAGTCCTCGCGCTTGTTTAACTCTCTGTAAATCTGATTAATTGTAACCATTACTAAAAGATGAGGGAAAAAAATAATAATAAAAGGAGACCAAAACAACCAACTAAAAATCAAGCAACGTAGTATTTAAGTGTTTTAGCTTCAGGGCAGCTTCCTTTGCTAGCATATCTGCTCTCTCGTTCCCAATTATTCCAACATGGGCTCTCGTCCAGAAGAGATTGATCTTCGGAGGCTCTGATGTTGGCTCTGGCCAACCTAGTATTGGGCCAACCTAGTATTGGGCCAACCTAGTATTGGACCAACCTAGTATTGGGCCAACCTAGTATTGGGCCAACCTAGTATTGGGCCAACCTAGTCCTGCGCCAACCAAGTATTGGGCCAACCTAGTATTGGGCCAACCTAGTATTGGGCCCACCTAGTCCTGCGCCAACCTAGTATTGGGCCAACCTAGTATTGGGCCAACCTAGTATTGGGCCAACCTAGTATTGGGCCAACCTAGTCCTGCGCCAACCTAGTATTGGGCCAACCTAGTATTGAGCCAACCTAGTATTTGGCCAACCTAGTCCTGCGCCAACCTAGTATTGGGCCAACCTTGTATTGGGTCAACCTAGTATTGGGCCAACCTAGTATTTGGCCAACCTAGTATTGGGCCAACCTAGTATTGGGCCAACCTAGTCCTGCGCCAACCTAGTATTGGGCCAACCTAGTATTGGGCCAACCTAGTATTTGGCCAACCTAGTCCTGCGCCAACCTAGTATTGGGCCAACCTAGTATTGGGTCAACCTAGTATTGGGCCAACCTAGTATTTGGCCAACCTAGTATTTGGCCAACCTAGTCCTGCGCCAACCTAGTATTGGGCCAACCTAGTATTGGGCCAACCTAGTATTGGGCCAACCTAGTATTGGGCCAACCTAGTATTGGGCGAACCTAGTCCTGCGCCAACCTAGTATTGGGCCAACCTAGTATTGGGTCAACCTAGTATTGGGCTAACCTAGTATTGGGCCAACCTAGTCCTGCGCCAACCTAGTCATGCGCCAACCTAGTATTGGGCCAACCTAGTATTGGGCCAACCTAGTCCTGCGCCAACCTAGTATTGGGCCAACCTAGTATTGGGCCAACCTAGTATTTGGCCAACCTAGTATTTGGCCAACCTAGTCCTGCGCCAACCTAGTATTGGGCCAACCTAGTATTGGGCCAACCTAGTATTTGGCCAACCTAGTCCTGCGCCAACCTAGTATTGGGCTAACCTAGTATTGGGCCAACCTAGTATTGGGCCAACCTAGTATTGGGCCAACCTAGTCCTGCGCCAACCTAGTATTGGGCAAACCTAGTATTGGGCCAACCTAGTATTGGGCCAACCTAGTCCTGCGCCAACCTAGTATTGGGCAAACCTAGTATTGGGCCAACCTAGTATTGGGCCAACCTAGTATTGGGCCAACCTAGTCCTGCGCCAACCTAGTATTGGGCCAACCTAGTATTGGGCCAACCTAGTATTGGGCCAACCTAGTATTGGGCCAACCTAGTATTGGGCCAACCTAGTATTGGGCCAACCTAGTATTGGGCCAACCTAGTATTGGGCCAACCAAGTATTGGGCCAACCTAGTATTGGGCCAACCTAGTCCTGCGCCAACCTAGTATTGGGCCAACCTAGTATTGGGCCAACCTAGTATTGGGCAAACCTAGTATTGGGCCAACCTAGTATTGGGCCAACCTAGTCCTGCGCCAACCTAGTATTGGGCAAACCTAGTATTGGGCCAACCTAGTATTGGGCCAACCTAGTCCTGCGCCAACCTAGTATTGGGCCAACCTAGTATTGGGCCAACCTAGTATTGGGCCAACCTAGTATTGGGCCAACCTAGTATTGGGCCAACCTAGTATTGGGCCAACCTAGTCCTGCGCCAACCTAGTATTGGGCCAACCTAGTATTGGGCCAACCAAGTATTGGGCCAACCTAGTATTGGGCCAACCTAGTCCTGCGCCAACCTAGTATTGGGCCAACCTAGTATTGGGCCAACCTAGTATTGGGCCAACCTAGTATTGGGCCAACCTAGTCCTGCGCCAACCTAGTATTGGGCCAACCTAGTATTGGGCCAACCTAGTATTGGGCCAACCTAGTATTGGGCCAACCTAGTATTGGGCCAACCTAGTCCTGCGCCAACCTAGTATTGGGCAAACCTAGTATTGGGCCAACCTAGTATTGGGCCAACCTAGTCCTGCGCCAACCTAGTATTGGGCCAACCTAGTATTGGGCCAACCTAGTATTGGGCAAACCTAGTATTGGGCCAACCTAGTATTGGGCCAACCTAGTATTGGGCAAACCTAGTATTGGGCCAACCTAGTATTGGGCCAACCTAGTATTGGGCCAACCTAGTATTTGGCCAACCTAGTCCTGCACCAACCTAGTATTGGGCCAACCTAGTATTGGGCCAACCTAGTATTGGGCCAACCTAGTATTTGGCCAACCTAGTCCTGCGCCAACCTAGTATTGGGCCAACCTAGTATTGGGCCAACTTAGTATTGGGCCAACCTAGTATTGGGCCAACCTAGTATTGGGCCAACCTAGTATTGGGCCAACCTAGTATTGGGTCAACCTAGTATTGGGCTAACCTAGTATTGGGCCAACCTAGTCCTGCGCCAACCTAGTCTTGCGCCAACCTAGTATTGGGCCAACCTAGTATTGGGCCAACCTAGTCCTGCGCCAACCTAGTATTGGGCCAACCTAGTATTGGGCCAACCAAGTATTGGGCCAACCTAGTATTGGGCCAACCTAGTATTGGGCCCACCTAGTCCTGCGCCAACCTAGTATTGGGCCAACCTAGTATTGGGCCAACCTAGTCCTGCGCCAACCTAGTATTGGGCCAACCTAGTATTGGGCCAACCTAGTATTGGGCCAACCTAGTATTGGGCCAACCTAGTATTGGGCCAACCTAGTCCTGCGCCAACCTAGTATTGGGCCAACCTAGTATTGGGCCAACTTAGTCCTGCGCCAACCTAGTATTGGGCCAACCTAGTATTGGGCCAACCTAGTATTGGGCAAACCTAGTATTGGGCCAACCTAGTATTGGGCCAACCTAGTATTGGGCCAACCTAGTATTGGGCCAACCTAGTATTGGGCCAACCTAGTATTGAGCCAACCTAGTCCTGCGCCAACCTAGTATTGGGCCAACCTAGTATTGGGCCAACCTAGTATTGGGTCAACCTAGTCCTGCGCCAACCTAGTCTTGCGCCAACCTAGTATTGGGCCAACCTAGTATTGGGCCAACCAAGTATTGGGCCAACCTAGTATTGGGCCAACCTAGTCCTGCGCCAACCTAGTATTTGGCCAACCTAGTCCTGCACCAACCTAGTATTGGGCCAACCTAGTATTGGGCCAACCTAGTATTGGGCCAACCTAGTCCTGCGCCAACCTAGTATTGGGCCAACCTAGTCCTGCGCCAACCTAATCCTGCGCCAACCTAGTATTGGGCAAACCTAGTATTGGGCCGACCTAGTCCTGCGCCAACCTAGTATTGGGCCAACCTAGTATTGGGCCAACCTAGTCCTGCGCCAACCTAGTATTGGGCCAACCTAGTATTTGGCCAACCTAGTCCTGCGCCAACCTAGTATTGGGCCAACCTAGTATTGGGCCAACCTAGTATTGGGCCAACCTAGTATTGGGCCAACTTAGTCCTGCGCCAACCTAGTATTGGGCCAACCTAGTATTGGGCCAACCTAGTATTGGGCAAACCTAGTATTGGGCCAACCTAGTATTGGGCCAACCTAGTATTGGGCCAACCTAGTATTGGGCCAACCTAGTATTGGGCCAACCTAGTCCTGCGCCAACCTAGTATTGGGCCAACCTAGTATTGGGCCAACCTAGTATTTGGCCAACCTAGTATTTGGCCAACCTAGTCCTGCGCCAACCTAGTATTGGGCCAACCTAGTATTGGGCCAACCTAGTATTGGACCAACCTAGTATTGGGCCAACCTAGTATTGGGTCAACCTAGTATTGGGTCAACCTAGTATTGGGCTAACCTAGTATTGGGCCAACCTAGTCCTGCGCCAACCTAGTATTGGGCCAACCTAGTATTGGGCCAACCTAGTATTGGGCCAACCTAGTATTGGGCCAACCTAGTATTGGGCCAACCTAGTCCTGCGCCAACCTAGTCCTGCGCCAACCTAGTATTGGGCCAACCTAGTATTGGGCCAACCTAGTATTGGGCCAACCTAGTATTGGGCCAACCTAGTCCTGCACCAACCTAGTATTGGGCCAACCTAGTATTGGACCAACCTAGTATTGGGCCAACCTAGTCCTGCGCCAACCTAGTATTGGGCCAACCTAGTATTGGGCCAACTTAGTCCTGCGCCAACCTAGTATTGGGCCAACCTAGTATTGGGCCAACCTAGTATTGGGCAAACCTAGTATTGGGCCAACCTAGTATTGGGCCAACCTAGTATTGGGCCAACCTAGTATTGGGCCAACCTAGTATTGGGCCAACCTAGTATTGGGCCAACCTAGTCCTGCGCCAACCTAGTATTGGGCCAACCTAGTATTTGGCCAACCTAGTCCTGCGCCAACCTAGTATTGGGCTAACCTAGTATTGGGCCAACCTAGTATTGGGCCAACCTAGTATTGGGCCAACCTAGTCCTGCACCAACCTAGTATTGGGCCAACCTAGTATTGGACCAACCTAGTATTGGGCCAACCTAGTCCTGCGCCAACCTAGTATTGGGCCAACCTAGTATTGGGCCAACTTAGTCCTGCGCCAACCTAGTATTGGGCCAACCTAGTATTGGGCCAACCTAGTATTGGGCAAACCTAGTATTGGGCCAACCTAGTATTGGGCCAACCTAGTATTGGGCCAACCTAGTATTGGGCCAACCTAGTATTGGGCCAACCTAGTATTGGGCCAACCTAGTCCTGCGCCAACCTAGTATTGGGCCAACCTAGTATTTGGCCAACCTAGTCCTGCGCCAACCTAGTATTGGGCTAACCTAGTATTGGGCCAACCTAGTATTGGGCCAACCTAGTATTGGGCCAACCTAGTCCTGCGCCAACCTAGTATTGGGCAAACCTAGTATTAGGCCAACCTAGTATTGGGCCAACCTAGTCCTGCGCCAACCTAGTATTGGGCAAACCTAGTATTGGGCCAACCTAGTCCTGCGCCAACCTAGTATTGGGCCAACCTAGTATTGGGCCAACCTAGTATTGGGCCAACCTAGTATTGGGCCAACCTAGTATTGGGCCAACCTAGTATTTGGCCAACCTAGTCCTGCGCCAACCTAGTATTGGGCCAACCTAGTATTGGGCCAACCTAGTATTGGGCCAACCTAGTATTGGGCCAACCTAGTATTGGGCCAACCTAGTATTAGGCCAACCTAGTATTTGGCCAACCTAGTCCTGCGCCAACCTAGTATTGGGCCAACCTAGTTATGGGTCAACCTAGTATTGGGCTAACCTAGTATTGGGCCAACCTAGTCCTGCGCCAACCTAGTATTGGGCCAACCTAGTATTGGGCTAACCTAGTATTGGGCCAACCTAGTCCTGCGCCAACCTAGTATTGGGCCAACCTAGTATTGGGCCAACCTAGTATTGGGCCAACCTAGTATTGGGCCAACCTAGTATTGGGCCAACCTAGTATTGGGCCAACCTAGTATTGGGCCAACCTAGTCCTGCGCCAACCTAGTCCTGCGCCAACCTAGTATTGGGCCAACCTAGTATTGGGCCAACCTAGTATTGGGCCAACCTAGTATTGGGCCAACCTAGTCCTGCGCCAACCTAGTATTGGGCCAACCTAGTATTGGACCAACCTAGTATTGGGCCAACCTAGTATTGGGCCAACCTAGTCCTGCACCAACCTAGTATTGGGCCAACCTAGTATTGGACCAACCTAGTATTGGGCCAACCTAGTATTGGGCCAACCTAGTATTGGGCCAACCTAGTCCTGCGCCAACCTAGTATTGGGCCAACCTAGTATTGGGCCAACCTAGTATTGGGCCAACTTAGTCCTGCGCCAACCTAGTATTGGGTCAACCTAGTATTGGGCCAACCTAGTCCTGCGCCAACCTAGTATTGGGCCAACCTAGTATTGGGCCAACCTAGTATTGGGCCAACCTAGTATTGGGCCAACCTAGTATTGGGCCAACCTAGTTGTTAAGGCTCCAGCGCCTGTTTACAATCGAGAGAAACAATTGCTATTTAAAGGCGACAGGCGCTTCCTTACATATTCATAAATTTAACTGTCATTATCACTCGACCATTAGAACTCGGCACGCGAACATTGTACTCATTAAGAATAATAAATTTGTAACCACGTATACCTACGGAACTTTCATTTTGGCACCTGTACGTACGCTAAAGTCGTAACATGGTGGCCCATGAGGGGAACTACTAAGAAAAACCACAAGAAGAACCGCGACAAAACCGAGAAAATACAAGAATTGGGTGACGCAACCGAACACGACGACCACGTCACGAGGGACAAGAGGAGCCTTCCAGTGAGCAGCCTAAAGCCACAGAGCTCCAGGGATCGGTGCAAGCCAACTATACAAGGCAGCGAGCAGTAGTACAGCTAAAGTATCACATCGTATAGCAGCGTTCTACCAAAGATAAGTGTCCTTCCTATACCAATATCATATTTTGTTATCCAAAACTCCAAAAACCTATCCAAATCTATTGTAACTTTTCAAAATACTAATCTATTTGTGCAAATAAAGGCATTTCCGTGCTATTTTTGTCAAGTTTCCGCAAAGGGAAACGTGGTTGCATCATTATATTTTTTTTAATTACCCACCGCTTCGAAAAAATATTTTACAAAATCGAAGTATTTTTTGATTTATTGCTTTAAAATAATAAAACTAATATTAAATAAGGATTTTGTAAAGACTTTTGTAATATTGCATTATAATTTCATTAGTTTCTCTAACAATTACGTACGAAAATTAAATATTCGTTTTAGTTGTGCCGGTGGTTGTATTTTCCTTTGTTACATTCATTCCTTTGTTGAATTTTATACTTAAATCCTATCAATACCAAGCACTTAGCATAGTTTGCCGACTATTTCAGGGTTCATGTTCATTGCGTCGTGCGTATTTACGTGCGATAGCGACTAACGAGCAGCGAGCCAGCTGCAGTAAGTGCGCCGTTGAGGTCGCTGCACCGGTTTCCTGTTCGGCAAGTGTCACCGTTAGGAGGAGCGTGAGCCAATCAATTTATTTGTTTTAATTTTATTCACATAAAAATAAAAAAGTTTTAATAATGTCTAGCGAGAATAAGCAACGATTTAGAGAATTATTAGCAAAAAGAATGTCCACTAAGGGACAAATTACAAAATTTAGAAATTATTTAAATAGTATTTCTGACCTTGATGAACTAACTAATATTCAATTAACGGAATTAAGTTTGAAACTTACAAAATTTGAAGCTTTATCATTGAAATTCGATGACTTGCAAGGTGAGATAGAGGTACTGAATTCTGAAAATATTTCGATTGAAATTGAAGAACGCGAAAATATTGAACGTGAAATTATAACAAACATAGCCACTGCAAAGAATTTGGTCGAGATATTTTCTAGAAAAAATGAGAACGAGCAGAGACGACATTCTGCTCATAATAGTTCTTGTTGTGTTGATCATCAACAACAGGAGGTACCATTGAAGCTCCCACAAATTCAGATTGCGAAGTTTGATGGACAACATTTCCGCTGGTTGGAATTTCGAGATACGTTTGAGAATTTAATCCATAATAATGCAAGAATTTCAGCAATCAATAAATTTCATTATCTCATATCGTATTTACAAGGTGACGCGGCCAGAATAATATCGAATCTCGAAGTTTCCACCACCAATTATGCTGAAGCATGGAAGCTGATATGCCGTCGCTATAATAACAAAAGAATATTAATAAATCATCACTTAAATTCATTAATAAACATTAAGCAGCTTCCACGCGAATCAGAAAAGTCATTGAGATTTCTAGTTGATCATGTAAATAAAAATCTGCGCGCGTTAGCCGGCCTCGGTCAACCAACAGATAAGTGGGACGTGTTAATCATATTTATGCTTACATCTAAATTAGATTCTACTACTTTACTAAAATGGGAGGAATATCGAAACAATATTGAAGGTGATGTTCCTACCTTAGAGCAATTTTATAAGTTCATGACAGACAGAGCAGACGTTCTTGAATCTCTAAATCGAAATCGCCCTGAGCACATGGTCTCAAGGGCACCTGCGCAATTAATACAAAATAACAATAATCTAAAACATGGTGTTCCATTTACAAAAACATTTGCAAGCGTAAATAATAAAAATAAAAATTATAAACAAAATCAAGTTAATTTCTCGTGTATAATATGTGATGAAGGTCATAGGATATATGACTGTCCTACCTTCAAGGCTAAAGGAGTTGATGAAAGATTGTCGGATGTAACAAAATTTAAATTGTGTATTAATTGTCTACGCCAGGGACATGCCGTGCGTGAGTGTCGTATGGGACCATGTCGTGAGTGCAAGCGGAAGCACAATAGTTTGCTTCATCGCCCATCATCTTCCAATAACAATATCACTTGTCTCGAAGAACAAGGTGAGATTATAGCAAATTGTACAAATCAAGTTACTAATTTAAATACAAGTCAGGTTCTGCTGTCCACTGCTATGGTTGAAGTATCGAATCCATTTAATCATCAAAAGGTTAAAATTCGTGCTCTTTTGGACAGTGGAAGCCAATCATCTTTTATATCTGAGTCTCTAAAGACTAGATTATTTCTTAAACCTAATCCCGTTGACTCGCTAAAGGTCATAGGAATAGGAAACACAACTGCGTCCAATGTGGTCGAAAGTTGCAATGTACACATCAAATCGATACATACAAAATTTAAAGCTATACTACCATGTCTTGTGATGAAAGAATTAACAGGTTGGTTGCCAAGATCACCAGTTGCCGTTGATTCAATGAGACTGCCAAAAGGTATACAGCTGGCTGATCCGTCGTTTCATCAGCCGGCCCCAATAAGCATGATAATTGGAGCTGACTTATTCTGGGACCTTCTAGAAAACGAGCAGCGTACTCTAAAATTGGGAGCCAACAATCCAAAATTAATAAACACAAAGCTAGGCTGGATTATATCCGGTCCTATGAATAACTGCAAGAACGCTAGTAAAAAAACGCTATGTAATCATAGTACGATTTCAATACCAAATTCGCAACAAGAAAACGTTGACGAAATGTTAACTAAATTCTGGGAATTGGATGGAGTTCCTGCAAAAAGGGTATTGAGTCTGAATGAAAGAGAGTGCGAAACTCATTTCTTAACTCATACTTCTAGAGACAATACTGGTAGATTCACAGTTAAATTGCCATTAAACGATACAATCGACTGCCTTGGCGATACATATTTATTAGCTAAAAAAAGATTCATCAATTTAGAAAAGCGATTTAGGTGTAAACCATCGCTTAAAATAGAATATGCAAAATTCATCAACGAATATGCTGAGTTGGGACATTTGTCTATATCCCAAAATTACTCAAAATGTATGTCATCTTATTATTTGTGCCATCATCCAGTTTTCAAACAAGAGAGTGAGTCCACGAAGCTCCGAGTGGTGTTTGATGGTTCTGCACCCTCCACTTCAGGGTATGCACTCAATGACATTTTAAAGGTAGGTCCGAACGTCCAAGATTCACTCTTCTCAATACTAGTACGCGCTAGGCAATATAAATATCTACTCACCGGCGACATAGAAAAAATGTATCGCCAGGTTCTAGTTCACAAAGACGATCGTGTCTTACAGATGATACTTTGGCGAGAGGATGAGTCACTTCCTATTCAAACATTAACATTAAACACCGTAACCTATGGCACTGCAAGTGCCAGTTACTTGAGTACACGCTGTCTTTGGCAAATAGGAGAAGAGCAAAATGATGGCATCATAAAAGACATAATCCAAAGAGATTTTTATGTTGATGATCTAATCACTGGTTCTGATGATTTACAGACCCTTAAGTATATACAAATTTCAGTATCAAATGCCTTAAAATCCGGATGTTTTAATCTCAGAAAATATAAAAGTAATTATCCACTAATATTTGATACTATAGATATAAATAAACAAGATAATTTAACGTTTAGTGAGTCATCCGCCACACTAGGGCTTGGATGGACTCCATCTAGTGACACTCTGCACTTTCCTATAAAGGGTTTCTCTTACGATGATAATGTATTGTTGTCAAAGCGATTTATAATGTCAAACTCATTTAAGATATTTGATCCACTGGGCCTTCTAAGTCCAGTGGTCATTCAACCTAAAATTATGCTGCAAAGGCTGTGGCAGCATAAATTGGATTGGGATGATCCTGTTCCACAAGATATAAAAGACGATTGGACCAAGTTTACTAATAATTTAAAACATATTCACAATTTGCAGATTCCAAGAGTAGTTCTAGGTAAATCTCCTAAGCAGATAGAACTTCACTCATTTAGTGACGCTTCCCAGTCCGCCTATGGCGCATGCATATACATGAGGTCTATTGGCAACAACAACGACGTTACAATTCGACTTTTATGTGCGAAATCGAAGGTAGCACCTCTAAAGCCCACCACCATACCACGCCTTGAGTTATGCGGGGCCCTTCTAGCCGCTAAGCTTGTCAAAAATGTATTAAATTCAATCAGACAACGGCCGGGAAGGATACTTTACTGGTGTGACTCCAGTGTGGTGTTAGGATGGATAAGTAGCGATTTGTCAAAACTAAAGACATTCGTCGCGAATCGTATCGGGGAGATAACAGAACTTACCGAAACGTCTTCGTGGCGATATGTTCCCACCGATTCAAATCCCGCAGATTTAATCTCTAGAGGAGTTGACGCAGGAGAATTAATGTCAATGAATCTGTGGTGGACAGGTCCAGAATATTTGTACAATCAAAACGAGGCCGAGTGGCCAAGATTAAACAATAACAAAGTCAATATTCTACCTGAAATAAAATCTCATTCAACTATAATAGATCATAGCTCCGTAATAAATTTCGAAAAATATTCATCTTTAAATAGACTCAAAAGATCATTTGCATACGTTCAACGATTCATATTTAATTTAAAATATCCTAATAAAAGGTGCATCGGCCCATTATTGGTTGATGAACTGCGTGAAGCATTCTATGCACTTTGCATTATAGCTCAACGTCAAACATTCCGCGTCGAATACGACGCACTCGCAAACGGCAAGCCACTGAGTAAGAAAAACAAAATTTTATCTCTTTCTCCGTTTATTGACGCTAAAGGGTTAATTCGTGTCGGTGGAAGAATTGAAGCGTCGGATTGTTCATACGAGAAAAAACATCCTGTTCTTCTCCACGCTTCACACAGACTTACCAAATTGTACTTTGAAAACGAACATTCAAACAATATGCACGCTGGCCCGCAATTGTTATTAGCGATAGTTAGAGAGATCGTATGGCCAGTAAACGGACGTTATCTTGCAAGACGTACAGTTAATACTTGCGTGCGATGCAGGCGTCTTCGAGGGAAAACTCTTTGCCCCAAGATGGGTGAACTGCCAATTCAAAGAGTTAACCCAGGTTATCCTTTTTTATCTGTTGGTTTAGACTTCGCCGGTCCGTTTTTTATAATTAATCGTAAAGGCCGCGGAAGCCGCGTTATAAAATGTTATTTGTGTATATTTGTATGCCTACGTTATAAGTGCGTTCATCTCGAGGCTGTCAGTGATTTAACGAAAGACGCATTTATAATGACACTCAGGAGATTCATCGCTCGGCGAGGCAAACCAGCGGAAATGTTCAGCGATAATGGAACAAACTTTGTGGCAGCTGCTAAAGAAATTGGTAATTTCATTAAACAATCACAGGTTCCGATATCTGATTTTGCAAGTCAACAAGCTATAACTTGTAAGTTCATACCTGCGTACTCTCCTCATTTCGGTGGCATATGGGAAGCCGGGGTAAAGTCGGCTAAATATCATATAAAACGTGTAATTGGAAATAGTCACTTAACTTTCGAAGAATTGTCAACTTTGTTTGCACAAGTGGAGGCGATTTTGAATAGCCGTCCCTTGTGCCCTCTATCCTCATGTCCTGACGATCTCCTTCCACTTTCTCCAGGACACTTCATCATTGGGAGGCCTTTGACCGCGCTACCACCATCGATCCAAGACGGCAGCAGCAGTCATCGTAAACGTTACGAAGCCCTCGAGCGAATACGACAGCACTTCTGGCAAAGATGGAGCAAGGAATATCTATCTGAGCTACAGCAGAGAACGAAGTGGCAAACCAATAGTTCAAAGCTGAGCGTCGGAGATATGGTGTTGTTGGCTGACGACAATTCTTCACCACTACAATGGAGGCTTGGACGCGTTCTGCGTCTTATCTATGGACCAGACAACATACCGCGGGTCGCAGAGGTCAACACTACTAAAGGCCGTATACTTCGGTCATTAATCCGCCTCTGCCCACTACCAACAGCAGAAGAACTAAAGGGTTGAAAACCGCAGCTTTTCAACGGCCGGGAAGATGTTAAGGCTCCAGCGCCTGTTTACAATCGAGAGAAACAATTGCTATTTAAAGGCGACAGGCGCTTCCTTACATATTCATAAATTTAACTGTCATTATCACTCGACCATTAGAACTCGGCACGCGAACATTGTACTCATTAAGAATAATAAATTTGTAACCACGTATACCTACGGAACTTTCATTTTGGCACCTGTACGTCCGCTAAAGTCGTAACATTAGGCCAACCTAGTATTTGGCCAACCTAGTCCTGCGCCAACCTAGTATTGGGCCAACCTAGTTATGGGTCAACCTAGTATTGGGCTAACCTAGTATTGGGCCAACCTAGTCCTGCGCCAACCTAGTATTGGGCCAACCTAGTATTGGGCCAACCTAGTATTGGGCCAACCTAGTATTGGGCCAACCTAGTATTGGGCCAACCTAGTCCTGCGCCAACCTAGTCCTGCGCCAACCTAGTATTGGGCCAACCTAGTATTGGGCCAACCTAGTATTGGGCCAACCTAGTCCTGCGCCAACCTAGTATTGGGCCAACCTAGTATTGGACCAACCTAGTATTGGGCCAACCTAGTATTGGGCCAACCTAGTATTGGGCCAACCTAGTCCTGCACCAACCTAGTATTGGGCCAACCTAGTATTGGACCAACCTAGTATTGGGCCAACCTAGTATTGGGCCAACCTAGTATTGGGCCAACCTAGTCCTGCGCCAACCTAGTATTGGGCCAACCTAGTATTGGGCCAACCTAGTATTGGGCCAACCTAGTATTGGGCCAACTTAGTCCTGCGCCAACCTAGTATTGGGTCAACCTAGTATTGGGCCAACCTAGTCCTGCGCCAACCTAGTATTGGGCCAACCTAGTATTGGGCCAACCTAGTATTGGGCCAACCTAGTCCTGCGCCAACCTAATACCGATACAGCATTCAAGCACGGAATTTTCGTTAAGTGCCGTGTTGAGTAAAAAACTAATGAGATTTTTATTATTTTAGGGTTGAATATTTTAAAAAAATATTTTACCAATAGGATGGAAATTTAATTCTTTATAATACTGCATTAAAAAGTCATTTTCGTAAACAATGTCAGATAAGCCAAACAAGCACTGAGGCGACGAAAAAAGAAAAAATAAAAAATATAAATATACCAAAATGTAAACATCACTTTACAGTTGAGTTTTCAAGCCAACTCGTTTTTAATGAAAAAAATAACTGTAACGCTAGAGGTTCACGGCTGGATATGTTGTACATAAGTTATGTAGAGGGAGAAAATGTACAAAATGTGAAAAAAGTATAACAACTGAAGAGCTCACTAAAGTTCATCAATTTATTATCTTTAGAGAAAGAAAAAAATGAAAAAGAAAAAGAATAAAATAACCCTCTACACAATTTATTGTAGCATTTTCTGCATTAACAGACGCAACGAATGCATACTTGAACTATAATTATAAGAAAAAAGGTAATTTAACAAAAAATATTAAAAACCTATATTTACTTGGGAGGGATTTGGAATGGTTGGGCTGTCCTACCCATAAAGTCGAAATTTTACATAATTTTCACAACTGTGCAATTACAAATATTTAATTGGTGTCGCGGAATAAATCTTATACTGAGTGGGACAGTCACCTCTAAAATAGGCGAAAGTTGCCTAGCATTTGGGTTAGTCACCCTGATTCTATTTTATTTTAATATTATTTCATTAGATATACTCCATTTGGGCCAAAGAAGTCACATTAATTTAATGTAATAGAATATCCTTTTAACCAATGGCCGAAATTAAATGCCAACTTGTTTTATGCAGCAATGCAAAAATTCTACAGAAAAAAAAATGCTGGCGCCCTCTACTGGAGCGTCTGAGACTCGTACCTCTTTACTAAATAAACTTCAAACGGTAACAGTGTCGCATCTGTAATATACTTTCTAATCTGTGGGTAGTGTAGATACATGATTGGCTTTTCTTTATTCTGTTTGTTTAATCTGTAATTATACATATCTTAGCATGGCATTTTTCTTAAAAATCATTTAAGGGCAAAAGTCAGTTTAAAGAATCAACCTCAAGTTGCTATTAAAACCTTGAAAAACTACAAAGATTTTGAAGTATTCTGTTTTATCCCGTGTCCAGATTTTTACAAAAAGTTGAAGGGGATTTTTAAAAGCTTACAACTCATTACTTTTTGAAACTGTCAAAAAATACAAACTGTCAAACGTCAATGTCAAATTGAAGAGCAACGAGATTCGCCGGTTTATTTTTGATCGTGTAAATTAAAATTAAAGAATTAATTAATATCGCTTACATTATGCCACTGTGTTAATACTTTCATTTTTAACATTTCCTACAGTCAGTGAGCTTTTAAGTAGAGCATAATAACCTCACAAATGGCGAAACCGACTTTCGAGGGAAACATCGAAAAATACGACAAATTCATCAATGAGGTGTTAAAACAGGATTTAAAAGACCTGCAAATGACACTAGAACACTACAACAATGAAGCCTCAGATCTAATACAGCAGCGGCACACACTAAAAGTGTTAACTGATAAACAAAAGCATCCCACAGGATTCAAAACTCAAGTGAATCTCGGGTGCAACTTTTTCATGGAGGCTTCCGTAACAAAAACGGACTATGTGCTCGTGAATGTCGGATTAAATCATTACGTAGAATTCAATTTGTCAGAAGCGCAAACGTATTTAGACGATAAAATAACAGCTTTGGAGAAAAAATCTCAAGAAGTAAGAGCGAGGGCCGCGCAAGTTTCAGCTCACATCAAGTTAATGTTGTACGGAATTTCGGAGTTGCAAGGTTGCAAAAATGCTGGTGATACTTAATTCTATTGTGACTTCAGTGTATTAAAAAAAACTACTTAAAATTATTATTTTTTTGTTGCAAAAAAAGTAAATGTCATAGTGTATAACTAGTGTACTAAAATGTCTACTTCTTCGCTTAAACTTGGTTGGATAATGTTTTATACTATTCAAGAAGTAAGGCGACTATAAGTTGATTAAAATCATTTAATATCAAGTGCATATGCTTTTCTTGATGTCCGGCACAAAGTTATAAAATGAATTGAATACTAACATTTTCATTATAATGTGAAATTATAATTTTTTACTGTTTATTGATTTAGTAACTTTTAAATATTTTAATTTTCTTTTTGCTACAGATTGTATTTTGTAATATTAAACTTTAATGTACCGTAACATTTAAGCATTATGCATAAAATATTTTATTTTGGGATTTAATCATAATACAACATTTCTGACAAACTGAAAGGACAAAAATAAAAAAAAGATATATTAATTTTTAAATGTAGAAATGTATGTATTTGGTTAAAATTTTATTGATTTTTTTTGTTAAATTAATTTGTATGTAGATATTTGATATGTAATGTGAATATTTTGATGTGATATTTTTGAAATATTTAAGTGTAAAACATAAATTAAGTGAAAATTATTGTGTATAACATTATTGTATAATCTCTTGTATATAACTTTGAGTAAGTAGCTATTGGTGTATTGTGCAACATAAGGATTAGAAACATAAGTTTTCTGCAAAGTAGACACTAAAAGAATCTAATTAGAATGTGATGTAACTTGTATACCTACTGGTTTGAAACAATTTTTTTTATTTACTAAGTTTTAAACTTCTTTGATAAAATTTGTATCAAATTTAAAAATAAATATTCAAAACTGTGCTAGTGTTTTAATCAAATATGAAAATGTTTGCTTTCTTATTGGACAAAACATCTTTACCTATTAGTTGATCCCACGATGGGTCTTATTAGACGACTCAGAGTCACTCAAAGAGCAATTCTCTGCGTGATCAAATCAGAAATGAGGAGATCCGCAGAAGGACTAAAGTAACCGACATAGCTCAAAGAATTGCATCTTTGAAGTGACAATGGGCAGGACACATTGTGCGAAGAACGGATGGCCGATGGGGCCGAAAAGTTCTGGAGTGGCGGCCACGAACCGGTAGGCGCAATGTTGGTAGTAGACCCCCCACAAGATGGACCGACGACCTGGTCAAGATCGCGGGAGATCACTGGATGCAGATTGCGCAGAACCGGTCGATGTGGTGAGGTTTGGGAGAGGCCTATGTCCAGCAGGACGTCTATAGGCTGATGATGATGATGATGACGATCCCATTTCAGTCTTATCCTATCATTCTCCTACAATTATATATTAAAATACCGTAATTTATAATTACCGTCGCTCATGGACCTCTGCAATGTCAAGGGATGTGAGATGTTTGATTGAATCTTAAATATCCTGAGTAACAAAATTTCTTATGTTACTAAACTGAATTAAACCAAAATATATTGGAACGAAGTTCCTTATCGCGCGTTATCGAAAGGGGGCTTGACTGAAATTCTTATGAAAAAGTTGTCACGACACTTTTTGTTTTAGATGATTATCGCTAGATGGCGCTGTGATCAAAATATTTTATTTAAGTTATAATAATTAGTTTAAAACATCTCTCTTATACTATAAGAGAGAGAGACAGACGTTTTAAAGTAACTAATTATTATAACTTAAAAAAAAAAATATTACAATTCCCTCACTAATTAATCAAAAGGAACTTCGTTCCATCCGAGTGTCCGTTGACACCTCTCAAGATTTTTTATTTATTACAAGGAAAAAAGTAAGGCAGACAGTTTCAGACAACATTGAAAAAGACCAAAATTAATTCGAAATTGAAGAGTTCCAATATCCATAAAATGACGAAATAAGTGGTTAATAGTGGTTATCCTAATTTGCATCATTCTTCGGAGATTATCTTGAAAGTTGCATCGATAAGCATTAAGGAGCAAATTGGGGTTAATTTGAATATATTATAAGTCCTTTAAGAGATAGGGTCCGATTTATTATGCACGAAATGGAGCACTTGAATAAAATTATCATTAACTAATGAAGGGTTGAATTGATTAGTTTGAACATGAGTGGTTTAATCAAGAGTTTCAAGAGACTTTTAGTCTCTTATTAATTCATTAGCAAGCTATATAAAGTTCACGCTGCCTCCTTTTTAATTTATGACATTCTATGTTTATGACTCGAACCCATGGAATTATTCTCGAACCAAAGATTTTACAACCTTCATAATAAACACGGCGCTGCTCGCCAGTTTTTTCTTGATAAGCAATATTTTTTTGTAAATGTTTTTATTAAATATAATGTAAAAAATTGTAAATAAATGAATACGAAATAAGCCATAATTATTCTAAGTTTAAAACAGGTTTGTATGTTATGGACACTGGCTTTATGTATTTTAGTTAGTTAATTTTTTACACATAAACCATGACATAGAGAATACAAGGGAAAAACAAACTAAATAATACATTGAAATATTTAGTATTTAATTTAATTTTTTGCCAAACAACGCCATCTAGTAAACTATCCTAGAACAACATTGGAATAGGTTAGCTTGATGGTAAACATCGCGATCCGCGTGTTGTCAATGTTACGTAAAGAAGTACAATGAATCACCGCTAGATGTCACTGTAAAAAAAAGTATTTGTGGTCACAAAGCGACATCTAATGGCATTTTACGAACACTCAAACACTTTCTTGTGGAATATCCTCATAATATCAATTTTTTTTTGAAATATTCGCATTTTACTTATTGTAGAAAACGTTACAATGAGTATAGTACCTATATGGACCTAAGGCATCGGTCACAGAAGTTATTAAACTTATTAATTTAAAAGTAAATAATTGTTTCGAAATTAGTTTCTCTGTTTCCGATTCTTAGACTAAGTATTTTTCGACAAGGTAGCAATTATACCTTTACCTACTCAACACTGGTTTGGTCAGGACTTTCGAGACCGCATATTAAAAATTAGGATATACTGAAGCAAAGTGAACCACTAGGTTCACTATAGGCGAGTTCACCATCTCGCAGAAGCAGGCGGCGGGGCCTGTGAGAGAAAGCTCTTCTCTCTTCGCAGAAACCCGCTGCCGTCGAGCAGCGGGCCGAGACCGGAATCTCGCCCGGATCCTTGTCCCCTAAGAGTTTCGGGTCCTCAACGCATGTTAGTGGGAGCGGGGACCCAAGAAGTTGTCATGTCTCGCTCAGCACGTTCTTGGGTCAGAGTAACCGTTCAAGCACAAGACTGAATATTGCGGGTAGGTAAATAATTTAAGAGTAGACAAATCTGTTTACCCTCCTGTATATAAGTTTCTGTCAAATTTGCCTTAATCTGAACATGGAGAAATTGTTTATGTACCACCTTGTCTAAATAAAATTTCACTTTATGTTAGTATATATTGTGATGTTTAAAAGTACCTACTAGGTACATAAGTAGGTACGTAGAATCGAAGGGGTGACCTTAAGAATCAAATGAAAAACAGCGCTTTGTATTTGTTAATTTTTTGATCAAAATTTTATATTATTTAATTTTAAGTAAATCTGTACAGGAAAGGGATAATTGAAAGGTAAATAAAAGACGATATCAAATAAAAGCTTAGCTTTATTACTTGTTAAATTCACGAAGAAACACTCTGACTGACATCAACAGATATCCTTGCTGACTATTAGAGACACGAACATGTTTCCACGTGATCAATTTAGAAATTTTGAACAATTTTTTACGCCAATTATTTGTTTTAACTCGAATAAACAATCGCAATTCGCATCGGCCCAGAACCTCGCGATTCCGGGTACAATTTAACATCCAAAACGTTTTTGAATTTTGATATTTTCACAATAACTTTTTTTATGTCTAATACACCGAACAGTGGTTTAGATCCTAAAACATTTAAAGACAAAGACACACGCTCGTAAATTATAAGCATTATGACAAGTGATATTATATTTAATGAATAAGTATTGTTTTATTTAAGAACATCTATAATTAATGCGTTTTAGGTTAGGTTGGCTGTATGGTAGAGTTGTCAAGGCTTCACAAATTACAATAGCTACAAGCTATCAGCCGTAGACAAATACCGAGGAATTGCTTCAAATACACTTTTCACCCTTAAAACTGTTTTTAAATTTACTTTTATTTTACACCCAGAATCATATAAACATCTTTGAGTTACATTAATATAATTTTATCTATATAAAAGGTAGGTAGCGCCGCCGTACTCTCTCGCACGTCAACATATTTACAAACTGTGATTGCTAAAACTTCCCGACGCTATTCTTAAAATTAAATACAAAAAACGCATGACAATCTAGTCAATCTAACGTCCATATCTTGTCATCGTTCATGAAATTTTGTTTTACACCAACTTTAGAAATATTCAATATAAAAATACACATTTTTCGAATAAAATTTTTACACGAAACGTCGGCCCAGAGAGTCGGCGGCGCGCTCTCCTCAAAAAGAAAAGCTTTGAGCCTCGTAACCTTACTTCATGAAATTTGTACTAAATATATGACGAGCAAACGCGATCCACTATCACTTAGCCGAAATGCGAGGATACCGAAACGATGTCTAAACACTAAACTGGCCTGTGACGTCACGGCGCCAGGAACAACATGGCGGCGTCACGTCATAGGCCAAACACTAAAATAATTTTGTCTTTTAACAATTTTGTCACTAATTTTAAACGTCGACCGCGCATGCTCGATAGTTTACAAACATTATACCAAAAAGTATGTCGTAATTTTGGACTGCAGCTCATTAAACTAAAACAAAAAATCGTACACGAGATCAGTGTGTGTACCGTTGTTACGAATGAAGACCACAAGGATATTAACATTCCTTTTTAACATTAAACATACAAAATTATGATTCGCCTTTCGTTTGAGAAGGAATCCTCATTTTTTTCTGTTCTCTGATGCTTAAACCTCTAACTTAGCTGAGAAGTTGATCAAAGACTTCCTAATAGTATTCCCGTGCTCAGTTTCAGTTATAAGACAAATATATATAATATTATGAACGATACTTATTCAAATAACTACCTTATCTTTCTCATAAATCTTAATGGATTTTATAGAAAACTTGATACAGCTATTCGGTACACCTAAATGTTTTTTTTTCTAATTTCCAAAAATGAATCGCTACGTACAATAGAGTCTATTACAATTTCGAAAATTTAGGAACCATAATACCCAAACGTGAACCAAAAACAATATTACTATATATATTGAATTTTTTATATTTAATTTTGAAAATAATTACATTTTTCTCATTTAAATCCAAACACTTGTAGACGGATTCAAAAATACTAAAAAATCTTTCTCCTTAAATTTTTAAACTAAATAATTTAGGATAAATTTCGTTTAAACAGAAATAAACTATAGTCTACATTTACAAACGATTCGCCAAACGTGCAGTCCCAATAAATCTAAATACATTATATATTATATAAGTATATAAGATACAAACATGAGCTTCTAATACACCGAATTTTGTACTCTGGGCGTCATTCATCATAATGAATAACAATTCGATGTCCAAAGAGTCTTTAATAAATTTTGAAAAAAATTGTCAACCGATATCATCAAATCATTCGAAAAATCGATTAAAATCGGCTCGATCGCGTTTGTATCCATTGTGGTCTCTTTACTGATGCACAAAGAGCTAAAAACCGGACAAGAGTATTCTTAATTTAAATTATTTTTTTTCTTTTTTCGGCCTGAAATATAACATACGAAAATTGGATCCAAGTATCTGCAAATTACGGTATGTCAGTTGAAAATCGGTGGAAAATGAATATATTTCTATTGTAATATGTGTGTGTAGCCTGCGTTAATACTTCTAAATATTAAGAATCACTATGGAGATCGGAATAACGAATTAACTACTAAGTTTATTGAATTAAATACTTGATTATAACTGACGGTTTATAGCTGAAAATAAATTGTTTTGAAGACATTTTCTAAACAAAGATGATACAGGTCGCAGTGGACTTTGAAGATAAATAATAATATAGGTATTGGTACCAGTATAATCTATGGTTAAAATAGTGTGTTGCTGTAATGTCATCATTATCAATTCAATTATGCTGTTTTATTATGTTTTGTTTTTTGTGATCTGGCAATAGTTTTGACCAACTCTGTATATCTTAAGGTATTCTAAGCTTTTAATCTAACTTATGAACGAAGTAAACGTAATCAATTCCTTCATCAATTCAATAAGTCAAGCTTCGATAGATACACAATTATTTTCAGCTCTAAAACGTCGTTGTTTAAGCTTATTTCAAACGACAAGTGAACCGATACCGTGGCGACGGCGTTATACCTCGCATTCAACAAAATCGTATTTGGTTCGCTTTCCTATAATGTTATAAGTCACTAAAAATAATTCGCCACGCCTACGGTTCGCATTCGCTTTTGACAAAAGCTTTACTGTACGGAATAAACAAATAACAGAAACATAACGGAACATTTCTCGATCTTGAACAAGCCCTGCGGCGACTGCGTACATACTAACCGAGTATAATACCAAGTACTATACCTAGTACCGTACCAAGTATAATATCGAGTACTTTATCTAGTATCATATCGAGTACTATACCTAGTATCATACCTAGTACCGTACCGAGTACCATACCTAGTACTGCATCTAGTACCGAACTGTACTAGAGTAATGGGAGTATTTAACAGTAAAATTAACCTGGGCTATTGTTTTGAAGGGTTGGATGTCTGTGGTATCGTTCAATCATTCTGTTACTCAAATTTTGAAAAATAACTTAAATTCTGAGCATCAGTTACAGTTGAAAAATATTTAGATTTCCAATACTAATTTAGCTCAATATTTAATTCAAAATTTGAGTAGAGGATAGCTTCAGAACGATCGGGAATAATTTCGAAAATAAAAACCAGTAGTCCTAAAACGGGGGGAGGCTGCGTGTTGTGTTATCTGTCGATGTCTTAATAATCGTATCTCACCTAACATTTGTCTCAGCACTTCAGTCGACGCCTGGTCCATCCTAAGCTGAGGTACTTACACTAGTTAAATGGTTATAAACGAAACGTTAACAAACGTGTAATATCAAATGAAGGATGCTTACACTGCTTAACTATGGCCGACCGTCACCTCGCGCGGCCTAACTTCAAACCAAAGATGGCGTAACTTTCTGTACAATTCTGCAAAAAATCCAGCAAATATCCTGTCTATTGTATCTTAACTAAATATCCGTTATAGCTAAGATAGTCTGTATTAAAACTATAGTCATTATGTACAGTTATATGTATGTACACTATCTTACCTTTATATAGAAGCGAAATTATTTAATATTTTGTTCTGTAACTAAGGATGTGAAATAATTGTGTGTATCCGCGTGGCGAGGAAACGGTCGGCAACTACTTGTTATAACAAATACATCGATGGGCGAAGCGCTCGGTTCACCACTCTGAGTGGTAGGGTAAACAAACCAGTCTCTGTAGACTTCAAAACTCAAAGTAGAAAACCGAGCGTAAATCGCGCTCTACGTCTACGAATCAAACTAATTATCCATCTATAGTATATTAATGTGGTATACACGCGGGAGGGCGGAGGACATTGTGCGGCCGCTTTCATAGGGCGACAGGTACTATTGAGGGCCCTTCTCTATTAAAATTTATTTATTTTTTTTCATGTATAAAAATCAACATAGTAATATTTATTGAAGGCACTTTTGATCGGACATGTTGGCCCAGTGCGGTGCGGTTCTGAATTGAAAAACGTGATGGTATTTGTGAAGTGAATTTGTTTTTTGATTGCTTTTGGTCTATTGGTATGTTTGCTTTCAACTATTGCTTCTGTTTTGGCTGTGGGTAAATTGTCTATGTGTTTGATGGCAGCCGCTCAGTGCCCTCTAGCGGAGAAACGACACGATAACTACGATCGGAGTAAGAAATATTTTTAATAGTGAATTGTACTTAACAAACTAGGGTAAAGAGCACAATAACTGGCATTGATTTCTGTGAAATAGGAGTTAAAAACTATTGTCGTGTCATTTCTTATCCGCCATAATTGTTATCTCCCGCGTTACTGTAAAACTGTTATCTAACGAATAAACTTAATCCTATATCCGGAGCGGGACCCGCCAATAATCCGGATAAAATGAAACACCGCGATCCGAACGTGCCGAACTATTTAAAAATACGAAATAAGGATGTTTACTCTTAATATAAACTGAGGATGTATAATCAATTTTCAAATTTTGTCTGCGTACTGTCATATTGTAAAATTGTCTGCATGAAATCAAAACCGGTTGTCTGTATAAAAATAAACTTTGAACTCTTCGTCTGTGGATCGAAAAATAACCCTGCTCTATTGCACTAATATCTATGGTTAACTTGAATTATCCCTAAAATAAGTAATTGTAGGTAGGTAAAGGTTGACAATTTCAGCCTACGAAAAAAAACTGCTACAGGGATGAAACAATAAAACATGCAAGGAATAGGAACAAAGGATAAT
Source organism: Trilocha varians (assembly GCA_030269945.2). Taxonomy (NCBI): domain Eukaryota; kingdom Metazoa; phylum Arthropoda; class Insecta; order Lepidoptera; family Bombycidae; genus Trilocha; species Trilocha varians. Next base: position 7,742,332 of record AP028273.1, on the reverse strand, counting down.
AAAGAAAATAAAAACAACAAAAAAATCTAAACTTAAGCAGATAATATATTAATCGTTTTGCTTAATGAATAAATCAATGATTTTAAGACATACACAACTATAAAAACCATTTTAAGATAATACTTAATAATAATATAATAATAATTATATATAGCGAAATATATTATGTGCAGAAATAAAATTCTAGGTGACTTAAATTTTTCTTTGACTCGTTATAACCTAAGGAATTTTCTAGAGAGCGTAATGGCGGCGCGTCACGTAACGCCCCGTCACGCCCCGCTCGACGTCCAACGTACCACGTTACCAAACATTTATTTAAAATTTATAATTAAACTTTTTTATCAATAATTTTGAATCTGAAGGCCTAAATGCGAGTGTCGTAAAATTTTGGTGTACGAAATTTTCGTTTTTTTTTATATATAATTTAGTTCGAAACTTGTGCGTCGAGTGGTGCCGCTCATTCCAGTTGTTCTAGAAAGTTCGGCGACTTGAAGTACTCGGGCACGGGATCGTCGAGCCGCGAGATCACTTTGTAGATCGACTTCTTCCAGCTCTGTTCGGCGTCCTTCCCGCCTTGGATCGCGCGGAAGAACTCGCGAAGAGTCTGCTCAACCACGTATCTGAAGTTTGACGGAACCTGAAAGAGGAGTAGAAGTTTATTAACAAGGTTCCACATTAATAAAATTGGAAACCAGAGAAAAAATTAATACAAGTGATTGTTAGTCCAAATCAAGTAGGACGTAGGTACGTTAGCTTTTGTATACAAAAAAAAGAGTAAATTTATTAGAACTTAGGATAATATACCTATGATTTTATCTAATGAGGTCACGCACCATTGATCATAATATACAGAAATGAGGTTGAAAAACAAGTTTTTAGTTCATTGCCAGTTCAATCAGAATTCTAGTTGAATTCGCGCTGATAATTAATCCTTTACATGCTTTAAAACCAAGCTGTGCGAATATTTCAAATACCTAACTAGAATATTATGAGAACAAAATACTCAAAATAATCTTAATACCTATTTGGCGTACACGGCCAGTTATAATCTAAAGAAGTATCGCGTACATACCTAGTATTAAATAATAAACACTAAACTAATTTTTTCACTAATATTATAACGAGATAAAGCTGTGATGTTTGTGACATTATAGGCAGTGTAGGCGATAAAATCAATAATTCATATTTTATTATATTCTAGTAAAGAACACAGTTGTGTCGACGATAGCGCCATTTATAAATAGTTTAAATAATTGTTATTTAAACCTCTTTTGTGGAAATACTTTTTGAATTGTAACAGAGATTAGAGGTTCGCGCGCTTATTTTGAATTTAGAACATTCCATTGCCGAATACAGACGTTTTGTACATTTTTTCACAACTTTTATTTTCTTAATTTTATTATTCCTTCTTAACTTCTCTCTAACTGGCAGCATTAGGTTTTTTACAGGAAACTTCTGAACCGATTTCGAAAATTCTTTCACTAATAGAAAGCTCACTTATTTGCGAGTATCATAGGATATAATAATTCTAATTACAAATAATTTTTAGTCCAGATACTAACCTCAATGTGGTTATTTCTGTTGTAGTGTAAGTTGAGAACTCTGTAGAGTTCAGAGTCACCAGCAACGTGCAAGTCCTCAGCCGCCTTCAGACCTTCGCTGATTGCTTGCCGAGCGTACTTCTCCATTTGGATGTAGTAGAACTCTCTGGAAATAAAGAAATGGTTTACGTTAATATAAAAATTTGAAGACAAAAGATACATTTTTTTTTTAACGCTACGATTAATAAGCAATTTGATGTTATTAAATAGTATTTCTAGATCAGTTTGTTTTCATATCTGAATCAATTTCCAATCCATAGACACAACAATCCCAATTAAAATCCACACCAAAGTGCAAAAACTCTCTTCAGTCAGAAATCCTTCAAAAAACGCACAACAAAATCTCATTGTTACAGACATATCGCTTTCTATCGACGGAGGACGCAAAAAAATCTAACTAGATTTCACGGGGTACTTGTCTCTCAGCCTACAGTTGACACTCCACGTCACAATGTGAATAAAAAGGCCCTCGAACCCCGTCGAGAGCTGGAAAGGATTTGATTAGTCATTTCAGCTCTCGTGGCGCTCTATCTTCGGTTCGCTTCGCTTACGAGAGGCTGAACGAGTGTCTCCCGGGGCTAATTACTTACGAGTCGCATTCAGACTAATTCAGTTTTTGACGTTCAACGATGAGCCAGTTAAAGAATTTTCTGAGCCAATCAGCGAAATTAGCAGAGTAATATAAATGCGAAAGTTTGTAAGATTCATGAGGCTGAAGTAAACGTATAGGATTTTGAATAGTGCTGCTATATTATTTTTTTCATAGACAATCATTGACGTTTAATATTTTGGTGACCATTTAAAAATTTGTAGGTTATATTTGACAGAAAAACGTCTGCGAAAGCTAGTAATAGTTAAAAAAAACTTGAAAAGTGTCATGGGACACCCGAATAGAACGAAGTTCGTCATTATCTAAAACAAATAAGGAAAGTGTTTTAAAAGATTTTGATCACAGCGCCATCTAGCGATAATCATCTAAAACAAAAAAGTGTCGTTACAACTTTTCGTAAGAATTTTTCCGTCTAGCCTCCTTTTACAATGCGCGAAACAAGTATTTTCTCAATTTATTGTATTGTTACAATTAATTTAGACTGTCTCTGTTAGCTGTAATGTTTTTTTGCGTCGTGTAATACTTTGTGGTATGTGAGCTCCATGTTGTCACTCGTTCGCATGGGGTGTCTTTTTAATTGGTACTCATGTAGAGATCGCAGCCTTAATTGTGTAAATGAAGTGTTTAACTAATTACACCTACAGTTCTGTTGCTACACTTTTCCTCGACATTTTATCGTGAATTTATTGAAACGTGAAACAATACAGGATAATTTGTGAAGGTACATATTATGAAAGTCATAAACAAAGAATATGCAATAAATTTTTAGTAAACGCATTTTAAAAATATCTAAAATTCTTACAAATCGATTGTCGCTCGACAGTTGATGCGTGTGTCGAAGATGTGGGGTGCGTGAGATCACTTGAGGTTGCTAGTTAACAATGTTGTTCGAAAATATTTTTGTTTGTGATGGTTTAACTAATTTTACCATTTTTTTTTAAATATTCCGTATAACAACAGAGTACTTATAACTCTTCAGTATCTACCATTAGCAAACCAGCATTAAGAAAAAAGAGGTACAATAAAATTCCCGTATGGGTAGGTCATAGGCCCATTGCTTTGGCATTGCTGAGGTTAATGGCTTACCGCTGGCCGTAAGTTAATCTATCTTGCAATAAAAAAATATATATTATCCTGAATATTATGCTAAACTTTAACCGTCGATAACAAGTCAAGGCGTATTTCAGTGTGGGCGTAGATATATTATTATTCATTCTTTGTTTGTCGAACTACGCGATAATATTACTAATGGTATTCATGTTTTGTAATGTCTCCAGTATGATATAGATAAAACGAACATGTGGCGACAGCTCATACGATCAAATGGTATTTAAAACTCGTAAGTGTTTATTAGTAATGTTGATTTATGATTGGCGCCATATTATTGGTTAGGTTTAATTTTAAGATAAGTTTCTTTATGTGAAGTTGATTTTTAAGAGGCAGTTTTAAGATTGATAATTGTATTAATAAAATCGGTTTTAGTGTTACGCCACTTCGTCTGCGTCAATTTCAATTAAATTTAAATATCAATCATTTCATTTTTTCTTGCACTTCAACGAACATTTTAAAATGACCAAATTGGTCCAGGCGTTACCGAGTTATGCATTTACCAGAACATCTTGCGATTCTTTTTATATTATAGATTATCAGCGTAATTATTGTAAATTTTGCCACCATAATGGCTTAAGGTTATTGATCATAAAATATTTGATTTAGATGGTGTGACAAGGAAATTCGCATACCTTTTTGAACATTCTCATTATAACATTATCAAAAGATGCGTTATAAATAAGACGAAAATAAACTCTGTAATGGCGGCCATCTTATAAAACCGTTACAAAAAAGAAATCAACTAGTAAATAGTTTGCAAATTTGTTATTTGTAAGCGACTAACGTTTCTTTTACTGTGTAATGCGGGTGTTTGAAAGGAAAATGACCTATATGTATTCAGATTACTGTGTTTGAAGAACAAGATCGTAATCTTTCGTATAAAATCGATGTGTAATTGGTATCGATTCGTGTTCACTGTGTTGTGTTTTTAGATTAGATTTAGTTTAGTTTTTGGGTTATATCGGGTGTTTGTCTGTGTGCTTCTGCAAGATGTTTGAAATCTACCTATACATAGATTTAAGAAAACTATTAAAGAACGTCTGTGCAATAAAGTCAATGATTACCGGGACAAATGCATAAAGTGGGAATGAGTTGGCCAAAGTCGTTTCATTATCATAATTGATTGTTTTTTTAACTTTTGTATTATATTAAAAAAAAAATATATTGCAAAAATAATTAATAAATATTTTAGATATTTCATTTTATTCGTCTGCGTCACGAAGGTAGAGTTCATATAACAGTTATCAAAATATTAGTGTTTCTTGACTATAATATGTATGTTTATACGACTAAATGTTTCTCTTGAATAACTTTAAAAGAAACCTCAATTTTTTACGCAGTTTCAAAGATTTATGCATACATTAGGATCAGCTATTTATGTAGGTAATTAATGTATTTAATCAGTTATTCACAATTAAACACTATTGTATAGTAAAAAAATGTATTTATATTGAAAAAAAAAACATGTTTTTTTTCTTGTTTTATATTCAAAAGTACATCTTTGTTTCGAAATACGATTTCAAAAAACCGTTACGTGGGAATCAGCTGTTAGTGACTTTTGCAATTGTTCACGTATTTCACCCTATTTCTTAAGATTTAAATACATAAATACAAAATAGAATCTTAAATGTTAGCACATAAGGTTTATTTAAGATTATCAAGCTTCAAATTTTGGGATGACAAAAGAGTTTTCTGCTGGTGTATTCTGGACTCTATGTTGTTAAGAATAAAGGTTTTCTTTGTGTTTTATTGTTATGGTATCTACCGACTACCTGGCCAACGTCTTGGATTTCTTTGTTTGACCGGAGCAGTTGGTGTGGATTTTTTTGGCGGTTCCTTAAGAAAAGTGCGACTGTTAAAATTTCTTGAGATTCAATTATTGTTCGAAGATCGTAGTCAAACTACGTACGTATACAGTTCTAGTAATATATTTAAGGAAGTAATATATTGCAAGATAGCTTTAGTTAAGCCTTCACATCAGCAACGAGTCTGAGTGTCCTAATTATTACGTCTGGAATCAACATCATAAACAATAGAATGAAGCCAATTTAATGTGCACCGATCGCGCGTAACAACACGATATTCTGGCGTTAGTGTACCGATGACACTCAATTCGTTTAACACACTAATAAAATATTACATACACATAAGTTTTTTAAAATTTCCCTTTGTTATTTATTATATTGATTTAAAATATCGTGTACGCGCGATCGGAGCACTTTAAATTGGCTTCATTCTGTTGTTCATGATGTTGATACCAGATGTAATAATTCTATGCCTAATACCTACTCATAAAAGGACAGATTTTAATATCTCAATCTCTCAAGATTTAATTACATATAAGGACAACATTATATCTCTAAATTAAATAAAGTAAAAAAAATGACATAATAATTTACAATCTATGGTCAACTTTATTCTCAATTTGCCAATAAACTAAACAATGTTTAAAGGAAATCCCATCGGTAAGATATCTTGGGTTATGTGGTTTATCCCCCTCAAGACGACATACGATTCCCGTGTGAACCCCGCTTGGTAATGACGTAGAATCGTCACAAACTCAGAATGGACAAAATATAAAATTTGAAAAAGGAAATTTGGTTGGTCTGTTGAATTAAACGTAGTCAGTTTGTAAAATTACCATTGCTTTTTCGTAAATTACTTTTTTTTTCTCTTTATTGCCATGTAGGCAGACGAGCCTACGGCCCACCTGATAGGAAGTGATTACCGTTGCTCATGAATCTCTGCAATGTCAGGGGACACTGAGTGGTCGCTACCTACGACCTAACTTTAAGGACCCTCCTCAAGCCTCGTTTGAAGAAGGACAAGTCATAGCAAGGACTTCTCTGATAAATAGCTGTACTAAGTTTAGAAAGTTCTTCGATATTATAAAGTTCGATAAAAATGCAGAGAGCAAATCATTTGAGAAAGTGTTGACAATTATATTTGTCAAAGTACACTCTGTTCCTTCTATTTTTAATCGTTTATTCTTTGCTACTCTCAAGACGAGGGGTTGTTTTTTTATTCTTTCTTTTCACTATTCATTATTTAAGTAAAGATTTAATGTTAGTGCACAAACTATGTTCTTTTTACATCGATTTTCGAAATGTCCATTTAATAGGATAAACGAAAAATATTATTAATATCATTATACACATACACACACACACATATACACACTCATACACACGTTACACATTACATAATTTTACTATTTGTTTATAATATTTTGTTTGATTTATCTCATTGTACCCCTAAGGACTAAAATCAGTGTAAACAAAATGTAAATCCGTAATTGGCTAATTTTTTGTTTTATAATTTTAAATTGAATTTAATTGTAATTGTAGGTGTGGATTTTTGTTCAATAAATAAGTAAAATAAAAAAATATTTCATAGAATACTAACACTTAAAATTATAATTTAACTTTGCATCGTTTGTAATCGTTAACACAGAAAGTGTTTCCTCAAATTTTGCATGTAATTTACCTCATAAACCACTTTTACCTAATAAATGCGGAAATATTCTAAAATAAACATCATCACGTTGTAATTAATATATTATTATAACTTCGTATCGTTTAGTTCTGTCTGTTAGTTTTTATGATGGTTGCCAAGGACTATTTTTAACACCACAACTGCAGAACATACATAACAATAAAACAACTGGATTTTAATGATAACTAAAATATACCTAACTAATAAAAATTAATAATAGAATGTGGGCATATTATAAACTTAATGATTATATAAATGACTGCACAAAATGGGAATGAGGTGCTCGTCCTGGGCCGTTTCAATTGATACATTTGTTACAAACAAAAATATTGTAAAACAAAAAAAAAAAAAAGACATGCCCGCTGAGTTTCTTGCGCATGTTCTTCTCAGGACGGAGGCGTAATTTTAGCGAACTGGTGGTAGAACTTTTGATTTTATTTTTGACATTCAAAATGTATGTGTGTCCACATCTACTTTGAAATAAATGATTTGACTTTGACTTTGGGATATAAGTTTTTTTTGCAAGTTAAACGAGCCTACGAGTCACCTGATGGTTGGTAGTTACCATCGTTTGTGAGTCTCTGCAATGTCACGGTATTGGGGTCCTTTACCCATTACCATACAGAACTTTTCTCTCGTTTAAAGAGGGACATATGAAGATAATGAATGATCATATCATCATTGTTGAAAATAAGTAGAATATGAATATTTCATACTTCGATTTTCTTTACTATGTATCGCGAAATTGCTAATATATTCGTGTAATGTACAGGTATTTAGATCACGGTGTCGAACGGATCTTTACAGAAATGCGGGTATACCGTTCGACGATGACAAAGAAAATGACTATTTGCGGCATGACAAGACTTTTACTAGACTACCTGACCTGCGCAATTTCGTCTGCGTCTCAAAGGGAAAAAATATAGCCTATAAATGAACTTTCCAAAACTGAAAGAATTTTTGAAATCAGACCAGTAGTTTCGGAGCCTATTCGAGACAAACCATCAAACCTTTCCTCTTTATAATTTTAGTATAGACTAGCTGGCCCACACAACTTCGTCTGCGCCACATAAGGATATTTTCTCACCGTTTAAATCTTCCCTGGACTTCTACGAATATTTCAAGATTAAAATAAGCCAAATCGGTTCAGTCGTTCTCGAGTTTTAGCGAGACTAACGAACAGCAATTCCTTTTTATATATAAGAATAAGAAAGGTAGATAATAGATCTGACTTTAAAAATAAGGTATTACGTACTGCACATAACATAATATATAATTATTACATAAATTATATCCGAAACTATATAACAATAACAAGCGTAAAATTTCTAGGAATTCCAAATAATATTAATTAATGAAATTACGTATTTCAATACAAAACAACTCCATACATGGAAACAGGTAATCGTGGCAATAATTACATATCATTACTAATATTAAACATACTCGTATCATATTAATTCATATTTTTGAATCACTGTATCTGTTTAAAATACCGCATCAAAACCCATAGCGTAGTTTTAAAAACGTAAATAGCATACATAGGGATAAACACTGCCGTGGTACTGCCCAGATATTGCAGATTGAGATGATCATGAGTGACGGTGACCGCTTACCCTCAGGTGGGCCGTAAGCTCGATTATCTATCTTGCAAAAAAAACCTACAATGCTGTTAAATGACCCCTAATATTAAAAATGCGAAAGTCTGTCTGTCTGTGACGCTTTCCCGTTTAAACCTCTCAACCGATTTTAATGAAATTTGGCACAGACAATCTTTAGACCCAGAGAAAGAACATAGGCTACCTTTTAATTGAAAGTGACACAGACGAAGTTGCACCGGCCCGCTAGTAAGATATATTTCTGATTATACAATCAAAAAGTATACTGCAAATCTTCTAAATACACTTTCGTAGACTTCCAAACGAATATTTAGTTCGATAGCCATGTACAATGGTTATTAAAACTGCAAGCGGCCAAATGATACCTATTAAGCACATATACTTATATGCACGTGTGTATGTGTGTGTAAAGTCCAGTATTCGAGGAGTACTGGAGTATGGACGCCGCGGTGCACAGACCAATGTAATCATAGAAATGACCATTCAACTTGGAAGTAACCAAATTTGGCATTTTTCTTACGGTGACATTTGACAGTCAAATGTGGTTTACTAGGAATTGCAGAATTGTTTACTTATGCCAAGTATGTAATAGTAGCCAAAATTGGTCGTGACGTTTAGTTTTAGAAGTTGTTTTGTTTACATTTTATTATCGTCGCATATTTTACGGAGATGATATATTTTTGTTCAGATGTACTGCGTTGTTGTTTTTATCCTGTTTGTGCTAAATATACATTTAAATATATTTGTATAATATTCTTGTAAATTTGAATATCAAATTCAATACTATATGCTAAGATAATTTAAGTAATGATTAAGTCATTTTTTTCACTAAGTAAACACGCTGTACGCTTTTTATACTTTGTTTCATACTTTAAATAACGACGATTTTCTTTCTTTCTTTTCAAGAAGCGTCTTACGCCCATAGAGCATGAAACGTTGTTCATTGAACACAGCGAGAATCAAAAAATCCTTAAGATTAAAAAGGGAGGTCTACGACATCAAAAGCTCTGTGTAAAAAAGTTGCACGGCGCATCGGCGCACACATACGATGCACTCACACACAGACGCAAGTAAAAGCGAGTAAACTAATACCGGCCGGATTAATGCTTCAGTTAGTGAAAAAACTTTTTTCAGACTGCGCCGTCCGGAACAGGCGCGCACTCGGAAGTGGTAAATGTTTTTGTAATTCGAATGGGTTGTATTTTTTTTATGTGCCTATGTCTTAGTTTAGGTAGTGTAAAGAGGTTGAGTAACGTTATGGCTTTGCCTATTTTGATTGTATTATCATTGACTTTGTGTTTATTGTGGGTGTTATAAGTATGTTGAGACAACTTTTAAATGCACATAGTATAAATTTACGACTGGGTACTTTACTGTTGACAAGATTAAAAATAAAACAAAATCTGAAATATGTGATGAGATTTACCATCTCTTAATGCAGATACAACAGGACAAAAACAAATGGATTACGACTTCTATATTGAACAAATTTATTTAAATTAAAACTTCATATTAATATCTCGATACTCTAAATACAATATATTATTCGTAATAATGTCAAGTTTCCGTAAAACTTTCCTTAAACTGATTTAAATGTAGGTAATTAGTGATTGCAGACTGAATATTTTCCCTAATATCGTTTTTCAGATAAATTCGCATTAATTATTTCCAATATTATTTAAAATATAAGTTATTTTTAGAGGTAAAAATACGAAATATAATATATTTAAATGTAATTTTTAGGTTATGTTGCTTATTAGCTGACTAAAAGGAAATAGGGAAGTTTGCTCATTATTTTAGTTCTAATTATATTGAGAAATCGATTTAAGAACATATTATTATTTTACCAATATTTTAAAGCAATTTATTTCTTCCCGGGAACTGGCGACAAACTTTGTTTGTTTACTTATGCCAAGTCTGTGGTAGCAGCAGCAGTTCTAAAACTCGTTTTGCTAACATTACTTAATCGTCTCACTTTTTACGAAGAACAATTATTGCTCAAAACGTAATAGGTACAGCGTAGTCTAATAATAAAGATTTACAAAAGTTTCGTCCGCAGTTTTATCGTATATTGAGTTCCAGACGAGTGGACAATATTATTCGATTTAAGTAACTTGTTAAACGGTTCTGACGTCAAAGATATACTGTAGAGTTTTCACTAGTTATCGTAAGGTGCCAACATGCGGGCCAGACTGTTATCTGCCTCCATGGTTGCCAACTTTCACGCAAAATCTTTTACAGTTACGACCTTCTTTGCGTGTGTAATACGCTAAGGAATTAATGGAATACATAATTTTAGACTGACTTCCAAAAATGAAGAGGTAATCAAGCTATTTTTCAAGATCGAATAAGTACGTTTAGTGTTACGTCTAAAATGTAGTTTTTAATGCTTTGCTGTGCCTGTTAACGTACATTTGTTTTTTAGGTGAACTGATTTCGATGATTTTTTACTCTATTTATTACTAGCGACTAGTAGGTAGTTTTTGTACTATTTTAATTGCTTTCATTTTTGAAAAAAAAAAACTTATTGTTTTAATACCATTTCTAATATCTGAATACGACCCTGCATAGCTCCCCGGCTGACCCGCCTGTCTTGTACCCTAGGCTTCAAAAGTTGAGCTCATTTGAGCGCTTTCCGAGATTTTATTACCCCAACTACTGGTATTAAAAAAAAATTGCAAAAAAAGGGTTTTTAAATGCACAAAAAGAGGGTTTAAACGTACGCTGACCACTCACGGACTTTTGAACATTGTATTAGTTTGTTGATTAAAGCATTTCGTACTTCAATGCTCTATTTATACTTCGTTTTTACATCAAAAGGTCTAGATAGTTCTATAGGTATATTCAGTCTTAGATGTTTATAAAATATACTTCGATCTAAATTCAAAAAAGTAAAGGCCTAACATTATGGTAACATTTAAAATAGAATTTAAAAAAAAAACAAACTAAAACCTTACCTTACAATTTTAAAATAAGGTGTATTAAAAAGGAGTTTTATAATTAAAATGCGTTAACATTCTAATAATAATTAAATGAAGGCCTGAACTTCCTCGTGTCATACGCATTACTTATGTTCATTTCTCTTGGGATACCTCATTGCTATTAAATATCTTAATATGATTTCTACAAAATTATTATAAAGTCTTCGATAGAGTTATTATTAAAATGACGACAGCCATTTTGTAAAATCGTAATATTTTATGAGATTTTCCAAATTCAATTTGGGAATTTTCATCGAATTTAAGTTAATTAGAAAAATTAGATAAAATGTGATTCAAATTATGCCTAAAATCGAAAAAGCACTAAACTGCCATTTTACCTCTAAATTTAGCTATAAAAAGCGCTAAGTTGATAAGTAAGTCAATTTCACATGCTAACAGATTTCAGACACTTAAAATATACTATGCTATTCAGAGTTTAACACCAAAAAAGGTTCAATCTAAAATAACACCAATTTTGGAATACAAGTTCAAAACTAGCACATCCAAATAAAAACTAAAAGACACACATAAAACGTGTGAGTGCTTTTTAATTAATTATACGTCTTAGGGCGCGTCGCTGACTTGTAGGCACTTTTATAATTTCCCATGTGTATACAGCCTATGCCGCGCCTTGCTGTTGTGTACCTTTCCTTATGAAACATGTATTGAGGAATTACTATTTTAACTGAAATGATTTTCACTATTGAAATTCTTGCTGACAGGTCAGTGGCCATCATAGTTAATCAACTAACTAAAGGCAAGACGGACAAAACATTGTTAATTTAATATTATCTTCCCCGTATTAATTTAAAACAGCCAAATAACAAAACATAGTAAAAAAACAATGAACTGAAACTGCGTAAAACGGAACGTAATTAGCCGTCTTCGTGTACGCAACCATTTTATATTGAACCGCTACGAAATGGAACGTGTTCCTTTGAATAAAACGTGTGTAGCTCTCGAAGACTGGCCACAGGATCCAGTGATAAGAATGCTCCTTCCGCTCCGATAGTGGTCACCGGCGATGGGATAAGGACAACATATTGTTGTAATTCTTTGAAACATTGAAGAATTGTTTTAATAATGTATTCTATGTAGTTTCAACCGTTAGTTTAAAAAACATTACTTTAAATCTGTGCATGAACTTAACTGAACTTTCGAGATTAGTATGAAAACAAAATGATCAAATCTACACTAATATTATAAAGAGGAAAGATTTGTATTTTTGTATGTAACGAATAAACTCAAACACGGACTGATTTTAATCATTCTTTCACCGTTGAACGTTACACTATCCACGAATAACATAGGCTATATTTTATTTAAAAAAAAATTCGGGATCCGTATCAAAATATCAAATCTTTGTGACGCAGACGAATTGCGCGAGTCATCTAGTATTAAATAATTTAATCTTTTACCTTTATTGAAAGGCACTATGCTTAACATACCATGTCCAAAAAAAAAACAATTCTTAATTTTCCCGCCCAAATTGCTGTCATAGTGACATAAGGTATTAAAAAAGTATTTAATAAAAGAACGGCTCGCCCGCTCCTTCGAGACAAGGGAAGGCGCGCCTCGACCTCGCACGTATTACTCAAGGATTATCATGCGAACTGATGTTTTGTGTTTAATTATGCTATTTACTGAACGCTATGTTATGTGGAATGTTGATGTAATTATTGTAATTAATTATAAATGAGTAATATGCACATGAAACAAAGAATTTGTGTTGTATGATGACGAAAAGGAAAGAGTTATGCAATTTTTGAATTTGTTTGCCGTTTTTAGACAGTCATATTGATGATTTCCAAAAATATATTTTTTTAACAGACCACAATATACTTAACGCAGATCACTACACCTACCAGATCAGAAATAAACATAATCTCTCATATAAAATGAATTGCTGTTAGCCTCGCTAAAATCGACCGCTGAACCGATTTGGTTAATTTTAGTCTCGAAATATTCGTGAAAGTCCAGAGGCTTAAACGGTGAGAAAATTTTTCTTATGTCACGCAGACGAAGTGAAAAATAAAAGTCAAACTCTACATTGCCAATCCCCAAATAACGTTTTATAATATCCTCCATACACCAAATATAAACCTCCTGACGTCCAATTATTGAAAACAGGGCGTCGCAGGGTGGAGTAATTAAAAAAACTTAATGCCCCATCGAAGACAAGATAAGGGCAGCGAACGGAAGAAACCGCCACTTTTGTAATCACTCTTTCATTAGCTGATGGCCCGTGTGTGGCATCGGCTTCATTATTTACACCGTGAAAATATGTAGATTTTTCCTCGGGCTGTAGAAAATGTTCCTGCTATTTTAGGTTTTTTTCTTTGGAGGATCTTTACTGCATTATTGTGTGTACTTGGTAATGTTAATAGTAAGAATGCTTGAGGTCAAATCAAAACGACTTTCTTATCCTCTTAATGTTAATTTTCCTTTTCATAATAATTTATAAATAAGCATGTGGTTGTACTTAGTAACAACACGAAGGAGTTCGAACAGTTGTTCAACTCGTCTCGAACGTTAACTAGGGGCGCGCCTTCGCGTGTTTTAATTATATTATTAACGACGATGTACGACGAAAGGCTAATATTTTATAATGGTCACCGTATCGCAATGATATGTAAATATTACGGCGCTCCCTTACACCTATTACGTCGCGTGCGTGTGAACTTTAATTCGGAAGTAAAGACACATTACCGAGAATTTAGTACTTAGGTGTGACGTCCTTCCAGGCGAATTCTTATGTTGATAAAACGTGCTAATGTGAGTGGTTTACAGACGTAAATATAAGCCTTAATTAGCAGGTCTTTGAAGGAAAACTACTCATAAGCTTCCTCGAGAGGGTAACGTTAATTACTGGTGCTCGTATGAACACGACGCGTTATAAATGGCCGGCCACTTGCAGCCCCAGCTTCGCCTGGCCTTATTAAAAATGTTAACTCGTAAATCAGTAGTCGCGGGCGCGGTGTATTAGCCAACCAATTAAATTTTACAATGATGGCGAAGGTGCTAGGGATAATATACGAAGGGATGCAGATTCTAAAACTGTTGACGTATTTAACGCCCGACATAAGTGTAGACAGATTTTTAAAATAAATTAATTTTACTAACATGTTTTTTTGCAAAATAAGAAACTTAATAAAGTCTTTGAATTTCCATAAATTTTGTTACACTGGTACCAGCTAACGTGAAGTGATCGAATACTTATATTTTTAAATTGAAATAACGTGCAAGTCGACGTAGCAAGTTCAAAAGCCATGTTGGAATTGCGACGTAAGGTTCCACTGGAGTCTTTCAGTCGAGTGATCTCAGTCGAAACCAATTAATAAACATTTTTAAGCTCAAAATAATACTTAGAAAATATGTTTTATTTCCAACATACTTTAAGTTGAAATATCTTCGAATATGTCTGTTGAAAATTATTATTTCTTCGATGATAGAAAGATATTTTCCTTTTTTTTTTTATATTATTGCCTTGTAGGCAGACGGACTAACGGGCCACCTGATCGTAAGCGGTTACCGTTGCTCATGGACCTCTGCAATGTCAGCGGACACTCCGGGGTCGCTACCTACGGCCTACCTTTTAAGGACTTACTCGTATCTAATTTCACGAATTTAGCATTTTAACAGTACCTTCTATAACTGAAAACGTGTAAACTAAATTTCTAAAGCAAAAAATGCTGGAATTAGCAGGATTCGTTAGTGTTTAAAAGGTACGGCAGACCTAAGTGCGCTCTCATACGACAAGTTGAATGTGTAAAAAGATTAATTGGAGTGTTGCTTGTTCTAACATTTTGCGACGCCTTCTACCGACCACAGACCACTTGTGGAACTTAATTAAGCGAAATAACTTAAGCGAGCCGTTCCTAATTAGCGCCATCGTAGCTAATTCGACGAGTGACTCTTTGTTTGCGGCCCGTGCACTTCTTTGAATTTGTGCGCCAAAAGAATTTGTCTTTGCATCGACTTTGAAGGATGTTTGTTTTGCCTCGGGTTTCAGACTTTTGTTTTGTTGAACTTTCGAGGCGTCTTTATTAGTAGGTACAAACAACGAGTTTTTAAAGTTGAAACGTACTGTTTATTTTATAAATGAAGATCTTTTAAAGCATTTCATACAACCTTTTCAATTAAACATTTTCTTTCGATGTTTAACATTGTAAGCTAACTTTATTCGCTGCCTTTATTCGAAATGCAAAAATCTGCGATATTTAAAAATGTGACCTTCACATCTTATTTACAGGACTGACTTTTCGTGTAGGTACTAATAGATATTATTAAAATTATGTCAAAAAACTGACTAAATGTCCTATTAAAATTATGATAGAAAAATAAGATTATAAAGTGTGTAAAAGTACACGAGACTCCGTGTTCAAAAGACAAGAAGGGCTCTCGTCAACTAGTGTCCTTAAAGCATCAGATACTACAACGACTTCACAGTTTCCATACACTCATTCAGTCTTCTTTAACTTATGACACGTCATTTCTAAGGTTTCAGGGTCTTATTGCAATGTTACCAAATCAAATAAGTCGAAATAGCACGGTATTTGAAAATGTTAAGATATCTTAGGTATTTAAGAGCCGTTGTACTATGATTAAAAACATCTAAAATAGCGCTAACAGAGGATTTTACCAGAAAAAATAAGCGATAAATGTACAAGGTGATAACGCTCTGAACTAATTTGGCATTTCAATTGGTTGCTGAAAGCTAATGAATAAAAAAAAATTGAAGCAATAGGTTGTTTGATTGTGCAGCCCAGTTTCAATATCGTTGATAAAATGCAGATAAAGAACATATTTTAATTTAAAATCATTATGTTCACCATAAATTAGTTTAATTAACTTTGATAACTCTGCGATATTAGAAGGCTATCGAAGTTTGACTTTTTGTAATCTGCGCTGTTTAATTAAATGAAATTAATTTGTAACAGTTGTGTTGATAAATTAGTACTAAAACAATAGACTTTTCACCTTCGAAGAATAATTAATGAGATTTAAATTCACTAGTTTAGGTTGATGACTTTTCCTGTTTTATTTTTTAAATCATTTAAAAATATTTGAATTTAAGAGCAGTCTTAGCACTGTAATCGATTTGTTAACACAAGAGTTTTAACTTTTTCTACTACTTTAATCGGAAATCGTAAAATCGATTTTTTATTCGAAAACTTAAATCGCCCCCATCCCTACCCCTCACCCTTTCAGTATCCTTTCAGAGATGTTTATCGCGAAGGAAATGGCCGTTTTCCGTTGTCCACAATGTAACCATTAAGGGTACAATACTAATGGACTAAGTTGTACGTACCAACTCATTTGTGAAGAAAACTCAACGCGATTTAAAAAAAAAAACGTTCCGGTCACTTTAGTCTGTGGTCGAGTTTTTTGAATTAAGAATGATTTTCATTTCTTGCGCTGCGTTGATGAGTTTATTGAACTCATTTGCGCGGGTTTTTTGAATTTCGAATTATTTGTTTTACATTGAAGACTTTTTGGCGGGAAGATGAGAAAATGGAATCAGGTATCTTTTGAAAATGTATAAACTGTACCCAAAAATAACATATTAGGACGCTAATCATGTTTTTGTAACCAAACAACAAACTAACGCAATCTTTCGACATTATTTGGGGAAACACTATCTGTATTTTCTATGAAAAAACACAAATATACTTATCAAAGCTTTTACTCAGCTTTTCGTTTTATCTCACTTAGATATGAAAATGCTTGAGATAGCTTTAATATAAAAGTCGATATATCAGAAACATTTCAAGTGTATTGCACACATTGACACGCGCCATATTTATTCTGAGACCAGTCGATATAATATCGAACGATGTGTTACCCTATTTTTTGAACCTATTTTTATTATTAAGATAAGTGTACTTTTTGCTATTTTTTATTACTGTTAGGAAAAACCTGATCTTTTGAATAAGTATTTGTTTAATTTAATCTACAATACAACCCACCTTTTCCTGTTTCCGAGTATGAGTTAAAAATATTTTTAGTTTTGTAAAGATTACTCATATTCATTACTATATTATATTTGATGTTTTTATAAAAAACTAAATTCTTTAAATATTACGTAGTTTACGTAGTCAGAATATAAAATTATTTTGTTATGATTGTTAAAAAATACTTTGTTAAATAATTTGCGTACAAGATTCATAGACATAAATCGAAAACGCAAGTGACAAGTGATAAAATATCGAATGCGACATAATATCGTACGTTTTCGTAATAATATATTCCCCAACCTTTTATAAAGAAGGGGAAAGGTGTTTTATCATAGAAGCTCACGAATGGCACGGTGTTTTATCAGCGGCCTTAGATAACGGTGAATTTTGTCGAATATTAATCAATACTAACGGGTAAATTTCCATTACTACTAAAAAATGTAGGGACAATTATAATATTAAATTATTGCAGAGGTTCATGAACGACGGTAACTGTTTACCATCGCGTGGGTCGTATGGTCATTTTTCAATTTAGTAATTAAAAACAGTATTTTATTTCATATTTTTAGAACTAGAAGAGAACCTTCGTATTTTTTTTCATTTTTAGTGTCTTTTTTGTGCAAATATTTTTTCTATTTATTGCCTTGTTAAATAGTATTTTAGTATCCACATAGTCATATGAATAAATAAGTTGATTGCTGTACCTATAATTTATTTTTTTTTTTTTTTGGTAATAAAACCTTTTTTAATATTAAAAATCAAAATATAAATCTACAACAAATCGCTCTAAAATTAAAAATTCAAGTAATCGTTTGTTTACGTCAATAAAATAGGGTTGACCCTTGTTGTGTTAATTAGGAAATAGTGCAGTCAAACCCTTTGCCTATTGAGGGTTAAAATAAATTGATATTTGATGAATCGTTTTATTAAGTTTACGAAGAGAATTTGAATTCTTTGGACGATTCAGTAAACGAGAAAAAAAAACGTATTTTGTTTATTTATAGGAAAAATAAGCTTGACATTACGTTTCATAATGACTCACTAATATTATTGCAAAATGTATTTGACGGCGCATCCGTGAATGTCACACGTCAGGTTGATTTTAGCTGTCAAAGTCAACCTAGCGAAGCGTCATTGTTGATGGTCGTGAGGGCGGCCATCTTAACACAGTGTTGTTTGAGACGGCGTCCGCGCACCACGCTTGTGACGAATCGCTTTGAATCTCTCCAATAGTTAAATATAGCGCTTAATTAAGTTGGTGCCGCATTGATTAGACTGTACATTATTCATTTAGTTGTTGTATTTCGATTACTTAACCCTGTGTCGATTAAACAACTGTGATTGTGACAAAGACCTCTGATTTTCATGCTCACGCCCATCTGCCGACATACCCGCTTTTCTACCTGCACAAGATGAGTTCTGATGAAGGCCCTCCTGCCCCTTCATCAGAAGTGGGATCGATTGAAGCTAGAATTGAGCAAGAAACACCATAATCGGATGTAGAAAAATTGCTGAATAACATGCAAATGCTTTTATTTCGTGTTCTCGCAACCCAGTCAACGCCAGCTGAGTTAAGGAAACAGCTTCAGAAGCCGCCCTTCGTCTATGGAACTTCATCGAACGAATACCTAAGACTGTCATGCCTGAAGAGGTGGTGGCTGGATTCGTTGTCTCTGTGCTCTGTCAGAAAGACGACTGTCTGTCTGTTATACGACATGAATTGATCGCGCATAGTATCACAGCTCGCACGCAGTTGTTCCGAATCCTGGGAGTTGTGTCACTTGGGCGGCGTTCGGACGGTGTCGAAGCTGATGAACATCGTTTTGCGGAATGCCGAAAACGTCGTGATGCGTTGGGATCAGTCTGGCCTCGAGACACCCCGAGTGCTTCCCGTCCGTTGGAGAGTACGACCAACGTGGCCTGCTACACCTGTGGCCGAGTGGGTCATGTGACAACTAACTGTCCCGCTAAAAGGAACGGTGGTAAGGCTGCTGCCAAGGAGGTCCACCATTGTGGGCACC
Source organism: Trilocha varians (assembly GCA_030269945.2). NCBI lineage: Eukaryota > Metazoa > Arthropoda > Insecta > Lepidoptera > Bombycidae > Trilocha > Trilocha varians. The sequence continues at coordinate 7,722,938 of AP028273.1, read as the reverse complement.
GTCGTTCGAGAGGTATCTTGACAGCATCTTCCGGTGAGTCTATGCCTTTCCTATTTGACAGCGGATCGTCCTGCTCTCTTTTGAAAGAAAGTTGTCGCGGTAAACTCTTGGATGCTGTGTGTAGGGGTCTCGTCTATCTGAGCGGCATTGGAGGCGGTGATGTGCAGTGTGCGACTCCAGTCCGGGCTGATATTAAAATTGGGGATCGCTTGATTGGTTAACTATTTCACGTGGTTTCCGACAATGCAATGCTCTATATGATATATGCTGCCTATAATTATTAGTAGAGATATTTTTGGTCAGGGGCTAAGTGTAGAAATTGATAATGATAATCTTGTAATATACTAAACACCAATCTAATCTTTGCACCGCGATATCCGGGCTCCCAGATTTTTCAAAAACTGACACGGATTTGTAGGGACGGGATAAACACATGTTGATTTCTACATTGAGCAAATATGCGAGTAACTTTATTGAGGGTGTACCCACCAGGCGTGTGAAATCAGGAGTATGCGAAATTAGATTAGTAGAACCACATAAAGTTGTGCAACGATGTCCCCATAAAAGAGCACCTATAGAGAAACAAATAATTAGAGAACAAGTTCAAAAACTATTAGATGCAGGGGTAATTCGGGAGAGTACGTCTCCATTTGCAAGTTCTATCGTTCTTGTGAAAAAGAAGGATAATTCCGATAGGCTTTGTGTAGATTTTAGGGAGTTAAACTCAAAATACCATACCTAAACATTATCCTTTACCTCGAATCGAGGAACGTATGGATCGGCGATCAGGTGTCTCAGAGCCTAAATCAGCTACTAATGTTCGCCAATTTCTCGGTTTAGCCTCCTACTTTCGGAAATTTATTCCCGAGTTCACACGTGTAGTCGGTCCCCTATACCCTCTTACAGGGCATGCATATTACTTGGACAAATCATGATAAAATGACGGCGCAAAATTATAGGCATTCTCACGTCCGAACCGGTGCTAACTATATTTGACCCAGAGCTGTAAATATTAGCAGTCGTCAGAGTTGTAGAGTACTTTTGTCGTTATTTATATGGTAGGCGATTTCGAAAGCGTCGAAATCGAAGAAAGACCTAACATCTCGCGTTTACCGATGGTGGTCTTATCTACAAGGTTACTATTACGACATCATGTATCGTGAAGGAAGTAAAATGGAGCATGCTGACTACTTGTCTCGAAATCCACTGTCAGATTCTGCTGTTCCTGTCACTTCAGTAAATCCTTAGTCTAAAACTGTCAATTATGTTGAACTACATCAGGGCTGGCTATCAGTTGAAAAGAAATGCGACGCAGAAATTCAGGATCTCATCTCATCATAATAGCTTTTCCCGAAACAGTAGGTCAAGCATATGACGTTAGAGATCTTCTTCTTCTGTCTGTGCCATCTTCTATCGAAGGTCGGCGGTCATTAAGGCGATCTGTACTTTTGACACAGCAGCGCGAAATAAAGCACGAGTGCTTTTGTTGAACCACTGGCGCAAGTTCTTCAGCCAAGATGTTCTCCTTCTACCTACAGCTCTCTTCCCCTGGATCTTGCCCTGTACGATCAAGTGCAGCAAATCGTACTTCGGGCTTCTCATGATATGCCCCAGACGTTAGAGATGGCGTACTCTATAGGAAGATTACTCGTAACAAAGCGATTTCATGGTTACCCGTAGTCTCTTATTTAGACACTAATTAATCATGTCCACAACGACATGCAACATTTAGGCAGGGACAAAACTCTAGACAAGTTATATAAAAAGTATTGGTTTCCCGATATGTCTAAATGTGTGCGAAAATTTATAGATTCATGTATCATTTGTAGGGCATCAAAAGGTCCGTGGGGTGCTTTACCTTTTCAGCTTCATTCGATTCCAAAAGTATTCGTGCCCTGGCACACGATTCACATAGATTTTTCGGGGAAGCTGAGTGGGAAGAGTGACCGAAAAGAGTATTGCTCGGTAATAATCGATGCCTTTACCAAATATATTTTGCTCGAACATACTATATAAAAAGCGGTGTGTCTTTTTGGAGCCCCGAAAAGAATCATCGCAGATCAGAGCCGTTGCTACATTAGCTCAGATTTTAAGAGCTTTTGTCAAGAGCATAAAATAGACCTCCATTTCATTACGACTAGTACGAGTAGGGCAAATGGCCAAGTTGAACGAGTGATGCGTACTCTTAAGAGCCTCCTTACTATCGTTTAATACGACCATAACAGAGCATGACGTGACGAATTAGGTAACATCCAACTAGCTCTCAATAGTTCTAAATATTCCGTTACCCAATGCTCACAGTCAGAACTGCTTGGAATTCGTTCCAATTATCTAGGGATGTCTAAGTTAAACGCCGATAATATAGATCATGAGATTCGCTTAGATTTAGATTCAATAAGAACTGATGCATCAGATAACATTTGCAAAGCTGTTGAATCTGACACCCTTCGGTCTAAGAAGAGTAAGACTTAATATTTATTAAAAATTGTGAACGGAATAAAACAAAATTGGAAAGTAAGTTTCGAGGTCCATATGTAATAGTAGAAGTACTTCAGAATGATCGCTACGAACTTAAAAGCCTAGGTAATTCTCAGAGAACTTATAAATACTCTCACGAGCATTTGTGCGCAGTACCCCAGGGACATATCGGTTTGATCGAAATAGCTACTAGTCTTTTATATCGTGAAGAGGCCGAGACGGCGTCGGAAGATGAAGAAAGTATAACTAATTCAAATCATGACAATGATAACTCTGACACCTTGACCGTATGCTCTAACACTGTTTCCGCCGATTCGAGGACGCTCACAGCAGGCTCAGACACTCTCAGTGTATGCTCAGATCCTGAGACTTAGGAAATATTGCACGAAACTGAAATTCATACAGAATGGTACGATTCATAGTCGTAGGTAAGTGAACACGACCTGTGAGAATCTCTTTCCTGGTAAATAGTCAGACAAAAAATGTTGTCCGAGTCAGTATCAGATTGACTTGTTCTGTGCTTTTATTTTATGAGGCGAGTGTGGCAAGAGTCAGAGCCCTTTAAGTAGGCTGACTTGTTCTGTGCTTTTGTTTTATGAGGCGAGTGTCGCAATGGTCAGAGCCCTTTAAGTTGGCTGACTTGTTTTGTGCTTTTGTTTGATGCAAATGTCGTAATGGTCAGAGCCCTTTAAGTTGGCTGACTTGTTCTGGATGCTTTGCAGATTGTGGTAAGACGAATATTGTCGTCCGGGTCACATCCACCAAAGGATTGACCTGTCCAATAGTACAAATTGTGAACAGTTAACTTACGTACTGATAGTGACAAGGCGGTGTCATCGGGCTTAATTGTTCCGAGACGCTCGACTTAAGTCTTAAGTAGCGCAGAACACTGTGATGATTGTAATTGGTCGTTCATCAGGATGCCGAACGGAATAGGTACAACTTCATTGTTTCAGAGAATCGCCCGAGGACGGTCGAGTGTCAGTCCGGCCGTGACGGCGCATCCGTGAATGTCACACGTCAGGTTGATTTTAGCTGTCAAAGTCAACCTAGCGAAGCGTCATTGTTGATGGTCGTGAGGGCGGCCATCTTAACACAGTGTTGTTTGAGACGGCGTCCGCGCACCACGCTTGTGACGAATCGCTTTGAATCTCTCCAATAGTTAAATATAGCGCTTAATTAAGTTGGTGCCGCATTGATTAGACTGTACATTATTCATTTAGTTGTTGTATTTCGATTACTTAACCCTGTGTCGATTAAACAACTGTGATTGTGACAAAGACCTCTGATTTTCATGCTCACGCCCATCTGCCGACATACCCGCTTTTCTACCTGCACAAGATGAGTTCTGATGAAGGCCCTCCTGCCCCTTCATATTAATAACTTTTGTTTACGTAATACAATGTTTTATAATACCAATACAATGATGATCACGAGTCTGACACATTTAGGTAGTAGCAAGGAAATTCCTTTGTAAATGAGTTTTTCGTCCTTACAAAAATAGAAATTTGTAGCACATTACGTAACTCATACCTGAAAAAGTAACAAGTAGCCTCGACTGGTTTGTGGTGAAAATGTAATTGTTTATCATTTGATTCATTTTATTTACTAAAAAAGGAGCATCAATAGCTTACATATTGACTTTTCCGTGCGCACTCCGGGGACACAATCCTATCAGTTTCTTTTAATTTTATTTTATTTTTTATTTTCTGTGTTTTTAGTTATAATATATTTTAGGAAGATTGTTTTTCGTTTATGTTATTATTATAATGTTATAAATATGTTGTTAAACAAGAAAATTGTATGTTCTACGTTTTTTTTTATGTTATTAGTTTATATCTTTGTGTCCTCTTTGTGTGTGTGGAATAAAGTTGTTTTCTTTCTTTCTTTCTTGTTTAATTACATTGCGTACAAATATGACAAGAATCTTTTATACCATTTTTACCACAGATAAAATTAGTAAATTTCCACTAACCTGAAATTGGAGAACCATTTGACAAGTTGCGCAGTATTGTTCTTGTTAAACTTGATGTCGGGGAAGTACATCTTCAGGACTGCTGAACTCGGGTACCTCACCCAGAAGAACATCAGCTTGGCTTTGCGTAGGTGCATCGGCGTCAGCGTTGAGGAGTGCAATGGAGTCAAGGAATTATTGTAAAAGTTCTTAAAGATAACAACCCATTACTGGGCTCAGGTCTCCTCGAAAGAGTGATAATATTGAAAGATAGTCTTACATTGCAGAGGTCTATGAGATCGTAACTCAGGGGACAAGTGATAAAATATCGAATTCGACAAAATATCGTATGCTTTTATAATAATCCAACTTTTTATAAATAATATCTTTCATTTTACAATAACAACAATAATATAAGCTCACTAAGGGCATTTTTTATTAGTGTAATAGTAATCACTAACGAAGGTAGCTTCTTAGCTCTGCATATGACAATAGAGAGTAGTTTGAAGAAAACTTAGGCTTGTTAGTATTGTAAGATAATTAGAGTAATAATATAATATTATGTATTGGTTAACCAGGAAAATTATAATTTTTGGGTTTTACGTGTCATAAGTTTAATTCAACAGTTTAGGCGATAATGACTAAGTCTAAATTGTTTTAAATAAAGAAATGGCATAAAACACAAATTTATAAAATATCACACACCTAGCAACCTGACCTAAATGAACGCGAAATATATTATTTAATTACGAGAATTCCTGTAGTATTACAATAGTCTAATCCTAGTCGAATTGGGGACTTTAAATTAGACATTTAAAAATGACTTAAATTGTATTACCTAGTAAAATAGACTGTAGGTAATACAGTTGGTTTTGTCCTTAAGTAGAAGAGTATAAATCTGATTAGAACTGAGCAAGCATGTGATAGGCAGCTCGATGAAGCTCCACAAATACACTGATCCGTTTGCATCGTCTAATCTTATAATGTACCTTAGCAGATTGCTTTCCTTTATAAAAGTACTACTATTTTGTTAGCTTATATAAGTAGTCTCGTGTCTATGCTTATTACTTAGGACTTATTGATTTGAATAATTTGTAATGTTGTATTCACAAAATGTAAGTTTTAAAGGTATTTGGAGACTTATTCGGATTCTTTTAAGGGATTTGGTACGGATTTATATATCGAAAAGTACAAGAGGGTAATTGTAGATGCCACAACATTCATAAGGCTTCGACAGTCGTAATGCTTAACTGAGTAGGAAATGGCAGTCGTAAGGTTAAACTCTACAGAAACAAGATATCGACAGTCGAGGATTTATGTCGGTCAGGTTACCAAGCTATGACGAATTGAAGTATTATTGTATATTGAAAAGGATATAGTAGGCTGAACTCCGTCGTAAGGCAGGTCCGCTGAGTTGCAGTCGGAGGTAGGGTCCTGCCCGTCCATCGTCATCTGGTAGTGATGCAGCGGGCCGGAGTGCACGCGCGCATGCTGACGCAAGTAGTCAGGCGAGGAGTAACGCGTGCCCATCAGGAGCTCCGAGTGGTGTAGCACGGGCGCGTGGGGTAACGGCGGGGACTCACGTTCCGGGAGCGCTGGAGGCGATCGACCCAGACCAGCCCCTGCGCCGAAATAAGGAGAATACGGAGATAATACTTGGCTCTCGTTCAATGACGGATTCGGTATCGCCACTGCTGTGGGTAATCCTGTGTAAGGTCGCGGAGATGGTGACTCTGGGAACTTGTTCTCCGGCGACTGCCTGACACCCTCGCCCAGTATTCGACTCACGGTTCGCGGTGTGATGCGTGTATCGGTAACCTTGTGCCGTTTCTTCCTTGACGGGACGACAAGGCTGATAGCTTCGCTCTGTTCAGGGTTGAGTTCTCTCTCGAACTGTCCGTTCATCGGCCCGTAGAGAGGGAACTGTTTCGGCGTCTGGAACATGCCTGTGGGCGGTCGTAAATGAGGACCAGGCACGGGACCGCTCGCCTCGGGGTGCAGCTGGAAGGCTACACCACCTGGCGGGCGGACTCCGTTCATTTGATTCATTAACATTGGGTTATGCGGTAAGAAAGGTACCCCATTCGGTGTGGCACCAGGATGAACATTAAGATTACCTGGCATTGGCCTCTCCGGTGGTCTTGGCGTTGGCGATTTTCTATCGATTAGCCGTGCAGCTCGAATCAAATCCTTATTCAGCTTTTCTGCCGCTGCTGACGCCGCTTCCGATTGCTTGCCTAGATTGCGTCGTTGATTTACAAAGCGTGTGACAATAGAGTCAATGAGCGTTGCGAGTGAAGCAGTGATTTCATTCTTCAATACATCCGCTAAACCTTCAAGGTCAGCTCCAGACATGGGTCCAACTGATCCAGCATTAACTCGAAGAGCATCTAATCTTTCTGCTAGTTCTGATGAGATTGGTGGTTTAGGAGTTGGACCATGTTGTCTCTGTTGAGGTGAATGTTGGTTTGATTGCGGTCTCACTTGTTGATTGTTTTGTTGTTGTTCTGCAGCTTCTTTTAATCTTGCTTCCTGTTGTTCTAGGAATAGCTTCTGACTGACATTAAGATACATGGCCGCAGCACTGTTTAAGTGTAATTGTGGATGAGGAGGATGCATGTGATCTACTGGTGGTAAGTGCGGCATCAAAGGTAGCGCACCATTAAATCCTGGCTGGAGGTGTGGATGACCTACCGCCTGAGCGTGCATTTTCGCAGTCATCATCTGATTCATTACCTGAGAAAACATTTTCGGCGTAGTATTATTTTGTATCGGTGGTGGTATTTCTTTGATTGGAGATGCAGGCTCCGACTTAGGGATGGATTCTTCAATTTGTTCTATATCACTGGAAGCACCGTCATTGTCAACTGTCTCAGACTCTTTGCCTACTCTATTGCACAAAAGCACGTATTTTTCATGCATTTCAGCCAACTGCTCTTGCAAAGTCCTCAGTTGTGATTTCAATGCATTTTTCTCAACTAATTTCTGTTGTATCGGTGGTCTCTCGCCGTCATCATCAGAGTCGTCGGACACAGTGTGCGCGCTGCTACTGTGACTGGTGCCGTAGCGCTCCGCTGCACCGTCGTGTTGTTGCGGATGATATAATTTCCGTTTTTTGCAGCCGTTTACCTGTGGTTGTTGCGGTGCAGGACTCGATCGCATCGTTGACACTATATTTTCTACACGGGCACGTTTCACATCCAAAGGTCTAGGCGATGAACGTTGAGCATCACTATCACGATCTTCTGGTTCAGGTTTAGGAATTATATTGTCTGAAGATTGAGAAACTGGAGGCGGAGAGTTGTGTGAGTTTCCAGGATTCTCGAGCGATAAGAGAGCATCATCTAAGTCCGGCCGTGAGTCGCGGGAACAGGGTCTTTCGGGTGATCTTTTCTCTGTTTTTGGTTCGTCATTATTATTGTTTGCTAACACATTGTTGTTGTCCGAAGAGAGCAGTAATTCCTTGTTGCGGTTCTGTAAGATATCTCTTAAGACACGATGCGCGATAACGCCACCGTTGGGTTCGTCTCCGCTGTCTTCTTGTTTAGTGTTCCGTCCGAGGAGTTCGTTTAACATTTCAGCCGGCGGGTATCCGGGTGCGAAGAGGCTGCTAAAGTGTTGGCGGCCGTCGAAGATGGCGCCGTAAAGTCCGCCACTCATGAGTGCGGTGCGCGCGGGCGCAGTTCCGTTCGTCGCGAGAGTCGAGTAAGAATTGCGCGGCTCACCGGCGTCCACGCGCTGTCTGGCGCGTTTCTGTTTCCTAAGTAGTTTATCCGAGTAGGGCGCGTGTGAGTCGGCCTCCTCCTCCGATGACATTATAGGCTTGGAGAGCCGTTATTGGCCGGGCGTGCGGCGGGCAGGGCCCTACCGCTCTACGCGCGCTGCATCGCCCGCTCTGCAACAGAGAGGGGAGCGCGATCACAACACCTGCCTGCAGCGTGCAATGCGCGCGTCTTACACTTACACTTACAAATAATTTACTAGTAATGTTAAACCACCAAACTATTATAAATTAATTTAACTGTACATTTTTATGAACATTTTTAGGTGTATTTTTTTTTGTATAATGCAAAACATAATTAATAAGGAGTTTTATTACTAAGTTAAGTAGGTAACGTACGTCTTGCTGAGATAATGGTTTTTCTGAGATTAGTTCTTTACCATTACACTATGTTATTATTTAAGACCTTAAAAAACAAACTAGACTAAATCTTATTAGATTCCTTTCACCTAATCTTATAAGACATCAAATCTTAGAAGAAAAACTCTATTTTGTTTTTATTAAAACATGCTTTGTCATGAGTATAAAGTTCAAATAACATCAATTAATGACTACAAAAAGTACAGTAAGTACTTAATAAATGACAAAAGTAGGTTCAGCATTAATTCCTTTTGGAGCGTGACTGATTCAGCTGGACAATGTGGCTAAAAATGACAGAAATAATTCTGTGAGACACAGGGTCAATGGTGGGGCTCCATTTGCGGTTACGACACGACATTTTTATCGTATCGTATCGTAGGTCGTATGGTCTTATGTTTTTGTAACGTTGACCTACGGCTCATAGATCTAATAGGGGACATTTTGAACCTATTTACTGAGTTCTAATTGACGATTGGAATTATGAATAGATTTATATGAATAACTAAATGTGAATTGAAATTTTGTTTGCATTAAAATTGAATTACCTGTTTAATTATTGAGCATTTTAAAATAATAGGAAGTAAAAGTATAATAATGCAATAATATTTTACCGTTATAGTAATATGGTAGAGTAAAATATATTTATGTAAATTTTCAATGACTAATATTTAATATTTAAAAAAAAAATCGAGGAAAAATCTGAAAAATTACCAACGACAATTTTTCCTAATTTTTTTTTTTACCGGAAGTCATGATACTTTGGAGCCGCGTTGATCTCGCGTCTCTAGCTACATCCGGCGGCAATTTGCCGAGCACAATGAGATGGTATCAATAGAGGATGACTTCCGATGTTGGCGTGACCACTTGCAACCGGCGACACGCCTGGCCTCCTGTACGAACACATACAAACATACATACAACACAAGTATGTAAGTTGGGTAATGTGTCTTTGTTTGACATACACATACATACACAATTGATACATAGGTCATTTTCTCATTTAAAACTTAGGTAACATACACAGACATACAATACACGTGTATGTATGTAAGTTGGGTAATACCTATGTCATTGTTTGTAAAACACATACTCAATTGACACATACTTTTCTCAGTTATAAGTAAGGTAATGTAACTATATACAGAGTTATCTCACACACTCAATATCACACACATACTGACTAAAACTCAGCTAACAATACGATGCGATGTCTTGAAATTATGGAAAAAAAAACTTGAGAGGTGTCATGGGACACCCGAATAGAACGAAGTTCCTTTCGATTAAAAGATAAGGAACGTGTTTTAAAAGATTTTGATCACAGCGCCATCTAGCGATAATCATCTAAAACAAAAAAAGTGTCGTGACAACTTTTTCGTAAGAATATTATCCGTCTAGCCCCCTTTCACAACGCGCGATAAGGAACTTTGTTCTAATAACAATTTTTTTAAGATATCTGTTTAACAAGAAACCTTAAAAAAAAATAAAAAAAAAAAATTAAATAAAATATATATAAAATTACATTAATATGTGACAAAACAGAATAATACGAAGAACTGTTATTTATGTAAAAATAAATTAATATAGTATTGTACGTCAGACTATGGGAAAACCGTGTGGTTACGAATATCGCAAATATCCTTTAATATAAGTATTAAATTATTTAAATACGAATACCTACGTCTTATCTTGGACTTGAAAAACCCAAATTATAATTTAATATGATTAAAATGTTTAGAGTATATACAGTACCTACATCTTATAATATAAAAAAGATATCTACACTAAATCTTCTTATACAGGGTGATTTGTTAGACAGGGTACATATTGCAGGAGGGTGATGAGTACTCTGTTCTAATACGGAATATTACAAAAAATAAGTAAAATTACAAAATATTTTTTTTTTTTTAATCTAAATTCGACAAAACTACCTCAAACATAAGCAATTTCGGCTTAAAGAGTGTTGACTAATGACCTCTAGTGATTTCGCACACCCCACACCTCCGCCACACCTATCAGCTGTTGAAAAACCATCATTTTGCAAGAATTTTAGGTATTTTTAAGTTGCGATTACTAAGGCATTAAGCCATATTCCTTGGTAATAATATTTTTACTGGTCATATATAACCATCAGCTACCATGACCTTCAATATGTACCCTCACTAGGAAATCACCCTGTATAGGTATAAAAATGAATTGCTGTTCGTTAGTCTCGCTAAAACTAATTTTAGTCTAATTTTACCTCAATTTGTAATAAATTGGTTTGTTAACGAAGAAGGTGATAATATATTAACTTCAGCCTAACCTAAGCGATTGGTTTAAATCATTAATTAATTAATATTTTTTAAATAAAATAATTTCAATTTAAACTCTTGTTTTCTTTTCTTTAAAAGTATTTTTGAAATTTTATATTACTACTATTTATTATGTGTGAAAAAAAAATGTTTTTCAAGTTTCATTTGCTCGAATTTTGTTAAAAAGTTAATAATAATATTCAATTAAACGTAACATTGATTGTAAAACAAATGCAGAAAAGATTCTGTCGTGAACCGAAGTTCTTATCAATTTGCCCAAACCTAGATACAAACATTAAGTACCTAGATATGACTTGGGGTCCTTGCCCAACAGTGGGCATCTTATTGAGACAATGTATGTAATTCGTGTGAACGTGACGTGCGTAACGCGCATGTGACCTGTTGATTTCCTGCATATAGCACCGAGGGTGGACTCCCTCACAGCTGCTTCATGATTATCTATAATGATAACTTAAATACATTGCTAAAACATAGATATATTAAGAAAACAACTTCATTTTTAACTACCTAATTTATAGAAAGTACTTATAGATAAAAAAAACCTATCACATATAATAAGCTATAATAAATTTGAAAGTATCTCTGTTAATTAAGCTTAACCAATATATCGTCGCCTCAGTGCTTGTTTGGCCAATCTGACATTTTTTACGAAAATTACTTTTTAATGCAGTATTATAAAGAATAAAATTTCCATCCGACTGGTAAAATATTTTTTTAAAATATTCAATTCTAAAACAATAAAAATCTCATTTCAATTTTATTCTCAACACGGCACTTAACGAAAATTCCGTGCTTGTTTACTGTATCCTGTAAAATTTGCTCGAGTGTAGATTGGCCAAACAAGCACTGAGGCGACGATATTTAATTGATTCAAAAGAATTTTGAAAATGTATCTTATTAGGTTGCAAATATGTTTTAAGTTTAACGAAATCTCTTAATAAAAAATCCATTTTTGGAGTGAGTTTTATGAAAATAATTTATGTTTTATAATTAAAAGTGACTATTATATAGTTATCTACTTTAAAACATCTTTTGAGGCTTTTAAATACTACACTAAGTATTACCAAGTGATAAAATTAATTGAAACATCTCACAGGGTTCGGAGAACACCTAGATACCGCAAATACCGCATATTCTATTTAATAAGTTGGCAACAGATAAAATTATTAAATTAAATTAAATACAGCTTTACGTTTAATATTAACTAATTAATATTCTGTAGTATTTATCAAGGGGTTTTCCGACTTAGTTACTTCATTAATTAGGTAAACTTACATATGTCGTTCGATAATTATACTGGGTCTTTCCTTGATACCTCGTATTGCGTCTTTAAATAGCTTTATCGCTGTAAATAATTTGGAACAAAACTACGTATTTTAAGGAATTTATAAACGTAATAAAATCCGGAAAATTTTGTTAGTCGCTTCCGTGAAGTATCTCTTTAGTAAACGTGTTCTTACCACGATTATTTTTAATTGAGCGGTCTCGATATTTCAGCATTGTTTCAAACGCCATGATCACGGGAAGACATGATCCGAAATATCGGGACCGCTCAATTAAAAATAATCGTGGTAAGAACCCGTTTAGTAATAGTGTAAGTGATGTAGATAACTGGGAGTGTTTAAAAAAAATATCTCTTTAGTAAATTTATATAGCGTTTACATTAAAATAAAATGCTTAATTTTCCCTCAGTCTAATAACTGTTAGGTATACAGCATAATGGTAGGAAAAAAACATGTTGTTAAAATCAAATAAATCTAACTATAAGAGCTACAATTCCTTAAATGAATTGCAAAAGTATTTCAACATCTGTATCCGTTATAAAATTTTAATTTAGTTGACTGCATTCTCATATACCACCCCCGCAGTAAAAGTATGGGAATGTGGGAAGAATTCACCCCTTGCAATTACGAAATTATCTTTTGTCCACCTTGCTCCAACGGTGACTTATGGTCGTTTGACCATATGGTCGAGTCACGCAATGGTAACAAGGAAGCTATGATAATAATGTTACACGTAAACTTTATGTGTGTAATGGTATGTAGATTCGAAAGATAATATCGTCTTTTGTTTTAGGTAATAATTAAATGGTTAGTGGTCTTAATATTTATACTAATACCGCTACAAATGTTGTTTAATTTATGTATGTTCATATGTGTCATCTTAAGTCTATGGTCTTGATATAAATGCAATTTATGTAAATTTAATTTTGTCAAAATATAAATTACTTCTTCTGTTGATGCCACCTTCCTAGCAAACTTACTTTTTTTTTACACATGTATAATTGGTTGGCTGGAAGAGATCGCTTTAAGCGATAAGGCCGCCCATTGTAACACTTTACTGTACTGTTTTTTATATGATTCTTTTGCATGATTTTGTGGTGTTCAATAAAGAGTTTCTATTCTATTCTAATTAAAATGGTTGTTAGTGTAAAATTTTTGATAGAGATAAAAATTATGGACATCTTGTTTAGTTGTGTTCAGAAAATAGTCTTAGAAATAGTTAATTTTCTTGAACATTTTTTGGCACTGAACGTGGTAAAATTTTGAGACTGCATTTTAATCCCATTAGGATACCTATAGCTGCAAATATTTTTAATTGCTAGACGGTTGGCCATTCAAAGTAGATACTAACCTACCATGTCAGCTCACGCGTGTACCTATTATCAATACAAGAAATTTTGTACATTTTACAAAAACCTTTGTTTTTTTTATGATAGCTTAAATCATCAAGAAGCATTGATTTTAAAGAGTTACCAGTAATTTACAAATATATTTTTATATCTTTGTTTCCATTTTGTGAGTAGACCTTTAATAGTTAGAATTCAAGGTTGCGAAAAATCATGAAAAAAAATCTCGTTTACCTAACTTTAATTTTAATTCCTTTTAAGGCTAATTTTATTTTGTATAAACAAATTTGTTTTACGAGTAAACATCATTGTTTTATTTAGTAAACAATTGTGTATTACAATTGTTTAACAAGAAACATATTGTTTTACGCCAATTATTATTGAATATGATAAGACATCTTCATGGTTTTATAGGGCATTGTTCTAATATATATTATTATATTATATTCGTTGCAGAACAATGGCATTTTATATCTTGTTATATAATTGTTTTGAAGCTCTGAGGTCATCTGTTTTCGTGCAAAATTAATTGGCTATTATTGAGTTATTTCCTAAATTAGAGTACGAAGATAATATAACAAATTGGTTGTTTCTTGTTTATGTTATATTAATATCTTGTCAAAAAACGTATCTAACAAACGGTAGACCAAAAACATGGATACATCTACTAAGGAGGCTTATATTTGGCTCTGTGAGATTCTTTCCACATCAACTCTAATTTTCTGTAAACAGTCGCATAATCCTTCGCATAATTTTTTGCGAATGCGAATATTTAAAAAAATGGTAGTATTCGAAAAGTTCTAAGAGTGGCGACCACGAATTGGTGAGCGCAATGTTGGTAGACACCCCACAAGACGGACCGACGATCTGGTCAAGATCGCGGGAGGTTACTGGATGCAGATGGCGCAGGACCGGTCGATGTGGCGAGGTTTAAGGGCGGCCTATGTCCAGCAGTGGACGTCTATAGGCTGATGATGATGATGATGTTCATTCTTAGGGTTTAAAGATTGTCTGTGTCAAATTTTATCGGTTAAGAGGTTTAAGCGGGAAAGCGTAACAGACACAGAGTTACTTTCGCATTTATAATATTAGTAGGGATTAGAAATTGCTTATATACTACACTAAATATTTTCAGTACAAGTCACACGATACAGTTCGATAAAAATATAAGCATGACAGTTGAAAATCGTTAGCGTGCACACCGCAATTTGTTTTATCATCGACCATTTGCGGCCATGTCTAAGTTTTTTTAAACTATTTAGTTAAATAGCGGCTATCGTTAACTCAAATTAAATGATAATGAGGCCAAGGATATTTGTATACACGGACGAAGCTTACATTCTGCAAATTTCAATACAGTAATAGTTAGAAAATAATGCTTAACAAGATTAGTATCATATATTTTTGCTAGTATTTCTGATTCAAATAAGATAGGTCTCTAATTTACGCACGTTCCCAAGTTAGTTGTATTTTTTATTACCATTTAAGCAGACGAGCCAACGGCAGTGTAAGTGTAAGTAGTTATTGTCGCTTATGGACCTCTACAACTGTAGGTACCTACTATGTTTATGTTATAAATATCTTTTCACTAAAACTAAATGTAGATTCAAAAGAAAGTCTTAAATGTTTAAAGACTTAAATTCCTTTAGCTTCCTATTCCTTTCAAAAAAATCAAAAATAAATGGTCAAAACAAAAGAATACCAACACTGAACTCTTTAATTATTTTGTATAAACTACTCACTAGTGATTTCAAGATTCGAATTATCGATAAAAATATCACGAAACTAAAATATAAAATGTGAAACACGGCAAAGGGTGAAGTCGTGGCAATCACCATGCATAAGTTATGAGTTTAGGTTGGCGTGTCTCCTGGGCCATTATTGTGCTTCTATGAAAAAGGACAGTCCGGCCTTATCGGTGGATATCACGAGAATAAAAACGGGAGATAAGATCGCGCTCTTTGAGCTGTGCGTTGTCGATGTCGATAAATTTGTCGATAGTTTTTCAATTTAGTATTTTATGGAATAAAATCTGAAAAATATGAAAATAATAAGTTATTTGTAACGTGAGTAAATTTTCAGTATTATAGTTTATATTTTATAGTTTAAAAATCTACCTACCTAGACAATGAGAGGTCACCCAAATAGCGCGAAACTAAGCATTCTGGCGAGGTTTGACGGAGGTCTATATTAACGTCTACGAGCTGGTGATGATGACAGTAACGACCATTCTAAACCTATACATTGTATGTTTCTCGTAACATAGAATAAAAATAACATTATGATTAATACCTACCCTATTTACAAGGCAATGCCATAAAATATTTCAATAGACAGTATCGTTTGTATAAAATTCGCATGACAAATGAATATTAAACAGCATTTATTAGCCTTGGGAATTAACACCGATAGTCTGAATTATTGAGGCATGTATGTTTAAATATGGCATGAGGTTTTTAATCGACATATTGGGCTCAATTAGGTCATTAATAAATGACTAATTAGACGAAATTACTATAAATAGGTATATCAAATATGTTATGGGCTTGCTATCTTTTGTAAAAAGAACTTAGAAAAAAGAATTAGAGAAGTAAAGTAACTACAAATTTTCTTGAAATTTTACGAATATTTGACATATTATAGAGCTCTACTTGTAATTTTTATATTGTGCAAGTTAAGTCTTTTTTTTTTAATCTGAAGGTCACTGTCATATTATAATTACAAGAAGCAACATTTCTGTGACATGATGTTCAAGAGATATACAGTCCTTGGGCGGACTCCTTTCCTACTCCTTCTATCATCTTCTGATTAAATCGAGAGGCCCAAGACAAGTTAGCTTTCCCCCGGGTTCCTGGGTTCACTGGTCAGGCTCTGCTCTTACAGTGGTAGGAGTGAGAGGTGGGCAAATACCCGAGTCCTTGGGCGGAAGATTGCCTTTTAGGCTAACATTACAAAGAATATAATAGAATATATATATAATTTAACTCACCGAAACACGATTATAAATTAAAATGAAGTGCAGTTAAACAAATAAAACCATCCCAATCGATTTTTATCGATAAGACCGTGGCACATCACTAAAGTCGTGGAAGACAGGCACTTATTAGCCGGCTTTATCTAGCCGCAGTATCGGCGTGACATATGCCCAATATTGGACACGACCGTCCATATCTGCGTATAACATGCAAGACAATTACTATTTTACTGTATTTTAAATAATATAAGCTATTTATGAATGCATAGTTTAAAAAAACGAGGATTGTTGTATAGTTCTTATAATTCGGTAGACTTAGGTGGTAATTTATTTTTCGAGACTAATTACTCTTAGTTTAACAATTTGTTGACGAACATGAAAGTAATTTCTCAAAGTCAAAGTATTACCAAATCACAAATCACAAGCAAATGATCTCTCAAATCTTAAACACCAAATTAAATCATATCTAAATACATTATCAGCACCTAAAACTCTATCATCAAGGGGCGTCAACGGCATCATCAAATAACAAACACGTTCAAAATCTGGACCAATAATCATTTTTATCAGCAGTATGAGGCAACGACTCTCATTATAATATTCATGTAGTAAAATTGCGAAACACGACTCGTACAGGCACTCGTCCTTATCGAGCAGCCCGTCTGTCCAGCACAGAAAAATGATAAAACATATCTGGTTACAATATTAATATGGATGCACAAGTTGGGGGAGAGAGCGTTTTATTTAAAGAATGCTAGTTTTAGGAGTCGCTGTAATAGAAATATTAAATACTATATAGCTGACTAACTGAATAGTCGTGGTAGCCGAGTGGTTGAAGCGCTTGCCTTCCGTACGGGAGGTCGCGGGTTCAAAACCGGCCGGCTTGTACCTCTAAATGTTAATATGAAAAAGATTTATGTGCAATTTTTCACAACACCACTGGCTATAAACGGTGAAGGAAAACATCGTGAGTAAACCTGCATCGGAAAAGGGTTCTAAAAATCCTTTGAAGATATGTGAAGTCCCCAATCCATTAGGCAAGCGTGGTGGACTATGCCTAACCCCTCTTCGGAGGAGACCTGAGCTCAGCAGTGGGCAGTATTGGATTGTTACAGTACAGAACAGTACAATACTATAGGATAGATCTTTTGCTGTCAAACAACCTCATACTTTACACTGGTAAGTAGTGTAAATCTACAAGTACATTTTAAAACAAATATTCTGTAACTTGGGCCAGTCAAAGTCGTCGTTGAACGACAAGTCATGACCGCATCTGGTCGACTCCTTATCAACAAAAACACCATTTATTGTGTTTTCGAAGGAAAACATAATTATCGCCTGCACACATTATTCACACTTCCGTCCTCAAGTTTTTATTCAGCGACATTAACTTAAAAACAACGTTCTTGAGATTAATTATATTTGTATTTCTGTTTATGTTTCCTGCTGATAGTGTTTAAGTCTTAATGATTGTTAATAAGTACTTGTTGTTGGTTGTTTTTGAGGATAAGTTGATATCTTGGTGGTGACCGAAATGTTGCCGCCATTATTGTTCCGAACGTTGTATTGATATTCAGAAGGTAACAAAATCTTTGCATTTAAAAAGACATAGAATGTTTTTTTTTATTGCATGGTAAATAAACGAGTTGACGTCTCACCTAATCGTAAATGCATCGGGAAAGTCTCTTTTCTGTACTACAATTTTGTTATACATTTGATGTCTGTATTATATAAATTTAAAATTGTATCTAATTCTTTATAGTCATTCTGTTGTGATCTACAAATATGTTTTTATTGAAATATAGATAAACAGGCTAATGCCATGTATTTACTTTTACTTATGAAACCACATCAACGGAGTTGTAGGTATTACTAAGGTTTTCTGCTTAAATTATGACAGAATTTATTATATATATTTATGTTTTAACATAAATCGCGTACTTTCGGGGCCCAACGAATAATTTTGAAAGTGTGTCAGCAACTGAATCATATTTTGTGAGTAACAGATTTTTTTGTAAAATATTTTATATAAAATCATATTATTTTTAATTAAATTATTCAAGAAATACTAAGTTCGTTTTTTTTTCGATTCATAGTCTCAAAGTGAAATAAATAAAATCTGACTATTTTTTTTTTCTTTTAAATATCCCCATCAATCATAATGACTAACAAGTAACTAACAATTAAGATAAAATTTCAGCAAAAAATATTTTTTTTGAAGTATTGTTAATGAGTTTCATGAGAAAAGTTTAAAGCTATTGTTAGTTAGTTTGTTTATTTTAGAATTAGTTTGTTTAGAGATATGTAAGGGTTTGTTTTGACAAGTTGAGATCTCCTTTGAGATTTCAAATCATGTTTTTGGTATGATAAGGATTTTGGGCTAACATTACCAACACGTGTTAAGAAAGATTTTTAGAAATAAAATAAAAGACTCCACTAATAGAGGACAAATATAAAAGATATGGAGGAAAAAAACAGAATGAAAGAAACAGGAGGATTCTGTCGCATGTTTTTAAGAATTTAGATCAGCAAAATTTAACAACAGTAAAACAATTATTTCATAAATCCAAAATACGAGATCTATAATTGTTGCTCTCATTTCACAAAATGAGAAACTTAAAGATTATTTCCCATAATATAATTAAGACATGCATAAATTATTAACCAAAAAACGTCTCTACCATAAACCAAAACTCTACTACTACAATAATAGAGTTAAATGATAGAGTCATCAATTGATCGGATGCGATGTCAAAACATCCCAGAACCATTACTTGTACTTGCCGACTCTACTTCCACATCTGAACTGCTCTGATTGTCTCTTCCTCCGCTTGTTATTGTAAAGGATGGTGTATACTGTTTGAAATTGTAATACCCGTTTTATTAAAAAAGAATGCGATGTAGACAAGCTGATGGGTCAGGACAGGTCAGGGTATGCAGAAATGTTGCTTTTACTTTATTTTGTACATATTTACACCTTTCATTTAGTTTTATTTGTTTTTTTGTTGCTAAAAACATGATAATAATAGAAATGGGCAGTGTAGATCAATGATATAGCATTTAATATTTTTTACTGTTTTTTTTTTGTATTGAATTTGATAACGGTACGCAATGTTTATTTACTTCAATAGACTGCACGCCACTGATCGTATGTAGGTGTATACTGTCGCTCATGGACCTCTGCAATGTAAGGGATACTACAGAGCCGCTTAATTTTAAAGACAAGTCATTTGTAAACAAAATGAAATAAAATAAATTTTAAATTAATGCAATACTAGCTTTTGCCCGCGACTTCGTTCGCGTGGACTTCAGGTTCGTCCCGTCTAGATTATTATCAAAAATTGTAGCCTATGTGTTATTCTGATGTATAAGCTATATTGTGGTAAAGTTTCATTCAAATCCATTCAGTAGTTTTTACGTGAAAAAGTAACAAACATCCATACTTACAAACTTTCGCCTTTATAATATATATCAGATTAGATATGGTTACGTTAAAAGCTCTTTATCAGTATTTTGTCACTAAAATACCCTCTTCAAGTAAACAGTTACTGGCCTAGTATGAGTAAAAAAGAAAGCTCTTCAAGTGATTTTTTCATCTTATAACCTACTGAACTCATACTATAATTAATTAGAATTATGACTAGTATTCGCGGGAAATCACTGAATGCAGACAGTGCAGGATTGAACATTGTGGCGAGGTTTGGGGGAGGCCTATGTCCAGCAGTGGGCCTCTATAGGACGATGATAATTATGAATGACTAAAACTTTACTTACACTATTACTAAACGAACCAGTGGTACAGGCAAACGAACGAGAAAGAGGGTAGACAGATTTGTCTGCTCTTAAATGACCTACCCGCAGTTCCTCAGTCTTCCCGTGATCATGGCGCTTGAAAGAGTGCCGAAATATCGGGATCGCTCAATTAAAAATGATCGTGGTAAGAACCCGTTTAAATAATACTGTAAGTGATGTAGATAACCACGTGTGTTTAAAGAAATTTAATATAGACTTTGTTGAAGTAACTTTTATAATCTTTTAGTCACTGATGGTAATTTAATGTCCAAATATTAATGATGGTAACTTAATCTAGCCGACATAAGTTTATCTTTTTCACACATGACAATGTACTCTCAGCCTTACAGTCACAGAGATTGGCCAGGGTACGACCGGTAAGCGGTACGCGTACAAGATTGTTTCCTCGTTAGCCAGCCAATTGACGGGCGGTTCCGTTCTTTTGCTGCGGAACCCTTAATAGACCAATTGAACGAAGCGCACGGGTTCTGTCTATCAATATCGTTAAGTTTTGTCTTTGTATATGCTTTAACTAATGAGCCATCTGATCGTAAGTGGTTTTTTTTATTGCTACGTATACAAACGTGCTACTTGATCGTAATGTAGTTTCCCTTACTCATCGACCTCAGCATTGTCAGAAGACACCGATACCTACGGCCTACCTTTAAGGACATTCTTCAAGTCGCGTTAGACCAATATTTTATATTAATATTTCTGAAAATAATTTAGTAAACATGTAAAATGTCACGTATTCTCTCATTGTATTCTCAAAGGAAGGAGGTTATCCTCGTTTTCTAAATTTACTGCAAGGTCGATTGATGAAATAAAAACAGGAAAATCCCATGAAACACCATATTATTAAGCAGCGGAAAAGACTTGTTTTCAATTTTGGTTAAGATTCGACCACTTTTGAGTCATGATCTATATATATAAAAGAAAGTCGTGTTAGTTACACCACTTATAACTCAAGAACGCCAAAACAGATTTGGCTGAAAATTGGTAGGGAAGTAGCTTAGAGCCAAGAGACGGACATAGGATACTTTTTATCCCGTTCGACAGCGTTCCCGTGTGACTTGACATGAAACGTCAGTCACTATAAAACGTGGTATAACAAAAAAGAAGATTGGAATAACAAAACGCAAAAGACAGCTATGTAATGACGTATGGATGACAATTTGATATTTGTAAGAAATCAACACGATTGAATCTTTCCCGACAAAGTCGTAATGCAAGAAGAATACATTAAGGCGGAACAAAGTTCGCCGGGTCAGCTAGTTTCTAATAATTTTCTTTAAACATTCACGGTTATCTACATCACTTACATAATAATTAAAGCGGACAGTAGTACCGGTAAAGGAACGAGAAAGAGGGTGGACAGTTTGTCTGCTCATATGTAATCAGAAGTCAGTTTTCCCGTGATCATGGTCAATCTTGTCAGTTCATCTGTGGCAACAAGAAACGAATATTTGGCTAATTCTGTTAAAGAGTGATATTGAGATATATCTCTTAACTTCAGTTACGTTAGTAGGTTCCGGGGCTTGTAAAATCGCTTGTACCTTATCCGAAGACGTCCGTAAGTAAGATTTGTCAATAACATAGCCTAATTAGGTAACGTTTAACCAAACGTCATTCAATAAACAAAATATATTATGAATGGTTGTTTCTCTTAAGTAAAACTATAATTTACAAGGAATATTTCAGATATACATATACACACGTATAAAACAAATGACGATGACGGCCGACCAACATGGAAGTTGGAAGTTGGCGAGCTAATGTGGAAATACGACACTACACGAAGAACTAAAACCTTATACTACAAAGTCTCTGTACAATTTTGGACACTATCATTTCGTTTACGCAACGCTTCACTAAACAGAATTACCGAACACCAAAGTTGCTACAAACGACATCTTCAAGCCAAAAAGACTCCTGGCTTCAGGCCAAAGTATCCTGAAGTCTGGGAAATTCTAGGGACACAGTCGTTGCGCTCTGTGAACTCAACTTTAAGTATCAATAACAAGAAGTTGTGTCATGAGTTTAATATAAATGCGGCAAGTTTTGTGGTAGAAAGATTGTTAAGATAATTTTTCAATAATGGATGGAAAGAAAGACTGTGAAGCATTATTTAGATTCACAATATGTGTATCTCTGTCCAAGTTTCTATTAGTTTTGTTAAGCAATTAAAGTACTTTCATGCATTTTCAACGGGTCCTTATCACGATATTTAATTAATTGAGTTGTCTCGATATTTCAACGTTGTTGCAAACGTCACGAGTGTCTGAATAAGTTTACAATTAAAGTAGTTTTTATACTTATATGAAACATTCAATTCGTTTTAATATAAAGTTAATGAGTTTGTAAGTCATACTAATAGTGCGTTTCCACATTGGCCGGCCAACTTCCAACTTTCATACTAGTCATTTGTTGTGTACTGAGTTGGACATTGACCGGCCAATATGGAAACGTGGTATTAGATTTCTTCTTCAAGACTTAAAGAGAAGTAAATGTTTTACTTTTATTCCTGTATATTTTCCAAGATCTTCATCGTTATCATCTGTATGTAAATACTTGTAGTTTATAAGCTCAGTACAAAGTTGAACAATAATATGCAAAGGGGTAAGTTTCTTTGCACTATGGAGTTTGTTCGTAAGTGTAATAAGTACTTTAACACTTGTATGTTATTATCACTGTTAATGTTTAAGGAATGCATTTACTGCACTGCAGTTTTGTTTTAAAGAGAAATATTCTAATTGGAAGAATTGTATTTATTTTTATACCACACTAAAATTAAAATGGGTGTCCTTGATTATTTGTAGGTCACCTTTTGAATTTTTAATATCCAGTCCGATGGTAATCTACCTGTGAATGGTTGCATATTGCTTTAATTAAAATATTTAAACGTTTCTAGAATAACAGGTATCTATACAACTTTTGTTCAAAATTAAAAGTTTGTCATTGTGAATTTATAAATAAAACGAAATATTCTATGAAGCCAGAACATTCTTATGTCAAGATTATCCTCTACAATAAAAATAGTATCTATTAAAGAAACACTGAGTATAAAAATACATGTTTCATAAAAGACACGTTTAAAAACCGCGCAACACATCTAATTGAACTAATTATACGTCATTGAAGTAATTATATTCTTCCAAAACATCCTTAGTTTAAAATAGCGAATTAAATGTGAAATCATGCACGTGCTATTTTCGTTCACTTAATTAATGTAGCACAGGAAATCCATTCTAATAAAGAGGTCTTCGGATCTAATGAACTGATTTCAATTGTTTTACTAATAAGAAACTACGCTGTTAAAAAAGGTAACTGGGGTCCCTTGGGTCAAAAGGTCATAGGAAGCTACCAAATAGAGCTATTATCGCTAGCAGTGAACTTCAACTGTTAACGAATGAAAAGGACAGTTAAATCATAATACTATTATAAAGGCGAAAGTTTGTAAGTACGGATGTATGGATGTTTGTTACTCTTTCACGTAAAAACTACTGAATGGATTTGAATGAAACTTTACCACAATATAGCTTATACATCAGAATAACACATAGGCTACAATTTTTGATAATAATCTAGACGGGACGAACCTGAAGTCCACGCGAACGAAGTCGCGGGCAAAAGCTAGTAATGTAATAATTGTTTAGATAAACTTTTGAATTTTAAGGAAAATTTCTTACTTTCAGTAATAATGAACTTTACAAGCAATAATAAACGTTTCAAAAAACAAAGTTATAAATTTCTTCACAAAAATAGTGACAACAACACACTTCCTTATTTAGCAATTGCACCATAAACAAAGACAACACTGAATCATTCCATTCCAGACGATCTTAAAGTGAGTCAGGCAAAGGGATCAACGTTTAGCGCCAAACAAACTGACTCAGTAATTGATCCTTGCCCCACATCGCAATCCAAGACAGCATAGGATGTGGCAAAGGTTAAATCTATATCGTCACATCCTCGCGTTCTTCCTGTTTAACAAGCGCGATAATTGGCGACGTCTGTGCCTATGTTTATACTTTTTAATTGTTCGACCACAGAGTAAATATGGTTAGAGAAATGTGACAGCTGACAGATTAGTTTTGGCGGTATAGTTTTTGGCGGGAACGCCATTTTTGATATGTCTTATTAAAGTGTATAGATTTGATTTAGCGGTTTAGAGTCATTCTAGTGAAATAGTGAAATTAAACCTTTTCAGGTTCAACTAATCGTTGTGAGTGTCTTCGGTACCCATAACAAGAACAAGAAATGTAAAAGAGACACTAGACTTTCGAATAAAAAACGTTATGTAGCAAAAAATGACTTTTACCTTAATTGTATTCATAACAAATAATAATCTTACTGAATTAACATACACTATGTCAACATTACCTAGTGTAACATGTGTACAGACGAAACGAATTGAGCGCGCGTATTAATTGCTAAAAAGGATATATCCTTAATGAATCATTAAACGAAGACTCGGTCGTTTTTATTAACAACAACAATTAAATCCACTTTGACAATAGCACACTGATATAGGTCAAGTTTTAGAAGTTTTTGAAATCTTATACCTAAATAAACTAAAAGTAGTTGTAGGTACTCCTATTTGGGTCAAGTGCAGCTTTTTCAAAATAGGTTATTTTAAAATTTCACAGCAGTTGAAAAAAACATACAAGACGTTTATCCTGATTTTGAAAAACTAGATGAACCACGTCAAAGAAAGTCGAAACGATAATCGAGTTCATGTATTTGTAAATAATGAGCTAAGGACAATTAGCTTCATAAGTGCATGCTCATTTTTCAATAACATTTACTAATCGCTTAGTATGTACTTTGCTGAATCGTCGTGCAAACGAATTTTGATTTTAAGGTTGATAGGTAATAAGGCTGATTTTAAATAGGTTTAACAATCAAATACTTTGCGAGAAGGGAAGTCGAAACTCATGTTTTCTTACTCCTTTTATTATCTTCTGATTAAATTCGTTGCGGGGCCCAAGACAAGTTAGCTTTCCCTCGGGTTCCTGGGCTTCACTGCTCAGAGTCATTACGGTGGTCGCCGCTATGGATCCTTGCTACACAGGAGTTACAGTGATGGGAGTGAGATGTGGGCAAAAAAAATAAATAATCAAATACATATAAAACAAGCTAAATCTTTTTACCTATTAACACATTCAAAAATTACCCTTGAGAATGACTTCAAAGAGCTAAGCTATGAATAAGATCTTCTCTCCACTGTACAGTTTCATTCATAAACAGACAGTCGTAACATTTAAACTAGGAAACAAACACCTAAGCCGTAATTACAATAAAACTTGGACAATCTTGGCAATCTTCGGAACTTCCAATTGCTTGTGGAACTTAGTCTAAGCACAGATTAAGATAACGTTTAGAAAGATTTTAGTTTGAACGAGGCCGTACACCTGTACAGATTAACTACACGTTGTTAATCTGTGTTGGTTTTTTTTTTTTTTTTTTTAAATTAGGGTACAAAGCCTAGATGTCTCAACATACGATTTCATTTTTAAATTTATTATATCTAAGATTCATAGCTAATCAGAAATCGTATTAATATGTCGATTCTGAATAAATAAATAATGGTTAAATATTTGTGATTTTAAACTTAAATTTTGAAGCATTTCCTTTATCTGTTTTTTAATTGTTTGTTTGTAAATGAGTAACATAAAATACATTATGGATCTTTAATTATGTGTCAAATGAGGCTTACTTTCTTTACCTTCACCTATGCCTAACCAAAATGAGCGAGAAAATGCTAGTTCTATTGCCATACGTTCTTTATTAGAAATTATTTACCCAAATTATTGGAAACCTAAGCCTTCAAAACACTATAACGTGTTCAAATTTCTAAATGTTCCTACGCATATTCATTTAGCACTTTATCCGACCTCATTTCGAATTTGGAGCAAAGTTCCCCGTAGGATCCGTATCTCAAGCGATCATACTACGTAAACTTACACGCAAATTGCACTAATTTTGTTTACTCTCATATATTCTGTTTCAGGTTTTATTTTCGGTAGAAATACCTGTTTATAAAACAATCTATGACTTGTTTTTCTACAAACTATGGTTAAAGAAAGTACTTAGTAGAAGTAAAGCAAGCTCGCAGTGTTCCCTGACGTTAAAAAATTCTGATGACCACCTACAGTCAAGTGGCCCGTTTGCTTGTCTGCCATGACAATAAAAAAGTACCATGATTACCAAACAATAATTTTAAATTAATAAAATAATATCAATAGAGCCAGATTTGACTATTTTTCACTCTTAGTTTTGAACATTGGCAGCCATTTTGAATTTTAATCATGGAGTATTCATTTTATTAACCACTCAACTGGGAACGTCACTATTCGCTAGATGGTGAAACTGGGGACTTCGTTCGGAATCAATACCGTATTTGAACCCCTTTTTAAAAACATTTTTTTCCAATAATTTTTAAGTTTGATTTTTAATTAAACCTTATACTTTTGTAAATCATTATTACTAAACAACGCTGTATTGCATTTTCAGCGAAACTATATCATCTCCGTAAAATATGAGACGGTTAAAAAATGTAAACAAAACAAATTTTAGAACTGTGTTCAATTTTGGCTCCTGCCACAGACTTGGCAAAAGTAAACAAACCAATTTGGTTGCCTTTCCCAGTTGAGTGGTTATGGTCGTAGATGACCTGTGACCTATTTGGGTGATATTAAAAAGTATAAGTTGAGATGCTACAGTGTAGTAGACAGGTCGAGAGGCCATATTCAGTGAGCGCACGAATTCACTTCATTAACGTCTTACGACCGTCTTTAGTGATGGGATACTATATTGTCGATAAATTGATTAAAGTGAAAACAATTCTGAGTACTGTGTTAGAGTAGAGATGTGGGACATCAAAATGCAATGTAAAAATATATAAAGTTAGGTACGAGACCTTTTAATTTAAACAGAACCCAAGGAAAGTACCAGCCAGTCAAACATATTCAACAAGTTTAGATTTTTAAAAATTCATTTCGATTTCGTAGCAACAGTAATTCTTCTTTATTAGCTCAACCTTTTTCCCTTAAAATGGTTTATACCCAACACCTAGTAGTAAATATTCATAAAAAAAGTAATTTTAAAACGCTACTACATTTCTAAAAAATATATTTACAATGTGCAACAAAGTTCAAAATCAAAACAGAATACATCTAATCTTCCATC
Source organism: Trilocha varians (assembly GCA_030269945.2). Lineage (NCBI taxonomy): Eukaryota > Metazoa > Arthropoda > Insecta > Lepidoptera > Bombycidae > Trilocha > Trilocha varians. Next base: position 7,695,467 of record AP028273.1, on the reverse strand, counting down.
ACAACATCCAACAAACAACATCAAAGCTAAAACTTCACCAGAAAATAAAAAATATAATCAAGTAAAGCCCTCGGCAGTAGTCACTCGAACTGTCATCGTTCCAGCGAGCGGAAACTACAGGCAAGTGTGTCGATTCGTCGTCGACTCTCAAGTAGTCTAGAAAAAAATAATTCTCGACTTAAGTTCAGGGGAGATGGGGGCAACCCTACCACGGACCTCTCCTTAACCGTTGGTTGCGGACAAAAAGAATGAATAGATCCGCCCCTTAACGAATACACCGAGCGGCATAATTCATACTTAGGAAAGTGTAAGGAGTTGACATAGACTTTTTTGCATTACGAGGCTCATGGTTTGAGGCTGTGATTGTTAATGTTGAGGGCGTGAAAGTCTTGTAAAAAATATTTATATATGTGTGCTTTTTGGTGTACTTTGTTTTGAAGCTTAACCTTAACTTTAACTCATTAAAAGGGTCGATGTGATTATTACATTACATTTTGTCATGCATCATCACAATCAATGTTTAAATCACTGGACTTTATCTTCTTTTGCTCTGTCTTTTCCCATTCAAATGGGTCCTACTCCCATATTCTTATTTTGGCATTAAGTCATCTATCACGCCATATTTGTACTATTGTAAAACAAGTTTGTACTACTAGACTATTATCATTACATAGTATAAAACTCGTCGCTATTTTAACCGTTACAAATAATGGACGGCTTTTGATGCACCTTTTTTTTAATAACTAGAGTGATGCTCTCGGAACCCTTTTTTTGTGATACAGACGAAATCGCACGGATCAGATAATACGATAATAAATAATATAAATCATTATCGATAGTTTAGAGGACAGCACGGTACCCAGAATCGGAAGTTAAGATGCGTCGGTTGCCACGTATAATTTTTCCACTCTCTTTCAATTCCCCCTTCTCCCCACACCCGTCTCAACCCTACCGTCTGTCAATCTTAACTACAAGGCGGGAAGCCTCCGCATTACAGACTATATTTTTTTATTTTAATTTTTTCCCCAACTTGCTTTTAATAGGACTGCGGAATTCTGTAGATCAATGATTCGTAGCTTTCGAATAGTTTTCAAAGAGTAGTTTTCGTTCGTTATGTGGAAACATAATTAAGAGTTTCAGTGCTGTTTTCCGGTAGTTCAGTAATTCAAGCTTTTTTTTATTTCGTTTATCGAATTTTGAATTTCCTTTGTTCTTAGTTTGAATAAAATCTAACTGCAGATAATGATTGCGAATGTGATTCGAATTTTAAAATTGACATTGTTATTGTTTTGAATTTCATTGTCTGGAAGCCAATTAATTTTTAAGTCGGCTTTCGAATAAAACTTTTGTTTTCGTATAAAACAAGATGGCTATTTCAGACTAACATTAATCAGTATTGTGGGGTCTGTTTGAAGTCTGCGTGAAAATGGAAGACCAGACGGCCAAGGGGAGAAATAAAAAAAAAACTTTCGCAGCACATTGCACGTATAAGTACGATAATGTAGCAGTCATAGCGCGAAAATTATCCATTCAGAATGTAATTTAAAAGTAACAAAACTTTTTTGTTGTTAAATTTTTACTGATTACGTTTATCTTAAGATGGAGATTTAGATATCTTACACTAAAATTGACTAACAAAAAATCTATTACAATATTAAGAAAGCCTAATAACTCATTCACAGAACGACATCATCCCATAGAAATTTCAGTCATTTTCAAAAATTACTTTTCCAGACATTTTCGTAAAACTACGATTGTCTATACTCCCTGCAACATCCAAGACACATCCCCTACGTACCGCTGTACAAACTTACTACAGATAAGGGCCTCAAGTATCCCCCAAAAGGGGTAAGATACCTAGACTTTAGTGGAAGAAAAAATATTGCTAGAAAGAGACACCGATGTCTATCAGACACAAGAATAATGAGAGGGAAAGAGATAGCATGATTATGGTCGAAGTGCTTTTGATTTCGTGTGGAATGATCTGAATTGTAGGATGAAATTTTTAAATATAGTAGTGGTTTAAGAAAATTGTTTTTAAATTAAGTAGGTATTAGAATAAACTGAATGATAATTTTGGTTATTCTTAAATGACAACTTACAAAAGAACATCTGTAATGACTTTTTTTTGTAGTTTACCCTTTAGGTTAACCTCAAAAAATAATTGACTACATAACCACTCAACTGGGAACGTCACTATTCGCTAGATCACGAAACTGGGGACTTCGTTCGGAATCAATACCGTGTTTGAGCCCCTTTTTAGAAACATTTTATTCCAATAATTTTTAATTTTGATTTTAAATTAAACCTTATATTTTTCTAAATCTTTATTACTAAACGACGCTGTATTGCATTTTCAGCGAAAATATATCATCGCCGTAAAATATGAGACGATTAAAAAATGTAAACAAAACAAGTTTTAGAACTGTGCTCAATTTGGGCTCCTGTCAAAGACTTGGCAAAAGTAGACAAACCAATTTGGTTGCCGATCCCAGTTGAGTGGATAATGAAACATATTTCGTAGAGAACTAAAAAAAAAATAATGCATCTTATTTCACATGTACCTAAGCCGTTAAAAAAGCATCTAAAATATATTTAAACTACTTAAACAAGGTCAAAACATACAAAACGTGTTAAAACAATAGTAAACTTAGAAAAACCACTACAAAATGCTATTGTATATTTCTTTGTAAGGTCTAGTTCCCATGCTCGTTAGTATCGCATTACTATTGTGTGATGGACTCAGCTGGACTCTTTCTAAATCTTAACAGTAAGGAATCGTTTTCAAGTATAATCGCGAACAAATTACATTACTTTCATGCATTTTCAACGGGTTCTTACCACGATATTTAATTAATTCAGTTGTCTCGATATTTCAACGTTGTTGCAAACGTCATGATCACGAGAAGACTTGAAAAAAATGCATGAAAGTATTATAGAAAACCGCGAGTGTCTGAACAAATTACATTTATTAATTATTAGCATAATATGATACTGTACTGTAACAACCAATTACTGCCCACAGTTGGGCTCAGGTCTCGCCACCTCGTTTGCCCAATGCGAATTGAGGACTTCATATATTTTGAAGGTTTTTTTTTAGACATATTTTCCAATATTAAATTTTCCTCACGATGTATTCAAGGAAAGGAAGATAGTTACATGAATAAAGTTACATGTGATAAATCTCTTCAACGAATAAAATATGAGAGACAAGTATGCCTTTATTGAATTAATTACAGTTGTACAACATAGTATTTAAATGCTTGCTTGCAATGCTTTTTTTTTTTAGTTGGAGGAAATTACCGGATATGTGGGAGTTGAACCGCACTAAAACCTCCAACCGCTCACAACCCTGGGGGTTAGGGACGACGCGACGCGTTACGCCATCGGCACTCTTTCCCGTCGCGTCGCCCCCCCTCTAGATCCTAGAGGATAATTAATGTTAGCCAAACTCAAAATAAAGGACTTAGTCAATGAAAATTACATTAAAAAAAAAAATTGGACCGTTATCTCATTTGTTTCTCGCGAAAAAAATACTTCGCATTTCTTCCTTCTACAAGAAATACTTAGAATAATAATATAACAACTGCATTTATCTATAAATCGAGCTAGTTTCATAGACTGGATTATTGAACGAGGATATTTACATGATGATTACACGTGGAAAAAACTTGGAAACTCAGTGGAACGGAATATCTATCGGATGAATAAACATCATCTGACTTGGTCATTGCGAATGGTATCTATAGTTTAAGATACAGAGTTGAAAGTCGTTTGATGGTTAAACTTTGTTTTTTAATTGGATATCTGTTTTTTATTGTATAGTTAAAGAGTTGTGTAATATTTTCTTAGTTTTTCTGAGCAGGATTATAAAAAATATTGTAAGTTATTTCTTGATTAGAAAGTTAGGTAACTCCACTATGTTTTTCTAAAATACCTAAGGATTGCATTCAAAAACACCTACATTGTTTTTATGAAGGCATCTTAAATACATAATAAAATAGATTCCAATAACTAAATTATTCGAAAATGTTAACGATGCAGACTACTAATTATACACTATTATATCAAAAAAAGCTTCTGATTTCGAACAACAAATTTGTTGCTTCATTCAATTTTATGCCTACCGTCCTACAGTTTAAACTCAAAATTATATTGACACTTATTTAACAAAAATCATTGCAATGTAAGCCTTATGTATTAGACATTAAGCGTTAAATAGAACAGCAGTAAGGCGCTTTTAAAAAGATCTAAATCCGCAAAGATTCACGTGTGCGACTGTACTTAAGGTGCTCAGTTGAACTCGGCTCTGTGAACTTGATACATGACATTGTACGCCTTTTCACCTACGCGTCTTTTGTTCCTATGTCGCTTTAGTCAAAGTAACTGGTGCACTTGGAAGATAAACCGTTTGAGAAGATGTTTTATTTAAAACCTTTGGCAAGATATACTGTGCAAAGCGTTAGAAAATAGTTTCTTTATAAATTATTAAATTCTTAAAGTCGTAGGTAGCGGCTCTGACAATGTAGAGGTCCATGAGCGACGGTAACCGCTTACAATGGTGGCCCGTTGGCTCGTCTGCATATAAGATGATAAAAAATCTAGAAAATAGATAATGAACCATCACAGGCATGTGTTCAGTAGTAGATTTTAAATTTACAGTTTGTTATTAGAAATTAATATTTAGAGTTACAAACTAACCAGTTCCAACCCGAGACCTATACGGAAGGCAAGCACTTCAACCACGCTATCAAAATACCTACAATACAAATTTTATTTTAAGAAAACATATCGAAAAATCTCTTTTTGACTACCTTTAGTCTTAAATATTTCAACGGGCAACCACAAGCTAGTCCTTTCACTGTTCTTATGAACTCTTATAAAGCTAAAAGATAAATTAATGAACTAGAAAGTCAAAGAACAAAGAGAGCCCTTTCATAAAGTTAAAAGTAGATAAAATTAAACATCAGACTGCCTTCGGTGGTCACGCGCTCCCATACTTTAAAAGTATTAAGAAAAGTTGAGAGACTTTTCTTTGCCATCATTAGTCTGTTCCGTGTTTTACAGCAAATATAATAGGCTAAGATTATTTTATGAGAACTGAGAATGAATGGAGCAGATGATTTTTTATTCAACATAAAATATGTACTACAATTTTCATGCATTTCAAGAAGACACTCTTCTCGTGATCATGATGTTTGCAACAACGTTGAAATATCGAGACAACTCAATTAATTAAATATCGTGGTAAGAGCCCGTTGAAAATGCATGAAAGGATTATAGGAAACCGCGAGTGTCTGAATAAGTTTGTACTACAATTTTTGTTTTAAAACACAATATTCACCAATTTAAAAGCAAGAATCACTAGATTTTCACATTTTTTTCAGAAAAGTTTTCTCTTTTAATTAACAAAGTTCAATATTTATCAATCAAATATCATCCACCATGTCTAAGCGTTAGAAAATAGTCTCCTAAAATAAAAATTTGGACATCTAAAAAACGAACAAAAAAGACAATAAATTAATTTTAAAACTATGTTCATCTAAAATTTAAAAAGGTTTAAAGTATCCAGCTATCCACCATTTTTCTCGTAATTTAACATTTCGTGCGTCTCAACGCATTGGGGTGGCACTTGACCCGACCAACCCTTCCTCTTGTAAGATCAACATCGATTTTAAATACGACGTCGTGTAAACAATAGTTCGTTTTAGGGATACATTTTAAATATATTGGTTTTCTGGCTATTGTCTAGGTAAATGAGTTTTTTATGACTTCTTCAGTACAAATTTGAACAAACTCTTTTACATTTAAAGATTTTTTAAATACTAACTTTTAAGATCACATGTATATCAGTAAAGTGCTAGTCAAGACAAGGAAAAAGAGTCCAAACACGATGAATCTATCTTGTTTAGTACAGGAGTTTAGTTTTACTATGGCTTCATTCCGACTCCATCCATTACATTGTCACACGATAGTATACATAGGTATAGATACCATTTTTTTTCAGTTGGAGGAAATGGCATGTGGAGTTGAAACGCACTAAAACCTCCAACCGCTCACACTCAGCGTCCGAACCCCGGCTGAGGCCAGAACCCAGCACGGGGTTTAGAGGGACGGCGCGACGCGTTACGCGCTCGGCACTCTTTCCCGTCGTTCCGTCCCAGGTATAGATACCTAATAGATTTTTGCTCAATACGAAATTTCGTCAAATTCAACTCGCTAGGTTCCACCCGAACTTCCATAGGTACATAGTTACATCCAGTGTATAAATAAAAGCTATTAAAAAATAAGCCTCCCTTAGTTAACTATCGTCTTACCCCGACGTGACGCTAATGAATAATTAATGCACACAGCTTAGCTCCACTAATTACTGAATAAGGAATGCAATTACATCTAGTGTTTTGTTGGCTTGTTTTTACCTTATTAGTTGTGGTAAGGAGTTTATAGGAATAAGGATTTATGCAAAGTTTTGATTTCAACTGTGATTTATAAAAGAAAGTTTAAGTTCACCATGGTAATAGTTTATTTTTATGCATCTAGCTGAAGATTCAAAGATTCAAAACGAGCTGTGGTCCTCTTAAATCAGAAAAATAAGATTAAACAAGCCTGAAGAAAGTTCTTAATAGTACAACATACGCTTACGATCAGGGGGCCTGTTAGCTCCTTAGCCTAAACGACAAAAAAAAATAAGAAAGAGTAGGTCCTAGGTAGCGGGCTTAGAGTGTCCCTTGACTTTGCAGTCATACAACACAATTTTTTTTATTGCCCTGTAGGCAGACCAGCTAATCTGGCGCCGATCGTAAGCGATTACCGTTGCTCATGAACTTCTGCAAAGTCAAGAGACACTTTTGCTGCTACCTTTGACCTACATTAAATTACTTTTTTTCAAGACTCGTTTGAAGAAGGACACGTCATGGCGTTCGTTTATAGTAATACGGTGTGGTAGTAGGCTCAAATTTTTAGTTCAAAAGAAAGATGAAAATGAAATTCACCGTCACACTAGTTTTTTTATGCATCTAGATAAATGTTTAAAGGTTCAAGACAGGCGGTTCTGCTCAAGCAAAAAAAGATTGAACACGTCTTGGGGTCAGATATTTATTATTTTATTGTGGCGTAGAATATCATTAATTACCATAAAAATAAAAAAAACTTGAGAGGTGTCAAGGGACACCCGGATGAAACGAAGTTCCTTTCGATTAAAAGATATCTTACATATTTTTTTCTTAATTTTTTTTATGCGCGATAAGGAACGTGTTTTAAAAGATTTTGATCACAGCGCCATCTAGCGATAATCATCTAAAACAAAAAAAGTGTCGTGACAACATTTCGTAAGATTTTTTCCGTCTAGCCCCCTTTCACAACGCGCGATAAGGAACTTCGTTCCAATAATATAAATCACTGCCATGGTCATTCTATATTTTACCTGTCATTTTATATTTAGTGTTTCACTCCCGCGTTTTCCAGAATCAATGCGCAGCGGGAGACTTCGAAAATAATCCACTATTCTCTTATAAAGGGATGCGTGGGATAGTTCCATGCATTACGATTTTAACTTTACAAGTGATTAGAGTTTAAGATGGAGGTAAATTTAGGTATTCTTTGTGTTTTTTGAAAAGGATTTCGGTGAGTTTTTTTTTTCTTTCTTATTAGATAAGGTGTTTAAGTTATTTTTTGTAATATTAATATTTTGTTATATTTAAGATATTTAGATACTGTAGTAATAATTAAGTATAATTATGCCAAATTACTAAGATTCTAAAGTCAATATGTTGTATCAATTTTCAATATTATGTATAGATTTAACTTATTAACTAAAATAATTGTTAAGCCTCAGTTTTGTAACTTTATTTTATTAGACTTTACGTTTCGTTTGACAAAATAAACATTTGGTTTTTTCGACGAAAAATAAAAAAAAATGTATAAAGCACAAAAAAAACACGAAAAAATCTATTTTTTCTAATAGTCAAATAACAGTTCCAACTTTCCCGGAAAGCGCAGTTTTTCCATGCGAAAGCGGTCCAATGGCGTTAGGTTCGTTCCGGTGCGTGTGCGCATGTCACGCCTTGCCCGGAAGTGACGCCGGATGCCGAGATTGTGGCCCCAGCCCCTGATTCCTTCCGCTGGAGCCCAATGGTCTTTACCGTGGTGTAAGTTGGAGGCGGAATGAATTTTTAATTTAGATTTAGTAAATGATTATGCCAATTTTTCACGAAATGTTAAAAATTTGTATTTTTTGTTTCGATTTGAATGATTCTGGTGTCAGATGAAAGGTGATGGTCTTCATGGGATCCAAATTTTTTTTTTATGATCGAATACAAGTACTTTTCTGTGTTTAAAATGAAAATTTTTAACGGACAAAATTTACTTGTGTGTTTTTGCCTATTATTCCTGTTTGAATATTATTCCTCGCCAACAACTATGATTATATCAATCCTACAAAACGCTTTCGCTTACAACTTCGTCTGTGTCACAAGGTCGTCGCTCCCTGATCTTTAGCGGAACGATTGGCGGTATCCACGTATCCATTGAGTGCATGAATCATCAGATGATATATCGTTTGTAAATTAAATGATTTCTTTGGGAATCATTGGGACCCTTCGAGATCGTCGGAGCAGGAAATGCGACGGTTTCCTCTTCATTTAGACCATTTTTGGATGAGTTATTGGGTCTTATGAGTAATAGGACTTAGTTTCGACCTGGTGTTTAAATAGCTACCGGGTATTATCGGGTATTTGCCCACCTCTCACTCCCACCACTGTAATTCGGTGTTCAAATAGCTATGGCTTATCCTTTTTTAAGCGAGATTTGAGAAGAAGTCTATGTGGTAGGAATAATTGAGCGACGATGACCTCTTACCATCAGGCAGACCAATCTAGGAGACCAAAAACATTGTCTTACTAAATGAATGAATATAACTTTAGTGAATTTTGAATGCCTTTTGTCGTATTTTTTTATTGTAAATATATATTTTTTTAATGCGTACACGAGCCTACACGATACCTGATTAATTGTTAAAATTTGATAGTTCGGCACTAATTTAATGGATTGTTTTTATTCTATATAGGATGATTTGTTAGAGAGGGTACATATTGCAGGAGGGTGATGAGTACTCTGTTCTAATACGAAATATTACAAAAAATAAGTAAAATTACAATTTTTTTTTTTTTTTTTTTAATTTAAATTCGACAAAACTACCTCAAACATAAACAATTTCGGCTTAAAGAGTGTTGACTAATGACCTCTACTGATCTCGCGCACCCCACACCTCCGCCACACCCATCAGCTGTCGAAAATCATCATTTTGCAAGAATTTTAAATATTTTTAAGTTGCGATTACTAAGGCATTAAGCCATATTCTTTGGTAATAATATTTTTACTGGTCGTATATAACCATCAGCTACCATGACCCTCACTAGGAAATCACCCTGTATAAATCAAAGAAAATCGTAACGTTAAAATACTCAATAAAACTACCAAAACTTTATAATATAGTTCCTTCCTCCGATTCTTGAGTTTGCATTTTAATCTAAGAAAATTAGTAATTTAAAAACTAAGAAAAAAAAAACACAAGTACGTCACCACAATTACTCAACGAAACCAAAAGTTTTAAAGTACAGTTCCTTCCGGCTATTCTTGAGCTACATTGTAGCACCTGTGCTGTGTAGTACGGAGGTTCCCACGCCCGGCGGTCCCTTCTCACGCGTTCGCCTTACGCTTCCTTCCTGTCAACTTGTGAGTTGACGGGTCAAATGCAAACACCGGATAGTAATGAACTTTTGATAGCATATTGAACCAATTTTGTTGATCATTTTTTTCTTTGAGAGTGGGTAGTTTTGTCTAATCTGAATTTTATAATTTATTGTCTCTGTACTCTGATTATTCGTCTTTAGACTAGGGAACCGTGTGGAACATTTCGGAATCGAAAATCGAAGAATTATTATTAAAAAAAAAATTAAGAACATTTTTTAACCCAGTACTCTTTATATCATTTTTTTTTTTTTTTTTAATTCGTTTTTACAATTTTGACCTAAAACGAATGCCTCATTCCCACTTAGTGCAGTCAGTTATAAAATCAATAAATTAATCACTGATTTTTCACATTTTTTAAAGTTAAAGTTTTAAATTACTATTTAAATTTAGTTTTCATGGTCACAAAGTGTGTATTCGACCACAAGGGCAATGTAAGTGATACTGTAGGGTGATTATCGTTAGCTGCCCCATCGGCCTGGGAACGAGCCCTTCCTGTAAGGACTGTCAATACAAATCTTTTTTTGATTATTCTTTACGGAAGCCGTGGTGAATTTAGGAAGGCGATTCTTGGGAATCTTGTTAACTCATGAACTAAGTTTGAGAATGTGTTATGTTTTTAATATTGGTAGAGTATTTTCTGTACAAATTGAACTAGTGTTGTTTTTTTGCATTTTGTATTTTATTAACATATTACCATTGATCTAACGTTACTAGATATACTTACTATTACCAAAACACTGCAAAATAGTCGAAACAAATTGCCATATACATCAAGTGTTGTACAAAACGTTTTTAAGAGACTTCGATTTGAAACTAAGCTGTCTACTGTTGGTTCTCTTTCTTTTAAAGACAGCCTGACATTACAAAGGTCTATGACGGTTGTTATTTAAAAATAATGAGTACAAGATGGTCATTCAACTTCACCCCATAGACACATTATCCCAGGAACATTAGCTACCTCAAACACAGTATCAGAGTGTTTGCGCTCCCGTGGGAGCGCCCGTTTAAAACAATAGCTCTCCTCAAGGAACAATGGGACATCGCTAAGAAAATTATACAGCATTGTTTTCATGCGGTTTCGTTCGAGTTTGTACACTGATTTTATGAATTGTTTGTTTTAAGTAAACGTTGTAGAATTTTGTTTTTATTGCTGTTATGAAGAAGGATAATGGTGGTTGATTTTTAATAGTTTTGTTTGTAGTTTTCAAAAGTTTCTGACTCTGATGGCCCATCATTAATGGAAGTAAAACTCATCAGAATAGGTATAATTGAAATGTCATCGCACTGCATAAACCCCATAGAGATTTATAGCATATCTACTTATCTAGGACTAACTTAAAAGTCTCGTGTTATTTCAACTTAAAATAAGTCCATCACTTTTTGGGTTATAAAACAAAAAAAAATCCAACCAATATCTTAAAAAATCAAAATGGATTTGTGCAAAATCTAATTGTCTTTCTAATCTATAATAATAATAATAAAGTATCACGTAATTTTATTCGTTTATTTTCGTTATTTCTTTAGTTTTATTTCAACTAATTATAATATAACGGTAAGCCAAGCTGTCGTGCGGTACCGGTCTCTACCATCTGTTACGATGGCTTTGTTTATAAGAAACCGTATTGTTTTACTGTTTTTTGTTGCTTTCCGATTCTGTGGCTAATATTATTAGACAGCGTGTGTATTGATGACTTTTAAAAGATCATTTGTTGAACGTAGTTTAAAGTATTTAATAAAATCGGTTTAAGTCTCAAAAATATAACATTAATAAAGTATTGTCTACATCGACGAGCCAACGTTTACAAGTTTTTATTAAATTGCACTGGATGTAACTATATAAGTTCGAGTGGAATCTTGTGAGTCGAATTCGACAAACTTGCCGTTTTCCGATTAAGCTGACATTTTGCAAGAAGATTTTTAAAAACTAGGAAATCATTTTATTATAACCCGGCAGATAGCGCTTACTTTTGTAATTCAATAATTTAAGTAATTTTGTTCACTAAATCGTATTTATTAATTTATAATGTAATTGTATAAGGAAAATGAATAGCTTAATTTTAATTATTAGATAGCGTCTGCTAGTAAATTAAAGAGGGTTGTAAGAAATGAATTAAAACCAATGATTCCAAGATATCTGTTACATGCCATGTGTAGAATGCGTTAGCATTAGAAGTGATTCAGCAAATACTAGTCCTTGTTCAATAGAACCTTAACGGTTTTGTGTTTGGGTTCAAATTCGATTGTCAGTTTGTTGTAAAATAAGTTTTGTTTAAGACATTGTTTGTGGTTCAATGTGCTTTAATTTCACGGTTTTTTTTCGACGTTGTTTTATTTGGTGTAGTTGTAATGTTTTATTTAATCATAATTACATATTCATATCAATTGTTTTAACCAGATTTCTTTTGGATTTCTTCAATCTGTGATTTACAACTGTAATACAAAATTAGTTCGCAAAATGTGTTGGTAAGCGCATAACTCAACAACGACAGGATCAATTTGGACAATTTTTTTAAATTTGAATTAAGTTGAAGTTCAAGGAGTAAAAATCAAGTAATTAAGGGGAGAAAACGGTATAATCTCAGTCGCTGCATAGGGTTAATGCAGACGACATTGCGGGTGGCGAATAAGATTACTTTTAAGAAACCAAATACCTATTACGAAAATAAGTAAGAAGTAGCAAGCCGATCCCTATACTTATTCAATCTATCATAGCTCCTAAAGGAACCACGAAATTTAAATTCGGAAGTCTTGAGTTGATTGGTTTGCTTTTTGTAGCGCACTTCCGGGTTCCAAAATTGTCACGCCTCACCAGAGTTCGGTCACGTGCAACATTCGATGCATTCGACTTTATTGGCGTTGTTTTAAAATCGATTTTTTAATTTAACAAAAAAAACGATTTTTATATTTGAAAAGAACTTTCGATGTCTTCAAATTTTGTGAACTTTATTGTGTTGAAATAAGATTGATTTTCGTTTGTTTTTAGCTGTCAATTTGATGATCTTAGAAATTGAAATTTGGTATCTAATATGAGTATTAGGCCGTATGTCTTCCGGTGTTTTTTATAAGGACGCGTGCACACTTAATTGCTTCATTTGTAGCTGTAATGTGTTGTGGATGGTTTTATGCGTTCTGCTCGAATGAGGAGTTTGTTAAACTAATGATTAATGTTTTGTTTCGATGATGGAGTTTTTAATGATTGTAGTGTTTATTATTTAATATACCTTTCAAATATAGTAAGGAAGCAAATGTGTATGAAAAAATTATAGAGGTAATGTCAAGTTTGCAACGTTGTAGGAATAATCTATTAAATCGGTTTTGAAACTTTTTTTTCTAATAGGATACTATGTTATTTCAGAATGTCAAAGGCATAGTTTTAAACTTAAATACCGATAATACAGTTCTTGACAGTTTTGTCCTTTCTATTTCAAAATTTTAGTAGCCCCAGATTTACATACACCTTATATAATATTAAACTTGTACCTATATTTATATCAAATATTCAAACGCATCAAAAAACAAACACGAATCGCCGTCAGCAAAACAAAACTAACCAATTAAATATCGTCATTTCACTAAACGAATTATATCGAATTTAAATCCAACGTTTAAACAAACAACGTTCGACGGTGTTTCGAATTTGAAAATTTGTTGGAGCCTACGGAAAACCAATACGGGGTATGTACACTGTAAAACTACGCATGGGCTAAGCTAACACACATACACATACATACACACACATACACAGTCCTATAGTGCAAATGTACTGGTCGAAAGTCCACCCGCCGGGGATGGGTGTGGGGGCAAAGATGCGTTTTTGTGCACTATATTTATGGAATATAAGTGCGTAACTTCGATCAAATATACTAGGTACATTATTAGATTCAAAATGGCAACTATAAATTACTAAAATCAAAAATTAGTAGACTTATGACGTCATTGGGTTTGCAAAATACTCGTATTAGTGTGATATGCAAGATATACATTTGTTTAAGGTTTAAATTATTGAAGACTTTTAGACGTTTAGTAACTTGATGTTTAGTGATTCGGAGACATTATTTTGCACTGTTATCAATACAGTCTATGTTCGAGCATAAAACCTCTTTCGTGTTTGAATAAAAAAATTACAAATGTCAAATATTTTTAGCGCCACAAATGATTATTGTAAAACAATTCGCATGTTGTTTATTTCTTCGGTTTTTCTTCAGTGTATCTAGTAATATTAGATCGATGTGCATATCCGGTAAAGTCCTTAATTCGGAGGCTTTTGGTCTCAATTAGTGTCCGTTATGTCTGCAGAGTTGTGCCAGAAGGGGTGTGTGTGAGGACCATAATTGGACATTTTTGTTCGTCCGAATGACGTTCCATTTGCACAGTAAAATATTGCTTTCGAAGTGATCTAGCAGTAAATAGATGGGTAATTGAAGCTTGATATTGTTGTTGAGAATAGTTGTTTATAGTTTTTTGTTTTGATCTAGAATTGTTTAACAATTTGTTCGTAAATATGAAAGTACGGTTTTGTTTTTTCTATTATCTTATTGATGTTTCTGATAGAACGACAGATCATCAGCTGAATTGGAAAGTGCTTTATCAGAACTCCGTTGTGTCGTGTAGAAAATAGAGAATATCTAAAACATCACACTCATAAAATAAATTCAATATCTTATAAAACATTTTATTTTTCAATTCACGCGTTAATAAAAAAAAAGCAGTTTCGGCGGCTTCACAGCTCTTAAAAATAAACGACTTGTTATATTTAGTGACAGCAGCAGACGAGCTTTCCTCTGTGAGTTATCTACACCTGATTGGCGATGCTCACGGCCCGGTTAACACTTCTTTCAGCGCTCGAAGCCGACGGAATGGAAAGCTACATAAAAGGCCTGTTACTTCGTTGCCAAGGAAAAAAGTAAAAATGGCGCGAAAACCGCTCGACCGGCGGGAATTCGGCGTCACCGTAATGTTATGAAACATGGGTGGACATGGTTAAGACCTTATTATTTCTTTTTAGTAGTTAATTAATATAATTCCACCTTTCAAGTTTATTATACTTTTGTACTAAAGAAGAAACAAAAAGTAGACTCATATTTTATTGATATTCCGAAATTAAAATACTTGAAGCTAGCTAGTACGAGTATTACATATATTCCAATAAGGTGGTCTCTCTAATTCTATTAAAACGACTTACTCATACTTGCATGAACTTTTTCCGTATTAAAAGGCAACTTTTGACATAGACAAGTTATGACTAAGACACTAAAGAAGCATTACTATTTAATATTAAATGAAATACATTGGAACAATTCAACTAGGCGCGATAATACGGAAGTGTGGTTAACCTCAAACCACGCGAATAAGTTGACCGCAGCCTCCTATAAAATTTATTGTGATTAATCCTTACACATGTATATCTATGGCGGACAGTAGTTCCGTACACGGCGTGTACAAAGCGATGCCGGCCTGTCCACAGCTCTTACTGGGAACACGAATTTTCACTCACACATACAAACCTCTAGTTTTACCGTACACTGGTGCTGTATAAAATTTATGGTGCACACTTTTGCAGTCTGAGGGGGGACCTGGTCAACCATTACGAGCCGAGATTTATAACCTCTCCGTTCGCGCCAACTTCGGACATTTGCGTTTGACGTTTCTGTTTATGATTCGATTTTTTTAAATAACGTTCCAATTTCGATTGTTTTTTGTTTTTAAAAGTTAAGATCTTTAAATCCGATGACGTTACTATTTGAAATTCGTTTTTTTAAATAACGTTCCAATTTGAATTTTGTTCTTAAATAACACGGTACGTTTCAATTTTAAGTTAATTTTGAATCGAATTTTATAGGCGAAGGAATAATGCGAGTGGGTGGGAAGGGGTCAGCCGGGTTGTTTGTCTATCGCTTTCCCATTCACGGGGTGAATTTTCCGAAGCCCATTGCGCTTCCTCCCCACGCCCCCGAGGCATCCGCACCGTATTTTTATTAACGGAATTATGGCGTCTGAATGAGTAGAGCCTACTTATATTGATTAGAGCTGCAGTTCCGCGTGCAGTTTGTATGCAAGAAGAAAATTTCATTCGTTATTTATGATTGGAATGTTTTATGTAGGTTCTAAAGGTTGAAGTGCTTGGTATATTCTGTCTACTATATTAAATACATACTTCAGAGAATTGTGTTTATCTTCCTTATATTCAATCATTGCTTGTTTAGATCAGACGGATTTACCATCGCTTTCTGATTGAAATTCTGACAACAATACCATACCATAATAAGAACATAGTAAAGAATTGTACACGCAAATTACTAACCTTTCTATTTTAAAAAAGTAATGCTCTACCATCCTTGAAAATTCGAAAAACAATGAAATTGAGTTCAATTTTCGAACATTCGAAATTTCACGTATAGGTACAGATAATGTAGGCGGCGCCCAACGAAGGCTGTGATCAGAAACTCATAACGGACACGTCATGTCTTATCGGCGGGAAAGTTGCATGTTGGGCTGTTCAAGGAGCGAACGTGTGCTGTTTTGAATTTGGAACATTCGTTTTTTTTTTTAATTTTAAGAAGAATAGGTAAGGCTGTAGTGTAGGTTAAGAATAAGGTTGTAATCGATTAGTTTTGAAAAGAAAAATAATAATATTGATGATAGAATAGTGTTTTTTGTTTGTTTTATGTTTTGGAGTGTTAATATAGGTAAAAATTATGAAACTTTTTATATCTAAGCTATAAATGTAAATGAATTTTTAGTAAACAACCGTTAAAATAGTCTTCAAGCTGTAAAACGTAAATTCATAGTATTTTATGTAATATTATTATATTGAACTTAACCTTTAAAAAATAGTATGATAGAATCGAAACACGTGTCATGTAAAAAAGTGCAATGATTTCCCTCCATGGTACGATTTTCTTTTTTTTGAAGCCAGCCTCATGGCCCGACAATGAAATCCGCGATGAATGCACGTCGATAAGAACTCGGCATTCGGCATTCCAAATACTCTTGATTAATGTTCGATTGTTAAATCGATATTAGGTTTCAATTCAATTCGTGATCGATTTTTTACTCTGTTTCGATTTTTACTTTAGCGGAAGATTGCGTAGTTAGTAAAAATTTTATCCTATTTTCGTATCACGTTATAGTTCGCATTTGGCAAAACTCCGAGTTTCCTAAACCATAGAACGAAAATGTTAAAAAAGGCGGGAACGAAAAAGTTTCTTATACGTCAACAGATGTCGTCACGTCGAGATAATTCGTTTCGAAAGCTCCATTAATACACAGATAGGTCCAGCCTAGCCTATGTAAAAGTCCGACAGTTTTTCAACCCTCCCTCATAGGGGAAACTTTTGAATATTTCAACAGTGTGACATTTCAGCTGTGTCTATGATACCTATTTTCGCTCTACAATGTTGGTAGTAAAATTTGAGATACGCTAATTTTATTGTTACGTTGGTACTACGGAAATTTATCTATGATTTCTTGAGAGACTGTTGGTACTTACGCCTCGATAAATTAAACTAAAATTACACTTTAATGTCGATACAATACATTTGAGGTATTTCATTTTCAATAATATTTTGTTATTACATTATTACCTGTATTTCTTTATATCTTTATCAGTCTTTTTATTTTAAAACTACGTCTAACTCCTCATCACACATAACAATCAAAAATACGACTTTGCTACATAACAAATAGGCTTTAGAATTTATAATGGCACAGCCGTCAGGGAAGCACCGTTGCGTCTGATTATTTGAAAATTCATGCGACGTCCACCCCTGTCGGGCCGCAGGAATACGTTTGACCAGTTTTATACAGATATGTACCGGGTACATAGTATGTTATGTGATTCTATGTATTGCTTTTTTGAGGTTAGTTTTAGGAATTTTTGGCTTAAGAATAAGTGATGACCATAAAATAACAAAGGGAAAAAGATCTATTAAAATAGTAGTAGTAGTAGGCCAATTAAACACAACTTTGAAATTATAGTAAATAAATAGTACAATTCTTCAGTTTTCAAGTAAACTAAAAGTAGGTAGGTAAGTCAAATAATTTAGCTTGGAATTTTAATAAATTTAAATTATAATAGTGGTGGATTTCAACATTACTAGTAAATTCAATTATTTTAAAAGACACTTATTTATTCTTAAATAACTAACACTTACCATTAATATGATTTTAAAACCACTTCAGAAAGAAACAAGGCTCTGGCCTCTAGTTTAGATCTGAAACAAGAAAAAAACACATATAAAAAAACATTTTAAATTAAATAAATTAAAACTAGTCCTATAACATGTAGAAGTAGCTAACCAATATAAGTAAAACGACCAGTCTATCTTGTTTAGTTCCTTTGTCTACCTTCCGACTCAATCATCAGATAAACTTCATCCCATCATATTATTGTATTGTCATGTGATATTGATGATTGAAGTTAGTTATTTTATATATTCTTTAGCGTCTATGCCTTTCTTGTTTTTAATTCATTTTTTTAGCATGATTCGAATTATTTTTAACTTGTTCTTTGTATGCATATTTGTGAGAACTTGTGATTAGCCATAAGTCACTATGTACTTCTAACTACATTTGTACCTAGCTGTAAGTTTTCCTAAAAATGTAAAATAAAATAACTCGCGAGATTCCACCCTAACTAAAATTATAAAAACACTTACAAAAAGCCTTATAAAAATTAATCTAGGATGTTTTCTTATTAACCGTTTGCCTGAGTTATCGATCCGTTCCCATCACTAGGTATCGATTCGCATCAATAGGGGCGGCCACGTGTGAGACCACCCGGGCTCGGCGCGTGCTGGTTATTACTACCGGTTCTTTTTTTTTGTTTTTTAAAAAAGAACGGATTCCCTTTTTAAGGCTGTTAATTTCATAGACAATGCTGTAATAGAATTTGTAGTTTTGTTTATTGCCAGACAGATAAAAGAGTTTACGACCCACCTAATGGTAAGCGGTCAAGTAAATGAAAATTTCTATTTATTTAGAGAGGCCGAGAGGGCTCCCCATTTAAGAGATTCTTATGAGAATTCGTACATTTACTTTTGAAATTCATGAGTACCCTGACAAATCTACTGCTATTTTTTGTTAGTCTATGAAAACAACAAAAGAAGCCGATTGGACTTGTATAGTGCTTCTCCAAAACCTACTGATGAAAGTCGTGCCCATAAATTTCTCTCAAATCTTTTATAAAGGCAGACTAAAGAGCGTTCATGACCAGGTGTCGTCATTCGGCACATTAAGTGGTTAATTGTCAGTTTTGTTAGCTCCTCGAGAACCGGAAGTAATTTGTAGCCTCTTTTCAAACATGATTTACCTATTTACATTTACGTAGGTACGTTGTTATATTTGGGTGATAACAATGCTTGTGAAATGCAAAGAAAATTACACCTAATTAATGAAGTACTTAGAATATCAAATTTAATATATTAAATTATTTTTTAAACTTACGTCTTGTAGGAATGTTTATAGTAACAACAGTTCTAAACGGTTTCTTTTTTAAATCAATGAAAAAAAAATCCTACGTATTTTCTCAACTTTAAACTGTTTTATAATGCAGTGATACTTACAGTACTGATATGTCAAATTATTACAATTTTCTACAAACATTATTTTTCATAAGTGTATTGCTATTGCTACACTTTTCATATTACATAAACCATTTTTGAACACATCTTAACACATTGATCTACTTACAGATGTTTTCTTAATCGATTCGACGAAATCGATACTAAACGATTCACAATAGCGATGCGTGCTTCATTACCTGTATTGCGGATAAACAGTTGCACAAATCGAATGAAAAAAATCGATTTTTTGCGCAGATGTTTTCGTATCGATTTCTTATACGAGTCTGTGTTTTTGCTTGTTTGTGGTTTTTGTTTGTTGATTTAAAGTGTAATTTAAAGTCAATCTTATTTTTGGGATTATAACAAATATTACTTAGAATTTTTACGAGATTATTTAAGAATACCTTTTACATTTTTTTTTCTGATATTGCGAGCTTATTATTTGCAGTTGCAGTATTGACCATAAACTAAATCTCAGTGACCACATCTTATTTTTTTTTGTAATTATTTTTAAGTTGAATTTAATTGTAATTGTAGCTGTGGATTTTTGTTAAATAAATAAATAAATAAATACCAAAAATAGAGCATTAACTACGGAAGAATCAAATTAATATTTATTCGCGTCATGCGGGCGTTTGCACCAATTTGAAGGAGCAATTCTTAGAGCCCCTCAGAGCACAATGGACCCACGAAATTGGTCTACTTCGGTACAAATTACCAGTATAACACGTCCCGCATTGCCCCCTGCTGGTAAAACACCGCTTTTTGCAGACAAACCAAGGAACGGAAGTTGAGAATAAATGTCAATCATAATTGACCCAATAAACTTTGAAAGAAATTTTAAATACAAGCTTTTAAGATCCTGAATATCATGTATCAGTAGAACTAGCCAAGACAAGTAAAATGGGCCCAAACACGACAGGTCAATCTAATTTAGTACAAGACTTCCTATGACCTTCCGAATCCATTATCAGATCAGCGCAATTTTGTCATATAATTGCATCACGCGATATACATCTGCATGCAAAATGTCAGCTCAATCGGATACCGAAAAGTTTGTCAAATTTAGCTTGCAAGATTCCACCCGAACTTACATAATTACATCCAAACATGTTGAACCGCAACTCGCAACCCTATCTGTCATAATATCAAAGTAAGGAGTAGTTCACACGCCCTCTTGTAAGACGTTGTGACGTCAGCGGAAGTGACGTCACAACGTCTTGAATGGGGAACGCACACAGGCGTGTTGTTACGGAATTTTAAGATAAGAAATACTGTTAATGTGATATTTAAGTGCAAAAGTAAGAAAAAATCGTAATATTACATTTGTTACAAATTTCTCGCCACACTAAATTCCTTTTACAATATCAGGGCCCATGTTCCAAACGTTCATTGTGGAAGATTTCTCTATTGTATGTTTATATTGAGACTAGCTACACCACATAACTTCGTCGCCATCCTGTACAAACCCATTACTGCCCACTGTTGGGCTCAGGACTCCTCAGAAGAGGGATTAGGCATAGTCCACCACGCTTGCCCATTGCGGATTGGGGACTTCACATATCTTCAAAGGATTTTTAGAATCCTTTTCCGACCTGCAGGTTTCCTAACGATGTTTTCCTTCACCGTTTTTAGCCAGAAATAATCCGTCGCCATCACCCAGAAATATTTTTTCAAATTGGCCCAGTGGTTTTTGAGATTAGGGCGTTCAAATAAACAAACTCTTAGTATAGATGTTGTATTGTACATTTATATTGAGATTGACGGTCGCTGAGTCTAGTTTAGCCAACATCGTTTGAGCCGACATCTGACTAATTGAAAGACGTCCGTCATTGCACAGGAAGTTATTAAACGTTTTAGTACTTTTTACTAACTGTCTCACTTGACCGCTTACAAAAACTACGTCATTTCCGAATATTAACGATAGGGCATTGGACTTTGCCAAAACGAAACACGAAAGTGTTATAGAAAAATGACCCTTATTGAGTAGGCTTTAGGGTTGTTGGTTTATGTTTTGTATCGGTATGGGGTCCTAGGCAGGTGTGAGACCAGATGTCTTGTACAAATTGGTGTGCCATAAGGTACGTGAACACCCCCTTACCTTTGTTGGCTTGGCGTGTGCCAAGTTTTAATTTTATGCTTGATTACGATGCGATGCTGGGGGACTAATTAATGGTTACGTTGCGGACTTTTCGATTGTTGCAGTGGATTTGAGAATGCTATGGCCACTGGAAAGTAGTTGTATTTTTTGAAAGTGGATTCTTTGAAAAATGTATGATATCGCTTTGTTTTTCTTGATTGAAATAATAAACTGAATACTAAAAAAAAAATTGTTGTAGTGTTAAAAACATGAGACACTAAACTAAACTAACATCAATCAAAAACACCAAAATAATTTTCAAAAATTTTTAGAGTCAAAATCAACAGAACATTAATAAAATTCATAGATCAGGTAATGAGTACGGAACGGAAACGATGACCGTCACGTTAATTACACCGGAAGTCGTAGTCATTGCTCCCCGGCGGGATAATGGCGACTACGCCTAGGTGCGTTACCGAAATAACGTGTAAAAATGTGTTAATTAGGTTTTACTATAATTAATATGGTGTGGCTAATTAATTACAAAGTATTGTACAATATTAGTTATTGTTATCAATCTAATTTATTTTTTCTTTTGTTGACCAACTTTCAAATAATCCAATCTTTCTTATTAAGTTAATAGTCCATGTGTGCAAAATTTTCACGGCTGTTTGAATGAATGAATGAATGAATGAATACACTTTATTGCATACAAAAAAAACAGAAAATAACACGTACAGAAAATAAAGCAAAAAATACATGCAATGGGCTGTTTGCTTCTTAAATAAACAAAACAAAAACTAGAAATCCCTTCATCGTAGCCGTTAACGCCTGATTGGGTCACAATTGTGAAACTTATATGTTTGTGGAAATCTAGTAAAGAATAAAAACTTGAGAAGTGACATGGGACACCCGAATAGTACGAAGTTCATTGTGTTCACAAAAAAATTGTAAAAACATGAAACATGACTGCTCTTCTATATAGCATGCAAATAAGTACCAAAAAGTTTATGTTCTGAACAACTAAATACAATCAAAATTCTCTTCAACTCGCAAAGTTCCACCCAAACATAGTTACACCCAGTTAAATAAAAGCTCATTTCTCCTCACAGTGTAGTTTTTAAAAAGGCAAGGTGCAAATAGAAAGTACAATACCGAGCACGCGACTTGAGTCAAGGTGTACCAACCCTTCAATTATTATTACTAACAGTACAGTTTTTACGTCATATGTAGCTGGTAGGGTCAATTATTGATATGGTTGTAAAAAAGTCGGAAAATGCGGAGAAAATATACTAAAGCTGTCAAAGTCAAATCATTTATTTCAAATTAGATGTGAAGACACATACATTTTGAAAGTCAAAACAAAAAGGTACTACCACTAGTTCGCTAAAATTACGCCTCTGTCCTGAGAAGAACCGCCGCAAGAAAATTAGCGGGCATTTATTTTTGGAATATTAATTTAATGAATAGTTAACCTATTGGCTTCATAGATTTATACTTAAATTTATCATTGTTTTATAGCGACCATAATTAATTTTATTTTATTATTTAATGTTCCAGATTATACATATTATTTCTTGATACATTTATCAATATTACTACTGCAAGTAATTTCCTAAAAAAATAGTGTTTTATCAGTCATAATTTTAGAAAAATACCTCAAACTCATCATCCAACCCAATCTAGTAACTCATTTTCGAAAGTCGGTCAAAAATATGAATGTACCGACATATGTTATAAGATGTGCAAATCACAATAGGTGATGTGTTTCGCAAAGCTGCGTATCACATCTGCGGACCGCGTGGATCAGCCATATTTAATTTTGTCTATGGTCTATTGACAAATTTAAAAAGTTTTTGTAGTTCTTTATTTTTATTAATTATTGAAATGATTTTTTTGTATATTTATTTCTTGAGTAGTTGTCGGAGATGATTTTAAGGTTATTTGTAGTAGGTACAATGATATTTTTGTAATTTAGGTTTTGTGGTAGGAATGGTAGATTTGGTAAATTTTTAATTTATTTACGTCTACCTAATCCCGTCTACCTAATTACGTCTACCTATCTAATTAAAATAAAAAACCGAATTTTAAGAGGTCGGTCACTACTTATAACAGAATTAAAAAAATTATAAGCATAAATATTTTCCAACATGGCGTCCAAAAATATTGACATCACTCAAAAATCCAAATTCAAAATCCAAAGTTCCGATTATCAAACCTCTCGACATAACCGTTCGACAGTTTATCGATCGCGATGCACCCCTGGTTCGGATCTTAGTACAAGCGCAGCTGCTCACGCGCAGGGTCAAAGGTGGTAAGTGAGGGGTAAGCAACTATTGTACTTCACGGTGGGCGCTGAGTGCGTTGTCTGCAGGATTACCCGCCATTTTGGATCGATATCCGCTTATTATTATTTTGCGTTAGCCAGTAGTAGTGATAGATTATGCTCTTATGTTTTATTGTGTCTATATTGTGTTAAATTTGTAATTTAATGATCTTTAAGAGACCATAAGCAAAAAGTCATCATCCGTCAGCAGCCATCCAATTAAAGAAATCATAAAGTCCAAAAAGTGAAATTTGAGAGAAGATTTCAATTGAAATAATAGCAACATCGAACCCGGAAATAATGGATTAGTAATTTCGAGTATTCATTCGTTTGTTAAATGTCATAAATACTCTTAAAAAACCCTCAACAAAAACGAAAAGTCATTAAAAAGACACTTTTTACTGATACTAAAACCCTCTGTACATAAAGCAAGATGGTAGCCACTGAAACAATCGTTATCCATTACTTTTTATGTTTAAAGGACAATACGGAAATATCAAACAAAGTACACCTGGTAGAGAGGCGCCACTGCGCTCACAGCCATGAAGACATTCGATACGCCCACAAAACACATTAAATCGTCCGATCAAACAACATGTGCATAGATTTTTATCTTTTTAACACGTGCCTTGATTCGTACAAAAGAAAATCGGTCTTATTTCCAAGACGCGTAAGTCGAAATACATTTGAAAGTTAAACGCTTCGTTGTCTCTATAAATTTCTTCGCGCTTCTTGAAGAGCTCTGAATATGCACCTTCGTGTTCTTATTTTACAGTTCAAAATCTTTTAAGGAGTTCATTTTACATGTGTTTGAACGTAAGGTGCGATACCCAGTGAGCCGATTGTCGGTGTCTCGGCAATTTCTTAAGGCATCTTGCTTCGGGAACTTGAATCTTATTGCTAAGACTTAAGCGTTATTATTACGGCAAACCTTGTTCCTTTCAAGACACAAAAAATTCTTTGCCGTCGCTTCAAAGAAATTGTGAATGGGACCACCTTTGAATTGTAAGGAAGGTGTATTTCTCAACAGCAAGGTTAACTTTGTTACAATGAATTTATGAATGAACGTATCGTAGACACGTGGTTTGTTTTAAAAGCAATTACAATATGCGATATTAATAATAATTCGCCTCAAATAATCCCGTAACAATAAGTAGAAAATACAAAACAAGCAACCATTACATTCTCGGTTAGGGGACTCTTAGAACATGTGCGCACGCGTCGCTCGACAATCATAGTAATAATAACTAAAAAAATAATAATAAATCCGGGTGAGGAATAAAGAAAATCACCCCTGGTAGTGCCTTTATCTTGCAGAATGTTAAAGATAATAGGGGTGGTCCCCTAAATGCGCGCGCGCACCTTTAGCGGGGGTTGTCGTGATAGGGCGCCGGCGTCGCTTTAAATGTGACGTATGACGCTTCAAGTTTATTCCGAATTTGAAGTGACGCTTCTTTTAAATTTCGAATTTGATTTTTTCGAAAAGAGGTTTTATTTGTTGTAGTAATTTGTTTTCAATTTTATGTTTTAGAGAACGATTTGAAGGTATTTTTTAGGGTCTCTCAAGAATAATAATTACCTAGGTAAGGTACGATTTTCAAGTTATAGCATTATTCTGAATTGTTCAATTTTAGAAATTTGTCTATTACCACGAACATTTAATCGAACACAAAAAAAATATTTTATCTATTGTAATCAAACTTAACTTCGGTAAAGGAAACCTTCACAATAAAAGTGAGCAAAAAATTAAATATCAAGATGACCTACTTCAATATTTGCACCTTTCGACATAGAAAGAGTTCTATTATGTTCCGCACCTTGTACGACATATGGACCCGCATGGCTTGATACGATTTTTTGCTTATGCCAATCTAATATGCCGAAAGAAACGGGACAGAAATAAATAATAATAATTTAAAGTCTGGCTGTATATTTCATTCACCTTTGCATCTTCAAAACAAGATAAAAAAATTGTATTCCTTTGCCCATGAACTGGCATAAAAGTAAAAAGAACCATGAAAAAAGAATAAAATTTGAAATTTACGAGCACACTGGCCAGTAATTAAGAAAGTTTTCTTTGTAGGAAAGAGTTTTAATCACAAAAGGTTTTTAAACTTTGCTTTTTGTTTTTATTTGGTGGTCACGTAAAAGACGTTGCTAAATATTTGTTGTCTTGCCACAAAAGGTTCTTTTCAAAAAATTACGTCTTTGTATGAATTTCCCTTAATATATTACCACTTAATTAAAAAACCACTTTTACCAATAACACTAACCTCTCTAAAGCAAAAATCAAAGGAACAAAAATTGTGATTAAAATTCTGTATTCGTTTTGTGTGTCGCGTACACGACGTTGGAAGCAATCAAAGATAAACAAAGCCTATCTTTTTTTATCGTTTTTTTCGGTTTTCGCGATCCCTGTTCTATTTCGTTGATAACTCGGTAATTGGCTTTCGATTTCGTATCGTACTGCGGTCTGTTTGTAAATTTAAACATGGATTGTTGAAAATGTTTCGCAGTTTTATGAAGATCGATGAATCAAAATGGCGGATAGAAGAAGTCTTTCGTTCTTCTTTTGTTTTTTTTTTCATTAGATAGTTTAAAACAAAATTGATTGCCGATGTCTATCTGTTTGTATGTATGCTTAAATCTCTAATAGATAATCAAGAGGAAGGTTTTTGATGCGATATCGTTATTAATCCCTTTTTTCTTCCCCTAACTTTGTGACGCAGACAAAGTAGCTGGTCAACTAGTATTTAATACACTAACATCTATGAAATAACAACTAAGTACCACCAGTAAAACTAGAAGACACAATCTCTTTCTATAAGACCTAATAATGTTGTCGAATAGCACAATACATGCAAATATTAATAAACGGTTTTATACTATTAAAAAGCTCTTAAATGTCTATTTAGGGTTACGCCAAATGTCACGGTGCGGGCCGGGTGCTACCAGCAAGACAAACAGATGGCTCATGGTGTTATTGAAGTTAAACTATCTTCACGCTTTAATAGTAGAGCTGGGAAACCAAAATTGGTAAATAGTAGTCAAAACGATGTGGTGTTAGTGCATACCTACTGAAAGACTTTATTCCCCGTCTCATATTATTATTTGAAATATTGAATTGAAATATTAAGCTTTTTTTTTCAGTTGGAGGAAATTACCGGGGTATGTGGGAGTTGAACCTCACTAAAACCTCCTACCGCTCACACTCAGCGTCCGAACCCCGGCTGAGGCCAGAACCCAGCACGGGGTTTAGAGGGACGGTGCGACGCGTTACGCGCTTGCCATTCTTTCCCGTCGCGTCGTCCCCGAAATATGAAGCTTACATAGATCTCGTTGGTATATTATATTTTTTTATTTAAAAAAAGATTCTGAAAAGCTACTCAAATAATATAATCATGCTCCACAGATCGAGTATTGAACTTTGACATACACTGATGAGCACACTATTTCATCTGCGTCACACAACAAACTTAGTTATCTACTAATTTAGAAATGAAACAAAATTTTCTACGACATTTTTCGCCCAAAAATTGATTTTAAAATATCTCACAAGAAAATCATGACTGCCAAATGTTACCCAAAGATTACTATTTGACAAACATTAATTTTGGTTGATTCCTCGTTAATTACTAAAGATACTAATACAAATAACATTAAATCGCAAAGAGATCAAACGGTGATTAGATGTTAATTGTCAACATGTAGTTACGTACTAAAGTGTACCCCGCAGTAAAATAATAATTTAAATCACGTCTCCCCTTTCAATTAAACTGCATACATACGTTATGTTGTTGTACAAGTTATAAGAGTTGCGACTTTTTTCTTTCTCAGAGTCTAAAGATAGTGTGTGCCAAATTTCATCAAAATCGGTTCAAATCAAAACCTACAATTATGGTGTTTGTGGGAGGATTATCCTGCAGTGGATAATATCCACAATATATGGTGAAAATATATGTAAATTTTAACAAATCTAAAACCATAGTGATCACTTTTGAAAGGCCTACTAACTACTAAGAACTTATTATATTTTATGATCTCAAGCAAATGATGAACATACACAACTACCTAATTAACAAAAACATTTTTTTCCAAATCGCTGCCTCCTATAACTTGAACACGAAACCACCGTGAAACACAGGAAGTCGACACACGAGCACACCACAAAAGAGATGAGCGGAAAACATATAATTACTATATCAGAGACACGCATTGATAGCAAGTGGACCACTTGTCGCTTCCTTCGCCATTTCTATACGAACCGCTTTCAATAACGTTTAGTAATTACAGCTTATCGTGTTACAATACTTTTGTGTCATAATATTGGAATCATATTGAAATTTAAAGTGGATTTCAAGAGGGTTGTTTTGTCTGTGGTTGACCAGGTTTTTGTATTTAATTTTGGTTATGGAAATTTTGTAGATTTGAGAGTATGTTCTCAATTTTTATGGTTACTAAATTGGACAGTAATATAAAAATGATTGGAAAAATGAAAGCACAAAGGGTATTCCAATGTTCATATATAAGATATTTGTTTTCAAATCGGATATAGGTATATTGGAATGAACTTCTTATTAGGCTTTGGACAAATATCTCACTCGGCTCACTTCCCTTCAAAACTTCCTCTTCGATTTCAAACTAAGCTTAGTTTGAACAGTTTCACACTTATAAATTTAAGGATACAGTTAATTCTAGTATAAAAACACAAAAGCTTATAGCTATTATTTTAAGTCTATTAACTAAATAAAACAATGTTAAATCTATTGAAATGAATAAAAGTAAGTCAACGATTCGCCACGTCTGACGTGTTGACTGTACCGTTTCCTGTTACTTCCGTTTGTATTCCCCTTTATAAAGCCGTAATGAATTTATTACACCTGTTAGTTGTACCGATAGACAGTGATTTTATTAGTATTCAGGTATTCTGTTATATTTTTAGGAGGGGTTGGGTTATATTGCTTTTAAACGGTATTGGAGGGAATCAAATACCTAATAATGCAATTTATAATTTGGATTGTGGACTTTACATAAAATAAGTATGTTTTTAGTTAAATAACTTTTAACTCACACAGAGCAATCTGTCCGATTTTCATACAAAAAATGTTTATAACTAACTTTATTAATTGATGCTACCTATAAAAGAAGAGAGTGTGTTTTTTTTCGAATTTTAGATTCTTCGATAAATTCATTTTAGAGTATTTTAATTGAACATCTCAATATAGCGATAGACATATAATCTTTATTGTTAAAGAAAGATTTATTTAAGCAAAAAAATAATCAAAATAAATTTGGTTTATTTTACGTTGCATCCAGTACATTCATCAGTGCGTGTCTATGACCGGAACTGGGTGGCGCTGTGTTCGCTTCCGCGGTCAAATCGCTCGCAACTCGTCACTTGCACCGATTGCATCTTGTTAAGTGTGATGTTTGTCTATCACATTTTTGAGGTTATTTTTTTTAATTTTTGGCGGGAACTTTACAAAATGGCTGCCATTTTGTTGTGAGGTTATAATCGTATTTGCAGAAAAACTGAATTTTGGTGGAAATGCAAAAAAGCTTTACAATAAAGATATGAGCCACAAAGATTTTCCTTAGGTTATTTTAATAACACAGCGGAACAATGTTAACAGTAAAAGAGACCAAGTGAGGAATTAGAAACATAACAAAATCTTAATTAATCTCATACTAAAGACAAACAATACACGACGTCCTGTGTCTGGATCCAAAAAGGATTTATATTCCTAAGCCCGGTGCCTATATAACGAAATAATGAACACAATGCACTCAGACAAAACAAAACGCAACATTCGCAAACGGAGACAATCCGACTACAAAAACAAAACGCATTCTAAAACCCTCAAGGGTTTATCGAGTGCATCGTATCATTGAAGAGATTTAAAAATCGAAAGAACCATAATTAGGTAATGGACATTTTCATTGTTTTGAAAGAACCAAAAATCAGCCATCTTTATCAAACACTTTTTGAAATTCGAAGAGCGTATCCAAAATGGCGACACAATGTTCGGATTGTCTTCAAATCTGTGTGCATTTTTACTGTATTTTTATAAAGGATTTAATTAATTAAATAATCAGTATAAAAGCGTAATCTAAACCGAAATAGGTTAAACAAAGCCGACGTTGTCTGTTGTTAGACTCGAGCTCAAGCGAGCCATGCGGCTTCTACTGCGACTCACAGTACTTTCAGGGCTACCAACAT
Source organism: Trilocha varians (assembly GCA_030269945.2). Taxonomy (NCBI): domain Eukaryota; kingdom Metazoa; phylum Arthropoda; class Insecta; order Lepidoptera; family Bombycidae; genus Trilocha; species Trilocha varians. The sequence goes on along the minus strand of AP028273.1, from coordinate 7,665,528 downwards.
TACAATAAAATGTGGCGCGAAAAATCTGGAAAAGTTTTTTAATGTAGACTAGTGTCTACTCTGGAGTATATTACAATTTTTTTCATATAAAATAATAGAATAACCTATTATAAATTTTATTTTTTTAATTAATAATTATGTACCTAATCTACAATATGTATAAACAGGAATCGCAAAATGTGTTTCTAAGCGTATAACTCGACAACGTCTGGTTCAATTTTGCCAATTTTTTTTTAATAATCGTTGAAATTTGATGGTTTTTACGAAAAAAAAAATATCGTATAATTACCAGCAAAAAAGGTATAAAGTTAGTTGCTATATTTTATAAGGTTCACGTTGACGACGTCGCGGGCAGCAGCTAGTTATAAATAAAATCCTATCCAAATTATAACCTAACATAATTTGACATCACAAGTCACACGAAAAAATCCGTTCTGATATTGAAAATTCGTCGGATATCCGCCATCCCTACAATGGCTGTTTCGAACGATCCAACCAGCTAATACGGCCGCATCTGCGACGTAATGAGCTACTCAAGTACGCCCTAACTTGTTTACATTGTATCTTTATTGTGTTTTTTGCTCGGCTCTTTCTTTACTATGTAACGAAATGATTTTTTTGCCCGCCAACGACGCAATAAAACGTAGTTCTTTGTCTTTGAAAAGATGATTATTTTTATCCGCCATGTTGTCATAGATAATTAAATTTATTTTAGAGGTTTTGGTATATAATCTAGAGCTAGATTAATATTAATATATAAAGCTGAAGAGTTTGTTTGTTTGAACGCGCTGATCTCAGGAACCGCTGGTCCGATTTGAGAAATACCTACTTTTAGTGATGGAAACATATTTTTTATCGAGGAAGGCTATTTAAAACAAATATAGATTAACGTGTTCAAAAAAACAAACTCTTCAACTTTATAATATTAGTAGGTATAGATGCGATAGAATAAAATGGCAGTTTTCGTCATAAATAACTCAAGTTTATTAAAAATCTACACATATTTACGAAGTACCCTATTTTGTCTAGACATAGCCAATGTTTCCAGACGTGTAACTTTAATAGGTGCTAAATTAATCGCAAATTTTCCGCTTTGATCGTCAGTGTAGGCTCAATAAAACTAGCCATCCGCTTGGGCTGGCAACACCGGCCTACGTAAATATAAAGTGCAGTAACGCATACATTATGATTTTACGCTCTTAAGGGCACCAGGGAATTTATAATCTGTAGCTTGGTATATTTATTAGGTGCGAAACCTGGCAACATTTTCATAATCTGTAGAGTTTTGGCGGGAAGAAGAAAATTGAGGTTAAAAAATATTTTAAATTGAACTTCATTGGAGGTACCGATTTTCAAGTCAGACTACTTTTTTATTGCCATGTAGGCAGATGCGGACCTGATCGTAAGTAGTTACTGTCGCTCATGGGCATCTGCAATGTCCTAAGTGTACTAAGAGGGCTAATGTAAAAATGGTTTTCTTTCGTGACGTAGAAATGGGCTTCATCTGAAAATTAGCGCTGCAGTAATCTGTGGCCTTATGGGCACATTGCACTCTTTGATAGTTAAGTTTTAGCATATTTGTAAATAAAAAAAAACTTGAGAGGTGTCAAGGGACACCTGGATGGAACGAAGTTCCTTTCAATTAATTAGTGAGGGAATTGTAATAAAATTTTATTTTTTTAAGTTATAATAATTAGTTAGTTTAAAACGTCTGTCTCTCTCTCTCTCTTTATTTTGTTCACAGCGCCATCTAGCATTAATCATATAAAACAATTTAAGGAATTGTTTTATGAAATATTTTGATCACACCGCCATCTAGCATTAATCATATAAAACAAAATAAGGAATTGGTTTAAAAGATTTTAATCACAGCGCCATCTAGCGATAATCATCTAAAACAAAAAAAGCGTCGTGACAACTTTTTCATAAGAATTTCCGTCTAGCCCCCTTTCGATAACGCACGATAAGGAACTACGTTCCAATTAATTAACGCTTTTTCTTCCTTAAAAAACTTCGATTTTACAATAAAAATTGCTCTAAGCGTTAAAAACGCACCGAAAATGAGAAAAAAAGGGTACAAATAACTCATAATGTAGCAATCCACACGCGAGCCGAAGTTACAATGTTGAGCACAAAAGTGCGACGTTACTGGACGGCCACAAAGCGACTAATCATTCCGTATGTGCGTGGCCTCGTTTCAAACAATGTCTGCTGGTTGATTAAGAGGATTGTCTCCGCCGTGGCTCGGATATTAAAAGCTTGTCTTCTAGAGATATTAGTTGTGCGATAATGACCGAGCAATTTATTAGCTTATGATGTTTGTATTCGGAATATTTGGCCAGCGTAATTAAATGAAATGGCTTTGTATTTAAATAATAATAATATTATTACAACAATGAAAACGACCGTCTTCCATTTCTCAAGTCTCAAAAACTACCAGTCACATTTTTAACTTTATATGAGATAATGACTATCGGACTATGTGTCGGATTCCTAACAAAAAAAAATCATCGTAATCGGTTCATATAGAAAAGAAAAACAAACACACAAAAACGCGCAGCAAATCGTGAAATTTTGGAAAAGATTTTTTTGGTCATCATCTCAATACAGAAAAACTGAAGTCGGCAGCTTCTATTTCTGTAATAAAAATATAATAAAACTATCAGAAAGTTTCAAGACTACAGGTGGTTTATTTATTAATTATTTGATTGTAGATAGTTGAGGTATTAGAGTGAAAGTTCGAGAGGGTGATCCCTCACATCTCCCCTTCAGAGGGAATGTGAAAGTTTTGAGGAAATTAACAATATATCGATTTATTTTATAATAGATAACATCACTTTCTACCGGATATGATGACGACACGAAATACGAAACTGTACAAACAATCTTAAATTAAAACAATAATGTCTAAGATATATACAAATAATTTCTGTTCATTAGTCTCGCTAAAACTCGAGAATGGCTGAATCGATTTGGCTAATTTTAGTCTTGAAATATTCGTAGAAGTCCAGGAAAAGTTTAAATGATGAGAAACTATACTTATGCTTTGAAAACACAGTAAATTGTGTTTCATTACATTGCGTAAAACCTTTACAATTGTCAGTAATTCTATTAATATTCGAAGATATGTGAAGTCCCCAATCCGCATTGGGCAAACGTGGTGGACTATGCCTAACCCGTCTTCTGACAAGAGAGTTGTTACCCAGTACAGTTTACCCTTAGAAACCAGTAGTAGTGACCAAAGATGTCCTTAAAACTACATCCTTAAATATGAAGTATTTTATAATAAAAAACTTGAAGTTCGGTGACCGCTTAAGGGCCTTCTGCGTGACGCGGTGTGTTCCTGTTTACACAAACATATTGTATTACATTTCTTTACGCGCGAGCCTTTTATCTGTACAAATATTACTTATATTAATTCAATGAATGTAGGTATTTCTTTCTACCGAATATAATTACGTGGCAAGGTCTCTATGTCTCTTGTTTATATTTTTACTGCTAAAATACGCTAAATAGTTTATAAACTACCTATTAGAATATAAATTAGTTTATTAAATTACTAGCTTTTGCCCGCGACTTCGTTCGCGTGGACTTCAGGTTCGTCCCGTCTAGCCCGTCTAGTTCGCGACGTCTATAATATTATTTTTTTTTTTTACGTCCTAGAAACCTCAAAAATTGTAGCCTATGTGTTATTCTGATGTATAAGCTATATTGTGGTAAAGTTTCATTCAAATCCATTCAGTAGTTTTTACGCGAAAGAGTAACAAACATCCATACAAACTTTCGCCTTTATAATATATATTAGATTTCCTGGCTAATTCGGACAAAGAAACCGAACCATAGTTTATCTAGTAGGTAGGGTTAATTCATCATAATAGGCCTTCATTTCCTAGTCGTGTAGTAGGTAAGTCTATATATTATAAAACAAAGTGGCTTCACGCTGTCCCTACGTATGCTTAAATCATTAAACTACGCAATGAATTTTGATATGGTTTTTTTTTAATTTATAGATTGATCCAGAGGAAATTTTATGTTTATAATACAAGCATAATATAGTAGAGAAACGCATCATTTTAGAGGTTTTTGATTTGATATCCTAAAACGCATTTTTCTGCGCTTAAATCGCAAATGGTCTAATGAAATCTATTTCTCTCTATACTCTTTTAAAAACGTATTATTCTTCGTTTAAACACTCAAAAATTTTCTTTACTATGCTAATACTATGTGAACTCAATCCCAACAATGGGACACAATCGGTCATTTCCACAATCAAATCTTAATAAAACTCAAATGAGTGTATAACACTTGAACTCAAGTGGTTAAGACAAAACTTGAGACACTTCAAAAGCCATAAATGTTCTGAGATAACCAAATTCTTGAGGGTGCGTTTAGATAAACGATTTTTAGTAGGGTTGTCACACAATTTTAAAATTTATTGAAATTTTATTTTAACTTGTATTTCTTTAAAACGAAAATAAATTTAAGACGGAAGGACTTGAAGATAGTCTTTCAAAGTTGTAGATAGCGAACAGTGTAGTAGATTGTAAGTGTGTAGTAACCATTTACGATCATGTAACTCGTTAACTCGTCTGCCTTTGTGGCAAGACATGTTTTTTTATTTGGCACCACCAAATAAAAAAACAGTTGGTATCAATTATATTATATCTTCTATTAACCTCCTCGTATTGTACTTAACGTCACCTCTGTTCTGAATATTTTTTATGACAAATATAAATTTATTGGAACGAAGTTCCTTATCGCGCGTTATCAAAAGGGCTAGACGGAAAAAATGTTACGAAAAGTTGTCCCGACACTTTTTTTGTTTTAGATGATTATCGCTAGATGGCGCTGTGATCAAAATCTTTTAAAACACGTTCCTTATTTTTGTTTTAAATCTTTTAATCCAAAGGAACTTCGTTCTATTCGGGTGTCCCTTGACACCTCTCAAGTTTTTTTTATTTATGTTCTAAACAGTGTAGTTTACCACAATACATCGTTCAATGAAAGAAAACATCTCGAGGAAACCCATAGAAAATAAACAAGAAGAGCCTAATTCTTCTGTTGAGAAGACCCGTACAATATTGTAGGTACCTATCGAGTAATAGGTATACATCTGAATAACAATTTTATTTTAATTTCCAATAAACACCCGGAAGCTTGTTTTGCGATAAAGCACAATTAGGGCTGACCCCGTTTATTTATGTTGCGTGTAACGAGGTGCGATCAACAAATGTGCGGTTCCGATCGCGTGACAACCCTGCACCGTGACCCTCCGTCTCAAGACGGTGTAAACAACGCTTTACAACCACTTAGAGGTGTGGTTTGAGTTGTAGCGGAGATTTATTTAATTTATTTTATTTATGGCTTTTTAAGCGCGATCGTAAGCGGTTACCGGAACCTCTGCACGGTCAGGGGACTTACCGTTAAGGATTTTCTTTAAGAGAACTTTTACTTAAATAATGAATTTGTAATCATACTAATAGTAAGCGGATCCGCGTAATTGTGTGAGACAAAGGAAGGCAATTTTACCCAATTTTTTTCGGTAATTTTATTAAGGTTAAGTTTTTTTTTTTATAAAATATAGGTAATATTCACAGCTTTTTTTGATAAATAAACTATCCAACTGTGAATTGGTAATATTTTTTCAAATCAAAATAGCGTTTCCGAGATTAACACAATCAATCAAACAAACAAATTCTTCAGCTTTTTAATATTTGTAGATAAAAAAAAAAACAAAATAATTACTTGCGTGTAAATATGAGTTTCTCATATTGAGTTTTGGTTCCTTTCAAAATTATCTGTGTTACTGGCCGCAATAAAATAAAAAAGTTTTTTTCTTATTAACCGCTAACAGTCGCACCACACGTGAACACTTTAGCGGGTGTTTTCCGCTCAAAGGAGCGCAACGTGTCTTATACTTAAGGGCGAACAACCCTTTAATCTTTTGTAAATCTTAGGGATTATTAGTACAAGAATGTAATCATCTTCATATTTTATTATTATTAAGGTCGTTGAACCATACTTACATTTACATTGAACCGATTTTGGTGTTTTTTTTTTACTTTTCTGTACTTAATTCCGCCTTAAAGACGTTTGAAATAGTTTGAATAAAATGAACTACTCATTTCATTGATTTTTCAAGCATAAATAAGTACAAATTTTTTTTTCTTATTTTTTTGTATTGTTATACAGCCTATGACTCTCAAATAACGTGACTTCCTACTAGTAAAATAATCTTCAAAATCGGTTCAGTTGATCTAAAGATTACCAACAACATCACGACATTACTTCTTTATTTTGTAAATTCAACTAACAATTCATAGATTTCATTAACAACACAGACACATTAAAAAGCAATTAAAATTCCTCATTTTATCGCTAACCGATCTATGAAACCACAAAAAATTAGGCAAAAAATCAAATTTGTCGCATGTGCCCAAACATATGTGACAACCATGTGACAAATAATGGGTTAAATCTATACTAATAATATTAAAAAGCTGAAGAGTTTGTTTGTTTGTTTGGCGAATAATCGAAAACCTATTTATGCGTACGCTACCAAAACTATTGACAATAGAACAAAATGATGTACTACGGGTTTTTAGGTCTTTTGAAGACTAACAAAAAAGTCCGCGACAGCATATATTTAACTATCATAGTTTAGTCACAATAACCGTCATTATTTTTCAATATCGTCAAATATTTTTTCATCCCAAGATTGAATTTAACGTTAAATGAGTATCGTTATATTAACCCTTATCCAAATTAAGTATTTGTCATCAAGAGTATTAATGTAGAAGTAAATTACTTTTTGTTTTATTCCAATCGGACTTTTCGTTTAGAAGTTATTACGAATATAAAACGCAATGAATATGTGGGGCACTTCGGGCCGCGAAAATAATAACTCGACGGCATTGCGAGTACTGTTTGAACCCCTTTGTAACGCAGACGAAGTTGCGCGGGTCAGCTAGTAAATCTATACATATAATATTGTCTGCAAGTTTATTTTTGTCATCTAGTAATCTATTCATTAATGGATATCATTGAGAAGAAATGCAGCTTCCAGCCAAGCCAAGTAAAATAAGCCCAAACACGACGACTTTATCTTGTTTAGTATAAAAGTCCCTATCAGATCATCTCCATAGTATCTACTGCCTACTGTGTTATTGCATTGTCACGTGATATACATTGATGTGCAAAATTCCACTCAATTGGAAACTGGGTAGCCATATTTTACTTACACGATTTCATTCCGACTTACACCTATGTGATTGAAAAATACCGACTTCCATTTATCAAGAACTAGCTTTTGCCTTCAGGTTCGTCCCGTCTAGTCTAGTAATAAGTAAGAAATACGGTAACTAAGCACTGCAGAGCCCTAATCATAGGTCTATGTGTTATTCTGATGTATAAGCTATATTGTGGTAAAGTTTCATTCAAATCCATTCAGTAGTTTTTACGTGAAAGAGTAACAAACATACTTACAAACTTTCGCCTTTATAATATTAGATTAGATAGCACAAAAACTACCAGTCAGATCAAAACTATTTTTTAATTGCGTTTTTTTTCAATAAACGGTTCCCTGACACGACCGTCACCTTCTTAAAACAAGAATCATCCCAATAGATCCTGACAAAGTAAAAATGAGGTAACAAACATTACAAAATGCAGTTGAATTAATAGCCTCCTTACGGGATAGTTATTCAAAAAAAAAAACAAAGTTATAGACAATAGTAGATACAATAAAAACATAGAAAACCAATATACTCTCTGTCTGTCTGTTGTTTTTTGCGACGTTCCGTAATAAACACGAGCCGAGACATATGTTTTGAGAGCACCTTTAACACATTTGATAATGTTTACAATGTGTAAATTTTTATAATCTTTATGTAATCGATATAAATTATTTCATTTGTACATGTGTGTCTTGCTTAAAGTAAATACTATACTTATTGCAATAAAACTGATAGTTTATGGCAAAAAACTTTTAATTTATCAGTGCATAAAAATGATTTTCACTTCTCTCATAATTCATGCAATAAATTTTAACTTTTAAGTAAGATTCAGTAGGTTTGAGGGTAGCCATCATTAATTGCGTTATTTTGTCATTTTACCATTTCCTTACTTTAGGAATTTTTAAATAAATTAAAAAGGTATTTTGAATGTCGTTCATACAAAATGGTCCCACCCTATAAATGTAATGAAAACCACGAGCCAATGTTAGCAAAATACCATTCCAAAAGTACAAAGTGTATTGGAAGCAATTAAGTGATGTGACCACATACGATGCCTTCCGTCTATCTTCGCGATGTGTTGCGGAATGCCGCCAATTAAACTTATACCCAAACTTGGTTCTTAAAGTTTAAAACATCAAGTTTTGGATAGGATAAACTATTAGTGTAGTTTTATAGCTGGAAATATATATTTGTATAGAAATCGATTCATATAATTGAATAGGACATAATAATATAATACAAATTCGTGATTTGTGCTTTTTAAAAATAATAGTCATATTTAAAGCAAACTTAAACGATATAATAAGAAGATAGGTTTCAAACAATTCACTAAAATCGTGCTACAAATACTAACCCAAAATATGCATAAACCATCGATTTCGAGTTGCCCAAAAATTTTCAGTAGTTCTTTGGTTGACTTAAAATCAGAATAACAGCTTTAAAGATTTACTCAATTATAAATGAAAGTAAGTTCAAAAAAAAATATTAACCATCGAATTCGAATAGAGTTTGCCCAAAAACCGTAACAAAATATTCTACAGAGCTCCATTAAAATAACTACACAATTAAAAACAAACTAATTACTGCTAAAGCAAGAAAAAGATGAAATATTTCGTTAAATCTTACAGACAGCCGGCACGCGCGACGTATCAACAATAAAAAAGAATACAATAGCCATTAAACTTGAACAAAAGGAGTAAAAGTCGAGGCACAATTAAAAAAAGAAATAAGGAGTGTAATAAGTATTATTATATTTGAGATGAAGAGGGGAAGTTGCACCTGGTGTACGCGTGCCTTACTGCTATGAAACGAAATTATGTATGTATGTGCTAGAAAACATTTAACACACGCTTCTAAAGTTTTACTAAGTGTTTTATACCAATATGATGAAGCAAATATTACTTTATTATTTTACTAGCTACCCGCGAAACATCGTCTGCGTCACGAATGGAGAATTAGTTTATTGCAATGTACTTTTTTACGACATCACATCAAAAATCGCTGTTCGGTTATCACTTGAAATTAAATGAAATGATCAATTAATTGTTTAAACAAGCATGTATTTATTAATAATTTCCTAAAAGTCGATGTGCATTTATTCTTGCCTCCAACTATAGGTAAATAGTTAAATCAATTGATAAAGATAATGTATTACTTATCAATTTTGCAACTAAAATTATGTAACCAACTCAAATTTCAGACAAGAAATTAAACTGCAAGATTGTAGAATAATTAAATGTTTAGACCTTTAAATGTGTCAATAAAAATGATTACCTGAGTATAGGTAATTACAGACAAGAAAAAAAGCCCAAGATAATAAGAAAGCCAGCAATATTAATGCTTAAATTAAACTTTGAATGACAAAGTCATATCGCTACCGAAGTGACCCTCTTATTTCAAGTAATGCTTGCGTTCGTGCATCTGTCATGTAACACCTGGTGGTTTGTAGGACTCCGGACTCTGTTGTACAAATTATGTATTTTCTTTTGTATATTAATTATTTTGTAATTGTTATTTTAGCAAAAAGATTAGCGCTAATAAATTTTAGAAAACCGAATTTGATGAATTTTAAAGAAAAACGGAGTAGTTGGTATATGTTTATGACTGAGAAGTAGTTATAGAAATAGTACTTCTAGCCATATAGGAGAGGAGTCATGTTTTGTAATTTTATAAATTTTTCATTGTTTCAATGAATTACAAAGTTTAAAAAGCAATAACTCTTTTCTTTATTGGCTCCTATAGCATCCAACAATAATATTATTTAAATATCGGAAACTGATCATATCGAAAATAGGTACATCTTTATCGATAAACAACAAAAAATAAAAAATTAATCATCATCATCATCATCATCATCATCATCAGCCTATAGACGTCCACTGCTGGACATAGGCCTCCCCCAAACCTCGCCATAACGACCGGTCCTGCGCCGTCTGAAAAATTAATCGCCTAACAGCATTTCCAATTTACCACCAAAATGGAAATCACACAAAATTTCAACGAATTTAAAAAGTCTCACGTATTCAAGGACAGTAAGTACATATAAGAATACTTCCACATTAAATATTAAAGCATAATGGCGTCAGGAAACGGAAATAGCCGGCCAATACCGCGGCGTCACGCTCCGTGCGAACAAGTGCAAGAATTAATATGTTCCGGTGTGGAAATTTGGAATAAAAACTTTTACACGATAATGTTGTACATTTTTTTATATTAAGCAGCCATCTTGTAATTTGACTGTTTAACACATTACTTTGCTTTTCTTCAAAGTTTAGTCATCTATCTCATTTTAAAACCTTTAGCCCAAAAGCCTCTTTAGCCGCGCTACTCAGCAGCCAGTAATACCGAGTTGGAGTAGATATATCAGACGACCTATGAGTCAAGTTTTCATCTTGCCTCAAATACCTGTCCAAAAATTTCCACTACCTCGGGGTATCACTGTATGTCCTGTACCAACCCATTGCTGCCCACTGTTGGGATCAGGTCTCCTCAGAAGAGGGATTAGGTATAGTCCACCACGCTTGCCCAGTGCGGATCGGGGACTTCACATATCTTCAAAGGATTTTTAGAACCCTTTTCCGACATGCAGGTTTCCTCACGATGTTTTCCTTCACCGTTTTTAGCCAGTGGTGTTGTGAAAAATTGCACAAATATTTTTCACATTTAGATTTATTGGTGCAAGCCGGATTTGAACCCGCGACCTCCCGTTCGGAAGGACGCGCTTCGACCACTCGGCCACCACGACTTCAACTATCACTGTATTATGTAATTATAATCTGTATTTTGTAATGTTTAATATAGAAACTCATGTCCAGGTTATTGTTTGTGCTAAATTGAGTTACCTTTTTTTCGTAAGGCATTAGGACTGCAAAACTTAACCTCAATTTCATTCGCCATCGTAAAACTAAGAGCTCATCCATCACGCGTTCCCGCGTTTAAAGACTGAAATGAAACTCGTTAATGAGTAAACTTTATGAATTCTTCGGTAAAGGGGTATTCGCGGTTGACGACGCGAACTTCTAGTGCCTAAGACTGCGTGATAACACGTCGACACTTATGAGAAACATACGGGACGAAGGTGGGATTAAAACGCTGCGTTTTTGAAGCTTGTGTGAATTTCGTTTAGATTATTGCTGTCACAGATTGTTTTCTCAGTGATTTGTGATTTCAAAATTGTTTGTGGTCCATCAAATTTACTATTCGAATAGCATTCCGCGGAATGCATGTAAAACTAATAATCACTATTCAATATCTATCACTAAACAATAAAAATGATTGCCACAAAAATAATATTCGGTTCGGTTTAAAGAAATTTATTTCTCAAAAGAATACAATTCACTTACATGAGAAAAATAAAATATTCACTAACACAATTTTGTTCGTTCAAGCAACTGCAAAAACCATAACAATAAATTGTCACAGGTATACAATTTACAAACTAACAAAAAAATAATCACAATAATTTAGTTTAAACTTAAGACTTTAAACTTTAATATTGCACATCTAGAACTCAGAGGAGTGAACTAAAATAACCTTTTTCAGAAAATGCTAATAACTGATATCTCTGTCCTTGTGCACCACATTGTTCTGATTAGAAATTCAAATTTATCATCGAATAAAACCTCTTTTTTTTAACCTATTTTATTCGTCAATGGGTTTTAAGTTCGGGATTCTGAGGTTTAATTTGAATTCATAAATTTCTGAGTTGTTTTTCTTTAGATCTAGTGAGATCTGTAGGTACTTTTTATTTATTTAATACTTTTTTGTACACTACAGAGAAAAACAGTTATATTAAAAAAAATGTCCACAAAAAGCGAGCTTAACTAAATACTGGGTAAATTAAGTAGGATTGTAACAAACGCTGCGTTTCAATCCAAAATTCTCACACGTATGTTTCAACAGACTCGTCGCTATTTAATTTGCGAGCGTCCTGAGCGATTCTCGCAACTTACCTCATTGTTCGCTTGGAAGGAACGCTTCTTTGTCGAAAACGCTTTCTCATTGCATTAGTTAATACGGGCTTAACCTACATATACTTGAAGATGTTAATGTATGGTTTCTTGAGAGCTATTTCAACTCTAAAACAGAAATAGGATTTCATGAAGACTAATTGGATGGAATTTGGGTGGGTGTGAAATTTTTGTAAAATTTATTGCTTTAAATGCAGTATGAAAAATTAGTAGTAAGATTACGAATTTTGAAGTAGGTGTTCTTTTGGAGGTGAAAGCAAAAATGGGATCTTGGAGAGCATATAGCCAATTTGTCACTAAGAGATAACTTAATAAGTATGTTGAATTCTCATTTCACCAGCACTCGTGGATCTCTGGGACACTGCAGAGACGCTATGATCTAGGTCTTCATTCCGATGACGTAAGAACATAATGAGATCCACAGAATTTCATAAATAACAAAAAGTTAAAAAAAAAAAAATTACCTACTCAAAGAAATAATATTGTTGTTTGCTATTTAATCTACCTTAATCTTTTAGTGACCAAGACGTTTGCAATAACATCGAAATATCGAGACCACTCAATTAATTAAAAATGGTAAGAACTCGTTAATTATACAAAAAGAACTCTTTTGGTCCTATCTTATTATTATTATTATCTTCGATTCTTAAAACGTTACACTATAAAATCATGTTAAATACTCTACAATTTTATATGTTTCGTCAAAGAGGCGCCATTTTTTCTGTGCAAGCGTTCACGTTAAAAACCTCGCAATCTTAAGTAGTTAAGCATCTAAGGCCCCTTTGTTTAATGGAGGAGCCTCAAAGCCTTGCACCGCTTTTAAAAATTGTCTTTTTTCAGCGCAGGCTTTCACGGAAATACTGTACTTTACAAATTTGCGTAGAAATGGTCTGTTTTGTGGCTTGATTTAGTTTACAAGCTTTATAAAATTATATTAACTTGCACTGGATGTACCTAACTATGTAAGTTCGTGGAATCTTGCAAGGTAAATTTGACAACCTTCCCGTTTTCTGATTGAGCTGAAATTTTACACGCAAATATCGCGTGATAATGCAATAATATAGGTGATCTGTTGATGGAGTCGGAAGATGTCTATAAGAACTCCTGTACTAAACAAGATAGACCCGTCGAGTTTAACCTCGTTTTATCGATCTTAAAAACTTGTATTGAATAATATTTTTTATACTTACTTATTTAAGGTAGATTTTATCATGATACTTTTTGAACTATGATCCACTCAACTGGGAACGGCAACCAAATTGGTTTGTTTACTTTTGCCAAGTCTATGGCAGGAGCCAAAATTGAGCACAGTTCAAAAACTTGTTTTGTTTACATTTTGTAATCGTCTCATATTTTACGGTGATGATATATTTTCGCTGAAAATGCAATACAGCGTCATTTAGTAATAAAGATTTACAAAAATATAAGGTTTAATTAAAAATCAAAATTAAAAATTATTGGAAAAAATGTTTTTAAAAAGGGGCTCAAACACGGTATTGATTCCGAACGAAGTCCCCAGTTTCGCTTTCTGTGGTTTATAAGTCTAATCTTTAGAAGAAAACTGTAAAACATAAATATCACCTTAGACTTAACCTCAAATTATTGTACAAAATACAAACACTTAGTTTTACGAAAAGGTTTTCATACAAAGTTTACAGTTAAAATATTTTATTTTTAAGAAAACCCCATGCACAAAATCTAAACAAAACTTTGCCTATAAAAATGTCTGCACAGAATTCCATTTCACGTAACGATCCCTAAGACTCCCGCTTCATCGCGCGATTCTTAATTCGTTCCCTAATGAGATCCACCTTCGTATCTGCGTACAATGGAACGTACGTTGCGTAGTTTTTTTTTCTAAACCGTACCAAGGGTCGTGCTCCGTACAGCCAGAACGATTAAAAGACGTCTAAGTAATGATTTCGTGAATGTACTTTAATTTTTGCTAGTGGTTTGTTTGTTTTAAGTTTTATTGTTTTAGAAAGTGTGAGAAACGGCATTGCATCGGCTATGTAGGTATTTCCTAATACCTTATTTTTGAAGTTGGAGATAATAGATTGATGGACCGCACTAAAACCTCCTACTCACTCAGCGTCCTCTGAGACAAGAACTGAGCACGGAGTTACGAGGGACGGCGTGACGCGTTACGCACTGCGGCACTTTTTCCTACATTTTGTTTGAAGTTAGGTAGTTACAATTTAGCGGGCCGCAACGCATCTGATTTTCGTACAAAAATGGCGACACGATGCGTTGTGATGCGATACGCCTTATAGTGCGCTTCTATAAAAAACTCAGCCTACGTCGATTACTACTGGGATTTGACACGGACCTAATAAATGTAGATAATTCAGAACAAAAAGGTAGAAAAAACATATTACATACACTTACGGCCATATTTAAATGGGCCAAGGTGAAGCAAAATAAAAAGATCTACCTATTGGTAAGTACCTATGTCGCGACGGGAAAGTGTGCCGCAGTGCGTAACACGTCGCGCCACCCCGCATAACCCCGTGCTGGGTTCTGGCCTCAGTCGGGGTTCGGACGCTGAAAGTGAGCGGTTGGAGGTTTTAGTGAGGTTCAACTCCCACATACTCCACCCGCAGGGCGGGTGGGTATCCAGCGATTTCCTCCAACTAAAACAAAAAAAAACCTATTGGTAAGTAAGTACCTCTATTAATAATTTAGTAAGTAAACACTTACCTATAACCACGATGTACGTAGATTTGTCAATTCCAGTTGAAGGTTGTCTGTAAAGGAAAAATCAATATAATGTCTTCCTATGACGTTACAAAATATTTTGGTGGGTAAATTGTAAGAATTAATTAAAGATTTTTTTAACAAACCAAAGTTAATTAACCATAAGGTTATATTTACACAAAAGATGTAGGTACTAAATAAATAAGTAGGTATATACGTATCTTCATAATATCTAAGTTGAGAATATTAGTGTTTTACTTTTTTAGTTGTTATACCTAAGTCTCTTTACCTAGGTAGGTATTTCACACATCTATATTTAATGGGAGTCAACGTAAACAAACACTTGAATCTTAAATAATTGAATTATTCTGATTTAAAAAATATGATTTAGCTTCTAGTCTATTTTAAAGGGTCGATAGGTTTTCGGGAATGTGGTAGTACCTACCTACATATAAATAGGTCTAGGTATTTTTGTTTTAAATATATCTCTTTAAATAGGTACTTATAGACCAGGTAGAGCTAGGTACAATGGGAGTGAGAAGTTACTCACTTATCTATAGGTACTTATTTTTTTAATATTATAAAGCTGAATAGTTTGTTTTCTTGAACACGCTAATATCAGGAACCATTTGAAAAAATATTTCAGTGTTGGATAGTCAATTTATCGAGGAAAGCTACAGGCTATACCTATTATAACCTTCTGTGACACAGACGAAGCGCTGGTCAACTAGTATCCTTTTAACTAAGTTATCTAAGTTAAGACGCATAACTTAAGCCCCGCCTCCGGACGTCTTGCGCACTTTAAGAGGTACCTCCCACCTTCTTGCGCATTGTTCTACACGCCCATCGTCTTATACGAAGTTTTAGTGTTGTAATTCAATATACGTATTAGGTATATAATATAAAAAACTTGAGAGGTGTCATGGGACACCCGAATAGAACGAAGTTCCTTTCGATTATAAGATATCTTATATTTTTTTTTCCTAACGTAACACGCGATAAGGAATATGTTTTAAAAGATTTTGATCACAGCGCCGTCTAGCGATAATCATCTAAAACAAAAAAAGTGTCGTGACAACTTTTCGTAAGAATTTTTTTCCGTCTAGCCCCCTTTCACAACGCGCGATAAAGAACTTCGTTCCAATTATACCTACTATTTACTAATTTAAGCAGAGAACATAATAATATACCTAAAGCTGAAGAGATTGTTTGTTTGAACGCACTAATCTCAACAACCACTGGTCCGATATTAAAATTGTTTTAGTGTTGGATAATCCATTTATCATTAAATTTCCAAGATAACTCAAGACACTTTACTCGTGAGGTTTTTATTCTTAACAGATTACAAAACCTACATATTTTTATCGTCACAGCATAGTTCAGACAACTGGTAGATGTACTACTGTCATTACCTAAGTAGATTCAATTCGATGAATCATTACAATAATATTGCAAGTTATTGCATTATTATTCTGTAGGTATTAAATATCGAATATCAATAGTATTTTCTCGTCCAATACAAGTCTCGCGCCGCCTACGTCTTGCCACTCCCACTGTCTTGTAAGTTTAGTTGGCTGAACAAACACCCATTCAACACATTCATACGCCTACCTAAACTTAGAATACTATTATTTGTATAAAATAATGTATAATTCTAAATACAAAAGTATTCAATAAATAAGAATATTATATCAAAATAATTATTTTTACTTCAATCGAAATAAGCAATGAAAGTAAAGCAATTTGTTGTGATAAAATTAAGGTTAGCAGCGCCATCTAGTTAAGCATGATCAAAATAACGAAATCGATAATTGAGTTTTGTGCGTATAGATGGCGCTATAATAAAAAAGGAAGACTAATAAAAATAAATAATTAAATATTGAAATTAACTAAGAAAATAACATTTCTAGGGGTAATTTACTAAGAAAATAATTCGTGAGTTCGAATTATTCGCACACCCCTAAGTCATTTTTATTTCTTCCGTTTATGTAGCGGATAAGAAAGTAAAATTTTAAGAAATTCGGCAGTAAAAATAAAAATAATTAAGCTTAGTAACGCCATCTAGTTTAGAATTCATGAAACATAAAAACCGATAATTTGATTTTATGCGTATAGATGGCGCTGTAGACAAATTTGGAAACTATCCAAAAGGAAAGAATTTAAAAGTTTTTGGTTTGGGATAACACTATGGAATTTTTTATATTTAAGTTTTTGAAATCAATGTTTGATAAATTAACAATTAGATGTGAAGGGAACAACTATAGCGCCATCTATAGAAAAACTGTAATACTAAATATGAACCCATCCTAAATAGTTTATTAACGTTATTCATAGATGGCGTTAAACCGATCGATTTATAAATGATTTACTTCCAAAAAAGTTATCTTCAGTTTACGAATAGTGAATTCATATTTAATAAATACGTTTAACTGAAAGTATTTTTTTAATAAATAGCATATCAACATAATTTCTGAAACCAAATTCATTAAGTATTGGAGATCAACAAATTGGTTTTAAATTAATTGTAACTACAAAAATAGTCAAGTAATGTGAAATAAATATAATTTGTAACAAAAACATTTGCAATACAGTTTATACTTGCGAAAAAAATTTAAAAATTGTTTAAGCAGTGAAACAGCGCCATCTGTTGTTGATAATAGTACAATACCTACTATTTTTTTAGGATGCTACGATAAATGGCGTTGCACGCAATTGATTTTTAAACGATTATTTTTTTGAATCCTCATGTAAAAAATATGCTTTTTAATAAAAATAATATTATTTGTACACAGTAAAAGTCAATTTGATCCTAAACTTAAATTAACAATTATGTAATATTGAAATAAGTTAAAATAATATTTTTATCCACTTCAGTTTTAGTTTTGCTACTCGACAATAGATGGCGTTAAGTAGACAAAATTGAAAGATTTCCTAGAAAAATCAATTCTAAATCCTTAACATAAAGAGATAAACTATAAATATTTAAGTTATTTAACATTAAGAATTACTTAATTACACTTATACAAAGTAAAACTACGTTAGTTTCGGGTAATATATTTATTTCATTTATATAATCATTTGCAGAGTACACTGCCATCTAGCGAGTGCGTTGCAAACTAAAACCAGCAAGGGGTGGATAATTTCTTAATAATCGCGGCCCGCATGACGCAAGCGTATCGCCAAGTATTCATTACATGAGCGTCAATTTGGAAGTGCTAATTAAATAGAAACTATGATTAATTATAATAAATAGCTTTCAGAGATTTTTTCCACTCTTCTCTCAGTGATAATCTATTGAATTTTAAAAATATAATTATTTTCTGGTCCACTAGTAATATTAACTTTAATATCATTGTATCTATTTTAATGTGTTGGATATTATAAATTTGCTAGAAATAGGGAGGGATATCCTCCTTTCTATCTGACATTTAAATTAGTATTATTTAAATGTGAGTTCGAGTTCCAGTGGTACCGTCAAACGAACGAGAAAGAGGGTAGACAGATTTGTCTGCTCTTAAATGACCTACCCGCAGTTCCTCAGTCTTCCCGTGATCATGGCGCTTGAAAAAGTGCTGAAATATCGGGACCGCTCGATTAAAAATAATCGTGGTAAGAACCCGCTTAGTAATAGTATAAGTAAGTGTAGTATTATATCGTTATAAACCGAATGTATAATTTGAAATGTATGGATCTAAGAGGAGAAGAAGGCTTAAGAGGCCTAAGAGATGGTTGGATTGTGTGAAAGAAGATCAGATATGAAAATGTGCTGACAGAGGACGTATGCCAGATTAGAAATGAATGGAGAGTCTAAATATATTGCGGCAACCCTATTTGAATGGTATAAGGAAGAAAAAGTCTGTCTCTAAAATTATCACTTTATATCAGAAAAGTCGGCCTGTTAGGCGGGCCTAGGTCGACAGAGATTAACGACATGTATATTCAAAGGAAGAAATCGATATATTTTGGAAACTGTACATAATAAGTGATATTACACTTGGAGTTTTTTTTTAAAGTATGTATATTATTTGAAAATATAAAATTAACGTAGAATAGAAAATTATCGGATTAATAAATCGACTTTGCGCTCTTATTATTTTATTATTAAAATCAGGAACAATCAACAAAACAAACAAATCAATGAAAGAATAGATTTTGAGTTCTAGTTATATGCAAATTATATTTATTGTAGAAGCAAAAATATTAGTTCCTTTATATGAATTAAATGCTAACAAAATATCCCTTACTGGATTCTCCTTGCAAGAGCTATCTGAAGGTGCTCTTTACAATAAACTATCTGACCCGCGCCTGCGTCATTGAGAGAGGCAAGTTTTCCTTTAGTACTTATCATCGAAAGCTATGACCTATCATATACAAACCTTCCTCTTGAATTATCTATTAAAACCAATGTATGAAGTTGGTTACAGAGTTTTAACGAAGCATACATAAGAGCAGATAGCGTTTTTTTTACTGTGTAGTCCCGTAGCAGTAACATAGAAGTCGACAGCAGTAGCTCAACTTATCCAAAAGGATAAGCAGCTAGTGCCCTCTATCGTTAGGCTACGCACAATAATCTAACTCAAGATTCACTGCCAGCTGGGACTGAAAACCAGCGCTGGATGTTGGCACCTATCCTGGTCTGTGTCAGTATTCAGCATTATGCTGAGTCACGGCTGGTTTGTGAAAAAAGAAATTAGTTTTAGGTAATTGCTTGTTATTTTCCTTTTTTGAATTGTGTGTTTTTTTTGCAAATAAAGTATGTCTATGTCTAAGATTCAAATAATTAAAAAATATAAGTAAGTTTTAACGTTTCCTAAGCAAAATATATCTCCTTACTGGTATAACTTTTGATGGTTTATTTTTGATCCAAATACTATCTAATACTATCTTAAAATACCTTAACAATGTATTTTATAGCCTTTTCATGGAAAACGTGACCTTCTGCAGTTTTTTCTAACAACGCATTAATCGCAAGGCTTTGAAAAATCTAATCTACCTAGAATTAGGAGAATATCGCTTGAGCTTCAAAAATTAATAATTATTATTAGTGGAAAAAGATAAGAACATTAAGCTAGTAAATTTTCTACGGTCAAAGACAGACAAAGAGATTCTTTCTAGTACAAAATAAGTATTTAGTTTACGTTAAAATATGTCAATTGTGCTTTGTCAACATTCCGCTTCATGAAATAAATAAAAAAAAGACCTATTTCAGTAACTAGATAAAATGTAGGTTCATATTTAATCACTTTACACTTACAATACTATTTTTACATACTCACAGATTCCAACGCAATACTGTGAAAAAAGAAGAATACTTAAAAAGGTCGCAAATAAAATCGTGCCAATGCAAAATAAAATAAAACAAGCCTCAAAAAAACGAAAATGGTTTATTCAAACTTAAACAAACATAAATACAAAAAAGAAATAAAAAAACTAAAATACAATAAATATATTTAAAATAATAGTAACAAAAAAATTAAACTAATAACTAAATAACTTAAAATAATATCTAGCGCTAAAAATATCCGTAGAAGAGCGACCCGTCGGGAAACGACGAGCGCAAAATGAGAGAAATTAACAAAAATAATCTAGCTTTAATTTTAAAAACATTACATGCATACTCTTAAAATTAAATTCTACAAATAAAAAAGGAGAATTTGATTTATTTTAATAACCTTGATTAAGTTGATCTTGTTTTTAATTCACAGAAATGTTCATTCACTGCACAAGAGTTCTAATTCTAGCAATAAAATGTGTGTAACACGTCCCTGGTTATAAGTCCAATTAAACTAATCAATTAAAATTTAACTCTAACATAATATAAAATTAAAGTATTAATTTACGAAACACTATCCTAATAGCAAAATAAAAATCTCAGTAACGGCCAAATTTTAATCTCAAATTTCAACGAATGTAAATATTAATTATCGAATTATATTTAAATGCTTCTAATAATTTAGTTGTAATGATCACTAGAGCACGAGTGTGATAACAGCGCACGGCCCGGCCGGCCGGCGCGACTCCAGACGGACGACTGAGTCGAGTGACTCGGCTGAGACGCGGCTGGGTGTCCGGCGAGGCCCCCCGCCCCCACCACCCACCGCCGACCTCGCCCGCCGCCCAACCCGACTTCGTTACGAGCCACTTGTAATCGCCGCGAGATTTTTCCGCCTAAGACGAATTAGGCGGGCCCGACTTACGTATGGGCGGTTATAAGAATAAGACGTATTGTCGACGCCTCACATGCGACTCTGAGAAAAGAATGTATTGCCTATTCTTTCTACACTTCTGCGCATTAGCGTGATCTATCTTTAGATTTTTCCGAATTTAGCAAGAAGTTTGGTCGATTTTGGTGTATTAGTCGCAATAATTAATTCTGAGCAACACTTTAACCCTTTATTATAGCAAATCGATTTTTTCGAGGTACAACAAACGATGCTGTGACAAAGACCGGTTCAAATCCTTTACATCTCGAAACAGTAGTTTTAAAGCTAATATCGAAAAGAAACCAAAATAACTCAATTACATTTATCGAATCAGTACAATGTCAGAGGTGAAATAATGACCGAATCGGTTTTATTTTTAAATGCCGTTTAACCATCACTTTCGGTTTCACCGGTGTCGATGTCGAGTTAATTTGTAAATAAAATTTAATCAATCGCAAAAAATACCCGGTTATCGGCGTCGACTATCAATGAACACCGGATTCAACGGATATGAGTGTTAATGAACTGAATAAATTTATTATAATGTTTTTTTGGAATCATTTTCACCGGTTCACGGGAATATCGCGGTTAACTGTGACACCGAATTGGATAAAAATGTTTTTTATGAAGATTTCATACAATATTAGAATTTTGGTAAACTCTACGTGAATTTTTGGAAGTTTCACTCAAATAGAAAAAGGTTCTACAATTCCCATGAGAATCGCCAGTTAATGGCTAGATTTTACAATTCTGAACGCACAACGACTACCATTTAGTACTTAGGTATTTGTGTGTGCGCTATGGGTAAGAAGAGAAAATATTAAAAACGATGATTCGAAAAACACATTTTATAATTAAATTTTTTTTGGCTTAGATTCCGTTTCAACATTTCGGTTTTTTTTCTTATAATCCAAAACTTTTGGATAATCTAGACACAATGGAAATTTAACAATTTACAGAGTTATCAACCACATTAAAGCAAAGAACGCCAAGAAAAACTATATCATTTATTTCAATGTCTCATAAGCACGCTTTACAAATCTGACGGAGACGAGAATCGTTTCACATTGAAATTTTCTACAGTTTAATAAGAAACATACTCTAAAAGTCTAGGAATTTAACTCTAATTCAATATTTTCGAAAGAAAGACGAGAAAACTACTTTAATCTAGAAATATTACTTCACATAAGACCGACGGGTGTACTCTACGCTTTATCAGAAACTCAAACTTTAAACATCTGAAATTTTATCTACCACTAAAACTTGTTTTTTTGGATTATCGTTATTAAAGGTTAAACAATTATGCGTATAAATTTTCCAATATAAAATAGTAAAAAAACATCTTAATTATAAAACTGTAAATGGTCGAAAAGAGTTTCCGAAAGAAGAAATTCATAAGCGACATTTTTCATGCTCAGTTTTTTCGTCTGAGTAAATTGTAAACAGAAGCGACCGCTCCGAAAATGAATTAATATGATTCTTTTATCACGAAGCGGTCCAGCTGCCGCGTAACCGGGTTCGATGACCTTCCATTTTTTAAACTTCGAATCGTTTTAATGGATTCGTTGAAATTTAAGAGAAGGATTTTTTTAGTTTGAAATTTTAATGGCATCGAAATAATTTCAAATATGAATTTTATTTCACTGTTTGAGATAGAACTAAAAAAACTAAGACGGTATAAAAAAATTCGGTGAATTTTGATTTTAGAGACAATGAAAATGTAGTGATCATTTAGCAAGAGAACTAAACTATCATTACCCGTCACTCCGCGGAAACGGGAAGAAAAAGAAAAACTGAATTTGGCCTTCACTAAGAATAACTAATTAAACACACAATTAGTTATTCTTAGTGAAGGCCAAATTTTTTGTTCAAAGATTTTTTTTGCTACAATCAAACAGCTTTACACGTTAAAATGTGCAATAATCTTTTAATTTCAAGAATAAAATGGCCTTCACTAAGAATAACTAATTAAACACACAAAATTAATTCGATCACAATTTACCTGTTTTTTCTTAAAACTAAATATTCTTGATCATCGCCGAACTTAGGTTTTCACAGTTATTACGCGAGCACAACTAAATTAAAAGTCCAAAAAACTTAACGTCTACTTAAAGTTAATATTTCACTTTACACTATTATCGTCCGCAAAAAACGCGTTTAAGGAACATAATACCACTTACAGACTATGCGGCAATCGAGCCGTATTTACATTTGAGGGAAAAAATCGAGGTCAGTTGGAGGTGACGGTAACACAGCCGGCCGGCTCGAGCCCGACTGTCCGACTCCCAACACCCGCGCTCCGTCGGGACCTCACGGATCCCGAAACACGTGCGCGAGAGAGAAAGACAAGAGATGAACTTACTAGTCAACCAGAAAGGGACGGCAACATACTTTTTTCAATTTACTATATTCGCTGATTTTTATTATTTTTTCGCATTTCGATATTTTATTTTTTAGTTGATGCGCTTCGCAGTTCACCTGTTGTGCTTGACCCGATTCGATGCGGTCGTGATCGACGGTTTCCTGTAATTTTTGACACACTTACGAATGTTTTTGATTTACGAAAAAGCTTTTACGTTTATTTTTTGTTCAAAGCGCGAGTCGCTTAGAGTCAAACTAAAATCGTTGCTTGCAAATGGTCCTCGAGAAAAAAAAGTTTTATGCAAAAAAAAAATCACGTTTTAGTACAAGAAACTATGTTACGCATTTATAAAAATATTTTTTATAATTAAGCACATTTTATTCAACAATTACACTTGCTTTACGCACTCTATTGAAATTGCACTAGTATTAGAAATCTAATAAGACATAGACGGTGCTGCCAGCGGCGTCGAGTAGCGGAACTAACGCGCGTCTGCGAGATGTCAATGAAAATGTCGGCCGAATGGTTCATTTCTAACCTGCCTTGTTTTATTTTTCTATTTCTTTTTCATTCGTGAAAGTGCAACATTCACTTTAACAGGAATTTAGTAGCCGTTTTCGTTTGAATTTTCTTATTTTCAATGGTTTTATTAGATTTGTTGGTTATTTTGGCAATTCGTTTTCATGTTGGTTTAAAAATAAAACGCTATTGAGTTTTAGCTTGTATTTTGTTTAAAAAAATATGGAAATACATTTTAGTATTTTCAATTAGTAAAACGAATCTTAATATTATTTTGTTTTGTTGTTTATTATAATATTAAAATCTCATTAGTAAGTTTGCATGCTCATTACGATAGATGGCGCTAGTAGTCCCAAATAAATGTAATAT
The DNA here is from genome assembly GCA_030269945.2 of Trilocha varians. NCBI lineage: Eukaryota > Metazoa > Arthropoda > Insecta > Lepidoptera > Bombycidae > Trilocha > Trilocha varians. The sequence goes on along the minus strand of AP028273.1, from coordinate 7,641,173 downwards.
TGCTATTTGAATAATTTATTGTTTTAGATTTAAGTTTAAATTCAGTTATAAAATAATGTTTTAGAAAAGTTAAAAGTAATACATTAACTTTTATATAAATTTATTACAGATTGTCAAAGAAAATTATTCTTATTAGACTGAGGTCAGAGATATATTTATCAGAGTATTTTATCAACAAAAGTATTATGAGTAACTGAGTAGTTCATAATATTGTTTTTTGTTTTTAAAAGACTTCAGATACATTTTTACTACTTTGTTATTCAAATTATTTTCAAATCATTTTATAGATCGTTAATTGTAATTATTTCGGTATTATTTAATAGTTAAGTAATTACTTATTTGTTAATAAAAAACACAGTGTTCTGTGTTCTTTATTTTTAAGTATCATTGTAGTTTTTAGATTACCATGTGGAGGATTAATATAGACGAACGGTCATGTCAATTGCTCCTGTTCTTTTGACATTTTTGTTTTGTTCACACGTGAGAGCGATGAAAGCCATGAGAGCTTTTGTCAAGTAATATTTACTGCATAAAATACTAAATAATGTAAGCTTCTAATGTTTTTATAATATGTGTATATTATGAACACGTGGTGTGTAGGTTTTTTTAGTTGAAGGAAATCACCGGATGTGGGAAGTGTATGTGGGAGTTGAACCGCACTAAAACCTCCAACCGCTCACACTCAGCGTCCGAACCCCGGCTGAGGCCAGAACCCAGCACGGGATTATGAGGGACGGCGCGACGCGTTACGACCACGGCACTCTTTCCCGTCGGGCCGCCCCGTGGTGTGTAGGTAGTTATTTTTATTTATTTGGGACACAGTACAAGTTATACCTACGTACATGTATCTAAATAGGTACTAGGTAGTTTCTAAAATAGTTGTACCTAGATAATATCGCCGTTTTTAAATGAGTATTAACATTAGTGTTTTAAAATATATATTTTTTTATTGCTTGATAGATAAACGAGCCTACGGCCCACCTGATGGTAAGCGGTCACCGTCGCTCATGAACCTATGCAATGCCAGGGCAATGAGGGGCTGTTATCTATCGCCTACCGATACAGGCCGATAATATCGTAGAGAAAATCATCAAGATAAAACTATAATACGATTTCTGTTAAACCTATAGAACTACTTTCAGTACCTACCTAATTTATACTCTATTTAGAAATATGAATTTTGACTAATACAAATAAAAAAAAAACTTGAGAGGTGTCATGGGACACCGAAGAACGAAGTTCCTTTCGATTAAAATGTATCTTCTTTTTTTTTCCTAACGTAACGTGCAATAAGGAACCTGTTTAAAAGATTTTGACCACAGCGCCATCTAGCGATAATCATCTAAAACAATAAAGTGTCGTGACAACTTTTCGTGTGTCGTGACAACTTTTCGTAAGATTTTTTTCCGTCTAGCCCCCTTTCACAACGCGCGATAAGAAACTTCGTTCCAAAAATATCACAAGCAGATTTACGAAATTAAAATTAAAATATTTTTAAGGTATCTAAGGTATCTTTAACACCTAGATTTCTCCTCTTCAGAACAGCTGACCAACACAGAGCTACATAATAAACGTCTTCATTATTCCAACAGGATCCAAAAGAGTGAAAATAACTGACAAAAATAAATTTCTTTAAACACTCGCGGTTATCTACATCACTTACACTATTACTAAACTAAACTATTTTGTATGTGGAATTCAATGTTAGACGAAAATAAAGCCAAAAAATCTAGTTTTGAGACGGCATGCGGCAGCCGATACTGTCAGTGTGGTATGTCGAAATTTGAATTCGAGTTCCAGTGGTACCGGCAAACGAACGAGAACGAGCGTAGACAGATTTGTCTGCTCTTAAATGACCCGCAGTTCCTCAGTCTTCCCGTGAATGAAATGATGCTGAAATATCGGGACCGTTCAATTAAAAATAATCGTGGTAAGAATCCGTTGAAAATGCATGAAAGTATCCCTGATTCCTCTACTGAAGAGAGCAAGCCCAGCAGTGTGCAGTAATGAATTTATATAGAACAGTCGAATACCATATATAATTTGATTGTTTGATACAATCATCTATATCATGAATAAAACGCGTAAACGTGAGATTTTTTATTTTTTTTATTGCCATGTAGGCAGACGAGCCAACGGGCCACCTGATCGTAAGTGGTTACCGTCGCTCATGAACCTCTAAAATGTCAGGGGACATTGAGGGGTCGCTACCTACGACCTAACTTTAAGGACCCTCCTCAAGCCTCGTTTGAAGAAGGACTAGTCATATTTACTCCTTAATTTGATTCTTTGATACAATCATCTATTACCCCACACTGTTATTACCCAGGAGGTAAGATCTATCACCTTCAGAGCGTCGTCGTCAGTAAAGTGTACCTCGTAAACCAGCGACGATGACTTCAACTTAATAAAACGAGTTAACGTGAGATTTTTCTCGCGAGACTGGGGGTAAGTCGCGTTGATGACATTGTGTTTAATGCTATCTTTATTGTCTCACATACAATAGAATAACTCATTATTAAAACACAAATAAGCACGAAGATTACAACAAATTTGAATAACTTTTATACAAATAAAGTGTCAAAGAGCGGCCTTACCACTCAAAGCGATCTCATCCAGGCCACCTTGCCACATTTTCTATTGCTGGACTTAGAACCTGGTTTACGTTAGTAATTCCCATCTTTGACTAACTTCTTTATATCTTCTTTTTAATTAATATAATCTACCTATTCAGTATTCTTCCCACATAGCGCTTTTTGTTCTATTGTGAACACAAACCCCTCTGTTCTATCAACCATCTTCTCCTTCCCGTGGTTTTAAGTTGTTCTGAAGTGTACCCAAACCGCTTTAGATAAATGATTGACTATACCTACGCCGTCTAATGAGCCTGAACCCAGCTGCAGACAAATTTCCGAAAAACTGTCTTAGTGCGACGGAAATGAAGATGGTAAACCGTAAATGATATTCCAAGACTGTGTCGTTAAGAATTACAAATATTTCACGTGAGTTAGACTAACAAATAGCTATTAATAATGGACCAAAATAAGGTATCAATGTTTTTCAATTAACTATAATAATTTTAATGGTACAAAATAATTGATGATAGTAGTATCGACCTCTACTTATTTTCGTTACTGTATTTTTTTAAAAACTTGTATTGATCCAGCTCAACTTAATAAATAATTTTCGATTTTCATTTAATGAACTTCGTTAAATGTTTATTGTTGTAATGTCGCTATATTGTATTCTAACCTATTTTTTATATTACAGGTGTGAAGACGAGTTGCCAAATCAGAAAATACCTTTGTCAGTTTAACCGATTCCCATAATTAAAAAAAAGTAGTTCCCAATTTGTCGGTAACTGATTTTTGTTTTGACTTCCGCATTCAAAAGAAATGATTTGACTTTGTGACTTTACGTTTAAATAACAAATGCAAAGGTACTCTCCTTCTCATAAAAAACAGTGTCGAATCAAACGTCATTAACGGGAACCCAAGCCCTATATCATAAACCTGTCCCCAGTAATTGTAAGAGCGAAGTACGTCATAAAACAACGATTCTTTGCTAACCAGAGATTGACTTCAGAATTGCGCATAAACAGGTATTTGTTTGCTTAAGCTCCTTACTAGTTTATGGGTTTACGAGAGTTTTAAGGCTGTGGAGATGAGCGGAGCGGAAGCGGGAGCGAGAATGGTGAAGTATTGGTTCTTTGTCATGTAGGCAGACGAGCTGACAAGCTACGTGATCTTAAATGGTTACCGCCGCTAATGGACCTCTAAAATGTCATAGGACATTGTGGGGCCGTTACCTATATACTTTTATCAGTTGTGTTGTGGTTTTTTGAATTATTTAGTAGACGAAATGAAATGAAATCAAATGCAAATTTATTGAAATTAAATTTCTTAAAACAAAAAAAATAACATTATAGATAGGTACCTACCTACTTAAATTCCTTCTCAAGATTTTCAACATTTATTAGTTGTTCACAATGTCAATCCATTGATGTCTCTTTTCAACTCTTTAAACAGTTTTATGAATACAAAAATAATTGAATTAAAATCTTAACTCGCTTCTCGCTCTGCTGCTGCTGAATTCGTGGCCACTCCCTACTTAAACTTTTTAAGGTGAGTTCCTTCTAAGGGTAAATATGCACTAATAAAAATATTTTATAAAATGTTTGTCAGTAAGAATATTCTACATGCTAACAGGGGTGACACACGTGCAAGGATTTACTAGACCTTTTATGTTGCATTTACATATTGGCTCGCCAACTTCCTTAGCACGCAAATGATGAGTGGCAGGCCAACTATCAAACATAGTTTCAATGCCGGCCAATGCATATAAAACCTCCGTTTAGATACATGTTGGATACTGTCATCGTCATTTGTTTTTACGTGTGTTGGACGCTGGCTAGCGAATATGTAAACGCAATATTATTAGTTAATGTCTGATGATAGCTGAAGATCTGTTAATTATATTTCTTCTTAATTCAAGAGACAAAGTACTCACCCTCGTACCATCGTTAACAAATTAACCTCTATAAAAGTTACAGGTTGGAACCTTCAACCTCGTGGAAAGCAAGCGGTTCAACCACGAAGCCAACACGATAATTTAAAGTCGACTATCACAAAAGTATTATAAAGGTGCGTTCGATCAGCGTTTCACATAAAAGTGATGTCCATGGACCGATATAATGTACACACGTAAAGTTAGAAATCTTCATTTTATTGTCACACCTTCCATTCCTATTACTTTGAATAAGGATTTTATTGTTGCTTATAATAAAATTTAAAGGGTATTCAACCTTATTTTGAATAGCTTTAGAACACAAATTCGTTTGCACACGAATAACTGTCAAAATAAAAACTTTTTGATCTACCCTCCGTAAAAGTCTTATGGCGTAATTTCGTTCAATGGAATTTGATGTTTATGCTTTTGTAATAAAGGTGTTTTTTCTCTGTATTTTTCATGATTGTGTCTTAAACGGGATTTTGAAGTAAGCATTTGTTTGAAAATATCGTCAATTTCCATGCGATTGTTCTTTTGTAATGTTCGGGATGAATCTAAAGGCGTTTACGATACATTCATGACGTTTCGTAAATTAAACTTTTTTATGTGGACACCGATTTGTGTTTGTTTTTTCTTACCTGTCTATAAGGGATGTTTTTGAGAATTTTGTACTTGATTCATTTGCTATATAATTTCATGAGATTTTTGGGTATTTCGATTTTATTTTTATTATACTGGTATATAATTAACAGTAATTAAAAAAATACAATGAACAAAATATTGAAGAGTCACTAAAAAATTTGGTCACTATAAATTATTTTTAATTGATTAATAATCGAAAATCGACTAATCATGTTTATTTTTCAGGGGGTTGAACGGCGATTCGAGATCTTCGCGTATTTACACTTCACAATGAATAACAGCTGGTCTTATTCAAGGTAGGGGGTTCGACGACGTTTGAAACGACAAGGGGTTTACTGAGATTCGAAGTTCGAACACAATACACTTGATGTTTGTTCAGAATAGGTGGTCGCCCGGCGATTTATATTGTCAAAAAACATGAAACATGAATGAACATTAAAATGATCTATAATTAAAAATAATGCAATAATAATTATGAAAGAAAATAAAATGTAAAAATTAAAACAAAGCATGTATTATAAAACCAGATAATTATTATTAATAAAATAATTAACTGAATAAAACTGTGATTATAAAATAAAATAACTGTAACAAAAACAATAATGGTTTTTTTTACTAAATTATATCTTAACTATTTTTATTGCTTTATAGGTAAACGAACAAACAACCCATTTGATGGTAAGTGGTTACCGTCACTCGTCATGAACCTCTGCAATGTCAGGATTGCTATCTTACTTTGCCATAATTTGCCCTCCTTGCCCTGGCATTGCAGAGGTTCATGAGCGACGGTGACCGCTTACCATCAGGTGGGCCGTAGGCTCGTTTATCTACCATACAATAAAAAAAAAAAGTAGACTTCTATTATAAATCAATTGTATTGTAACGATATTCCGGAACAAAGAATAAAACATCACAAAAAACCACATCAAAAATTGTTCTCAAAAATGTAGGAATGTAGGTACAGAAAATTCATAAGATTTACACAAACAACATTTCACCAAACATAAACAAAACACAAGACGAAATTAAAGTTTGTCCGATTTAATTGCACTGAAGACGTTTTGGGGCGATTTAAATTACGTTTTGGGGCGATTGCGTACATTAGCCGTGTCTGCGGTCGCCGGGCGGCGGCCATCTTGTTATTTATCGTCTACTTTCAATTTGGCTAACACAATCCTCGCCCGTAAATCTGGACGATACATTTCTTGTGGTTGAATCAAGTGGACTTTACAAGTTTTGATTATTATTGTGCTTGTATTATCTAAATATTCATTAAAAAATGTTTACAAAATAATAAAATTTTAAAAATAAAATATCAAAAACAGAGTGCCACTGAAGACGGGGTCTACGACCCAAGCCATCAGTGGTCAGGGCTCAAGAGAGAGGAACCTCCTCACAATACGCGCTGTGTCAAGAACGACCGCCTTCTGAATCAGGCCCTTTACCCAGCCGGAAAGCGACAGCTTCTCTAGATGTTGGTCGAAACTTCTCGCTATTAGACCGTGCACAGATACAACGATCGGAACAATGATGGTCGATTCAAGACGCCACATGTCGGTCACCTCGAGGGCTACGTCCAAATATTTATTGTAATTACTATTACGAAGAGAATTTGTCTTTTAAAGTAGTGGATGTAAATTAAGTAAAAATTACATAGTAAAAATCTTAACTTTGAACTGCTTACAATAAAGAGAAGGAATCACAATACGTTTTATTAGTACTTATTTTAATATTGGTAGTTAGTATTTATTTGGATTGACGCAGTGTTACCATCTTAAACATGCCAAAATGGTGCGTTATTTAAAATAAAAAAACTTGAGAGGTGTCATGGGACACCCGAATAGAACGAAGTTCCTTTCGATTAAAAAATATCTTATAATTTTTTTCCCTAACGTAACGCGCGATAAGGAACGTTTTTTTGATCACAACGCCATCTAGCGATAATCATCTAAAACAAAAATAAGGAACGTGTTTTAAAACATTTTGATCACAGCGCCATCAAAAAGTGTCGTGAAAACTAAAAAGTGTCGTGACAACTAAAAAAGTGTCGTGACAACTAAAAAAGTGTCGTGACAAGTTTTCGTAAGATTTTTTTCCGTCTAGCCCCCTTTCGATAACGCGCGATAAGGAACTTCGTTCCAATAGAACGCCTACGTTTTATTGTTAGTATAAAGGTGTCCTTACATACATCCTAGATATTGATACATCCTAGTATACAATTTCTCACATGCCTACTCGAGCTCTTTCATTACAAGCTACCTACTCACTTTAACTACCTATTTTTCAATCATCAACCATTGAAATAATATTCAAATCTAAAAAAGGTTTTTACCACAAAATTTAACGCTAAAGGTGCTAAGTTGACAACACTGTATTGACATTCAAAATTTAAAAACAGAAACAGAAATCTAATAAAATTAAAAAAAAAAACAAAAGAGCATCACAACAAAAATGGCCTTGACATAAAATAACGTAACCGCAGTGTCAAGGGCGGAGTGCATTCCACTCGTGAATCAATAACTCATTACTTTTTATTTCGTTTAACATTTTAAAATAATGCGCTTTTTTGCTTAAACGCCGGCTGTCGACGTCCCAATTACGGGTTCTGGGTTGCTAGATATAAAATAATGCTGGAATGTCGGACATTTCTTGGGGTATCGATGTACGTAGGACAATTAAATTTTGATACTGGAACGAATTTCTTTGAAATACTTTAAAATTCGTATTTCTATGATTTATTTTGAATTCTGTCTGAAAAAATATAGAAGATGCAAAAAAGCTTGAATTGGAAAACAATTAATGAAAAGTTTGTAGTACCTAGTAATGAAAAAAAAACAAACCATACAATTAATTACGTTTCAATAATTGCTTAATAGCAATAAATAGCTAATAAACATAATCATACAATAAATGTGATCTTTTATATACCCTACTAAATTAGTGTGATGTCCCCTTTCCTGTCAATATAAAATTCCTACTAACTCTACCAATTAAAAATGTCGTATCTACGCTTGCATACTTTATTAACGTCAATAACTTCCAAGCTGCAATATTTTCTCAATATTACTGCAATATTTTTTCAAATATGTTGATACCTGTACAACCTGACATTGGCAAGCCGTGCTTAGTAAAAGATGCGAAGTCCAAAAAAAGAAGAAAAAAAAAACAATCAGAAGATACAATAATGCCCAGTAATAGCTACATAGAATGTCAATATCAGGCATTCCAGTACCATATACGTAACAAAATGGAACGATTTAAACATTGTACCTAGAATATTATGCTGAATACAACTAAAAGACTCAAAAACTTAAAGATAAAAATATTTAAATTTTAAAATAATGAAACTGAGAAGTTTTTCTCTAACTGGACTTTTTTCTGCATTTTCGTTCAATAAATCTGGCAACCCTGGCAGTACAGCGTGAAAGCGTTCGACCGGACGATCAACCAATTATGACGTCACACCGCATGTTCGATTGTTTGTATTGTTCCATTCATTTTTCAGCTTCACAATATTGGTAGGTATTGTCAATACTCATCAGCTGTCCGGAAATGTATGGAAATATTTATAAATACGTATTACTGTACCAACCCATTACTGCCCACTGTTGGGCTCAGGTCTCCTCAGAAGAGGGATTAGGCATAGTCCACCACGCTTGCCCAGTGCGGATTGGGGACTTCACATATCTTCAAAGGATTTTTTTTAAATCCTTTTCCGACATGCAGGTTTCCTCACGATGTTTTCCTTCACCGTTTTTAGCCAGTGGTGTTGTGAAAAATTGCACATAAATCTTTTTCAAATTTAGATTTAGAGGTACAAGCCGGCCGGATTTGAACCCGCGACCTCCCGTTCGGAAAGAAGCGCTTCGACCACTCGGCCACCACGACCACGACATAAATACGTATGAAAATGTTAAATTATTTTATGATACTTACCATTGAGGAAGGAAATTACAGTAACCACTCAACTGGGAACGTCACTATTCGCTAGACCGCGAAACTGGGGACTTCGTTCGGAACCAATATCGTGTTTGAGCCCCTTTTTAAAAACATTTTTTTCCCAAAATTTTTAATTTTGATTTTTAATTAAACCTTATATTTTTGTAAATCTTTATTACTAAACGACGCTGTATTGCATTTTCAGCGAAAATATATCATCTCCGTAAAATATGAGACGATTAAAAAATGTAAACAAAACAAGTTTTAGAACTGTGCTCAATTTTGGCTCCTGCCACAGACTTGGCAAAAGTAAACAAACCAATTTGGTTGCCGTTTCCAGTTGAGTGAATAAGTGACCAAAATGTACATACTGTATGTACCTACATTACATATGGTGTCATTTCGGCCAACATTTGCATTGGTCAACTGTGAAGCTTGCATACGCTGGGCCAACCAACGAATTAACATTTTTGTAACTATTAAAAATGTTACTAACCTGTTTCGGTGTTAACAGGTAATCTGGTTCTTTTCCTTGTCAAGATAATACTAATAAAGCTCCATTTTGTACACATAGGTACTAAATTAACCACAAAAACATTAAACTAACAAATCTTAGTACCTATCTTAGATTTTTTTAAATGTTATTACCATGGAGGCAAAGTAACTAATAAACAACTTGATCGTAACATATATCAGAAGTACTAAGAAAATTAGAGTTTATACTAAATAATTAACTCAATTGCAAAGCTGTAATTTTGAAGATTACATTAAAATCTGACAACACTGGTAACTAAAAGGCTAAATATTCTGTAATCAAGAGCCGCACATAGTTTTTTTTTAGTAATAAAAATCATAAAAACTAGTCGTAACTACCATCATGCACATAACACATAAAAATACAAATATTTTTTAATTTATGTGAGAATTAATTTAGGTATAATTCAATACCTAAACAAACAATTAACTACAAAGTACATACCTTATTTATAAACACATTCGAAGTTCAAAACTTTCCAAACTTAAAAATATAAAATCACAAATTTATTAAAGCACCTTATCAGACTTATTTTTCACTTAAATATTGCACAATTATCATAAAAAAAACTTTACTAAAAATCACTTTGAATTTAGAACAAAACACAACACTGTCAAATTGAAAAAAGAGTTCTGTCAAATTCAAACAAATTTCAAAAAGAGTTCCAATTTTGTATTTCGCGGGCCAATTCCAAGGGCTCGCAGCCGGCCCGCTCGTGCGACGGTCGACAAGGAACTCCACGTCTTAAGGGCGAGGGCTAAAAAGACGTTACGCCAGACCCTTCGTCCCCTTTGCTTGTTTAGTGCCGGCCGATAATAAGATTTTTTTGTAACCGTCACATTATGGCGTAGGTGTCATTTGCTTAAACTTTATTGGAATAGGGAGATTTTGGCGGGAAGAACAGACTATGAAATGAAAAGTATTTATTTTGATAGAATCATGACCGTAAGTGTTTGTCGCTCGTGAACCTCTGCAATGTCAGAGGACATTTTAACATAGATTGAAAGATAAAAAACTTGAGAGGTGTCATGGGACACCCGAATAGAACGAAGTTCCTTTCGATTAAAAGATATATTATTTTTTTCCTAACGTAACGCGCGATAAGGAACTTGTTTTAAAAGATTTTGTCACAGCGCCATCCAGCGATAATCATCTAAAACAAAAAAAGTGTCGTGACAGCTTTTCGTAAGATTTTTTTCCGTCTAGCCCCCTTTCGATAACGCGCGATAAGGAACTTCGTTCCAATAATTGACGTCATAATGCTACTACTAGTAAAAAAATATGTCAACTGTCATAAACAGCTGGCATATCTTTTTAGAATTATGTAACTGTGATTTTTTAAAATTTTATTTTATTTCAATGAAGTCATTTCTTTAGTGTTATTACAATTATTTACAATACGAGTAATAGTATCATAACGTATTGTTATTAGGTTCTCTAGATTGCATTAAGATTAGACCTTTCTTACGCAAAATATTTTAAGATTTCTTGAATTAGAACTATATTTTTTTATTGACTAAGTTTTTTCTATAATTTTCATTCATTTTATTTGTAATTCTCATAACACTTTTAATTTAATTATGTTTAAACAAGAATGCTGTGTGTATCTATAATTGGCTACCATATTAGAAGTTAAGTTATGTAACATAAGTACAATAGTAGTGAATAATATGTAAGCTGTTGATACTCCATTTATAAATAAATAAATTAGACAGATGTTTTATGTAAACAAAAAATAATTTAGTAAATACTTACTTACATGAAATCATACTTATTACATTACTCATTGCCCTGGCATTGCAGAGGTTCATGAGCGACGGTGACCGCTTACCATCAGGCGGGCCGTAGGCTCGTTTATCTATCAAGCAATAAAAAAAAAAAAAAAAAAAAAAAAAAATAATTAATTCATTTTTTTTTACATTTAACTTTGACTGTGATTATACAGGTTTATTATTAAACTAAAATGGTAGTATTATTGCGTAAATCTTTATTCATTCAATATCTTATTATTAAAACCATAATATAACATACAATAAAGTACAAACGAGTTTTATTAATGTTCTTTGAGTTACGCGAAATTGATCCTTATAATCTACAAATAAAGTTCAAAACGAAGGTTAAAATCGTCATAAAAAATCGTTTTGAAGGGTGAGTTTTCTTTAAGAATAATGTGCTGAGTATTTCGACCACTATAAAGATAGGGACGGATTAAGGGATTTGTTTATATACATATCTTCCTTAAACTTAAAAAATTACAAAAAAATAAATTTAAAAATATAATATAAAAAACAGAGGGCCACTGGAGACGTCTACGACCCAAGCTATCAGTGGTCAGGGCTCAAGAGAGAGGAACCTCCTCACAATACGTGCCGTGTCAAGAACAACCGCCTTCTGAATGAAGCCCTTTACCCAGCCGGGGAGCGATATTATAGTATGATATTAGATTATTATGGTAGGATATTATTATATGTTAACGGATTGATTATTCCATTTTTAGTAGGATATTATTATGATATGTAAACGGAGTGTTAATAACTCCAGTAAAATTAAGCCTTATTTGTGGTAGCAATAGATGGAAACACAACCGAATGCAAACTTGCATACAATCTAATTGCTCATTACCAATATCTATACCCATTGCTTTTTAGCTAAGATTTAGGGAATGCAGAAACTCAACGAAGTGTGTGAAAGTGGTCACAAGTAATTAGTAGAATTAGAAGACGGATGGATGGGGAAAGGATTTTATAAAAAGAAGGTAATTGCTGATCTACCTTCTTTATAAAAAGAAGGTAATTGCAATTGTTTTTGGAGCTGCTTTTGAAAAAAATAATCTTTCGCTACCAGCATTTTCTCAACCGATATAATTTGTTCAAATATGTGAAAGCACAAAGAGTCCTTAATCCTTACCACTAAGACTTAGTAAGCGTTCTAGCTAATCAGTTGAAATGTCAGCTCGTCTACCTATTATCTACTCATCTATGACTGTCAAAAGTCACTAGAGATGACACTACTAGACAAAAACCAATTTTTAACAGTTCCTAGTTGACTTGTTATTATTAAAATGTCCTGGGAATCACTCAAAAATAACATTTGGCCCACTTCAAGGGAACTCGTTATCTTCGCTTACCTACCTATTTCCTTTCATATTAGAATCCTTCATTTTTTTATTGCCTTGTAGGCAAACGAGCTAACGGGCCACCGTAAGTGGTTACTATTGCTCATCGACCTCTGCAATGTTGAGGACCCTTGAGGACTAGCTTCAAGCCTCGTTTGCAGAACGACAAGTCATAAGAAATGCCTTAAAAATTCCTTGTCTAAATTCGTCCCTGTGTTGGGAAGTAACGCACGGTGGCTTATTTTTAACGGTCGTTCTGTCGTGCGCCATGATCAGGGGTAACAAACATTCAGAATTGAAGTTTACATTATTTTTTGCTTTGTATGCAGAGTCTCTGGATGCAGATGGCGCAGGACCGGTCGATGTGGCGAAGTTTGGGGGAGGCCTATGTCCAGCAGTGGACGTCTATAGGCTGATGATGATGATGATGATGCAGACGAGTTAACGGGCCACCTGATCGTAAACCTACTGTTATTGAGAATAGTTTTTGGAATATTTAAGTTGAAAAGAAGTTTGTTTTAAATTATCGATTAATTTAATCGTAGTTTCTTTAGCATCATTACCACTTTTGGCACTTTCATGTACCTACTAATATCTGTTTAATTGGGGATTGATCAGAATTGGCGTTTTTCTAGTCGTATCAAGTACGACTTAGTGATTTCATTTTTTTTTTTTTTTTTTATTGCGTGATAGATAAACGAGCCTACGGCCCACCTGATGGTAAGCGGTCACCGTCGCTAAAATAAAAAAATATAAATAAATATTTACGTTCAGTACAGTCCACTGGATAGTAAGTGGATGTAAATGGAATGGATTTCTTCAATATCAGAAGTGATATATGTAATGTTTTTGGAAATAAAACAAGGCATTGAAAAGGGTATATAATATGTTAATTAAAAATGAGTTGATTTTACAACTAAATTTAAAACTTGCCAAAAACAGTACAATATAAATTACAAGTAACAGCAGTTTCTTTGAATAACATAATCAACACACAAATACAAATTCATGGGATCAGAAAGTAAATATAAAATCAACGTGTATTGTATAAGCAAAACAAATAGATACAGCACAAATGTTATTCGTTAAAAATTTGTTCAAACAACGCTGAAAACAACATCAAGTGTTTAAATAATTTAACAATACTACATGATTAAGATCTGTTTTACTTTCAATGGTTTTATTGATTTCTGATTGTCATTTGTTATTTAGCGTTCTACGCCAGACTTGTGACGTCATAGGTAGTTGAAAATCAAGGGCAATGTCAATGTGCACGTATAATGTTTTTCTCTTAATAAATTTGACCCAAAAAATGGTCTCAAGAGACGAAAAAAAAAGTCAAAGTGTTGAAATTTATAGGAGGCACTTGTCGATCTAACTTTGAGATGATGAATTTCAAATATCTGAAAAAAATAACTAAGGTCTTTATAGGATCTGCACATTGCTAAAAAGGAAAGAAGGAATTAAAAGTAAGAAAAATGAAACGTATTTTAATAAGAATATCTATAAACTTATTCAGACACTCGCGGTTTTCTACCCAAAAGCACACGAGAAAGAGGGTAGACAGATTTGTTTGCTCTTAAATCGACCTGCAGTATCCAGTCTTCTGGTGATCATGACGTTTGCAACAACATTAAAATATCGAGACAACTCAATTAAACATCGTGGTAAAAACCCGTTGAAAATGCATGAAAGAATATTTATAATTTTAAACGGCAATTCCGTGTTATTATTTATTTGGGTTTAGCCTTTTAAAAGTTTTTAAGCTAATACTAAAGTTTACGACCCCTGCTTATTGTACTACTGCGTACCTTATGGCGTACGTTACGTCTTTGAAATTTTTTTTTTTTTTTTTTTTTTATTGCCAGGTAGATAAACGAGCATACGGCCCACCTGATGGTAAGCGGAAATTTAAAAAAGGCACTCTTCCGAAACGAAGAAATCGAATTAAATAGTACCTACTACGAATTAAAGTAGTATAAACTTAATTTGAAAATTGAAAGAAAATGGGAGAGTAAAATAATAGAAAATTATTTTGAAAACCTATCCAGAGACATAAAAATACCATTATAAAACAATAAATCTACAAAAAAAAAATAGTATGAGCAGCTTTTACACACAAAAACAAAAAAGATCCAGGCAATTTCTCTGGTCTGTTATCATCAAACTCTGTTTCCTTATCATGGGAGCACAATTAAAATATCTTTTTGAAAAAAAAGATCATCAAAATCGGTAAGTAACAACTAACAATTAGGGCGTAGGTACTAACGTGCCACCGGTTAATTCGGCTGCCTAAAAGTCAAATTAATAACCCTTAAATAAAAAAAAAAACAATCAAAATAATAACCCTCTCCTTTTAGGTCGGTCAAAAACATAGCCGTTAGTAAAAATATTTGAAAGGACACCTGGCATAACCACGCATGCATATCATAAGACACAAGACGCGTGCCTGGCACATGAACGGAAGTCACCAATTTCCATACACATCTTGATAAGGAAACACAAAGAAAAAACTACCTTAACTTCACTAGTTTAAGTTGAAATTCCAGTAAAACTTATCGAACTTTATGGTTGAATCAATTGCTAAGTTTGCAAAGAAATTTAGCCCTAACATCAAAGGATTAGGGTTATTTTTTCGTTGTTCTGACCAGCGAAGGTGCACGCGACGTTATGGCTTATGAACTTAAGACACAGGATGGACAATGAAGAAACTAACCCTATTTTGAGACGTTAAAAATTGTGGTTTCTGCATAATTTTATGATGGTCTTTTTATCGCATTAATAGGTAACCATCTGGTAGGAAGTGATTATCGTTCAAAGTCGGTAGTGACAAAACGACATCACTGTCCACGACAGCTATTATTAGTCACTCAGAGAGCAATGGAGAGGGCTATGCTGGGTGTTTCTCGAGTCAAAAATGAAGAGACGCAGCAACAAAGTAACCGACATAACCCAAAGAATACATTGTGCGAAGAACGGATAGCTGATGGGGCTGATAAGTTCTGGAGTGACGACCACGAACCGGTAGGCGCTGTGTAGGTAGACTTCCTACAAGATGGACTGACGACCTGGTCAGGATAGCTTTTTTTTTTTTTGTTTTAGTTGGAGGAAATCGCCGGATCATCACCCGCCACGCGGGTGGGTTATGTGGGAGTTGAACCTCACTAAAACCTCCAACCGCTCACACTCAGCGTCCGAACTCCGGCTGAGGCCAGAACCCAGCACGGGGTTTAGCGGGGTGGCGCGACGCGTTACGCACTGCGGCACACTTTCCCATCGCGACACCCCCGGTCAGGATCGCTGGAGGTCACTGGATGCAGCCAGTGCAGGACCGGTCGTTGTTGCGAGGTTTCGGAGAGGCCTATGTCCAACAGTGGCGTCTACAGGCTGATGATAATGATGATGAAATCGTAATAAAAGTCTTATTTTTAATTTCTATGTGGGCAGACGAGCCAATGGGCTACCTGATTGTAAGTGGTTATCGTCGTTCATAGACCTCTGCAATGTCAGAGGTCACTGAAGGGCCGCCCTGCGAGTCCTGCGAATCCTTACAAGTATGTAAGGACTTTTTTTAAATCTGCTTTGAAACTGTGTCTAATTTTGGTTTTTGTATATAAATCCTCGGTAAGACAGGAACGCCAAAAAATCTAAAAAATTCCAGAAGGTTCTTTACGAAATTTTAATTAGGACGAAATCGTCAGGTTCGTCTATTAAAAATCTTCGTATTGTTCGGTCAGTGTAAGGAGCTTTTTTTAAGAGTACCCCACAGCGCAACAGGTTGCCAATGGCTTTTGAAATTGAAAAACAAAAAACAATAACTATTTTTTTTGCGTTCAACGGTTACTAACAAAAAACGGAACGTATCCAGCCTTATGTCTTACGTAATAAAGACTGTTTTAGCATATAAATTTAGAAAAAATCGGTTGAAGATTATTTCGAAACATGTTGGTGATCGATTTTGACGTTGATGAGCTGCAATCGATTCGTTAATGATTCGGCTGTCGGCAACACTGCGTTGATACTTGATGTCATCATTATACAAAGTGTAGTAAAGGTTTAGGGATCCTCACAACATTAATAACTGTAAAACCCTTAAATATAAGCTTTATATAAAATTGTACTGGATGTAACAATGAAGATGAACAGAACTATGTAGGTGTTTCAAACCTGTACCTGTACCAACCCATTACTGCCTACTGTTGGGCTCAGGTCTCCTCAGAAGAGGGATTAGGCATAGTCCACCACGCTTGTCTTCACATATCTTCAAACGTTTTTTAGAACCCTTTTCCGACAAGCAGGTTTCCTCACGATGTTTTCCTTCATCGTTTTTAGCCAGTGGTGTTGTGAAAAATTGCACATAAATCTTTTTCACATTTAGATTTAGAGGTACAAGCCGGTCGGAT
The DNA here is from genome assembly GCA_030269945.2 of Trilocha varians. Taxonomy (NCBI): domain Eukaryota; kingdom Metazoa; phylum Arthropoda; class Insecta; order Lepidoptera; family Bombycidae; genus Trilocha; species Trilocha varians. The sequence continues at coordinate 7,624,030 of AP028273.1, read as the reverse complement.
TTGAACCCGCGACCTTTATTTTTACACAGAAGCACTACTTCGTCCACCTCCATTGCGTCCGCACATATCATTGTAACATTCATTAAATCATCTTAAATACAGTCCACTCTTATCATTTACATCATCGCATTAACAACTGCTATATGATATCTAGGATCTTAAAAGCTGGTGACTAAAAAGCATACATTTAAAAAATATTGTTTTGTTATGTGAGCTAGCATCATTATTAATAGACTAGTTCTTACTCGTTCATCTTTGTTTGAGGAATGATTTTTGATGCGGTTTTTTCAAATAGAGTGAGAGAATTATAAATAGTAAACGCAAGATAGAAGTTTTTAAGCTTCCAGGTTTCATAATGTTCAGTCATATTATACATAGTTATTTATGCTATCTCTTTTACATACCTCTAAGTAACAAGGGTTGTTTACCCTTAACATTTTTTTTTATTTTTGGACAAAGTTCTATAATGTGCCACTGACACGATGGGAGGACGAAATAGTTAACAATGCAGGCCCGAACTGGATACAGGTGGCACAAGACAGATCAAAATGGACGTCTTTGGAGGAGGCCTTTACCCAATAGGGGGTTCTCGAACTAGCTTTAGGTATATTATTATTCATATATTTTTCAGTAATTTCTTTTTTTTCTTTTTAATTTTTGTAAATTAGTCTTTAAGTTTAAGTAAGCGAGAAATAAATAGGCTTTTTATTTATTATTAATCTGGCATTAAACAATACATACAACTATAAATTTTTACTCTTTTAACACAAAGCCCTATTTTTAAAAGCCATTAATGATTTTTTTGTGCTGTATAGTGTTCAAGCACACGACGTGGCGGGCAGCAGCAAGAATAGTAAAATTATAATTTATTTTATTTTGTTTTAAAAATTACTAACTCACAGCTAACACTTGTTTAATTTAAAAAACTTGAGAGGTCACGGCCGTCACGGTACATCCGGATAGAACGAAGTTCCTTTCGATTAAAACGTATCTCATAAAAATTATTCCCTTTCGTAACGCGCGATAAGGAACGTGTTTTACAATATTTTGATCACAGCGACATCTAGAGATAATCATATAAAACAAAATAAGGAATTGTTTTAAAAGATTTTGATCACAGCGCCATCTAGCGATAATCATCTAAAACAAAAAAAATGTCGTGACAACTTTTTCGTAAGAATTTTTTCCGTCTAGTCCCCTTTCACAACGCGCGATAAGGAACTTCGTTTCAACAATGTAATTCAGGGAGCCAATTAGTAGGAACAAATATAAAACAAAATAGAATTTTCTTAACTAAAAAAAAACTAATATGTAGGTAAGTATGTTGTATCCGCTCATTTGGCGATACCTTTTGCTCCATGTTTGTCATGTCTCGTGTCCAACAAACATCGTAACACACTTCTCGTAAAGCGACCCTGTCTCGGTCGAGCCCTTAATTAACACCCCTTGATTTATTACCAACTTGAGTTAGCAAACTGTTTGTACTACTTGACGTAACTTAGCTTAATATGTCTTGCCAATACTTCCAAACAAGGGTGCTTTTAACATCGAAGTACTAGCTGGCCCGAGCTACTTCGTCTGCGTCAAATGAGAGTGTTCACGTCTATTTTCTCACCGTATTGAGCTAAATAAAAAGGATAAACAGCCCAAATATGAACCCGACTATAAAAATAGATTGTAGCCGATTCCCAGACCTACTGAATATGTATATAAAATTTTATGAAAATAGGCCCAGCCGTTCCAGAGAGGTACGATAACTACAACATTGTGACACGTGATTTTTATCTCATAAGATTGTTACAAAAAAAATCCTCCAACTCAAAAAAAAAAAAACTACAAATTAAATTAACATGTACCTACAACAATAAGTCAGCTTAAAATGACACAGTTTAATGGACTCAGCATCCAAACAATATATTACAAACTTAACAAAAAAATCTAAATTAAAGAAAAAATAAGTCTATAAAAAAGTGGATTTTGAAATATGGTGCAAATCAAAGGACACTCCGATGAAATAGTTGTCGCATTACTCTTTGTCTCCTAAAATTCCTGCAAAACTATTACCATTTGATATATAACTAACTTTACTTATTATGACTTAAAACATTTATTAAACTAATGTAAATAACTAAAACATTTACAATAATTAAAGATTGTACATTAGATGTAGATTGTACATGATTGTACACTCATGGCCCCTTCTCAGTTTATTTGAGCAACATTATCAATACAATGTTTCACTTATTTACGAAAGGCGCAAAAATATCGGTTCTAGTATTAATTTCTAAACTTGATTTTATTTAAATGTAGGAACCCAATCTAAGTCACTAAAGAGGTTCATGAGCGAGGGAAATTATTAATCATCGCGTGGGCCGTAAGCTTGTTTATTGGTTATAGTAATAAACATAAAAGTAGGTACTGCATTTTTTGGCAGTGGTTTGTATTTAGTCAGTGGCGAATTTACCACTAGGTTGGAGACTAATTTGGCCCAAAATAGTAATTTATTTTTTCGTCAGATCGTCGTTAGATGGGTCTCGGTTTGTTTCAGTCTGCCAGCTAAGACTGAAAATAAGTACTGGAACTGGGAATGGAATGAATTTCATCAATTTGTGTCAATGTCCAGTAATGTGCTAATTCTAGGCTATTTGGCGATGGAAAATGTACTGTCTGATTGTTTATAATGTGATCACTTATATTTTACGGTGTTCTTGGAGCGCTATGACATGTCCCTCTTTATACGAGGTTTAAGAAAAGTTCTGTGTAAGTAGATGATAGATAGCGGCCGTCATTGGCCTGGCATTGTTGTAGTTTATGGGCGATGATAACCGCTTATCATCAGGTGGGGCGTAAGCTCGTTATCTATTTTGCAAAAAAAACATTTTTATACAAAAATGTATAAAGTTATTAGTTTTCTTAGGTACCTACTCCAATTTAGAGATTCTTGCGTCAAATTTTATTTCAAAGGGGCATCCTTCCTTTCCCCTCTAAAATCAAAGCTGTTAGCACGGAATATCTTAAAAAATCGTTGGTATGTGGCATTTGAACTTTCAAGGAAAATTTTAGCGATTGAGATCACTTTTGGAGTTATATTCGTTAAAGCATCGTTTAAGTTAGGTTTACCTCCTCAATTATTGCGAAAAAGGTGATAATTTAGTTCGATGTTTTAATTTTCAAGTGTAATGGGTAATATTGTATGATGATGGGCTGGTTTTCTCTCTACGTACTACTAGATTAATAAAATGATGTTTTGCATAGTTTATTTTCACGAAATCTAACAAACTTACTAAGTAAATTTTCAAACTCTGCATTCAAATCCTGAAACTATTAACCTAGACGGTTTTTTAGTAAATACAGTGCAAATAATAATGTAAAATTACAAATTATATTATTGGTTCCGAATCGATCGAATGTTAATATAAGATTCGAAACTTGAATAGTTCGATAAATTTGGAATAATTTGTAATGGACGAATTTTCAATTCGAATATTTTTTTTTATTGCTAAGGAGACAGACGAGCCAACAGGCCACCTGATCGTCACTCATGGACCTATGCAATGTCAGGAGACACTGAAGGGTTACCTACCTAACTTTAAGGACCCTCCTCAAGCCTCGTTTTTTGTTTAAATAAAGTAGTGTATGGAGCCATAGATTTTCAAACGGTATCCTGGTATCTTAAATATATGTCTTTGGGACAACGTACAGTAAATGGAAGCTTAGGTTGGACTAGCAACGAAAAAAACGGGTCTAAAATAACTTCTAAGGAATTATTTTTTTGTCAATCTGGGTAGTTGGGGAAGTTACTGTGAAAATAATGCGTTCAAGGTGGTGTTCCCGAAATTACTAGTAATTTAATTTGTCATGAACATCGGTAAATTAAAACTAAATTTGAACAAACCTGTCGATACACTGAACATATTAAAAGGAGAACAATATCTCAATCAAATAGTAATTATTCGCATTGTTCATAATCACAACTTAATTTACTTAACACGGTGTATTGTTTTAGATGTAAAGAATTAATTTCTTTGCAATTGTATCGCTTTAATACAATGTGCGACTGTTTACTTTTTAGAGAGTAAATGCGTCAAAACTCAGGAAAATTTTAGTATAAAAGCGTCAAAAATTTTCATATCGACATCAGTTCGGTTCCAACTCTCAAGATGAGAGTCAAAACCTTTGTGATCTTGTGCTGCGTTCTGCAGGTGAGTCCTTTTTTCTACTACACTTCATAACAGTATAATATTGTTCATTAAGGTTTTAAATTCAATTAAAAATATTGCTTTGCTATCAAGAATCTTCGAAGAACCGATTTTGAAGTTTTTTTTTTGTGAAAAGTAACTCTGTTGAAATTTTGTTTAATTTTGATCGAGATTTGAAGTCTTAAATGATGAAGTCGGAAGTCAATGATTTTTTATTAGTTATTACTCATTTGATGAAATTTAATGTCTAAAACTTGAATTCCAAGATTTTTTTTTCTACTTAATCTAACATGTCTCTTAAAGAGATTTGATCCCTAAAAGTCACTCTATCGATTGATGCGATAAAGTACAGGGTGTGATTTTTTTGTATTGTAACAGGTTAGATTAGTTTTACCAAGAAATGTAAAAAAGTATGAATACATTTCTTTTTTCTTTTTAAACATAAACAATTAATGTTTCCTTTCAGCAAAAATCGCTGAAATCATTATAGCCAGTACTTTAAAAATTCCACCCTGTATACTCGTAATATTAAACTTGTTAAAGAACATCTTTGGCTTATTGTAGCAATAAATTTCCCATTTTCAGTATGTCAGTTTCACTCGTGCAGACTTCGATCAAGATATTGCCAATTTGGAGAGTTTTCTCGGAGCTGGGCGTCAAACATCAGACGTTATTAACAGAAGTGAAAATGGATCACTCGTAGAACAAAAAACGACAGAGAGACAGATGAAAAGAAAGTCTAAAAATCATCCCCATCTTGCTAACAATGAAAAATTGGTCAAGACTTTCACGATTGAGATTGACGAATTTGGTAACGAAGTAATTAAAGAGAAGGAAATAATCTTTAAGACACTTTCCGATGGGAGTGTTGTACAAAGACCCGCTGAATCTAGAGCTGCTTCAACATCTTCTGCAAGTAGTAGCGCTTCATCTAGTAGTGCTTCAACATCTTATGCAAGTAGTAGCGCTTCATCTAGTTCTAGTGCCGGTTACGGTGCTGGAGTAGGAGCTGGTTACGGCGCTGGTGCTGGTGCTGGAGCAGGTGCTGGTTCTGGAGCTGGTTACGGAGCAGGTGCTGGAGCAGGTGCTGGAGCAGGTTACGGTGCTGGTGCTGGCGCAGGTTCTGGAGCTGGCTACGGAACTGGTTACGGCGCTGGTGCTGGTTACGGAGCTGGTGCTGGTGCTGGAGCCGCTGCTGGTGCTGCTGCTGCTGCCGGTGCTGCCGCTGCTAATGCTGCTGCTGCTGCTAGAGCTGCTGCTCAAGCCGCTACTGCAGGTTACGGTACAAGTGGTGGATATGGATTAGGAAGCGGTTTTGGAAGTGGATCTGGAGCAGGAGCTGGTTCTGGAGCTGGAGCTGGTTCAGGAGCAGGATCAGGTTACGGTGCTGGTGCTGGTGCTGGAGTCGGAGCTGGTTCAGGAGCTGGTGCTGGATCAGGTGCTGGTGCTGGATCTGGAGCAGGAGCTGGTTACGGTGCTGGTGCTGGATCTGGAGCAGGAGCTGGTTCAGGAGCAGGATCTGGTTACGGTGCTGGTGCTGGATCAGGAGCTGGTGCTGGATCTGGAGCAGGAGCTGGTTACGGTGCTGGTGCTGGATCTGGAGCAGGAGCTGGTTACGGTGCTGGTGCTGGTTCTGGAGCAGGAGCTGGTTCAGGAGCAGGATCTGGATCTGGAGCAGGAGCTGGTTACGGTGCTGGTGCTGGATCTGGAGCAGGAGCTGGTTACGGTGCTGGTGCTGGATCTGGAGCAGGAGCTGGTTACGGTGCTGGTGCTGGATCTGGAGCAGGAGCTGGTTCAGGAGCTGGTGCTGGATCAGGTGCTGGTGCTGGATCTGGAGCAGGAGCTGGTTACGGTGCTGGTGCTGGATCTGGAGCAGGAGCTGGTTCAGGAGCAGGATCTGGTTACGGTGCTGGTGCTGGATCAGGAGCTGGTGCTGGATCTGGAGCAGGAGCTGGTTACGGTGCTGGTGCTGGATCTGGAGCAGGATCTGGTTACGGTGCTGGTGCTGGATCAGGAGCTGGTTACGGTGTTGGAAGAGGATCTGGTGCTGGATCAGGAGCTGGTGCTGGATCTGGAGCAGGAGCTGGTTACGGTACTGGTACTGGATCAGGCGCTGGTGCTGGTTCAGGAGCTGGTGCTGGATCTGGAGCAGGAGCTGGTTACGGTGCTGGTGCTGGATCAGGCGCTGGTACTGGTTCAGGAGCTGGTGCTGGATCTGGAGCAGGAGCTGGTTACGGTGCTGGTGCTGGATCTGGAGCAGGAGCTGGTTACGGTGCTGGTGCTGGATCAGGCGTTGGTGCTGGTTCAGGAGCTGGTGCTGGATCTGGAGCAGGAGCTGGTTACGGTGCTGGTGCTGGATCTGGAGCAGGAGCTGGTTACGGTGCTGGTGCTGGATCAGGCGCTGGTACTGGTTCAGGAGCTGGTGCTGGATCTGGAGCAGGAGCTGGTTACGGTGCTGGTGCTGGATCTGGAGCAGGAGCTGGTTATGGTGCTGGTGCTGGATCAGGCGCTGGTGCTGGTTCAGGAGCTGGTGCTGGATCTGGAGCAGGAGCTGGTTACGGTGCTGGTGCTGGATCTGGAGCAGGAGCTGGATCAGGAGCTGGATCAGGAGCTGGTTACGGTGTTGGAAGAGGATCTGATGCTGGATCAGGAGCTGGTGCTGGATCAGGAGCTGGTGCTGGTACAGGAGCTGGTGCTGGATCAGGAGCAGGAGCTGGTGCTGGATCTGGAGCTGGATACGGCGTTGGAAGTGGATACGGTGCTGGATCAGGTGCTGGATCAGGAGCAGGAGCTGGTTACGGTGCTGGAAGTGCATACGGTGCTAGTTCCGCCACTACTTCGACTGAAGAACGAACCGTTGTTAAGTCTTCCTCTACAAGCTCTTCGGAATCTGCTGCATCTACTGCTGGTTATGGACCAGGAAGTGGATACGGTGCTGGAGCAGGAGCTAGTTACGGTAGTGGAAGTGGATCTGGTGCTGGTGCTGCTGCTGCCGCTGGTGCTGCAGCTGCTGCTGCCGCCGGTGCTGCTGCTGCTGATGCTGCTGCTGCTGCTAGAGCTGCTGCTCAAGCCGCTGCTGCAGGTTACAGTACCAGTGGTGGATTTGGATTAGGAAGAGGTTCTGGTGCTGGATCAGGAGCAGGAGCTGGATCTGGAGCAGGAGCTGGATCAGGATCAGGTTCAGGAGCTGGTTACGGTTCTGGATCTGGAGCTGGTGCTGGATCAGGAGTTGGTGCTGGATCTGGAGCAGGTGCCGGATCTGGAGCAGGAGCTGGATCAGGATCTGGTGCTGGAGCTGGTTACGGTGCTGGATTAGGAGCTGGTTACGGTGCTGGATCAGGAGCTGGTTACGGTGCTGGATCAGGAGCTGGTTACGGTGCTGGATCAGGAGCTGGTGCTGGATCTGGAGCTGGTGTTGGATCTGGAGCAGGAGCTGGATCAGGATCAGGTGCTGGAGCTGGAAGTGGATACGGTGCTGGTGCTGGTTCAGGTGCTGGAGCTGGTTACGGTGCTGGATCAGGAGCTGGAGCTGGATCAGGTTACGGTGCTGGAAGTGGATACGGTGCTGGTGCTGGTTACGGTGCTGGATCAGGAGCTGGATCAGGATCAGGTGCTGGAGCTGGTTACGGTGCAGGATCAGGAGCAGGAGCTGGATCTGGAGCAGGTGCTGGAGCTGGTTACGGTGCTGGATCAGGAGCAGGAGCTGGATCTGGAGCAGGTGCTGGATCAGGATCAGGTGCTGGAGCTGGTTATGGTGCTGGATCAGGAGCTGGTTACGGTGCTGGATCAGGATCTGGTGCTGGATCTGGAGCTGGATCTGGATCAGGTGCTGGAGCTGGTTACGGTGCTGGAGCAGGTTACGGTGCTGGATCAGGAGCTGGATCTGGAGCAGGAGCTGGATCAGGATCAGGTATTGGAGCTGGTTACGGTGCTGGATCAGGAGCAGGAGCTGGATCTGGAGCCGGAGCTGGATCAGGATCAGGTGCTGGAGCTGGTTACGGTGCTGGAGCTGGTTACGGTGCTGGATCTGGAGCAGGAGCTGGATCAGGATCAGGTATTGGAGCTGGTTATGGTGCTGGATCAGGAGCTGGTTTCGGTGCTGGATCAGGATCTGGTGCTGGATCTGGAGCTGGAGCTGGATCTGGAGCAGGAGCTGGATCAGGATCAGGAGCTGGAGCTGGATCAGGTTACGGTGCTGGAAGTGGATACGGTGTTGGTTCTGGTTACGGTGCTGGATCAGGAGCTGGTGCTGGATCTGGAGCAGGAGCAGGAGCTGGATCAGGATCAGGTTCTGGAGCTGGTTACGGTGCTGGATCAGGATCAGGAGCAGGAGCTGGTTACGGTGCTGGATCAGGATTAGGAGCAGGAGCTGGATCTGGAGCAGGAGCTGGATCAGGAGCAGGAGCTGGATCAGGTTACGGTGCTGGAAGTGGATACGGTGCTGGTGCTGGTTACGGTGCTGGATCAGGAGCTGGTGCTGGTGCTGGATCTGGAGCAGGAGCAGGAGCTGGATCAGGATCAGGTTCTGGAGCTGGTTACGGTGCTGGATCAGGATCAGGAGCAGGAGCTGGTTACGGTGCTGGATCAGGAGCAGGAGCTGGATCAGGTTACGGTGCTGGAAGTGGATACGGTGCTGGTGTTGGTTACGGTGCTGGATCAGGAGCTGGATCTGGAGCAGGAGCTGGAGCTGGATCAGGATCAGGTTCTGGAGCTGGTTACGGTGCTGGATCAGGATCAGGAGCAGGAGCTGGTTACGGTGCTGGATCAGGAGCAGGAGCTGGATCAGGTTACGGTGCTGGAAGTGGATACGGTGCTGGTGTTGGTTACGGTGCTGGATCTGGAGCAGGAGCTGGATCAGGAGCAGGAGCCGGATCTGGAGCAGGAGCTGGATCTGGAGCAGGAGCTGGTTACGGTGCTGGAAGTGCATACAGTGCTAGTTCAGCCATTACTTCAACTGAAGAACGAACCGTTGTTAAGTCTTCCTCTACAAGCTCTTCGGAATCTGCTGCATCTGCTGCTGGTTATGGACTAGGAAGTGGATACGGTGCTGGATCTGGAGCAGGAGCTGGATCAGGATCAGGTGCTGGAGCTGGTTACGGTGCTGGAGCTGGTTACGGTGCTGGATCAGGAGCTGGATCTGGAGCAGGAGCAGGAGCTGGATCAGGATCAGGTGCTGGAGCTGGTTACGGTGCTGGATCAGGATCAGGAGCTGGATCTGGTTACGGTGCTGGATCTGGAGCAGGAGCTGGATCTGGAGCAGGAGCTGGAACTGGATACGGTGCTGGTGCTGGTTCAGGTGCTGGAGCTGGTTACGGTGCTGGATCAGGAGCTGGTTACGGTGCTGGATCAGGAGCTGGTGCTGGATCTGGATCTGGAGCAGGAGCTGGATCAGGATCAGGTGCTGGAGCTGGTTACGGTGCTGGAGCAGGTTACGGTGCTGGATCAGGAGCTGGATCTGGAGCAGGATCTGGAGCTGGATCTGGAGCAGGAGCTGGATCAGGATCAGGTGCTGGAGCTGGTTACGGTGCTGGAGCAGGTTACGGTGCTGGATCAGGAGCTGGATCTGGAGCAGGAGCTGGATCAGGATCAGGTGCTGGAGCTGGTTACGGTGCTGGATCAGGAGCAGGAGCTGGATCTGGAGCCGGAGCTGGATCAGGATCAGGTGCTGGAGCTGGTTACGGTGCTGGAGCTGGTTACGGTGCTGGAGCAGGATCTGGTGCTGGATCTGGAGCTGGATCTGGAGCAGGAGCTGGATCAGGATCAGGTGCTGGTTACGCTGCTGGAGCAGGTTACGGTGCTGGATCAGGAGCTGGATCTGGAGCAGGAGCTGGATCAGGATCAGGTGTTGGAGCTGGTTACGGTGCTGGATCAGGAGCAGGAGCTGGATCTGGAGCCGGAGCTGGATCAGGATCAGGTGCTGGAGCTGGTTACGGTGCTGGAGCTGGTTACGGTGCTGGAGCAGGTTACGGTGCTGGATCAGGAGCTGGATCTGGAGCAGGAGCTGGATCAGGATCAGGTGTTGGAGCTGGTTACGGTGCTGGATCAGGAGCAGGAGCTGGATCTGGAGCCGGAGCTGGATCAGGATCAGGTGCTGGAGCTGGTTACGGTGCTGGAGCTGGTTACGGTGCTGGAGCTGGTTACGGTGCTGGAGCAGGTTACGGTGCTGGATCAGGAGCTGGATCTGGAGCAGGAGCTGTATCAGGATCAGGTGCTGGAGCTGGTTATGGTGCTGGATCAGGAGCTGGTTACGGTGCTGGATCAGGATCTGGTGCTGGATCTGGATCTGGAGCTGGATCTGGATCTGGAGCAGGAGCTGGATCAGGATCAGGTGCTGGAGCTGGTTACGGTGCTGGATCAGGAGCTGGTTACGGTGCTGGAGCTGGTTACGGTGCTGGAGCTGGTTACGGTGCTGGAGCAGGTTACGGTGCTGGATCAGGAGCTGGATCTGGAGCAGGAGCTGGATCAGGATCAGGTGCTGGAGCTGGTTATGGTGCTGGATCAGGAGCTGGTTACGGTGCTGGATCAGGATCTGGTGCTGGATCTGGATCTGGAGCTGGAGCTGGATCTGGAGCAGGAGCTGGATCAGGATCAGGTGCTGGAGCTGGTTACGGTGCTGGATCAGGAGCTGGTTACGGTGCTGGAGCAGGAGCTGGTTACGGTGCTGGATCAGGATCTGGTGCTGGATCTGGAGCAGGAGCTGGATCAGGATCAGGTGCTGGAGCTGGTTACGGTGCTGGAGCAGGTTACGGTGCTGGATCAGGAGCTGGATCTGGAGCAGGAGCTGGATCTGGAGCAGGAGCTGGATCAGGATCAGGTGTTGGAGCTGGTTACGGTGCTGGATCAGGAGCAGGAGCTGGATCTGGAGCCGGAGCTGGATCAGGATCAGGTGCTGGAGCTGGTTACGGTGCAGGAGCTGGTTACGGTGCTGGAGCAGGTTACGGTGCTGGATCAGGAGCTGGATCTGGAGCAGGAGCTGGATCAGGATCAGGTGCTGGAGCTGGTTATGGTGCTGGATCAGGAGCTGGTTACGGTGCTGGATCAGGATCTGGTGCTGGATCTGGATCTGGAGCTGGAGCTGGATCTGGAGCAGGAGCTGGATCAGGATCAGGTGCTGGAGCTGGTTACGGTGCTGGATCAGGAGCTGGTTACGGTGCTGGAGCAGGAGCTGGTTACGGTGCTGGATCAGGATCTGGTGCTGGATCTGGAGCAGGAGCTGGATCAGGATCAGGTGCTGGAGCTGGTTACGGTGCTGGAGCAGGTTACGGTGCTGGATCAGGAGCTGGATCTGGAGCAGGAGCTGGCTCAGGATCAGGTGTTGGAGCTGGTTACGGTGCTGGATCAGGAGCAGGAGCTGGATCTGGAGCCGGAGCTGGATCAGGATCAGGTGCTGGAGCTGGTTACGGTGCAGGAGCTGGTTACGGTGCTGGAGCAGGTTACGGTGCTGGATCAGGAGCTGGATCTGGAGCAGGAGCTGGATCAGGATCAGGTGCTGGAGCTGGTTATGGTGCTGGATCAGGAGCTGGTTACGGTGCTGGATCAGGATCTGGTGCTGGATCTGGAGCTGGAGCTGGATCAGGAGCTGGATCTGGAGCAGGAGCTGGATCAGGATCAGGTATTGGAGCTGGTTACGGTGCTGGATCAGGAGCTGGTGCTGGATCTGGAGCAGGAGCTGGAAGTGGATACGGTGCTGGTGCTGGTTTGGGTGCTGGAAGTGGATACGGTGCTGGATCAGGAGCTGGTTACGGTGCTGGATCAGGAGCTGGTGCTGGATCTGGATCTGGAGCTGGTGCTGGATCTGGATCAGGATCAGGTGCTGGAGCTGGTTACGGTGCTGGATCAGGTTCAGGAGCAGGAGCTGGATATGGAGCAGGAGCTGGATCAGGTTACGGTGCTGGAAGTGGATACGGTGCTGGTGCTGGATCAGGTGCTGCTGCTGCCTCTAGCTCAGTCATTACTTCAAGTGAAGAACGAACCGTTGTTAAGTCTTCCTCTACAAGCTCTTCGGAATCTGCGGCATCTGCTGCTGGTTATGGACCAGGAAGTGGATACGGTGCTGGAGCAGGAGCTGGTTACGGTAGTGGAAGTGGATCTGGTGCTGGAGCTGCTGCTGCCGCTGGTGCTGCAGCTGCTGCTGCCGCAGGTGCTGCCGCAGGTGCTGCCGCTGCCGATGCTGCTGCTGCTGCTAGAGCTGCTGCTCAAGCCGCTGCTGCAGGTTACAGTACCAGTGGTGGATACGGTGCAGGTGCTGGTTACGGTGCTGGATCAGGAGCTGGAGCAGGAGCCGGATCTGGAGCAGGAGCCGGATCTGGAGCTGGATCAGGTTACGGAGCTGGAAGTGGATACGGTGCTGGTGCTGGTTCAGGTGCTGGATCTGGAGCAGGAGCTGGATCAGGATCAGGTGCTGGAGCTGGTTACGGTGCTGGAGCTGGTTACGGTGCTGGAGCAGGAGCAGGAGCTGGATCTGGAGCAGGAGCCGGAAGTGGATACGGTGCTGGTGCTGGTTACGGTGCTGGATCAGGAGCTGGTTACGGTGCTGGATCAGGAGCTGGATCTGGAGCAGGAGCTGGAGCTGGTTACGGTGCTGGATCAGGAGCTGGATCAGGATCAGGAGCTGGATCTGGTGCTGGATCTGGAGCAGGAGCTGGAAGTGGATACGGTGCTGGTGCTGGTTACGGTGCTGGATCAGGAGCTGGTTACGGTGTTGGTTCAGGTGCTGGAGCTGGTTACGGTGCTGGATCAGGAGCTGGATCTGGAGCAGGAGCTGGATCAGGATCAGGAGCTGGATCTGGTGCTGGATCAGGAGCTGGATCTGGAGCAGGAGCTGGATCAGGATCAGGAGCTGGATCTGGTGCTGGATCAGGATCAGGAGCAGGAGCTGGATATGGAGCAGGAGCTGGATCAGGTTACGGTGCTGGAAGTGGATACGGTGCTGGTTACGGTGCTGGATCAGGAGCTGGATCTGGAGCAGGATCAGGTGCTGGAGCTGGTTACGGTGCTGGTGCTGGATCTGGAGCAGGAGCTGGATCTGGAGCAGGAGCTGGATCTGGAGCAGGAGCTGGATCTGGAGCAGGAGCTGGATCTGGAGCAGGAGCTGGATCAGGTTATGGTTCTGGAAGTGGATACGGTGCTGGTGCTGGTTACGGTGCTGGATCAGGAGCAGGAGCTGGATCTGGAGCAGGAGCTGGATCTGGAGCAGGAGCTGGATCAGGTTCAGGTGCTGGAAGTGGATACGGTGCTGGTGCTGGTTACGGTGCTGGATCAGGAGCAGGAGCTGGATCTGGAGCTGGTGCTGGATCCGGAGCAGGAGCTGGATCAGGTTATGGTGCTGGAAGTGGATACGGTGCTGGTGCTGGTTACGGTGCTGGATCAGGAGCAGGAGCTGGATCTGGAGCAGGAGCAGGAGTTGGATCAGGTTCAGGTGCTGGAGCTGGTTACGGTGCTGGTGCTGGTTACGGTGCTGGATCAGGATCAGGAGCAGGAGCTGGAGCTGGTGCTGGATCTGGAGCAGGAGCTGGTTCAGGAGCAGGTTACGGTGTTGGAAGAGGATCTGGTGCTGGATCAGGAGCTGGTGCTGGTTACGGTGCTGGTGCTGGATCAGGCGCTGGTGCTGGTTCAGGAGCAGGAGCTGGATCAGGTTATGGTGCTGGAAGTGGATACGGTGCTGGTGCTGGTTACGGTGCTGGATCAGGAGCAGGAGCTGGATCTGGAGCAGGAGCAGGAGTTGGATCAGGTTCAGGTGCTGGAGCTGGTTACGGTGCTGGTGCTGGTTACGGTGCTGGATCAGGATCAGGAGCTGGAGCTGGTGCTGGATCTGGAGCAGGAGCTGGTTCAGGAGCAGGTTACGGTGTTGGAAGAGGATCTGGTGCTGGATCAGGAGCTGGTGCTGGTTACGGTGCTGGTGCTGGATCAGGCGCTGGTGCTGGTTCAGGAGCAGGAGCTGGTTCTGGAACAGGATCAGGTTACGGTGCTGGAAGTGGATACGGTGCTGGTGCTGGATCAGGTGCTGGCGCTGGTGCTGGTGCTGGTGCTGGTGCTGGATCTGGAGCAGGAGCAGGTTATTACGGTGCCGGTGCCGAAGCTGAAGCTGCCGCTGCAGTTGCACTTGCTGACGCCGCTGCTGCTGGTGCTGCTGCAGCTGAAGCTTCCGCTGAAGCCGCTATTGTAGCTGCTGCTGAAGCTGCTGCTGCTGGTTACGGACTTGGTGTCGGTTCTGGAGCAGGATCTGGTTACGGTGGTGGAAGAGGATACGTTGCTGGTTCCAGCGCTGCTGCTGCTTCTAGTTCAGCCACTTCTTCAACTGAAGAAGTTACAACTGTTGTTACTTCTTCAAGTTCTTCCGAATCTGCTGCTGGTTATGGACCAGGAAGTAGATACGGCGCTGGATACGGTACTGGTGCTGGATCTGGTGCTGGCGCTGGTGCTGGATCTGGAGCAGGAGCTGGTGCTGGATCTGGAGCAGGATCAGGTTACGGTGCTGGAAGTGGATACGGTGCTGGTGCTGGATCAGGTGCTGGCGCTGGTTCTGGTTCAGGTGCTGGATCAGGAGCAGGAGCTGGATCTGGAGCAGGAGCTGGTTACGGTGCTGGAAGTGGATCTGGTGCTGGATACGGTGCTGGAAGTGGATACGGTGCTGGTGCTGGATTAGGTGCTGGCGCTGGTGCTGGTTCAGGTGCTGGATCAGGAGCAGGAGCTGGATCTGGAGCAGGAGCTGGTTACGGTGCTGGAAGTGGATCCGGTGCTGGATCTGGAGCAGGAGCTGGATCAGGTTCAGGTGCTGGAGCTGGTTACGGTGCTGGATATGGAACTGGTTACGGTGCTGGATCAGGAGCTGGTGCTGGTTCAGGAGCTGGTGCTGGTGCTGGTTACGGTGCTGGTGCTGGATCAGGTTCAGGTGTTGGAGCTGGTTACGGTGCTGGATATGGAATTGGTTACGGTGCTGGATCAGGAGCTGGTGCTGGTTCAGGAGCTGGTGCTGGTGCTGGTTACGGTGCTGGTGCTGGATCAGGAGCTGGTGCTGGTTCAGGAGCTGGTGCTGGTGCTGGTTACGGTGCTGGTGCTGGATCAGGAGCTGGTTACGGTACTGGTGCTGGTTCTGGAGCTGGTGCTGGTTCAGGAGCTGGTGCTAGTGTTGGATCCGGAGCTGGTTATGGTGCTGGTTACGGTACTGGAGCAGGAGCTGGTTACGGTGCTGGTGCTGGATCAGGTGCTAGCGCTGGTGCTGGTGCTGGTGCTGGATCTGGAGCAGGAGCTGGTTCTGGAGCAGGATCAGGTTACGGTGCTGGAAGTGGATACGGTGCTGGTGTTGGATCAGGTGCTGGCGCTGGTGCTGGTGCTGGATCTGGAGCAGGTTATTACGGTGCCGGTGCCGAAGCTGAAGCTGCCGCTGCAGTTGCACTTGCTGACGCCGCTGCTGCTGGTGCTGCCGCAGCTGAAGCTTCCGCTGAAGCCGCTATTGTAGCTGCTGCTGAAGCTGCTGCTGCTGGTTACGGACTTGGTGCCGGTTCTGGAGCAGGATCTGGTTCCGGTGCTGGAAGAGGATACGGTGCTGGTTCCAGCGCTGCTGCTGCTTCTAGTTCAGCCACTTCTTCAACTGAAGAAGTTACAACTGTTGTTACTTCTTCAAGTTCTTCCGAATCTGCTGCTGGTTATGGACCAGGAAGTAGATACGGCGCTGGATATGGTACTGGAGCTGGATCTGGAGCTGGCGCTGGTGCTGGATCTGGAGCAGGAGCTGGTGCTGGATCTGGAGCAGGATCAGGCTATGGTTCTGGAAGTGGATTCGGTGCTGGTTACGGTTCAGGAGCTGGATCTGGAGCAGGAGCTGGTTACGGTGCTGGAAGTGGATCTGGTGCTGGATACGGTGCTGGAAGTGGATACGGTGCTGGTGTTGGATCTGGTGCTGGCGCTGGTGCTGGTTCAGGTGCTGGATCAGGAGCAGGAGCTGGATCTGGAGCAGGAGCTGGATCAGGTTCAGGTGCTGGAGCTGGTTACGGTGCTGGATATGGAACTGGTTACGGTGCTGGATCAGGAGCTGGTGCTGGTTCAGGAGCTGGTGCTGGTGCTGGTTACGGTGCTGGTGCTGGATCAGGTTCAGGTGCTGGAGCTGGTTACGGTGCTGGATATGGAACTGGTTACGGTGCTGGATCAGGAGCTGGTGCTGGTTCAGGAGCTGGTGCTGGGGCTGGTTACGGTGCTGGTGCTGGATCAGGAGCTGGTTACGGTACTGGTGCTGGTTCTGGAGCTGGTGCTGGTTCAGGAGCTGGTGCTAGTGTTGGATCCGGATCTGGTTATGGTGCTGGTGCTGGTGCTGGATCTGGAGCAGGAGCTGGTTCTGGAGCAGGATCAGGTTACGGTGCTGGAAGTGGATACGGTGCTGGTGCTGGATCAGGTGCTGGCGCTGGTGCTGGTGCTGGTGCTGGTGCTGGTGCTGGATCTGGAGCAGGAGCAGGTTATTACGGTGCCGGTGCCGAAGCTGCCGCTGCAGTTGCACTTGCTGACGCCGCTGCTGCTGGTGCTGCTGCAGCTGAAGCTTCCGCTGAAGCCGCTATTGTAGCTGCTGCTGAAGCTGCTGCTGCTGGTTACGGACTTGGTGCCGGTTCTGGAGCAGGATCTGGTTACGGTGGTGGAAGAGGATACGGTGCTAGTTCAAGCGCTGCTGCTGCTTCTAGTTCAACTGAAGAAGTAACAACTGTTGTTACTTCTGTAAGTTCTTCCGAATCTGCTGCTGGTTATGGATCAGGAAGTAGTTACGGCGCTGGCTACGGCACTGGTGCTGGTTCTGGAGCTGGCGCTGGTGCTGGATCTGGAGCAGGATCAGGTTATGGTTCTGGAAGTGGATACGGTGCTGGTGCTGGAGCAGGAGCAGGTGCTGGATCTGGTTACGGTACTGGAAGTGGATACGGGGCTGGCAGTGGTTCAGGATCAGGTGCTGGATCTGGAGCAGGAGCTGGTTCCGGTGCTGGAAGTGGATCTGGTGCTGGATACGGTGCTGGAAGTGGATACGGTGCTGGTGCTGGATCTGGTGCTGGCGCTGGTGCTGGTTCAGGTGCTGGATCAGGAGCAGGAGCTGGATCTGGAGCAGGAGCTGGTTACGGTGCTGGAAGAGGATACGGAGCTGGCAGTGGTTCAGGATCAGGTGCTGGCGCTGGAGCTGGTGCTGGTTCTGCTGCTAGTGCTGGTGCTGGATCTGGAGCAGGATCAGGTTACGGTGCTGGAAGTGGATACGGTGCTGGTGCTGGATCAGGTGCTGGTGCTGGTGCTGGTTCAGGTGCTGGATCAGGAGCAGGAGCTGGATCTGGAGCAGGAGCTGGATCAGGAGCTGGTAACGGTGCTGGTGCTGGAGTTGGTGCTGCTTCTAGTTCAGCCACTTCTTCAACTGAAGAAGTAACAACCGTTGTTACTTCTTCTGTAAGCTCTTCGGAGTCTGCAGCAGCTGCTGCTGGATCCGGAGCAGGAGTTGGTTACGGTTCTGGAAGTGGATACGGACAAGGTTATGGTGCAGGAGCTGGTGCTGAAGCTGCCGCTGCAGCTGCACTTGCTGAAGCCGCTGCTGCTGGTGCTGCTGCAGCTGAAGCTTCCGCTGAAGCCGCTGCTGAAGCCGCTGCTGAAGCCGTTGCAGAAGCTGCTGCTATTGAAGCTAGTGCTGGTTATGGAGTAGGAACTGGTTACGGGTCTGGTTCAGGAGCTGGATCTGGAGCTGGTGCCCTAAGTAACGAGGTGGATGACATATTTATCTATGAAATAGATATAAATGATGCTTCTGCTGGAGCTTCTCGCTCAGGAGGCTATGGACGTGGTGTTGGTGCCAGAGCTGGAGCTGGCGCTGGTGGAGTTGCTGGTTACGGTTCATCTGACGGAGGACGACTAATCATCATTGAAGATGGTGCTGGAGCTGGTGCTGGTGCTGGAGCTGGTGCTGGTGCTGGAGCCGGAGCCGGAGCTGGAGCTGGAGCTGGCAGTTACGGTGGTCGTGGAGGATACGGACGTGATGCCAGTTCTTCTCAACGTAGAGGACGCGGCAACTGTCAAATAACTCGCAGACAACTCGTTGTAAAACTTCGCGATCTACCATGCGTTAACTGCTAAGAATATTAATAATATTTTACTTTAATTTTATCATGCTGGATACATCTTTCTTCTTCGTTAATAAATTACTGCATATTTGAATAGGTAATTTTATTATTTAAACCCTGTGATTGACTATCACTTACTTTCTTTGCAAATTTTGACTTTCACTAACTTCAACTCCTCAACTCAACTTTCAACTCTACAGTAGGAGGCAAGAGTACTTGTCGTTGATACTATACGTCACTTCAACATCATAGCTTTTCGGCTAGGTAGTGCATTTAATTAAATTTGAGAGAGAGAGATAAAATATTATATTTTTTTCAAAGAAATGACACTTCCTTTTTGCTGCTTTTCTTGAAAAATATGAACCACTAGATACGTACTACCTGGCATTGCAGAGGTCTATGAGCGACGGTAACCGCGATCAGGTGACACGTTAGCTGGTCTACCTATGAGACAGTAAAAAAATTTAAATTATAAATTAGTGACTTGGACCTACTGAATCCTGTATAGATCGTCGCTTCGAAATATTTGTCGTATTTTTATTGGCGTGGTTCAAAATATCATGGGGCAAATAAAATTCAAGTATAATAATGACAATGACCGATGAACTTCTCACTGTAGTAACTTTCGTCTATTTCTTCATCTCAATAATTTATGTAATCATCACTTTTACTTCTGATCAGGCGTCAATGAACATCATCTGTTGAGTTTTTAACATTAAATAGTAATTCTTTTCAAATCGAGATGGTAGTGGCGAAAATTCGATCGAGTTGGCTATGACGAGTAGTACCACAGGAGACGAAGATAACATTAATACTTAATATTGATTGATAGAGAATAGGCAAGGAAGATTTTTTTTTAGATTATTACACATCACGGCAGTGTGTACATCGGTAAATATTGAAAAAATAATTTATTTGAAAGAAAACTTTAAATTCAAGCTTTTAAGATCCTGAATATCATGTATCAGTAGAGTGCTAGCTAACACAAGTAAATGAGCCCAAACCAGGTCTATCTTATTTAGTACAGGAGTTCCTATGACCACCTTCCGTACCCATCCTCAGATCAGCACCATTTTGTCATATTATTAAATACACACACATCTGCGTGCAAAATATCAGCTTAATCAGACAACGGGAAGTTTGTCAAATATGACTCGCAAGATTCCACCCGAACTTAAATTAGTACATATTACTACATAGTTACATCCAGTGCAAGTTAATAAAAAGTTTGTAATAAATCACGTAATATATTTTCTTTTCTATTGTTTTGGTAGCGTTAGAGTAATAGAAGTAGGATAAACGGTTCTGAAATGAAATGAAATGAAATGAAATACTTTGAAATGAAATACTTTATTTTCAACATTGATGACGTACTCATTCTTGTTGACGTCAAAAGTTACAAGCTACCACCAGTTCGGACACAAAAAATAATAATTGTAGCCACCGTCCTGAGAAGAACTGGCAAGAAACTCAGCGGGCATGTCTTTTTTTTTGTATAATGAGCATTTTTTTTTAAATATTTGTACAGTATTACACAAATTTACATTAAATATAAAAAAAAAAACAATAACGATAATGAAATGACCTTGGCGAGCAACTCATTCCCAATTTGTGCAATTGTCCAAGTAATCATTGTCCTTATAGTAGGCTTTCTTGCACAGACGTTCTTTAATAATTTTCTTAAACCTATTCTTTTCTTGTTTTTTTATGGCTTGACTGATAAACGAGCCTGCGACCCATCTGATGGTAAGTGGTTACTGTCGCTCATGACTCGCCGGCCGATTGATTGGGGCAGTTACCCACCATCAAAGGTTGTCTCAGAAAGGTTTAACATTTTCTATCGGCTTCAACTTTTTTGCGTGTGTGTGATTTTTGTCGGTTCCAATATATCATGACGATCGCAGAATGTCACGCGCGTCGCACACGTGTGTAAAACGCACACATAAACACGGCGTCATCGTCAAGCACTGGCCACTGTACCGACACAAAAAGTATGTTTTTTATTTTTTGTAGAAATCATCATCAGCCCACACTCGTCCACTGTTAGACATAAGCAACTCCCAAAGTACGCCACTGAGCCCGATCTTCTGCTCGTCTCATCCAGTTGTTACCGGCCAGTGGCCACCTTTCTTAGGTCATCGTTCCATCTATAGAAGATATAGAAGAATAGAGTTGTAGAAATATTTACCATAATAAATAATTATTTTTGTTGGTATCCAGTAAATATTTGAATAATCGTTAAATTGAATCTCAATAGAACCGTTCCTACTTATTAAAAGTTAGTTTTTATTATTTAATTTAATACTACTTGTATTAATCCACATAAGGGTTAAGATTTAACGATACTCGATTAACCTAGTTCGGTTGATAAACAGTTTATTTTTAAAGGACAAGTTTTCACAATTTTCTGTGTAGGTAGGTATTTCATTTTTGGATGAACCCATTTCGATGATGCCTACCTACTTTTATTTTTGTAGGAGTACCTACCAGTAATTTTTGGGCTATTCACGAATGAAAGGTAATGGTCGAACTTAGGTCCCAAACTTTTTTTAAGATCGACAAGTACTTTTGGATCTGTGTTTAAAAATGTGTATTATTAACGAACAAAATTTCACAATTTGCTACGCGTTTTTGCATGTATTTCTTTTTTATATGAACCGATTTCGATGATCCTTTTTTTTGTTAGAAAGCGGACATTCATATAATATAATTTGATAAAGATCTGACTGGTAGTGTTTGTGCTATGCTTGAGAAATGTTAGTCCGTCGTTTTCATTTTTGCAATAAAATCTTACAATTTTCGTCAAAACTATTTTTGTTTTATTCGATGATTATGTGAACCGTACCACCCTAGTAGGCAGTTTCAGAAGTGTGAGCGCAGTGTTATTATTCTGCCTGCACCACCCAGGGATAGGTTTTCACAATTTTGGATTCGTTGGGACCAATGCACTCTGTATGTATAATACTAGGTAATGTTGTAGGCGTAATATCTAATAAGTCAACTTAAAAAAAACTAGTACAGTACATACTTTTATTTAATCTGTTTGATGACACGAAATGGCACGGAAAGTGTTTAGATTCACTGAACAAAAAACGTTAATTTTGCATGAAACGACGATCCGTTTTCGTATTAGAACAGATACTTACGATTGACATTAATTAAATTCCGATGTTCGTCATCAACAATTTTTTTCATATAGTTTTATTGCCACGAAAACTGTGATGAAATCTTAATTCCTATGTCTGTACATATGGATATAACATAACTTATTACTTCCTTGGCCTCCGTCGAAAAACATTCCAATACTGAAATCGACCAGCGGTTCCTGCCATTAGCGTGTTCAAACATACAAATCTCTGCAGCTTTATAATATTAGTAGAAATGTAGTTTATACGGTTATCGCAATACTTTTATAATAAAGACAAAACAACTGATGTT
Organism: Trilocha varians; assembly: GCA_030269945.2. NCBI lineage: Eukaryota > Metazoa > Arthropoda > Insecta > Lepidoptera > Bombycidae > Trilocha > Trilocha varians. Next base: position 7,602,321 of record AP028273.1, on the reverse strand, counting down.
ATCTTGTCATGAATTAATTTTCAAATTGGAAAATAACCTCAAAAAAATTAAAATCACAAATTTTGTAAATAGTAATTCACTCACCATATTCTGATTTTCTCCAAGACCCAAATACGACACAAATAAAAATATCACCACCTACAAAACACATTTAAAAATAGCAATCAATAATTTGATTTAAATGGATAAGATAAGAAAATCAATAACAATAAGAACAATGGTTTTCGTTAATGTTACATTACAGATTAGAAAGAAAGGAATGTTATGGAGTAAAGGAATGATATGTTATGTTTCTAACAACTGAACCTATATTTTATATCTTCTATTACCTATCTTCCCTTTCGCCTTTACCTATTTTCGCTTAAAACCTGTGAATTTTTGTATTACAACAAAATAATGTCAAGTTAAAAATATTCCCGATTCTTATTAGCCCCTGGAAAAAGAATTGGAGCAAAGTTTTGTTCTACTACTGTCGTGCATTTTGCTTACATTATAGAATAAGGAATTTGGTCACTACATATTTTAATGTTGTTAAAATTTGCTATTTGTTTATAAATTTAATAATACTCCGTGATTGATAGGGATAGAGTTTTAAGGGCCCGTCACGATTACAACGTACCTACATATAGATTCTACATTTTTCCAATCTTGTCCTAGAATTGCTTGTAGTACTAACTAGTTGTCTTCATCCAATCTCTTTTTGGGATACCTAGAAATTTTCTGGACAAACCATAAATTCAATAACTATGGCTGTCATATAGTTAATGAGCTTTTTACACTACCATTTGACTTTGCATTTCGTAATCATTGCACATAATGATAAAATACTTGAAACGACAGGCATATTCCGCTCAAACTATAAAGGTCGTTTAGGCCTAAAAACGTGGGTTTTGTTCGACCCCCCACCCCGCTGTGGGTGGTCGTAGGGGGCCGCACTATGCCCACCGCACTTGACGACCGCGACACTGGAATATTAATGATTCCAGCATGATTTAATGTTTTTTCATTATGTTCTATCGATTAGTTTCGGAACCAGTTCTCGTTGTTTTTGGGTTTTAGCTAGTTTTAGTTTGGTTGTTTTCGGTAAATAATATTATGATTAAAAAACGACTACGCATTACTAACTATAACATCGCGATATTTATAGAACATAACTTTTTATTTATAAGTGTAAAAGTTTCCAAGCTTTTTTTTATTATTGCGTGATGGCTCAAAGTAAAGCTGTGTACTTTTAAAGATGTAGGCAGTATCAATTTTGACTTACATTGTTGTCATCTTTGCGAGGCCACTAAAACAACACAAATACTTAAAAAACATAAAAATGATCAAAAATTAAACTTGAGAAAAAATTGTATCTAATCTGTACTGAAATTTTCACATTGTTCGAAATTTAAATCAAAGGCGCCAACATCAATTCCATATTTGATTTTAAAAAGTATTACTATTTTATTAAAAAGATTGAATAACATTAAAATTGTTACTGAAACTATTTACAGATGACTCTGTGTCTTTCGTCATAGAATTAAGGATAATTGTTTTTTTGTTTCAATAGATTATAATTGATCTAAAAATGTGTCGAAATTTGAATTTCTACATAGAAAATGAATGGGAAGTTCTTAACAACTGAGCCTGGGGTTACTTTTCAAACGAACATGAATTTCTCTTTAACAAAGTCAGAACTATGAAAAAAAATGTGTATTATCAAGTTCCTGATTAAATACGAATCCTGCTCAAATAGTCATCTTGGTTTATCTACAAGTAGGTATCGAAAAACTCATTTGAAAATGGATGACGCATTGAAAGGCGAGCATCTAGGTTGTTCACCTTACGTCACAATTACTATTCCTTAACCTACTATCAGCAAAGGTTTCATGTTCAAACAGCCTAAAAACAACTCAATAAAATATACCTACAGAAAACCCCTAATTTCTTAGTTTAAATTAATAACGCTACCTTATCCACCTAACAATGTTATCACAAATAAAATTGACGCTTGGCTACGCAGACAAACGGGGTAAGTCCAAATTTTACAATTCTCTCCGACGATGTTTAGCGGTGTTTATGAGGGGTTGGAAGGGGTGAACAGGGAGTATAGTGAAAGGGGTAGGATAAGGAATGACCGGGCCCCTGACACTTAGATATATTGAAGCGTGTATATGAAAGTGAGTTTTAGTGGTATTTTGTCTCTTAATGGTCATTTACAGTAGAAGTGTAAACGCAGAAATACTTAATTAATAACATTACTATAATTTTGTTGAAGCGCTTGCCTTCCGTACGGGAGGTCGCGGGTTCAAAACCGGCCGGCTTGTACCTCTAAATCTTAATATGAAAAAGATTTATGTGCAATTTTTCACAACACCACTGGCTAAAAACGGTGAAGGAAAACATCGTGAGGAAACCTGCATATCGGAAAAGGGTTCTAAAAATCCTTTGAAGATACGTGAAGTCCCCAATCCGCATTAGGCAAGCGTGGTGGACTATGCCTAACCCCTCTTCGGAGGAGACCTGAGCTCAGCAGTGGACAGTAATGGGTTGTTACAGTATTTACATACTACTTACTAAATAACATAATTAGCAACATCGACTACTGAATACAGCCATAGAAAAGTTTTTTCTTTTAACAAGATGTCAGCATGATATTCACCCAAGAATATTTTAATTTTGACATAGACATAGACATCGTTTATTTGTGGTGAAAATGGTACAAATCAAGACAAAATATTTTTTTGCAATTGTCACTTATACCTTTTTTAGTGAGTTTCTGTTTTCATAACTTCATATTCAGTAATTACAGTCGGTAGAACTTTTGATTTTATTTTTGACATTCAAAATGTATGTTTTTTTTATTATTATTGCAAGGTAGATAAACGAGCATACGGCCCATCTGATGGTAAGTGGTCACCGTCGCTCATGAACCTCTGCAATGCCAGGGCAATGAGGGGCCGTTATCTACCGCTTACCCATACAAGACTTTTCTTACACCTCGTTTAAAGAGGGACATGTCATAGCGCTGTGTTTCCACATCTAATAAAATAAATAATAAAAAAATAAAAATAGCCTTTATTCAGACAAGATACAATGTGCTTAAAAACTAAATTACGTTTAAAATAAGAAAAAAAAAAAAAAACGTTATAAATTTGCCTCAAAACCCCTGTCTGTTTGCTCTTCAGCAAAGGCCTCCTCCAAGCCTTTCCACAAGTTCCTGTCTCTAGCTATTCTGGTCCAAAGTGTACCAGCTGCTTTTGCGATCTCATCTGCCCAACGTCTGAATGGTCTCCCTCTTTTTCTGCTCCAGTGCCCAGTAAACCAGTGCATAATTTTCTTATTGTTGGTGTGTTTCCACATCTAATTTGAAATAAATGATTTGACTTTGATTTCTATTCTTACTTATTACGTTAACAATATCAATCACGTATAATTTGTGTGTCGAATAAAGATTTCTTCCATTTTTTTCTTTCTTTCTATAATAGCGAAAATGTAGCAATCAAAAAAATCCGTAATTACAACGATATCCTTTAATAAGTAACATTATTTAAAAAAGTCTCTAAAGATTTCTGTGTTGTGTTCTAATAATATAATTTCTGTTGAATCCATGTATAAGTTTTCAAACTTTTTATTATCTTAGATATAATGATAATGCGTTATAATTGTAACATTAATTGTACATATACCTAGTTGCGCAGTTAATATCTAGTTTGGAGACCTAGGTTTGCCGTTAAACTTTTGTGTTTTTATTATCAACTAGCTGCTGCCTGCGACGTTGTCTGCGTGAACCCTATGACCCGTTTTTTTCAATTTTTCTCGACAACTATTCGATTTTTTCTCGCCGTAAACCACCATCCTTGAACTTCAACGAACATTTTAATAAAAAAAGATTTGGCCAAATTGGTCCAGGCGTTGTTGAGTTATGCGCTTACCAACACATTTTGCGATCCATTTTATATATAAGAAGATAAGATAAAGTATCAAAGTAGTTAAGATAACTGTTGCAACATCTCACCTTAGAAATGATAAATAATTCAAAACCCAATTGTCATGTAAATAGACATCAAATTCTATAAACGGTCATTATAAATCGAGTCGACCCTAACATCCGAATTTGTATTCACGAAAAATTCTAATTTCTTCTCAGAATTCTTAATTTGGATTCCCGAGGGAATGACCGTAATTCCTGTCCACAATACACGTTCTCTTTGAATCGAATGAGTTTGCCCTGGACCGTTGTTTAGTACGGTCCCTGGGCTTCTGCAGAGCGATTCCATGTCCTATTTTATTCGGCAGATAAGATTCAAGTGTGTAATTTCTTGTGCCCGATGTGGGAGGATTCATATATAGGGGTGTGTAGGGCTGTGAGTTACGTGTTTAATTTGAATTTTGTTTTAAATTTAGAAGTTGTTGTTTATTTTAAATGAAATAGAACAAAGATAAACAAGCTCGGAAGTTATGCATCATTTCAGGTAAGTTTTTAATTGTTTTATTTAAACTAGTTATTTTTTTTCCTATTAATTCTGTTACCCATTGGATAACACATTTAACCAAATAACCACATTTACACCACAAATATAATGAACACGTAAATATAGTATAGAACCACTAGAACTTTAAGTTTGATGTCTGAAAATTCCACATTCTACATTCTAATTGGAAAACTTTTATTTCCAATAAGAATACCACTGACGATCTCATTAATGTAGTGACAAATTAAAAAAACAATAATTACCTAATGCTCTCACTACAAAATATCGAGTTGGTTCTTGGTTGGTCTGAAATTTTGAAAAACGTTTCGTTATTTTAGATATTTTAAGAGGCTTACCTGCGTTTGAAAAGTCTTTAAAGGCTGATTTGATTGTAAGTAATAGTTCCGCTGTATCTAGACATTACAAAAGTCTACTACCTATCATAACACATTTGACCAAAAAAAACTATATTCGTAAATAGGGGGCGGCGCGACGGGAAAGAGTGCCGTGGGCGTAACGCGTCGCGCCGTCCCTCATAACCCCGTGCTGGGTTCTGACCTCAGCCGGGGTTCAGACGCTGAGTGTGAGCGGTTTTAGTGCGGTTCAACTTCCACATACGGTGATTTCCTCCAACTAAAAAAAAAAAAATTCTAAATAAAAATACGCAAGGGCAACCCTAATATCAATTGCCGTAAGAAGTCCGCCCCTTCCCACCGTAACGCGGCCCTGTAATAAAACCCTCTCCACCCTGAACCCACCCCCACTAAGATGTCTCCTTATATTGGACAATTTTCGCACATACAATCGTGACTGGCTTCACAATTTTGATATTAGATGTTCGCCGAGCCGTGTTTGTGGATCTTAAGGGGAATTTGTTTTAATATTTGTTTTATTTATAAACAAGAACCTTGCTACTTCTGTGTTACAAAGAAATGGTTTAGACGTAGACTGCTTTAGTAATGACATGGTACACACCATGCAACCACCTTTCAACCGATTCAGGCGTATGATCTCACAAAAACATTACATTATATTTAAGAAGTATTTTATTTTTATTATTTTGAATTTAGTGTTTATCTTTTTTTAAATATTGTTTTAAATTCTCTGATTTATTCTATTTCTATTTTTTATTCGATAATTAGCTTAAGTCAAACATGTTTCTTTTCATTTCATTTCATTTAATTCATGTTGTTATAAAAAATGTCGTGTATACCTACAATAGGCATTTATATAAGAACAGTTATTATGTAATTCATATATGTAAGTCTTTTATGTCTGCTGTTGGTGTACCTAAATAAATAAATAAAAGTGCAGAAAAATGTGCTTATTAAGACATCACATCAAAACCTCTTAAATATTCGATGTTTCTCTACTATGTTACGCATGTATTGACATAAACTTTACTCTTGAATCACTCGACGTATTAAAACAAGCTGCATCAAAATCCATTGCGTATTTGTACCTAAATATTTAAGCATACACAGGAAGAGACAGAGAGCGTGAAGACTTTATTTTATACTTTGTCAATCAATCAATCAAAACTGCCTTTATTTCCAACCTTAAAAACTATACAAATAAAACTTACAACTAACTTATCCTAAATTGCACCGGATGTGCCCGTTGCTGTGGTCGGTGTGTCCTGTAACACGTAGACCTCCTCCAGACTCTTCCATTTCTCTCCATACTGTGTAATGATATTTAAATGATAAAAAAACTTGAGAGGTGTCATGGGACACCCGAATAGAACGAAGTTCCTTTCGATAAAAAAATATCTTATAAAAAATATTTACTTTCGTAACGCGCGATTAGGAACATGTTTCAAAAGATTTTGATCACAGCGCTATCTAGCGATAATCATCTAAAACAAAAAAAGTGTCGTGACAACTTTTTCATAAGAATTTCCGTCTAGCCCCCTTTCGATAACGCGCGATAAGGAACTTCGTTCCAAAAAGTTTATGTCATGGCTTGGGTGCCTACTTGGGAAAATGTATACCTAGTAGGATGAACTAAAATTGTTGCAGATTTAAATTAATAATACTATTGTAATAAACAACACAAAAAAATGCTTTTAGAATGTTTAAAATTGTCGCGGATTCTTCTTCCAGTCATTAAGTACATAGCATATTTTATGCAATTATCTTCTATCTTTCCCTGCGCGACGGGAAAGAGTGCCGATGGCATAACGCGTCGCGCCGTCCCTTTTAACTCCGTGCTGGGTTCTGCCCTCAGCCGGGGTTCGAGCGGTTGGAGGTTTGAGTGCGGTTCAACTCCCACATACCCGCCCCGAAGGTGGGAATCCGGTGATTTCCTCCAAATAAAAAAAGAAATCTCTCTTCCTCTTCTAATTTTCTTCAATAAATTATGTAAAAATCGTAAGTAAAAAGTTACTTAGAATAAGATTCTTTGCTGGATTTGATTCCATATTCACCACTTTCTAACTCAGAAACATTGCAAAAAAAACATAGTAAAATACACAATATCATATATATAAAAGATATCACACTGAAAGACCAGACAGCGTAGGTAAATACTCTCAGCAAAGCTTTGTACATGAAATAACAAGAACTTCGTCAAAATTAATCCGTTTTACCCTCGTTAAACTAAGCTCCGAAACTAGCAAATTAATTATAAAACACGTCAAAACAACGTGCAAAGTTAGAGCAACCCATCTGAGATATAGGACAAAGGGCCCTTTCTACCCTCGTCCTATCCACATCGATCTTACTAGCAAGTAGGGTGACTTGACCCCAAAGGGGGGCTGAAAGAAAATTGTGAGGGTGGTCGGATCATGCGGGCCTTGAGCATTAACGAAAAGGGTTAGTTTTTGTTTGTCATTGTTTATAGAAAATGAGCTTGGCGGGTTTGCGTCGTGTGTTGTACATAAGCACCAATAGATATAGCGGAGTAGCGATACCTATTTGAATCCCAACTGATTTGCAGCGATTCTTGATACAATTGACTCAATGACGAGGCAAGCGATCAAAGGGAATTAAGGAAATTTAAAAAGAACACGACAACCAAATAAGGTCCCAACACATAGGATTTAGTTCTTTCTCGCGCTACTTTATTGGTTGTAATTGAATTACATTATTGCAGTCTTTGTGTAAAGAATTAAATTCTACAACCAATAAACTGGTTTTTAACGCTTTTATCATTAGAAGGCTCCTTTAATCAGTAGTGACTACTGACTAGCTATATTTAGGTCGCGCAAAGATAGCGCATAAATCGATCAAACTACAGAAAATATTCATCAATTTACTTTCCAATTCACAAGAGACGTTCGTTCATTGTGATCAAATGTTTTGTACTACAGAAAAGGATAGTTCTATTCAAGTATTTTAATTATATCGTCTATTCAGAGCATGGCTTTGTCGTGACGTTGTTCATTGGCCGGCGACTATTGTCTTAGAACATTAAAGAGGATCCAAACGGGTCCTCCTACTGTTCTGTTGGGCACATAATCAGACAATACTCATTGTGCAACTGTTTTCATTTCAGAACTAACCAATGGTCTTACAATTGGTATTAAATGGAATAGTTATACTTTTTTCTTTGTTAATTTATATGGTTTGACAAAAAATTTCCTGACAAAACTTAGGTACATACAATTAAAAGTAATTCCAAAAGCAATGGTTAAATTTAAAGAAAATATGCTCTTTATTAAACACTACTTATGATAAAACTAAAACTGCTAGACATCCAAAACTTCAATAAAAGTAATTTGAATTTGGTCAAAATATGATGAGATCTCACGAAAATTGCATCGAATCTCATAAAGCTTTAAAACGCCTAAAAATACTATCTGCTTCATGCCTACTTTTTTGAAGCATAAAAACACTTAAAATTAATTAAACAGTGGTTTGAATCCCATTTTCGGAAGACAGTGGGCTTAATGAATTGACACAAGCAACCTTTCTCATCAACGGAATGAACATAAACTTTTCCAATTATGTAGTAGCTGAGCAGAGCCACCCCAGCTAGGGTACACCCGCACAAAGAAGTTTTAATTGCTACACTTCGCGTTAGCAATCAACTTGAGCACACACTATTTGGTTTTCTGTATTCGTAGTTGCATAAGTTTTATCATATGTGTCGTATATAGCGTAATATGATAGATTTTAATACTTGTGTTATTTTTTCTGATAGAGACACAAATGGTTGTGTTTTTACAAAACAAAGTTGTTCGTTCAATCTTCCGAATAAGATTTAGTAAGGAATTAATATAATATTATGCAAATATGGAATTTTATAGCTACCTAAAGAGACAGGTCGGTGCTTAGCAACTATTTTCGTGGCGCGTATTCATGAGTATCTAAATTTACGTAGATGAATTTAAACTGTTTCAATATCTTTACGTTAATTACTAATACATAACCTAATAAAATTAAAAATAATTTTCTTCTATTGAACATTTAATATATTTAATTCAAAGCGTTCCTCGTAGTAATTTAACTAGCTATAACATTTGGTACACGCAGATGCCTCGGGAATTCTAATTTCGTTCTCGAAGGGGCAGACGGAAACTAATTTTAGTTTGGAAAGCAAACCCACCAATGGGAAACGCGGAATCTCGTAGTACGAAACTGCAAAACTTTGTTGCAATGAGTTATTTAATACCTTTACTATATTATTTGTTTTATTTCACATTATGATTGGTGATTAAAATCAGCTAAATGATTCTCCAATCTTGCGTCTATTGACCATTTAACAAAATGTAAAAAAATCATAATAAGATCGTAGTGGTTTTTTTAAAACTATAGAATATAAAATATGTTATTTGCAATGATCTGCATGAAAAGAGCGACGAAGCATTGCAATAAAAAATAATGAGAGAAAGAAAAACATTACTTTAAATATCTGGTACGAATAATCTCAAACTTACGATCGAGTTTAAATTTTCTTGTGTGAAAAATGAAATGAATGAAAATGAAAAATATTTTATTTCACAAAATACATGTTAAACAGTTGTTGGGGCCCCCTTTTAAGCATTATACAATACTTGTGTTAGGAAACCCCGCTCTTCCATAACTTATAGTAAGCTTACAATGATTTTAGAAATAATGTAATTTAAGCAAAAAAAGTAAAATACTAAAATGAAAACTTAAGAGAATTGACAAAAATTAAGATTAAAATAAGTGTTTGTGTATATATGTGTGTGTGTGTATGTTTGTGTGTGTGTATGTTTGTGTGTGTGTTTGTATGTGTAAGTTTACAAGAGTGTTTTTATTTTGATCTTTGTTAGTTTTATATATTATATATAGTGCTTCAATATCCCGAAAGTTCGTACTAAACTACATATTAAGATTGTCTAGAGTGTAGACTAGGACTGGAGAACGTTTTACTGAGACCTTGCAAAGTCATTGATTGTATGACAAATTGTAAATAATTTTACCTCAATTTTTAACGGACTAAAGCAACTGAAAAGTTAATGACATCATCAAGTCCTTTTACAGTGCATATAAATGCTCCGAAATTGAATATTTCACATTCATTCCGGTCCCAGTGGAATAATTTTCGAACAATAGTCGGCGCCTCCATTTTGCGAAATAGCCAGAAGGGCGGGGGTCACACATGGCGGATAAGGGTCGTCTTAATTTCTCCGTATTAGTAGTCTTGGCCCTTCCACCCTTGGACATTAATCGTGAAGGGCCCGGGGGTCAGTGCACTCAAAAGATGGGATGCTGGGGTCGGTAAGATCGTTACGAGGGAGATGCTTATTTTAAATTTGAATTTAAAATTCTCTGTTTGGAGTTTGAGATAAAGTTTTTGTTCGTGAGAATTGTTACACGAGTATTTTTGATCAACTTTCGATATTTTAAGATCTTGAGAATTACACTGTAGTTTGTTACTAATTTCTTAATTTACGTAAAATATTCATGCATGTGATCGTTTTGTTAAGTATTCTGGGGGCGGCGCGACGGGAAAGAGTGCCGTGGGCGTAACGCGTCGCGCCGTCCCTCATAACCCCGTGCTGGGTTCTGGCCTCAACCGGGGTTCGGACGCTGAGTGTTAGCGGTTGGAGGTTTTAGTGCGGTTCAACTCCCACATACCCCGCCCGCCCCGCGGATCCGGTGATTTCCTCCAACTGAAAAAAAAAAAAAAGCTAAGTATTCTAAGATTTTTTGGTCAGTTAGTTCCGTTTTAAACACAACTGCCAAATCAACAGAGCAGCGACCATATAGTATTCCCTAACATTGCTGTACTTCACGACTGCAACACTTACCGTCAGGTAGACCGTAAGCTCTACTTATAAATATTATACCAAAGATAACTCAATAGGGATTCAGTCTCATTGTTTTGAGTCATAATTTTCTCTTGATTCACTGTCATTGATATTTGTGAGCCATCATTTTCTCTTCTTTTGCATGATGGCCGCGTGGGCGGTGCTAAGTAAGAACTATTACACTATCTTCAAGCCCCGCCCTTATGAGTACAAATCGATGAAACTACGACAACTTATACATACAAATAGTAAAAATAGTAGCATTTTAAATTAAACTTTTTTGGAAAGTAGGAGTCTGTCAAAAAAGTTAGTTAAGCTTATTTAACTAATACCTATTATCTAAAAAGTAAAAATTATATTGTTCTTATTAAAAATACAAAGTGATAGATAGATATATTTTTTATTCAAACTATAAAAATCTTAAACTTAAGCAATTTTCCAAAATAAAAATCATTTACGAAAAGGTGATTTTTTATGGTTTCATGAATACTTATCACTCCTCAACATTGAAAAAAAAAGACTTTATTCACAACATAACATAAAACACTACAAAACTAGACATTATTTACGTGACGTAGAAGTTGATAACTATAAAAGTTAAACAACCGAGATACAATCCTACAAAGCCTACATAAAACTATCCACAGCGCAATTTTATCTCCGCTAGTTTTCTTAGTCGGCCGAACTTTTCCAACTCATTTGCATTGAAAAGCAGATAGAACGATGTAGTGATAGCAGGTGCACCTTTGTGGCCGGCACACAGTCTAGAAAGTTCTGCCCGTTGTTCCGTAGTCCGTTGCCAACTTTGCGGGCTGGGAAAAACCTCCGACGCAGGTTTAACTATTAACTAAGCAGAACAGTTACGTAGTTTCAGTTTGTTGTTGCGTTTAGTTCCTTTGTCAGTGTAAATTGGACGCTTGCTGGGATATTTATTGCTGAAATTTTGGCTCGTGGGAATTATGTTCTAATGGTAGGACTTTAGAAGTAGAGGCTTGAATGGCTTACCCCGTTCAGTAGAGCAATATAAAGTTAGACCTTTAGAATTTGTTTCGGGTATTTGCCCATCTCTCACTCCCACTGTAACTCCTGTGTAGCCAGGATCCACAGCGGCGACCATCGTAATGACTCTGAGCAGTGAAGCCCAGGAATCTGAGGGAAAGCTAACTTGTCTTGGACCCCGCAACGAATTTAATCATAAGATGATAGAAGGAGTAGGAAAACATGTCTTGAATTTCGACTTCCCCTCTCATAAAGCGGGAGACAATAAAATACAATTGAAAATTCATTACGCCAGAATTGAGAAAATTTATTGGATCTATGCGATGAGCTGTTGTACTATTTAGGATGCCAATAATAATTATGGCAAAAACGTCTAAATGCACGGAAATTCGCCTACTACTGGACTCAGGTCTCCTCAGAAGAAGGATTAGGCATAGTTCATCCGCTTACTCTGCCAATTGGGATATTCACATATCTTCGTTACTTGACTCAATTTATTTATTTACTAACATACAGCAGAGTTCTCAGCCACAGTGAGTCTTGGCTTTCAATAACAAACTGCTGCCCAAAAATATTAGGTATTGTAATTTATATTTGTTCAGTATCTTCTGTATTTATTTTGGTTTCAACTATTCAGTTATAGGCAGTCTTATAGTCGTACATTAAAACGGGCTATTAAAACTGTCGGAGCGCAGTATGTTTCCAATTACAGGAAGCACGCGAGATATTCGCTACCTCTAGGGTTGTCACAAACGTGTATTCGTGGTTTTATAATAGTTTAAAAGCTTACAAACTTATTCAGACACTCGCGGTTTTCTATAAGTGTGTCGTGATGTGAGTTCGAGTTCCAGTGGTACTACCCAAAAGCGAACGAGAAAGAGGGAGACAGATTTGTTTGCTCTTAAATCGACCCGCAGTATCAGTCTTCTCGTGATCATGACGTTTGCAACAACGTTGAAATATCGAGACAACTCAATTAATTAAATATCGTGGTAAGAACCCGCTTCACTGCGTGTTTTTTTAGTTTAAAATATGACTACCTAATTAAAAAAAGCGTTTACGGATACTTAATGAGTGTGTATTAAGATGGGTGAGCAACAGTTCCCATTTCCAACTGAGCTATATGCTTATTTAAAATCAAAAAGATAGATAAAGTCTGTCCAACCAACAAACACCACTTAAAACAGACACATATTAAGTGATGCTATTTTTTATTTATTTATTACAGTTTATGCACAATGGAAAGTACAATGGCGGACTTAATGCCTAAGGCAATCTCTTCCAGTTAACCAAAGGTGGTGCAGAAATAAATAAAGAAGTAGATAGATGCATCTCCAAGAATCTTACTTATTTATAACATACGTGTTACGATACCGTTTTTGAAACTCATGTGATGTCCAAAACTAAATCTACACTTAAACCAAAAATATGCCTACTTTCCAATAAATAAAAACTTCTTCAATAACCATAATAAAAGCTAAGAATAAAAGTCAAATTAATAACAAGAAAAACCATTTGTGTACAACCCTGAGAATTTTCGCTATTGAGGGTGGCTGGAATTTTCCCGCGTACCTACACACCAATTCACACCTTGAGATGATTTCTATTACATTTTCACTAGTCATGAGAGTCGTAGTGACCGAGTGGTTGAAGCGCTTGCCTTCCATACGTGAGGTCGCGGGTCGAAAACCGACCGGTTTGTACCTCAAAAGTTAACGTAAAAAAGATTTATGTGCAACTTTTCACAACACCACTAGCTAAAAATCGTGAGGAAACCTACATATCGAAAAAGCATTCTAACCACCGCTTACCATCAGGTGGGCTGTAGGCTCGTTTATCTATCAGGCAACAATAAAAAAAAAAATCCTTCGAAGATATGTGAAGACCCCAATCCGCATTGGGCAAGCGTGGTGAACTATGCCTAACCCCTCTTCGGAGGAGACCTGAGCCCAGCAGTGGGTAGTAATGGGTTGGTAGTTTGTACAGTACTAAATAAACTAAAAATATTGACCAATAAACAACTGTTAATAACAAAGAGAGTTCAAAGTAAATTTCTTTTCAATAAACAAAAGAATGTTTCTCATTACTATTCGTCGAACGCAGCGTTGACTTGTGGCATTCATTAGCTCCCTAATACGTGTTAGCCTTTGCTAATCTTCAAACAAAAAACATATTTTACATCCCAAAATGACCTTTAACTGTATTCGTTTAGAGCCGATAATTCCGTGATAATAAATAACAATTTTAAGTCGATTTAAACTCGGAGACCAAGTATTTCACCGCATTGTTTCATACACGCCGCTTTAAAAGGGAATTCGTTAATTTTCAAAATGGATGTTTAGTTTCTACTTTATAGGGAGATTTTGTGTGTCTAATTAATACATGGATGGGGAGAATTTTTCTTAAAAATTGTAAGTATGTACTATTTTGTAATTCAAATAAGTGATCTTACATTTTCTAAAACATTTTTTTTTTCAGTAACTGTGATACTGTTATTATGCTCTTGATGTAGGTATTATGGTATGTCTACAATGAAGTAAATCCTTAAACATACTGATAGTACTATAGAAATTCATTTTAAAACTAGAAATTTAAAGCAGCCCGATTAAAAGTGCTATTCCTCGAAGAATAATCGTGGTAAGAACCCGTTTAGTAATAGTGTAAATGAAGTTAGTCAACGCTGCAAAGCAGCAATGGTTGGGTAAATACAAGATCATTCTATTACATTATAATTGAACTTTCGCAACAACTTTACAACAGACTGAACAAACTACAAAAAAAAAACAATATAATTTCATACATCGCCTTGAAAGTACATAAATTACGTTAATTTCCAAGGGTTCGCCCCCACGTCATGTAAATCAATAGAACTACAACTAGTGTGTGTGCGAACCCTCCAAGACCGAATTACGTAAATTAACCGACACACAAACACCGTACAAACACACACGTACATTATATATGAACGCCACTAAAATTAGACATAGATGTTTGGAATTTGGAAGGGGAATAAGGGGATTTTTTACGAAAACTTTTTAAAGACTTTTTACTTTATCATGTAGAAGTAGAGTGCTAGCGAGCCTAAACACGATGTGTCTTTGTATAAGTAACTTTAAACTGTATTCATTTGCGTCAAAATATTTTTTGCGGTCAAAAAATACGGATACAGTTACGCGGTATGGCTTTGTATTGTATGATCTTAAAGCGTTGCTAATCCCTTACGATTAAATGGCTGTGTGGCCGACCGTCTACCGTTTCCTCTCTGTAAAATACATAGATATAATTACAAAGTTTCAGATTACTAGTGTCTGTAGCTTTTGAAGAAGAGCTCAGTCGTATAGACGTGGTAGTTCCTAGTTTTGACTAGGAAAGCTTAAAATATATGGGTGATGATCGTGGTGCTAAAAGGGCATTAATTTGATCATATTAACACCCACAGGTTTCGTAAATTGTAATTATTACAAAATAAAATAAAAATTAAATAAAAGACACATGCATGAATTCAAACTACGTTTCTTTTACACTAGATTCTTGTAAAAACGTACCAATAAAAACTCACGAACTAAATCTATGTCAGCGCCGATTCCAGTCCCACAACACATCCACGTTACTTTATAATCATCACACACACACACGAACACATTAACGTCTAGAGATAAGCAACGGGTCGCGAAAGGATACAGCAATAATGAATCCGGGAGTCACAATTAAACAGGGGAAGTGCGTACGGATGATCTTGGAGTAATCTGGGTGGAATAGGGGGAAAGGATCTATGTACACGCAAGATAAATGTTAGTTTAATTTAATTTAGATTGTAATGAGAATTGGCTTGGGTAGGATATTGTGGATGGAATAGTAGACGCAGAAGCAGTAATTTGAGATAAGCTTATAAAAAACAAAGAAAATAAATTTAATCTCCATCTTGAAAGACAGAATTAGAAACAAATCATGCTTTAAAGTAAGTCTCACACTGATTTGAAATCTGGTTTTGTTAAAAAACTTTGTACAAATTCGATAAAAATCTACTAGTCTTAATGCTATTCTTGGAAAATTCGGTCGATTGCCAACCTGAACTCTTTTTCACTCCAAAACAAAACATTCGAATCGTCATCTTATACAGTTTATAATGCAGTTGCATTGTGCAGCGGGATCACGGTTCATTGGAGACGGCGCTACCCACTGAGCTGAGTTCATCTGAGATCAAAAGATGAACAGGATTTTGCCGCCCGCGGTGTTGCGCTCAGCCGCCCGAGAATTATCGATACAATCGTTTTATTTCGAATGGTGATTGAGTCTGATCTATCCCTTGATGTTGGCTTGTTTATTTTCTAGATTTTTATGAAGCACTGTTGATTTTTGTAGTGAAAAGATTTAGTAAAGGTGTAGCTGTTTTGTTTTGTTTGCAGTGATAATACTGAGTATTAATTGGCCTTTAGCTGTTCGATTTTCCAGGGAATTTGTAATACAACTTCAATTTATTTTCAAAGTGGTTGGCACATTAGGAGTAGGTATTTTTGAAGGATGTAGGAAATTTATAATAATCCGTAATTGTAACTAAGTTGTTAGTTAAAAAAGTTCTGATAAGTGGCTTCGAGAATGTACAATTCTATACTTTTAGCCCAACGGTATCTAATAATATTGTCGAGGTGCTTGCTGTGGTATTTTATTTTACCTAAAAAACTCTTAGCTTCGAAAACTAATACCTAAATAGCGGTAATCTTTCAAATTCAGCGTCGTTTTTCAAATAATACACGGCTTACATGTGATGACATCAGAAATTAATTTCAGTGAAAAGCGCTATATTTCCAAAAGGACTAACCACGTTAGTGATCTCAAAACGCACCAAAATTACTGTTAGTTAAACCCGTGTTCAATCCGTGACTTTAGCTGATTGAATCAATTCCGTTTCTCTGATTTCCCTTAATTTCCTTATAACTGTGATCGAATCAATTTCATTTTGGCTATTGCTAGAGTATTTATTCGATTTGGTATCAAACTTGTCTTGTGTTTATTAGGTTAATTAATTAATTAACAAGAGAATAAGAATGTCTAGTTTAACTTAGTAACTTGTAATTTTATTAATTTTGTACCTACTTTTAATATTTACCTCAGTTTGCGATGTAATATTGTGTGGATATGTAAAACAACGCGAAAATTTTCTCAATAAAGGATGGACTTTGAACTTTAGTTTATTATTCGCTAATCAATAATTGATTTTATTTACATACTGAATGAAAGTTACACATTATTGGCTACATGATAAACGAAAATGTAATCATGCCCTTATAAGTTTTAAATTGTACTGTTGTTTCCTTAATCTTTCTTATATATAAAAATGAATTGCTGTTCGTTAGTCGCGCTAAAACTCGAGAACGAATGAACCGATTTGGCTTACTTTAATCTTGAAAAATTTGTAGAAGTCCAGGGAAGGTTTAAACGGTGAGAAAATTTCCTTATGTGACGCAGACGAAGATGCACGGGCCAGCTAGTAAATAAATAAATTACACAGGATTTCAAAAGTATTAGTAAGCTCATCATCTCAAACAAAAAAACAAACTATTCTTATTTCCATTTCGACTATCTACTTGTCTTCAATACACTACATTCATTATTATATCTTTCAACAATTAACCAAACAGAACAATTTCCGTAACTAAAAAAACACTCTTCTATATACTAATCCAAAATCTAATGCATCACAGCGCGCAGATCAATACGCAAGCAAAACTTAAATTTCGTCCCCCCTTAAGAAGGACCACGAGCCGTTGAAATTCGTATGTTAATACACCCCCATCCCCACACACCCTCCGCCCGAGGGAGCCGGCCGAACTATTATAAAGGGTAGCACGAAAGTTAGATTAATGATGTTAGAAGCTGACCAGGGTAAAGGTGCATGGGAGTTTGAATTGATGTGGAAATGCTATGTAAAGAAAAACGTTTATGTATTAGTGAAGCTAATATCACTTGCGTCATATAGAAGGAGGTTTGCTTCCCATAAAAAGCAGCTTTTGACGTGACAACGTCTTATAAATTGGTTTGCCGGGTGACACTTCAAGAAACTGCGTTACGCTCCGCTCACGTTATGCGCTCACAATGAGAGCGAGTGAGAGGCACGCGTGCCTTTCACTTTTTATGTCTGTCTCTCTCGCTCTTAGGCGGGCTAACCATGCCCGAGTCGTTGTCATGTAAAACTTTCGCCCGTATACCGACTTTACAGGCAACCAATTTTTTAGTTACTAATTGTTACATCAGGTATTTGCTTATGAAAGTCTAATAATAAATCTTTCCATCTGCTTTCTGAACAAACAAGCTTGTAAACTAGCACACTATTTGAAGTAAACATCGCGCAAAGATCTTTTTTTCGTGCGTGATTTCGTTACGAGTATCTTTTTTCTATTATAAGTACTTTTAAGGCCTGTGCAATTATAGGAAAATCTAAGGAGCCGCTATTTTTAAGTCGCTTGTAACATCAAAGTAGATAGAATTTTTATTTTGTTCCACGAAAATAAATGTTCATGGGAGAACTAAAACCAAACCTACTTTGCAGGGACAGGGTTAAAGTAGATAAGCAAATTCTTACATCAGCAATCAATTTCACCCCACACCGTACATCTCCTATTGAGGTCCGTGGTAAAGTGTGGACGATCTAACTTCTCCTTACACACACACACACGCGACCACGCCGACGCCGCGGGCTGTTACGTCCACGTGGGATTAGATTCGTTAAGTTACAAACCGTTTTCCACCAGGGACACCGTGCCAGATTTCACACGTTAAATCGACGACACAGAGAGACACACTACCTCTGTGCTTCGACATGAAGATAGTTAGATATTTCGCATATATTACGGTCCGTATTAGAATCGTAGTTTTAGGAAAATACTCCTCTGGGTGGCGTATTGTCGACGTTAAAATCATTAGTGACAATGCGAATGAAATTTAGTGCTTAATTAGAACGATGTTAGGAAACTTTTCAGACGGTTAGTTTTCCTGTTATGTCCCTCTATAAATTAATTACGTTTGTTTTCGGTCTGGGGAGGTGACGAGACATTTTGCAGGTAGATATCGTATTATGAATTTAATAAATTCTTCTTGAGAGCTGTCACTTTTTATACATTTATATAACGTGTTTGCCATTTTACTTTTTCAATATGGATTATCGGATCGGTTATCATGAGTTAAAGACTGTTTTATTTCTATCTAAATATGTGCGACTTTTTTTATATAAAAACTATTTAATTTTAGTATAATTCACAACAGTCCTTCGCCTAAAACATAAGTAAGCAACTTGTGGGTAACGTAGGATCAAATAAACCACATATATTAAATAATGATTCAATATTTAATATAACTTTTACAATGAAATACTTTTAAAATGAAAATTATAATGTTTACCAGAAGAAAATTGTCAAACGTAATAATCCACGCGTCAGGCAAAACTCTATTCGAAATTCAAACTTCTGCGTGACAGATTTTATGTAGACGTTTACCAGCCAGTCATCTGGTTCGCTACAAACTCAAAATTTCTCTACTGCTACTTACTTCAACTACTCCTCATAAAATCAGCTAAATGGAGGCTGTCCTTTTGCTATTACTTGTTCTAAAATTCATAAGCCCAAACATACACATAACACACGTGTCCCTGACTTGTCTTTTTCAAACGAGTCTTAGTATAATTTCTTTATTGTAAGAAAACGACTCTGCAGTGTTCACTGTCATTGCAAAGTTATCCATAAGCAACGTTAACCACATACCGATCAGTTTGCCCGTTAGCTCGTCTACATACAAGACAGTAAATAAACTGTTTAATTTCTTAAACCAATCAGCATCAACTTTAAAATTACTAAACACAATTTCAATTCAATTTAGTAACCCATTTAATTGAATTTAAAACAGTCCAATCAAAACGACTAGTTAATTTTTGTCTACGTCGTTTATAAATAAATTAAGTCATAAACAGGAGTGTGTGTGAGTGTGTAACACATACACATACATTTTGTCGACTTGAAGTGATCCGCCTTCATCGCCACCCTGGTGTGAATTCAAGCAAAGTTTTGCAGTATACGCGAAAATTTCAGATCAATTATATTTTGAAACATACTTTAAAGTTTATACATATTTTAGAAACTTGGAGTATTCAGTGTAGTAAATTTAATTATTTTAGTGTAAACTAAACTAAGCTAGTGCAAGATCAATTTGAAACATACTAAAAATCAAAGACATACTCAGCTATAAAAAATATTTATATCAGTCTCAACCTTAAAACCCTTTCAAAATTAACTGTTCAGAATCCCAAACATAAAATACAAGATTCACTCACAACCCGTGAGAATTCTATAAAATCTTCCAAAACATGCAAATCGATTGACACTACAAAGGGTCACCGTTAGTTTTCCAATTATAACACAAATATATTATAATTCCAACAGAATTAATCGCGAGATAACCGGTTACCGTGAGATCGACCGGTCAGAGATCACAAATTGACAAAAGGACATCTTTTGATTCCCATGGCCGACCTTGGATGACCCTTGACCGTTGCCTCAACTTTGAATTAATGAGGTGAGGTGAAAAGAAATTAATGCGTGATCTTTGAGACCGCGGTGTTGTGGGGTTACTTATGATAAAATGACCTTTTCGTTTAGTAGTTTACTGATAGTCGGATTGTCGAGTCTTGTGAAAGTTGATTTTGATAAGTAAATCGTGATTTGTTCGTGATGAAGGTGAGTTATTTTTATATTGCTTAGGTTTATTTTGTAGTGATCTTTGTTGGATTCAGATAATAAGTAAAGTAAAAGTCTTTATTATAATATAATTGATTTATTTACAGTTCTATAGAATTGTAAATTATGCATAAAATTAAATAGTATAGTCCATTCTGAATTAGAACTAAATTGGATCATTTCGCCCTAAGTCGACATAATCCGGGAAGGAAACATATAAATATCGAAGTGAAAGTCGATTTTAGAAAACATTTGTAGATACCTAGTTCAATCCAAAACATCAATCACAACACAATTCTTCCCTTTCCATTAAATTTAATGTCCAATCCGACATATCTGTTTTTCTAATACATACTGCATTTATCCGCGCCGCCCACATTCATCTGCCGCGGTCCCAAATTACACTCACACACACACAGCCCTCGTCCAAAACTTATCGTTCCCTACATCTCTATTCACATAGTATATTGTAAACTCTAATGTGGGTGAATAAATAATGCTACGGAGATAGTTTATGATGAAAATAATAAAGGCTTTTGATGGAAACTAAGAGATGAACAGAGAACAGAGAGAATTATAACGTTTATAAAGTTATTAAATAACAGAATTTTCTTTGGCCTACATGAAATTTTAAAGGCCTCTTGATAGGACGATTTTAAAGGACTAAAATTTTACGTAATATCTATTTTAAAAGAGTTTTTCAGAGCTTTTCATATGAGTTAGAACACAAAAGTATAAAGTTACTGTACTGTACTGTACCAACCCATTACTGCCCACTGTTGAGCTCAGGTCTCCTCAGAAGAAGGATTAGGCATAGTCCACCACGCTTGCCCAGTGCGGATTGGGGATTCACATATCTTCAAAGGATTTTTAGAACCCTTTTCCGACATGCAGGTTTCCTCACGATGTTTTCCTTCACCGTTTTTAGCCAGTAAAGTAAAGTATAAGGTTGAATTTTGTTATTGTTTAATTCCATGTAGAAGAAACTTTTAATATGTTTTACAGACATGAACTGCTAAATTTATTTTATCAACCAAGTATGATTAAATTATGTTCAGGCACCTCAAAACCAAGGAGCTAAAATATCTGGAAACAAATTGTTCAAATTGTGCGAAACTGTCAGGTTGGTGGTAGGATTTTTGTTCATGATGTGAAATGAAAACTATATTAAAAAAAGGACGAATATTATTAAAAAAATATATTTAAGCCGTCTGACTGAGGCTAATTCTTGAGAACTACTAGTAGTAGTTATGTTTTAACTTATTCAAACACTCGCGATTATCTATATTACTTTCATTCTTAAAATTTAAATCTAACGTGAGGAAAATTATCTACGACTAAAATTTTTGTATTTTCTTTTATAAAAACCTACTAATTTTCCTTAAGTATAATATAACTTCAATTTTTAATATTACTGAACTGTACTGTTTTCTATTATATTTTGTTGCTTATGTATACACATGTTTAGGGATATAGTCTAGCTTAGTAATAATGTACTTGAAAAACTTTTAAATCATGTTTTGACTGTATTCTGTTTTGTGTAATAATAATAAATAATCATGCGTAACTTCGTCACGTAATCATGACGTTTGCAACAACGACGACATGTATCGGAACCTCTTAATTAATTAAAAATCGTGGCAAAACCTAATTATGTTTTTACTTTCAAAATGTGTGTGTGATCTCTGGGGGCGGCGCGGCGGAAAGAATGCCGTAGTGCGTAACGCGTTGTATCGTCCCGCATAACCCCGCTGAGTGAGAACGTTTAGAGGTTTTAGCGCAATTCAACTCTCACATATCCCACCCACAAGACGTGTGGGAATCCCGCAATTTCTCGCAAAAAAATATCATCAAATTTAACATTGTCTTTTAGGTTGTTTCTAGCTGTTTTTGTTTCGTGTGCTATAACAGATAAATACGTTTTTGAACCCACGACAGTAATGAAGGAAGACAGCGAAGGGATCGATGCCGCCTTAATCTCGTTACTCTTAGGCCCCTCTTAAATCGGTTACCAAATATTTTATAAATATTCATGACGAATTTAAGGTTATGAATAATCATTTTAAATGATGGCTTCTGTTGTTTAGAATTTTAATTGGAAATTGTTTTGCTATTTAAAGTATTTTGGTGGATTTACACTAGTATCTGCTAGGTACTATGTAAATGACCGTGAAAAAGGCTTCCATAAGGAAATCACCCTGATAATTCATAAAATAATTAAACTATTCAACTAAATAACAGTAAGTTTTTCGCCTTAGGAAAGGCTTAGTAGTACCTATGCCAGATACCTAAAAGTTTTTAGAGTGTTTTTACTTTACTGTAAATAAGTTTTTTTTTTAATTTTTTTATTGCTAGGTAGATAAACGAGCCTACGGCTCACCTGTAAGTGGTCACCGTCGCTCATGAACCTCTGCAATGCCAGGGCAAAGAGGGGCCGTTATCTATCGCCTACCCATACAAGACTTTTCTTAAACCTCGTTTAAAGAGGGACATGTCATAGCGCTCCGGGAACACCGCGGACGGAAGTCCATTCCAATGTACTATTCCAATGTAATGTACCAACATTGTTGTGATTAGGTTCATAATTAAAAAATTTGTACGGCACATAATTAAAAACGAATACAAATCTACATTTCTATTTATCTTACCTACTTATGTTCACAATTTGATGTCTCAGATATGAAAGACGTAGAACGCTGCCGCAAAAAAGATGTTTGCAATTAGTTACTGTTATGAAGAAAGAAGATTTATTTTGTGTTTCATCATAGTGAAATAGTCAGAAGAGAAGTGCCATATAGCTGGTAGGTTAAAAAACTATATCTACAATCTATCAGTCTATCTATATCTGTCTACGGACTATCTACTATTATAATTATTATATCTATCGAGCAACGTTAGCATCAATTGTATGCAAAAAATCGGAACGTAATCCACGCTTTATATTCATAGATGTCAGTGTCCTAAATTACACTAAAATTAATTGATTCACACCTAGTGTACTTACCTAATCATCTACCATCAAAATATTATGATGAAATCACTAAAAACAAAAAAAAAGCGCTTTTATCCCTAAATCATTAAAAGCCTAGGTGAGAATTTTACAAAAGCTAGAGCTAAAAGAAAAGTCGTGGTGGCCGAGTGGTCGAAACGCTTCCTTCCGAACGGGAGGTCCCGGGTTCAAATCCGGCCGGCTTGTACCTCTAAATTTAAATATAAAAAAGATTTATGTGCAATTTTTCGCAACACCACTGGCTAAAAACGGTGAAGGAAAACATCGTGAGGAAACCTGCTTGTCGGAAAAGGATTCTAAAAATCCTTTGAAGATATGTGAAGTCCCGAATCCGCACTGGGCAAGCGTGGTGGACTATGCCTAATCCCTCTTCTGAGGTGACCTGAGCCCAACAGTGGGCAGTAATGGGTTGGTACAGAGCTAAAAGCCCTAATTTGATGACGCTAACAGAGTATAACTACATATTATATTTATTCGTTACCATAATAAGTTAGGTACATAAAAAAATTAAAGTCTCTCTTGTAATATGATTTAACTACTAAACATTGTTTTGTGCACACTTTAACAACAAATAAGGAACCATTTTGTAAATTAATATTTTTATTTCAAGCTAAGCTCATTGTAACTTCCAAAACCTTGATGAATCTTTATTTTAGCCTAAAATCACACATTTTAAGTTCAAATATTACTTAGAAATAATTTTGTAAACATCGGTCATTATTCAAAGCACATCTGAGTCAACATTGTCTGTTGTTTTAGTCTTTATGTACAGAGAGACGACTGTGCAAACAGTACATTTAACTATAATATAATATTTCGGAACAACAATTATTTTGTATTTTTATGTTGTTAATTGAATGGATTTTAATAAACAAAAACAATATATTAAATTAAAAAAAAGACATGCCCGCTGAGTTTCTTGCACCGGTTCTTCTCAGGACGGAGGCGTAATTTTAGCGAACTGGTGGCAGAACTTTTGATTTTATTTTTGACATTCAAATTGTCTGTGTCCACATCTACTTTGAAATAAATGATTTGACTATGACTTTGAATAGAAATGTATTATTATGTTATTAACTTGATCTTGATTTATTATATTTATTTGTGTCTACTAGTATTGGACCATCTTTTACTCTTTTACAATTGTAATTTCTATGTACAAGGCTCTATAACGTAATGTAACTCGCATGATAAATATGTTGGGTTCAGCAACAAATATAATTAGAAGAAAATAGAAAGTATACAAGTCTAACTCTCCTTCTTAATAGTTTATTTGTATAGAACATAAAATAGTTCTAATACAATATTGTAATTGATTGATCCTAACTATAGTGTTACTTGAAAAGCTAGTCTAAAGTAGGTACTAATTAGATATATTAGACTAACCTTAATCAACTTTCAAAATGTATAGTTTAATAAAACTGCTAAAATTATCAGTGTTTCTCTGCTATATCATGCATGTATTATTATAAACATAAACCTTCATATTGAATCACTCTATTTAAAAACGCATGAAAATCCATTCCGTAGTTTTAATTCATATAGGAATAAAGAAAGCAACTTTGTTTTGTACTATGTAGTGATTTTTTATTATTTTTTGTAATTTCAGAAGGGGTAAAGCAGGTGCTATTAGTGATGACATCATTGTGAGCTGCCATTATTGAAATGAATAGTTCATATCAATCGTATTGTTTTAAGCTTACTACAGCTTTTAACATACATGACAATCGTATTGGAAATTTACTCAGGTAATTTGCTTATTAATTAATATATTTTTTATCGATTTCCCTTAAGGAGATGATGACGTTGACTGTATTTTTGTTTGGGCCCGCTAATATTTAGACTGCATGAACTGATTTCGATGATCTTTTGATTAGAATATTATCAGTACATATACTATACTATACTATAGCTATGACGTTGGAGATAACCTCATTTAAATTAATCATTTTATGCTATTGTTGAAAGTTTTCAATATTTCTTCTATTTTTCAAGAATAACACAAAACTACGAAACAGATCTTTATCAAATTTAAATGACAATCAATTGGGGCTCCGCGTCGACCATCATTTCATCTTATATATAAAAATGAATTGCTGTTCGTAAGTCTCGCTAAAACTCGAGAATGACTGAACCGATTTGGCTTATTTTAATCTTGAAATATTCGTAAAAGTCCAGGGAAGGTTTAAACGGTTAGAAAATTTCCTTTTGTTACGCAGACGAAGTTGTGTGGGCCAGCTAGTCTGACATAAGAAATATCCAACTCCGTCCAGTCAAACCAAAGTTATGTAAACAAAAATAAAATAAACGAATTGACTAAAAAAAAATCCCATTTCAAAAATGGATCAAAAATTATAAAATGTTGTACGTTCTACTTCTCTTTAAATTTAAATAATACTTAACACTTTAAATTTAGCGACAATATAATTATGTTTTAAATCGAATTTTATAAAAATAGTCACATAGTAACATATTCGATTAATTCTATTACAGGTTATCTAGGAGCGGTCAAAAGCTGAAAGAAGTTTCAAGAAGATTAACAGTAAGCTATTTCTTCTGTAAAGCTTCGAGAGAGCTTCGTGCTTATGCTTCGGCGCTTTAAACACAAGCTTTTCAACACATAATTTAAGTATACATATTTGTAGTAGGTACTATTTAGTCATATTAAGCATTTATAGGTAAATAAATTATTTGTTACTTGCAAAGTTGGTACTTGAACACAGGGTATTTAAATATTTGCTTAAGTTAAGTATTCATCGGCTGATCAGGCGATTGTCCAAATAAAACAATTATATGTAATCGTTGTTTTATTTTCCCTTTTTCTGCCAAAAAGCTCTTAGCTTTGCAAACGCTCTGCTTCATTACACAAAACCTGAATTTTACGTTTAATTCGTATGTTTTAGTCTATCAACTTCTACTTAGGTACTACTTTATGGGATAATATAATATTATTTTGTAGTATGATGACGTAGTTCTATTCAGAAGCAGTCAATATTACGACGGTTTTAATCCAATGCCCTGTACTGTACTGTTATACCTACGCAAAAACTTTAAGCTAATCCTTCTTAAAAATTCTGTATAGTAGAAAGATATTGTACCAACCCATTACTGCCCACTGTTGGGCTCAGGTCACCTCAGAAGAGGGATTAGGCATAGTCCACCACGCTTGCCCAGTGCGGATTGGGGACTTCACATATCTTCAAAGGATTTTTAGAACCCTTTTCCGACATGCAGGTTTCCTCACGATGTTTTCCTTCACCGTTTTTAGCCAGTGGTGTTATGAAAAATTGCACATAAATCTTTTTCACATTTAGATTTAGAGGTACAAGCCGGCCGGATTTGAACCCGGGATCTCCCGTTTGGAAGGAAGCGCTTCGACCACTCGGCCACCACGACTTAGTAGAAAGATATACATTCTATTAATGAATTTTTTTCTTAATATTGCCCAGTAGGTTAAAAATACACATCTAAATTAAAGGTGAACTTACTTCAAATAGTCAATGAAGAAATCTATTCAAAAATGAGACGAAATCAACATAATTGGTATATTTGACTTTCAAAGACATGTGTAATAAAGTATTTAGCTTTAATTTTAATGACGTAATTCAAATCAAAAAGTAGGGATAAAAGTTGCGAATCAATTGCAAAACATCTTTTTTTATACCCCGGAACTACACAAGCAGTCTAAATCTGTGGTCCGACTTTAAGCAAACGTTTAACATAAATCTGAAACAAAAGCGCCCCCAAGTACTTTTTTCTTTAACTAAACGTTGGAAAAAACATCGCGCTCGTAACGGCATCTCTTAGCAGCCGAGAGAATTTTTCCCAACCTCGGTCATAACAGGACCACGTGGATTTGTTTTGGTTGGTTTTTTTCTCAAAAAAGATAGCATACATAAAACCTCAACCCGGCTCGACGTAGGTACGCCAAGCGAAATGAACGTCATTTTTTTCTTCTCTTTTCAGCCATCTGTCTGTCCTTTTCGGTCAAAAATGCGATCGTTATTTCTGTTCCGGTGTGAGTGTGTGCGTCTAGCGACCGACCGGGAAGATATGAGCCAAAAATTGACGAGGGAGTATCGACTTTATATTATGCAACTAAGGTTTAATTTCCGTTAAACTTTCGACCGTCTTACGTCTAATGGCTGACGAAGAAAAAATAGAAATATAGGAGGCACAGCGTGTACGATAAAGAGAGCTGGAGTCGTTAACGATTCTGCGCCGGAAAGTTGCGCAGATACCGTTTTTGGTGCTTTTTTTGGGGGCAACACCTCACACCAGCGGGGGTTTTTTATGGCTGTCTTTTTCTAGCGCGTAGTCTCGTTCCTTGGGCGTGTGTGTGTGCGTGTGGGGGTGCATTGTGCGTGTGTGACGCCGGGGGCAAGCACCTAGCGCTAGATTTTTGCGTGCTTCCTAGATAGGCTGTCACGGATGCACATAGCTACGTAATTATATGCCGCGGGTATGTGCAGTAAATAGAAATGTGAAACGAAGCGCATGTACACCGCTGATTAATCATGGTCTTTCACTATTTTGTTTGGCTAATTGGTGTGTCCGTTTAACGTTTTTCATAAATTAAAGCGGTTTTAGTTTAGGCTTTTCGAAATTGCTCTGTACTGAGAGGATTTCTGCTATGGCATCCATGTTGTTTTTCAAAGTTTGGTTTTGTTTGCAAGTCTAACGTTATCTCTTGTATTCTAGTGTTCAAGTCCACGGAAAATTAGTATAAAATTAGTCATCAAAATAAATAAAAAATACTTGTAAAATTTCTCTTGATTATTACCATTAGGACGAGTTTTAGGTATCGGCCTAGCAGTCCTATCCGCCATTGGAGGTTTACAAGCGACAGTAAACGCTTACTTAGTGGCCCGTTAGGTCGTCTGTCGATACATTACTAAATATTCTAGATTCATTATTCTTTACTTTTTTAGGTTCAAAAGTAGAAATACTTCGCACGTTGAGTAGAAAAATTAATAAATATTTTTGCCTTTTTTTCTGTAATAGATAATATTAGGTTAACAGTAGATCTGTTCGGTACATTGAGCTTATTATTGCATTTATTTTAAGAAATAAGAAAAATTATGACATATTTGCTGGCGTAGATTGGATTTTTTAGTACCTAGGTATTTAAATATTATTTGAACAGGAGGAATTGTTTTTCATTTACATTTAATTTTGAACAAATGATTTTGTTCAACTATGATCTTCTTGGCTATAAATGTGTGACGTGTCAAGTATTTCCAAAATGTCGAAATTTCTCCAAATACTACCTTAACACTTTCACTGCTAAACGAGGCCTAAATGATCCTGCAACTTTCTCGCAAGGAAAAACGTAAACATCCCTGCTTTATTAAAAAAATTGGGGTCTAATAGACCGCGTGTCACCCTAACGTCTGATCTTGGTGCGGGCCGATAGCACCTCGTGTCATGTCGCAGCCAATGACTACTATACAAAAAATGGTTTCGCAGCGAATGTGTTAATTAGTGGCGTGCATAGAGATTCTAAATAAGGTATTCAGTATACGCACTATATGGTAGTTAAAATTTTTATTATATCAATCAATTTTAATAGTTTAGAAACCAAGGACTATCTACTCATCTTTTCCTACTCCTATTATCTTCTGATTAAATTCGTTGCGGGGCCCAAGACAAGTTAGCTTTCCCTCGGGTTCCTGGGCTTCACTGCTCAGAGTTATTACGATGGTCGCCGCTGTGGATCCTGGCTACACAGGAGTCACAGTGGTGGGAGTGAGAGGTGGGCAAATACCGAGCCAGTCACCCATCTGATGTCAACTGACGGTAAGTGATAACCATCACTCATTGAACTATGTAAAACCAGGGTTAGTATAATTTGTTTTGTGCCATTTTTGCCACAAATAAATACAAATAATTTATTTTCAAACATAAAACTAATTTACATAAGGAGTTCAACAATGGCCCCCGCACTAGCCTAGGCCTGTATCGCGGGAGGCCGTAAGGATTGTACAATTATAGGTTCCAAATGAAAGATGGAAGAGAAAACAGCGGACCGCTAACAAACATAAAACAATAATATAAAGGATGTCTATGTCTATAAAGGTAACTCTAGCTCTGTCTCTACTATTTATAAAACAAAGTCGCTTTATCTATCCATAGATTCTTAGATCTTAAAAATTATAATAGGATTTAACGTATACAATTTTAATATTATTACAAGAGCGATGGAATATAAAGGGTTTCTTTTTATTGAGAAATGCTACAGCTATGCTTTCCAATTGGAAATCAAAAAGCTATCCTATAAGATCTTGGATAACTTAATTAACTATTTTAAATAAGTAAAGATATTAGAATAGTAAAAATGTAATATCGTTATTGACTTTATTTTTGTGAGTAATAAGTTCTTAATTTTTCGACTTTACTTAATACTTCAAGGGGATTAATGAATAAAGAATGAATATAAGAAAATATAAGGCTTGAGGAGGGTCCTTAAAGTTAGGTCGTAGGTAGCGACCCCTCAGTGTCCCCTGACATTGCAGAGGTTCATGAGCGACGGTAACCACTTCCTATCAGGTGGCCCGTTGGCTCGTCTGCCTACATGGCAATAAAAAAAATTGTGAATAGTTGGAGAAAAAATAAAGTACCAGAAATCACTACTTAAATAACTTATTTTGAATAAATTAAACAGTAAAAACAATTAAAAAGCAATCTATTTTTTAAAAGATACCATCTTTAATGAGCGCCCTCTGTGAAGCGTTTGTGTAACTAAAATAAAAAAATGTTAGTAACAAATAATTTCCAATATTAAATTTTAATTAATATTACCTATACTAAATAATACTATATAAATTCTAAATATAACTTTCTGAATATTATTATAATACTGACTAATTTTACAAAAACTTCTCGAGTCAGCGCCATCTAGTGGCGAGTAGCTAAATGAAAAAGTTTGCTCGAAAATTGTGACGAATTTAGGTATTTAAAAATTATTTTGCTAGAAAAGATTTGTACTTGTTTACTTAATATAAACTAGATTCATAATAATCTTTAATTACTATTTATGTCTTTTACCAGCTAAATTAAATTAAGTCTCTTATTGGAATTTTTGTAATTTGATCCACAGAGATCCATTGAAATCCATTTTGTTGCTTATATTTATTTGTTAACAGGTCTTGACACGTTTTAATAGTTTAACGAAATTTTGGCAGCATTTACCTACCTAATGATAAGTGTTCATGGTAGCTCATGGACCCTGCAATACATTGAAGCATTGGGTATTGAAGGACCGTTAGAAGTTGTACTACATAGTTGACCGATAAATTTAAATATTATTACGTAAGCCAAGTATTCTCTAAATCAGTGCACCTACAAAATCAATATTTATGAAAAACAATGTCATCTTAATTTAATTGAAGTAGTAAAATATATAAATAAATAAATATTTCAAAAAATATAGCTAATTTAGTAGCATTAGGAAAGAGAAATATTGGAATCTAATTAGAAAATTAATTAAAGTTTACAAATGTTCGAGTACTGTACTGCACTGTACTGTGACAACCCATTACTGCCCACTGCTGAGCTCAGGTCTCCTCCGAAGAGAGGTTAGGCATAGTCCACCACGCTTGCCCAGTGCGGATTCCCATATCTTCAAAGGATTTTTAAAACCCTTTTCCGATATGCAGGTTTCCTCACGATGTTTTCCTTCACCGTTTTTAGCCAGTGGTGTTGTGAAAAATTGCACATAAATCTTGTTCATATTAAGATTTAGAGGTACAAGCCGGCCGGTTTTGAACCCGCGACCTCCCGTACGGAAGGCAAGCGCTTCAACCACTCGGCCACCACGACTAATGTTCGAGTAACCTACTGGAATACAAGAAATTTAATTTACCAACTAAAAATAAAGTTAACGAGGGAAATAAAACAACACAATATTATATTGTCACAATTATATTGCAAAATACATAAGACGATATGTGAAGTCGTGATGGCCTAGTGGTTAAAGCGCTTGCCGGGAGGTCGCACCAAAATGTTTTTGAAATTAGAAACTTGAGAGGTGACATGGGGCACTCAAATAGAACGAAGTTCCTTTCGATTAAAAGATATCTTATTTCTTTTTCCTAACGTAACGCGCGATAAGGAACGTGTTTTTAAAGATTTTGATCACAGCGCCATCTAGCGATAATCATCTAAAACAAAAAAGTGTCGTGACAACTTTTCGTAAAAAAAATCCGTCTAGCCTCCTTTCACAACGCGCGATAAGGAACTTCGTTCCAATATCGAAGAAGGATTACATAATTAGCTCGTACATACTTAATGAAGGACAACAAGCCGTTAGACGCAGATGAAACCGCGAGTCTAAAAAATTAATACTACAAAATGATTTTAAACTATGCGACATGAAAATAAATTATTTTACTTAAATATGTACTGCGTAAAAAATATTTTTTATTTATTTTAATAAAAAATCCATAGCTACAAATACAATCAAAGGAAACTTAAAAAACAAAAGATTTAATTTTTGTAGAGTTAATTTAAAAAAAACAATGTTTCTGGTTATTTCTTTTGGTATTCGAACAGACAAATATTCAATGGTGTTTTATTATTTTTAAATTAAAATAATATCTCTTTTCAGAATATTATAGCAGGCGTTCCCACAGTAACCTTGAGAACTTCTTTAAAACCATTTGTTAAATATCTCGTATTTTATGACACTGTAAATACACATTCTAGTATTATTTTATTAAATTAACTTAATAACACATGTAATTACGCACTGTATGTATATGTTTAAAATATTTTAAAACATCTTATAGGTAAAATATTAATGGGAAAAAAACTACAGAAGATTCCACCCGGCGTCGAGGTGGAGTTCATCCTTACTATATGGAACCACCGCGGTCATCCACGGTCCGTTTCAGGAACACTTTTTTGCCACGCACCATCCGGCTATGCAATGAGCTCCCCTCTTCGGTATTCCCAGAGCGCTATGACTTGTCCTTCTTTAAACGACGCTTGAGTAGGGTCCTTAAAGTTAGGTCATAGGTTCATGAGCGACGGTAACCACTTACGATCAGGTGGCCCGTTGGCTCGTCTGCCTACATGGCAATAACAAAAAAAAGGATATTATGCCATTTCAGGACACCCTGTATAACTTTTTAATATAGTAATACTCATGTAAATGCTCCCTTTGTTATACTCAAGTTTTTAAACTACATACCCCTCGTCTATGAATAGATTTACATGCTTCTATTTCTCTATAACAGAGGGGTTCTATACATTTTGCTATTTTATTTATAATTCTATTTTACTATTGGTCAGAATGTTAGTGTAAATAATGTAAATATAAATAGGTAATACATGATGTTTTGTATTTTATTTGGAGGTTAGTTACACATTTTTAAATTGTTTTTGTCTGGATAAAACAATAATAACTCAACTGGATGCAAATAGCTCAAGAGTGCGATTCTGGAAGGGAAGACGACTGGAAGAGATCCCAAACAAAAAACGTTCTTGAAGAAACAAAGAAATAAACGTAAGTACAATATTGACTATTTTGAAACTTGTTACTAACAATAAAAAAGCCAGATTGTAAATTCTAAATGCTTATTCAAGTTTTTAACATATTACCATAGAATTATTACATCTAGAATCAACATCATGAACAACAGAATGAAGCCAATTTAAAGTGCACCGATCGCGCGTAACTACACGATGTTTTGAATCAACATCATGAATAACAAAGTGAAATTTTAAAGAACTTATGTGTATGTAATATTTTATTAGTGTGTTAAACGAATTGGGTGTCATCGGTACCTACACTAACGCCAGAATATCGTGTAGTTACGCGCGATCGGTGCACTTTGAATTGGCTTCATGATGTTGATTCCAGATGTAATAATTCTATGCATATTACTTGTGTAAAATGAATAGGTACCTAGGTACTTTTTTACATTCGAGCCTAAATCTTCTGTAGTTACGATTATGCAAGCTATTCCTAAAATTACAAACTACTTTTCCAAACAAAAGCTCAAACAAATAAATATAATAAAAACACATCATAATTCATTCTAAACAAAAAGTACACGATTTCGCGCCATAAAACACACGGGTTCCGTATTAAAGTCCGCCATTTTCTGTGCACAGGGGATATTAATAATACAGTTCCCTGTAAGAAATCTCTCGTGAGGGTGGCTCAGCTAAATGCTTTTCGTTACGAGCAAAAAAGTAACTGCCAAAATGCACTTTAAATCTTAAACCATAAGGTTCATTTAAAAGGCGTTTTATCAAGTACTTAATCACCAGTTTCTCCCGCGTAATACCTATGTACAATGGTCTCGTGCTTGGACCTTTTTTGTAAATGTGACGTTTGGTATTCCAAGATGGCGGCTTTTCGCGGGCAAAATTTTGTTTTGATTTCAAGGATTCTTTGTTTTTTGTTTTACTGAAATATTTTAAAGGATGGAAATTAAATTATATCCAAATAGTCCATAGTACGTGTAAATGCTTATTTAAATGTATTAGTAATCAAATCGTCATTTCATCGGAAGAAAATTTTACAAAGTTAATAATTAATACATAACTCCTAAAATATGATAGGTACTGAATCTATTGCAAACCTGTGCAACTACTTAATATTTATAAGATAAAAAAAATGTGTGCGTGTACTAGTGTACACACGTAAGAAGTGAAACTTTTTTAAGGCCTTATTTTTCGCAAAATGATCTATATGCAACTTTCCAGAAATTGGTTAAATAAAGATAAATTAGATAAAGTTTAAACAAAAGGATTTTATTATCATAGACATGAATACAAATAATACAATTATTTCACTTTAACTTTTTCTACTAAGATTATTACAGCATTTCATTAATTGTAATAGAATCATTACTATCATTGTCATCGTTATTATATATTTTTATAATTAGTGACCGAGTAAAAACTCCATCAATTGTAGTGACAGATCTTGTAAAAGATGGCGCGTAACGGAAAAACGTGACGCGCGTTTCACTTCAAAAAATAGGTGTGATTTTAAAAAAAAAAGTTAAGAGCAAAATGAAACTGTTAAAATTTAAATAGGTAGGTAAACTATCCCATAACGTTTTGTTTTATGTTCAGCTGCCATAACAACTCATAAAATCAATATTGATCAAATATCGATTCCGGGTTGAATTAGTAATCGATTCTTCGAAATGTTGAGCTGTATTTTAATTACAATTCATTTTTTATCTATTCCCACAGACACACATCGATCCATTAGTGATATTAACTATAAAAAACAGGGTTGTCAAAAGGCAATGTTATTTTCCAACTGTTTTAAAATGAGGAATTAAAATATCCAATACTGGACTGTTATGTAGGAAGTATTATTAAGTTAGATATTGACTTTATAAAAATAAATATTTACTCTAAGAAGATAATGTGTTACCTACTCAGCACTTAATATCTACTGTGTAATTAAAATAATTAAATTTTCGACATTAGAAGTTTCATTAGTTTGGTTAGTTAATCAAGATAGTAATTTAGGTAAGTACTAAACTTATTCAGACACTCGCGGTTTTCTATAATACTTTCATGCATTT
Organism: Trilocha varians; assembly: GCA_030269945.2. Taxonomy (NCBI): domain Eukaryota; kingdom Metazoa; phylum Arthropoda; class Insecta; order Lepidoptera; family Bombycidae; genus Trilocha; species Trilocha varians. The sequence goes on along the minus strand of AP028273.1, from coordinate 7,567,354 downwards.
TCAATGGGTTCTTACCACGATATTTAATTAATTGAGTTGTCTCGATATTTCAACGTTGTTGTCGAACTCACATCACGACACACCACACTCACTGTATCTACAAGACTCTCTGAGCATGAACCCTTAGTGAGTTCGAATTCCAGTGGTACTACCCAAAAGCGAACGAAAAAGAGGGTAGACAGATTTGTTTGCTCTTAAACCGACCCGCAATATTCAGTCTTCTCGTGATCATGACGTTTGCAACAACGTTGAAATATCGAGACAACTCAATTAATTAAATATCGTGGTTAGAACCCGTTGAAAATGCATGAAAGTATTAGGTAAGTACTGTATTCGTACTATTTTTAAGTAGATATCTATGTAAGTATCACAAAAACATAACAAACACTGAACTAGTTGGGTACCGAATGCCTAAACCCCACTCGACGAAAAGACAAGATGACTTTTTAATCTAATCATAGTGTTTAAAAATTCTATCGTTTTATTCAAGGGTCAACTACTAAATAGTTAATTTAAATTATAGGTACGTACTTAAAAAACTATTTTATTTCAAACGGTCAAAAAGCTCTTTTAATGAACCCTTAAAATAGAGAACCTCAAATATTTCTACCATCGATTGTTTACAATCAATATCGATTTTGTAATCGATATGTACTCATATCGAGTTATCGACAATAGTCGGTCGAGGTGGCGACTGATCACGGGCAAATATTGGTTCTGGTAGAGTTTTTCTTTCTTTTTCATTCGGAGCGCGCCCGTGGCCGAGTTAGAGGTTATTGTTCTATTTTGAAATCTTTTTTCGTTCGATTTTTGTATTGCGGTCGCGTAATTGATGTTTGTAATTGAGACTGGCTGTAAATTTTATTTTGGGGTTTTATATAAATAAATAGCTTCTAAAAATCCTAGGTTGTAGTATAATAATTTTAAAACACATTTTTTGTAGTACTTCAGCAAAGGTACCTACGACATGAGATAAAACCTCTAAGTATAGAAATTGTTAACATCTAAAAGAAGTAGTAAGTAGTACCTACTATAAAAATTAAAACTCAGTAATACTTTTATAAACAAGACCTTAATTATTATGACAACTTCAAAATACATACACTGTACGTAAATAATATTTTTATTTTATTTGTTCTAACACTTTAGGAAGCCTATCGAAATTAGATAATTATCACCCAGATATAGCCTATTGTGCATCATCTAATTTCAATTTCAATGATGATGATGATGAATTATAGTAGTAAAACTAAGATGATCAAATTCGAATCCTGTGAAATTGGGTATTTGCCCACCTCTCTCTCCCACCACTGTAACTCCTGTGTAGCCAGGATCCACAGCGGCGATCATCGTAATGACTCTGAGCAGTGAAGTCCAGGAACCCGAGGGAAAGCTAACTTGTCTTGGGCCCCGCAACGAATTTAATCAGAAGATAATAGAAGGAGTAGGAAAACATGAGTTTCGACTTCCCTTCTCGCAAAGCGGGAGACCATAAAATTAGATTGAAAAAGCATTACGCCAGCATTGATCCTGAGAAATTAATTCAGCTCAGCAGCTTCAGCAGCTATTGTAATTCAGCTCAAATAGCAAGATTCACATTTAATTATGAACATGATAACATACACTTTTTTCGTATTGGCACACTTCTAACACCCACCACTGTAACTCCTGTGTAGTCAGGATCCAAAGCACCGACGCACAAGAATGATCGAATGAAGTACAGGAACCCGAGGGAAAGCGAACTTGTCTTGAGCCCCAAATTCAAGTTGCTAGGTTTAAATCGCAAATCCTAGTTATTGATCAATTGTAACATCAAAGTTTATTAACACAACAATAGAATAGCTAAGTTCCTACCATAATTCAAGAACCCACCGCAAAATAAAACAATATTTTGTTTGTTTACAAGCAGACGCACGGCATATGGCGGACGAAACACGCAAAATGATGTCCACGTCGACAATTGTTTACGATGACGAATATTTTCATCATTTTTTAGGTTGTACGCTTTTGTCCGCTATGGTGCCTTTTTAATTGTCTCGTAGCCCTAGGGGTCTATGACGTATTGTTTTATGCAGACCTTTTTCATGTTGTTTTGAGTGTCTAGGAAGAAAATGGTTTTAATGGCAGAGACACATGAGTAAAATACGAGCATGTGTGTGATAGCAGTTGAAAGTAATGACATTAGTCTCGTATTATACGAAGATAACATATTTTAGTTAAAAATGTAATGTTTTAACTTGTTCGGTAAGTGGCTTACTTTTTACACAGCGAAAAAAGAGATAGGTACATTTTACTAGGAGAGAGGTATATAAAATCCTTACCTAGGTTTCATAGTCTAGCTAATGATGTCTACTTACGTTCTTACACTATAAAAAACTCTACGTTTAAATATATTCAATCGAATAAAGAAGTCAACGTTATACTTAAGATTATCTTAAAAATATATACCTTAAAACTTCTCATCTAAAATATATCAAAAAATCCCTATAACTACTAATATCATTATCGATTTTTTAACTGGTTCGAACTGGTTATTGCAGCTGACCTACCTCTTTATATAACTGCAGCTCGGTTGCAAAACTGAGCTCTGTGCTTAGGGACCGACCCTATGTACTTATCTCGATAGGAGGGGACGGCACTTACCTCAAATTTGTCGCTTCATTCTCTGCAAGACTCTACTGTATTGAGGTATGTAAGTTTTTTATTTATATTAATAGGTGTGTTATGAAAATGTACATAATTATGAAAGACTAGGTGACCCGCGCAACTTCGTCTGCGTTACAAAGGGGTTAAAAAATTGTAGCCTATGTGTTATTCTGATGTATAAGCTATATTGCGGTAAAGTTTCATTCAAATCCATTCAGTAGTTTTTACGTGAAAGAGTAACAAACATACATCCATACATCCATCCATACATCCATACATACAAACTTTCGCCTTTATAATAAATACTATATTATGATTTTGTATATATGCCTAGATTTAAACTGTTTTATGTTCAGACTGTTTTAAAAAGTAGCTGATCCTCGGAACGTCGTTTATTAGATTTTAATAAGACCTACAAACCAAACAGTACATCATTTTGTTCAATAAATTATTGGGTATTTTTTTCACACCTTGCCTCGGATCTCTATTTTTTTTCTATAATAAAAAGTAGTCTATATTATAGGTATAGTGGATAATGTAGCTTTCGAATGGTGAAAGAATTTTTGAAATCGGTCCTGTCTTTTTTGAGCCATTACAACCAAACAGAGTTTTCCTCTTAGTGTAGATAAAGTTAGGCTGAGTTGCTGAGAAGTACCTTATATTTTTATTTAATTATCCTTCATTGTGTATATTTTTTGTATTTAAAATAACAAACAGTTTGAAATAGTGATATCGCTTAAGCCTTAATATGTCTAAGTAGTTATTTTCAAGTTATTTCTTAAAATATTTAAATTCGAGCTAGATTCTTAGTTGAATTATGTCGTCGATTATTTTTTCTCGCCTGACATTTTTTCAACTGACATTCAAGTATCGTACAAATCAATTTGAACCGTTTGCAGTGCGAGAATTGCCTTTCGAGTTTACTAGTATGAAAAATGACAACAACTGTCATAAAAACTCGAAATACGATTATTGCTTTGAAATTCTGTTTACACAAAGTCAATAATATTCCATGGCGAGGCAATTATCGCCCAAGGTGACGAGCGAGAAGAGTGAATGCTTAGACACAATAAATATTTTATATTCTTTCGATATAATCGTATCTTCGAGGCGAGGAAATGTCTTCGCATAAATGACGCTTAACTACTGCATTATGTAATATAAACGTTAATGATTGAAACCATTTAAAAAATATATTTATCAACCATATTTAAACAAATAATAATTGAAATGAGTAAAGCTTAGAATTCTCCTATTTATTTATTTATTCTGTAAATAACATAATATTTTTATTACAAAAATGAAAACGACCGCCTTCCATTTCTCAAGCATAGCACAAAAACTACCAGTCAGATCTTTATCAAATTTAATATGAGATAATGCTCAAAATGTCTGCTTTCTAATAAAAAATAAGTCATCGAAATCGGTTTATATAAAAAGGACATACACGCAAAAACGCATAGCAAATCGTGAAATTTTGTCCAATAAAAAATAAAAATACACATTTTTAAACACAGATCCAAAAGTACTTGTTCGATCTTTAAAAAACTACAATGGGACCTAAGCTCAGCCATCACCTTTCACCAGAATCATCCAAATCGGTCTACCCAAACAAGAGGTATCGAAGAACCAACATAAAAAAATACAGACGAATTGAGTACCTCTTCATTTTTGAAAATCGGTAAAAAATAGTCGCAATTGACAAAAATTTTACAACTAAGTATTTACGAAGTTGTCATTATTGTCTTGCGCTTCTAATTGTGTCTGGCACCCTATATGCTGATTACATTCAACACAAACGAAAAAATAATAATTATGATGTGACTTCCAGTTTTAACAGATGTTTCAATCATAACAGTATCGTGATCATGAACAAGCTCAAAACCATTGTGAGTATGATACATTTAATTCCATTAAAATCTGCAGAAACCTGTTCTAAAATGACAATGTCTAAAATCGGGAGCTACTCGTTTACAGTTAACAAAAGTAAAAGGGTATCTGCAAGCGCAGGTACACGGAATGCAAACATGGAGCTGCAAATCGCGAAAACTGGTTTCAAACCATACTTATTGTTAAGATGAAAGGGTATATAATAAAAGAACTGGCCAGTTGACAGTCCATTCAGTTATCAAATTGAAAAACGAACGCTTCATTCAAAACTGACAAGTTTGATTGCAATCAAAAAAATATTTTAAAATATTTTACTAAATAAATTACTGGAGGAACTTAAACATATTTAAACTTACTATGTTTTAATTTCAGAATGAAATAGATGGTTTTAGGATAAAAAACAGATTAACAGATACAAAAAATACAAAATAATTTATTTTCAAGCAAAATTCACAGTACAGAAAAATTTTGCAGTGGCCCCTGTACTAGGCTAGGCCTGTATCGCAGGAGACCGTTACGTTTAAATATTATTACATTGATTGAAAGATATCAGAGGAGACAGCTTAGAACAGATAGAACAACAAACAAAAGAAGGAAAAGAAAATACAATCCGTGTTACTCGTATGACATGCATAGACAGTTTAAAATATAATAATTAAAAAAAATAAATAAAATAAATAGATAAAAGTTACATTTAAAAATTCTTGCGCAAACAAAAACATTCTTTTTTAAACGTCAAGGAGAGAGACGTAATAAAAGAATGGCGAACGTTTTTTTAACCTACGTAATATTCACATTTCCTGCTAAGATAACGTTCCGGCAAACGAAATATGAAAAGCAGTTATCAAAACGATCTCGCGCGCACTAAATCACGCCATATAAGGGGAAGAGGGGTCTTATTTACTCGCAAACGAAAAAAGGTTTCATTATACGAATTTTCTCAGTCTCATTCTGAAGCAACCCAAACAAAACTGTACTTTATCATTTGTTGTTTTGGACGAATTTTGCTTAAAGGCCAATTGTGTGGGCTTCCAAATTATTAGACGAAAGTCGTCTTTGTTTTTATGTGTTTAAGGTTTGTTTTTGTATGTCATTGTTCTCTAGCTTTTGTATATAAAAAGGTATGGTGCAAAATTTTAAGCAGAGGGATTTGGTGGCGTCGGTCGCCAGTTGCTTTCGACGCGAACGTTTGTGAATGCTTATGTACCTTTATTTGTTCTGATAACTTTGAGTCATGAGTTATTCAGGGACTTAGCTAGCTAGTTTTATACATAGTTTTTAGTAATTTAGATGATATGTAGATTGACTGAAACTATTTAGAAAAAGAATGGATGTTTTTATATTGTTTCTTTTAATACTTTCATGCATTTTGAACGGGTTCTTACCACGATATTTTATTAATTGAGTTGTCTCGATATTTCAACGTTGTTGCAAATGTCATGATCACGAGAAGACTGGATACTGCGGGTCGATTTAAGAGCAAACAAATCTGTCTACCCTCTTTCTTGTTCGCTTTTGGGTAGTACCACTGGAACTCGAACTCAAATCACGACAACTGCGAATAGAAAACCGCGAGTGTCTGAATAAGTTTATTGTCTCTTTTGTTTTTTTCGGCTAGGTATTCTCAAGGAAAACAATTAACTACAAAAGTAACTCTACATTAATATACTGAATTCGATTAAAATAAAAACCAAATCACAGATTTCTTCAGTCTGTTTTAGGTAGAGGACAAATCTATTAGTTTCGGAGAGTTTCGTACTTCTTAGGTATCAGATGAGAACACGATATTTTTCCATCGCAAGTAACTACTAAAGCCACTTTTTAAATTCTACCTAATTTAGCTGGATTCTTGGGATCAAATTTAGTATCTCCACAAAACCCATGTCATTTAAAGAATCAGAAATCGACAAAACTTTAATTTTTGCAGTGTAGAGGTTTATAAGCGAAAGTAATCGCTTACCATTAGGTGAGGCGTCAGCTCGTTATCTGTCTTGTAATAAAAAAAAACTTGAGAGGTGTCATGGGACACCCGAATAGAACGAAGTTCCTTTCGATTAAAACATATCTTATAATTTTTTTTTCCTAACGTAACGCGCGATAAAGAACGTGTTTTAAAAGTTTTTCATCACAGCGATAATCATCTAAAATAAAAAAAGTGTCGTGACAACTTTATGTAAGATTTTTTTCCGTCTAACCCCCTTTCACAACGCGCGATAAGGAACTTCGTTCCAAAAAATAATTAGCTTACATAAATTGAATTCGACATCTAACTTGACAACCTCTAAGAGAAATATTGTGATTTTTGGTAGAGTAGGTTTTGTTATATTTGTCATCTTTACCGTTTGCTGTTCTAATTGTAGGTACTACTGTATCTAGTTATATCCAAAGAGCCATTTGAACTTTGTTCGAACTTTTACCAATTTAGTAGGTCCTATGTCTGAAAATTATTAGAAGTTTTAAACAATATTTTCAAGATATAAAGATTACGCATTTTTAAGACTAGGTATTTATGCAAAAAACGGTTTTCGTCATACTGTTGGTTGTACCCGATTGTAACTGGGATGATGACGACATCTAAATAGTATTATTAAGATCTGCATTTATTCCAAAGCGTTGAAAATACCTATTGTTACCTTCCTTCGAAAATCCTCTCTTTCGATTTCCGATGCGAGGATTTAGTAAACTTTCGTGAGGCACTGAGTTTAGTAATGTTAAAAGCGTCTTTTGATCTTTAGATACTAAATTACCTAATTTCAAGAGGAACACTTGGATGATCAAAATTTTCATTATTGAGCAGAAAAAGAGCATTCTTTTATCCGAATAATCATGATTTTCGCACATCCATGAAAAATTACATTTCCTTTTCCACATAAACAAAAAAAGGGTACAAATAAAAAGTTTCAATCCGTCACCCTTTATTACAGGCTCACATATGCGACGGTTTCCAACACACCGAAATCCCTCCGGATCCAACCTCAAAACATAACTCTTTTTAAGCCTTCCAGAACAAAACGTTCACGCAGACACCGTTCCAATTATAAAAGGCAGCCGCCCCGAAAACCCTCGGCTTTACAAAAAAGCAACTGAAAAAAAAAAACAAAAAAGTTATTTAAATAAAACCGGCGTGGGGCTCTGTGTGTCGCATAAATTGCCTTCATTAATTTCCGGGCCCTGCAAAATATTGTCTTGAAAGGATAATCAAATACAAAAAACGGGGAAAATGGCGGTGCGTCATTTCCATAACATTTCCCCGGCCCGTGGCCCCCTTCGCCCCTTTTTCCGGATCCGCCGGCCCCTTTACGAGTCCTCCAATTACAAACCAACGGAGCAGCTTAAGGCCTGCATTAGCGCGGGATCTAATGGCCTCAATTATGTTGCTAATCGACATTAATTTTGATACAAAAATTCTGAACAATCTCCTCCGTGTTGTGTGCTTTTTCCGTCTTTGTTAAGCTGCGAATTGATTTGGACAATGTTTTAATATAACGCGTAAACGGTCGAATTCTAACAGAATGTTATTAAGGCCTGATTTAGATGAAGACATTTTCTTGAACGTTCGAGGCGAGAAAATATCTCAAGGAATACTCGCCATAATATAATCGTATCAGAATGTTTAGACACAGGTAAGAATTAAACTCTCGCCTACGATAATGTCATACGAGACTCGTTTATGACATTATCGAAGGCGAGAATTGCCCGTGTTTGTTTAGACCAGTCGAGATTCTTGCTTACGAGAATCTCGACTAGTCTAAACACGATCTCGCTTGACATTTTTTCGACTGACATTCGAGTATCGTACAAATCAGTTTGAATCGTTTTCAGTGCTCGAAATACGATTATTGCTTTGAAAAAGTTTACACAAAGGCAAATATTCCATGGCGAGGCAATTATCGCCCAAGGTGACGAGCGAGAAGAGTGAATGTTGAGACACAACAAATATTTTATATATTATATTCTTTCGATAATCGTATCTTCGAGGCGAGAAAATGTCATCGTATAAATGACGGTTAACTTTCTTACTAGAATTCGATTAATCACTCATTTATGCCAACTAAAACACGTCACAAAACACTATTTTTGGTACGGATATTCCGTATTTTCTTCACTACATTACGTTGTTATTTATATACGAGCGAAAGAACAAACGACTTCTCATTGTAAATTTCTAATTGCATCTTTTGTAATAAATAGTTATTTTTTAATCACTTTGTTGTTGCATGAGAATCGAATTTGACATTGCTTGAAACTAACGCCAAGCGCGACTTTCTCTGCGATATACGAGAAAAATAAATTGTTCTCTCGAAAATCTGTCACTTGTTTTAAATCCCACCGCTTTCCCTACACTATCAATTAATTGAATGGTAATTAAAAAAACTATTCAATTATTATTTACCACCTATGCATAGATTTAAGTAATGTATTCATATCTCACGTAATGATGTGTGACAACCGTTGCCGAGCAGATACCGATGTAAAAAATCTATAATTTAAATCTAGATCGTAGTTAGAGGCCCTATAGTGTCTACTGAAGTCCATGAGCGACGGTAACCACTTAAGATCAGGTGGCACGTTAGCACGATTTACGTATTTAACACGTCATCAATAGCTAGACCTCTAATCAGTAGTTTTTACTTTACTTCACCATTGTTTAGTTTGAACAATTTCACTTCATTATTACCTACACTCTTTATATAAATTTTCTGATATGGTTTTAATGCGCACAGTCTACTCAAACTAAATTTAATATGATAAACAAAACCCCAATAGAACTCTAGAAGATAGATATTACCTATAGAAATCACTTTTTCTACTTGAATACTCAAAAGACATAAACGCTTGTTTTGTTGTTTAAACCGAAAAAAAAGTTTAAATCGCCTTACAACCATTCAGGACGATTAATTGGCTTCTCCTTCCACTTTTATAATGTAATTTTAATGACCTTCCAAAAAAAACCTACATAGCTAATTAATTAAAAAAAGGTAAAAACAAACAAAGCGTGCCCAGTCTTATAACAACAGAGCATCGCGCCAGGGCGCTACGGTGCAGCCCAAACAAACAAAAAAGTTTATTGGCTTGTCCGTTTATTTGTCTCCAATTTAATTAATTTTCTCATTTCCTATCAGCCGGAAGTCCAGTTAGATGTTTTGGGGACATTTTTTACTAAGCAAAGTCTGTTTTGTTTGTACTGGGGTGTTTTTGTTATGTTTGGAATGCAAAATGTAAAAGTCTTTAAATGGAAAAGCAAGGTCGTGTTTTGTTTATTTCAATGAAAAGATTTGGATTGAAACTAAACTACTATAGATACTTTTAGAAATCTTCGAGCAGCAGTAGTTACTTACCGTAAGTAGGGCTGTGAGCTCGTACACCCATATAACAATTAAACTATTATAATAATAGTGTCCTTCCGAACGGGAGGTCGCGGGTTCAAATCCGTCCGGCTTGTACCTCTAAATCTAAATGTGAAAAAGATTTATGTGCAATTTTTCAGAACACCACTGGCTAAAAACGGTGAAGGAAAACATCGTGAGGAAACCTGCATATCGGAAAAGGGTTCTAAAAATCCTTTGAAGATATTTGAAGTCCCCAATCCGCACTAGGCAAACGTGGTGGACTATGCCTAATCCCTCTTCTGAGGAGACCTGAGCAGTAACAGTGGGCAGTAATGGGTTGGTACAGGAATAAAAGTGCAATCAATGCTGGTGCTATACCTACCTATTTTGAGACAAATGTGAAAAACTAATGTTAATGTCATGTTAAGAAATCATTACATGACTTACATACATATTTACCTATAATGTGAATAATGTTAGCTCATAAATTATTTACCCAAATTACATATTAATCAGGGTATGGTCAAAGAACCCATGGTCAACTTAAACCTTTATTCAAACATCGATTTTGAATGTTACTTCAAATTTAAGGAGTTGAACAAAATACAAAAAACAAAATAATTTATTTTCAAGCAAAATACACAGTACAGAAAAAATATAGCAGTGGTCCCTGCAATAGGCTAAGCCTGTATCGCACGAGACCGTTACGTTTTAAATATTATTAAATTAATTGAAAGATATCAGAGGAGATAGCTTAGAACAGATAGAACAACAAACAAAAGAAGGAAAAGAAAATACAATCCGTGTTACTCGTGAACACTTTCTTGTATTGAAATTAGTAGGTATATTACATTATCTTGTTGTAAACAACCAAGCTCTGAGTTTTAAACTAATTGTACAAAAACAACAAACTTTAAATAGATACGCACATAATCCTCCCCATATACCGCAATTTAGGAGCTCGCACTTTTGCGGCAATTTGTCACAAAAAGTTGGCAACCCTGCCGTAGGGTTGGCGGGTCATTTATTATACACCCTCGCCCCCCTTAAGGGCCGGTAATTTCGCCTTCAAAGCCTTCGAGGGAATGGGCAACGACATAACATAAATCGTAGGGTTTTGCGAGGGCCCTCGCGGAGGTAAAGTAACCAGGGTAATATTTTAACAATTTATGCTTTAATGTAATGTTTGAGGGTAGAAACCTTTTTGAATCACGGTCTGTGACGGAATTAGATAGTGTTATTATTGTTTTGATTTTTTCTGTCTAACACCGATAAGACTAGTGTTTGTAGATTATGCCGTTGACATAGGTTCGAGAATTTTCGTAGAGGAAAAGGTTGGACGTCTCGTCAAATTGAAGCTATTTACAAATATTCAGATTGTTAGTAATCATTATGAAAAAAGGCGCTGGCCCATAGACTAATATGAAGACGATGGCTTTGAAATTTTCACTTTTTGTCGCTAATACTCAATACTCCACGTCGTGTGTTAAATTCACTATTAACTATAGTTTCCCTCGAAATCGAAAATTTTCTTCAGTAAAATAGCATTCTTAGCGTTATGCTTATTCTTTACATGACTTAAGAAAGAAAAGAAAAAATAACAATACAGAAAATATTCAAAAATTTTACTAAAACACTTGATCTTGAACTTCCATCGGCGCTTCAATCTTTTGAAGGCCTACAGTCACCATTCTCGTATTTCAGGCTAACTTCGTCAAAAAATTTTCGAACTTAAACTTAATAGATTTTACTTAGTAATTAAAAACAATATATACTTTCTCACATAACTGCCATTTATATCTACGTCTAATTAACCAAATATATAAACACATTTTTGTAAACACATCTAATTATTTGTATGACAGTCGTTTGCGCTAACAAGTCGTTCATTTAAATTCAACGGGCAGGCTTAGTCGTATAAAGTCATTATGCTAATACCTGCAGGTTTTTGCCGGTCCAGATTGTAGAGAAACTCCTACCTTCGACCACATTCATGCTTATTTTAAACACGTAAGAGGTAAATTAGAATATTATGTATTAATACCTAAGTTACGGTGTTGCACGCGGTGGGAATGGACTCCCATCCGCGGTGTTCCCGGACCACTATGACATGTCCCTCTTTAAACGAGGTTTAAGAAAAGTCCTGTATCGGTAGGCGATAGATAACAGCCCCTCATTGCCCTGGCATTGCAGAGATTCATGAGCGACGGTAACCGCTTACCATCAGGTGGGCCGTAGGCTCATTTATCTATCAAGCAATAAAAAGGAAAAAAAGGAAAGGAAAATTGTGTATCGCTAACAGTATTTCATAGTATTGATAGTTGGTGTATTTTCTTTAAAATGTTAATAATAAACGCTATGGAACATGATAGGTATGTTTTATAAATTTATTTTTAGGGAGTCACATGTCTTATGTCTTGATGATCCTTCAAAAATTTAAAACAATGAAATGTAATTTAATCTAATCAAATTAAGAGAAAAGCATTAGTCGAATGCACATAAAGCACAAACAAAAACTAATTATAATATATCTAATTACAAACAGACGGTACCCAGCCGCGGACGCGCGCATTTTAATCAAGCAAAACAAACAGAGGCCTTCCCCTTTCGTGAACTTCAAATACATAATCCTGGACCACAGGACACCCTGGAGGCTCACGTAAATGGAATATTCATAAAAACGCCCCGTTTACGACCTTGTAAAGGGTCGCATAAAAATTTAGATGCCGAAAATGTAGGTACACCCTTTCGGCCGGCTCTTGGGATGGGCCGAAGTTGGTAATTGAATTTTTGCCTGGAGCCCGCAAAGGGCGTCCCTGCTTAATTTGCCGTATTCGGGGAAAAAGGGTTCGGTGGCGTGGCCCAAGATGGTGGATACAGCGTGTATAGTACCTAAATTGTTGAATTTCCTAATTTTGGTTTAAAGTCAAATCACCATTAATGTAAAATTATTTAAAAATATCTTGCACTGAAAACGTCTCCCAGTGAAGTGCAAAACCGCTTATCGTCAAAGAGTATAATCTAGCCCCTGTTTACCTCTATCACAGCTACAGCAGTAAATAAGTTATAAGTATACATTGGTATCGATATTGGTATGACGCTTAGTGGTTCTTACTTTTATTTACGGTGACTCGACGGTACCGGAATCAAATGTGGAAAATACCTTCCAGAATATCCGTCTATGGGCTCAAAATATAATCTAATAAACTTAAAACTAACCAACATGACAGTTCCTAGATATTAAAACTCATGGAACTACAAATCCAAGGCAGCAAAATTCGCTCCTAGTCCATCCTTTACGTCCTTCCCCAAGTCAAAATTTATATTGTTGTAATCAAAAAGAAATATTCCATTTTTACGCGCACAAAGGCTGTTAGGAACCTCTCCCTTTGCCTATACGTGATAAAATTTAATTCGACCTTTCGGGATACATAAGTGTTATGTGCCCATTAACATTTATGTAACATATAAAACGAAAAAAAGGTTCAATTTTAAAAGTTAACATTCAGAATGAAATGGACACTTCGACTAAAAGCTTTGAAAGCGGATAAATGGAGGATAAAGTATTTTATATCTTAACGGAGATGTTATTTGTTATATTCATTTATTTACTTATTTTCACATTATATTTTTAAAAATCATTAAAATCTTATATATAAAAATGAATTGCTGTTCGTTAGTCTCGCTAAAACTCGAGAACGACTGAACCGATTTGGCTTATTTTAATCTTGAAATATTCGTAGAAGTCCAGGGAAGGTTTAAACGGTGACAAAATTTCCTTATGTGACGCAGACGAAGTTGTGTGGGCCAGCTAGTCTTATATAAAAATGAATTGCTGTTCGTTAGTCTCGCTAAAATTCGAGAACGACTGAACCGATTTGGCTTATTTTAATTTTGAAAAATTCGTAGAAGTCCAGGGAAGGTTTAAGCGGTGAGAAAATTTCTTTATGTGACGCAGACGAAGTTGTGTGGGCCAGCTAGTACATTATAAAAAACAGATAGCCACTGCAGGCGGAATCTACGACCCAAGCCATCAGTGATCAGCTCAAGAGTGAGGAACCTCCTCACAATACGCGCTGTGTCAAGAACGACTGCCTTCTGGATCAGGCCCTTTATTTATTTATTTATGTAGAGTGATATTAGGTATATTATTTGTTATATTATTATTAAACACTATGATTTGTTTTACTTCGTGGCCCCTCAAATCTGTTCTTCGTATCGTTATCAATTGTAACATAGCGATCTCCATATCGCAAGCATCTAAAATTTAAAAAGCTCCTAATATCGATCCAAATTCAACATTCGTTTACTTGAAATTGACTACCTATGACGTAGTCGTTTCATATTTTACAAATATCATGTGCTCATCAAATTCTCTTGTCAAAAAAGGTTAACATATAAAATATCATTAGGAATTAAAATAAGAACAAAAAACAATGTCAAAAATATAAAACATTAATCCTGTGTCGTTTATCTCACAAAAAACATTTTTTTACAATCTTACATAACAGAACCCTGCTCAAAATCTGTCCCCTTTGCTTTTCCATTTCCTTTTACCATTTTCAGGTGACCTACCTTGCCCCTGCCTCCTCTCCAAATTGAGGGAATTTAGGGAACAAAGTACGGGGCGGGGGAGGTCGGGGTAAAGTGGCCAGTTCTCTCGCTTAGCGTCCTATGACAGATGATTATCTACGGTTCACGTCAAAGTGAATAATTGGACTTCAGAGGCTGTTTTGAAAGAGGGTAGTTTGTTTTGAAAGTTGTAGTATACGTAGATAGTAGTCTCCCCGAGTCTCCCCTATTTTGCACCCCATTGTGAATTCTGAATGAAAATATATGATAGTTATTTTGATATTCGCAATTTGTTCTGTGAGTTATTAGCCTGCTGTTCCTGAAGCTTCGCATAACTTTCTGATTTCGGATAAACTCTGCGCTATATTTGGCAATTTTTAAGAGTTTGCTTGCTACTAGTTAATTAATTACAATATTGATATCTAACGTACCGAACTTAATGTGCTTTTTACCAGCGCACTACTCATATCTAGTACGGACTTTATTCTTTCCACCTCGAGAAACCACGATCACACCCGATGCGCGAGCTCGTTTCTGCCACGTACGTAGGTACGTATAGCCTTTGGAATGAATCCAGTCTCCGTTGTTTCACATCTAGGTAATTATACTATGACATGTCCCTCTTCAAATCAAATATATTTTATTGTCAACATAGGTATTTACATTTAGGTCTTGTATTTGAAGTAGTCTGGTCTGCCATGCTGCGCCATTTTAGACTTACAATATCTAGGTAAATGATTACGAATGATGTCATTCTTGTCTCTTCAAACGAGTTTTAAAAAGAGCCCTTAATAGTGAACGGCGGTCACTTAACATCATAATATACCTTTATTTTTTTACACGTTATCCTTCTCATCGATAAACACACTCAATTTATTGTTTCTTTGGCCTTCCTGTAGGTTAAGAAACGTAATAAAATTCTCAAAATTTTAATAATCTTTAACCATTTACATCTTTTATTAATTTATACCTTACAACCTTTTTTTCCTTACGAGGTATCCATAACAAACGATCAATATATTATTAAAATACCTTAACACAAGTAAATCCCTTCAGTAACCACATAATTCCGTAAAAACAAAGCGAGGTCGAAAACAGGGCATAAATATGCCGCCTCATTAAAATTCTTTTGTGAGAACAACCATTAAAAAAAGATCCAATGTTTTCATAACGTGAGCGTAACAAACACCGTAGGCCTCATATTATGGTACTGTAATTATATCTGTGTGTGTAGACCTTGTTACATTGTTAGTTGGATATTTTTATGCAATGATTACACGGCGTCGCCTCAGTGCTTGTTTGGCCAATCTGCACTCGAGCAAATTTTACAGGAGACAGCAAACAAGCACGGAATTTTCATTAAGTGCCGTGTTGAGAAAAAAATTCAAATGAGATTTTTTTTGTTTTAGAATTGAATATTTTAAAAAATATCTTACCAGTCGGATGGAAATTTTATTCTTTTTAATACTGCATTAAAAAGTAATTTTCGTAAAAAATGTCAGATTGGCCAACAAGCACTGTGGCGACGACAGATCAACACTAAATTTGATAGCAAAGCAAGAGAAGATCGAAATGGTCTAGTTGCGATCAACGTAATTAAACGAAAAAAATCATAGCATAAAAAGTTTGCTTTGAAAACAACCACAAAATACATCAGGATTGTATTTACACTTTCAAGTGCTATTACTGTAACTATCACTAAAGTAAACTTTATACCATAAAAAGTATTTTGTTTTTGTTCAAATATTGTTCTCACTATTCCAGCATCATGAATGTCAATAATATTTTTATAGCAAAAATGAAAACGATCAATTTCCACTGGAATACCTCCAGTTAGACTTTTAATAAATTTAAATAACATGGAAATCGGTTCATATAGAAAAGAAATACCACCGTTCAGCAAATCTTAAAATCTTCTCCGTAAAAATATTAATTATTGAACACAGTTCCAAAAATACAAGTACCAACGAGTACTTTAAAAATTCAATGGGACCCGATGACCATCACCTCTCATGTAAAACAAGAATCTTTTCATTTAAAAAGAAAAAAAAGAGAGAAAGAAAAAGTTTAAAAAAGAAAAAAAAAACACAAAGATAATCAAATCAAATCATTTTTTATTGTACAACATAGGTATATACAGTATTCAAGTTATTATTTGATAAATTAAGTTCCGTTATGTGCTACCATTTTGGTTTACAATATTATAATAATGAAATGTCAGATGATAATTTAGTAATTATCATCGTCGTCAGTTATAAGTAGGTACATTAAAATTTAATATAAATAAATAAGAGGATGTTGTTAGGAACAGAATCAATTATGTATTATTTAAGTTCGTATCGTCTAGATAGTCTGAGACTGAGTAATAACATTTTTCTGCTAGAAGTTCAAAAAGTTTCTTCTTCAAACGAGGCTTGAGGAGGGTCCTTAAAGTTAGGTCGTAGGTAGCGTCCCCTCAATGTCCCCTGACATTGCAGAGGTTCATGAGCGACGGTAACCACTTACGATCAGGTGGCCCGTTGACTCGTCTGCCTACAAGGCAATAAAAAAAAAAAAAGATTTTTCTTAAATTGTACAATGTTTGGTTCATTTTTTATTGATAACTTTGTTAAATATACAAAAAAGGCATAACTGGAAGGCTGAGTTTCTTGCCTGTTCTTCTCAGGATGGTGGCTATTTCTTTTTTTCGAACTGGTGGTAGCCTTTTGACATCATCAAGCATGTTAATATTATTAACGTTGAGAATAAATAATATCATTCATTTCTTTTCATGTCTTAGCACTTTAAATGACGTTAAAAGCTGGTAATTAAAGTATTTTTCTTAAAAAAAATATTATGCAATATGCAATGATATCAATAGGTTTTAAAACCACGTATGACTACTTTAAAAGCTACCTATACTCCCCCTTTATTGTGACGCGGCCTCACCCAACCGTATTTTGATGTATGACAGTCGCATGTAGCCGGATTTTCGAAATTGCGTCAGCTATAGGCGAAGGTGAATGCAATTGGGATTATAATATGTGCAATGATGTTTTATACATTAATACTATAATTCAGTATAAGTGAGCTTAAAACTTGAAATATTATATTAAAAATCCGTTCATATCGCACAATTTTGGGACATGTTTTTTAGGGATTTGTGAATAATTTTTTGCTCACACTTAGTATATGAATAATAGTAGATATCTTAATGTATTATATTTGTATCCAAACAATATTGATAAAATTGAATGTAATATACTGAAAAATCAAATATCAATTTGTAAATGTTTTGTGATAAGTTGACTTGAACCAATTTTTACATCATTAAAAAAGAATAAATGTATTTAATTCACGACATTTAACTAAGTATACTTTAGTACTATCATACCTCTAAAAGAAATCTCATCCCATACAGCAAAAAAACCGTATATACCTAATGTGAGCTGCAGTCTTTGTATCCCCCGAGGGTGGTACGCACATGCGTAGAGCCACCCGCCCGCATTACCTAAGCCTTCCATTTTGTTTTTGTGTAGTCGTTACGTTTTTACCGCCATTTTACTTTTTTTATCTTGAATTTTTTGAATGTAGTTTTGTTTTATTGTGATGATGTTTCTTGGATATGTTAGTTTATTTTCAGAGGCATTTGCTTATATTATTATTCGTTTAAAATAAAATTTTGGCACGCATGATCGAAAGTACTAAGACTTGTCCCACTTTAAACGAGGATAAATAATTTCCCTGTAGTAGACGATAGGTTCGACGACGATGACCCTTCAATACCCTGGTATTGCAGAGGACCACGAGCGACAAAATCACTTCAAATTAAGTGGCCCATTTAGTATATTGTCATGGGTACAAAGAGCAAATTCGACTTTCTCCAAAACATGTTAGGTACCTACAAAAAAAAAGGTACAAAACATATTGTCCATCGTAATGTTAAATTGGGACTTTTTTTTTCCAAAAACCCATTTGTCACCGATATTTTTTTTTCGATTTCGTCTTATATATTATATAAAAATCTATTATCTCGCTCGAAAATTAGCAGTCTTTAATTTGAAGTTATAGTTTATTTTAAAATTAATTCCACAACATAATCATGTTCTTTATCTTTATACAATGGAGAAGCATGTACACAATTTCCCCTACGTAATGAAATAAAAATAAACCATAAAAATGATCGTTAATATGAACCTTAACTCGTTGCAATAAAGAATAAGGAGAGACACCGTTAACGACGCTTAATGCTGAAATATAGATGAACGTAGGTACTTTGCTAAAGGGTTGCCAATTTATACTTTTAAATGTTAATTTTTGATTTAATATCACTTACACTATTTCTAAACGGGTTCTTTCCACGATTATTTTCTGGAAGACTGAGGAACTACGGGTAGGTCATTTAAGAGCAGACAAATCTGTCTACCCTCTTTCTCGTTCGTTTGCCGGTACCACTGGAACTCAAACTCACATTTCGACATACCACACTGACAGTATCGGGTGCCACCTCAAAACTAGATATTTTGGCTTTATTTTGGTTATTGTGGCGAGATTTCGGCAAGGCCTATGTCCAACAGTGAACGTCTAAGGGCTGTTGATGATGATGACGACATTTGTACTATATCAACCTATATGACTCCAGAACTTTTTTCCCCGTCTGGTATCCATTCTTCGCGCAATGTGTTCTACCCATTGCCACTTCAAAGACGCAATTCTTTGGGCAATATCAGCTACTTTGGTCCTTCTACGGATCACCTCTTTTCTAATTTAATCACGCAGAGAAACACTCAGTATATCTTTGAGCTGAGTTGGCTTAAAAATCACCAAATGAATTTGCAATATTATAGGTATTTAAAATGAATTGTTGTTCGCTGTCTATCAAACTGCCTCGCTCAAACTCGAGAACGGCTGAACCGATTTGGCTGATTTTCGTCTTGAAATATTCGTGAAATACAGGGAAGGTTTATACGGAACAGGTTTATGAGAAAATTCACAGAACAATCTTATTTATTCCGTGTTGTGACGCAGACGAAGTCGCGTAAACCCACTAGTAAAAATACATAATTATGAGACAGCCCTCAGTACAGCCAGGGGCGGCAATCAATCATCGTGACATTTCTATTTATCTTGATGAGGCCCTCACTTCCGATACTAATAGCCCTTTGTTTTTTCATCGTATTTATCAAGGATGCGTCTCTCCGTAAATAAGTGCAGTTGCCTTTGTTTGAAACACAAATATTGTTTAGTTAAAATGCATTCAATTAGGTTATATCTGTATTCTGTACAATAGTACCTTTGCATAGATTTGCGCTTTGTTATACTTTTTTAAACAGAAGGGATGAACTTCTCGTCAGAATCCTGTAAAGTTAATTTGTACGGGAAGTACATATCTTATTTTCTTTATTAGACATGCAAAACAAATAAACATCTTAAAAACATAAGTAAACTATAATCGTAACATAAATGAGTAAGGTTGTATTGAACAATTCTAATACATACGTCCGTTCTTTCAAGAAATTACAAGTAAGGGACTCAGACATACCATGTAGTACTTAATACGTAGGCCGAAATACCCGATAATACATTAAAGCAAGTGTACCAGCTCTGTTTGTCAACATCAAAAATAATTGTTGATGTAATACGCCATGAAATAGTTTCCAAAAGCAATCAACAATCAAACAATAGGTAGTCTTTATGCGGCACTATAACCAAGACAAATGAGACATCGACGAAAACTAAAGTTAGGTAAATAGCGAAACTCCCCCGAAGTGCTATCTCCACACAAAACGTGCCAAGCGAAAACCGCCCTTAACTCAAAGAAACAGAGCGAATTTTTGTCGAGCCCCCTATTGCTTTTCAAAATTCCAAGCGCGTTTCTTTTACATAGACCCTGTTCCTCGTTTTATTAGGTACAAAACTAGGTCTTAACTGTAGGTAATACAGTTGAATTTCCTTTGCGAAGTACAGCAGGAGTGACGCCATTTTGTATGAGCGTTGGCGGTCAAAATTTATTGCGCATAAATGTAGCTCTGGCTAACCCGGGAGTTAGGGGGAGATGGGAGTAGGCTTAAAAATCGGGGTAAGGGGCAAAAGGGGTACGTTTTTAGCATTCGCAGCGTCGGCCTATTTGGGGTGTTGATGGATGACAGGGCCGAATTGTAAAATAAGTGTTTTATGTTTATCTTGATTTAGAGATAGATTCGAATTTGTTGTAAGTTTTTGTCCTCGTTCATATAGCTTATGATTTCTTGATTAGAAGGTTGTAAAGAAGCGAATTCATTTACTTAGTTTGATGGTCAGTCCATGGTGGTTGGATGGTCCATCGCTGGTTACCAGGATATGTAGTCTAGATTTATTTGCTAAAAGTACTAAATTCATAAATCATAATATTATTTGTAGTTAAACATATACACACATTCCTATAACACACATATTATCAACTATTATTTCTAGATTTTATGACTGACTTACTCTATTTATATAACATATTTGGAAAAATCAAAGGTAAAATTTATGGTCATTAAAGTATGAAAATACAGCAACACAATAAAACAAAAGTCATTTAATATTAAAGTTATTACTCATCCAAAACTACCTATATAATAATATTTCATCCCTTAACTACCCAAATACGTTCCTGTAACGCGTTTAACTCGCACCCTCTCGACCCCTACGCACGTCTCACTCGCACAAACTCCAAAAAGAACTCTCCGTCGCTTTCCACCCTTTGCTTAAATTATTGCGCCTCCATTCTGCACTAGGGGACCAGACGTATCTCTAGCAAAACGTGTTTAGCAAAAACCAACCTTAACTTAAACCAATACAGGATACAATCGCTTAAAACAACGCTAAGAACTTGGAAATAATAGATATGATTTTACAGATACCGGTCTTTTGTTGTTAATTCTTAGAAAGTAAGGTTCAAAATCGCTTGTGTTGTATTGCTGTAAAATGATTGAAATAATTCGTGAATTAATTCAAAGGACATTAAAAACCCGCCCGGGGGGAAAAGGGGTTGGTTCGATTACGTAAGGGTGAAGCACGCATTTCTCTGGCAGTCTTGCTGGAGACAAGATGCGTACAGAGGAATAAATGGATGATTTTTTTTTCAGGTTATGGTTGGCGAATTATTTTGCTCTTGTGTAAGCTTTTTGTAGGTAAATTGCTATTTATAAAGCAAACATTTGTATAAGGCTATGTCGATTTCTAATGAAGCAAACTCTTTGTATATACAATTTCTGGGATGTTTAAAAAATTGCATTTTCCAGAAATTTGAATAATATATTCATTGGTCTTTTTTTTGAACCATGGAAGATGATTTATGAAAGTATCAGCAGAAAAAAAAAATATTGTACACCAATCAACAAAAAGAAAAACGTAACATTTATATAAGGAAACCTGAGCCCAGCTGTGGGCAGTAATGAGTTGTTACAGTACAGTAATTAATACTAAAACTAGTGTTAATTATATTAACGACTCCTCTCATAAAATAGTTTAATTTCATCAATATTATTATGACACGCATTCTAACTATTTATTTGTGTAAATTGTTACATCAGTCAGAGAAATTACTTTTAAATTGTAAAGAAAGAAGTGCACATTAATACAATAAAAACTTCTTTGAGTCATAGGTATGTAATATTACTGTAGTAAAATATCTCAAAATATTTCTTCCGTATTGTGTTTTTCTTCAGGTACAGCGTCATCTAGTGTTGAGTAGAATCAACACAATTGGGAACGGAAACAAACTCTTTACCATACAAGATCCCTTAAAAACATAAATGAAAACGACCGACTTTTTTTTAAGAATAGCATATTCAATACCAGCTTAATCTTTCTGCTTCAAGGTTCATGAAATCTTGCCCGTTCAAAATAGACATTTTTATACATCCAAAAGTACTGATCATTATTTTCGAAAGTCGGTCAAAAAGACAAACAAGATAACAAGACCTCCAATTCAAATTCATTGAAACTTGAATGATTACGTCTTCGACCAGTAACTTGACGACCCCCTGACTTTCCATTATCTTTTTTAAATTTTTACTTTATTTTTACGGAGCATCTGGTGCAAAGAAGAAATTACATTGAGAATGAAGTCACCTTGGAAACTTGGAATGGTACTTTCATAAACTTTATTTTACTAGTTACCTGGTCGTCGAGTTCTCAAAGGACTTCCTCAAGTAGTTACCTACGTGGAATGTGAAAAGGACTACCTCAAGTAGATACCTACCTACGGAAAGTTCAAAATATTTCTATTAAAACCAACTTCCATTAATGTTGAAATCTTGTCTGATAAAAAATCACATTTTTAAACACAGATCTAAAAGCACTAATTCGATCTTTAAAAAAATGAGACTTAAATGGGACCCTATGACGATCATCACCATTCATCTGACATCAGAATCATTCAAATCGGTCCACCCAAACTAAAGAAAGAAGCATAAAAAAAAATTAAAGTAAAAATTTCAATGGAAGTCGTCATTTTCATTTTTACATTTATTACATTTATTATTTGTCTCTAACTGTTTATTACCCAAATCAATAAACTAAAATTAAAAAATAAATTTCTTTAATCACTCGCGGTTATCTACATCACTTACAATTAAAACACATCAATTAAAAATAATCGTGGTAAGAACCCGTTTAGTAATAGTGTAAGTAATTTTGAAAAATATCGAAGAAAGTCCACTTAAATTACGTACTCAAATTTCCATCTACTAATGCGAGAATTCATTAATTACAATTCTTATTAAAAGAGACAGAAAGCGATAGAACAAAAACTCGGGGACCGTATCAGGTGAAGGTAATTTTTCATTACATTACTAAAGGATAGTCGCCGGGCGTGATGATAAAACCGCGTCCCTCCCACTCCGTACCATGGTTTCTCGACTCGAACTCGATTCGAATCGACATTTTTCTTAACATATTTATAGAGAGATACGTTAAGGTCATGTAACGGGTGGGCAATCTAACGTTTGCATTTTGAACTACTGTTTATTTAGAGAATGACAGCTCAAATGCCATTCAATTTGTGTTCATAATTTACTTAAAGTTTGACATTTACGAAATGGGACGTTTTCGGTTCGCGCAATGGGCAGAAGATCGTTTGGCCGAAGAAGAGCATTTTTACCGAAAAATCGTATTTTCAAATGAAGCCCATTTTCACCTCGGAGGCTATGTTCAACAGCTGTTTCAACAGGATGGCGCAACATGCCACACAGCCTACATGACAGTCGAACTTTGGAAAATGCAAACTTTATATGGCCCACCCCTTATGACGGAAACTGAAAACGTTTTATTAATAAAAAACAATAGAAGATAGATAATTTGACTCTCTGTGACGTCTCGCATATATGTATAGAACAATGGGTGAGGAGATATTATGACGTGTGAAAAGCATGAAAGAACCACGTGATTAAGCCGGTTCAAAGACGATTTGGTGTAATTTCAATGAAGCATATCGCTGTCTTGTCGCATCTGAAAAAAATCGAAACAAAATCAAATAAGAAAATTGATTTCTGCACAAATACCTTTGATAAAATGTAAAATTAACAGCTTAAAGTTTTTTATCTCGTAATATTAGTAGGTATCTGATAATTTCGACCTTTTATAATAATACTAGCTGCCGCGCGCAACTTTGTAAAGAAAAATTAGGAGTGGACTACCCCTAACATTTAAGGGGATGAAAAATAGATGTTGGCCGATTCTCATAAATACCGGATAAGCACAAAAATTCATCAAAATCGGTCAAACCGTTTCGGAGAAGTATGGCAACGAAAACTGTGACACGAGAATTTTATAAATTAGATATTCCTGTCCTGTATGGGTAGG
The DNA here is from genome assembly GCA_030269945.2 of Trilocha varians. Taxonomy (NCBI): domain Eukaryota; kingdom Metazoa; phylum Arthropoda; class Insecta; order Lepidoptera; family Bombycidae; genus Trilocha; species Trilocha varians. The sequence continues at coordinate 7,543,106 of AP028273.1, read as the reverse complement.
TAACGATCCCTTATTGCCCTGGCATTGCAGAGGTTCATGAGCGACGGTGACCACTTACCATCAGGCGGGCCGTGGGCTCGTTTATGTATCAAGCAACAAAAAAGAAATTAATTCAAAATGTAAATCGTTCTCAGTTCTACTAATAGCGTTGATTTAAATAAGGAAACTTCAAGTAAGCTTAAAATGTTTGTTAATAATATGAGTGTTATGTACCTAACATTTTTGCTTATTTTAACAGAATACAAAACGTCCCTTTACGCACGCATACGAGCTCACTGCTGGTCATAATAATAATATGAATTCTGCCGAAAATTTCAAAACTTCTTATTTGATGAAAAAACAAACATTAATTCGAGTTTTATAAAAATTGAAACTGTTTCGTGGTACGGGCTCGGGGTGTGGAGTTCCCTTAGGAAATTAATAGTCCAACGAGAGGACCCTTCCTCGGAAACGAAAGGTTCCGACACACGCTCCTAGATGGCGACTCCATCTGCGAAAACGAAAAATTTTCATTTATTTCGGTAAAGGAATATAATATTATTATTACTTACATTAAAGTAAATAGAAATTGTATTTATACTTTTGAGTAATTAATGTAACTGATATTTTTTTTTATTTCTATGATACTATCTTTAAATATCTCAAAAAATTTCGCGCAGCACAATTTTTTTTGCTCCTCAAAAATTTTCATTGATTCCAAAGACAGTGACCATTGTATTAAAGTAAATGAATTTCATATTACATAACAATACATATTTACTTACCGAAAAACTTTCCAGGTAAAATTACCATTAATTAATACAATTATAATCACCTAGAGAATTTCATTTCGAGACCGCATCACAACAAATACAGCGTCTAGTTGAAATAGTGAGTAGTAGTTGAATATCGCAATTTTAACTGGGAACTCCGAAATTAACTGCAGTTTATTAGTTCGTCGGGACTCTCTTGGAACTGCGGTTTTAATATTATGTGGAACTGAGTAATGAGTTTGATGATTGCAAATATATTTTACATTTACGAAATGTAGAAATATTTAACATATTTTTTGTTGTAGGTTCGAAACATTTATAACTACTTACCATAGAGTGGGACTTCAATATATTTAAAAGTAATTGACTACATTATTTAACTTTATATAGCAATTTAAATTTTTTAATAGTTTTGTTTTGAAAGATCTTTAGAATAAAGTCCTAAAATAAAATATAAACCTCCAAGTCGGTTTTGGCTAAGACTACTGCTGAATTTCTAGAGTTTACTGAGTAAGTAATGAGATGAAGTTGCTACAGTCATTTAATACGAGAAAGAATGACGAGCGCGTCCCTCATAACCCCGTGCTGAGTTCTGGCCTCAGCCGGCGTTCGGAGGCTGAGTGTGAGCGGTTGGAGGTTTTAGTGTGGTTCAAGTCCCACATACCCCACCCGTGGGGAGGTGGGGGTCGTTTAATATTTTGTAAAATTATTTTTTGACTAATTTAGGATTAACTTTTCCTAAGTATTTTGGGGGCGGCGCGACGGGAAAGAGTGCCTTGGGCGTAACGCGTCGCGCCGTCCCTCATAACCCCGTGCTGGGTTCTGGCCTCAGCCGGGGTTCGGACGCTGAGTGTGAGCGGTTGGAGGTTTTAGTGAGGTTCAACTCCCACATACACCGCCCGCGGGGCGGGCGGGGATCCGGTGATTTCCTCCAACTAAAAAAAAAAAAAAAAAAATCCTAAGTATTTTTCACTACACAATTCGCAATAAACTAGTAAAAGCGAATCTACACGCATAAATAATAAAAACTCAAAATTTTACGCATACAAAATAAAAATTAACCAACCATATAAAATTTATATTCTAAAATCACAAATTCTCATCGCTGCATAAACTTAATTTCCTAACAGCACTGAAAGTTGTATAAACGGAAAGTTTAGACAAATTTTCGGGCGAATCCTTTCCGTTCTCGATCTAATTTGGCGAACTACTCCAATGAAGTTGGAGCGAGAAGTTCCTAGTGCTCTAGACGTAACGCACTTGCAATTACCAACCCTAGTTTGATGTTAGGGCTGTGAAAACAGAAACTAATTTAATTGGAACGAAGTTCCTTATCGCGCGGTATCGAAAGGGGGCTAGACGGAAATTCTTATGAAAAAGTTGTCACGACACTTTTTTTGTTTTAGATGATTATCGCTGCCGCGCCGTCTGCGCTGTGATTAAAATATTTTAAAACAATTCCTTATTTTGTTTTATATGATTAATGCTAGATGGCGCTGTGATCAAAATATTTTATTTAAGTTATAAAAATAAAATTTTATTACAATTCCCTCACTAATTAATCGAAAGGAACTTCCTTCCATCCGGGTGTCCCTTGACATTTTCTCAAGTTTTTTTTTAGCGATTTTTGTTTTTTACACAACAAACAACAACAAATTTGCTTTCAAATACAATCGAAGAAGTCTTGATCTAAGGAATAAGCTGAAATAATATCAAAAAATAAATATGAATCAAAACACTCGTACATTAATTTTCTCGATTTTTTAGCAACAGATCGATTTTTAAATCCAAACCATTACGCATTTACAATTAATCCAGGACAAAATCATACTCCAGTCTCTAAATATAAAACATGGTAACCCTGGCAGAACAGTTTTCATCGTTACCTATATACTCTTTATGTATAAAATAGGAGTGAAGTGCAAAGTTAGACAGCGCTATCCTTTGGTGGCCGTAATTTACGTATGCTTTAACTTCTGCTTCCGAAGTACTGATTGCAAAACAAGAATATAAGGTTTGAATATTTAATACGAGTTTAAGTACTTGTGAATTCGGATAGATCAAAAAAAAAATCACAATCAAATGGCCCGTTGGCAAAAAAAAAGCTTGAAAAACCTAAAACTAAAATCCTTAAAGTCCTTAAAGTTAGGTCGTAGGTAGCGAGTAGCGACCCCTTAGTGTCCCCTGACATTGCAGACGTTCATGAGCGACGGTAACCACTTCCTATCAGGTGGGCCGTTGGCTCGTCAACCTACGTGGCAATAAAAAAAAAATCGAATGTAAGTTCTTTCAATAAAGATTCAAATTGGGATATAGCTACTATAATTATTCAGGCTATCCATATAATAATATGTATAACTTACATTTCCGGATACTAAAGAATTTCGGTATGATTTTCTTATCACACACATCCGACATTAAAAGACTAACTTTAATATCTACTTCCTCTAGTTTACATAATAACAATTTTAACCTTCTAGATTTGAACGCAGCATACACAACATGAATGGTAAAGTGAACTGTGGTTAGTTAACATATAACAGCTTTACGTAAAAAACTATTGAATAATTACCATTAATACTAACAACTAAAAACAAGTGTAAAAAACACATTATGCCAGAACAACAAACTGCCACCTATCTTGGAATGAATCTGTCATCTATCCAGATCTAGAGGCCACCAGTCTCCCCGTGAACGAGAAGTCCTGTTTAGTAGATAACGGCTAACGGTCTACAATTTCCTGGTATTATAGCTCATCGAGTACCTTAAGGTGTAGCGAAAGAAAGAAAGACGAAAGACGGTAATCATTACCTACCATAAGGTTGACTATCATAACAAATAATAAAATAATTTTAATTTTGTTGCAGATCATACGTATCTTTCTCTTCGGTTGGACAGTAATTGCAGAAAAGTTGCTATCCTCAGCTATGAACGACCGTTCGCGCTTCCTTCCCACAGCTAGGCAGACGGGCGTTTTAAACGCGGCAGGAGGAACGTAAGACTGCAAAAACAAAGTTCAGGGTTTTATGATAATTATGACTATCATGAAATGCTGCGTCTACATTTAATATTTTAGTAACTAACAAAATATTTCAGAGATTTTTTTCAGCTGTCGCATCTCTGGTACATTTGCTTATCCTCTGAAATGAAAACGAAAAAAAAACAATATTTATAAAACCATATAGCACTATTAGTAAATTATTTATTTTAGAAAAAAGCCAAGTAATCAGCAAAAATAATCAATTAGGATCTCACCTTTTTTGACCCAAAATATTTAGCTATGAGAAACTTTTGCAGGAAAAATAAACGATTCGCCTCCATTATCGTCACATTTTAAACAGTTGGCTTGTTCTTATCATGAAATTAAGTTCTATTGTAGTGAATTTTCATTATAACTAAAACTAAATAAAACGAACTGCAATAAAGTCTAAACTAAGGTCTAAGTCTAAGGTAGCGGCCCCCAATGTCCCTTGAGCGACCACATAACCACTTAAGATTAGGCGGCCAGTTAGCTCTTCTGCCTTCGTGGTAATAATAATAATAAATCTGCTGTTAAGTAAAGTAAGTTATTTTTTCAATTGCATTGAATATAAATAGTAGTATGAGAGCTGGGGTAAATTTTTGGGTAGGTATTTGAGGCAAGCTGGAAACTTGCTCGATAGTTCTCCTGATATACCCCAACTTGGAATACTAGACCTGACAGCTGAGTAGCGTAGAAAGTTCAGGAGAACTACAAATTCCAAAAAATTGGCGCTAGCTTTCAGGCTATCTTTGAGTGACCACAGTCGAACAACAGGCCTTTTTTTCAAAGATGTTATCTTTAAATTCAAATTCCCTTTATTCTAGAATGTATAATGTAAAAATAAATGAAAATGCAGACAATCAAGTTAGCACGTTATTTAAATTAGTTCTCCATCAAACCGGTTTGCTGAATAAGTTTTCTTCAATTCACCGATTCACGTTCAGAGGCGCAAATCTAATTACCGGCCCTTACAGATTGCATCACTAATCATGTTAGGGCTGTACGGAACTAGATTTGAAAAAAATAATATTTTTACATAGATTGATAACTTATATAGCGTGGGCTAATCTAACGTTTGCATTTTGAACTACTGTTTATTTAGAGAATGACAGTTCAAATGTCATTCAATTTGTGTCCATAATTTAGTTAAAGGTTTGACATTTACGAAATGGAACGCTATACGCTTGAACGAAATTGGGAAATATTGAAAAGTTACTTCCAAAGTGGTGAGTCTTCAATCCAAACTGTAAGAAATGTGTGTGTGTGTCAGATGAAGCCCATTTTCACCTCGGAGGCTATGTCAATAAGCAAAATTGTCGCATCTGGGGGTCGGAAAATCCACACGAGAAACCAATGCACCCATAAAGAGTTACGGTTTGGTGTGGGTTTTGGTCCGGCGGCATCATTCGAAAATGAGCAAGGAGCCGCCGTTACGGTCAATGGCGAGCGTTACCGCGCCATGCTCAACCAATTTTTGTTTCCAAAAGTTGAAGAGTATGACATGGACGACATTTGGTTTCAACAGGATGGCGCAACATGCCACACAGCCAACATGACAGTCGAACTTTTGAAAGATGCAAACTTTATATGGCCCACCCCTTATTTTATTTATTCTTGCTGCAAAAACTTAAATAAAAATGATAGTTTTTGAGTTACAAAGGTGTATTAAATAATTGTTAGGTAGGGACAAAAGAGTGAAACAGATTCTCTTATAATTCAATACGTTTTGTAAATCAATTCTATTCTATTCTATTCAATAAAAGCTAGAAGACAATCTAAATCGCAACAAATTTAATTTTTTAACTTTCTACAAAGTTCCTACGTTTATAGATAATAAGAAAAGTACTGGATTCTTAGTAAAAAAATATTTGTTTAATACTTTACTGTACACGATAGAAAAACTAAATTAAGTAGGGTTAGGTTAACTAAAATTGTGTATTAGTCTAAATTAAGATTACATTGTTATTACGTTTACATTATAATATTACATATTCAAAAAAATACCATAATATTAATGTATTAAGGTTTTAATTACAAAAACTTTGGAGCTCATTACAAAAAACAGTTTTCTAAATTAATGTTCAGCAGTGCTATGTTTTAATGCGCGTAAGATAACTTTAATTTTAAAATTATACTAACAAAGTAGGTATTATGTTCCAAGAGGGAATTTTACGGTTGACACTCTGTTGTTTTCTATAGCAGGGTTGTGCTGAGGTAGATTTTTAAAATAATTATTTTATTGTGTATTTAAAATCCAAAAGGAATCTATTTTTTCACTAATATGCTGTAAACCACATTAACTAATTAATTATGGGTGACATTTCGTACAATAATTTACAAATAAATGTGGTCTTACCATTATAATAGTCATATTACCATAGTATTAAAGAATGTGAAAAAAGTCCCTTTCTCCCTATTTATAACTTTATTAAGTTACTGTCTATAAGATAGTTTAAGGTTATTTTTCTTATAGATAAACAAGCTTACGGTCCACTTGATGGTAAGCGGTCACCGTCGTTCCTGAACCTCTGCAATGCCAGGGCTAAAAACTAGGTGGTAACCCTACAGTCCGTTGGAAGTTAGGCGGTTGGTGAAGTGGGCGGGTCTTGTGGCGGTCGTTCGAGTAATGAGTTGGGCGCCGGAGACAAGGAGTTGTTCATGCGCAGAGGTGATACCGAACTGAAAAACAGTACGAAAATTAGTATATTATGTAGTTGTATTCTATGAGTTTTTGTAAGGAAAAAATAATAATTACAAAAAACTTGAGAGGTGTATAACCCGAATAGAACGAAGTTCCTTTCGATTAAGAGATATCTTTTTTTTTTTTTTCTTAACGTAACGCGTGATAAGAAACTGTTTAAAAAGATTTTTATCACAGCGCCATCTAGCGATAATCATCTAAAACAAAAAAAAAGTCGTGACAACTTTTCGTAAGATTTATTTTCCGTCTAGTCCCCTTTCGATAACGCGTGATAAGGAACTTCGTTCCAAAAGTATACAGTAGATATGTACATCATAAAATCAGCAGAAGAATGCCTTATACACACGGTTCCAAAATACTGTACCATATGTATCGTACATTAATCTTTTATTTTTTTATTTTTTTTGTAATTTAATTTATTTTTTCTTTTTATTGGTGTTTGTTTATTTTTTCTTTTGTTATTCTCTTTTTAAAATCACTAACATTTGTGACGTCACTGCCAGTCGAAACTGAAAACCAGCGTTATATGGCGGTTGAGGGTGTCATATAACATTAAGCTGAGTTCCGACTGGTTTGTGATGAAAACTTTTTAATCCATGTTATTTTTTTTTAATATTATCATTTTTGTAATTCTATGTTTTCATTGCAAATAAACAATGTCTGTCTGTCTGTCTGTCTGTCCTTATAATAAGCCATGTTGTGCTAAATTTAATTCGATATGGCATGTGTTGCTTTCTAACAAAACAAATCTATTTTTAATATATCGCTACCATGAACACCTAAATAAACTAACTGTACACAAATTTTTAGTTCAATATTTCATACCATTTCCTTTCAGGAACTAAAAGAAACCAAGGCGAAACAAAATCAAGTCATGTGATCAGACTTCAACCAAACTCAAATACATATTTAAATCGAGAAGATTTCAGCGACTAGATAATATACAACATTATTCAAAATCATCATCATCATAATCATCAGCCTATAGACGTCCACCTCACCACATCGACCGGTCCTGCGCCATCTGCATCTAGTGACCTCCCGCAATCTTGACCAGATCGTCGGTCCATCTTGTGGGGGGTCTACCAACATTGCGCCTACCGGTTCGTGGCCGCCACTCCAGAACTTTTCGGACCCATCGGCCATCCGTTCTTCGTACAATTTGTCCTGCCCATTGCCACTTCAAAGATGCAATTCTTTGGGCTATGTCGGTTACTTTAGTACTTCTGCGGATCTCCTCATTTCTGATTTGATCACGCAGAGAAACACCCAGCATAGCCCCTTCCATTGCTCTTTGAGTGACTTTGAGTATTATTGCATTATTCAAAATAGCTACCATTATAATATAATATTTGTACTAAAACACTGACCATTCTGCACATTTCTTCCAAATCTATGTTAAAAAGTTGAAATTCGGGTCCGCACTCGAGACTAGAGATATTTATCTGGCCGGGTCCGACTTTTTTAATATAAATGTTCTTTGTTCATGACGGGAGAAAGTTTTAATGAAAATTCAAATAAGGACAACTTTTAACCTTTTGTTTTTTTGTTAGGTTTTTTTTTGTGTTGTTTCAAGTGCTCCCGCGATAAGTTCCTTTTATTCGCTTTTGTATTTTAATTTACTGTGAATTTTGTTTTTTGCGGGCTGTGTGAAAAAGTTTAGTGGAACTGTTGTGTCATAAAATGTAACTTTGTAATTAAAGTAATGTGGTTTTAGACTTTATCTCCTTTAAAATGGTACTGATTTTTTGTATAAGCGTTTTAAGCGGCTAAACTATTAACTTACGACTGATCAGAGTGATTAAAGAAAATAGTGAAGTTGAATACGTTTTCTACTAACCCGTCTCTAGTATTCATACGTTAACCAACAGACAATGAACACACTAAGCTAAAAGACTGTCGTTAATTCCTTTGACACCCACCTGAAAAAAATCAAACCTATATTTTGCAGCTATTCTATAGCAATTAAAATAAACATGCCTACCAGCAGTGGCGTACCGGCTTCCCCTCCGACTAACATAAGACAGCATCGGATACTATCAGGGCAGCTCAACATAGTTAATAAGAAAACTAAGTAGGTATACATATACTTTTAAGTCAACACAAATCCCTAATTCAATATAAATAAATAATTGATTTTAAAGAAAACTTTTTAAATACTTTTAACATCCTGGATAACATGTAGCAGTAAAGTGCTAGGTTATATAAGTAGAATAAGCCCAAACACCACTGGTCTATCTTGTTTAGCACAAGAGTTCATATGATCGTCTTACGAATCCAAATTATCAGATCAGCGCCATTTTCATATTACTGCATTGTCACGCGATATAGGAAACGGAAACCGGGAATTTTGTCAAATTAAGCTTGCAAGATTCCACTCGAACTTACATACCTAGTTCCATCCAGTGCAAGTTAATATAAAACTTGTAATGAATCATCAAAGATACACAGCGCAATAAATAAAGGTAAAACCAAACATCAAATACTCCCCACTCAATTACCATTTATTTGACGAGTCTCATATTTCACAAGTCGTCATTAGGGGTAAAGAATTTGCTCGATAAACGAAGCCTTCATTAAAATATGTTTGCGGAACAACTCAGGGTACTTGAACAAATACAACCCGCATTAGGACGTTTTAATCAAACCCTTTTTCTAAATAAATGTATAATTTTAAGGTTAATTATATGTATGTATAAAAAAAAGTTTTTGATAAAATTCACTCAAATAATGTATATTATAGAAAACATTTTAAATATTAGCTTTTAAGATCTTGGATATACCTACCTTATGTAGAAAAAAACCAAAGACGAGCCCAAACATGATACATCTTGTGTAGTAGGTTCCTACAGAAGTTTCTATGACTACCTTAGAATTCCATCACCAGATCAGCTCTATGATACTATATTATTGCATAGTCACGCTATTAGTAAATTTCAGCTCATAGGGAAATCGGAAAGTAGGCCGAATTCAACTCGCAAAATTGCACCCAAATTTACGCAGGTGCATCCAGGGCAAGTTAAATAAAAGCTTAAAAAGAATTATTTTTTTATTGCAACGATAATAAGCAATGACTACGATGATAGTATCGAATTTATTGGACGCAAGTATACATAAGGTAGACATCGAAGCAACAGATTTAGATTTTTCATGATTCATCGATCGATTCCGCCAAAAACTCATACACAAACCTAAAACATTTTACATAATATATCGTGAACAAACTTCATCCTGAAATTACAATTCTCAAACCATCCGCACTTTGAAAAAGATATATGAGGGTACTTTCATCTTGCCCGGCTCTGCCCTTCCGAACCTTACCCGGGCTGGGCAATAAGGGGTCGGATCCCGGCCGTTATTTATGACCCTCTCGAGCCCCAAGTGCCCCCTGAATATAAATCCTGGACCGGCAAAGACTTAAAATGTAAAATAAGAACGGGTTCGTTCGAAATAGGTCGCTAGTGGTTTAGGAATTGCCAGTGTTTTTGTTTGTGTTAAGGTAATTAAAGATGTAATATAGTAATTATTGAGTATTGTTATAGTTGAGTGTATTGAGAACGAATTAAATGTTTTTCTTAGTGTTTCAAAGTTAAATGTTGTCGTACTCATTTAAAGAGGTTTTTGTATGGTCAATGTAGAGGACTATGAGCGAAAAACTCTTACCACCAGATTTTTTCATATCCCACTTTAGAATCAGACTGAAGAATGTATAAATGCACGAAGTATTAAAAAAACTTGAGAGGTGTCAAGGGATACCCGGATGGAACGAAGTTCCTTTCGATTAAAAGATATCTTATATTTTTTTTTTCCTAATTTTGTTTTAATGCGCGATAAGGAACGTGTTTTAAAAGATTTTGATCACAGTGCCATCAAGCGATACTCATCTAAAACAAATAAGAAACGGGTTTTAAAAGATTTTGATCACAGCACCATCTAGCGATAATCATCTAAAACTAAAAAAAAGTGTAGTGACAACTTTTCGTAAGATTTTTTCCGTCTAGCCCCCTTTCACAACGCACGATAAGGAACTTCGTTCCAATACTACTTAAACTGCTGAATTAATATTTTTAGAAATACCTATAAATACTTACATTTGTTCTACATTAAAATCACCCTCAAATTTAAAACTGTAACTTAAATACCAACTGTAATACCAACTGTAACTTTAATCTAAAACTAACAGCAAACTCCAATAACTCAGCATTACTGAATAACTAAATGAAATTCGTTAAAATTTTCCCGCTAAACATAATGAAAGGTTGGAGCGACTCAGCAAAGGCTTTGTTAGCGAAACCGTGCTTAGATACAAATTATTACAATACGTATGTAATCTGTGTAAAACAGACGAATATGTAACTCGTGTGCCTGTACGTGAAGTACGCGCACTTCACTAAAATGTAGCGGTTGGTGTAAGTTGGAAGGTTAAAGCTTCATTTAAAAACATATCTGTGTTGTATTGAATTATGAATACTTAGTTGTCTAGATGTATTATAACAACCCATTACTGCTCACTGCTAGTCAGGTCTCCTCTGAAGAGGGGTTAGGCATAGTATTGGGGATTGGGGACTTCGCATATCATCGAAGGATTTTTAGAATCGATATGCAGGTTTCCTCACGATGTTTTTCTTCACCGTTATTAGCCAATGGTGCTGTGTAAAATTGCACATAAATTGTCACATAAAGATTTAAAAGTACAAGTCTGCCGGTTTTGAACCCGTGACCTCCCGTATATATATTAATTGGATGTCGTTTCAAATCGCTTGAAAATAGCAATTACCGCTTTAGATCACCGGTTTTCGAGGTTTGAGGGATGCCTTTGTCGAGCAGTGGACGTCTATAGGCTGATGATGATAAAGTAGCCCGCAGTAATTGTCGTACTGCACTATGATGGGAACAGACTGTAAATCCTTGTTATACAGGGTGTTGGTGCCCGGTGAAACAATATGTTAAGGGCTTTATGTTATTTTCCCATACAAAGTTGAAAAAATATTATTTTGTATTATTTTTGACAACCCTACCCTGACCTACATTTAGCGTACTATATCTATTTTCACGTACACAGGCGCATGTATCCTGTTTAGAATGTGATTTTTGTCCCGTGTATTATTACAATGTTCTATGATACAGGAGGTGACTAGCCGGCTTAAGTCTTTAGCTGTTGGTGTAGGTCTGTACGATAGGGTTGATCCTGCACAAATTAACACGTAGTTTTGATTAGTGATAACTTATGATATATTGTGCCTAGAAAACCCAGACTTGGTGGATGGCTTCTACATCGGATTTTAACACCCTGTATAAAACGCTTGTCACCTGTTTTCGCACCACACGCTCCACCGTGATGTCGCACACAATCCCTCATTAAAACGACACGCCGCCGGTGGACGTTTACTGCAACAATTTATATAAAACACGACGAGCACAGACGTTTCCACGGCTGCGAACTGTGCATGATGCAAATACATCATTATTTACACTTAACTCTGATATCCACGTGAGAAAATGGCGCAATTGTTCTTTAAACATAGTGAAAATTCTTAATTAGATACTGTTTTAATACACTTAATACAGCCCGTACTGGATTTTTGCATCGGCCGGAATTTCGAAACTGTGTGAGCTCAATTCGACTCCCAGATACCCCACCTGCGAGGTAAATACGGCGATTTCCTCCAATTACGTTATTATCGGTCAATAGATAGTTTAATACCATATTAAAATTACTATAGAAGGTACTTTTAACTTTATATAGATTAACTGTAAGAGCTACAGATAGTTTACGTCTTTTTTTATACTATTAACAATGCTCTTTGCATTAGTTATAATTGAAAGTACACCATACAATATTTCAAACATACCAACAACTACTACAAAAAAAAACTTGATATGTGTCATGGGACACCCGAATAGAACGAAGTTCCTTTCGATTAAAAGATATCTTATTTTTTTTTTTCCTAACGTAACGCGCGATAAGGAACGTGTTTTAAAAGATTTTGATCACAGCGTCATCTAGCTATAATCATCTAAAACAAAAAAAGTGTCGTGACAACTTTTCGTGTGTCGTGACAACTTTTCGTAAGAATTTTTTTCGTCTAGCCCCCTTTCACAACACACGATAAGGAACTTCGTTCCAATACTACTTAAACTGCTGAATTAATATTTTTAGAAATACCTATAAATACTTACATTTGTTCTACATTAAAATCACCCTCAAATTTAAAACTGTAACTTAAATACCAACTGTAATACCAACTGTAACTTTAATCTAAAACTAACAGCAAACTCCAATAACTCAGCATTACTGAATAACTAAATGAAATTCGTTAAAATTTTCCCGCTAAACATAATGAAAGGTTGGAGCGACTCAGCAAAGGCTTTGTTAGCGAAACCGTGCTTAGATACAAATTATTACAATACGTATGTAATCTGTGTAAAACAGACGAATATGTAACTCGTGTGCCTGTACGTGAAGTACGCGCACTTCACTAAAATGTAGCGGTTGGTGTAAGTTGGAAGGTTAAAGCTTCATTTAAAAACATATCTGTGTTGTATTGAATTATGAATACTTAGTTGTCTAGATGTATTATAACAACCCATTACTGCTCACTGCTAGTCAGGTCTCCTCTGAAGAGGGGTTAGGCATAGTATTGGGGATTGGGGACTTCGCATATCATCGAAGGATTTTTAGAATCGATATGCAGGTTTCCTCACGATGTTTTTCTTCACCGTTATTAGCCAATGGTGCTGTGTAAAATTGCACATAAATTGTCACATAAAGATTTAAAAGTACAAGTCTGCCGGTTTTGAACCCGTGACCTCCCGTATATATATTAATTGGATGTCGTTTCAAATCGCTTGAAAATAGCAATTACCGCTTTAGATCACCGGTTTTCGAGGTTTGAGGGATGCCTTTGTCGAGCAGTGGACGTCTATAGGCTGATGATGATAAAGTAGCCCGCAGTAATTGTCGTACTGCACTATGATGGGAACAGACTGTAAATCCTTGTTATACAGGGTGTTGGTGCCCGGTGAAACAATATGTTAAGGGCTTTATGTTATTTTCCCATACAAAGTTGAAAAAATATTATTTTGTATTATTTTTGACAACCCTACCCTGACCTACATTTAGCGTACTATATCTATTTTCACGTACACAGGCGCATGTATCCTGTTTAGAATGTGATTTTTGTCCCGTGTATTATTACAATGTTCTATGATACAGGAGGTGACTAGCCGGCTTAAGTCTTTAGCTGTTGGTGTAGGTCTGTACGATAGGGTTGATCCTGCACAAATTAACACGTAGTTTTGATTAGTGATAACTTATGATATATTGTGCCTAGAAAACCCAGACTTGGTGGATGGCTTCTACATCGGATTTTAACACCCTGTATAAAACGCTTGTCACCTGTTTTCGCACCACACGCTCCACCGTGATGTCGCACACAATCCCTCATTAAAACGACACGCCGCCGGTGGACGTTTACTGCAACAATTTATATAAAACACGACGAGCACAGACGTTTCCACGGCTGCGAACTGTGCATGATGCAAATACATCATTATTTACACTTAACTCTGATATCCACGTGAGAAAATGGCGCAATTGTTCTTTAAACATAGTGAAAATTCTTAATTAGATACTGTTTTAATACACTTAATACAGCCCGTACTGGATTTTTGCATCGGCCGGAATTTCGAAACTGTGTGAGCTCAATTCGACTCCCAGATACCCCACCTGCGAGGTAAATACGGCGATTTCCTCCAATTACGTTATTATCGGTCAATAGATAGTTTAATACCATATTAAAATTACTATAGAAGGTACTTTTAACTTTATATAGATTAACTGTAAGAGCTACAGATAGTTTACGTCTTTTTTTATACTATTAACAATGCTCTTTGCATTAGTTATAATTGAAAGTACACCATACAATATTTCAAACATACCAACAACTACTACAAAAAAAAACTTGATATGTGTCATGGGACACCCGAATAGAACGAAGTTCCTTTCGATTAAAAGATATCTTATATTTTTTTTTCCTAACGTAACGCGCGATAAGGAACGTGTTTTAAAAGATTTTGATCACAGCGTCATCTAGCTATAATCATCTAAAACAAAAAAAGTGTCGTGACAACTTTTCGTGTGTCGTGACAACTTTTCGTAAGAATTTTTTTCGTCTAGCCCCCTTTCACAACACACGATAAGGAACTTCGTTCCAATAATCTCCAAAGTCATTTCAATTTAATGCCGATTCACGCTCAAACTGATGACACACTCGAAAAGCTTTGAAAAAGTACTTCTAAAGCGAAATTAGTCGTCGTCCATTAGAGTTTAATAAAAGTACCATAAAACCGTCGGCGGCCAGGGCCAGCCAATATCTTATGAAAGAATTTATAATGAGAACGCTGAAAAGGGATAATTGATATGAATTTTCCGACGGTCCCGTAAACTGGGGAAAGCTTTGTGAAGGGACAAAAGGAATTATAAACAAGGATTCCGACCCTTCCAGGGTGTGGGCTTATGTTTTTGATGAGGACTTTTATAAGATATTTTAGTAAAATGTAAAAATTTTCATCGTCACAATTATGGTAGAATTTTACGCTTGTTTTATCTAAATTGAAACAGATATACAATTTTTAATTCATAACGTGCATATTAATTTGATATCATTTGAAATAGCTTTAGAATCGCAATCACCGATTTAGATCACCAATTAGAGAGCCATTCTATGAATCGCTACCGATCTTCGGGCCGTACGAGGGTAAAGACTGCCGTAGTGCGTAACGCGTTGTGCCGCCTCGCATAACCCTGTGCTGAATGTCCTCAGCCTGGGTTCGGACGCCGAGTGTAGAACTAGCAGGAGGTTAAAATTCAATTCACACATATCCGGCGATTACTAAAAAGAAAGCCGGTGTAACTAAATTTTTATTTTTTATTTCTTTTTATTGCTAAATAGATAAACCAGCCTACGGCTCACCTGCGGTAAGCGGTCACCGTCGCTCATAAACCTCTGCAATGCCAGGGCAATGAGGGGTCGTTATCTATCACCTACCCATACAGGACTTTAATAAATAAAATACAAAACAAATAACTTATTTTTTTTAATCAAAGCACACTTACACTTTACAAATACGCGGGGAATAAAAAGTAGGTACATGTGTAGCAAATTGCAATCCTGCAACCTCATTAGTCGGTACAACTGCAAACAATGTAGTTACAAAAACCCTTCTTTCTTTTAATTTAAATGAGATGTCCGACTAACTCATTTGTCTGCGTTATTTAATTGTTTGCTGCTATAAAACCTCATTTCTCTTAGAATATAAAAAAATAAGAAGTATATTGCAATGTTTTTACGCTGAGTAGTATCTAATTAAAGAAGTTATATTTTTACAAAAACTGAATACGACTGACTTATCATATTATTTAATTGTTATAGATTAATATAAAACAATAGGGAAACAGTTCAAACGATGGGTTGATGACGTCAAGAAGAAACACATGGAATGTATATTATGTCAAATATTTCGGAATCACACCATCCTGATCAATAAACTACGTATCATTTTTTATTTAATTACGTAACCTACCACCAACTCATCGCATAATTTTATCAAGCCAGTTCCCTAGTATAAATCGTAATTTAATATATTAGTATCTTAATTTAAATCTTTGTGTTAATCATTTACAACTTCTGTGTGTGTGTCTTTGAATATATGCCTGTAGCCTGTTGCTAAGTATATTATTTTATTAACCCATTCCTTGACAGTGTCATTATTCTTTACCCTGAGTCAGCTGGTGAAGTAACAGTAGCCACTGGCCTAAAGTTGTTACACATGGACCAGAGAAGCGAGGGACAGAGAGTATTGGAAGAGTCTGGAGGAGGCCTACGTGTCACAGGACCACGGGCACATCCGTTGCAAATTAGGATAAGTTAGTTGTAAGTTTTATTTGTATAGTTTTTAAGGTTGGAAATAAAGGCTTTTTGATTTGAATATAAAACAAAATGGAAATCATCTTTTGAAAAATCTGCTTAATCAGATAGTACAGAAAATCTTACACACGATTGTGACTGTTACTTTCCATTGTAAAAATATAGAAAATTTAAATGAGACTGTGAATCGGTCCCCTCAAAAAAGTTCTGCAGTATCTAACATAAAAAAAGTCAAGTTCAAGACCGAAAGTAAATTAACTGAAACATTATGAGGCTAGTGTAAAAGTGAGGATTTTGAATGGCTTAATCGACTTTGTGAACTCAACAATTCTATTGAGTGATAATTAACATCGAATTCAATGAATTAACTATGAATATATATAAGTACAGTACGACTATATCCAGCGCTTTATAGTAAAAAAAAAAATGTAACATAATAAAATATTCTACTAAGTAAGCAAAGGAGGTCTTATTGATCTTCGTAAGTTACAATAGAAAAAAAATATTGGTGCAAACGAAGCCCACTTACTTTTTGTTATAAAAAAAACTAAACATTCAATTAAAGTAATTAATTGGTCTTGTGATTCAATTTTAATTGAATTAAGATCCGTAAGCTGATTCAGTTGTATTTGGAACGAGTTCGTTATCCAGGCTTTACGGTTGTCCGGTCAGCATTTTCTTTGTTCCACCAAGGATATTGGAAAATGCTAATCAGTACGTACTTGTAGTTAGTTTCAGTTCATTTATACGTTTATTTTTGTGACTAAATTGTGGTTTAAAATACTTTCTTTATAATAACGGTAATGGATTTATAACTATAAACTTATAATTGATTCATTTTTAGGCAATTGAAAATAACGTACAACATTCATCTGCTGTTTTTCTTCTTCTTTATAACTTCAAAGAAGGAGGTTTCTCAATTCGACCGTATATGTAGGTATAACTCATACGGTTGTTTAATTTATGTTTGTTCGCGGATAGTTATGTCGTTTATAAACCAATTTTGATGATTATTTTTTAAAGAAGATATTTCAAAGGTGCTGGAACGGAGATCCGGATTTGATGATGGCAGACCAGAAATTTATTTATTGATTAAACTTTATGCACATAAATGGTACAATGGTAGACTTAATGATATGTGTCAAGATAGGAGATATAAGTGAAATATTTTACCATGTTTTTAGTAAAAATAAATAACAACTATTTTTCAAATTGTAAAAAAATCACAGTAGGTACCTACATAGTTATTCTCCTCTCCTATTTATCTGTGCAACAAAGTATACTCCTATAAATACCAAGCCAGTAAGAGGGTGGAATCTAAACTAGCCAGTAGTTTATCTGCACCCTAAACTTGTTAAAGATTCAACAGCAGGGCGAGTCACGATAGATTTACAAATGAGAAACGTAAAATTGTTTACATACTGTAACAACACTAGGTGAATCAACTAATATCTTTACTTGAAATATCAATTTCGCTTCGAATTTCTCATGTATCAAAATTGTATACAAGGCCGCGTGACACATCACATGTCACGACGCGGTATTGTAAAAACAGTAGGTACAGTAGGTAAATCTTTTAATAATTATTATTTACTAGCTTTTGCCCGCGACTTCGTTCGCGTGGACTTCAGGTTTGCCCCGTATTATCAAAAATTGTAGCCTAAGTGTTATTCTGATGTATAAAGTATATTGTGGTAAAGTTTCATTCAAATCCATTCAGTAGTTTTTACGTGAAAGAGTAACAAACATCCATACATCCATACTTACAAACTTTCGCCTTTATAATATATATTAGATATTTAAGAATCATCTTTTAAGAATGTATACTTATATGAAAACGAATTAAAAAGCAATATTGGTGGTTTAGTTTCGTTCCCATTCATTTAAATAAAGTGACAATCTGTTATGTGTATTGTACTGTATTTTGCGAAATTATCGCATCGTGTAAATGTATAGATAGAAGCACGGATTTAGAATACACACAATAAAGCGTATAAAAAGAGGGGGTTTGAATTTTAAACTATTTTTATCATATAGACAAACGAGCCAGTGGGCCGCCTGTTCTTAAGGGACTACAGTCAGAGTGGACCTCAGAGGACTTTTTTACAAAGAACCAAATATGACCTCTTTTGTAGTACAACGTCGCGTATAAAAAATATGACTAGAGTCCAAAATTTATATCTGGCTCAGCCAATCCACATTAGAAGTGACGTCCATCGCAGACACACTTCAAGCCATGAATAATTTCATAAGATTCATAACGAATACGACTAAAATAGAACGGCGTCTGTCCATCCATGCTCTGACATTCTATGATAACCTTTGAATTAACAATTACCGCGATTTGGTTATATCAAGCTACTAGCAGACCCAAGCAACTTCGTCTGCGTCATAACTTATGCGCTATGACTTGGCCTTCTTCAAACGATAGGTTGTAGGTAGCAGCCTCGAAGTGTCTTCTGGCAATGCAGAGGTCTATAAGCGACAGTAACCGCTTATGATCAGGTGGCCCGTTAGCTCGTCTGCCTCCTAGACATTAAAAAAATAAAGCGACGGGAGGCATTTGCGACGTAAACACAGAAAAGTGTGCCTATTTACGACATCACAGGAAAAACCACTCATTAGAGTTTCTCTACGCACACATGTATTATACACATAAACCTTCTTCTTGAATCTCTCATTTTAATAATAAAACAACCGTTGTTCCGATCGTTGTATCTGTGCACGGTCTAATAGCGAAAAGCTTCGACCGTCATCTAGAGAAGCTTTCGGTCCCCGGCTGGGTAAAGGGCCTGATTCAGAAGGCGGTCGTTCTTGACACGGTGCGTATTGTGAGGAGGTTCCTCTCTCTTCAGCCCTAACCACTGATGGCTTGGGTCGTAGTCTCCGCCTGCAGTGGCCCTCTATTTTTTATATTGTATTTTTAAATTTTATTTTCTTGTAAATGTATTTTTAAAAATAGAATGTAAAAAATAAGTGAACAAATGAATATACAGATTATAAACAATCGAAATTATTTCAGCTTGTGTTGGGAACATATTGTCACATTTTTATAAGTACAGTACACCTCATAAATAGGTGCACATTTTCAAAACCGTATCGCATGAAGACAAGTTTCACTTATTACCTTTTTCCATAACAAGCATTTTGCACTCAAACGACTACAGTAGGTACATATCGCACTCTTTCACTATTACCTAGTAGATAAGAGTGCGGCAAAATAATAACTTACATTTCAAAAAGCAAAATAACAATCAAATAAAATGATTCAGTAAACAGTGCATTTGAAAAAATTGTACAGACAACTATTAGGTACTATTGAATATACATCCTTTTTTGGACGGGTGGAAATCGCCGGACTTCCACTCGCCCCGCGAGTAGGGTATGTGGGGGTTGAACCGCACTAAAACCTCCCGCCGCTCGCGCTCGACGTCCGATCTAGTAGGGATGACAGGACGCGTTCGCGATTGTCGCTCACGTATCGCCCCGTTGAATTTACATTATGATTATATATACAATTTACGTTGAAATGAATATACATCCTAAAACAATCTTTACATAAATTTAATCCTTGTCATATAAAACCAGCATCGGTTGCAAATTAAAAGACATCCGTGCCAAAATTGGTACAAATTCCATTTAGCTACAGAATTAATAATTAGTAGAGGAGTTGGACAGAGAGCCCGCCATTTAAGTACATTGAAGTAGTGAAGCTTCACAATCAGGCATTTATGTTTAGAACTGACACTGGAAGCGCACAATGTTTTACTGACTACGTACAGAGTTTATAAAGTATAGAGAGGATATGTATCATAATAATATTATAAAGGCGAAAGTTTGTATGTATGGATGTATGTTTGTTACTCTTTGACGTAAAAATATAGAATAGATTTGAATGAAACTTTACCACAATATAGCTTATACATCAGAATAACACATAGGCTACAATTTTTGAACCCAAACGAACGCAGAGGAAGTTGCGCGGGTCACCTAGTTGTGTTATATTTTCTTTGTAATTAGTAATTATGCATTTTCAAAGCAATATTTGGTTTACAGCTCGTTTTGAAGTCGTAAGTTTTATAAAATCAAATTTAATACTGAAAAACACGCGTAGGATTATTCTAGCGCCAGAATATTGAAAAATTTAGTGTAATAAAAATATTACTCTTATGACATTAACACTGGTTAACATAGATTACAACAGTTTTTATATAAGTAAGACACTGTAACGCGAAGGATACCAAAACTTTTACATTTCCTTAAATTGTACAACAAACCCAATTCCATCATAATCATTTCTCGTATTTTTTTTATTTTATTAATCTAATCGCTGCTTTAAAGCCTGTACTCTTATTTTTGTATCAATAAGTACCTAACGTACTTTTATCAGTATGTATCACTATTCACATTGGTCAGTATCTACTCAACTGGGAACGTCACTATTCGCTAGATAGCGAAACTTGGGCTTCGTTCGGAATCAATACCGTGTTTGAGCCCCTTTTTAAAAACATTTTTTCCAATAATTTTTAATTTTGTTTTTTAATTAAACCTTATATTTTTTTAAATCTTTATTACTAAACGACGCTGCATTGCATTTTCAGCGAAAATATATCATCACCGTAAAATATGAGACGATTAAAAATGTAAACAAAACAAGTTTTAGAACTGTGCTCAATTTTGGCTCCTGCCACAAACTTGGCAAAAGTAAACAAACCAATTTGGTTGCCGATCCCAGTTGAGTGGATATAGCACTTAAAACAAACTTTAACCATCAGCTAAGCCATTCTCTCTTGCTGATATAAACAAAAGTATATTTTTGACTACTCGCCGCTTCTAAATCTTCCGCATACCCGCGACCTAAGCTTTTAGACTTGCACAGTCAGCTTCTAAACTTTAAGCTCCACTCATATATAATTCTAAACCGAGCTTTTGCACCGTGGGGAAATGGCCGAGAGTTGGATAATATATTATTTATAACCCGGCCTTCACTTAACAGTAGACGAGTTAAATACGGGCTTAAGATATTATTTAAATGTCGTAAGGTTGAATTTGAATTGTTGAAAAGTCTTTCAAACGAGTGTTGGAGAAGGTCCTTAAATTTGTGTCGTAGGCTACATTGCAGAAGTCTATGAACGATGGTCTGAACTTACGATCAGGTGGTCCGTTGGCCTACATAGCAATAAAAAAATAGATGGAATATCATTGTAAATCGATGCTGGATAAATGGATTACTTTTGTTCTGATTTACTTGTGAATTCAATTAAAACAACTTTTTACAGTTTAAGTAATTTATGGGATAAATAAATGAACCCAAAAACTACTCGCAATGATGATGACAATTCTTGTGATTTATTTTTCTGAATGTAGGGGTTCAAAATACCGCTTACCATGTGTATTGAAACCATATGTTTAAAGAATAAAATAAAGATCTTAAAAAAACAAAATTTTAATAATTAAGATTTTAGTTACACACGTATGATTTAATTTACACTTGAATTAACATCCCAACAACACAAGCAAAATAATTCCCTTCCGAATAAATACCTAAAAACTGGGTCGAAAAACGAAAAGCATTCGAGGATATCTCAAGCGAAACATTGGGCCTCGATTGAATCAATTTAAACTCCGGTCGAAAATCTCATCGGGAAGGGTACGTCCCTAATTATACCGCGGAAGGACTGGGCATGAAAGGGACAAAAATATAAATGCAACTCGCAAAAACAAAAGCCAAACTAAAATAGTCTCTAACCCAACGACATAGAGCTGTAAAAAATATTTTTTTGTTCGACTTACGCGCAGACATAAGTTTGGCGAAGTGTAATCGTCTGTTGCGGGCACGGGGTGGGATAAGGGTTTCCAAAATGGCGTCGGTAAGATTTTGTTAGGTAATATTTAATTAAATCTTCATTATTTATGAGTGGAGCAGATGTCGTTATGATTTATCGCTTCGAACGGATTATATGCCGTCGTAGAAAAACGTCGCTATGCCAGAAAATGAGGTTTTAAAATTAATTTTTATCATCATCAAGAAAATCTGCCTCCTACTTTTTCCATGACGATAAGGTCGAATGTACTGGTTTCAGATTATAATTAAAAGCAGTTTTAATAATTTATTAAAGTAAAATTTTGAAAACTGTCTTCAGTGACTTTGCTATTTGGGTTAAATATCTCCCATCTAAAATTACTAGATAAATAACCTTTCTACTCATATTACCACAACTCAATCTTTTATAAAATTCACATAATCCTCTAAAAGATACGCAAAATGGGCCAGAACCTACATTAAATGTAACCTTTTTAGACCGACACAGCCAAAAGTATATAGTCGACCTCTTTCAAGTAACCTCTGCGGGATCCACGTAAAAAATTAGGGCATCCCACCCCACACCCCACACGATAACTCACCCGACACGTGCGGCCCTTGAGAAAAATAGCTCGAAAAACAGACAAGATTTAAACTGGACCCGGTTTTTGTGGACTGATGTCGAGTTACGGCAGTTGGTTGTTCAATTTTTCTCGTTAACGAAAATACACGTTTTTTTAGCGTCACTCATGAACTCATGTTAGGTAGACCGACGCCTAAGATCGACTGTATAGAACTCTTCTCAAACCTCGTTTAAAGAATAGTACTCGAAGAAAATTCCATTGCAAACCGTAAATGGATGCGTCAGCAACTTATGATTTTAATCGCACAGACGATCAAGTTAATTTTTTAATGGGGAATGCTTTAATCTATCAATCTTTTGAGATGATGGTGTTTAGTCATTATACTTTCATGCACTTTGAACGGGTTCTTACCACGATATTTAATTAATTGAGTGGTCTCGATATTTCAACGTTGTTGCAAACGTCATAATGACGAGAAGACTGGATACTGCGGGTCGAGCAAACAAATCTGTCTACCCTCTTTCTCGTTCGCTTTTGGGTAGTACCACTGGAACTTGAACTCACATCACGACACACCACACTCACTGTATCTACAAAAACGAATGAAAAGGAACCAATTATTCTTATTGATTAACGATGGTCGATTTTATTTTTGTTTATTTCTCTTTTTCATAATTAATAATGTATTCCTTTTCCCGATATATATTATTATCGTCTCGTCGTAATAAGTACAAATGGTCAGACCCTTACGCATGTCGTTAATCTAAGCAAATGTACCGATCCCGGGAGCCCACCTAAACTGTTTGATGTTTCAACTCGCAGAATTTCGACAAAAAACTTTGTTTATTTAATCCCTCGGACTTTTTACATTATACGGATGGTCCGAGTAGGCCCGCCCGGGTTTACACAGAAATAATGGTCAGGATCTAATTTAAACGAATAAAAGTTTCAAATTAAGGCTTTTTCTGCTTCGTTAATTCCGTGAAAATGTAGGTAATAATATCTTGTATTTGATACGATCAATTATAACAAACCATTGCAATTAAAGTCTTAGAAAATAGTGTCTCCAAAATGTAAGAAATTGGACTGTAATTATTGGAACGAAATTCCTTATCTCGCGTTATTGAAAGGGGGCTAGACGGAAATTCTTATGAAAAAGTTGTCACGACACTTTTTTTGTTTTAGATGATTATCGCTAGATGGCGCTGTGATTAAAATCTTTTAAAACAATTCCTTATTTTGTTTTATATGATTAGTGCTAGATGGCGCTGTGATCAAAATATTTTATTTAAGTTATAACAATTAGTTAGTTTAAAATGTCTGTCTCTCTCTCTCTCTCTCTGATGAATGGAGACGTTTTTAACTAATTAATTATTATAACTTAAAAAAATAAAATTTTATTACAATTCCCTCACTAATTAATCGAAAGGAACTTCGTTCCATCCGGGTGTCCCTTGACACCTCTCAAGTTTTTTTTCATAAGTGTATTGGAAAATGCAGTAGATTACATTAAGGAAGACTTTTGTTCCTGTATAGAATAATGAGAAACTTGGATCCAACAACGTGACATAGTTTCAACATTTAAAGTGACGATGAAAAGCATAATATTATAACTCGCCGAGTGGATAACCTTTAGCCAAAATATCGTCAGACATTAGTAGACGTAGCGTGGGTAGTCTTCCCACGAGGTCAACCGACATAACTTAGATAGATAAAAGTGCTTTAATATTTAGAACATTTCATAATCACGGTGATAGTAAGTATTATATTCACTGGCAAAATCAATAATCTGTCTTACAACAGACACGTTATCTTTCCCTTGGTTCACAGTTTAGAGTCATTAGGTAATTGCCGCTATGGATTCCAACTACAGAGGAGTTACAGTAGTTGACAAATACCCGAACTGTACTGTACTGTAACAACCCATTACTGCTTACTGCTGTGTTCTGGTCTCCTCAGAAGCGGGGTTAGGCATAGTCTACCACGCTTTCCCAATGCGGATTGGGTATACACAAACACAGACAACTTAATCTCTATAATTTTCAGTACTAATCCACCCTATAATCACAGGGCTGTTTACAGTGAAGGGTGATGTCAGGTGCAAGGTGAGTACAATCGAAGATGTCAGGTGTTGTCAACGGACCCTCCTCAAGTACTCGGCCAAATTGAGCTCGCCCCACGGAATAATTAATTAATTTGTCTTGTACTAACACGGAGACTGGTTAGATATTAGCATAGAATTATTATAAAGAAAGAAAACTTCTAGAGAGTATGAATCGATGTGAGAATCTTACATATTCGATACCTCCCACGTAAGTTGTTGTATCTCCAAAACTGGAAATTTACAGTAGAGCGTTTCAAAGATTCAAAGTGAACCAAAATCAGCATCCATTGTTATTATTTATTGTTCTTTTTGAAATTCTTTGAGTTATATTACATTTAAATACGAAATTTCAAAAAGATGTAACAATAAATGCAGATTTTGGTTCACTTTGAATCTATGAAATGCTGTACTGTAAATTTGCAGTTTTGGAGATACAACAACTTAGGTGGGGTATGATCCCTGACCGTCATGAGGTTTCGAGTGCTTTCAAACGAGTGCGAGAGCGAGTGTGAAAAGTTTCATTATCGTGAGGTTTGCAAAAATGAAATCTGATATGCAATTAAATTTATTACTCATTAGTTTAGGGATTAACAATGTAAAAGTAAGATTTCTTGACCCTAGTGTGTCAATCGTACTTACTTAATCAAATAAGTAGTACGTATATAATGTATCTGTGGAGTTTGAATATAGGCATACAATATATATATATATATATATATATATGGGTATAATTTTGTACCTAGAGTATCAGCTGTTGGTTTTCCTTAAAATTAAATAAATAAATATGCATAAAATATGAAGTAAATCTGTGCTTAAATATACTTTAAAATATCCGTTTAAATGATTCATAGATTATCGATTATCGTAAAATTACAACACACAATTGGGTAAGTTTAAATTTTACGGACTTGATAACAAAATATGTAGAATTTTCCTTTCTCCCCTTTTCCAATATTTCTAGTAAAATGCCAGACAGGACAAAAAAACGAATGTTTTCTTTCCGTATTATATTTGTAATTTGAAATTAACACTAGCTTAAACCGAACTTACACTTTACATTATACTTTTTTTAATATCTCAAGTAAAAACAACGTAAATTTCCTTTAAAATTCATGGGCAGAGGAAACAGGGAAGTGTCATTACTCAGCATTACTGCTCCACCCGACCGTGGATAAGGGGGGTTTATGTATTTAGCGTCGCGTCACAAGGGCCTCATCTGTATCGACCACCTTTTACGACGTAAACACACGTTTTACGATGGTTTCCAAAGTTTTATAGATATACTAGCTGACCCGTGGAATTTTGACTGCTTCAAAAGGCATCCAACCATCGTTTGATGTAGACACATCAAAAATATAAAATTACTAGCTGGCCCACACAACTTCGTCTGCGTCTCATAAGGAAATTTTCTCACCGTTTAAACCTTCCCTGGTCTTCTACGAATATTTCAAGATTAAAATAAGCCAAATCGGTTTAGTCGTTCTTGAGTTTTAGCGAGACTAACGAACAGCAATTCATTTTTATATATAAGAAGATTAGGGTTTCTGTATCTACTATACTATGCTTGTTTATACTACTTTGTGCCTAGTAATATAACTCTTTCTTTTGAATTATTCTATCTAGTATCTATTAAAAATTATCATCAAAATCGCATCTTTCTCGCAGTTTTAA
Source organism: Trilocha varians (assembly GCA_030269945.2). Classification (NCBI taxonomy): domain Eukaryota; kingdom Metazoa; phylum Arthropoda; class Insecta; order Lepidoptera; family Bombycidae; genus Trilocha; species Trilocha varians. The sequence goes on along the minus strand of AP028273.1, from coordinate 7,516,540 downwards.
AGATCAAAGAGAATAAACGGGGACAGACAGATTTTAATATACTATTCATTGTTTCCAACACAGAACAGTTAAAAAAAAAATTAAAAAAAACAGTCATGAAATAGGAATACTACCTTATTAAACCTACGGCTATAAAACTTAGTCTCTAAGAAAATACAGTGGAGATTTAAAAAAAACTAAATATGTTTTTGATCGTAACGATCTTACCTGATCGTTAGCGGCTACCGTCGCTCATGGACCCCTGTATTGCCAGAGGACACTGCTGGGCCGCTACCTACTGCCTATCCTTAAGGTCATTTTTCAAGCATTGTTTGAAGAAGGACAAGTCATAGCGCGGGATTCACCGAAGAGGGTTTTTTTTTCAGTTAGAGGAAATCACCGAATCCCCGCCCGCGGGTTTAACCGCTGTGTTCAAAAGTTGAACCGCACTAAAACCTCCAACCGCTCACACTCAGCGTCAGAACCCCGGCTGAGGCCAGAACCCAGCACGGGGTTTGGGGGGACGGCGCGACGCGCGTTACGCGCTCGGCACTCTTTCCCGTCGCGCCGCCCCCACCGAAGAGGAGATGATGTAGTGATTATTTGTGTATGATTATTTATTAGTTGATGATTATTATAAGTAGTAATCACATCTAAACAGAAAAAAATACAAAACGCAAAATTTGAGAAACATCGCAAAAACCCACAAGGGTAGCAGGGGATGCAGCGTACAAATCGGCATCGCTCGCGGGCAAGCACGCACCCGTTGCAAGACGCACCCTAATCAACCCCCTTATACATACAAGGATAGTTAAGCTCACCCCCGCTGCGAATTGCTAGGTTTTATGTCTTTTCATAAACAGGGGTTAGCGATATGCAAATAAGGGTTTAAATAATTTTAGGTGTTATTTTGTTTTTGAAATTTCTGGAGTGTTTTGTAGCTGTGTTAAAAAAGCTGTAGTTGCTTATTATAAACTTTATTTTTTAATTGTAATGAAGAATTAAATTGACGTTAAGGTAAATTTATTATTAATGAAACTAAACATAATTAAAATTTATAGATTCAGTCAACCACGATTACTTTTACTTCAACTCCAAATTTTGCATAATACAGTGCCCACAGGAATTTGTCAAAAATTAGAAGGACTGGTTTTTATGAGATATTTTTGATTACGTTTCTAAAAATATTTAATATTCTTAGTTTTTTTGCGCTTTTAATAACTTCGAAAGACACAACTAATCCGAAATAATTTACGTTTAAACAAAAAATAGGAGTAACAATAAGTAGTAAGTAAATAGATTGGCATAACAATTATAATTATTATTTTCTAATTTTCATAATCACAAAAGACTAAAAATAATCCCTAATAATAAAACTGTTTTAACACCTATTTTAAAATTTAACGACCACACCCCAGAGCTTCGCAATTTCAATACGTATTCTGAACAAAAGAGTCTGCAGAAAAACCATCCTTACGCAATACAGGGTTCTGACCGGGGGTGGCAACCGCAAACCCGGATTATACTGAAGATAGTTAAAGCCCACCCTGAATAAATTCACCCGTCAATAGAAAGGGTTCTGTACCTGCTGCGGCTCCTCGTGAAAAAAGTGGTAAAGTGGATTCGATAATTTTTTATTTTTCGATAACCTATGAAGTCTCGGGAATACGTATGAAAAGAAGGTAAATTTGTGAGAGGTCACTACGTTGGACTGATCTTATCAAGAAAAAAGAACTGAGAGGTGTCATGGGACACCGGAATAGAACGAAGTTCCTTTCGATTAAAAGATATCTTATTTTTTTTTCCTAACGTAACGTGCGATAAGGAACGTGTTTTAAAAGATTTTGGTCACAGCGCCATCTAGCGATAATCATCTAAAACAAAAAAAGTGTCGTGACAACTTTTTGTAAGATTTTTTTCCGTCTAGCCCCCTTTCAATAACGCGCGATAAGGAAATTCGTTCCAAAATATATATTATAATTTCATCCAATTTTCATGCAATGCTTGAAATCGCAGTACCTAAGTGATAAAGCTTTTTTTTTTTTGGTTGACGGGAGGAAATCGCCGGAATTCCACTCGCCCCGCGAGTGGGGTATGTGGGGCTTGAACCGCACCAAAACGTCCCGCCAATCGCGCTCGGCATCCGATGGACTAGGGGTGACAGGACGCGTTCGCGATCGACGCTTACGTATCGCCCCGTCACCCCCGGACGCCGAACCGGCAGCCGTCGCGAACGGCGACCACCGGCTCACTCGGTAGACGAACCTTGCAGTCCGCCGAGATGGGGCCGTGTGGTGAAGGGTCTCCCTCGACCCAGACCGGCCCAGGGCCAGCCCGGGTCGGGGAGCACGGCTTGCCATCCCCCGGTTAGATGGCACGGAGGGTGCGCGCTGACGCCTAGCGCAGCACCCCTCGGGTCCGGTGTTAGTGGACCCGGTACACTTAGGGGGCCAGATCCCGGGACACATCCCGGGGCCGGCCCCCCGCTCGACCTCGGCGGCGACGGGGTCGGTCGGGGAGGGAAGAGCTCTCCCTCACCCGCCCCGCCGCCTCCTTCTGCGAGATGGTGGACTCGCAGAAGTCGAGCATCGCCTTCCAGGACACGGCGCTGCTCCTCCCATGCGGGGCAGACAGCGAGCGTATGCTCTGCCGTGTCCAGGTCGCTCGTGCAATGATGGCACCTCGTCGTCGGCTCAACTTGTATCCGATGCAGGTAGGTACTTCCCGAAGCAACCATGCCCGGTCAGCACCTGCACCAGACGGAAGGTGAGACGTCCCTCGCCGCGACTCACCCAGTCCTTGAGGACGGGGCGAATCGCCTCGACGGTCCTTAGGCCCCAGTCGGGGTTGGCCAAGCGCCTTGACCAGGCCTCCAACACGGACCGCCGAGATTGGGCCTTCCGGTCCCGAACCGCAGCTCTGAGGGGACGCACAACGCCCCGAGCGCGGAGGTCGCAACGCCAACGGTAATCGTCGGCGAGCGCCTCCGCCTCCAGCTCCCAGGGCGGCGTCCCCGCCAGTGCACACGCCGCCTCAAAGGAGACGGTGCGGTATCCGCGGATGGCCCTGATAGCTACGACGCGCTGTGGCCGGCGCAGGCGCCGGACAACGGTTGTTGTCCGGTTTCCTGGTCCGGCCCAGACGGGCGCGCCGTACAGGGCCATCGAACGCACCACCCCCGCATAGAGGCGGCGCACAACACGGTTTGGTCCCCCGATATTCGGGAGCAACCGGCTCAATGCGCCGGCTGTCCTCATCAATCGGGGGACGAGTTCCATGAAGTGGGTCCGGAAGGTCCAACGGCTGTCCAGTATGAGGCCGAGGTACTTCAGTCGCACCCCGACCTCTATAGGGACGCCTCCAACTACTATCTGGGCCCCTGCAGGTGGCGTCACCCCAGCCCTGTGGAACCACAGGGCTTGGGATTTATTGAGCGCCACCGCGAGGCCCAATCTTCTAATACGGCCGACGACGAGGGCCACCCCCGCTGTGGCGAGACGGGTAGCCTCCCTGAAGTCTTGCCCCCGGGCCATGACCAACGTGTCATCAGCGTAACAAATTACGCTCAGGCCCGGGAGCAGGGCGCCTCTCAGCACCCAGTCGTACCCGACATTCCAAAGGAGAGGTCCGAGGACCGACCCCTGAGGAACCCCGCATACGACCGGAAACCGGTAAACGGTCCCATCGTGCCCGGTGCATACTACCGACCTGGCCTCCAAGTAGGAGCCGACCAGCCGGCGGAGGTAGGGGGGAACTCCATGCCTCTCGAGTGCCCCCCCTAACACGGACCAGGGCAAGGTGTTGAATGCATTGGCGATGTCGAGCGACACCGCCAAAGCCACCCCACCCTGTGATACGGCTTCATTTGAGAGGGTCCGCACGCGAAGGATCGCGTCCACGGTTGAGCGGCCCTCTCTGAAGCCGTACTGCTCCGCCGACTCAAAGTGATAAAGCTTTGCGATAAAACTGTGTCTTAGAATACTGTAATTTCAAACACTGTAACTGTACTGTCGAGTTTTTGATCAGTGACATAAATTTCAATTGGACACTACGTTACTGAATTGGGTATTTATCTGCCTCTCACTTTCACCATTTTACTCCTCCTGTATGTTAGAATAAGAAAAAAAATAAGCCTCCTACAGTTTGATAGTCAACTTGAGTTCCTCCCTTTGAAAATCGATCAAATATCTTGTAGTAATGTTACTAATGATCTTACTCATCATACCCTACACTCAGTAATCATACTACTACCAGGAAATCGTATACTTTCGATTTATTAAAAATATGTTTTTCGCAGTTACCTCCTTTTGTTTCCGCAACTGAGAAAGGGATGTTTTTGTTATCTTGAGGATTGCCTAATTTGACAATAACAAAAGGGACCCCGCTTCGGGAATTGCGTACAGAGATGATAATCAAAGGCTGTTTTTGTTTTACGTTAAAAGGAAGCTATTGTTTTTTGCTGAATAAATAAGGGTCTAATTACGTTGATTGTGCTCTGCCTTTGTTTCTATGTACTTTGTTATGTAAAATATGAAGACATTATTATAATTTTGATCGAGTTTCTTTTGTTTTAATATCTTTGTCGTTTTTAATTGGGAAAAGGTAAAGAGATTTGGAAAAACAACAATCTGGATAACATTTTTTGGTAAAGTTACGATGTTTAATATTTTGTTTAAAACTGAATTGTTAGTCTTTGAATAAGCCCTAAAAACCTAATGTTGTCGAAAGTAGAAAAATACATAAACAAATACCATTAAATGTATAAGTTTGACTACTATAACGATAAGTCTAATTTCCTACAATACAATTTCAATAGGAAAATCTTGAAACTTTACCAAAGAAATGCTAGGTAAATTCAGATATTTTCGACGTCAAAAACACGAGAAAATCATCAGTAAAAGTACCTTTGTCAAGTGTTATGGAGTTCCAGTGCCGATTTCCGTGGACTGTTCTCTCGAATCAACGGATTGCAATGAGTTTCATTCTGTTTTGTCTTTTCAATTCACTTTTAAGAAATATTCTAGGTATCTACAATAACGTTTTAAAATCCAATGTTCTAGCTGACTGTGTATTCTAGATTGTTAAAACTACGCAACGGATTGATGAGTTTTTCTAACAGATAGAGTGTTGGAGCATGTTTATTTTATATAAAAACTATTTAGTTGTGTTTGGCATAACGGGTGTGTTGCCGTTGCCAAGAAGAAAGAAGAGCGAAAATTGCCGCCAAAAATGAAAAGTGTAAAAATGTAAAAGTTATAAAATAAATTAATATTAATCGCAAACCAACTTTAAATACATCAATCTTGATAGTTTGAATCCGCAACATGGTCCTTCGGCCAGGATATGGTATTAATGAATTCAGCTGTTGTTAAAAGGATTTTTCAAGATTGAGAATGAGCATTGAACGAGGCGTTAGAAGTCAAAGTATGAAGAAATTGGCTGTTATTGGATGGTGTATAATCCGTAACATATTTAATTTATAACCCAACACTCGATTCAGGTAGTATTTAAGGCTTTTTTGTGGATTAATACGGTGAGTGTTATTTTGTTAAAATACACTGTTAGAATTTGCCGTAAAAAGAAGCCATAGTAATTGGATTGGCGATGTTCATTTGTTTCAATGTAAATTTTATTCATCGCTATTTTGTGTTTTTGTTATTGTAAATTTAATAATTTTAATGTGAATTCATTTCATAATAATAATAAATTGTCGATAAAATAAATATAAAAAGTTAATTGTAAAAAGTTTGTATATTTTATTGGAATTATTGTAAAGTCGTATTTTTTTAAAGTTTATTGTGTTAATTTCAATGTGATTATTTAAATTGTATTTTGTAATTTAAACGATAGTAATGTTAGGTAAACATTTAAAAGTCATTTGATTTAAATCGTTCTACAATTTGTTTTGTGTAATTATATCTATCCTATTCAACTGTTAAGCGAGTGTAGCAAGGGTGTAAAATAGGTATTTATACTGTGGTTTTGTATAAATTTCAGATTTATATCACCCATTTCCCAGAATGTCTGATGAAAAAGAGTTAATTAAGAAGCGTGGTAGTTATAAAGGTCGTTTAACCACCTTCATCAAACACTTAAATTCTCTGCCTGATGAGAAGCTTCAGGATTGTGATGTCAGGGAGTTACAACTGCGCGTGAGTAGGCTTGAGTCGATGTATGAACAGTTCGACGAGGTTCAATTGCGATTGGAATGTATTGTTGAGGACATTGAGGTACATTTCAATGAGCGCGCTCTGTTTGAGTCGCAATACTATAAAACGTTGGCGAGAGCGCAAGCTATCATAGGTGAGCATGTGACGCGTAATGAATCAGTTCATAGTAATGGTAGTAGTGGTGTTATTCATGGAAGTAACAATAGACTGGTCAAGTTGCCTACTATTCAATTACCTAGGTTTAGTGGTTCATATAGTAATTGGTTAGAGTTCCACGACACGTTTGTCAGTTTAATACACTCGAATGATGACATTGACAATGTGAATAAGTTTCACTATTTGCGAGCGTCCTTAGAAGGATCAGCCGCAGTCGTCATTCAGTCAATTGATTTTTCGGCTTCTAACTATGACCTTGCCTGGAAATGTTTATGTGAGAGGTATGACAACAAACGTTTGTTAGTTCAAAACCATGTTACTGCATTATTTAACTTAGAGACTATTGTTAAAGAATCGTCAGCAGTATTAAAACGGTTTTTTGATCAGCTGAATAAGAATCTCCGTGCACTGGAAACTTTAGGTGAATCTGTTAAGTATTGGGATACATTGTTGATTCATATTGTCACACAAAAGTTAGATGATAAAACATACCGTGAATGGGAGCAATGTAAGGGTCATGTTAGTAAAGAGACTACAATTACATTTGACATTTTTATTAAGTTTTTGCGCGACCGCGCTGATTTAGTCGAAACGTTGGAGCTTTCACGGGTTAAAGGTGTAGTTTTAGATGAGACGCGTCCTAGATTGAAAGCTATGATTGCGACAGAAACTAATTATAATAATTTCAAATCACCAGTTAAGTGTACAAGTTGTCCGAAGTGCAACGGTGATCATGTTTTAAGGTTATGTTCACAGTTTCTAGCCATGAGTAATGAAGATCGATATAAAATTATACCGAGTTTTAAGGTATGTTTTAATTGTTTAGAAAAGGGACATTTCGCTAATAAATGCAGGAAACCTCCATGCGTAGCTTGTAACCGTAAGCACAACACTCTTATTCATGTGTCTAGAGCCACCTCTGGTTACCGTTCTGATGGAAGTGGTTCAGATGACAGTGCACATGGAGTGAAGGTCCGGCATGATAAGACTGTAGCGTTGTCAGCAAATGTCATGACGTCACAAAATAACAAATCTAATGTGTTATTATCAACTGCCTTAATTAAAGTGTTAGACAGTAGTAAACGCGAACATGTTGTCCGTGCTGTCCTGGACAGTGGAAGTACGTCCTGTATAATGTCGGACAAACTTTGTAAGAAATTGAATTTACAATGTAATAGGATTGACGGAACAGTATTTGGCATTAACAATGCTGCGTCAAAGATAGGTAAGATATGCAGTGTTTCTTTTAAGTCGTTAAATAATAGTTTTCATGATAGTTTAAATTGTGTTGTTTTAAAGTCAATAACTGGTAACTTACCAGGAAGATCTGTTAAGTTAACTCATTTACCTATACCGTCAAGTATATGTTTAGCAGATCCTACTTTCCATAAACCAGGTCCAGTAGACATTGTAATTGGTGCTGACTTGTTTTGGAATCTGATAGGGCACCAACGTATAAATCTTGGAAAGGGAAAACCTTACCTATTTGAAACCAAGTTAGGTTGGATAGTTTGCGGTCCTGTGTCTTTTATGCCGTCTTCAACTGCATATTGTCTTGATGATATTAAATGTAATTTTGTACGAGTTAAGAATCATCATCAAAGTAGAAGGGATGATTTGCGTGGTAACTGATAATTAGGTGTATATATTGTAAAATAGTAATATTGATTTGAATCTTATGAAGTGTGCAGATATATAGAAATTCATCATTAATTTTTAAAGGCATTTAGAGTTTTTGTGCTTTATAATAGTTTATTAGTTTAGGTTCACTGAGTAAGGATGTGCTAGTATTGAGATTTATATAGCTGGATGCTGGCACTGTTAGTGCAAGTTACCTAGGCCGCGGTTGTATATAGTTTAAATATATATTTTACGTTGTACAGTTATTTGTATGTACCTATTACAACCAAAACCACTGAATGATAGGTAATTTGACCAGCAATAATTGTACTTTGTTAAGCTTTACTTGAATTTATTGCGCGATACATGACCATGTTATAGTATTGTGCTCAGAGAATGGCATCTCATTGTTTAAGTGAATCAAAAAAGAGCAGTTGTGATTCTTTGATTGAAGCTAAGACATTTTTATTGTATCCTCATGGATAATTAATTTACAATTGGCAACCTCTGGGAGACGGGTGCTAGATTAAGTAGGTAGCTACTGTTTAATGTTGATATTTGTGTGTTGGGAAATTGTATTTGACGTTTAAGGATTTAAATACACCACGTTGGTTCAGAAAGAACCATACTTAATTCTCAACCACGATGAATGGATCAAGTTCACTTCACTTCTTTGACGCCATGTTGTTTGTTATTGGAAGATTGATTTAATTGCCTCATGTTAAAGCATTAATTATTGAAGTTGCAGTTTCGTATTACTAAGGAATGGTTGCAACGTAATGAACAATTCCGACATGTTTGGCACACGGAAACAAGGAGTTGAATGAACAGTCAGCGATCCTGTATAGACAACTTAGAGATCGTTTTCGTAATTGTCATCAATGAATATTAAAATGGAAGAAGATTGATCACCACATATCCAGGAATTGATGGAAGTGTTATACGTGGATGATATCAAGACTTCAAATAGATTCTATGAGAAGAGTTCCAGGAAGATATGTCCTTTGCACATGTGTTAATTATTATTGGTTGACAGCGAAGCTATCAACGCGCGGGGGCATGTTGGAGCATGTTTATTTTATATAAAAACTATTTAGTTGTGTTTGGCATAACGGGTGTGTTGCCGTTGCCAAGAAGAAAGAAGAGCGAAAATTGCCGCCAAAAATGAAAAGTGTAAAAATGTAAAAGTTATAAAATAAATTAATATTAATCGCAAACCAACTTTAAATACATCAATCTTGATAGTTTGAATCCGCAACATAGAGTGATTGAAGAAGAAGTTTTTTTTTAAAATATTATAGTAAAGAGACACTAATAGCTTAAGAAACGTTTTATTGTCCCGCAGTAAAGGATCTTACGGCCCATCTGACGTTAAGTGTTATGATCGCTCAGAGCCTCTTGCAATGTAAATTTCGACGTGATGTTATATTTAAACACATATCGCGTTTGCGTTTTGTGACAGAAACGAAATTGCGCAGCTCATGTAGTAAAAATAAAGTAATAAAATTCAAATATCAATATAGTCTGTACTCTACACACACACCATGCTCTTAAACTATCAATTTTGCTCACAAACGCAATATGAAATCACAATCTCCAACGTGACTAAGATGAAAACCCATAGCTTATATGAAACCGGATTGTAACCCTGAAACGACAACGCGTGACTAAACTAACCTTACCGGTATCCAACGGACCTTACAGAGCAAACATTTGACCTTTCACCTTACAACCCTTTGCCCTTTGTCGCCCAACGGTATTAAACGTACGGTCACTTTGAAGACTGTATTGTTATACACTATCACCGAACCATGAAGGTTAAAGTACAAGGATGAAATGATCTCATGAAAGCAATCTATACTCATATTATAATTTTTTTTTAGTTGGAGGAAATCACCGGATCCCCGCCCGCCCCGCAGGCGGGGTATGTGGGAGTTGAACCGCACTAAAACCTCCAACCGTTCACACTCAGCGTCCGAGCCCCGGCTGAGGCCAGAACCCAGCACGGGGTTATGAGGGACGGCGCGACGCGTTACGCCCACGGCACTCTTTCCCGTCGCGCCGCCCCCTAACTCATATTATAAAGAGGGTAGCTTTGGATATGCTGAACCGATTCCGGAATTTATTTTTTTAAGTGTTGATTAAAATTAAGAAAAACTACTCAGTACATAATTCCTTGCTTGCATAGGCTAAGTTGCGCGGGTCAACTATTGAAATAATAAAATGACATTTCGTATTGAGTGCCGTACATACGAATCTACATGTCTTCTAGTCAAACGAAAGAAAAAGAACTGACACAGCAACCTGGCTCAACAGCATTGAAAATAATACACAACTCGAAAAAGAAAACATGAATGAACCTCGAATGAACTACAAAAATGTGTACGAACTTTCATTGAACATCATGAGCGTAAATTCATTGTAAAAATGATAATGACATTGAAAATTAAAAGCCAATCTGTCCCATTGACCGGCGTGTACTCGCGACCGAAAAAAATACTCGACGCTTCCAAATAAAAACATTAAACTGCCGGCACTGACATTATCCTATTACGTCATCATTTCATTCATGAAAACGATACGAGAAAAAACAATCGCATCGAACACGTGTTAAGCGCGGCCATTAAACGACGTGCGTCGAAAAATATTAATTATTAATTAAAGCTTTCGACGAATTAAAATATTTTTATTGGCGCGAAAAGGCAAAAAGTTGGGGAGTTAATTCTGCGACCACGGTGGCATTGTTTGTGGTTGAGCAGGAACCGTATGTGGAAAAAACTGGCGGGAACGTGGCCCGGGCACCGCGTGATTTAAAAATAAAAAGCATCGGACGTCCGTAATGAAATCGAAAGGTGGTTCGTCGATAGCCATTGGAAAAAGGTAAAAGAGGAGTACCACTTTCGCGCGTGAGAATTTCGACTTTTTGTAGGTATCGGGAACGGTTTCTGCGCGGACGGGACCCGGTGTGTGGTTCAAACAGTGATATTGATGTCACATAAAACGTAACATAAACGAAAACTGGAACATTGATTTTAGAAGCAAAATGTTTTTTAAGAGTCACTGTTCTTCAGAATATAAATATTTCTTTACGTTTTACTTTAATAGCTATTACAGGCTACATTTTCAGCAATGTGGAAAATGGAGACCCAACATAATTTTCAAAACGGAATCTACAGTGTTTTGTTTTGACCAAGATTGAAAACATATTGAAACATAGGATAGCACATTGCGTGGATGCTCATGTGGGACGGTCGAATGGAAGCGTGGCCTATAATATATTGCTTAGGCCACGTTCTGTTATTTTATCACTATAACTTAGATTAAGACTTACTAACACTTTTATGTATTGTAATGTGGCCCTTGTAGCCACTATGATTAAAACTAAATAAATAAATAGGTACAAGGAAACGTCTTGACATTAATTTCCATGCATACACTCTAACTTTAAGCTGTCTTAATTTCGAGAATCAATTTCCAAAATGTGAACATTTTGAGGATTTTTAAGATCCTCAAAACCTAATTTAAAATTTTTACTCTATGTAGGTACTTAGGTACTTCAAGATTTTTCGAAAAATAGAGAAACATAAGTGCAAATTTGCAATAAAGTGCCACCAAATCGGTACTCAATTTAAACCTAATTTAAACAGCTCTAAAACACTCGTATCCTCTTCAACTCGACAAACTTTACATTAAACGTATCCGTATAATGGTCTATTTATTTTAATTTCAGCTCTAATTAACAGGTCGGGCGAGAACGGCTAAATTGCTCGGCTTTTCGGAAGCTTAGGCGTAAAAACGACGCGACCAAATAACATTCTTGCCACTCCATTAATAATAATTTTGCCGACGATTCTTAACGCTTAACCACAGAACAGAAAAACAGAAGTCAACCTAATGGTGTGATACCAAAATTTGCATGATCCTCTAGAAAAAAATGTGCACTGACAAACACTATGACGCGTGTACACACAGTAAAAAGTATGGAGTTGTGCCAGAATATTAAGCAAAATGTTCGGGAACAATATGTTAGAGTTCAAAATCATAATCATACTAGTTTTGATAACTGTTATTTTTCCATAACATTATTTTAAATACCTCGTACATTGTCGTTGATATCTCGTAAATTAAAATTATTTTTTAAAAAGTAATTTGACTTCTGATTTATTTTTCTGTGTCTCAACTTTTTTGTTTCTGTATAAAACTCGGCCGGTAATCCTAAAAAAGACGGCCAGGCTATGATTCATGCGTTTCTCTAATCTAGACAAACGTTAGTCATAATGTTGGTACCTATAGCACTAGGCTTATTTCTGCCTAAATTAATTGAAGTGGTTTGTAAAATACTTTTAAAATGTTCATGATTTATAGTTGTTGATAAATTTAAAAGAATGTTTAATCGTACTAAAACTGCTGTATATAAATTATGACATTTCATTATAAAACTATTCCTACATGGTGGACTTCAACCTGGTCAGGGTCGTTGAAAATCACTGGTTGCTAACACAAGACCGGTCGTTGTGGCGAGATTTAGAGGCCTATGTCCAGCAGTGGTGGTCTGCGAGCTAATGATGATGATGGTAGAAGTAGTATCATTGTACAGAAATCAGTTACATAATTTTACAGTTGTGTAGTTATACAATTTGTATGATAATAGATGAGTTAAGATATTTTGTATGGATGGTGTCGATGTTTCCAAAGGGTAACTATAATTTAAAATTTGGTTTTGTAATAACATTCTAGAAAATTCAATAAATTTTTTAACTTCTTAATTATAATGGAATATACATAACATTATAGAACCCCTTTTACATTAGATGTGCGCCAAAATTGTGCTTATCAACGCACCGTGGACGTCCATATAATTAAAAAGCAAAAAGGAACTCATTATACTTCAGCAACGTCAGCTACCTTTCCCTTCGAGCCACCCTCTAACATAATAACCCTCCCACACCTACCCTGGGTCATAAAGGGCCGCCCTACGAAATATTCTTTCAACAAAATTCGACCGTCCCTTCGGAACAAAAAAGAAAACGCTGTATCACGGTCATTTTTAATTTTAACCCTAACGACGGTATTGAAGGCATTTGACGTCGGCCATTACGGTGTCACTATCTCGCGCGTGCATCTTCCCCTAATGGGAGGGTTAGGGAACAAGGATATGAAAACTGACGGTTTACGAAATACGGTTCTTTTGGGCAGGTTGAGTTTTGGTATTTTGCCTTGGTATAGATAAAAAAATGTGTTTTTTTTTGGTCTTAGTAAGCTTACGCTGTCTTCGCTATTGGTGTTTAATTGTTGTCCTTACTTGTAAACATTTTGAGCGTTAGGGACAATGCGAGATCTTTATATACAGTTTAGTTTTTTGTGGTTTTTAAAAGACCGTTTGAGCAAGAGAAGAGTCCGGTAAACTGTTTTAAAATTAATAAATATTTATTATGAAGATCTAACAAAGGAAATTGGTAAAGAATTCCAGCAATAATGCAAAATTAGTCTTTAAATTTTATGACATTAAACAAATTACTGATACTTAGAACTTTGTTTGAAACTCCAGTGTTTAAACAACAAATTAAAATATTCACAAACCATTAAAAACTTTACTTAAAGACATAACAAAGCTCTTAATTAATTCAAAAATTCTAAATCATTTTATACTCGCAAATACATAATAACGACTGAATTTGAGCCTCGAAGTAGCGATGCATAAATTTCTACTCGGTTTACCCAACTCCATACTACGATATTAATATTAATATTGTGTTACGTGATTTGCATTTTAGGACTTCGCCCCCACGCAGTCTCAAGCGGAAAACTCAGGAATGATGGACGCCCAAGTAAATGGCCCGAGAAAAACACGGCTGTCTGATGCACTGCGGCGTTGAGGGGGTTATGTAAATACTCGTGCTTTTGACTGTTGGAATTTAAATTAGTAATATTTGAGTGTCTTGAAATGCAATAGAATAAATAACTAAAGTATCTCAAGGCATAGTAAGTTGTAGTAGTCGTGATTGATTATCTTATGATTATTGACAGGGTCTCAGGCATATTTTTTACACGTTTTATTTAAACCAACCAGGTCCTGCGCCATCTGTATCCAGTGACCTCTCGCGATCTCGACCAGATCATCGGTCCATCTTGTGGGGGGTCCAACATTGCGCCTACCGGTTCGTGGCCGCCGCTCCAGAACTTTTCGGCCCCATGGATACAGATGGCGCAGGACCGGTCGATGTGGCGAGGTTTAGGGGAGAGACGTCTATAGGCTGATGATGATGATGATTTAAGCCGAACTTATGGCTTATGATGGTTTGTGGTCACCGTCGCCCATGGGACTTTTTAATGTCAAGGATACGTACTATGTCGGCACTTAAGACTCAAATCTCATCAGCCGTTAAAATCCAGAAAATCCTCACTTTCAAATCATCTAAAATGACGCAAAATAACTATATATTTTAACTCACCTATTAACTATAGCTATAATGCTCAAACTAGATGAAATAATACACCTATTTTTAGTCAATGTTTCCCCAATTTAGTTAGGCCAGCCTAATAATTCGCCGGGCGGTCTTCATGGCTAATGACTAGTAAACATCGCTATTCGAACACGCACACGTATTCTGTTAAAGCGATCGCGATGGATTGTGCAATAATTACGATAGAATACGAATAATTGCGATTGCTGCTAAAGAGAATTTTTTTTTTTTTTGAATAAGCTACTTTCATTCGACAGCATCGACCAAAAGGCTGTGTGTTTGATGTGTTACTACTAAATTGACAGGATTCAAATATATAGGTAGTATTTAGTTATTATTATAAGATTTTTATTGTTATCTGTGCTCTCAGTGGTTGAGTTATAAACTAAATGTTAAATTACCTAGTATCTTTCAAATAATTACTGTCTATAATACGTTTAAACATGTTTCTGATATCATGGAATAAATAATGTAGTTCAGCAACTGATTTGCAAGTAACAATCTAGTTCTCAACGAAACAATAGTTCGCTATCGCTAAGTTTTACACAATAAGTACCCAGTAAATGAACAGCCGATTATTTCTGCCTAAAGCCTGTTTACACAAACCTTCCTACACTAATTGATGGTTGGCCCTTTTTTGCCCAAGACCAGCGTAATGGGCTCTTTCCGAGTGAAATATCTTTTTCGGTTTTTACTCGAACCGGTTTTTTTGTGACTGCGTCAGGGGAAGCGCGATAATGTTATGTGCTATCATCAAATTTTATACTTAATAATGTAGCGTTTGTATCGCTTTCGAAATTTCGCAAAACACCTATTACGTAAACAAAACGTAATAGGTGTTTTTTTTTGTTCATTCCAAATATCAATGAGCGACGGTGACTACTTCGGATCCATGGTTGTTCGTTAGCTCGTCTGCCTACATAGTAATAAAGTAAGTGGTTACGATCGCTCATACTAAATTTGGGATTTGGGAGCCATCACCCACAACACAGGGTTCAAAACCGCTATTCTTAAATCCCGCTTAAAGAGGGGCATGTCATATCATGTCCGTTCCCGGTACCCGGGAACACTAAGGACGGGAGTTCAGTCAAAATCGGGGTATGTGGTACACGACAAAAAATATCTCTTAAAGCGAACCGTGCATGGACACAGTAAGTCCAAGTAGAAGAGACGGAGAATTAAACTCTTAAAACATAGTTGACTCTTTACTAATCTATCAACTGGTTGTATTTGTTTTTAGACTGAAAATCGGTCTAGCTATAAATCTAAGCAAACATCGATTTTCCCGCTCGAATTTCAAACGATTTAAAAACAAATTTGTTCAGGGTTCGGCTTCACCCCCCGATATTACATTACGCTCGCCTTCCGTGAAATTTGCGCGCCAAATTTACATGTGTCGACTTAACTCTACCTTCCGAATGATTGATGGCGCAGTCCTATCGTATTATATTAAAGGGTGTGCTGAATTAAGGCTGTTTTTCTTTTGGAGGCTTCAGTTTCAGGCGTTTTTAAACGGTATTTTTAATTAAGATTGGACCATCGATCTAACATTAGATACACTGTACACAAAGAATGTAGGTATAAGGATCAAGACGATTGATGCGATGCCTTCTGACCCGCCTAAGTGTCATCATAATCATTACCAGCAATCGACGAACTACTGTATATACACCCCCCTTAAACCTCGCCACGACGATCCATCCTGCGCTGTATACATCCAGTGACATCAGGCCTGACCATACTGCACTGCAGGTCTAGAACTTTTAGGCCCCATCAGTGATCCATTATTGGCACAATATGCCACTTAAAGAAGCAACTCATCTGGATTTGTCGGTTATTTTAATCCTTCTGCAGATCTCCACATATCTGATTTGATCACATTATCTAAACATACACGCTACAAACACCACAATATATGAACGAACACGTCACCCTCATTCGTCAATCAACAAGTTTCCTCTATATTGTTGAATGGACATCCTTAGTCATTAAACATAGGTGCGTTCACACGTTGTGCATGCCGGTAATAATCGGAAACATAATAATATCGGTACTCAATCGAGCTCGGTTAGAATGCAGAGAATGTGTACAGACAGCAGGCGAAGGTGTTTAGAATTAATGTATTTTATTTTGGGATCTCTTTGATTGGGAACCAGTTTTTATTCGGTTATTTTTGGCACGTTTGTTACATTATATAGATCACAAGAAAAATAAAATTATAACGAGTTTATTTGGTTTTATAGAATTGTAAAACGTGCTTTAGAATTTCATATTGTTATTGTATAGGTCTCCATCAAAATTAAGTTTCAATCTCTGGTCTGCCATCATAATATTACTTATTTCATCAAATGTCGTTGTATTTTCAGGTAGAACATCTAATAATATGTAGTTTAGCACTTATCTTCTTTCTTCCTTCACCATATCCCATTTAAACGGATAGGCTTAATACGTGCTCTCCCTGCATAGCTTTATATTTTGACATACATATTTCATATGACAAAACAATATAATATCATTTTTCACGACCATTTTTGCTTAGTCCTTTTCCATCAATTTTATCTATTAAAAACATTTCAATTCAGATAAATTGTTTAGGATGTGTTTAGAACTGTTTTGCAAACCGTAGATAGGAGAACATCGTTACATGGTTAATGCTCTATTCAGACATATGGTGACGTCACACATACGACCACTTTCACCTGACCACAACAACGTAAACACCGGTAAACTATCGGTTATTCAATAGTTCCGATTCGATAAACAACAGTACCGATTCTAATGATAGAGTGAAATGATACGGTTAAGATGAATTTGATAATGTTTTTCATGATGTCTTCTAAAGGTAAATACTTTGTTGGCTAACGTGACATTTACAAAACTGAATTTAAGGCTTCAGTAGGTATTAAGTAAACTAAAATATAGCTGGTTTTATTTTATTATACGCTTGCTGTAACTAAGATTATATGTACCTTTTTTTTCGGCAATTTTTCTTTTCTAGTCGCAAAAACCATCCTTGAACTTCAATGAACATTTTTTTTATTGGCTAAGTTGGTCCAGGCGTTGTTGAGTTATGCGCTTAACAACAAATTTTAAGATTAATTTTTGTCGACGACTTAGGAGTTCCAATTAAAATGCTATTTTGTTTTGAGATATTTATCGAAAAAAAAAAAAAAAAATGTAAAACATAACATTACGCCATCAACAATTATGTATTTAAAGCATAAAACTACAATAACCAATACTATTCTAATTCGTTTTATTATACAGTGTACGCCGTTGAAACCCATACGTGTATAATTTACTAACCTGCATCCTAACCCTATTTGTCTAGACTAGGGATCTCCAAACTACGGCCCGTAACAGCCATTGCTACTGTTATTGTAAGTAAAATTTATTTAGGTAGGCACGGTAATGTTAGTTGATAAAAAGGTAGAAAATTTCAGAACCTAGGTGGTATTATCAAGAAAGAAAAACTTTTTTTCGAATATAATTAATACGTTATTTTCCTTATTCGTTTATTTGCTAATTTTTTTTTTGTTATTTAAAAAATAACATTTACAAAAAAATAAATTTAAAAATACAATATAAAAAACAGAGGGCCACTGGAGACGGGGTCTACGACCCAAGCCATCAGTGGGCTCAAGAGAGAGGAACCTCCTCACAATACGTGCCGTGTCAAGAACGACCGCCTTCTGAATCAAGCCCTTTACCCATCCGGGGAGCGACAGCTTCTCTAGATGACGGTCGAAGCTTTTCGCTATTAGACCGTGCACAGATACGTTGTATCTGAACAATAATGGTTGATTCAATTAATTAATACGATACTATTTAAAATTAGCAACATTATTATAGATATATTTATTTTGTTTCTTTTCAATTTCTTTTTTCTTACTGATCTTTAACTTTATTTTTTCTGTGTACCTACCGCACAGGTATTCTCTCTGCATTACCATATGGTTGACTCATAAAGAAACCATGTACAAGCTTGTACATGTGTTTAATAAATAAATAAACGAAAAACACATCATCCACTTCGGTCCATACCTAGTCAATTTATTGAAATTATAATAATTGTCCTATAGTTTCAAGGTTTGCCAACCCCTGGTCTAGACTAATAGTCACTCTCACTATGTACTATGTGCTAGGATTAACCACATATGGGTCAAGGCGTCGCTTTCACTGTCTTCTACATACGTGTATACAAGATGTAGACATAATTGATAGGTTTCGGTTTGTGGTTTCCATGCTAACCGGACGGTTTGGTTTATTGTTCTAATTGATTGTACCTATTAGGTTAGGTTTGAAATAGTTATGTACGTTGAAGTAATGTTTGCAAGATGTAGACATAATTGATAGGTTTCGGTTTGTGGTTTCCATGGTAACCGGACGGTTTGGTTTATTGTTCGAATTGATTGTACCTATTAGGTTAGGTTTGTAATAGTTATAAACTTTGAGGTTATATAAGATGTAGACATAATTGATAAGTTTCGGTTTATAGTTTCCATGGTTACCGGGCGGTTTTGTTTATTGTTCTATTTGATTGTATCTATTAGGTTAGGTTTTAATAGTTATGTACTTTAAAGCGGCAGTTAGGTTATTTCTGGGAATCGAACAGTTATTCTAAAATTACTGCTGATGAGAGGGTATCTTGATTACAAAGATTATTTCACTAGAATTGTGTGGGTATAAATTTAGTGTTTATGAAAAATAATCATCATTCTCAGCCTGTAGACGTCCACTGCTGGACATAGGCCTCCCCCAAAGATTTCCAATGTGACCGGTTGGTAGCGGCCTGCAGCGTGTTCCTGCGATCTTAACAAGATCATCCGTCCACCTTGCAGCCGGTCGTCCCACACTGCGCTTGCCTTGACGTGACGTATGAAAAATAATGCAATTCAACTTAATTGTACACATTATGATTATATTTAGACGTCATGTAGGTAGTTTTAATTGTGATGTAGGGCACCTGATCTTATGTGGTTACCATTGCTCATGAACCTCTGAACTGTCAGTACTGGGGGGCCGCTACTAACGACCTGTCATTGAAAACAAACTCTTGAAACCTAGTTTGTTGCAGGACAAGTGTACCCTCGGAAGATATACAGGGTGATTAGTGAGGGTACATATTGAAGGTCATGGTAGCTGATGGTTATATACGACCAGTAAAAATATTATTATCAAAGAATATGGCTTAATGCCTTAGTAATCGCAACTTAAAAATATCTAAAATTCTTGCAAAATGATGGTTTTTCGACAGCTGATGGGTGTGGCGGAGGTGTGGGGCACGCGAGATCACTACAGGTCGTTAGTCAACACTCTATTAACCGAAATTGTTTATGTTTGAGGAAGTTTTGCCAAATTTAGATTTAAAAAAAAAGTAATTTTACCTATTTTTTGTCATATTCCGTTTTAGAACAGAGTACTCATCACCCTCCTGCAATGTGTACCTTCTTTAAAAAATCACCCTGTATAAGAAGCGTTTTTAAAATAGTTATATTTAGGTTACAATAACAATAAGGTAGTCCCTGGTTTCATTGGACTGAACTTTGTCACACGTCGGTGTCCCCAACAGTCTGACATTGCAGATTTGAACTCATGGTAAAGCTGGAAATAAAAAAAACTGCAAGAATCCCCTGATGTTTGGGCTCATAAGATTCACAAGTAGTCACTTTGTCTATAACTTATTAAACAAAACGTTAACTTATTCGTATCTAATGTGAGGTTTTCAAAAGATTCAACTTATGAAGTATGTTTTAGTTACCATGTAGACAGAAAATTGATAAAATTGGCGCCATCTCATGCGAATCTGATACTATTAAGCCATTACGGTGTTGGTACCAGCCGTCTATCCCTTCAGGCTACAACTTCAGGCAACGCAGACTATTATTTTTAAAGACTAATTGAGTTGTTTTATGCACGTTTTGAAAAAGGTGGCACTCTAGATAACTACCTTGAAGAATTCTATCAAAATGTATGAAGTCAACTGGACTATGATCTCACAGATATATTTATGATATAACTACTTAAATGAAAACACAGAACGTTTGTATGAATTGTACAATGAACTGAACCTCTAAATCTTTAATAGTTTGAAGTAAACTCTCGTTTCAAACTAACTTATTCTAATTTTTAAGGTTTATTGAAATAAGTAGACCACATGAAATCTCCTTCTTATATGATAAATCATTTTACATATTCTGATTTTTTCATTTACAAACTACTTTTGAGAGAGGATGACTTATCAATAGGCAATAGGTATCAGCTTCTTTATATTGTATAAACAATACAGAGGGTATGCTTAATATATTTAAATGTTAAACCGAATCTTAGTCTAGATAGACCTAAACTTGACCCTCAAATCCAGCGTGTTTACCAAGAATCTTAGATATATACGACACCTCTATTGCCTCTTAATTTATCGACATTAATAATAACCAAATAATTCCCTAAAATCAAACTACAAAATACAAAATTTGAATCAATCAATCCACCCCAACAAAGTTAACCTAAACCTACGTCTAACTCATTCAGGTATCAAAATCAAACTGTCCCACTGAACTCTACAAAGAGCAAAGCAACATTTCTGAATCTCCATTCAATATCAGCATTTCAAAAAAGAAGCTAGTGATGTGACCTTGCGTGGCGGCCAGTTTTTGTTTTAACACGCAGGCGCGTCAGCCCCCGATCAATGCCGAAAAACGGCGGCAATCGTAAAACGACCCGCGGGACCCGAGTTACGTATGTGTGTGTGAAGTACACATGTGCGTGTGTAGTTTCGCTAGTGTGTTGACTATAATTGATGGAGTGGTTTGCGGAAGGCTGTTGTTTTTCGTTTAGGATGGGAGACTGATTTTTATTGATGAGTTGAAAGGCTTGTTGTTATGTAAAACTGTAGCTTAATAGTAAATCTTTTAGGTCTTTGGTTAAAGTTTACCTAGAACCCTATAAAGACAAAAATATGAATAGTTTGCTTAAGTCTCAAATTCCTGACTATACTACCTAAAGAGAGCCATTTACAGAAAGACTTAAAAGACGCTCCAGCGGCTACCTTTCCTAATGATATTGGTTTATTACATTAATATTTTGTTAAATCATATCTATCCTTTCTTTGAATCTGTTATGAATTTTACTATAAAAAGCCTCTCTGTCTTGTTCAAGCCTGTAAGGGTTTTGCAAACACCTCACGGTACCCTAAAAGTTGGGGCGGTGCGTGCCTGGCCGCAAAGTAACCGGCTCGCGGCATCTGAAGGGTTAACTCCTGGTTGCTAGGCAACGCCTTCCTATAAAACGATCGATACCACCGACACGGAATTTTCTTTAACCTGCCAACGCATGTGTAAAAATTACGATTGTTTTCTGTGTTTAAATATTATATTAGATTATCTTTAATTGGTTGAGTTTTTACAGTTAAAATTACTTATGGTAATTGGATTTTTATTTTATTTATCGGAAACACCAAGAAACAGATACCTATGTTAAGTTTATTGATTACACAGAACAATACAAGATTTTTATAGATTTAAAGATAACTTTTTTTTTGTAAAATTAAATACAACATTATTTTTATTTATTTATTTAATACTTTATTGTACACGACAGAAAAATAAGTTATACTAAAAAATGTTCACAAAAGGCGAGCCTAACTCAATACTGAGTTTTCTAACATTAATTATAATTAAAAAACTTCGACTCTCTCCTCGGTATATCCATATCATTGTGACCTCTTTAAACGAGATGTAATTACCTAAACAAAGTTTCACGAAGAAAGGTTACCATTTACCATCAGACAGACAATAAATTGATTAATCTGCCTACAGAATCAAAAAAATCATTTATTCTACAATAAAACTAGATCATTATAAAATCACACTTCAACATTAAAAATTAGTTCCGTATTATAATGTAATTACTATGAATCGGATCGACTATTAAATTATCTAATAAATTACTGCATACGCCAGTAGTCGGACAATTTGAAAGGAAAGGTTTAGGATACAGTCGCACTGTGAGATATGTTCTAAGATATTAAGTACTAGCTGAGCCGAGCATTTCGTCTGCGTCACAAAGTGATAATAATATTAGCCTATAGCTTATTGTTAAATGGACTATCCAACACTGAAAGATTTTTTCGAATCACACCAGTGGTTCCTGAGATTAACAGAAGAAGAAACAAATTCTTCAATTTTATATATTTAATGAAATGAAATACTTAATTTTAACATTGATGATATGCTCATTCGAGTTCGGACACAAAAAATAATCCTGAGAAGAACTAGCAAGAAACTCAGCGGGCATGTCTTTTTTTTGTATTATTATTATGAGCATTATCTTTTTTTAAATATTTTAACAATATTATACAAAAGATGAAATAGACAAAATATAAAAAAAACGATTATTATAATAAAACGACCTTGCCGAGCAACTCATTCTCACTTTGTGCAATCGTTCAAGTAATCATTGACCTTATAGTATGTTTTCTTGCACAGACGTTCTTTAATAGTTTTCTTAAACCTATGTATAAGTAAGTTTTGAACATCTTGTGAGATTTAGTAGCGTAGATATAGAAAGGTTAGCAATAACTATTTTATTATTGAATTCAATACTATTTATAGCAAACAAAAGAAACGAAAAAGATTAATGTGCAATTTCTCACAACACCACTGGCTAAAAAGAATGAAGAAAAACATCGTGAGGAAACCTGCATATCGGAAAAGGGTTCTGAAAATCCGTCTAAGATATGTAAATTCGCATTGGACAAGCGTGGTGTACTATGCCTAACCCTCTTGAGCTCAGCAGTAAGCAGTACGAGTTGTTGTACAGTACAGTAAGTACAGTACTACTTCAAATCGCTTATCATATTATCGTAAACCTTTTGCAATACATAAGTTGTTCGATTTTCCAACTATCGCTACAGACCTATCTAAAAGCATAGACTAGGATGTCTACCTACTCGACTAATATGGTCCGACTGTTTCAATTAGCTGTAAACGGCGACAAATCGAGACAAATCCGGGCGAACACTAAGTGGATGAGACTAATCTGTTTGACTGTCCCTGTATTACACGCTGTTTATATAGATATACTGTCTACGTGTAGAGAAATATGTCCTTTTTGTAAATTGGTGTAACTTTGATGATGCCATTTGCAGTTTGAAGATACATGTATTTGCGGGATAACGCATTCAGCGGATATTTTAATTATACTAAATTGCAATATTACTTAAATTTGTAACTATTTAATTATGCTATCGAATATTTTTTATCACTTATTCTAATTTTTTTAATATTATTTGTCATTATAATTATTTTATTTTTTACTAATTATTTGGAGTACATTACATGTTATGAATGTTGTGGACATCTGTGATAGGTATAGGTACATATTAGAATAACTTTAAGTTGTCATAAGCAAAATGTGTCTTCTCAATATGTTATACTGTTGATGTTCCTTTAAATAAATAAATAGTAACAGTGACCACAGATTTTGCAAGGATCCATGAGCGATGGTTACCTTACTATTAGGTAGGCAGAAAGCACGTCGTCAAGTGTGAAGTGCTTCTGTAAGAGCCAAATTTTTTACATGCATACATTATTTTAAAATTAAACAACAACTAAAAGTAACAAGTATAAAAAACTTTAAAAAGTACTTACTATTAATTTAAATTGGCTAAAACATATTTTTAAAGGTGATTTAACATTGACTCCCACTTATATTATTTGTGATATTATGAATATCTCAAACCCAAATTCAAACATCACTGAAATTATAAACGGCACTTCAACTAAACACTTCAAATTCAGTTTACCCAAAACTGTGATATTTAATTAGATATCAGACTAATAAATAAAAAAAAACACAAAATTAAACTTAAATTTTCCACTTCCTATAAAACATTGCACTCCGTACCGAAATCTTTACAAAACTGAACTAAAAACAGCCCTAAAATCCTTAGTTTATGCAAAGATGTCATAGAGAATAGAATTTTTAATAGCTAAACCCTTTGCCGTTGTGTTTCGCATGAAATTAAAAGCAAAAAGCATTTAAAAATCGTGTGAAAAACATTGGACAACGCGATTTTAAGTTTATATGTTAATTTTATTTAAATTTTGTTTCTAATTGTACTTGAACAGGTGAGGTCAAGTCAGAAAGGGGTCATCTCGAAGAAAAGAGTCTGTACTGCCAATCTGAATTGTAAATGTGCATTGCTAATAAGAATATTCTCACGCTATGAAGAAGAAATATTTAGGATTGTTTAAATTTTGTTTTGTGTTTGATCTGCGTAAATTGTATCTTAAATTTTGCTGTATTTGTGTAAATATTAAAGATGTTATGACGACTATGCTTTTTATAGAATTGTTTAGGCTCTTAGGCAAAAAATTTAAAGTAGGTAAATTACCTATTGTAAATTTAAGATATCTGTTGGGATATTATTGAAACCACAACATGCTAATTTATTTATTTATTTTACTTATGGAATACAATAAATTGATATAAAAAGTAAAAGAAAAATAAAATGCGACTAATCTTTACATGGATAGAAAGAGAAGTGAAATTTGACATAGAATTGAATTTGAATTTAGTTTTCCATAGCGCGAGACAGAGTCATCGCGAAAACTAAAAAGTTTGAATACAAATAAAATATAAAAAGTTTTGTATGTTCAATATGGATTCAACAATATCAAAATCAAGTATATGCGAAAAAATAATTATTTAGTAACAGAATGCTAAAACAAGTTACCGTCCACCTGATTCTAAGAGGTGATCGTCATCACCTACTTATACAAGATTTTTCTTAAACCTCGTTTGTAGAAATGATTTTAAGAGTATAAATGGAAACTCATTTAAATAAAAAACTTTCATTCTTATAAGGACGAGCTCCTATTTTAAAATTTAAGGTCACTTTACGAGAGCTTCAAAATTTGCATAAAGCTAAAAGACTACATGGCTCTCTGCAGATAATTCTTAAACTTCCAGTTATTAATATTATAATTATACCAACAGAATAATTTAACGGATTCCCTTCTTAAGTTTCGCTTCATGCAAATCTTCAAAGGGTCAAAGGTCTCATTGTGGCACACGTGGGGTTAAAGGTGATCTCATTTTGAACAGGTCGGAGTGACCTCTGACCCGTAGTTCCCACGGATGACCCTTCCCGCATATTAATTACTATCTTTAAGTGATTCTGTGAGCGATTTTATAATTTATTTGGTCCATGAGAATATAATGTTTTGAAAGTAACGAGGTTAAAATATGCAAGGTTAAAATTTAACGAAGATTTTTGTCATGGGATAACGAGACTTGCTGAGTTGTTTAATCTTAGATTCGTTAACAAGAATTCGTCGTCGTTTGAAAGTATGTGGTACTCTGAATAATAAGTTTATGATAGTTTTAAAGTAACACTTCGAATAACAAGTTTGCATATTCATTCATAGATAAGATCACGATATTTACCTATTCAATGCTATAGAACCTATTTAATTAAAATAAACCAAAAAAATATAGAAGTAGCCTTACACTATACTATACATACACACAAAAAAAAAAAAAAATTGTCTATTAGCGGGCGTTTACTATATGTTTTTTTTGTAATAAAAAAAATTATACCTAATGCTTAGTTGGTAACAAATTACATCACTACAACCTGCTCTAGTTTTCAAAATAAATCCAATAATAAACTTGTATAGGGTCAAAATTGGCCCCATTGGCCACATTGTTGACACGTAACCTTTGACCTTCTCACGGTCAACCCTCGTACAAGACAAGTTCTTATTTTCGGGTTAAGGTGACCACAGACACTGTTACCTCTACGTAGTTATAATAACATTAAAATAATAACTAAATCAATGACTTGGTAGTATTTTATAGCCATGTAGGCTGACGAGCCAAAGGACCACCTGATCGTAAGTACCAAGTCGTTACGGGCGCTCATGGACCTCTGCAATGTCAGAGGGCACTGCGAAGCGACCTATGATCTTACCTTTAAGAACTCTCTTGAAACATTTTACTTATTGAATGAGCAGACGGCCTAATAGATAATAAGTCTTACCAGTAGTACTTAATTAGTTTACTATTATTGATTTTACTAATAGTCTGAGTAATCAAGATATTTTTTTAATTTTTGGAAATGTAACGCAAATACCATAGTTTATTTTTTATTAATTTTACAGAAAAAAATCTAGATATAATTAGATTCTTATAACAGTCTTGATCTTTTCTTTACAGTTACCTTAAATATACGAGTATCTCGTTACCGAATGAATTTAATTAAAGATAATAATATGTCTTTCAAACCAATTTTCATTTCAAACATTCAATTCATATTAACTTCAGAACCAATAACTAATTGACTCAAAAATACCATAATTAAAACGCATACCGCAATTTTAATTACGATTAAAAACCATTTTTAGCAAACATACATTTCTCGATACCTAATGGAAAATTCTGTTCGTAATTATATGTGAACGGTAAACACAGCCAAAACCGTTCCAACTATTCGTTCATACAGCTATATGTGCTTATATGTGTACTTGTTTCTGTGCCCCCTAATGTTATACGCACTGTGGGGTCGTTACCCCCGTCCTACCCCCTACGCATCGGTTTTTCACCCGCAAGATAAAGACCAAATAAAAAAAGAAAACGCGAAAAACCTCGCTGTCTCGTTTTAACTTACTGAAGTTACGTTAGTGCGAGCAGTACGACATCTAAGCTACGAACGACTCACGAAAACTTGGGCCCCGCCCGAGACGCCTCTATCCGTCCCTTTCGGTTTTTCACAATTTTCATTCAACATCCCCTGTGGAGGAAAGTCGGAAGCGACGAAGTCTTTACACGCGAATTTGAGCTTTATCTTTTAGCTTGAAGGATTCATTTCGTATGGCGGGGGGAGTGTTCGAAAATATTTTAGAATGCAAAACACTAGGGTGTGGAATGTCTCTCTCGCTCGCAAAAAAGCAATATCTCACGTCGAGAGGGGGTGTTAGAAGTGCGGGGAGGGGGGCGATAGTGTCCGCCATGTTGCCGACGGCCGTCTAGTATTAATTTTGACCAAACATTTGTTCCAAGTATTTTATTGTTACTGTAATAGTATTTTTCGGTTCACATTTTGATTTGATGGTTTTAAATACTTATTGTATAATACTTTCTTTGTTACAGAGTTGAGATTTTTCATTGGTTTGGTTTATGTTTTTTTTTTTGTAATATTAATTAAATAAATAAATAATAAAATTAGTACGTAATTTTAATACTACCAGTGAATTAGATTGAGATGCTTTTATTTTCTTTGCAATTTAAGAATAATATTATGATCATAGAAAAAATAAAGGTATATTTTTTTTTCTTACAATAAATTATGGAGCCCTCGTTTTTTTGAAGGGCTAAAGAAATGATCATAGAAGTACAAAGTGTTGAATTTTTAAGCGATATCAAAAATTACTACTTTATTACCTAGTTAATCAAAATCTACTTAATATTTATTTTAATACTGCTACTTACTTTAGTACTAGAAATAATATCTCACAATAATTGAACCGAGTTCCAACAAAATACTCCAACCTCACATTGCTAAAATATAATCTAAATTTTTTTTTAATTATTTTAGGTACAAATTAAAACCAGTATAACAGTAACCAAAAAACATAAATTATGAAATTAA
Source organism: Trilocha varians (assembly GCA_030269945.2). Taxonomy (NCBI): domain Eukaryota; kingdom Metazoa; phylum Arthropoda; class Insecta; order Lepidoptera; family Bombycidae; genus Trilocha; species Trilocha varians. Next base: position 7,488,497 of record AP028273.1, on the reverse strand, counting down.
ATAACAATGTTTAATAATATTACAATATAATATGACATATTAGATATGTAATTTAAAAAATATTCTGCTTGAATTCGCATTTGGCAGGATAATTCATATATTTTCTTAAGATCTCATTATAAAACTTGTTTTTTTCATTATTATTATTAACTAGCTGTTGTAACCCAGTACCTACTACAGCATCAACAAGTTTTTTCCAGCAATTATTCAAATTTTTCTCGCCGTAAAAACCATCCTTGAACTACAACGAACATTTTTTTTTAATAATTGGCTAAATTGGTCGAAGCGTTGTTGAGTTATGCGCATAATAACACATTTTATACTAGTGACCCGTACAAATCGTCTGCATCACATGAGGAGTCGAAGGGGGCGGCGCGACGGGAAAGAGTGCCTCGGGCGTAACGCATCGCGCCGTCCCTCATAACCCCGTGCTGGGTTCTGGCCTCAGCCGGGGTTCGGACGCTGAGTGTGAGCGGTTGGAGGTTTTAGTGCGGTTCAACTACCACATACCCTGGAGGAGGTAATCACGGGGATCCGGTGATTACCTCCAACTAAAAAAAAAAAAAAAAACATGAGGAGTCGAAGTTGGAAAACTTTTTTTATACTTTTACTTAACTTTTGTTATAATATCTACGTCTTAGATGCGATCCGATAAAAATAATTCTAGAATTCTCTAATCTATTATGCAGGCTATGACACAAATAGATAACCTAACTTCCTACAAGTAAAAAAATAGATCCAAAGATTACCCCTTACAATGTCACAATCATCACGACATTGACTCTTTATAATATTAGTATTGGTAGATAGAAAAGGCTGGAAAATATTTATTTATAGGACAGGAATTCACGAAAAAATTGTTTTATACCATGCAGGCATACAGTCCTTTCAATCGTAACTGAGGTTAGAGAGAAAGTTGTTTAGTCTGTCTCAAAAATTTTGGTGATATTTCGATATATTTTAACTAGATTTTTAAAAAATAATTCTGCTGAATCTTAACACTTTCTAGTTGAAAGTTACATACATTCGTATAATGTCGACATATTTTTCTGGTTTACTTCACGAAAATATTCAGTGTTTCCTTCCAGATCTATCTATATTTTATTTGGCGTAAAAATGGAGCATGATAGCATAAATATGAAATAGCATAAAGTTATATGAAATAGTTTTTTATCCTTTCTAACGGATTTAAAATTCTGAATAGGTACTTATAACCTAACCATTTAGGTGAGGTGACAGGTTTGCGAACTGCAAAAATAAACACGTTAACACTATTGGAACGAAGTTCATTATCGCGCGTTGTGAAAGGGGGCTAGACGGAAAAAATTCTTACGAAAAGTTGTCACGACACTTTTTTTGTTTTAGATGATTATTACTAGATGGCGCTGTGATCACAATCTTTTAAAACACGTTCTTTATCGCGCGTTACGATAGGAAAAAAAAATTGTAAGATATGTTTTAATCGAAAGGAACTTCGTTCTATTCGGGTGTCCCAAGTTTTTTTAGTCTTGTTTTTGTATCAACTTAAAAACAATAATAATAATTAAAAAAGGATTGATTTATATTTTAACTTGTATTTAATTTTTAAACATTTTTCAAACGATCTAATAGATTTCTCGTTGTACCAATTTGAATTATTATTGCTAGTTCGTTTAAAACAATCCCCTTCCATGAAAGATGCCTTTTGATCGAGAAATAATAACTAGCATTTTTAAAGTTTGCCTTTTTTTTCCAAGTAGGCAGTTCCATTGCATCAAAATCGAGAAGAGGAAAAAAGAGGGCAATAAATTTATTTATACCTACCGTCGTATGAAATGAAATTAAATTATCTATTCTCAACATTAATGACATTTATGTCAAAAGGCTACCACCGGTTCGGAAAAAGGAAACAGCCACCGTCCTGAGAAGAACTGGCAAGAAATTCAGCGGGCATGTCTTTTTTTATTATTTTTCTGTTTTTTCTTTTTAATTGAATACCTATTACAATTTTGACCTAAAACGAAAGCTTCATTCCCACTTAGTGCAGTCATCTAGAAAATCACTAATTAAATAATAAGCTTTACTGCACAAACGGTTTTTCACAACTTTTTAAATATCTATATCATCTTTTTTAAACGGTTTTATTTTTAAATATCTGTACAAGAACTAGTAATAAAATAAAAAAGCAAGTAATACCTATTTATTGTTAATTTATTGTTAAAAAATCATACATAGTTGAACAGTACAGATTCTAAAACTATTGTATTACAAATAGGTACCATGGGATATTTAAATCTCGAAGCATTCTCTACAGGTCAACTGAAGGCGATGGATAGTATACCAGCAAGTACTGATCAAAGGACTTTAAAAAAAAACTTATAATCTATTTTTAGCACTTTTTTTTCTTCATCCCTTTTTTCACAATAAAAGGTAGCCTATGTCCTTTCTCAGGGTCTAAAGATTGTCTGTGCCAAATTTCATTAAAGTCGATTGAGAGGTTTAAGCGGGAAAGCGTAACAGATAGAGTTACTTTCGCATTTATAATATTAGTAAGGATAGATCTAAAATCTATATGACTTCTAGAAATATCTGATATATTATTTTTTCAACTTAAAATTATTTTATTCACCTAGTAAACAAGTACTTCTGTAACTTATTAAAATAATGATACAATTTAACAATAATTCATTAAAATATAGTGTTCAAAAGAGACGAGTGGGCGGGAAGGTTTACCTAATATAATTTATAACAACAATTAGGTATGATACTTTCATGCATTTTCACAGGTTCTTACCACGATATTTAATTAAGTGGTACTACCCCAAAGCGAACAAGAAAGAGGGTAGACAGATTTGTTTGCTCTTAAATCGACCCGCAGTATCCAGTCTTCTCGTGATCATGACGTTTGCAACAACGTTGAAATATCGAGACAACTCAATTAATTAAATATCGTGGTAAGAACCCGTTGAAAATGCATGAAAGTATTATAGAAAACCGCGAGTGTCTGAATAAGTTTATAACAATTAGGTTTGTTGGTCATGCCAACTTGTTTCTTTATTAATATTCAAGGACAATCAGAATAAAAGTAGTGAAACTTGGAATAATTTTAAATTTGTCTATTTGTAAAATTCTTTCTATTTTTAGGAATGTTATGTAATAATAGAGAAAAAGTGGATCGGAGTGGAGATTTGAATGTTGTTATCAGCCGAGTGAATTGGACGATGAGCGCCATCTGTTATCGAGTAGATGAACTAAAAAAATGTTAGTTAAAATTTTTACTTGTTTGTTATAATTATAACAAAGTTTAAATACAAAAATCGCAGTATGAAGTATAAATACTTATTTTGTTTCTTAAAATGTAAAATAAATACGTTTTTAAATTATGGATTTCTGTGTTAGAACTTCTTTTGCTACTTTTCCTTTATTTGTTTTCATTGTATTTATTTATCTTGTTCTATAGAATACATTTAATTTAGTACACTATTATGCGATAATAATAATTAATTTAAACAAACTTCTTTTCATTACATATTTTATAACTGCAGTTTTCATTAATTATTTATGTGCAAGATTTTGCTACTCGCCGCTAGATGGCGTTGCTTTGGTAAATAATAATTTTAGAATGTTCAAAAGTTGTTTTAGCATTTTATTATCATGATTTTAGATACTATAGGTAACCAGTTCCTTAAAAAATAATATAATTAAGAAAGTTAAAAATTAGAAGCAACAGTAACATTATATAGTTTACCCAAAAAGTTTTCAAATGTCTTCAATTCACTTTAATAATGTAATTGATCAGTCAACCAGTTCCCTAAAAAAGATAAAATATGCTTTCATCATCATCATCATCATCAGCCTATAGACGTCCACTGCTGGACATAGGCCTCCCCCAAACCTCGCCACATCGACCGGTCCTGCGCCATCTGCATCCAGTGATCTTGACCAGATCGTCGGTCCATCTTGTGGTGGGTCTACCAACATTGCGCTTACCGGTTCGTGGCCGCCACTCTAGAACTGCCGATGGGGCCGAAAAGATGTAATTCTTTATAAATATACTTTATTGTTCATCAATAAAAACTTCAAGAAAATACTATTAAATTTTAAAATAGTACCTACACATCGCTTATAACGATTTCTTGCAGACATAACACATTTAATTCAGCACAGATCACACTCAAATCCCGTGCCAACGAGAGTACCAAATCCCGAACACAATAAACGACAATCGAATTCCAGAACACAAAATCACGCTTCAAACAGCTTCATACAATTCGGGCACAATTATCCCGAAACCCAATCGAATTATCTAGGTACGTCGCAAAAGTGCTATGAAGACGCCCCTCCGTATAATTACCCCGGGATCTCCCCCTGAATCCCGCACCTTCCCGCACAATCCCGCTGTTTCCCGCACGATCCCGCCAAATCATCTTCACCCGGGTTTAACTGATAAAGATATGTAAATTCCCCGGTTTCGGAGATAGTTTGTCGCCTCAGGGGTGCTTTTCGGTGTGAAATAATCTTAATTTTGTCGTGTTTTGGAAATAGTTAGATAAATAACAGGATAAAGTGGCGAGAAGTTTGATATTATGAATACTTTCGCGATTAATGAAAGAAAGAGGGATTTAACTGTATAAATAAAAAAAAACTTCTGGTAAAAATCAAATGTGCCATTTAAACTGTTTTGAAGTTTTTCCATTTACTTCACACACAAAGTCTCTTCCCGCTGTTTGTCAAGTAAGTCTATCAAATCAAATCAAATCAAAATCAAATCAAATCAACAATCAACAGATTTTGATCTGATTTTAAGACATTTTGTAAAACAGTTGATGTTTAGCATAAGTAATTTGTATTAAAAATACTGTCATTTTTGGCCGTTTTGTTCGGTGTATCTTTTTTTTTTATTTTTTTAGTTGGAGGAAATCACCGGATCCCCCAGCGGGCGGGGTATGTGGGAGTTGAACCGCACTAAAACCTCCAACCGCTCACACTCAGCGTCCGAACCCCGGCTGAGGCCAGAACCCAGCACGGGGTTATGAGGGACGGCACGACGCGTTACGCCCACGGCACTCTTTCCCGTCACGCCGTCCCGTTCGGTGTATCTAGTAAGTAATACTAGCAAGTAATAATGCAAATAAATATATTTAATTTGAATAGAAAGTTCTGATACAGCCCTGGGAGAGACAAACTGGTAATAGGGACGAACATTCGTTCGGTTAATTAATCATGTTTTTGCCACGTCACGCCGACAACAGCTCGAATACATTACAATATTCAGAATATACGTACCTTAGGAATACTAGTATCTTATTTAATAGTATCTTATTTAATTACTAGATGACCCGCGCAACTTCGTCTGCGTCACAGAGGGATACAACATAGCCTATAGCCTTCCTCGATAAATGAAAGAAGAAAAAAAAGAAAGAAAGAAAATGATTTATTAGCCGCACATATCCAATACATATAATACTTACTAAAAATAAGATAAAATATATCATAATAATATTAAAAAGGCGAAAGTTTGTATGTATGGATGTATGTTTGTTACTCTTTCGCGTAAAAACTACTAAATGGATTTGAATGAAACTTTACCACAATATAGCTTATACATCAGAATAACACATAGGCTACAATTTTTGAACCCCTTTGTAACGCAGACGAAGATGCGCGGGTCACCTAGTATATAATATATGTGCCCAAAGGGCAACCACCTCAGCTTTATGCTGCACACAAAGTTGCAAATGGACTTTCCAACAGTGAAATAATTTTTCAAATCGGACCAGTAGTTTCTTTGATTAGCGTTCAAACAAACAAACATATAAACTAACTCTGCAGCTTTATAATATTAGTATAGATACATTAAAAGAGTCATGCGAATCGGTTCAATCAGGCGAAAAAAAAGGTATTTTAAAAATAATTTTATTTTTGAAAGACGATCATAAAGTTTTCTTACGACTTACATAACAGTATATCTACAAATATATAGAACCTATAGAATACACATAAATGAGATATACATTAGATACAAACTGAGAAATATTTGCTTCTTATTACATAATATTATTTAATTTATTTTCCTCTAGTTCCATTATTTTTGTAATTTTTTACCTTATATTTCTCTTTTTTTTTCACTTTTAAACAGCATATCTTATCTACTCATTTTATTCAATGTAGTTTCTATCGCGTTTTATACATTTACAATATGTACTATTAAGCTTCATTGTATTTAATAACACTATAAATAGTATATTCTACTACTGCTGAAACTGGAAACCGAACAATATTTTGGCTTAGTATCTTTGAGTCCGTGTATTTGTCTCACTTGACATTGGCGAATCGTCCCCAATCTTGGTGGACGAGGTCCATGGAAAAAAAGAAGAAGTATTACATAGTAAAAAATCATCGGAATCAGTCCAAACAGTTTTGCAGCAAAATAGATTAAAATTTAAATTGTGGGTCAAAAAATTTTCTTACGTACCTTATACATATTTTTATACATATAAATGAGAAATACATTAAACATAAGAGAAGCAGCTTTTCATCTTGTTAGTACAAGACGTGTTCAAAGTTAGTCTTGTATCGCAGGTGGCCAGTTATACCGAACTACCCTAAACTGGTTAAAACAAGTTAAGGCTGCAGGGGGTTGGGGGTTGGGAGGTTCTAACTAGCCCCCTAAACTTTATACTAGATAATGATCTTTGGTACGTGGGTGCATGGATGGTGGAGCGTTTTAAACGCAGCGTTTTTGACACTTGGTCTTAGTTACATTTGAAAGATAAGACTTATGGACTCTGTATGTAAAATAATTATGTAAAAGGAGAACTTTTTTTCATTTTCGCGTCATTTTTCTTGATAGTTTTCTTCCTTTTGATCGTAGCGTAATGTTTAAAATTTAGGTAAGTAAGAGAGAGTCGAGTATTTAAACATGAATAATTACAATTGTAAACTAATCATGAGATTAGTGATGTGAAAGAAAGAAAGAAAATACTTTTATTACAGCACACACTTAAACACTACATAAAAAGTAAAAGCAAAAAACATAATTAAAATAGAAGAAACAGTGCTTAAGATGTGCACTGAAGGTGTGACCAGCTCAGCATACAGCTACAGCTCTGAAGCTGTAGCGCTGATTTTCAGCTGGACCCATTGAAATCAGCGCAAGAGCCACACTAAGGTTGGTGCGTGCGTGATGTGACTTAAATTTGACTTTATGTATATTCAAAATTTTCTTATACGATTTGTTTAAACAATAAAAATACTAATTTAAAACTCTTTTAGATAGGTTCCTTAAATCTGTATTTTTCCTTTCAGTCATATTTTCTAGATATTTTCTTGTCATCGTAATCATAACGTCGTAGTTTCAAACAATAAGAAAAGTACCATTTACAATTATTTAAATATTTTAATTTGTCTCACTGAATTTTTATAATAGATCATTTTTGCCCCGTACCATTCCGATTTGGAATGGACTCCCATCTGCTGTATTCCTGGAGCGCTATGACATGTCCTTTTTTTAAACGAGGTTTAAGAAAAGTCCTGTATCGGTAGGCGATAGATAACAGCCCCTCATTGCCCTGGCATTGCAGTGGTTCATGAGCGATGGTGACCGCTTACCATCAGGTGGGCCGTAGGCTCGTTTATCTATCACGCAAAAAAAAAAAAAAAAAAAAAAAAATATAATATTAAAATACCAAAATATTAAATTTCGTTAATTTTCTTAATTCCACAAAAAGGAAGGATTCCATCATCTACGTGACCATCTAAGTTTAGTTTATCTTAGCATCCAGCAAATTGAAGTCAGAAATACCTCCTAAAGTCCACATACACATCTTTCAGCGTTCGCAGGACATGCGTGCGACCCTATTAGTTGACGAAGCGTGTACCCTCGCCTGAGGGGTTGCATTTCTTGGGGTTATTTTCGAACGTAGGTAAAAAAGGAATTTGCGCAGTGGTTAGGCTAACGCTAGGCTAATACGGCATAAAATAGGTCAAAGAAACGTGTTTGAGTGTGAAATTGGATTTCGGTGAGTCTGATGTAACCATTTTTGGAATTTTATTTTGTGGCGTAGTTTAAGATTCCGAGGTGAAATTATGATAGAGACCTATGGAATTTTCTAATGGTTATATTTTCTTGAGATCTGTTTTTCCTTAATTTTAACAATTTTTCTTTCAAATTATGGTAGTGTCATGAAAACACAGTCCAATGAAGAATGGTACTGTACTGTACTGTACTGTACTGTAACAACCCATTACTGCCCACTGCTGAGCTCAGGTCTCCTCCGAAGAGGAGTTAGGCATAGTTCACCACGCTTGCCCAATGCGGATTGGGGACTTCACATATCTTCAAAGGATTTTTAGAACCCTTTTCCGATATGCAGGTTTCCCTCACGATGTTTTCCTTCACCGTTTTTAGCCAGTGGTGTTGTGAAAAATTGCACATAAATCTTTTTCATGTTAAGATTTAAAGGTACAAGCCGGCCGGTTTTGAACCTGCGACCTCCCGTACAACAAAGATTACAATGTACCTTAAATCCTGGCTATAAACAGAACGGTAATAAAATCAGTGTTGCTAAGCTCGTATCAAGCGATGGAACTAGATGATAGCCGAACTAAACACATAAAGGGTATCCTGCACGCACATAAAGTGTTTATCAGAAGAACGCCTTGGGCAGACTCAGGGATAAAGAACAAGGCAAAAGTTGATGGCGAGAAAGGAAAACTAAGACACAAGTTGTCATAGAGGTCATCGTTTTTACTTGGAACTATTGCGATTACCTTTTACCACTCAACTGGGAACGTCACTTTTCGTTAGATGGCGAAACTGGGGACTTCGTTCGGAATCACTACCGTGTTTGAGCATCTTTTTTAAACATTTTTTTTCTAATAAATCTTAATTTCGATTTTTAACTAAACCTTATATTTTTGTAAATCTTTATTATTAAATGACGCTGTATTGCATTTTCAGCGAAAATAAATTTTCTCCGTAAAATATGAGACGATTAAAAAATGTAAACAAAACAAGTTTTTGAACTGTGCTCAATTTTGGTTCCTGCCACAGACTTGGCAAAAGTAAACAAACCAATTTTGTTGCCGATCCCAGTTGAGTGGTTAAAGTATATCTTATAATGTACTTACATTAAGCAAGCATGTGAATGAATCTAGTGAATGATCTCTTCACAATCGTCAAATCAATTAGGATTCGATAAATCGCTTAATCTTCTTCTTTCTGTTCAGTTCGCATAAAAAAATTACCGGAATGCACGAATGTGAATAGTATCTTTCGATCTTTATTCCTCAATGTTCTTGACATTGTAGAGGTACCTACATAAGCTAAGGAAACCTCGACATTCTAATTGAAAAAATAACTGACTTTTCCACTTATCTTCACCTGAAATGCTGAAATGCTTTTGTACCTCAAATACTAATCCCATAAGAATTAAAAAAAATATCGGTAATACAATAGCAAATTAATGTTTTATTTATGTATCCGTATTCATTTATTTACACTTATTTTTTACATTATATTTTTAAAAATATTAACAAAGGAATAAAATTTAAAAATACAATATAAAATTATTATGTTATTATGTTATTATTAGCTCAGTTACGCCCGCCGATCCAAAACTTTTGTCTCGGCAATCATATTGTATTTTTAAGCTGATATTCGACGTCACTAAATTTTTCTGCAATACTACGACATAGTCAATAGTCGTGGTGGCCGAGTAGTTGAAGCGCTTGCCTTCCGTACGGGACGTCGCGGGTTCAAAAAAGGCCGGCTTGTACCTCTAAATCTTAATATGAAAAAGATTTATGTGCAATTTTTCGCAACAACACTGGCTAAAAACGGTGAAGGAAAACATCGTGAGGAAACCTGCGTATCGGAAAAGGGTTCTAAAAATCCTTTGAAGATATGTGAAGTCCCCAATCCGCATTAGGCAAGGGAGGGACTATGCCTAACCCCTCTTCGGAGGAGACCTGAGCTCAGCAGTGGGAAGTAATGGGTTACAGTACAGTACTAGGACATAAGGAAGCCACCATTCGACGTACAGAACTTGCTGTATGGAACACGCTTCTGCCTATTACTTGTGCAGTGTCCAAGTAATTTGCACGGCGCGCTACTAAAGTATTGTTACGGCGATTACATTGTTGAGACTAATTTGGTTCGGCACGTACCTAAGTTTCGGAGTTTGGTTTCACGAGAGAAACCAAACACCATAACTAACTCGAAATGAAAGTTGGGTAACTACTTTAATGATTGGATACGTTGGAATTTAAGCGCTTTTATTTATCTTGAGAAGCTTGAAAGTATTTGTGCTAGGTGTAAGTAGCTTCAACTTGATCTGTTTTGGGAGTACTGACCTTGGTACCCAAAAAACGGTACTAGAAGGCAGGGTCGTCCAGCAAGAAGGTGGGAAGATGATCTTCGCTTAACCCTGGGACCGCTTTGGACACGGGTTGCTTTGGATACACAACAGTGGAGGCAGTTGGAGGAGGCCTATGTTACAAGGCATTACGAATTGAGGATCATACTGTAATCGTAAATATTGTTAATTTCTACTGTTTTTTTTTTGTATAACTTCTAATCTTTACCTTTAATCCTTATTTTTGTATTTTATAGGCTAAATAAATAAATAAAGTAGCTTCACACCCATACCTAGAGTATAAAACAAAAGCCACTTTCCGCTTTATGTATGCTTAGATCTTTGAAACTACACACTTTAATACGTTGTTCTTTAATACAATGGAATTTGTTAGGAAGATCAATATCAATGTATAATACTTTCATGCATTTTCAACGGGTTCTTACCACGATATTTAATTCACGATTTCGTTACGTATCAAGGATGGTTAAAGAAGCTATCGAGATTTCAAGACGTAGCACTTTTAACAGGGGTGACGGCTTCAGATTATCGGGTAAGTGGAATCCAGTGCTAAACACAACAGTCACTAAGGGTTCATGCTCAGAGCGTCTTGTAGATACAGTGAGTGTGGTGTGTCGTGATGTGAGTTCGAGTTCCAGTGGTACTACCCAAAAGCGAACGAGAAAGAGGGTAGACAGATTTGTTTGCTCTTAAATCGACCCGCAGTATCCAGTCTTCTCGTGATCATGACGTTTGCAACAACGTTGAAATATTGAGACTACTCAATTAATTAAATATCGTGGTAAGAACCCGTTGAAAATGCATGAAAGTATTACAGAAAGCCCCGAGTGTCTGAATAAGTTAATATCAATGTATGTATAAAATATGCAGTTCAATGTATGTATAAATAGCTAGTTCTTTATAAATACTTCAGGATAGGTTCCACGGGGAGTGCTCCCTTTTATCGTCGTACCACTCGGCGTCGAGGTGCAGATCATCCCTACTATATGAAACCACCGCGGTCATCCACGGTTCGTTTCAAGAACACTTTTTTGCCACGCACCTTTCGGTTATGGAATGAACTCCCCTCCTCGGTATTCCCTGAGCGCTATGATTTGTCCTTCTTCAAACGAGGCTTGAGGAGGGTCCTTAAACTTAGGTCGTTGGTAGCGATCCCTCATGTCCCCTGACATTGCAGAAGTTTATGAGCGACGGTAACCACTTACGATCAGGTGAGCCGTTAGCGCGTCTGCCAACACGGCAATAAAAAAATTATGCCAAAGAATTTGATCAGTTAATCATTGCCGTTGATCTGTAGCCTAAGCAAAAAAGAAATATAACGAATAAATCGGATTTGGTATTTAAATGTAAAGGAATTATTTCGTCGACAGCAGGAAAGCATAAAGTAGTAGGTATTCGTTTAATATTAAACTACTTAGTACTTATGGAAGTGTGGTGGCCGAGTGGTCGAAGCGCGTCCTCCCGAACGGGAGGTCGCGGGTTCAAATCCGGCCGGCTTGTACCTCTAAATCTAAATGTGAAAAAGATTTATGTGCAATTTTTCACAACACCACTGGCTAAAAACGGTGAAAGAAAACATCATAAAAAATCCTTTGAAGATATGTGAAGTCCCCAATCCGCACTGGGCAAGCGTGGTGGACTATGCCTAACCCATCTTCTGAGGAGACCTTATCCCAACAGTGGGCAGTAATGGGTTGGTATAGTACTTAGTACTTACTAGTTGACTCTTTTTCAGCAACGTATTCTTCTACATAGTGCATGAAAGTTCAAGGACATAATTAGTATTTTCTCATAAATCATAAATTTCATAACTTAGAAAAATTTATCTTTATAGCATTTGTTATAAGTTTGTGTTAGAAGAAGTATTTGCTCAAATGTTCAGTATTAAAATACACATACCCAGACACATGTGAACAGCTAGTAAAATAATTTAATAGTGTTTGCAGAGAAGGGCAGAGCAAGACGATTTCAAGCAGGAAATGAACACGAACAGAGGTAGGAGTGGTTCGGCTTATTGGTATATACAGGGTGGTGAAAATACGTGTGTCTAGATTCAGTATAGTAACTAGATTAATGTATACTTGAAGTATACAGGGTGGATCTGTAACTTTATTCCAGCTGAAGTGGGGTGAAATATACAACATAGAACTTTTATTTTTAGATACCCGAATATATGGAAGCCCGTAATGATAGTCATACTATGACTACAAAATTCAAATCATTTTCTTAGTTTTCTTGGTTCCGAACCATATTGGGAGATAATGAAGTTGCCATTTTCTTCAAATTACTTAAAATCACATTAAAGAAGGTTTATAATTTTAATAAACATAAATAAAACATAGCGACTATCTTAAAACTAAGTTCACAGTGAACTTAATATTATACCCGTCATCTCCACAAAAATAACTGTAGATTCCCACAGAATCCCATACATTCACCATTCCCATGACACTGAACCAATACTAAAATAGCTCAGGGTCAAAGAGACCAGAGTTCAGATCTTTCTTAGGGGATGCTGCACTACTCATTACATATGCACACACCTTTCATCATTATCAATTCAAGACATTACATTCAAATATCAACCCTGTCGATGCGGACATAGAGGTCAATATGATCCACAAGGTTTTTCAGCATCCCCAATTTGTGAGTTCGAAAACCGGTATTATTTGTATGGCCTATTAACATAACTCCTTGACCGGATAAAACCGGACACTTATTAATATTCACGTTTAATTTTTACGTTAGATTCGAAATGTTTCAGTCGATTGATAGTTGTTGGTGGGTTGACATCGATTCGTGAAAATGTAGTTCTTTGAGAGGTAAGTGATTTTCTTTTTTAAGATAAAGGCACAAATGAGAATTTTCTTCGAAGTATACGATTGATGATAACGTTACTTGACTTTCTTTAATAAGTAGGTATTCACTAAAGTTTTCAAATGTTAGTAAATAAACCAAAACATGTTTCTACTTTTATTTTTATCGCGTAAAAACTAATAAATAATTCGTCTAAAACTCCATTACTTCATGTTTTCCAAATCATACATCATGTATTTTCAAAACTCACGAAACATCCAGCAATTTAAATCAAAGTGTTAATAATTACGATCAGAAATTGCACTCAAAAGGTGAAAGCAGCTCAGAATATCCCAACTCAGTGTTGTTCTTCATAAGACCTGTCAAACTTGAACGAAGGCCGAACAAAACTATCAATAAATCGATATTAGTCGGTCCAGCCGGCTCATCAGTAATTTACAATTTTATGGCTTGTGGGAGCGGGGCGAGGGGCGCAGGTCGCCACTCCATTAGTGGGGCTTACCCCCGCACCGGCCCGGTTAACCCTGTGGTACTGTTTGCAGAATAAGATTGTTTTACTAAACTTTTTTGAGTTTCGAAGTCTTTATGGAGTATGTTAAGTTGTGGAATCATGGATTGAATAAAGTGAAGTTGGCTACCGTAAGATTAGAGTAAATTCATAAAACAGTTACTTTAATCTGTAAAACAACAAACAGTCTACGCTGTGTGTTAGCTAAAAAAATGAAATATCTAGGCGAACATGGATACATTATCAAAACGTAGTTATTCGATCGGTCAAATCATATAAGTCTATTACATCAAAGGTTTACGATTATAACAATTTAATCTCATTGTTAATCGCAAGAGAACAAGAAAATCTACATTTTTATCTATTGCTTTCTAAAACTAATTATATAATGTTCGTCTTCTATAAACAATCACAACTAATAAAATAAAGAACATAATTCATTACTTTACAACACAAAAATAAAACAAAACCTTTACATTAGCCGTCATAAAACAAAATAACACAACATTCATCATCATCATTGTCAGCCTATAGACGTCCACTGCTGGCCTCCTGCAAACTTCGCCACATCGACCGGTCCTGCGCCATCTGCATCCAGTGACCTCTCGCAATCTTGACCAGATCGTCGGTCCATCTTGCGGGGGGTCTACCAACATTGCGCTTACCGGTTCGTGGCCGCCACTCCAGAACTTTTCGGCTCCACCGGCCATCCGTTCTTCGCACAATGTGTCCTGCCCATTGCCACTTCAAAGATGCAATTCTTCGGGCTATGTCGGTTACTTTAGTCCTTCTGCGGATCTCCTCATTTCTGATTTGATCACGCAGAGAAACACCCAGCATAGCCCTTTCCATTGCTCTTTGACAACATTAAAATAAAACAATAAAATCACCAAACGTTTCTGCCGACGCTATTTCACGCCTCCCGACAAGAAACGCGCGCAAAGGAGAAAGGAGAAAACTAAAAGGAGGCAGAGAGGGAGATCTTTAAGATACGTCGTCATGGCAACCCTTACGACCCACGCACACACCCGCGCTTATCTGCTAGTTTGATAGTTCACGCACACATGCACGGTAATAGCAACATTAGGGACTAGGAGCTGGGTGAATTTAATTTTACTTTATCTCCAAAATAGTTTGTAAGATTGAAAGAAATTTAAGTTTTATATTATATTGTGATGTTTTTATAAAAATGTTTGTGTAAAAAATATATATTTTTACGTACATAAAAACGCGAACTAGTAAAACGAATCATTTAATGCCAAAAAGTTGTAGCCAAAATCCTCCTTACAAAACAGAATACGGAAAACAGAATATATCGCTCAATACTGATTTTTGCTTGGTGCTGACAGTATAGTCTTATGTTTTTTAATAGATTTCTTTTAATTTCTTCCACTAGTGTTATTTTCCAAAGATTTGAGGTTTGCTTCAATTTGTTTTTATTAAAAGTAAATAAACAGTTTTTATTGGACCTCTGCAATGTCAGAGGAAAACGACTACGACTAAAAAACTTCAAGCGTGTTTGAAAATAAATTCGCTCGATACAAACAGCTGAGCTTTCGATTTAGGAAAGTTTATATAATATGTTTTTATAAAAAACCTTTTTGGCACACATCAGAAAACTTTGAAAAGGCTACGACCATATGAATACGTCAATGCGCTAAACATAGAATAGAATGTAATAAATCTTTATTCCAAGCAATTACAAATCACTTACACTAAACTATAACTAAATGTCATTGCTAGGAAACGGCTACCAACTCAGCAATGTTCGCAGCACTGAAAAACATGATGTTGTAAATAAAATCGCGAGCTCCTACATCGGTCGGTATTAGGAGAATTCGACCCAACTCCCCGAACTTTCAGTTATTAAGCAAATGCTTTGTAAACATTCTGGGCGCCCACCTTTAGTTCTGTACACGACTATAAATAGCTACAGTGTTACGTTTAAGCCTCAATTAACCTTAATGTATGTTTATTTAATTCGAATCACAGGATTTTACTTACGAATATGTAGGAAAAATATTTGAAGATGTAATTTTTTTATATTTGTCAAATTATTAATAAGTTTAGGAACGAAGTTCCTTATCGCGCGTTATCGAAAGGGGCTAGACGGAAATTCTTATGAAAAAGTTGTCACGACACTTTTTTTGTTTTAGATGATTATCGCTAGATGGCGCTGTAATTAAAATCTTTTAAAACAATTCCTTATTTTGTTTTATATAATTAATGCTAGATGGCGCTGTGATCAAAAATTTATTTTTTTAAGTTATAATAATTAGTTAGTTTAAAACTCTTATCTAAGAGAGAGAGAGACAGACGTCTGTCTTTCTTTATTAAATTTTATTACAATTCCCTCACTAATTAATCGAAAGGAACTTCGTGCCATCCGGGTGTCCCTTGACACCTCTCAAGTTTTTTAGCCTACTTCGGTTGTCTACGGCTAAGGTTTTGTCATGAATAATATATCGGACCTTTTTAGTGTTTATGATTAATTTGATAAAATATAACAAAACGCATAGTTCTGAATAAAGAGTTCCAAAATGGTATCTCCAAAATTGAAACTCTTGACATTTAAACAACTTTATGATGTATGAAGTCTGAAAAAGCAAGTGTATCGGTAAATGAAGTCCATTTTATCATTATAAGGAACATGTTTCTAACAAAGAATTATAAGACACCGAATTTTGACATCAATTAATTTCAAAAATCGTTCGCCAAGTCACTGAGATCAAAATATGACGGTTTTTATTTTATTTTAGTGGTGTTTAGTTGGTGCCATTTTAAGCTCGGATTGCAAATCAAATAATAAATCATTCACTGTAATAAAACTACACTTTAATTTGAAAAGTTTGTTGTGAGATATCCCACAGGATTTTTGGCCTTAATAATATTAATTTTATTTCTTTAAAGAAAACTGTTCTTTTAATTATTTTAATATAGTGATCAACTGAAGAAGTACACATAATCAAGAAAGATCAGTCTATAAGAATCAGTAATCAATTGCCGCAAAAATCGGCCCATTTATTCCCAAAAACAAACAATAAGTCAAACTTATAATCCGAAACGATAATAAAACGTTACGTGACAAAGGAACAACGGACAAACACGTCTCATGTATATTATTTACATGTAATATATTGCCAAAAGTTTGCAACCCCGGGGCGGTAGTTAAGGAGTTCCCAATGAAATATGTCTTAAGGGTGGCAGGGTGGGAATTAAGGACGGTGCCTTAAGCCCCACACATTACGCCTCAGGTCGAACTTATTAAAGGGGCTGGGGTGTCAAACCTTAGGCTTGGGGTGGGTTAGGGCGGTGTCAGAATTTAGGGATATGTAATCTTTAGGAGAAAGTTAAGAGTTTTGATGAATGTTTGCGCAAACGATCAATACTTTTGTTCTGTAACGTAAATGTTTAGACTAGTAATTAACATTGGGTCGTAACGAGTCAGATTTTCATACAAAAATTGTCGCGTGGTTGAGTTTCGTTGTTGCCTTCACTATTGCGAACTTCAGCTGATTCTGTTCGATTGTTACCTGATGCAAAAATAAAAAACCGAATACTTATATTAATTATCAATTTTAAATATTACTCCAAAAGTGCTTCTTCGTTCTTAAAATGAAATTGATGGGACAAACCACGTCTATCACCTTTGATAAGGAAAAATCATCGTTTGACCACCCAAACTAAAATTTTACCAGGACAAACATAAAAATAAAAACTTGAGAGGTGTCATGGGACACCCAAATAGAACGAAGTTCCTTTCGATTAAAACATATCTTATATTTTTTTTCCTAAAGTAACGCACGATAAGGAACGTATTGTAAAAGATTTTGATCACAGCGCCATCTAGCGATAATCATCTAAAACAATAAACGATAAAGAACTTCTTTCCAATAATCAAATTGACAACTTCGTCGTTTTGGGATAAAAACCAAAAAAATCTCTCTCTATCGAGAAATCGGCCAAATAACCTTACTTTTTAAATATTAATATACATAATAGGAGCTTGAGAAATCGGAGCGTTTTCTCGTGTGATAGTTATCTAGGTCATTAGGTTAGCACCATCGCCATGGGGCAATATCTAATAAATAATCTAATTATTATATACTAGCAACCCGAATATACTTCGTATAATAATTTTGATAAAACCAGATAAGGTTTAGTCTCTTGTTCTTAAAGTATATAAGTTATCTCAGGTTCTTAGTAACTGTTTCTTATGCGTATACTTTTATGAGTATGAGTGTATAGTTTAGTATAGTATGTAATTACCAGTGGTAGGAAAAAACGGTAACTAATTAACATTATTATGACTAAAAGCTTCTGTGGTTACAGTGGACTTATGGCCAAAGGGCGACTGGGCGAAGAAGTGTATGCCCGGTCAGGCCGAAGCCCCTTGTAGTAGATTTCAGATGTCGTATATATGCGAAGATTTCTGCAAATATCGTAACCGCGATACAGGATCTCGCGCGTTATTATTGGTCGCCACACTTCTAAAAAAGACTTGCATGTTGCGTTTAATTCGCTTTTTTGTTATTGCAATGTAGCGGGCCTCCTCTCCTTATTTACGTCAAATAATAATATATTATATTAAATATCTTTTTGAGTATCAGTGAGTTCCCTATTTATCTAGACTCTAGACAATCATACTAAATAGAACAATGACAGGACATAGGAAATAATCACTACACAGCATAAAACAAAGTAGTTATCTCTGTCCTTATATCCCTGTTTGTTTAAATCTTTAAAACTACGCAACGGAATTTGATGCGGTGTCGTAAATAAGCACATTGCTCTGCCCTAACTGTATTCTCCAGTCGTGACGCAGACGAAGCTACCTGTAAAATATTACACATTAAAGACAAATATACAAAATAGTTCATACATTATATATTATGGTTATGTAACATATACATACACTTAAGTTAACGATAGTATACGGTATCGTGGAAGCCAAGCAAGTTTTAATGAAAACGCTCCTCTGTAAACATGACTCGGAAACTCGTTCGGAACAAAGGCGCATAACTCACTAATACTTATTTTTGAGTTTTTTTTAAATGGACATAAACATAACACAATCAGCATGAATTAAATGACAAACAAAAACTTACTTACTAAGCCAGACTATATCCCTAAAAATGTTTATTCAAAAGCAACAAACTACAGTAGAAAGCAGTTACATAATGTGAGTTTTTTATTAACATATTCTTGTTCATATTTTACATAGATCCGTAATCTGAAATAATAAATTCGAAGGATCCTGTTATGTTTTTTTTTTTTGTAGCATTTTAGATACTTTTGAAAAAAAAAGAGTTATCCATAAAATATTAAATTAGTATTCTACTGTAGGTAATGTAGTGTAACAACTTATTACTAAACACTGCTGGGCTCAGATCTTGGTCAGTAAAGAGAATTAGTAGGTATTTCGATAATATACGAATGTTTGGTTTTGTTGTACTTAATTAATACCTTTTTTACTACTTACCGATTTTCTTCAAGTTTTTTTAGAAATATAAGCTTATGCTTAAAATCAACTGCAATGTGTCTTGTTCTACACACCAAGCGTACGTGTGAATACATTATTTGGTAGGTACTTACACTAAATCTAAATTTAATCTTCTTATATATAAAAATGAATTGCTGTTCGTTAGTCTCGCTAAAACTCGAAAACGACTGAACCGATTTGGCTTATTTTAATCTTGAAATATTCGTAGAAGTCCAGGGAAGGTTTAAACGGTGAGAAAATATCCTTATGTGACGCAGACGAAGTTGTGTGGACCAGCTAGTTAAAAATAAAAACCCTAATTATTGGGTTATACTCTTTCCCCACCCATGCGTGTCAGTATATTTTAGGGTCCGTGTACACAGGGCGATAGTTTGCGCCGGGCCGGTGGTCGGGTGGAATTACCGCAAGATTGCTGCCATTCTTCAGGGCCCGACCCTTAGGACCTGCCGATTCAATCCGAGACTTTCCCAGGGAAATTTAATTATTCAACGGAAATTCGAGAACGATACGTGTACTATGATACAGGACAATGTTGAAATTTGTTAATAATGCTAGAATTGGTGTAGATTTAAATTTTATAAGTTTCAGTTTGTAGGAATTGTAGAATTTTAAAAGCTTCATAGCTTACTATATCAATGATATTGTAAGCTATGAAGCTTTGATTGAAGCTTGACATTTTCATTACTTTAAATGTGTTTGTTAAATTTTAGACACGATTTAGGTATTTAGGATTTAGGTACCTATACATAGGTTTAAGAAAACTATTAAAGAACGTCTGTGCAAGAAAGCCTACTATAAGGTCAATGATTACTTGGACGATTGCACAAAGTGGGAATGAGTTGCTCGCCAAGGTCACTTCATTAACATTATCGATTTTTTTTGTTTTTTTTAATATTTAGTGTAAAATTGTAAAATACTTAAAAAATATATATGATCATAAAGAAAAAAGACATGCCCGCTGAGTTTCTTGCCAGTTCTTCTCAGGACGGTGGCTACAATCATTATTTTTTGTGTCCGAACTGGTGGTAGCTTGTAACTTTTGACGTCAACAAGAATGAGTACGTCATCAATGTTGAAAATAAAGTATTTCATTTTTTTTCATTTCATTACTTTGTATGTAATCAGAATCACTAACCGTACAGAAGCGTCTACAGATTCAAAAGACAGAAAAAAATTGGGATAAAACAAGAAAAACAATTTCCTTAAAAAAAAACTACTCGGGCAGTCCTATCATCATCAGCCTATAGACGTCCACTGCTGGACATAGGCCTCCCCCAAACTTCGCCACATCGACCGGTCCTGCGCCATCTGCATCCAGTGACCTCCCGCAATCTTGACCAGATCGTCGGTCCATCTTGCGGGGGGTCTACCAACATTGCGCCTACCGGTTCGTGGCCGCCACTCCAGAACTTTTCGGCCCCACCGGCCATCCGTTCTTCGCACAATGTGTCCTGCCCATTGCCACTTCAAAGATGCAATTCTTCGGGCTATGTCGGTTACTTTAGTCCTTCTGCGGATCTCCTCATTTCTGATTTGATCACGCAGAGAAACACCCAGCATAGCCCTCTCCATTGCTCTTTGAGTGACTCTGAGTCGTCTAATAAGACCCATCGTGAGCGGCCAAGTCTCTGATCCATAGGTCATCACTGGCAACACACACTGGTCGAAGACTTTTGTCTTGAGACACTGCGGTATTGTGGACGAGAAAACTTTCCGTAGCTTCCCGAACGCTGCCCAGCCGAGTTGGATTCGTCGCTTGATCTCTGCATCGAAGTTGGACTTACCTAATCGGACAGTTTGTCCCAGGTATACGTACTCATCGACAACTTCGAGCACAGAGTCTCCGATAGATATTGGAGAAGGTACGACATGGACATTCGACATAAGTTTCGTCTTGTCCATGTTCATTTTTAGACCTACTTCCAAGGAAACTCTGCTGAGATCATTGAGCATTGCAGAGAGCTCCTCCGCGGTTTCAGCCATGATCACTACATCGTCGGCGAATCGAAGGTGAGTTATGTACTCGCCATTTATATTGATGCCTAGCCCTTTCCAATCCAGAACCTTGAAGACATCCTCCAGTGCAGCGGAGAACAGTTTTGGTGATATGACATCACCCTGTCTCACGCCGCGCTCTAGAGGTATTGGTTTCGAGGTCTGGCCTTGGAGTTGGACTGACATAGTGGCGTTTTCGTACAGGAACTTCAACACTTCGATATACCGGTAGTCGACTTGGCACCGCTGAAGAGACTGCAATACAGCCCATGTTTCGACAGAATCAAAGGCTTTCTCGTAGTCCACAAACGCCAAGCAAAGAGGCAAGTTATACTCCTCGGTTTTCTGTATAACTTGTCGCAGCGTATGTATGTGGTCTACGGTACTATAGCCTTTTCGGAAACCGGCTTGTTCGGGAGGCTGGAAGTCGTCAAGCCTGCGTGAGAGACGATTCGTGATGATCCTCGAAAACAGCTTATAGACATGGCTCAGGAGCGTAATGGGTCGATAATTTTTCAGAAGGGTATTATCACCCTTCTTGAAGAACAATGCAACCAAACCCCTGGTCCATGCCCGTGGCGTTTTCCCTTCGAGTATGACGGTATCGAAAAGCTTCTGAAGAGCCTTGAGGATAGGTTTCCCTCCCGCTTTCAGAAGCTCAGCCGTGATACCGTCATCACCCGGCGCCTTGTTGTCTTTCAGCTGTTTGAGGGCCATCCTAATCTCGTACAAGCTGACGTCCGGAATATCTTCGGTATAGTGTCGGGTAAGTTTGGCTCTTGGGTCTTTTGCCAGGTTTGTCACGGGTTGCCGAGTACATGTGTACAACTGTCCATAGAACCTCTCGATCTCATCCAGAAGCTCAGGACCCGATGAAACAACTCTGCCATCAATGGTCCTCAGTTTTGCCAACCGCCGGTTGGCAGTCCTATCATTGTGCTCTAAATAAATAAAGCCATCTATTTTAAAATCTTGCAAAAATCAACTAAAAATCTCAAACTAAACACCAAAAAATAAAACTCAATTAATTAACGAAGATAAAACACGAATCCGACCTAAATTCTGTAGCAAAACTTATCCATAGCAAATCAGTACCATCCGTTGGCTGGGTCCTTCGCTTACAAGGACCCTCAAGGAAATTGGGTCATTTGTCCCTTCTCTGGCATTAACTCGCTCTTCACAGTCGGATTATGCGGATCGCTTTTTGTTTCAACTATTGTCAACTGTTTTGTCTATGAGAAACTGATTGTATTTGTGGTAATGAAGTTGTCTTTGTTGCTTTTGATAAGAGTGAGAGGGACAGAAAGTATAATTGGTGTGTTATAGAAGGATGGTATTGTTACTGGATAGACATTGAACACATTACAATTCAGTTGCCTTCTTTCTTCTCTGTTCCTCTAGTAATAGAAAATAATTGATAATTGTGATAATTGTGTGGATAGTGAAGTCTTTTCACTTCTCAAAAGCAAATTACACGTAAGGCGTACAGTTGTTTTTTATTTTTATAACGGATAACGGAATACTCATAATCAATTCAATATTTCCAATTAAATCAACAATACTATTTCAGTCGATCGCAAAATCAACCAATTCACACCGTCCTTCAATTTCACCTAGCATACCAAAGACACAGCCCAACTCAAATTTGTCAATAATTAAATTGAGTAAAACATGGCGCATTTGCGTCAAGATTAGATCGACGTCCGAACTAATAATCGGAGGGGGAACCACCCTAGGCGGGGGTAAGGGCGTGGGCAAGAACTCGCGGGGTTGAGAAACTTGGGGGTAAGACTAATATTAAACGGTGTAGGGGTGGTGCGCGAATATATCATAATAAGTCAATAATTTTGGCTGTGAGAAAAAAATCAAAGGTCACTTTCACATATTCTGCAGTGGTATAACTAAAATGCCGTTAGTGACATTTCTGTGATTACCTAATACTTTTTGATATTAAGGAATGCGCTAAAAATAATTATTTTTGTTATCGTTGATAAGTAGCGGTGCGGTAACCTTGAGAGGTGTCATTTCATTAACATAATCGATTTTTTTATTTTTTATATTTAATGTAAAATTGTATAATACTGATAAAATACTTAAAAAAATATATATGCTCATAAAAGAAAAAAGACATGCCCGCTGAGTTTCTTGCCAGTTCTTCTCGGTGGCTACATTTATTATTTTTTTGTATCCAAACTGGTGGTAGCTTTTAATTTTTGACGTCAACAAGAATGAGTATAAAGTATTTCATTTCATTTCAATAGATATCTACCACTTACCACTATGTGGGTCATATTCTGGTTTACCTATGAAGCAATAAAAATCACCTATACTATAAAGTAATATAGCTATACTATATATTATTATTATACAGTGCACCGTTTAGTAACGAAACTAGTAGAGCGGGAGTGAACCACATAACCTATTATATTCTCAGCTCGTTGTTGACATACTCCTAACTATTACTTCAAAACTTTCCCTTAGGATATTGACATACTGAAAACATGATTAATACTATTCGTTATTACCTTTAAGATAAAAATACTAAAGAGTAGTAAGGTTTCTTACAAACACTACACTTTACAAGAGTAATCCAAAAGTACCAAGATTTTGACGAAATTTAAACTGAATCACACAATCAACGAGTTGCTAAACATTTTATAGTTTTAATCTGAGGTAAATAACATCCGAACATCTACACAGATAAATATTATGCTGAAATTCTTAAATTTATTCATAACTTTAACCCGTGCACGAATATTTACTTATTTAATTGGTATCGAACATACCATCGCATTCAGAAAACCAGTATTCCGACTCGATCACTAAAACTTAAAAAAGTTCGCATTTCTAAAACCTACGGAAACAAAAATATCTTTATTACATACTTCACGCAACAGGCGTTCAACAACATGGTTACAATTTAGAATTACCTACTTATTTTCTTAAATTATTTTTGAAACGAAGTTCCTTATCGCGCGTTATCCTTATCGCACGAAATGGGGCTAGACGGAAATTCTTATGAAAAAGTTGTCACGACACTTTTTTTGTTTTAGATGATTATCGCTAGATGGCGCTGTGATTAAAATCTTTTCGAACAATTCCTTATTTTGTTTTATATGATTAATGCTAGATGGCGCTGTGATCAAAATATTTTATTTAAGTTATTTAAGTTTATTTAAGAAGAGAGAGAGAGACATACGTTTTAAACTAACTAACTATTATAACTTAAAAAATAAAATTTTATTACAATTCCCTCACTAATTAATCGAAAGGAACTTCGCTCCATCCGGGTGTCCCTTAACACCTCTCAAGTTTTTCTTTTTTGGAAATAAGACATTCTTTTAAACAAAGTTTAAGAGACAAAAATTAATATGACTCTTGAAGTAGTTCGACTTTAAATTAAAATATCTTTACCTAAAAATATTCCTAGTAGTAGATTGAAGAATAAAAACATTTATTCATAAAACAATCAATAATGACAACATAACCTGTCTTCATAAACCAAACCTGGACACTAACAACCAACGCAGGTATATCTAATTAAACCGTATCACGTCGGTGTTCGTTACAAAACTTCGAGAATTCAAAACATTTAGGGCAACACACTTCAATTTAAGTTGTAAAGAGGTATCTCATCAAGCAACCGAGAAGGACAAAGAGCGGCCCGAGTGCGAAATTTAAATCCTACCCGCAGCTGCGGAATAGAACCGACCTTAGGAACAAACAAATCGCTCCCCCTCTCCCCTGTGAAGCTCCCCCGCCCCTCGCTCGCCCGCGCTCTGCAAAACACGAATGGCCGCCTTATACGACCACATCTTACAGGCCCCGATTCCTACTTCCTTTCCATTACACAGCCAGCGCTGACTAAACATAATCGCCGAACTTCCTTACGACTCTACCCTTCCGCCGAACGATTCTTTAGTCACGTAGGCGAAAACCAACTTTAATCAATTCAAATAGAGCTCAAATTCAACCGTGAGTGTGGCAAATCGAGTACAAACTAGCAACGGTCCAATAACAACCTACTACATGTAGTTATTAAGTTGAAGTTTGGATGTCGTTGTTAAATTTCCAATTTTCCTCGAACGACCGCTGAAGCACCCGAGTTAAGAACAGCCCCACACAAGTTGCGCTGTTAGTTCGAATGTTTGAATAGTTTTCGTTGTAGAAACTTGTTCGCATGGTTGTTGCGGGTATATTTCTTACACAAAAGACGGCCCAGGGTGGTTCATGATAAATGAGACAGTATTAAAACAAGGGTCCGTGTATTTTACTATCTTAGTTGGAAGGTTTGAATAAATCTGCGTATCATAACTAACTTAGTAAGTTGGTAAATGGTTATTGTGACTTTGCTTCATATTTTATTAGATACATTTTAAAGCAGTAAAACTAGTTTATGCTAATATAAATTTTACTGAAAAGCAAATTAGAGATATTAGATAATGGTACAGAACCGCTCGCCTTAGTGGTATTGAATAACTGTTTCCAAGAAGACTGTTCATCGTTGTCGTTTCTGAAAAAGTGACAATTCACAAGAAAACGAATAAATATTTTTCTCAAAAATAAATGATTGAAACAACATTCATTAATCAATAGATTAACGAAATAACTCTAACGAAATAACCTCGATAACTCAAACCTTGGTTACCTCTATAACTTCGAAAAATAATATGTTCCCATCCCATCAGAGCCCTAACATACACCCGTGATAACTTAAAACCTCTATAACTTAAAATTTGTGTTTCCCTTGGACTTTAACTTATCGAGGTTTGACTGTACTACATACCAAAATATTTCAATAACTTAGTCGTTTCTGCAATAACAAATGAGAAATTGAAAACTAATAACCGTAAAATAATGTCGTAGGTATAGTAGAGTTACGACATAGGTACCCAATCCTCGAATTACTGTCTAAAATTCTCCATCCAACATAAAAGATTCCATCAATAAGCAGTTTCACAATATAATTGTTCAGCAGAATAAACAAATATATGTGTAGCGGTTTGGCAAGCCTTATCTACCAGAGAGGATAATATTCATAAAGCTTCGGTCGCCGGCAAGATTTTATTACAAGCGCCTAGAGCTACGAGAAACGCTATAAACTATGTAATATACGGGTTATAAACTACTAACAGGGACTATCAACTTTGGAGGGTAGTTTAAAATATTATTTATTTTGAGGTTAGGTTAGTCGAGTGAATTTTCTACGATTTAGTCTAAGAGGACCTTAGATAGACTACTAGTTAATTTCAACTGTTTCAAACATTAATTAGCCATGAATTCAAATGTATGTATGAAAGTTCTTTTGAATGAAATCAGTTCAAAGTATGATAAAGTTTATTTGAAACTGAACAAATAGCCAAATACTGAGTGTAAGAGAAAAGACAGGCCCAATAAAAAATGTTTGATGATTGTGTGAAGGACGATATTATGATGATGGTTTATGGTATGACAGATAATTTATAATAGAAAGGTATGGAGGGAGAAAACATATTGTATCATCATCTCATCTGAATGGGATAAGATAAGCGAAAGAAATGGTGATGTGAGCAATTCTTGTCCTAGGATTTGCCCGTCATTAATATCCATTATTTAGAGTACTTTTTAATACTACTATAGAGTTGGCATTAGAAAATACCAGCCACAAAATTTACTGGAGTATTCTAAACTGAAAAATGTTGGCAACTCCTGTCCTTATTTCGTAGGAAGGGGAAGATCCAAGCACGCTTTCTGCTCAACGATTAAGTCTAATTGCTGTTAAATTTATCGCCAGTAAGACTGCTATTAATGTACACAATCCTTTATTTATAGCTCTGTGACTCCATAAAGTATAATTGACGGCGAAATAAAACGTCTCTCAAATAATTAACAGCTTCCTTAACTAAGCCGTTATAATATGAAAAATAGTTGAGAAAAATTGTTAGATTAGATAAGATAATTGTGTAAAATTAAGATTGTGTAATTGGATCTCATATTAGGACTAAAGTTGTAATGTAAATGAACATCAGTTTGCAATATGTACGCTGACACTCCATTTATGAATTACCTAATTAATTAAAGTTTTCGGAAGGCTCGCAATGATCTGGTATTGTCGAAGTCCATGGTCAATAGACACTGTTTCACCTCAACTGCGACTTCGTTTACCTGTAATTAAAAGGAAGAAAAGAGAGTAAATGACACATAAAAAAACTTGAGAGTTGTCATGGGACACCCGAATAGAACGAAGTTCCTTTCGATTACAAGATATATTTTTTTTTCCTAACGTAACGCGCGATAAGAAACGTGTTTTAAAAGATTTTGATTACAGCGCCATCTAGCGATAATCATCTAAAACAAAAAAAATGTATCGTGACAACTTTTCGTAAGATTTTTTCCGTCTTCCGGAAAAATCTTTTTCCCCTTTTGATAACGCGCGATAAGGAACTTCGTTCCAATAATGAAGAATTTGTCGACCTATACTTTTATAAAACAATGAAAGATATTCTTATAAGTAGAGAAGGTATACAGGCAGTATTCATGGTCACAAAAACTTTAAAACTCGACGGTAAGTTAGAAAATATTGTTTGTTTTTTCTGAGTGAACCAGTTTGAACCCTTCACTGCCGCAAGTGGGTCACGTTGACCCGACGACCGCGGCAGTGACCTGCGACCGCGGGGTTACAAATTTGATGGTTGACGATCAAAAACTTATAGTAAAAAATATTCAATTATAAATTACAGAAATATCGTGGGATGAATAGCGAATTTTATGGAGTATTTTAAGTCCCTATTTTTTTTAACATGATAGTGGAAGACAGGTCTTCATTGTTCTGCACTGTTTATGTCCTTGGGAATAATTTAGAGAACTAATTACTACTCACTTATCTTTTAATTTTAAATAATCAAATTATTAACACCAATAATCCGGTGACAAAAGTAACTTTAACCCTTTGTTATAGTATGTTTTCTATCAGTTCATAGCAAACTGAATTAAACGGATCAAGTGCGTTTATTGGTTTATTAATTTGTGGAAGCTTGTAATCAGCAATGTTTTGTTTATACTTAATTATAAGACTTTCATTAGTAAAATTTATGTTATTAGTCTGTAAGCTTTCCTTAAAAATAAATAAATAATATATCGATTATTTCTGTTATGTTTAGGATAACAGAAATAATCAACTAAATCTACGTAAACAAAAATAGAAAATCATCAATTTTTTATTTGGCGTTTGCTGCTCTTACGTGATAAGTTGCACTTAAATTGCAATTTTCGAAATAACACACTATCAAGCATAGTCTCGATATAGAAAAAACATCTACTACGTATTATATCGTCACTGAAAAGATAAAAAGACTAAAACACTAAATGAGTTGGACACGTTTATAATTTTATTAAAAGCACAAGCAGAAATATAGAATAAGGTCAATAATTCGTTTTTCTTATGAGTGTAATTGTCCAATTTCTTACGGTTTTTGCTTCTTCTTAAGGTGAAAATCAGCGCTGCAGTTTTATGTAGCTGCAGCATTTAGCTGAGCTGGTCGCCCATTCAGCACTGATCTTGCACACACTTAATCCATCTGTTTTACTTTCATTTATTATTATTGTTTCCCTTGTTTTTTTTTCTTTTTATTTCGTTTAGCATATAGTTTTAATTTTTACTTTGTTTATTTTTAAATATAGCACTAGATTCTATATTCTTAATGTTCAGTGTGTAAGCTATTGAGTGCTAAATAAATGTATTTTCTTTCTTTCTTTGCTCTTTCTTCTTTAAGATATTTATTCAACTTGAGCTCATTCAATTATCTTTATTTATTTATTTATTTAATTTAGGAACATCTACAGTATAACATATTAAATAATCATTCATTAACAATTCACAACTTAATTTCCAATATGTATACCTATTAAAGATATTCACAGCATTCAATATAATTAAGTAATGTGCTCCAAAAGGCAAAAAAAAAAATCTCACAAATAAAATGGCATTAATTAAACTAAACATTACAAAAAAAGAAAACATTACCTTGAACAGACTGTTAACAAAGACATCCTGTTGCTACAAGATGTGTGCTACATTTGCATGATAAAGAAAGTGTACAAACAACTGTTGCATCTGAAAGCCTTGTGATTAGCTAATAGAAAACTAATTTTTAAATTGTTTAAATCATTTTAAAAGCAAATTTATTTGATATTAAAAACTGAAACTTGTAAACAGAGTTTTAAGTTCCACTTTTTTACAATTGATTTAAAGGTACACAAACGTACGTCCCATCGCTCTATCTATCGCTCTATTTATTACAAAAAAGCATCAAAATATATCACGTAGTTTTAAAAATTTAACCATATCTATATATGTGGACAGATAGCCGACAGTATATTTCTTTCATGCTCTGTATCAACATAATTTATAAATATGTAAAAAATCTTTAACCAACTTAAAAATAAAGTAAATGTACAACTTAGACAAGTAATATTATTCTTAACTACAAATTTTTATTCACCCCATTCTAAGACCTTCTTATAAATGTCCTATAAAGATCGGTGGTGACCTAAGGTCATTGAGACCCTGCATCCCATATTTTCCCTTGAGAAATCACGCAACAGAAGGGTTATCTTATAAAACACGATTTCTTTACAAACGTGAGATGAAATCGTTGGAAACACGTTTCTTTTACGTATTATAATAATTCTGGTTTTACTTTGGACGAGATTTTATAAAAAAGAATATTTTAGAGATGCTTAGTCTCACAGAAGTCTTTTTGTTATTTTAAGGAAACAAACCATTTCAAATACCAGTTTTGAGATCCTAGATATCCTGTAACAAGTGAACAGCTTCTTGGTACTTATCATATTATTGTATTGTCACGCGGTATACATAAGTGTCTGCAAAATTTTTGCTCAATCGGAAACAGAAAAGTTTGTCAAAATCATGTTGCAATTCTCTAAAGATAATATAATATACGTCATGGTTACATTCAGTACAAATAAAATAAAAGCTTTAAAAAACGCGATTATGTGATTATGTGATCACTCAATTACTAAAAATTAAAATAAAAGTTAAGCTTCAGTACGTGAATTACATACGAAGGCGAAAAACTAAATTTTTTTTTTTTGCATAGGCTTATTTAAAAAAACCAGTTGTCTGCACTCATAACTGATTTACGAGTATCTCTAAAGTATCCTACCTACAAGTTTTCTAAAGCAATCAAAAAGTTACCTATTTTATAATCAGTAAAATACAATTCAAATTAATAACATTTCAACCAAATCACTTCAAGTTATATAATAACAAACTAACAAAGCTCCAATTTGAAAATTAACTTAGTAATAGCCACCGTTATTCTAGACTTAATTAAAGGATCTCAGCATTATATATATATACTAGGATGATAACAGTATATAAAGTATAATTAAATTATACCCGAGTAAGGCCGATAAGACCGGGGTGAGCTTCGGGGGGGTTGAAGACAACGCTCTGAAGACGTGCTCTGAATTCTATAGAGATGATACAACTCGTAAAATAACGGTAAATGTCAAACGGGATAACAACACATAGACCATGAAATAAATGTATTAATAATCAGAAAGGAGAAGAACAAATAGAGAATTTGTCTTATTAATAGAACGATATCATTCAAAGTAATTTTCCTGTTTTTAATTAAGTTTTTCTTCGTATCTTTACAGGAAAACTTCTTCGGCAGGCAGTGTGACTGCATTGGTCAATAAACATGTACAAAAAGCACAAAGAAAATGTACTAAGTTGTGAGTATCTAACCCATAGTGCGTTTATATTTTTTTTGCTGCTGTCTTGTAATCTATTAAAGACAATAAAAGTCATTTATTAAATTTAAATCCTATAGCCTGAAGTTTGTTAGGTCAACAATCGGATTTTTATAATAACTCCATATACTAATGTTATAAAGCTGCAGAGTTTGTTTTTTGCGCTAATCTCATGAACTACAGATCTGATTTAAAAAAAAAATTTCACTGTTGGAATGTCCATTTATCGAGGAAGGCTATAAGCTATGTTGTATCCCTCTGTGACGCAGACGAAGTTGCCCGGGTCACCTAGTAATTTCATATTTAAAAAAAAGACTTGGTATCGTAATACACTAGTGCCTGAAGTAAAGTGACTTTTAAATTAATTTAAAAAATTATTTTAGGTTTTTGCTGCGGCCATAAGTCCTGAGATGGATACACTTACCAACTTGGAATAAGACCCTTTCGAACTCAGAAGTCTGCTAGAGAAGAACAATCAGAAGAAGATTTGTAAGCTACTATCATCTACACATATCTTTCGCAGTTATTACTATTAAAAAGAAAATCAGAAAATGAAGAATATATTTATAAGGTATTATCATCTCTATACACATCATTCGTGGTTCGTTGGAGCAGAGTCCGGGCGACTTTCGTGAGGGTGAAAGCAGTTTGAAAGTCGGGTCGGTATTGATCGAGTGTCTTGCCTCCCCTCACCCCGCCCCGTGCCCCGAGAAGCGCCCAATTCTGAGGATGCCCGCGTCTTTCATAATCATACAATACTCGTAATGCTATAGTTTTAATGTAGAGAATAATTTTAGAAGGACTATTGAGACTTAAGAATTTGTCGAGGTTTTTCAGTTTAAATTTTTCTCGAA
The DNA here is from genome assembly GCA_030269945.2 of Trilocha varians. Classification (NCBI taxonomy): domain Eukaryota; kingdom Metazoa; phylum Arthropoda; class Insecta; order Lepidoptera; family Bombycidae; genus Trilocha; species Trilocha varians. The sequence continues at coordinate 7,456,703 of AP028273.1, read as the reverse complement.
ATTACGTCGATGTTTTATTACATTTCTTAATACTTACCTAATTTTATGTGATTTAAACAGAATTCTGTTGTAGAATTTGGATTGTTAACTGCAAAATGAAGATTTTCAATTAAAAAACTTAAATTATGAAAAAAAATCGTGTTATAAGTTAAAGTGCCCAATTCTGAGGATTCCCGACGTCTTTCATAAATCACACAATACTCGTAATGATATAGTTTTAGATATATTTAATCAAGCCATGTAATTTTTGAAGGACTATTTAATTTGCCAAGGTTTATCAGTCTCGCTTTTTTATTTAAAAAAATATGAATATCTGGGTTAAATTTGTGAATAACATTTGTGATAGAATTTGGATTGTTTCTTTAAATTGAACGTCCCATGATTAAAAAACTTGAACTTTTACAGTTAAAAGAGCCAAATTGTGAGGATGCCTGCGTGTTTTACAATCATACGATAGTTGTAATGTTTTAAACGTATGAAATAACTTTACATTTCATTTGGTACGAGTAGTTTTTTGAAATAACTGTACAAGTTTTATTTTTTGATTTGGTATTTTGTTGAAGATTTTTTGTTGCCATTTTTCTCCAAATTTTGTAGATTATCTTCTGTGTTACTTTTTTAAATGGAATTTTATAATAGGTTAGATTATTTAATACAATTTAATAACTACCAATAATATCATTTTTAAACGTTTAGTCCTGTAGTTTCGCGATGACAGACAGTAACTAAAACACGTTTCGAAATTATATCGTTTTATATTTCTTATTTTATAAAAGTTAATTTGAAAAACTATACCTACGAACAGAAGTCATCAATATTATTTTCAAGCTATTTCGCTACATTATTAAACTCACTAAAAATTATGACCCATTTTCTTAACGAAGGACGACACAAGCACAGAATACAGCCAGAAGTTAAACTATGAACAAATCGAAATTGTACACGTAAACAGCTCTCATGGATTTCAAATATCAGCTTCTACTTTGAACAATGTGACTTTGAATAAGTATGTACCTACTTCATATTTCAAAACACTCCAAAAACAAGTGAAATTACGTAGTAATAAAAGCGTGCCAGTTTCAGTTTCAATCTAAAGCAGAAATAGGAAATAAAATCTTAAACATTTTTCACGAAACACCAAGACGTGTCCTATAAGTAAATCTCCCGACCAAGTCTAAATTCGAAATTCAAATTACAAACCAAACATAATGGAGTGTATCCATAATCTACTAGTTTTTCTAATACAATAGAATTGTGGTCTTGTTCTTCTAGACCAGTACATTGATATGAACCACCTTCATTTTGCATGATTTATGATGTAACATAACTATGACTTCTATATCGCTAGTGTTCTGTGTCTCAAGGGTGGCAAGTACGTCATATAAAATTAATGTTTATACATTACTATCACCGAACCCTATTAGGAGCCGCGACACCTGAGAGGCAACCCTGCAGATGAGAACATTATTAACGTGCCTATTCTGATTTTAATATCGTCTAGTTTCTGAGGATATTTGCGTAGACTAAATGTAGGGTAAGTTTACTTTTAGAAAATCTTCTTAAATGAAACTTTGGCTGAGTAGTCGCTGTAGACAATTTAATAATGAATACTAGATAAAAGTATAAAAATTGAACATAAATTTCATCTAACTCTACAGTAGGTTCCTATGGAGTTTTCTACACGGCCCGTGGGATTACCTATTTTAACAGATAATATTAATTACATACATGATACATTAAAAATTAGTATACTTAATATTGTCACGTGGACACTCTGTGGGTTATATTTATTTATTTAAATTTTGAATCAGCTACAAAATTTGAGAGTCCGTTGAGAAATCTGTGTAATACATTCTAACCTTACCTTTACAGCATTAGCCAATATAATGCTGACCAAATCCTGTAAAAGAATTTTCCAGAATAGTGACACACAACCGAGATACTTGAGTCTGTTCTCGCCTTACCCTCTCGACATGATTAATGTGATGTGATGATCACCACTCGAGCCATCTCTGTGTAAACACTACAAAGATTCCTTATTGATTATTCAATCTGTCTTTGTCAACGAGATCATTGATTATTCCTATATGAAAATTATGTGTAGTGTGTATTAATGGGGCTATTGGCAAACTACGGCTACACATCTCAAGTATTGGGGACTTAATTATTCGGAGTCTAAGACTATTTCAAATATTTTGATGGACTCGACTATTTTTAGCCTAAGTTTATTTCAAGGAAAGCAAATTGGTGGATTAGGCTATGTGCAGCCTAAAGCTATTTCAAATAATGCAGATTTGTACAGTTGACTATTAGCAGACTAATCTGTCTTTGTCAACGAGATCAATGATTATGCCTATCATCCTGAAAATTATGTGTAGTGTGTAATGGTGCAGTTGGCTATTGGCAGACTAAAGCTGTTTCAAGTATTGGCTATTTGGAGCTATTGAATTTTTAGGGCTCTTCATCTACAATCTCAAAATTCGTTCTTTTAGTACCTACCTGACGATTTAGCATTTCCCAACAGTTTTCAACGATCATTCCTATGGAATAAGACAAGGCTTCGTAAAATTAACAATACTTTATGATACTTGTTCCGTTAGTTGACATTTACATATTGTAGTGAAGCAATGCTAAATCAGTTTTGAAATCTTCTCTAATAAGTACTAACAAGCACGTTTAGTACTTCACCTTTCGTAAATGTTAAATCACTTCCGCAAGCACGATTTTAAGGTATAACCTAGAAAAAAAAACTAAATAAATCGATAAAAAATCACAAAAATTCCTAATTCATACTATCATTTTAACTTTTTACGTACCTACTAGAATCAAACAACTAATATTAACATTTAAAAGCATAGGTCAGGAGTTTCTTCATTAGCTTCGGAATACTTTGTTTCTATTTCATTTTGTTTTCCTTTAATTTACCCTTAACCTTCATCGTGTAACCCTCTACCCCGTAACAGAAGTATTTCAAATGTTTTCTTTTTTGGAGCCAAAAAGTTGAAGGTCGGTGAAGTTATAATTATATGCTACTTCTTGGAAAAGGTACTGAACTGAAAAGATATCGAAATATTTAAATTTGTTGTTTTTTTATTAAGTTTCAATGGTATTGCTCATATTTGCCTTGATAATTAAGTACTTATCATGTCCTCTCAGTTACTAGTTTTACTGTTTAATTCTCAATCTCATAACTATCGTAGCGTTTATGCAATTTTTGGCGAGGAAACCTAAAATATAATAAAGGACCAATCTTAATGTGCAACTGTATACTCAACTAATTAAATTTACAAATATTTTCATGTTAAAAATATCTAAGCTAAAATTTTTAGTCTCTCTTATCAATTAGTTTATCTATTGAGCTACATTTCTTTCAGTTTTACAAACAAAACAGTTCCTTACATATACACCGAGTAGAACGATCATCACGTCCAGAGAGCTGACCGTAATTAATGAACGAAGTGGGCATTAAGAACCGCGGCACGGATCGATAACCATGCTAAGGTCCTTTCCTTCCACACTCCCCCAAAGAATATGCAGTTTCTTGAATAGATAGGACACTGGGGACTATAATTCGTATTTTTTCCCGACAATTATTCAAATTTTTTCACAGTAAAAATTATCCTTGAACTTGACTTGACAGAGCGCTATGACTTGTCCTTCTTCAAACGAGGCTCCGACCCCTCAATGTCCCCTGACATTGCAGAGGTTCATGAGCGACGGTAACCACTTGCGATCGGGTGGCCCGTTGGCTCGTCTGCCTACAGGGCAATTAAAAAAAAAAAAAACTTATAGTACGAATAGATACCTATTTTAAAAAAGTATTGACTAAATAATTGGTCCAGGTGTTTTAGAGTTACGCGCTTCGCAACACATTTGCGATTCGTTTTATATTATTAAAGATTAGACATTACAGTTTTATCACAACTCTGTCAAGACTCAGCATATTACTGGATTTTTGCTCAAAATTTACCAGTTAGCAGTTAATTGAGGCAGGTAGGCAATTGAGTAATTTTTTGTCAGAAGAGAAATAGTTTTCGATTGAAAAAATCTATTTGTAATAAAATAGGTACCTTTTATTTAAGGAATAAAAACAATTGAAAACGAATAAACATTAATACTTTGCCTATGACTTCTCATGCACTCAATCTATGTAAAATCTTTGTATAAAACCCTCATATCTCGAAAATATGCAGCTTTAAGAAACGTTTCAAAAACCAAAAACAATACTAAAATTCAACAAATTCTAATTCACAGAACATACTAATACGTAACGTATCTGTCTATTTCCATAATCTGTATTCGGTTTCGAGCTGCGGTTCCTTCTTACGTTCCTTAGGTAGCTGGACCCAACACCCGCCCACTTTTCGACCAACATACATAGACCTCTCAAACTACATCGCTCATCACGACTATGGACAAAATCCCTACTCATTAAGATGGGGGCAAGGCTCCAGATACATTGGGCAGTTGTGTCTTCTTCCATTGCTTGGGGTGGGTCGGGGGAGGCCTGCCGGTGTGTGTTTTCCAACTTTAAGACTGTTAGCGGCCCCGCAATCAGAAACCGGGCGCTTTTCATTAGTCGAGATGGTTATCGTGTACATTTCTTGTTTGAATGCCCCAACGTTTGTTTGGACCGCTGATGTTGGACAAACTATTTGGTTTATTTGCGCAAATTACTTGTCAAAGCTGGATTGCTGTGGAGAAAATAACTGAATTCTTTGGGTTTTTGTGTTTAATCTTAAATTTTTCGTTGATATTTTAATAAAAAACCTATAGTTTTTTACTTTTTGTGAATCTTTGAAAATAATTAAAATAATATTTAAGACTGACGTGGTTTTTCTGGCAGGGTTTTTTAAGTGAATAGCTATTAGGCACTGGATCAATAAACAAACCTAAAATTAGTGAAACCTTTTTAATAGTTAGTTATTTGTTACAGCTAAAGTCAGTACGATACTCGTACTTCTCTATTTTTGCAAAGAATTGAGACTACACGACAAAGCAACAAACAGACTTCCAAAAATACCAAATTAACAATTCTTGTATTACTTTTAGTTCTAATAGATTTGAGAACAATAGTTTTAAATAAAAATTTCAAAAAGTTATAGACCATAAACGCCTAAAAAACATAATCAACCTCTTCTTTCGAAGCCACTTAAATATGAAAATTAGTCTCCGAACACATTCGCTCGATGCCCATTTGCAGTCCCGCCTAAAGAATAAAACAGAGGTGACATTTAAAATATTTAATATGATTCCGTTCTCAAGTCACGTATGTTAATTCAGCGTTTATATGTCGCTGGTTTAAAGAAGTGCTTGCTTTGAGGGTTGCATACTAATGTACATGATGTACTGTATGTAATAGGGATGTAAGAAATTATAAAATTTGCAAAAAAAAATTACGAAGGATTGAGAATGTTCTTCTATTTGAGTTGAGTAAAATATACGACTGTTATTTGAAGAAGAAATATGTGATTGTTAATTGCGAAGATAGTAGTAAAATTAGACTCAACACGTATACTAGAGTTGTAACGTATTCTGTTGAATGATTTGATAAATTAAGTAAAATAAATGTAGAAGAAATCTGATGAAGTCAAAATAAAAGCTTAGTACTAGTTGATCACTTACATTATTACTATCGGGTTCTTACCACGATTTCAGCACTGTTTCAAGCGCCATGATCACGCAATATCGGGATCGCTCAATTAAAAATAATCGTGGTAAGAACCCGTTTAGTAATAGTGTAGTGATGTAGATAACCGCGAGTGTTTAAAGACCAAGAGGTAAACCACGGAGAGGGAAGAAAGTTGTCCTGTACATAGTACGTAATTAATATAAAATTATTTACCAAAACACACTTACAAAAACCGTAATTTCCATTATTAAAATAATTCAATAAAACCCTGTTCACTAAATACAAAATTGTATCAAGAAATCCACAATGTACCATACAAATTATACTACATACTATATAATACCAAAGAATATCCATAGTTATACAAATATAATGAAAGAATTTCAAAGAAAGGAAGCAGTTTTCCGGAAATGTAAAAAACTTGTATCTGTAGTTAAGTAGCGGGAACGTCGTCTGCTCAGCTCGTCCCTGAAAAATAATTTCTATCCTGGTTTAGGGCTGAACGGACATAAGTTTTTAATGTTTTTTTTTTTAAATATCGTAAGTTTTGGTTCTTGTAAAATGTTAATTGACTACGTTACATAAAATTAAATCTTTTAATATATTTCTTTAAGCAGGTATCTGTACTAATTCATTGAGATCATTTAAAAAAATTCTAGAAAGCTTAAAATAATTCGGTACCTAGTACCTGCAGTAACTAAATTCAAATAATATGCAAACGTCTACAATTTTTCAACTCATTAATTTACAGAACAAAAATAACTTTACTACGTTCTAAAAAACATTGTCTAAGGGCATTTGTTGCCATATTCTGTGATTTTAATACAAACATCAAAAAAATCTATTATTCTCAAGGGTTTATATTCAGTTATCTATTTTCTTGAACGGTAGTTACATTCTTTCCTTTGTTTTTGACAGGTGCTTATTAGCTTTAGCTTTATCAATAAAAGGGGAAACTTTTGTTAAAAAAATTAATACTACCAAGTGGCAACCCTGAAGGTTTTTTACCGTACAAGGTAGGTACTTTTATTTCTCGTATGTTCAAATGCCGGAAAAAGATTTGCATAAAATTGTCTTCTTATAGGGTCCCGGTGCTAATGCTATGCCACGATAATGTGTCTGGAACCGTTCTTTATTTTTTAACTGTTAAATTAAAAACAGACCGTCTTTTCTATATTTTGATATAATTACGAATTTAAACATAATCGGGATTAAAGTTAAATACTTCATTGGGTCAATTTAATATTTTGTATTTAATGAGTGGGTTTTTCACTTATAATCAGCCTCAATCATGTGACCTTGTTGGCTTGTCTGCCTACATAGTAAAATTAAAAAGTAATTGATAAAGAGCAATATGAATATAAAGCATCTAGTATTAATCACTAGGTATCTAATTAGATTTTTACCAAAATAGGTGTTGCATTGAGCAAAATTGTAAATTGGGTACAATAAAAATTTATCTGAATTGTATTTACTTTTGACAAACCAATTTTAACCTAAGGTATATATTATTAATAGGTTGATTTAAGTGGTAAAAACTAACAAGGAAATGATTTTACCATTGCAAATATAAATTTATCAGAAAACCCACGATTACGTACAAACAATAGGCGTCAAACCATACAAATTAGAGATCAATCGACAAAGCTTCACCCCGTACTGTTAATAAAGAAATTCCTATTTGTCGAGACCCAGCAATAGAAATCGGCAAGTGTCCCGCGCAAAACCGTAAGCGGAGGACCCAACTGAATACAAAACAAGGCCCACCCCATCTCATCCCACCCTATCTCATCCTACCCCACCCCATCTTTATGCCCTTCCTTAATGTGTAACAAAGACTCTCAAAGTCTATGTGTGTGTCGCTTCGTCTGTGTGAGTTTAGTTTCGGGGTAGTTTCAAATATTTCATATTAAATTTCGGGCCTCTATCAATATAATGTTTTTGGGTTATCTTTTGTTGTAGTTACGGTTGGATATAGGCCTAGCTATGATGCTGACCTTACTAGTTTGGCCTACGTTTTATATTGTATTGATTTTGTAATAATAAATTTGGTGTTTGAATTAAGAAGAGGTTGGACGAAGGTTACGTGTGCTTGTTGAGTCTTGTATGAAATATTATTTATTTGAAAATACAAAAATAAAAGAAAACAAATCAAATGTAGACACATAGATTTTGAAATTCTGCAATTTAGAATTTCGCTTCTGTTTTAAAAAAAAAACTGGCGACACAAATTAATAATCGATAATGACGTAAACTTAACTAGTATTAAATCAACAATAGTCATTTTTAAAACATTACTCACATTAACAAAAGAAATAAAAACAAAATTCACAAAAACAAGCAAAACTAAAAAACATTTCAAAAGTATTCCAAAAACAATTTAAAACAAACAACACTGGCTGCAAAAAGTTTCCACTAAAGTTCCAATTAGCTAAAACCTTTTCGATAAAAACGTAACAATTTATTCAGACACTCAATAAAGGTAAGAAAAAGCCCGCAGCGGTTTACCTTGTGGGGAAAAAATGTTAGAAACTGGTGTTCCGCCCACCACCCTGTTCCACGGCAAATTTAAATATAGAACTCCATTAACAAATAAGTTTTTAATGTCTACGATTATATACCAGACATTCTAGGTTTTCAAAGACGAAGAAGTTTTATAGTCAAATAGAAAAACTATATTATGTTTTGGAAAGTTGACTTTTGTTTAAATCTTTAAGAAATTCATGATTTAAAATTTACTTTTTCTTTTATTTGTAAACTAGATTGTAGATTCAAAAATGATAATATCTGTGTGGTTCCAAATTTGAAAACAATAGATCACGAAGATTTACTGCAATTTCTAAAAATATAGTAATCCTAGTAACGGAATTAGTAACGTTTAGTTAATGGTATAACTTTTCAAAAATAATATTCTAGGAGGGATCTCAAATAAAAAACAAATTGAGATATTTTTATATGAATTAGGTCGTAAATAATGTCATATTATTATCATAAAATCTAGATTAAATACACAATACTGGAATGTACTGATCCGTCAACACCTTGTCCTGAAATGTCCTTTGGGAAGACCTCTACAAACACTATACCTACTATACACATTATAGACTTTGAAATGGATAAAATAATTCATATTCTCACTTATAAGTCGACATTTAAATTAGGTCATGAAAAAATATATTTTCAGAATATTGCATCAAAATAAAAATCACGTGATAATACAATTTTACCTGTAACTCTCGGTAAAAACATTTTTGTAGATTAAATAAAAAGTCTTCAACGATTAAAAGTCTTATCCCTAAATTGTTACTTAATCAATATATAAATCATAATTAATATTTTCTTTTGATAGATTTTAATCAAATAATTTTAATCATTTAAAAGCTAAAAGTCAAACATTAAACACCCATCTACTGTTTTCTTTTTGATGATAAAACATCATAAAAATAGAAAGCTGCTTGTAAAGTTTAAAGTTACTAGATTCATCTGTAATTTTACCCTAGAGTTTTGACCCAATTGTACATTTTTACTCATGTTACAGGAATAAACATTTTTGTAGATTAAAAAAAAATCTTGTCCCTAAATTGTTACTTAATCAATATATAAATCATAATTAATATTTTCTTTTGATAGAATTCAATTAAATAATTTTAATCTTTTAAAAGCTAAAAGAACATTAAACACCCATCTACTGTTTTCTTTTTGATAAGACATCATAAAAATAGAAAGCTGCTAGTAAATTTTAAAGTTACTAGACTCATCTGTAATTTTACTCTAGAGTTTTTACCCAATTGTACATTTTTACTCATGTTACAGGATATGTTTGTGTGCGAAATGTAGAGGGCGAATGCCTTGATTTATTTGTTTCTCTTCCGACGGTCGACGTCATTATGCTAATGATACGAGTATTAAAGGGACTGTTCACGTTAAATACCAATGATACAATGTCATTTGTAATGGAAATTTCTGGAATATAATGGTTGGAAAGTTATGTATGTATGGTATATACCTCCAATTGGTGTTTATCTTATTTTATTTTTATTTATTTATTTAAGAGTTTTCTACAAAGAATACACTAGATTCACACATTGATTATATAAGCAATAATAAAAAGGATTACTTACAGAAAACTACTGCACCGTTTAACGGTTTTCCATAATTTTTGGTTAGAACATTTGTCTAGAAGTTTCATTACAAAAGATGTGTTTATTCTTGTTAAAGTTCTCTCTTCCTCATTTTCCTTACCTTGGCTTACCTTAGAAGTCATGGTGTCTGATTGATAGAAGCTTACCTTCAGTGAAGGAAATCGTAGGAACCGACCGAACTGTATCTTTAAATCTTAATTTGTAAAAAGGTTTATGTGCTATTATTTATTAAATTTTATGTGAAGTCCCAAGTAGTAGTCAGTAACATGTTTTTACAGTACCTGATCCTTCTATATATATATATTTTTTTTTTTTAATTTTTGTCCAAACTATAGAATTGATCCGATGTTATAGAAACATCAGTCAACTTTAACAAAAAAGCGATTACTATATTAATTCAAATCAAAATTCCAATTATTTATTCGTTACCTAACTAACCAACATAATATAATATACCTACTAGAGAAAGTTACCTCATATTTCAAGGTGAGTATACAGGGTGGAATTTTGACACACGCTATCTAAGGAAAGCACTCTAAATAATGATTTTAGAATTTAACATCACCCGGGAATTGAACTTGCTGAAATTCCAAAATATCAATATAAAGTAACCTATTAAAACCAAACCAAGCAAAAATGAAACAAAAGAAAAACCTTAACATCTACAATTAAATATTTACTATTTAAACGTATTTAAAGAAAAATCCTCTATAAGCAGATGTCTTACCATCAAGTTGGCCGTAACGTAAGATCATTTATCAGTGTTGCAATAAAAATACCTGAAGGAGGCAAATAAATAAATAAATGACGCAATATGGCAACCCGGACTACTTCAAATACAAGAACTAAATGTAATACAATTCACCTATATTGACAATAAAATATATTTGACTTGAGGCATTTCAAAATCACACCCTGTATAGTCAAACTTTACGGTGAAACACGTTAGCCTACTGAACATTAAGTTTAATAAGGGCCTGTAACTGAGTTAGAGCTTTCGCCGGCACCCTCGAGATAGCCTAAATCTGCCTCTTTACATAATTTTAAGCGAAAATCGGTTTTATCTTAGCCGCAGCAAAATATTTTAATAGTTTGTAGTACATTATCTAGTTATGATACATTTGGGTTTGGTTAAATGAGACTGGTTTTTGTTAGGTTAGGTTAAAGTCTTTGGGAGAGATTATAGTTGTACTTTGATCGACTTTTCATGTATTAAGATTATATCATAGAAGTCGCACTTATCAGTTTATTCTTTTTTTTCATGGACCTCATCCCCAAGGAACCGGGACGATTCGCCAATGTCAAGTGAGACGAATACACGGTCTTAAGACACTCAACAAAATAATGTTCGGTTAAATTACATATCAGTTTCTTTTTCTTTATAAAATATACCAAAATTATATATTTCACCACTTACGATCAGGTAGCTCGTTGGCTCGTCTGCTTACATGGCAAAAAAATGTACCTAAATAAATCAAAATAAGCAACAGTTAAAATGAAATTAAGAAAAAAACCAGTAGCTATGTGAAGACAAACTGTCTACATTTAAAATCACCTAGCGCCATCTAGCGATGAGTAGCATAGGCTGTTTTAGTACTGCTACTTGACAATAGAGGTCACTTCTACCGAGTTGCTTGTTTAACGCCATCTAGCGACGAGTAGTTAAGATTATTTCTTTGTTTTTGAAATGAATTAGAAAAATACATTGACTTACCCTTTAAAATTTCATAATTTATTATAGTTGCACTGTTTCATTGTTAAATTGTGATTTATCGGTAACATCAAAATTAAGATCCCAGTTTAAAGATATTTCATTTGAATTTGCTTTCACTCTTTTATAAGTAATTATAAATTAAACAATTAATTCCAATATTATAGATATTTGAATATAAAATAAAATCTACAATATAAAAGCTAAAAAAATGCATTGGCATAAGGTATCGTCAAAAACAATCTCGTAAGCCTTACTTTTATGAAACAACACAAAAAAAACATGAAAAACATCCACTATTAAAACAAAATAACACTTTAAGCACGTAAATATTAAAAAATCCAGTTCTCCGGTCAACAATATAATATTAGAATGACAAACAGACGGACGCAGCTGCCGGACCGGTCTTATACGCGAGATCGAATTTCTATACTATATCAATAATTATTTTAGGGTAGATTTGGTTTAGACTTATTTTGTGGAATTTAAATAATTTATGTTTAAAGTTTTTACGATTCTTTCTCATAGTTGCACCTACTAGGCATTTGAGGGGAAGCATAAGTCATACGTTTTGAGATAAAAACTTATTTTCTAAGTATAATCGTAAGTAGGTACTTATTTAGTACTCATCTTCTTATATATAAAAATGAATTGCTGTTCATTAGTCTCGCTAAAACTCGAGAACGACTGAACCGATTTGGCTTATTTTAATTTTGAAAAATTCGTAGAAGTCCAGGGAAGGTTTAAACGGTGAGAAAATTTCCTTATGTGACGCAGACGAAGTTGTGTGGGCCAGCTAGTTTGTAATAAATATTTCAACATAAATTAATTGTCGTCAAAAGTAATTGTAGGTTCACTATTTGATTAATTCATTCAAATTGTTTTCCTTTTGTTGCTGTCTGTCTAAAAGTAAATTGTATTAATAGATACACAAGTGATCGTGCAACGTTGTTTGTGAAATTATTACAAAAGAAACATCCCAGTATTTTCTGATATTTGTTCAACGAGATTTAAAGAGAATCCTTAAAGGTTACACTACCCCCAACGACCTGACTTAGGTCGTTGGGGGTAGTGTAACCTTTGCAATGTTACGTGAACTCAATCACCAAGGTGGCCCGTTGGCTCATCTAAAAAAATAAATCTTAAATGCCCTGTACCTAAATGCCTAAAACATTCAAAAGAACAGGAAAACGCGTGTCACCGAAAAAAAAAATATACCCAACATAACAATGAACAACTTCGAAAAAATATAAAAATCTCAATAAAACTTTTAAATCGTTTAACAAGTAAACATGTGTTGAAATAGTTGGAATCGTTTAGCGGGTTAGAAGCACAAACATCGGGCCACCGTGACACCCCAGTAAGAACAAAATAACTTCTGGTACTGACGACACGAAAACTGTTTAATAAAAAACCTGTTTATTTATGTTTTTGTTTAAAGTATACCATCTTGATTTAGAATAATGTCTAATAAGAGATTTTCATCGTAAACCAGGCAAGTCTCAGCATAATGCCTACCTTCGAGATGGGTTTCAACCTTTTAAAGTATTATAAAGATACTAAATAAAAATTATTGTAATAAGATATAAATAATGTTTTTATTTTAAGCTACATAAAACTGAATGATATTAAGTATTCGGATTTCGGAACACATAACCACTCAACTGGGAACGTCACTTTTCGCTAGATGGCGAAACTGGGGACTTCGTTCGGAATCACTACCGTGTTTGAGCCTCTTTTTAAAAACATTTTTTCTAATAAATTTTAATTTAGATTTTTAATTAAACCTTATATTTTTGTAAATCGTTATTATTAAATGACGCTGTATTGCATTTTTAGCGAAAATATAGTTTCTCCGTAAAATATGAGACTATTAAAAAATGTAAACAAAACAAGTTTTTTAACTGTGCTCAATTTTGCCTCCTACCACAGACTTGGCAAAAGTAAACAAATCAATTTGGTTGCCGATCCCAGTTGAGTGGATAATGTTATGATAATTGCGACACAGTAGTAAATATGCAGGTACTACATTCTACATGAATCCACATACGCTTATAGTTTTAGATATTATTATAGTTTAGAGTTAGAATAGAAATTAGTATGAATAATTAAAGCTAAGTTTTAGTTAAGATTTTCTCTTTTTAATTTAATACCACCACGTTTAATTAAAAGTGTATGTTAATTTTGTTTTGTTTTATTTAATTATTCTGCTGTTTTTTTTTTAGTCTTTAGTCTTTTATAATTTTGTCTTTTTAAATTTCAACTGTATTCCAAATATAAATTTTAAGTTGTGTTGTTTAAAAAAAATAATAATAATAATGTCGTGTATACCTGTAATAGGCAGTCATATAAGATATGTTATCATGTAACTTACACATATGTATAAACCTTTTATGTCTGCTGTTGAAGTACCTAAATAAATAAATAAAATAAATAATAAGTCTCTGTCCGCAGTAATATAGAGTGCATTAGAACTGTTTACTCAATATTATAACATGTCATGTTTATAAAGGGATATTATAGAAACCTCGTTAATAGAAATAAAATAAAAAGTAAAATTTTAAAAAACTTCACTTAAGTTTTCAACATTATTTAGAAAGTATGATGGCAAGTAAATAAACCAACTCAAAATTCAAACTTATTGAGCTTATTCAAAACATTTTAAAACAAATTAAAAAACAATTATTTTGTTTCCTTTTGGAAGAATACAGTTAAAGATTACGCTTAGTTCGACGGAAAAACAGGGTCTTATGTTACGCATGATATAGGTACTTACTTACATTCATTTAGCAAAATAAGTCTATAAGAGTCAATATGTACCTGAATCTTGTAGTTTAGTTATTTAATAATGTTTTGATCAATAAAAATTATGATAAATGCAAATGTGTTTTTATTTATGTTAAAATTCCATTCCACTATATAGAAAAGAAGTCACTAACTTTTTAAACCGCTTCGCACTCACAGGGTAGCAAAGAATTTATTAACTTTTTAAAAAGCTTGTAACTTACAGAATTTATATATTTTAACACTTATATTTGTATGTATATTTGACATCAAATAAGGTGTTTTTTCAGCGGCAATATCAAGAACAGAAATTCTAAATAAAGCTTAATAAAAAAAAAGTTGGTTGCCTGTAAAGTCGGTATACGGGCGAAAGTTTTACATGACAACGACTCGGGCATGGTTAGCCCGCCTAAGAGCGAGAGAGACAGACATAAAAAGTGAAAGGCACGCGTGCCTCTCACTCGCTCTCATTATGAGCGCATAACGTGAGCGGAGCGTAACGCAGTTTCTTGAAGTTTCACCCGGTAAACCAATTTATAAGACGTTGTCACATCAAAATAAACAGAAAAGATCGAAGAATATTCATTCTAAATAATATCTAATATTAAAGTCAACACTTTACTTCGCGCCGGTACCTGTTGAGCGCGCATCTTTTTATTTCTCATACATCGCTCGCGTACTAAAAATCGAATAAATCAAAAATAACCGATCACAACACAAAAGCTCATTCAACGTTTAAAAACCCGTTTTTCTATTATTTTCCGCAGCATCCGCGGACATCTGAACCAGATCTTTTGTTGGTTTATTGAAAAGACGAAATCTAAACCGGTTCGCGGTTCGTAACCGTTCGGTCAACGGGCTGTTTTAGTTTAGTCTGGTTTTAATCCTGGTTGTGTACACTGGTTAAAAATATAATTTGAGCTATAATGTTTTCAAGTGCTTGTAGTATTTGTACCATCATGGTAAGAAGCATTGCTGTTTAAAACTTGGTGAGTATAAAAAATATACCTAGGGAATTGAAATTTTTGTCAATATTTCTGTCATTAAAATGGAGTCTTAAGAAAGTTCTATTATCGTAGGTAGGTACTAGCTTCGTAGTGCCCTAGCTTTGCGAAGCAAAAGGTAAACTCTTAGCCTGATTGTGTGACCAAAATAATCGAAAACAAAGTTAAGTTAGTTACCTGTTGATTTTCAATATGTTTTCAATACAAAAGTCTTGTTAGGCCTATCTTGAATGTACAGTATTTTTTATCAATTTTATAGTTAACTAGCTGACCCGCGCAACTTCGTCTGCGTCACATAAGTAAAGTTTCTCAACGTTCAAACCTTCCCTGAACTTCTACGAGTATTTCAAGATTAAAATAAGCCAAATCGGTTCAGTTGTTCTCGAGTTTTAGCGAGACTAACGAACAGCAATTCATTTTTATACTAGCTTTTTCCCGCGACTTCGTTCGCGTGGACTTCAGGTTCGTCCCGTCTAGCCCGTCTAGTTCGCGACGTCTATAATATAGTACTATTATACCGCAAAAAATGTGTTTTTTACGACCTCACATTAGAAACCTCAAAAATTGTAGCCTATGTGTTATTATGATGTATAAGCTATATTGTGGTAAAGTTTCATTCAAATCCATTCAGTAGTTTTTACGTGAACGAGTAACAAACATCCATACATCCATACTTACAAACTTTCGCCTTTATAATATATATTAGATGGTTGGTGTAAATGTCTATGCCCCATCTGACGGTGGATTGAGCTTATTTATATACTTACTTACAGATACAGAACAGTACAATTTTGGTCACATTACACAAGTCCATAGTTTAGTCTAAGCGAGCCTTACACGAATAAATAGAACGGTTGATGATGATTAATGATACTTAAACTATCCATGTGATGTTATTAAATTGATTTGTAAAGCGTCTTATTCGAAAACAGAGCTACATCAGAAAACAATCTGTAATTTATGAATTTGCCTGTATGCTAATCATTGTTAGGGAGCAAAAGCTGGCAGTAACAGCTCTTGCAATACCTACCACAACAATTTTAAGGATAATCTGGAATAAAACTATAGGTGGACCAGCAAAATACGTTGTTTTAACGACATAGCGATAACCAATGCTCTCAAAAATAAGTATACGAGCTTTTTACGACCACTACGTTCTACATCGTTTAGCAACAACAAAAAAGATCCCAACACGAAATTACCAAAAAAAATCAACAATCGCAGTAGGTACATACATTCGGCTATCGATTTTGCGATCCCCTTTCTACCATTATTATTTTTTTACATAACAAAGAAGAAAATATAAGGAGGAGTTTCGCAAGGGCCTGGCGCCCCTATGTTGTGTGTGTGTGCGTCGGTGAACACCGCGGATAGTGTGAATGTGAGTGTGTGCGTGCGCTGAGACGATCGACGGACTCGAGCGAAATAAGGGGAGTGATTTATTTGGAGATTTAATAATTTGATACTTGAGGATTTTGGGACATATTCGGAGGTTTGAAGTCCTTAAAGGTCGTAGGTAGCAGGTTCGTAATATCCACTGACAATGCACAGGTCGATGAGCGACGGTAGCTGCTTACGATCAGGCGACTCAACAAAAAAAAGTCACTAACACAAATGTTGTATGGGATAAAGTGATTTTTGTTTAATGGGCAATGGATTTCGATGCTGTTGCAAGCGCCATGGTCACGGGCAGTCTTCGGTTAGGTAAATAATGTACAAGCTACATATTACTACCAGGTAATAGGTATGCGAGATGAAAATCTGATTTCATTTGCTACACACACTTCCATCCTATTCAAAATATGTAATATATATTGTAATACTCAACAAGAACCATCCTGTGTACCTATGTGTCGTACGTTGTACACATAATGGGATATACTTCTTCTTCATATCTCATTCACATGAGGTCAGCGCAATGTTTTCTCTCTCCATTTATTCCTATTCTGGCTTAATTCTCTGTCATGGTGGTAATACAATGCCTGGGGACATCGCAGACCTACCGCCCAGTACTCTACTCAAACCTCATTTTTTATTTATTTATTTGGGAAATTTAATTGAAAACTAGGTACGCCGTAGTCGATGGGTGATTACAATTAATTATAAATTTCTTTATAAAACACTCATCTACACTACTTAGGTACACTATACTTACATCATTTCATCATCATCATCATCATCAGCCTATAGACGTCCACTGCTGGACAAAGGCCTCCCCCAAACCTCGCCATATCGACCGGTCCTGCGCCATCTGCATCCAGTGACCTCCCGCGATCTTGACCAGATCGTCGTTACATCATTTGTCTGCCCTTAAATACCCTACCCGCAGCTTGCTACAGTGCTGAAATATCGGGGTCGCTTATTAAATAAAAATCGTGGTAAGAACCAGTTTAGTAATTGTGTAAGATTACAAATTATTTTTAAAGTATCAAATTATATGAATCCATATATAAGAAGCAGAGGGGGCCGAAGAAAGCATCTCTTAGCTTTCACCCCTCCGCGCACACATGCAAATCCCGTTTGCGTACTTAAAAAAATACTCGAAACTCACACAGAGATCTATCAATAGATTCATTAGAAGCATTTCTTTGATACGCGGCATTTAGCCCCGTCGACAGTTCTTTACGAGTTTTTAAAACCATAATGATTTTGACAACAACCGCCATTTTGCGAGCCGAGTTAATTAATAAGAGACCCGGGAAAAGTTTGTCAGCTGAAGTTTAATATGAGGAGAGGAAGTCTTAAGAAGAAATGGATGTGTAAAAGGTGAAGGTGATGTTTTGCTTATGCTTATTAAAATCACACTTATTGCACCAACCTCATTTGAATGGGATAAGATTTAGCCAAACAAAGAAGAACATTGATTATCAAATTTAAACTTGATAATAGATCTGGGAATACGATGGAACTGGACTGGTTTGAAGAGGTACTGTGTTGTTTTTTTTTTTTTAAAGTTTGAGGAAATCAACGGATCTCGGACGGACGTATCTGGTAGTTGAACCGCACTAAAACCTCCAACCGCTCACACTCAGCGTCCGAATTTCGGCTGAGGCCAAAACCCAGCACGGGGTTATGAGGGACGATGCGACGCGTTACGCCATCGGCACTCTGTCCCGTCGCGCCGCCCCCGAGGTAATGTGGTTAGCATTATTTTGTTAAATAGGAAACCGATACAAGAAACTGTTTAATTACACTGCATATTAGTGCGATTTTAAAAAATGAAGCCGTCAGAAATTGTGTCTTTTTATAAGCTTTTACTTGCCCTGGTTGTGCCTATGCAACTATAAATAAGAACTAAGTTCAGGTGGAATTTTGCGAGTTGAATTTTACCTTCCCGGTTTCCGATTGAGTTGAAATTTTGCATGCATATATATCGCATGATATAAATATACCAAGTAACTGATCTGATGATGATGATGGAGTCGGGAATTAGCCATACGAACTCCTGTACTAAATGAGATAGACGCATTGTTTTAGGGCTTTTACTCGTCCTAGATCCAGGGTCTTAAAGATAATCTACATTTTAAAATTCTTTAATTTAAGATTACATTACCATTCTTCTATATTGGATAGGTACATTTACATATATTTTTATCCAAAAATCCCTTGTAACTGCAAAATGAAGTTTCTCTGGTATTTACTGGGCGATTTTTTCACCCTCTTCAAGGGCTTCGGCTAAAGTACACCAACCCCTGTACGTTTGATGTCGCGACGTCTTGCAAGATGAATGTGAGGGGTGAATTTTATATTTCGTGGATGGCTGTGGGTAGTTTTGGGGCTTAAAACTGTCATTAAAACTGAGATAGATTACTCTGGCGTATTTAGGAGTTATAAGTGCTAAAGTTGATTATCTAAGATTTGGAATAAGGAAGTGATGAAATTGTGAACAAACAACACAAAGACTACTATCTAGTTCTTTCGTTTCAAGTAGATCATAAAAAAACTTATTTTTGCAGTTTTACGTTTGTGAATCAAATAGGTATAGTGATCTCATAATAATTATTCTATCCAAATCCTTGTAATAAATTAAACAAAAGTTTGTACAAATTTCATGATTTTAATTATTTACAAATTAGATAGATAGATAGATAGAAAATTCTTTATTGTAACACCACATAGAAATAACAATAATAGTGATTTGTACAAAGAATACAGTGTAACAATCGGCGGCCTTATCGCTTAAAGCGATCTCTTCCAGGCAACCATGTACGGAGATAAACTTATTTAAAAATACAGAGCGGTGTATTATTAAAGAATTAAAAAGAAAAAAGATACATATAACTTAAACGAAACAAAAATAATAAAGACAAAAGAAAACAATAATTAATAAAACAATAAACAATAATTAATAATTAATAAACAATAATTAATAAAAGTTTGCGCATGGGCGAACCGTATTCGTCGGTACCGAATAAGATCGGAGCGGTACCGCTTGAATAGAGTCTTCCAGAGTAATCAGAAGAGTGTCTACAGAGATTGGGAGGCATCTCGAGGAAGAGTGACCGATGGACACCCACCAGTTGATGAAAACGTAATGACTTCATTTTGGCAAAATATTTGGTCGGTACCCATCGGTCACTCCGAGGGAGTGTGGACGGAGGCGGTCGTGCGCGCGTGTGAGCCTATCAAGGATATGAACACCGTATCCATAACGCCGATTGATGTAGCTTGTGCGGTACGTTCGGCCCCGAACTGGAAAAGTCCGGGACCGGATGGGCTGCACAGCTACTGGCTGAAATGGATACGTAACTCACACGGGCGCATGGCTGCTCAGTTTCAGCAGGCCCTTGAATCGGGAACTCTCCCAGATTTCATGACTTCAGGAGTCACTCACCTGATATACAAATCTGGCAATACCTCGGACCCTAAAAACTATAGGCCAATTACTTGCTTACCAACTATCTATAAGCTACTTACATCCATTCTGAGAAAAAAAAATTCAAATACATATTTCGGCAAATGACATAATGTCACCTTCTCAGAATGGGTGTAAGGTAGGATCCCGAGGTACTAAGGATTTGCTCCTCATAGACATGGCCATTACGCAACAAGTTCGTCGAGGCAGAAAGGGAGTCCATATGGCTTGGATTGACTATAAGAAAGCGTACGATTCGGTGCCCCATTCATGGCTAATGAGAGTTTTAGAGCTTTATAAAGTACATTCCACGCTACGCTCCTTTCTTAGTTCATGCATGGGTCAGTGGTCTACGTTTCTTCGTCAACCAGGACATGTTGGCTCTCCGGCCTCCCCGAGCTTGATAAGGATAAGGCGGGGTATCTTCCAGGGTGACAGTCTGAGTCCTTTGTGGTTCTGTCTGGCGCTTAATCCTCTAAGTACATTACTTGGAGATTCAACGCTAGGCTACCGACTCAAGAGAGGGGGTGAGCCCATTTCACATCTCTTGTACATGGATGATCTCAAATTATTTGCTACTAAAAAACCAGACTTAATATCTTTACTCAAAATAACCGACAATTTTAGTAAAGCTATTGGAATGGAGTTTGGAGTAGATAAGTGTGCGGTCATAGATATACAGAGAGGTAAAGTTGTAAACTCTGAGAGTTTGCAACTTAGCCAGAGTGAGGTGCTTAGATCTCTGTCTGAGTCGGAAACCTACAAATACCTTGGAATGTTCGAAGCTTTGAGTATCGTCGATGCAGATATGAAGCAATCGGTGAGGGATCGGTTCTTCGGCCGCCTGATAAAGGTTTTGAAAAGCCTCTTGTCTGGCGGAAACAAGATCCGAGCCTTCAATGGTTGGGTCATGCCTGTACTGACGTACTCCTTTGGCATTCTAAAGTGGACGCAATCAGAACTGGATGCCCTGGATAGAAAAGTTCGGCGACTGTTGACGGCATACAGGATGCACCATCCACGCTCATCTGTTATGAGGCTGTATATACCTCGGAAGTGTGGGGGTCGTGGCATGTTAAATGCCAAGGATCTGCACAACCGAGAGATATACAACCTTCGGGAATATTTCCAAAAGGTGAATGTGGGTATGTACCGTGATGTAGCAGCAGTCGATAAAGGACTCACTCCGCTATCCTTAGCGAACGGGAATTGGCGAGCGCCGAAGGTGATGAGTGTGGCGGATCGCACGGACGTATGGAAGAGCAAGGAACTACACGGTCGATTCTACCGGGCCCTTACGGGTCCTGATGTAGATCAGTTAGCCTCCGTGGCTTGGCTACGATACAGTAACCTCTTCGGAGAGACTGAAGGTTTTGTCTTAGCAATTATGGACGAAGTTATCATGACGAACAACTACCGCAAATATATTCTAAAGGATGGGACGGTCGACATTTGTCGGGCATGTCACCGTCCGGGAGAGTCTATTAGACATATCGTTTCCGGTTGTTCCCGTCTTGCTAACGGCGAGTACTTGCACAGACATAACCAAGTAGCTAAGATCATTCATCAGCAACTTGCTCTGAAATACGACCTTGTTGAAGCCGCCGTACCTTATTACCAGTATTGGCCTCAGCCGGTTCTCGATAATGGTCATGTAACGCTCTACTGGGACCGATCTATTATCACTGACAGGACTATTGCTGCTAATAAGCCTGACATAGTGATAATAGATCGGGATGCGCATCGGGCAGTGTTGATCGATGTCACCATTCCACATGACGAGAACCTTGTGAAGGCAGAAAAAGAAAAACTGCTAAAATATTTGGACCTGGCCCACGAGGTGACCGACATGTGGCGTGTTGAATCGACCATCATTGTTCCGATCGTTGTATCTGTGCACGGTCTAATAGCGAAAAGCTTCGACCGTCATCTAGAGAAGCTTTCGCTCCCCGGCTGGGTAAAGGGCCTGATTCAGAAGGCGGTCGTTCTTGACACGGCGCGTATTGTGAGGAGGTTCCTCTCTCTTGAGCCCTGACCACTGATGGCTTGGGTCGTAGACTCCGCCTGCAGTGGCCCTCTGTTTTTTATATTGTATTTTTAAATTTATTTTTTTGTAATGTTTTTTTAAAAATATAATGTAAAAAATAAGCTAATAAATGGATAGAGACGATTAATAATCATACAATTAACTTACTTCCTAGATATTATAATAAAATGCAGTTCAAACTGTTAGCAGTATCTTTAATACTTACAGTAGGTAATTTCACTATTCATACTTGTGTTTATCCCTACAATAACATGATGATTTATATTAGATAGTTTTGGTAATCTTGTATGCGGTGCTCCCCTAAGCGCCGCGGTCTTGCGGTTCGCTTGCAAATTTTAATATCGATATCTAATCGTTATTGAAGCGAATACATTAAATTTATTGATGTGGAGAGCCATGAATAATATAGTAGTACTATATCTAATTTTTAACAGTAAATAAGCATGATTTTTAAAATGCAATGTGAAAAACTACTCAGTGTAAAGCTTCAACAATTTTCCTGGCTTGTAACTTGATTAGATTTGCCGAAGATCTTGTTGCTTAATTACTACTAATGAGTGACACTACTCCAAGAGTTATACTCCAATAAATGTTTTTATGGTGCATCATATAGGTATTATTTCCTTGAATATGCCATTGTTTTACAAGATTGTTTGAGAACCGAGGTTTAAGAAAAGTCCTGTATGGGTAGGTGATAGATAACGACCCCTCACTGCCCTGGCATTGCAGAGGTTCATGAGCGATGGTGACCGCTTACCATCAGGTGGGCCGTAGGCTCGTTTATCTATCTTGCAATAAAAAAAAATCTGGTTCTCTTGACACTTATCTTTGAACTATTTTAAGTGTTCTCTTATAAAGAGGTCTCGAAGACAGTCGAAACCTTCACAAGACACTGTCTACGCCAAAAACACTACCTGACGGTCCAAATTAGTCTGCACGGAAAATATCCAAAAAAATTAAAGTAACTTACTTTACTATGTACATCATCTATGTACAAGTAAAAGCTCCGTGAAAATTGATCCAGTCATTTCATACATTACCCAGAGTTAACAGACAGATAAATATAACAATACATGAAAAACTGCCCATGTTAAAAAAAACACACTAATTTACTTGTTAACTTATATAAGTTCAATATCTACTGTAATTATCGAACTCTGTACCAATAAAGTTAGAATGTTGAATAGAAATGTTAGTGAAGCGATGCGTGTAATGGATCCTTCTGATGCAGGCTAAAGGAGGTACCGCCACCCGCTGAGGACGGTTACTTGCACGTTGACCACGGCCGCAAGTCATAAGAGAACTCCTAACTTATTTATTACTATGTACATCGATCTAATATTACTCGGTACACTGTACTGAACAAAACAATACAAAATATTTTGTGCAAACATATAATCTACACTAAACATGAGTATTTTAGATTTTTTCTAAAGAGCCTTTAATGTAAAAGCGTTACTTATCAACTTCTACGATCCTTTAAATATAAGAGAAATAATAAATTAAAGTTAGCGTTTCGTATATTTCATAAATAAAACGTTTTCTCCAAAAACAACCATCGGACCATCGGTAACCACGTCCTATCCGGTGGTTACTCCAATGTAGGACTTTTATGGCAAATAAACTACATTCTGAGCACAAGCTAAAGTAAAGCTTTGCAAAACAAAAAAAACCCACACTACTACGGAAAAAGAATCACGAATACATTACGGTGATCGCTGCTGTAGATCTTGGCTACACAGGAGTTGACAGGAGTGACAGTAGTGAGTATGAGAGGTGGGCAAATACCCAAAATCTTTACAAACAAAAGAAAAAAAAAACTACTACTAAGGGTCACAGAAACTTCAACGATTTTCTCATCATCTCAAAGTCTATAAAACTCTTATAGCTTGTCCCAAACGAATCCATATCTAGCTCACCTACTTGGCTGATAAGTAGACAGTTCGCATGCTCAGATAAACGTGACGAGCCCCTGTTTATCATAAACTTTATATAATGTACTGTTTTCTAGTAAATAAACTTTATTTTTTTGTGTTATCTTTTTGTAAGTAATAATGAGAAATTTTGATCAAAACGATGGAATTAGGAGGTGCTCGTAAGTTACTATATGTTTTTATCCTGTTTTATTCCGTATTATGAAATCATTGGTGAGCATATAAAAGCAAAAATAGGTTGCATATAAAACTGTTTTCAATCTCTAATAAATATTAAACGGGTGCTTTACTCGAATTTTGTGTTTTGATAAATTTATATTATAATCTTAGACTAGTATTCTAGTGTATCCTCATCCTCCACTTTGGACATTTTAAAGTCCAATTTAGTGCCGAAACAAGTCAGCTGTATCTAGATTTACTAGAAATAGAGGGTTACTGTATACTTAGCCCTACCAAATCAAATAACTGAAATCCCCCGCAAATTATCTTAAGAACAAAATGTCGTAGACCTATAGTATTTGCGCCTTTATTTTGACTCTATCTCTCTAAAGTCTACTTGCACTTAAATTTTGCAAAACATTATTATTTTTTAGGTAACATTTAGATATATCTAGTATGAATGTTCGTTATATCAGTTTGGATTATAAATTCATAGTAAATACAGATATATTAAGAGTGTAAAGACGGGCGGGTCGCGGCTGATGGGCGTCGACACAGGAAATGCTCGCATCACCTCTGATTGCTATCCCGTCGTCGTATTAATATCGAATTATTACAAAATTGAATCTACAGTTTCAAATCGTCTTTCGAAAATAGATATTGTAAATCATTTAAATCTTGCAGCGTGTTTGCATAAACTAAAATTGGTATGTCTTCGTGTATAAAACTACGTAAGTAGAAGATAATTAAGTATTGTATTGTATAGAATAGAATATAAAGGATTTATTTAAAGAGATATATTGAAGTAGCATTAAATCCTTCACCAAATATTAAAAACACCATTAACTAAACTCTTAAAGAAAGCAGCGTAATTATAAATATTTGATCAAAAATTGTAATTAAGTAAGTATTGGATCCGCTACGAAGTGAATTAAGAAAAATATATAATTTTTATTGAATAAAAACGAAAATAATTATATATCTTGGGACTCAATTTAAATAACGAAGTAGGTATAATCAAATTGGAATTCTCTTGAATCTTCCAATAATGACGAAGATGTCGTCGAGGGGAATTTAGGAACTTTAATTAATTGGAACATGGACTCGGCTACCCTTGTAGACAAAGTAATGGTCATAGATTATACCTAACTTCACAGATTAGACACTCTTTAGTGTTTTTACGTCTTACAAGCATCTAAATAAATTGCAAATAGGATCAAAGGTTAATTAGTGAAATATTTCTGAGGTTCATTTAATGATGATGCGTTTGAAATGAACGTTTAGCGACTGCTTACTTATTAAGAAAAAACCTAATATCGTTTTCCGTTTTCGTAATTACGTAAACGACATAATCCACAATTATTTGAACTATTCTGTTTCGGATCCGATTTATTATCATACAAAACAAAGAGACGTACCACGTGACCGCTCTTTTTATTAGTCCACAGAATTAAATATACTTTTGTCACCCGCCAAGTGCATGCCACATAAAACACAAGAACATAATTTAAAGCGCTTAACGTAATTGAATAAGGTTCGTTTTTGTCTGAATTCTAAATCAAAACATTGTGCTTAGAAACTCGAAGCGTTCGTAACTTTTTCAATGTTTATTTTCTTTTTTTCAGCCAGTTATAGAGCTGTCAATAAAGTCCGTATTATGTGACCGTTGCTAAGGATTTATTATTTGCCTGTGTTTACTGTTATTTTGTTTACGTTTCAAAAGCGATTGACGAATTTAAAATGTTGTTTAGTTTTGAACCATTTATATATTATTTATACGTACCAAATTTATCGCCAATAAATCACAAAACTTTCTCTTCTATGGCATACAAAAAAAACAATAAAATTACAATAATCTCGTACCAAAAATGCAGTCTTAGCAAAGTTAATGAACCAAAGAGTGGCATATACGAGGCTCCCTAAAAGAACCCCATCACAGTCACGCAATGAAACGAAAGCTGAAATGGCGAAATAAATTTGAACCGATACACCGCAACCCCGAAATTTCGAGTGGTATTCCCCTTGCGATTTAAAAATGGCAAGATGGCCGCCATGGTACCCGCTTTAAGTTTTTAGTTTTACCCATGGAATTATAATAGTTCTATGGTTTTACCTACTCTTTATTTCTTCTTAAGGTGATTAAAAATTAATTAGGAAAATTTCTCTGAAATCTGTTAGTTTTAATAATAACTGTAATATTTCGAGGGTGAGAAAAGAAAAAATTAAATCATATTTGAAGACTATGGTTGTGTGATGTGGGACGAAATGTATTATGGACTTGGTAACATTTTGTTGTGACCTTACGACGTCGATTTAATGGCACTGTAGTGATCCATGAGGGCTGGATTCCACTTTTTATTAGGTACAGCTGATCTGCTAATTATGGCCATATAAAAGTACTGGGAAAAGTACAAAGACAACTGAAGTCACACGCCACCTTTTTCATATCATTTCATTTCATTTAATAAAACAAACGAAGAAATATTTTCCATACATAATACCAATTAATATATTCTCAATCTTAACATTATCATTTACATGTCTGTACAAACGGCGTTCCCGATTTAGCAGTTCGCCAAAATTCAAGTAATTTATCGCACACCGGAAGTCTTTGCTACTTCCCGCATCGTCACAATGGCTCCGCACCGTTTCCGGTTTATACTTGAGCCTGAATATATTCACTTCCTTAGCTTTAATAAGAACAAGATGAATAATGTTTGTTTGATTATTGTCTAGTTGTTAGATGAGGCGTTTGAGAAAATTGACTGCTCGATATCTTTTTGTATTTTAGATTTTTTTTATTACAACTGGGTGCTTATGTGTAGCGTTGAATATTTCAAATTCAAACTGTTCTCGGTTTTAGATTGAATTGTAATGTAACGCAAATGTAGACCGCTTTATATTTATTATCTTAAATTGCAATCTATCTCATGTAGGTACAAATATTTGAGTACTTACGTGTAGGTTAAGAATTACATAAAAACTGGAAATTTTACCAAAAACATTAATTAAACTATTCTGGGCTTACTCAAAGCGTAAACGTGGACCAACACTTACCTACCCAACTAAAATTATATATAATAACAAAACACATATTGATGGACCTTCTATAGCAGACGCGTTTAACTCGTTTTTCGAAAGTGTTTTTTCTCCACCTGCCTCTTCATATCCTAACATTGATCTGCCGGAACCTTCTTGCAGTGATATCCGACACATTCACTGTATCGAAATTTCAGAAGATCAAATACTTAAGGCTTTAAAGAAAGTCGATATTACGAAAGGACCCGGCAGTGACAAAATACCTCCAATATTTATTTTGAAATGTGCGCATTCATTGTCGCTTCCTTTATCAATCATATTTAATCGATCTCTTAAGGAAGGACACTTCCCCAGTAAATGGAAAGAAGCTCACATAGTCCCAATTTTTAAGAAAGGGTCACGTATTAAAGCTGAAAATTATAGACCGATATCGATATTGAACATTTTCGCAAAAATTTTTGAAAAACTAATTCTTACTTACATTTATCCTATACTTCGCCACAGCTTTCCGGACTCTCAGCACGGTTTTCTGAAGGGTAGATCCACAATGACTAACCTCACACAATTTATCACGCAAACCCTTAACTACATGGACGGTGGTGGACAGGTGGATGTGGTCTACACGGATTTTGAGAAAGCTTTTGACCGTGTCGATCACATCATCCTGCTCCGCAAATTGGATAAGCTTGGCATCTGTGGTGATCTTTTGAGGTGGATGAAGTCTTACCTGAAAAACCGTTGCCAGGCTGTTGTGATAGGTGGACACAGATCCAATTTTATAAAAATCCCTTCTGGTGTACCTCAAGGATCACATCTTGGTCCTCTGTTGTATAATGCTTACCTTTATGACATTAATTTATGTTTAAGAAATTCATCGTGTCTGCTGTATGCAGATGATAAAAAAATATTTCTGAAAATTAATGATTTGTTCGATTGTTGCAAACTTCAAAATGACCTAAGACGACTTACATCTTATTACGAACTTAATCGCATCACCGTTAACGTTTTAAAATGCCAAACAATAACTTTTACACGTAAACCAAAGCCCATACTATTTGACTATAAATTTAATGGTGTTATAATTGAAAGGGTCAACGTAGTAAGGGATCTGGGTATACTATTAGATACAAAATTAACATTTGGCTATCACATTGACCTCATCGCGAATAAAGCCTATAAAAATCTAGGCTTTATTATGCGCACATGTAGTGAATTTAACAGCTTGGCCTGTATCAACTTACTGTATTTTTCCTACGTTCGTAGCATTTTAGATTATGGTTGTATAATCTGGAATCCATTTTACCAAATTCATAAAGACAAAATCGAACGTTTGCAAAAAAAATATTTAAAATTCTTAGATTTTAAAACAAAAGCATACCACGATAGCTATAGAGATAGATGTGTTCATCATACTTTCCTCACGCTTGAGGACCGCAGATCCTTACTGGGTTACATGTTTCTATTCGACATTATACACGGAAACATTGACAGTAGTTATTTACTAAGTGAAATAACCTTTTCTGTGCCCACATATCGCACCAGACACACTAAGGTATTCTCCACCCCCTCCACCCTTACTAAGTACGCACGAAATATCCCTATTTCTAGAGTTTGCGCTGTCTACAACTCCAGCTTCTCCCTTGATTCTAAGATAGATATCTTCCATAATAGTAAACTTCAATTAAAGACTAACATTTTCAATAATTTACATAGCAGCTTCAAACACAGTCTACCACACTCATGTCATCACTAGACATTTTTCATCATATTACGTTTTATTATATACACAGACACCCACACACACACACATACACTCAGTCATGCTAACCCACACACTCACACTATCACACACAATTACACTCAATCACACATACACACACATTAATGACACATAGCCGTCCTCCAGTAGGTAAATCTATTTATTGAGTAATTTTTGGTACTTGTTGTAAACTTAAAAGTAGTAGATTGTCTGGTAGATAAAAGATGATGATTAAACAATGTTATTTATAAATGTCTACTCTCACTCTCTGTTTCTGGACTGTTAATATGTCCATTTCATTATTCTTTATATTTAACTCCATGCACATTTGTATTGTACCAACATGTTTAAATTTTTTTTTATTTGTGAACAAATGCATTGTTATCATTCAGCTGTACTGTTTTTATGTTTTTTTATGTTTTATGTTTTTGTTAAGTAAGTGTAAAATGTTAATAGTCACTTCGATGCCAAACCATAATGTTTTGTAATAGTTATGGAAACCTGTTATTGGCATAATTTTTATGCTGTTGGTTTTCTGAATAAATAAATAAATAAATAAAATCAATAAATAACTGCGTCATATTTAAGTATTCAAAGATATAGGCTGTAGGTATATTTTCAATAAATCTTAACAACGTTTTTAGTTTTAGTTATTTCTGTTTTATTTTAAGGTAAGAGTGTTTGAATAGACAAATAGGGAAATTATTTAAAGACCATTTTAACATGAAATTTATCTTCGTTTTCAGGTATTCAGCTGTAATTTCTGAAACTAATTGGAATACGACTATGTAATGCTTCCAGGAACCGAAACCAAATTCAGAGACCGACTAACTAGATACACGTTAATCTAAATTAAGCTATCTGTATAATCTAAATTGAGATTAGATTTAATGTTCTATATCTGAAATGTATTTTAGATGATAATATAATATTAAATCAGTAATAATAATATTTGCTTTTAAGGTATAATTATATCCTGAAAAGTGATCGAAAAAATATGAATTAAACTTGTAGTAGGATTAATATTGAAAAGGCGTGTTTCACTACCAATGTTGTCAACTGCTATGCTACAAGAAAACTAGTATTTTAGTTAAAAGTTGAACTTTAAGATCTTCTTCAAAATTGGAAGCCCGTCGTTCATTTCTTATATAGTATTTTACTAGTCAACTTTGTTTTATTACAGAAAGGAGTGGTTAAATACTAATCGTGAACAAATTACGATATAAACCAATAAATAAAAACCTTTTAAATATGCCGTCTATTATTTATTTCAGCAATAACTCCCAGACAATGTTGAAACAATGATTTCAAATTCCAGACATTTCAAGGATTCAAGTCAAATATTCAACAAGACAATACCGCTTATTCGTTCATTGTCCAAGACAAACTATCTGTAATGTTATTGAGTTATTGCTTTGTAGTTAATACAATAAATCGACAAGTTGGCAACTTCGGAACACCGGACTTACGGACCAAGAAATTATACTGGGGCCCGCTGACCATGGTTTGGTAGGGAAGGGAAATAGATTTTGATGTCGACAAAACTATCGACATTTAACTAAAATAACTGCACTTGTTCAGATCGTGTTCTTATATATGGTTGTACATGATGTTATTTTTTTGAAATAACGCCAGAAAAAAAATCAGCCAGTCTCAAATATTAAAATTTAAATATGTCATGCATTTTAATTAGATCCCTATAATAATAACCAATAATACAACTATACAAAATGTATTTATGTTCTTACCTATATGGTTTTTGAAATGATATCTTATCTTAGCATTTTACACCAATTACTAAATCTAGATCAGCTTGTAACTATTTTACTAAGTTATCATTGCTAACATCATGAATTTACCCGAAATAAATGAATCTTAAAACATTAATTATTTTCAGTTGTTGTCGATAAAAATGTAACCCCTCCCTAAAGATGTTTGTGAACGGCAAGTCTGAGTATTTAAGCTGAAACTGTAGCTTACTTATTACCTGAGATCGCAAAACTTCCCTTCAACTTTACATAAATAACGACGTAACTACACTGTAATAAATTTCAACAATTCTATTATTATACTAACTGTCAGCTACAACGAAGTAAAATTGTTCTCGTGAAAAAAAAATATTTTCATTACAAAAAAGAAAACGACCAGCTTCCTTCTTCACTTTTTAAAAACAGATCCAAAAGTACTTGTTCTATCTTAAAAACACAAATAGGACCCCATGACGACCATCACCTTTCATCTGACACCAGAATCATTCAAATCGATCCGGCCAAACTAAAATTATGAAGGAACAAACATAGAAAATACAGACGAATTGAGTAAAAGAAAGAAAGAAAGAAAGAAAACAACTTTATTCCACACACAAGAGTACCTCCTGCTTTTTAAAAGTTGGTGAAAAAGTTAATAAAGTTGCCTATTACTACATCTGCTATCTGCCATCTCCAAAAGTCCCGTTTGAATGGCTGTCCCATATTGTGAATAAAATCCACTTTAAAGATCTACTTTATTAGATGTTTTTCTTTTACTACTTTTATTTAAAGTACTTGTAACACATTAAATGTAATGCCTATGTACACACTTGTACATGAAGATATAAATAAATAAAGTCGTCTCTAAACGTTGTTATTTTTATTTTAATGGAGTTATAACTTATAAGATTCTTGTTATGCTAAAAATATACTTTTATTTAAAGTTTAATAACGCTCTAATATATTTTTGTAAAATTCGTAATTTTCACTTACGCCCTTATTCTGATAGCCGTTTGGTGTGTAAGCCAGGGTTTGCCGCTACTGTGAACAATACACCGAAGTATTAATAACTTTAAGACTTCCCAACTTGTCCAGCAGCTGGCCGTTTCAGATTATTCGACTCTAATAGTTACTGTAATTGACGATAACTATAAAACAACGGAGCTTAAAAATGAATAAACTGAAGTGTAGTGCGGTAGATTTCAGTAGTGCAACATATTTGGTCCAATTTTATAACTGGAGAACATGTAAAAACTATGACAAATTTTAATTATTATTTTCTTTAAAACAAAATGCTTGTTTTATTAAATTATACGCTACCTAAAAATGGAAGTATGCTTGGAATTGTTACAAAATCAATATTTGTAATTTTTGACTGTCAATCGATTCTGGCTAAGCTTTAAAACAACTGGACCGATTTTCATGCTATTTTTACTGTCAGATAGCTGTGTTAATGAAATGTAATCTAATCATATTTTGTTAACGCAGATGAAGTTGGCCAGGACAGCTCATCACAAAGTACCTGTGTATATAGTACGTGTATATCTCAAAAGAGCAACGTATAGCTGTATCTGAAGGAAGTGTACGTCTGGGGTCGCCGATTACTAATCATTGATGCGGGCCACACGAATCTTAGCAAATTAATGGGGAAGACCCCTGCTTGCATAGGGTTGACAAGTCGTTCAATATTTATGTAGATTTAATGACATCAATGGCTAAAAGTATAGATAATAACTTTAAAACTAATGTTTTTAAGCACAACCTTAATTAACATTAGTAGATACTATCGTAACGTTGAAAATACTTGAGCCTAACACTTCGGGGACGGAGCGACGGGAAAGAGTGCCGATGGCGTAACGCGTCGCGCCGTCCCTCATAACCCCGTGCTGGGTTCTGGCCTCAGCCGGGGTTCGGACGCTGAGTGTGAGCGGTTGGAGGTTTTAGTGCGGTTCAACTCCCACATACCCCGCCCGCGGGGCGAGCGGGGATCCGGTGATTTCCTCCAACTAAAAAAAAAAAAAAAAAGAGCCTAACACTTACAAATAAATCTGAAAGTAGGTAGGTACAAGCTGGTATGGTATACTTAGAACATTGTGCCATCAGTTTCATAAAATCCATTGCAATAGCACATGCAAAGTTGATAATATGGTCAAACAGAAATTACAGTTTTTTTAAATTGCAAAAGCTGGCTGTCATAATAATAGACGAGTATAGTCACCACACTATGGTGGTGGCCTTACTCTTAGTTATATCATAGGATGATAAGGAGCGGTCACGATTTTTAAGAACCTACAGTAACCACTTACGATCAGGTAGGTCGTGTCCCCATCTGGTAATAAATAAAGACGGTTACACAACGATAAAATATTTCTTGTATAATTTAATATTGTGTTCGCCAACCCTGCCAAACCGAAGAAGGGCGTACCATCTTGAGTGTCCTTTACCGATGTCCCTCTTCGCAGACTTGGTATCATAACCACTACTCCCCTTGCCATAATTTCAATACATTTACGGTTGATGAATTGAAAGCTGCCCGTTTAATGGGTGCACTCAAACATTTTAAGGTAAGTTAATTAGTTATTTGACAATAATTACTTTGATAGTTTTATGTTTTATACAAATAACTAGATAAACTATTTTATTAGAGCGTAAACATGGCACTTCCAAAACACCACTGTAAAAAAATCCGACCAGACATTCGGCGTCGCATTTTCTTTGTAACAATTCCTTTTTCAAACGACGCCTAGAGACCTAAGTCGTAAGGAGCAACCCCGCAGTGTCACCAGACGATCGGGCGACCAATTATTTAAAAAAAACACATGGTAGTAAAAATAATTAGTACCTAGTAAAAATATGTATTGTTTCATTACTCAGATTTAGGTGTCGACGTCAATAGTTTCATTAGATTAAACAATTCACTGCTCTATAGCAAAGTTTCAACCAGTATGATTAGGTTCGAGTGGCTCAAAACGAAATCAAATACATCATGTCAAGGAATTTACAGTGCACTGTAGATTCTTTACTGCACTTTCATAGACTTCATAGTCAAAGGATTTTTTTATAACTTATTAGATTAGAGAGAGAGAGAGTTAGAGATAAGTCTTATTAGAGTTTGAGAAAGTGTCAAGCGCTGCCATCTAGCGTCGAATAGACAGAATAAGCATTAAGCTTAAATTCAATATTGAAAAAAAAACAGTGTTGACATCTATTGACAAATAGAAGCAATTTAGTGTATTACAATCAGAAATCAACTTTATAAACCTTAAAAACTTCTTTTGCTGTTCTTTTTGAAAATAAAAAGAAAAATACGTGTAGTTTTCTTACGTCATCAATCAGAAATGACGGTAAAGATGTTACAAAAATGATATTTTTTTTCTTTATTTACTCATCTAATATATAAATTCTAACTAATAAAATGATCAGACGACGTATTTTACGTTTCGTAAGTAATATTGTAAATGTATTATTTTTGATGACGGTTCTTGAAAATACCTACCTAGTAAGTGTGCATATCTAAGTGCCTAAATCCAGCTAAATTTCAGATATCTCAGGGAAGACATATAAGAAATTTACAATATCCAAGTAATTTCAGTCATCGAAGTCTCACATCACACGTGTTGGCATCTTATACAAACAGGTAAGTACTATGCAAAAATCTATCGAGCAGGAATCGAGCCATTTTCAATCTTAAAGAAACCTAATTATAATCTCGCGACAAAGTCACAAAAATGAGTAAAACTAGAAGAATAATATACTCATTCGGCTGTACGTTGAATTTATGAATATAGTCCTCCAAATGGTCATAACTAATCAACCGGGAATAAATTAAAATTGGCGTTTGTCTAATGGTGCCATCTGTAGGTTAAATTTGACAGACGAGTGTGGGCCGTTCTTACTATCGCCTACTGTACATTTACATACAGGGAAAGTCTTGCAGATTAATAGCGTATTTTATTGACAGGACAACGATGAAGCGATCTACAATTATGACTGTCAAAATAAGTTTTCATACGTCTACAAAGCTTTTAGGAGTAGAAGATGTGAAGGCACCAAATTTCCCGGACTCTGTCTCAAGTGGAGACGTCAGGTTTGTTTTTAAACCATTTTAAATATATACTTACTTAGTGGGTGTCCTAAACTCACCTATGCAACTAATACATCAAAAAGACATATGTGAATTTAGTAGTTAAAAGCATTTTCAAAACATTCTGATGCATGGTAAAGCTTATTAAGAATGCTAGAGCCTACTTTTAGAACAATTATGACAAATTGTAGTATTAGTTAATTTTACAGTGATGATGGACGGATATGATCAGGAACATTTTTATATGATTAATTAATTATTCAAGCAGTCATTTTCTTCGGTCGACACGACCTGTAGGTATGACATGACATATCAGCCTCTACATAAGTTCGACATCAAGTACCTTGGACGGTCGAGCGTCAACTGTTAATTTCACTAAGATCGGTACTTTTGGCGGAACGTTTAATTAAAATTTGCTCTTCAAGGTTGATAAAAAAGGAAGGTGATGCGGTAGCTATGGACGAGGTGGTGTTGGAAATCGAGACAGATAAAACAACTCTCCCGGTGATGTCGCCCGGAAATGGAAAGATTGTCAAGATGCTAGTCAAAGATGGAGAGGCTGTTAAATCACAGCAACCATTATTTCAGGTGACATATTTTTTTTGGAACGACGCTTTAATTTGAAAATGGTTTGCAATGGACATAATCTCTCTAACAGTAGATGTGCTTTATTTTCTGATCTGTGGATGTATTTAAGTGGGGTAGCACCGGCTACAGCGCAGGTGGTTTTCCGCTTCGTGTTTTTATTCTATTGCCTTATAATCCTACATCATTTAAACACTTAGGTAGAAGTAACTGGAGTAGCACCGGCTAAAGCAGCTCCTGTCGCGCCTGCTGCGGCCCCAGCTCCTACCGCGGCGCCTGCCCCGGCTGCCAAACCTGCACCAGCACCAGCACCAGCAGCAGCGAAGCCTGCTGCACCCAAACCAGCTGTAGCTAAACCTGCTGCGGCTAAGAAACCAGCTGGGCCTACGGTGAGTTAATTCACTATTGTGTAGGGCTACGATCACAGGATCACGGAAAATGCAAGTTAGGTACTACCACCTGACACATTGAAAATCATTGGAGAAGACTTTTGTTCGGAAGTGGACGTCTTGTCACTTAAATTATCATTGTAAACAGTAAAGGTACCATCTGGTGGTGCATGGTAATGGTATACCTATTGTTGAGACCTCTTCGTTACAATAATACTGAAAACGAAAATGTTTTTAAAATGTCCACTGCTGGACATACGCCCTATACAGATTTAGTTAAAACGATCGGTCTTGCCCTGTTTCTGCACTAAATCTTATTACTTAAATAATAAAATTAATAAATAAGAGATAGCTAAGCCTTTATAAGACACTAGCAACTACTGAAAATAATCTCTTAAGTTTGAAAATCGACAAATGTTGTATTGTTTTGAAGAAATGAGTAACGACGCCACACACAAGTAAGGAGGTTTAAACGCTCCATAAATAACCGTATAACTTTTTCGAAACAGGCAGCTGCTCAGAAAATAGGCGATCCGACGAAAACGATATCGGGAACGAGGACAGAACACCCAGTACCGATGAACAAGATGAGGAAACGCATCGCTGAACGGTTAAAACAGGCCCAGAACACGACCGCTATGCTCACGACTTTCAATGAATGCGATATGAGGTAAGACTGATACTGAAGAAGAATCTAAGAACTTATTGATTGTACTATTGTATGCAGTCAATACAGTGCTCCCCAAAATCTTGCTGCAACCATTAGTCATGAACGCCACCACCTTTCAGCACCATTTTAGACCCATCTACCAACGGACGCCTAATTTGTTTCTTTCCGATTCAAATTGTTAACCATTCAAACCTTCCCCGGGTTTTCTAAGCAATCCTAAGTCGACTGTGTTTTTTTCAACAATTATTTTATGCTTTTCCTTTCTTACAGCAAGTTAATGAGTTTTCGCAAAGCAAATCTCGAAGCGTTCACCAAAAAGTACGGTGTGAAGCTCTCATTCATGTCGCCGTTTCTGAAGGCTTCGGCGAACGCTCTGATAGACCAGCCTGTCATAAACGGTGTTATTATTGGAGACGATATCATTTACAGGTGATTAATTCGCAATATTAAGTAGTTGAATTATATTCACCTAGCCTATACCAAACGCCTACTATCAGATGTACCCTAAGACCCTATTGCTATTTTGTCACTCATCGACTTATCTACTGAAACTTACTACTACTTACTTAGCTACTGAAAACCTAACGATAAGAACTATCTTCGAGTTTAGTTTGGATAATAAAATTTATTGTATTATATGTTTTTGAAGTTAGGAGAGCTTACCTTACTGAAGTGGAAACCTCATTCCATAAATGAATGTCGAGTTTATCAATACCTAATTTTTATTTTTTTCAGGGATTATGTCGATATTTCTGTGGCTGTTGCGACTCCGAGAGGCTTGGTGGTGCCAGTACTACGGAATGTAGAGTCAATGGACTATCCACGCATCGAGCTAGCTATGAGTGCACTCGCAGAAAAGGCTAGAAACGGTAATTTGTATAAAATTACTTACTTATTTCGTAGTATATGATTATTAATATCTACTTGAAAACTACATTAGGTGACGATCCACAGACATCACTACGGAGTCAATTTTTTATCCGTCAAATCGTGGTAGTTACTGTCATCACCTATAATTTTGGACATGCGTTATTTCTTATAGTAAATAGTCTTATTTCGACAACTAGCAATCACCCGTAGTACTGTACCTACCCATTACTGTCCACTGTTGGGCTCAGGTCTCCTCAGAAGAGGGATTAGGCATAGTCCACCACGCTTGCCCAGTGCGGATTGGGGACTTCACATATCTTCCAAGGATTTTTAGAATCTTTTTCCGACATGTAGGTTTCCTCACGATGTTTTCCTTCACCGTTTTTAGCCAGTGGTGTTGTGAAAATTGCACATAACGCTTTCACATTTAGATTTAGAGGTACAAGCCGGCCGGTTTTGAACCCGCGACCTCCCGTTCGGAAGAAAGCGCTTCGACCACTCGGCCACCACGACTTCCGTAGTGCCGAAATATATTTTAAACTAGCTGGCCCACGCAACTTCGTCTGCGTCACATAAGGAAATTTTCTTACCGTTGAAACCTTCCCAGGACTTTTACGAATATTTCAAGATTAAAATAAGCCAAATCGGTTCAGTCGTTCTCGAGTTTTAGCGAGACTAACGAACAGCAATTCATTTTTATATATAAGAATAAGATTGTGGACTACTTTTTCCTTAAGGTAAATTAACACCGGCTGATATGCAAGGCGGAACTTTCACGATAAGCAACGGAGGAGTCTTTGGTTCTTTGCTTTCGATGCCGATCATCAACCTCCCACAATCCGCCATATTGGGGATGCACGCGATATTCCAAAGACCTGTGGCTATTAATGGCAAGGTAAAGTGAACAAACATCCCAATAACCTTTTTGTTTTGGACATGATGAAACCGCCAAACTTCCACCCGCCCCACAGGTGGCGTATGTGGGAGTCGAAGCGCATTAAAACCTCCTGCCTCACACAGTGCGTCCGACCCCCAGCTGAACAGAGAACCCAGCACGAGATTGTGCGGAGTGACGCGATATTTTAACATATTTAACATCACTTGATTCACTTTATCAATACCTATTTGTTTAATTGCGAATATATTTTCAGGTTGAAATAAAACCAATGATGTACATAGCATTAACGTACGACCACAGATTAATCGATGGACGTGAAGCTGTTCTATTTTTACGAAAAGTAAAGTCTGGTGTTGAAGACCCAACATCTATCTTAGCCGGAATATAGATTTCACTAAGACGAACTTACTCCATACATTTTATGCGATACCTTTGTAATATACGAAGTTGGAAAAGGGATTATTATTCGCATTGTGGATTTCTAGGAGAACATACTTAAATAACTTACACTTAGGAAAGCTGCAACACAACTTGTTGGATTTTCATAATAAAAGTGTGAGCGTTCTTTATAGGTTATGATAGTCGCTTACCATAAGATGGGCCCGTCTTATGACTTAAGTGTTTGTAAAAGTAGACGAATTGGAATGTTCAAATATTGTTCGAATCATGTAAATAAATTATGATAGAAATATTCATTGTATGTATATCGAGAAACTTATGTTAATAAAAAAATTATACCAAATTTTTTGTTTTGTTGCAATTTAAGTCTACCTACTCTTTTTCGAAAATGAAACTACTGCGTAAATAAATAACCATATTATTTTTTTGAACAATATTATAAGTGTCCAATAAGACAGTAAAGTTTTTCTTGTGATAATTGCTTTAATAACAACATGATGCGAAAATACATCATGGTAAACAAAAAGCTGCCTTTACCCCCAAACATTTCACTTGGTGCATTTTCAGTGATGTTCGTAAAGAAAATGGTAATTTCTTAGAAATTTACCATATGTTATAAGTACTATTTGTAATCCACAATCTAAAATAAACAGTCATTATGGAACTGGTAAATGTGTGGGATATTCATATTGTTTTGACGAATAATCATCTTGAGGTTTCGACATATAATTCTGTGGTTCATTATACTGGTTATCTTTAGGATAATTCTCTTGTGGTTGGTATTCATTGTGTTGTATGGCTGGGTATGGATTTTGCTGCACTGGTGGATAGTGATGACCTGCTAAATACTGTTCCGGAATCTCCGTAGTGTAATCATCCTCTGAAGAAAAATCATCAGGAAGTGTTGATTTGTCTTTACCACAAGTTGCTACTACATCTGAGGTAATATCATGCCATTTTGGTAATGTTTTTGGATGTGGTAAACTAGAGTTTAGTATTTCTCGAACATATTCGTAGGCTTTTGGGGAATATGAGTTCAATGTTAGACAAAATTTCCTCACGGCAGGTGAATAGTGCACTTTTTTCTTACGATTTACGAAGATGTTACGAAATATCTCTAAAGGTACTTCGTTCAGTGTAGGAGCTTTATCGATTTTTGGATCGATGAGATATTTTTCTTTTATGCCTTTTAGTGTTGATTTCAATGATTTGTTTTGTCGTTTGAGTCTTCTCACTTTTTGATTTAGCGTTTTTATCTTTCTGCAATTCTCTAGTTTCACTTTTTTTTGTTTACGCAATTCTTTTTGTAACCGAACATCATGAGGTTTTTCAATAATAGAGTCTATGTCAGAATCTGAGACAGATTCCTCATTATTACTAGTTTCGGAAGTGTCTTCTCCACTTTGTGATTCATTAGATTTTGTATTTTCTTTACTAATAGATATGTCATTTGTATCACTCAATTCACTAGATTCTGGTATTAGTACCTGAATGGCAGGTTCCAATTTAGAAGCTGTTGTCCATTCTGACTTTGAGGAATTATCGGATTCTTCTGGACATTCTTTGTTTAGACAATCTTGTATTTTTGAATTACTTTTTCTACATAAATTCTGAAATATAGAATAGTGTGTTTATTACAAAATTTAGATATGTATAAACTAACAATCAAAAAGATAAAGGATATTCTATTGAAATAAAACAAAAAATACATTTACCAACCTTTTTAGGAATAGCATTTTTGACTACTCTCTGAAGACCATTTTCTGTTTCATACAAATCTTTTTCATCAAAATGCACAGAGCAAACAGTGGTGAATTTTGAGGGTTTCCACTTTTTATCATTTCTGTCTTCTCTGATCACTGATGTCCATTTGCATTTTAGAACAGGATCTCTCGGTAATCTATAACAAAAAAAACTGTTTTATACTGAAGTATAGAATCAATACATTTTCAAATTCCTTGAAAACTAAAGTGGAGTTAATTAATACAAATCTGGTCTTGTCACAATTTATTTATTGAAAATCTATGACTGAATTGTTGACTGTGAAAACTCGTAACACAAATAAACTTATTGAAATAATTATATTTTTACGCCAAAGATGATGAAAAGCCTTCGTCCAAGGTTTCGAAGAACTGGTTTTCAAATTTTCATTTTAAGTAAAGTAAAAGTTTTAAATTGAGCTCACTTATGAAAAGACACTCCCTGTTTCGTGTGTACCGCAGATGAATTTTTACAACTTTTTATAACACAAGACGGCATTTTTATCAAATATTTTGCTTTTTCAATATTTTAGAAAAACAACAATGAAGTTCAATTTGACAATGACATTTGATGTTTTGATTGCTAGGATTATTCCTGAACGAAATTGAAGATTGGATTATCTCTTCCTTGGATTTATTTTCTACCTAAATCTAATCTTAACTTTGAGCTTTGCTGAAAACAATGCTATAGAAAATTACTTTTAATAAAGCAAAAATCATAATTATTGTGTTTTCGAAAGGTAATCCCCATTTATTTCAATCAAAAAATTATTTCATAAATTCTCGCATTTTTGAAACCGAGATTTTACTGAACGAAAATCAGCCATGTTTGTTTTGAAATGTCAACATTTGATAGAAATGTCAATTAGGTGTATTTTGTTCAATCGCGCTAATAAAATTTGTTTTCGAGACGCCGTAAATCGTGAATATACGAAATGTGCGTAGCGTGAAAATTTTGTTTTAAAATCATTAAGATCTTGTTAGTGATTTTAAATTATGTACTAACACTTCCAATATGAGGCGAGGTCATTTAGGTTCAGGCGGTTGGCGGACTGAAAATCCTAGACCATTTAGGCCTAGAAACCCTGGAATTCCACACTTTAGGCCATCTAGGTCGTATAATCTTCAAAATATTAACAGGTAAATTTATTTTTGTTCAGTTGAAACATGTTTTTTAAGTATTTAACTATTGCGCCAAACTACTAGATGCAATAGCAAAAAACCTTGTCACAAACAGTCACTTCTAGTTTTGTTACTAAGATTATTTGGTAAAATGTTTAAACTTACTTCTATAATCGAATTACTGTAATAAATAATATCACTTTTATAATTATAGGTTTCCACCACCCGGACAAAGATTACACAGACCTCCACATTTTGAAAATTTTGCTAATCGTGACGACGAGCATTACAGCAATACCGATCGCTATGACAGAAGTATGCACAGGACTAATAACAGTCCAGTTCAAAATAGGAAGAGGGGTCATTACCATGACAGAGGGGGTCAAAGACAAATACTTCCATATTTGCAACAAATTAGACCCACTGAAAACCAAGCACCAGATGCTACATATTATGACAACCATAAATCTCAACCATACCTCATAAACAACATGGGTGATGTGGATCATAGACATGTTTCGAACAATTCACATAACCAAGAAGGCTTTATGAACCGTAGCACTTGGACAGACTCTCATTATGATCACAAAACCTATCAGAATAAGAGTCCTCAAAAGCCTTATATGAGGAACAATGAACATTTTGAAAACAGAACTTCCCAAAATTATCCAGGGCACAGACCACCTGCATCAGATCACTACAGTACTCCTCCAGATTTAGAAAATACAAACAATGACATGTCATTCAGTAGATCTATCGATGATACTGTAGACATTGTTAGAAAAAGATTACTAAACA
Source organism: Trilocha varians (assembly GCA_030269945.2). NCBI lineage: Eukaryota > Metazoa > Arthropoda > Insecta > Lepidoptera > Bombycidae > Trilocha > Trilocha varians. Next base: position 7,414,314 of record AP028273.1, on the reverse strand, counting down.
GGAGCGAACCACAGAGCCCATCCAGTGACCTGAATGAGAATCATTTAAATACTGGTTCCACTTCGTCAAGTCAATACGAGAACTGTCAGCAAGAACAACAGCCAAAGAGAAGGATACAAAGACAAAGGCAGATAGTAAAAGCTGACTGCGACAAAATGAAAACCAATATTGTACAACAGTTGTTTAAAATGGATAAAGACAAAATACACAAATTAATGGATAACCCTAATTCATCCACTAAATTTGAATACGCAATCAACAGTTTCATAACGGAATCTCAGAACAGTTTGAATCGTCATATGAGATCATTAGCTGAAAAATCTCTTGGTAGTTCCAGCGATGAGTTCATTCACAATGATAATAACACTATTTACGAAGACACATTTATGAAGCAGATGCAATGTATTTTAGATCCGCAAGATACTGTCCTTTTAGAGGATATAAAACCTCTTGTTTTGGCTGAACTGAGTAAAATATTACATCTCAATGATGTTGACCAAATGTATGAGATTGCTGAAACCCATGAAGAACTTTATAGTACAGAACATGTTGACTATGATTATAGGAATGAAAATCTATATTATGATGACTATACACAAGAAAGTTACCCAAATCATGATGAAATCGATAGTTATAAGAAATCCAGATTTGATGAACATGAAGATGTAAAACATTCGTATGAAGAAACAATGCTATATAGGCGACGAAGTACAGATAACCGTAAGAATGCAGAACAGAAGTATGATGAAAACAGGCAGATGAGTCCTGAAACAAAACCATATTTTGATACATACAAAGAACATAGTGATGAAGTAAGATACAATGAACATGAAATGAATAATTCATTTGAAAGTGAACTGAGTGAAAGGGATTTGTGTAGACGACGAGATTCAGATAGACGTAAAAGTACAGAAAATAGAAGGAGTGAGGATAAACAACTTGAAATTAAACCATTATTTGAAAACAACACCGATAGGATTTCAGATGATGAAGATCCATTTGATGAATTAGATAGGCAATATCATGTTCCAGTTGACCATACATTTCTTGAGAATGAGGAATGTGTAAATATGCAATCATCTACTCCACCTCTAAAAACTGGAAACAATTTGGTTTCAGTGAAAACAGAAAAAACATCTGGTGGTGTGACACACAATTCTACTTCGAAAGATCACAATACTAAATCAAATGAATGTGCTACAAAAATCCGAAATTCTTCAGATCAAAGCCACCCAGAAATAAAAAAAGAAAAAGGTTCTGAAAGAGAGAGGAAATATTCAGAACCTACTATTGTAGAAAAAAGAAGTTCAGAAAAAGAATACTCATCAGAAAAAACAAGTATATCAAGTAGTTCTCGTAAAAGATCAATAGATCAAAGACCATCTCATCGAAAAGAAAAGCGTAAAAAAAGCGATCCAGACATGGACAGTTCAGAAAATAAAAGCACATCATCAAATGCCTCCAAAAACACAACAAGAAAGAATGAAAACTCCAGCAATACTCCAAGGTCATTGTTTGATTTATTCTTACCCAAAACTGACAATAATAAGCAGGCAGCTAAACATTCAAAAAGATCAGAAAGTAGAGACAAGGAATATTCCAATAAATATGTCAAAAGAAAAGATAATATTAAAAAAGATAAAAACACTACACCAACAAAGAAACATAATCACTCTCATACCAGTCATTCCACAGTTTGTAAAGATAATTATACAAGTCCTAGAGATAATGATAGTACTAGTAACGCTCACCAAAATGCCCTTAAAACAGATGCAAAAATAAAATTAAAAACCATTGATATGTTCATGGAACAACCAAAAAAGACAAATTTACATCAATCACATAGAAACACATCAATATCAAATGACAAAAACAATATTGTACAAAAAAAAAGTCCCACAAAACAAATTTCAACAGACAATAAAGATGTTTTGAAAAAGCTAATATCAACAGAAACTCAAACTTCAAATAAAGGTATATTTCATACAAGGTACAGTCAAACAGAAAAGAAAAAAATGGTTACGAAATCTGTTCAAACAGACCCAGTGACTTTCCAAAAAGATAGTACCAAGTCAACGGATGTTTTTGAGAGAATGAAAGAGATTGACTTGGAAATACAAGTACTCCTGCAAGAAAAGTTTAAGCTGTATAACTCATTTGAATCAAATAAAACTTGTCCAACTACAGACCAAACTTTGGGTATGGCTGTATTGAATGTAGTACCTGTCAACAAAGTTGATGAGAAGGAATCTAGTGAAATCACTGAGGAAACTGCCATAACAGAAGACAGTATTGTAGACGATTTCACCAATATCCCTGTTGAAGAACTTGCAGAAATAGCCTTAGAAACTGTAGAAGAAACAGAATCAACAGAAAAAAGACAATCACGACGACATAGTCAGAAATCAGTTGACAATGACATTAGTTCCTTAGCACCAGTAAAAAAAAGCCAAAGAAGAGGGAAGCCCTTAAATATATCACTGCTGGAGCAAATTATAACTGATGACCGACCCCTTGAAGATATTATAGTGCTTGATGAATTAGAAAAAACACCACACAAGAAAACAAGCAAAAAGAAATCACATAAAAAGCATTTTAAAAGTAAAAAATCAAGAAAGAAAAGCAAATCTAATCAAAGTAAAGAAACTATACATAATTTACCTCAGCATAATATAAAAGAGTGTTCAGTCGTTTTAGAGCCTATAGATATAAGACAATATTTTGAAATATTGGGAGATCCATCTGAAACTGTTGAAACTAAAAGTGATTCTGTATCTCCCAAAAGCATAATAGCTGAGGAAATAATAGAAAGCCAAGATATACCTACACTAGGATTGGAAGTACATACTGAAGTTATTGAAGAAACTGTAGTCAATGACATACATTTTGATATGCTAGATGTGTCGGAAGACATTGTTATAGGTGATAGCTGTGAAATCAAGAGTCGGGATAGCGACAGACTAGATGTGCCTATTAATGAAGAAATTATACTGGATAACAGCCAGTCTTCTTGTGAGAACTTGGTGGCTGAAGCTACTCATAATGAGCCCGAGTGTAAAACGTACGATTATTCTACGGACGAGAGCTTGCGTCGAGATGCGATCACTGTAACTGGGAATGCTGACGCCGTTCTCGCTATTGAGGTATGTATTAATTGACTAAAATATATTTTAAGTATAAATCATAAGACAGAAAAGAAGTAAGGTAGATGAATGCGTAAACATCTGTTTCTGCGTGTTTTTTACATTGGTTTGTAGAAGGATTAATTAAATACAAGCTAGGCAAATCGAAACTTTGAACATTGAAGCAAAATAACGAAAACTCCATAGTTTTTCCTGCTCTAAGAAAATAATTATAATGACCATTTAAAACCAGGCCAGTTGGAGATCTATGCCCGAATGTAAGCTATTCATAGTGATGATTAGAAACGGTTAATTTTATGTCAAAAATAACCGATATTCATTAAGTATACAATAACTATAAAATTTAATTTCAGATGCTAAAAATAAATGTTTCTATTTTCAGTGCATAGAAAATAACTTCATTGCAGCTTGCCTAGATGGTAACGTTTATCACTTCAACTGCGACGGCCAGTTGTTGAATACTTTAAAAGGCTCAAATTTGGCTGTCACCTGCATAACTATAGTAAAAGAAAAATACGGAACCACGATTTATACCGGCTCCCTTGATTCGAGAATACGATATTACGATTTGGAGGTAAAAAATATAATAATTAATTTATGTAATCAGTGTTTATTGCCTTAGTACTGTAATGATAATGGCTACTTTACAATAAATGAATAGTCATAGTAAAGCAAAGTGGATATCTTCAGCTTATAGTACATATATAAATTTACTAGTTTTGTATAGGCTTTTTATCTATTAAAACCTAATAATTAGACAATAATTATAATACCACGTCTCATGAGTCATATATGACTCATCAAAAATAATTCACAACTTAGTTCTGTAAACTCAACTGAAAAAATGTTTATTTATTTCTCTTATAATTTTCAGACAGGAGTGGAAAAAGGACCAGAATGCAATGTTCTCAGTCCGATTCAGACCATGGATCGTGCGTGGGACACTATATTTGTTGGTACAAGAACTGGATTTGTTCTGCAATTTGAATGCAAAGTAAGTTACAGTACTTTACTTATCTTTTTTGATTTTAGGTATGAAAGATTTTATAAAATTGTAGAAATTATATTTATTGTATGCAATTATCAATTTTAATACGATTTTGAAATGCAACAACTTGCACAAGATTTTTGAGTACTATTTATGACTGTCATTTATTTAGCACCATGGTATTAACATCTGAAAACGACACAGTGAACTTTCAAAGAACTGTGGCGACCAATAATAGCGCGCGAGATCCTGAATCGCGGTTACAACATTTGCAAAAATCTTCGCATATATACGACATCTGAAATCTACTACAGTGGGCTTCGGCCTGACCGGGCATACACTACCTCGCCCGGTCGGAGATCTCCCTTTGGCCTAATATCATCTGTACCCACAGAACTTCTCTCTGTGTAATTATGTTTCTATGTGTAATATGTTAGTGTAATAGACGAACCAATAATATAATCAGCGCCCTGTGATTTTAGCATGTGATTCAGTTGACTTCTATCATTAATGATGTTGCAGCTCCACACACTTCCGCAAGTACTAACCTTGCAAAATATAAAACCAATACCACATTTTCACATCAAACATTTTTTTTCACAGAACAACATGCTGATTCCAGTTAGCACAGTGAAATTCTCTGAACAATCTATACTCGCCTTAAGAGCGATGAAAGAAGGCCCCAGAAAAGTGTTACTTGTGGCCGCCCGTTCAGAAAACGTGACGATAAAAGATGCACAAACTGGGCTATTGCTCAGATCGCTGGTTGGGCCAAAAATGACCGTTTACACATTGCTGTTTGAAGATGGTAAAGTGTATTGTGGGACGAGCAGTCATCAAATACATGTGTTTGATTATACGGTGAGTGTTTTGTACTTTTCAAATTCTATAGAAATTGAATGTTAAAATGGTTTATGTTTTTCTAGGAAATTACGAATTAAGATTCATAAGTCAAAAAAAGTGTAGCATTTTTAATTCTCATATAGATTATTATCTTATACACAGATATACTACTGAACATCAGAGAGCCTCAGTCAACATACAATTCGATCTTTTGTTTTTCTGCAACTAATTAAATAATACTATATTTTTGTTCAAAATTGAGTACTTCGTAATCTAAAAAAATTAGGTTCAAAAAAATGCACTCAAAGTTTATGATTGAAAGATGAACAAGTTGTGTGATGCCAAGTGATTTCAAACAATCTTCAGGCATCGCTGAATCAACTTTGATTTGTTAAATAAACTTTTCCTTGAGTATAGAGTCCCACTGTATTGATTTCACAGCCTCACTAAAATATTTTTTGTTATAATTGATTCAGAGCGGCAGTCACGTTGGATCTCACGAGGGCGGTAAGGGCGCGGTGTGCCTGCGAGCGACGGGCGGCCTCGTGTTCGCGGGCTGCTACGACGGATGCGTGTACATATACCGCGAGGGGGAGACCAAACCGCTCGCGCAACTACGAGGCCCCAGCCTTATGTTGCTCTCTCTAGCTATTGTAGGGACTAAGGTTCGTATAAACACAAACAATTTTATTTAATTGTATTACCACTTTTTTTGGCCTTTTTTTTAAATGTGAACACTATTTTTTTAAGTTTAAATAATGAATTGAGAACAAAATAGTTAACTATTAAATATTTTTTGTCACTTCATTAAGTCTAATTTAAATTATTTTCTTTTACAGATAATAGCCGGATACAAAGATAGAGGATTGTATATATGGAAAATACCTTTGAATATACTAAAAGAAATGATTTTATAAATAAAATTAAGCTGTTGTTTATACAAATTCTCACCTTTAGTTATAGACGTTATTAGTTTATAAATGGTTTTTTTCTGTAAATAAAAAATATATTTCTTGAGTATTTATTTTGTTGTTTTCGATCTTTGTGGTTAACAATTCGTCTTCGCTGTGTGAAAATACTTTAGACGCTATCCTTAATATTTCATTCAATCAATGAAATCCTATTAATCCTAAAAATAGCTACTAAATGAATTAGAAAAAAAAATTGTATGTAATTTAGCAAAAATGTGCTGCGATGTAATTTCAACTGAGGTCCAACTTTATTTCAACCCATTAGATAAAAAGTGAGATACTAAGACAAAACGCGTGATTTTTATCATTGGTACACTAACAGGTGGTGTTTACTATTGTGTGTTAAATTAGAAAGTAGAATTTTTTAATTGTAAAATTTCGTATCGCGTTTCGCCCTAGTTCGGATGTATGAAGCTGTACAGAAATTAGTTATTTTTCTGGAGTTTAGGATTTGAAATTTTATTTAATGCTACTTTGGCTTTGATATAAAGTTTGTTTAAAAGCTCTATCTATAAAATATAAATAAGTGAGTTGATAATTTGAATGAAATAAAAAAAAAACATGAATAATTATTTTAAGCTATTTACGGTTTTAATTATGCACTCATAACGCGGCAACACTATGGTGGTATTATCTATAGCTGCATAGTGAAGGAAGAACAAAATTAATACCGATTGAAAAAAATAACAAAAAATTTAGTCGATTATTAAGTTATTTCTGAACGCATTTTAAGTTTTGCCAAGTGGCACTCCTGTTAAAATTTGACTTACGTCAGTGGGTGTTTCGCACGGCGGCCATTATTCTACGTAGAATTAATTTTTTTTCGCTGTTTAGTGCTAGAAACAAAGAAGTTAAACGCCTTTTAGAACTTCTACAACTACGTAGTTTCGTGAAAAATAATAAATATTATTAATATAAAAAATGAATCCAGAATAGTGAGTATTACATCTGTAACTTTACAACTTCGATAACCAGGATGGGCAAATATCTCGGCTAATTCCTATTTTATGCTGTAAAATTAATTATTTATCGAAATACTTCGATTAAACTTGTTACGTTGTAAGACGATGATCAAATTAATACCAATTATTGTACGATGATGGGGGTGAGTCATTGTGTTCGTGGTACTTTGGTTCAAGTAATAATGGAAACGTAGTCAGTCGTATCGTGAATGGCGTATTTCCACAAACAGTTTTATCTCCATATTTCTCGTATCGCAGCAGCCACCCATGCCTTCTGTCAACAAAACAGATGATGTTCCTTTGTTTGTGAACGAGTTACGCCTACCGTGAAAATGATCATGTATCAATAATGCACTTGTAATTGCATAGATGTTATTGCCCTTGACATGCACTGATCGGTTTTATATCTCGATGTTATTGTTTACAGCGACTATTTGTTCAAACTACTCCTGATTGGTGACTCTGGTGTTGGAAAGTCTTGCTTGCTGCTCAGATTTGCTGATGACACATACACCGAGAGCTACATCAGTACTATTGGTGTAGACTTTAAAATTAGGACTGTAGACTTAAACGGGAAAACAATAAAGTTACAAATATGGGACACAGCGGGACAGGAGCGGTTTAGAACAATCACATCATCATACTACAGAGGAGCACACGGAATCATCATTGTATATGACTGCACAGATCAGGTAATTATTATAATCAATCTGAATAATATCAATCTCATAATAAAGTAAGTTAAAATTTAAATTTACCTTAAATATTCTATTTTGTACAGATTTACTATTAACAATATGAGGAAGTGTTACTAAAATGATATTTTCTGAAATTAAACTACAAAGAAATTTTCATCACTAGTACATCATTATATCCATTATCCTTTTTGGTATTAAGCTAACTCTAATGATGACTGAATAACTGAAGAGAAATTACTCGATTAACTATTTTAGAAATTCACTTTAATAGCTGGATAAATAAAGAGAAAAGTATAAATAATCTTGATGAAATTAATGATGTTTGTAACTTTGTTTTCTAAATAGTTAAGAAAAAAAATTTAAAAAACACTTCATAAACATATTTATTATGCTTCAGTTACTGCAAATTCTTTTAAAATTAAAACTGGAAAGTTTAAAAGAAAAACATTGGCACAGTACCAATTTTTTAAACATCTCATGTAGTATGTAAACAATCTCAGCAGTGATTCACCTATTAACCTCATTATTGTTTAAACTTCTTTGTTTTATTATAAACAATCTTTAGTTATGAAGGTGTTAATCAATAGTCGTAAATTTTTTACTGTTTGAAAGTTATACAAAAATTATGAAATATTATTAACTGCCCAATAGTACTGTATGTACAGAGCTCTGTAGGCTTAATAATATACAATGTTCCTTTCATAAGATAAATAAATAATGTTATGACTTCCCTAACAATAAAAAATAACTTATTTTTATAACATCAACATTTTATTAGTACACTTTTTCCCTAACAGCACAAATTCAGGATTTTTAATATGAACAGAGAATGCTTTGTTTAACATAACAAGTAGAATCAAATTAGACAATAATGATTACACAGCAGCCAGTTTTTTTTAAAAAACATTACCAAATTTTTAGTCTACATTATAAGACCTGAAAAGAAAGTATCATTTCTATTAATTATGCTATCGACCTTGTTATTTATAAAGAAGTAATCTGTCCTTATTTCCTCCTCTTGAAATATAGTTTGTTGTATATTTTAAGTCATCACTTTTTACTTCCTTTGTCTCTGAATATTATCTATAGTGTATACAAAGTGATTGCACTAAAGAAACATTGTTGTAGCCTTGCATTTTTTCATACTATTTACACACAAAGAACTAGGTTAGAGATATAAGCTATTTAATATTCTTTTTTTTTTTTTTTTATTGCCATGTAGGCAGACGAGCCTATTCTTATATATTCTTTTGTACAATGTACAAATGTTCAATTTAGGCTTTGTAAATGTTTTACTTCCTGTTTTACAAATCAATGATTTAATTTAATAGTTCATTATTTTAATTATTATCCGTTGACGTTCGTTTTAAAACATTTGTTTTTTTAATTCGGAATGCAGGTTTAAATAGTTACTCCAAAGATTTTACCAAGCCATGTTAGTCTTATAGATAAGCCTATTCCCACTGCTGGGCATTATTGAGTTGATGCAGTACAATACACAATATCATTTTGATACTGTAATTCAACTAATAGTACACAGTATCTGCAACCATTATCAATAATATCTAAAGTTGATGTTTAAATCTTGTGTTTATGTATTTTTTTAGGATTCATTCAGCAATGTAAAGCAATGGTTGGAAGAAATAGACCGTTACGCGTGTGACAATGTGAATAAACTGCTTGTTGGTAACAAGTGTGATCTTAACACTAAGAAAGTTGTCGACTTTGCCACAGCTAAGGTATGATTTTATAAATTTATTTTTTTACTTATACTTTCACCTTATCAATGAGGACAATAAGGTCAGCATTGAGGGAATACTCAGATAACATATCCACAATTGAATGGAGATCCCTACCAGGCTTGAGACACTCGAAAGAGTTCATAAGCAAAACCAATTCACATAAGGCATCTGGGCTTAGTAGAAGTAAACTGAGACACCTTCTGGGTGCCCTAACGGGGCATTTTGCCACCAGGGAGCACCTATGTAGGTTACAGTTGGCTACAAGCCCAGTCTGCAGATTCTGTGAAGAAGACACAGAATCAATGCATCACATATTATGTGCATGCGATGGCCTGGCGAGGGTAAGAATGAACGCATTGGGTGAAGGATACCCGGACCAATGCGTGTATAAGTCCTTGGCGCCAAAAAGAATTGCAGAATTAATGCAATCACTTTTTGAAGCCGAGGAATAAAGGAAGGGGTCGTGATACAAAAGATCCGACTGGGTCGAAGTGTCAGGTGATTACAGGCACCACCCCAACAACCAAGATAGATAGAACACTAAGAAAGTTGTCGACTTTGCCACAGCTAAGGTAAGATTTTATAAATTTATTTTTTTACTTATACTTTCACCTACAAAATTTCTTACATAATATCTTTACTGTCAGTTTCTTTATAGTATTCATCATACTTAAATCTTAATCAGGTTTCAGCTATTTACTGCTCTGAACAGGAACCTTATTTGAGGCGCTGAGAAATTAGGAAATGCTAATAATTGTAATACAAAAAGCTACCCACTTGACATAGCTGCCCTTATTCATTAGTAATCTGTTATAATCCCTATGGGGATAATGCTGTTCCATGTCACATACAATTAATTACTCTGCATTTAATTGCACTTAGCAGCAATTAATTAGTTAGGTTTTTTTTCTCCATGTCAGGTTAACTATCATTTTTGTTAAATAGCCAAGCTGATTGTAACTATTCAGAGAGGGGGGGGGGGGGCGATGGGCACATGTAGTCCATCCGGTCACTGCGACCCTTACGGATCTATTGTAACCATTAAGAGAGGGGGGTGATTGTAACTATATCAACTCTTTTTTTTTAAGTTGCAGGATTTTTTTGCGGCATCGCGGTGTGGGTAGGATTTAGGAGTAGATACGCACTAAACCCTCCAAACCTCTCACACTCAACATCCTAACCTACTATTACTAAATTCATAAATTCCACAGTTTTAAAATTTAATCTCTACAATTCCAGCAATACGCAGAACAGCTAGGCATCCCGTTCCTCGAGACATCAGCCAAGAACTCCACGAACGTCGAGCAAGCCTTCATGACGATGGCGGCGGAGATCAAGGCGCGCGTCGGTCCTCCGTCCACCGGCGCCGCGCCCGCCGGACACGTCAAGATCGACCAGGGACAGCCCATCGATACCGGCAAGTCGTCCTGTTGCTGAATGCTGCCTCACAGGTAAGGCTTTTTAATGACCATTAGTTATTAGTGACAGTAATCTTCTGTCAAGCCTGGTGGACTCCTCTGTCTAGATGACAATAACAATATGTTCATTGTCATTTTTTATTGCCTCCTAGGCAGACGAGCTAACGGCCCACCTGATCATAAGCGGTTACCGTCGCTCATGGACCTCTACACTGTCAGGGGACACTGCAGGACCGCTACCTACGGCCTACCCTTAAGGACTCTTCAAGCCTCAAGCTTTCTCGATCTTTACTTCTATTTATGACTAATTGTCAGTGTTAGGTAGTGTTGAAGATGCTTTTCTTGCTCTTAGAATACTCAAAAATACAGGATTTTATTATTTAATAAACAATTTTGAAAAAAGCACTTGATGTTAAGTGGTAGGTAACTTGCAGTGTCTATGATTGTGCAAAGACCTACAGCAGTGACTACTTACCAATAAATACTTTAGTTAAGTTACTTGCTTAGTAACACATTTCAATTGCAAATAAGTGAATTATGTATTGAATGTAATAAGAAAGCATTACATAGAAATATAGCAGTTTTATATAGTAAATCATGTTAATTTGAATACATTGATTTCCTAAACATATAAGTTTCAGTCGACACCTAAAACGTCAATGAATATTATTAATGCTTAATTAGTTATGTTTACTGTGTGCAGGGTGTGAGCGCGACGCGGGATACAGGGCAGCTGCCGTCACACCCTCGAGACAAGCGATCACAACACAAACATTAAGATTATTAATTAATTTCAAACATCGTGGGGCGTCCACCTCCACCGCTAACATTCATTAAGTTGCTGTCCGATTATTTAGAAAATATATAAAAAAAAACGAACGGTGTAACGTATGGACGTATGTTTATACATGTTTATATATAAAGAATATCGTAGGTTAATTTTGTGCTGTTTCCGAAATTATGATTCAAGCGATAACTGAGTGACTTGTGTGCGCAGTGCGAGTTACAAATGCACAGGTGTTTGTTACATTAAAGATAATATAGGAACGGGCCTTGTATCATACTCGTAAGGATTTAATTAACTAATGTGGTCGTACACTGGGACTTTTGGTGATATGTTAGAACATGTATGTTGCAACGATGCAGTTTATGATCTGTCTATGGCCTGGAGTTTGCAGAATTTATACACTACATTCCGCGTAATACATCTGACGAAATTTGTTTACTAACAAAAATATCTCTACTTAAGTATTATTAGCGTTTTGTTGATCAACTAGATACTTATTTTATGGATAGCATCTACTAATTTATTTTAGTAAAACTTATTAATACGAGATGTGTTGTTGAACAAAAACAAATGAAAACTCTTAACAGGCTTGAAGGCGTGTACCATTTAAATTGTAATACAAATATTGAGTAACATCACTTTACTTGTAAAATATCTTAGTAGATAACTTATCTGATAATTCTTTATCTTGTCGTTCAAGTTAAAACGTTATTAGGCCGCATACTCAGTTTTCTCGTTGCAACTTCGTGTACCGTGATTGTAGAATCAGTGATATCGATGTAAACTTGTAACAGTGTGTAACCACCCTAAAAATTTAGAAAAAAAAAACAATCTGTCGCTCTAATGCTGTCCATTACGCGTAGGCTAATTATAATATGTTTTTTTATCATTATTTTATTCCAGCTTGTGTTAAAATTTTATTTTATGATCACTCGTGGTACTATTAATATGCACTGAGTGTTAAAATATTTACAATTATTAACGTCTAAACTCTGTTTAAGCTGTGTTCAATGATTTTGTGTTTATCCTGAAATGTTCACGAAATTGTAGATATAGCTGAATGGTCTTAGTGTTAGACATACATAGTGAGTTTGTAGCCGTTAACGCAAAATATACTTCGATCAACAATTTAAATATGTAAAAACATAATTGATTATACATTTTGCTGGACATCTTATTACGAAGGTATAAATATTTATTCCGATTTGAATTGTTGAACGAAGTGCACATAATTATTATTTAAAAGACAAATTCATATTCGATATCACGATAAAGTGATAGATTTTTTAATAGCTCTGTTTTACAATTTTTGGGTGACGAATATTTTTCATTCGATTTTGAAAATTTGATGAAATGCTCCAAAAATTGTGAAATGGAGAATTTATATTAAAATATAAATTATTTTATCTCCTCGATCTATTTCGCGTGTAATATTGTCGTTATTTTTGTATTATTACGTGATGGTTAAGTTTACTTAAAATCAATCCGCTAACCCTATCATTTCTGTATCGAGGGTTTCTTAGAAATTAAAACAGTATGCTATAAACAAGGATGTTTTATTTAATACCCTTTTATTTTTAAATTAAATTATAAGAAGTTATAAATTGTCTTTTAAAATCTATAAGAGAAAGACATTACATAGATTATTTGGGGGCGGCGCGACGGGAAAGAGTGCCGTGGGCGTAACGCGTCGCGCCGTCCCTCATAACCTCGAGCTGGGTTCTGGCCTCGGCCGGGGTTCGGAGGCTGAGTGTGAGCGGTTGGAGGTTTTAGTGTGTTTCAACTCCCTAAACTAAAAAAACATTGAGTATTTATTTCAGAAGTCATTTGTAAGAGATTTCAAATACTACGAAATAGGCAATCAAACCAACATCTTACCATTTTCTGCGGAAGTTTAACTGTGGAAATTCAATAAGAGAACAATAAATATATTTTTTTAAATGACTGGTCTAATGATGATATGTGAATAGGACGGAGTATTAGCAACAGCATCTCATCATGTATTCGTAGTCGTGACAAAGACCGTGGAGATTCAGCGGACATTGCAGAAACGATGGACAGGTCACTGGTAAATGATCTGTAGAAAAATTATCATCAATTTCAGAGGTGGCCATCTACCAAATGTTTCCAGAGGTTAAGTTCCATGAACATTTGTTTAAACAAAAGAGAGAGGTCACTCATTAATTGTGTTTTGCTGATTTATATGGAAACTTATTAATATTGATACACTGAAACGTGATGAATATATCAATGTATTATGTTCAATGTCAACTCTAGTTATTTACATACTATACTATGTACAAATAGTCAAGTTCATAGTGATATATAAATATTATATTTATTAAAAAAAAACTTGAGAGGTGTCAAGGGACACCCGGATCGAACGAAGTTCCTTTCGATTAATTAGTGAGGGATTTGTAATAAGTTTTTTTTTAAGTTATAATAATTAAAACAAAACTAATTATTATAACTTAAATAAAATATTTTGATCATAGCGCCATCTAGCATTAATCATATAAAACAAAATAAGGAATTGTTTTAAAAGATTTTAATCACAGCGCCATCTAGCGATAATTATCTAAAACAAAAAAAGTGTCGTGACAACTTTTTCATAAGAATTTCCGTCTAGCCCCCTTTCGATAACGTGCGATAAGTGACTTCGTTCCAACAAACCTATCGCATATTAATCGTCTAGTCAATAAAGTATTATAAGAATCATTGCTTTTAGACTTACCTAAAGAGTAAGCACAACCGCAACAATATCCATGAATAATAGCTTCGTCATCTTCACAACCTCTCGGAGGGCAGCCGTTACACCACATGCCGATCCAGAGCCAGGGCAAATTCCCTTGTTGTTAAAATAAGGCACCGTTTTATCATGTTGAAAATAAAAACTAGAAAACAATTTAGCTTAGATACAGTTTCGTATTTCGTAGTCTTTTATCTATCTTGCAATAAAAAAAAAAACTTGAGAGGTGTCAAGGGACACCCGGATGGAACGAAGTTCCTTTCGATTCATTAGTGAGGGAATTGTAATAAAAAATTTTTTTTTTAGTTATTATAATTAGTTTAAAACGTGTCTCTCTCTCTCTTCTTAAATAAAATATTTTGATCACAGCGCCATCTAGCGATAATCATCTAAAACAAAAAAGTGTCGTGACAACTTTTTATAAGAATTTCCGTCTAGCCCCCTTTCGATAAAGCGTGATAAGGAACTTCGTTCCAAAAGTATTTTTATTTTTGCCAACCGACGATGAAATTCTCTACCTTAACAATTACAAGACAGTGAAATTGCAAATGCAGAAATTAACGGTGACCACTTACTGTCAAGATTGTAAATTTTCACACTTATAGCCTAGTTTAATAGTTTTTCATATTTTATTTTCACTTTGAACAAGTTATTAAAAATTGAAGTGTAAAAAATACATACATCGTGGTGCTTTCCTCACAGACTCAACACTATTATCCAATGAGTTCTTGATGAAGACACATCTTCCTTCAGCGAACAGGCTCAGAATCAGGATGCTTATTACTACTCCTTTCATATCCATTTTGTTAATAGTATAAGAATATACTCGTCTTCTATTTAAATAGGATAGATAGGGATAACGTTAATTAGTTTTGGGGCAGTGACATAAATTTTGAGAAATTTGACCTCATTAAAATTACTTAGTTTGGTAATTAGAGCAAGTTCTTAATACTTCTGTTTTTAATACATATAGAAATGACCGTATGTAAAATTTAAAAATTCAATGATAGCATCATGCATTTCTGGTAGAAATTTTTACAAAGTCCTTGTAATGGATCGTTTCAATACCCTGGTATTGCTGAGGTTCATGAGCGAAAGCACCTACTTACCCTAAGCTGGGCCGTAAGCTCGTTTAACTGTCTTGTAATCGAAAATATATACAGTAATGGTATTTTATGGGCTGTTAGTTTAGAAATAAAACAACTAATAAAGTTACATACATTAAATATTAGTTTATTAAAGAAATAAATGCAAAATGCACATAACAAATAACATTAGTAACAACATTTATGCTTAAATAATTAGCTACTTAATACAATAAGCGTAGAGTTAAAAATGAGATCATTTATCACAACAAAGAGAAAACATATAATAGTATAATATCAAACAAATTGGCACATTTCATAAGAAGCTTACGGAATTTGTGCCTCATTACTCAAAATTACCTGTATTTTTGGCACTTGAGTTTTGGCTTTTATACAAAGCAATGTAAGTATAATTTGAAATTCTAATCTATCTTCTAGTTTGGCACTAATCACAATACGATCACATTTAATTTTATTGTTTTCTATCTAATCGTACATCAATGTAGTGCTTTACTCTTACTACCTACCTATAAAGGAAAATATGGCACTTTTCTAAAAGTAATATAAAAAAAAACTTTATAACAATGAGATCAAAATACTTATACATTGATTATTGGACAACTAGTACTTGCTAAAATTCAACTATATTTTCTACTAAATAGGGTTCAAAGGGAAAAAGCTAGTTCAAATGTTGTATCATCAATAACACGACTAAGTATTTGGAAACTCGTTTTTAGTTAAATAAAAATCATCACAAAGATTGTTTTGTATTATAACCCCATGAAAGAACTAAATTGAAATCCAGTTCCAATACAAAAAAAACAGTTACCAGAATCAGTGGTTTTATAAATTTAAACCTTATCACTCTACAAATAAGATCTTCATTTCTCGCCACTCACATTTCCCCTACCCTTTAGAGAGAGAAGTACTTCATCGCACCTGATATATTGTTAAACTAAAAACGAGTCTTTACTATATTTGAAATCGATAGCTAATGTATTAAATATTTGATTATAATGAGTATTTAAAGAGATGTATTTAAACGGATGCTCGTTCAATGATTTCTTGTGTAAGAGACACTCTGCCCCGTAGTCGGTAAGGGCGGGTAGGCGCTTCCAGTAAAGCCCCGCTCTCACACTGTTTATTACCCAAACAATTGCATGAGCATACCTGGAATTATGCAAGGAATAATCTTTATCTTAAGTTATTTGTAGAATATATTACTTCGTCGTTCTGCATTCTGTTCGCTGGCTGGCTTCAATGTAATGTAAACTGCTTAGCTCAACAAATATGATAGGTAATATATTAATAAACTTTAACATAATATTATCAAATCTCAAGCAAAATTGTTAAAAATACTTAAGTAATATCCACAGATACGCTTTTTTACTTGGTCTTTATAAACTTAGTTATTAAAACTACCTTTTAATAAATTAGAACAAATAATACTTCTATCTAACGTACCTACCTACCTACACCATGAATTAGGTATTTTCTTAATTTTGACTACATTTAGGTATCATTTATTATTTTGGACTATTACGTCCCGAAAAAGCGCAACGAAATTGAACCGATGTTCGGCCGAAGTTCGTATTCGGTTCAAACCACATTCGGCCCATCCCAATTGCTTTATTAGCGAGTGTCAGGTTATTTCTGGTGGGCCGATCCCGGCGGCACTGCAATGCCGGGCCGACCCGTGACGGGAGTGGAGCGAGCCCCGAACATCCCGTCGTTTCACAAAAATCAGTTTAATATACTGGTCCCTCGATGAGGGAACTTTCAGATATTAAGCTGAAAAGAACAGATACTACACTTTGATCTTAGCCAAAAGGCCGAGAAGCGATGCCGAAAACACAAAAATCGCAAGTCGTCATACAACTATGGAGCATCTCGTCACCGCGGGTTATATGGCGACGGAAAACAGGGCAGTGACATCTATCGGCGACTTTTATAAACATAATAAGAGTACATACTGACAATAACATATGTAAATAATTTAATAGGAAGAGGTGTGATGTACTTGATTAGATTCTGATCTGCTTCCGTGTTATACTAAAAAGTCTATTATTCTGTATTAGATTAATATCTGATTTCAAAACATTTTATTCAATGAGTACCTGTATGGGTGAAACAAGGTCCCGTAGTGGAATATACAGGGAAGAGTCTTTCAGAAAGACCAGACTTTCACACTGTCTAATGTCTACTACTCCAAACAATTTACTAAGCAGACGTGGAACAATGTTACTATTTATCTTCGCTTAAGTAAATTTTAAGCAAAAAAAAAAATATTCAAAGACCAACTATAAAAATAACTAACTTATTAAGACACTAAATAAACTAGCCTATCTGATGATGTTATTTTTTCCATTTCACTTATTTGATTTAACAAGAAATCTTAAAACACTACCGAGACAGGATTGTGAAATGTCACATTCAAAGCAGTCTATACATTGTGTGGAGGCCAGGTGCACAGCGAAACGCGAGAACGAGGTAATTTTCATGTGATGTTTTTTTTATATGGTTATATCTGGTGGGTCGATCCTCCGATCGACGGGAGTGGAGCGAGCCCCGGACAATTTTTATTAAAAAAATTCAAACGACCGACTTCCATTTTTCATGATCTTCATCAAATTTATATGAGATAAAAAAAAATGTTTGTATTCTAACAATAAAAAATCATCGAAATGGGTTCATTTAAAAAATAAATACACGCAAAAACACATAGCATATATACCTACCCTAATTGTGAAATTTTTTCCATTAAAAATACACATTTTTAACCACACACCCAAAAGTACAGGTTCGATCTCAAAAAAAAATACCTAAGTTCCACGACCATCATCTTTCATCTGACACTAGAATCATTCAAATCGATCCATCCAAACTAAAATTATCGAGGAAAAAACATAAAGAAATTTAAAAAAAACCATACAGACGAATTGAGTACCTCCTCCTTTATGGAAGTCGGTCAAAAAACTTACCGAAGCTTGATCGTCGTGCGAGCGTTGCCTCGCCGCAATACCGTGCCCGTCTATCGGCAGCAATGTTCTGGAACCTTCTTTATCTTCATCACGAGCATTCTCTTCCGCTTGCCTGTGGACAAACAATCATTATACTAAACTGACCATATCCGTTCATTCAAACGTTTTTACCATAACTATTATTGGCATCGTAAATAGTATAACAGAAGCATAGGTCCAATAAATTTAATAAAATCAATGTCCGTGGTGCTTTTCTCAATTCTGGCGTAATGCATCTTTCAATGTTATTTTATTGTCTCCCGCTTTGCGAGAAGGGAAATCGAAACTCATGTTTTTCCTACTCCTTCTATCATCTTCTGATTAAATTCGTTGCGGGGTCCAAGACAAGTTAGCTTTCCCTCTGGTTCCTGGGCTTCACTGCTCAGAGTCATTACGATGGTCACCGCTGTGGATCCTACACAGGAGTTACAGTGGTGGGAGTGAGAGGTGGGCCAATACCCGTATACTGACCATATCCTATTATTATTTTCGTCGTAGAATTTCACTGTCAAGAAGTTTGTGTCCCATGAAATTGCAGAGATCCCTGAGCGATGGTAACCACTTACAATCAAGTGAATCATCGTCCAGATTGTTTAACTGGCGCAAGCTAATAAAACAATATTGATAAAACTTTATATTATGTTGCTTGCTAGTAAAAAGTGCTAAGAAAAATAGTATATTTTAAATCTATATCTAAATTCTAAAAAACTCAAAAAAAAAAGACTATTCAGAAAACACTAAAAAGTAAAAACTGATTACTGTATCCTTGTGTTCCGTAGAAGTATTTGAAACATTTTAAAATCTATTGGTATTCATTTTTTTTAAATATATTTTTTCAATACTAGATTGAATATGCTAAGACTTAGATACTTACATAGTCATGAATCTCAGTACAAGCAGATTGATGCTAGCGGCAACTACGGCTAGTCCGAACAGTATGAAAACAAGACTAAGCGCCACATAGCCTGGTTTACCGGTCAACGCTTGATCGTTCTGTTGAAGGGAATTTTTTTGAAATAAAATGTTTTTACTATAAAGGTAGTGTTATTTTTTCTCTTTTCAGTTAGTAAATTATTCGTTTTATTTGATACTAGCTGCTGCTCGTGACGTCGTCTGCGTGAACTCTATTTTTTTTCAATAAATTTTATGCCTATGTTCTTTCTCAGGGTCTAAAGATTGTCTGTGGCAAAATTCATCAAAATCGGTTAAAAGGTTTAAGCGGGAAAGCGTAACAGACATAATAGAGTTACTTTCGCATTTATAATATTAGTAGGGATAGCAGAACAAATATTTTAAATTATGATTTTTTTTTAACAAGTGACGTCAGAATTCACATAAATGAAGGATTTTTACCTGCAAAGCCACATAATCTCCAAAGCCAATGGTGGTAAGAGTCACGAAGCAATAATAAAAACTATCGAAATAGCTCCAACCTTCGTAACGAGAGAAAACCGCAGCGCCTGGTGATTAAAAAAGAGATAACATTTATATTACACACTGATAGCCTTCTTAAGTTGAGTAATTTGATTATAAG
Source organism: Trilocha varians (assembly GCA_030269945.2). Classification (NCBI taxonomy): domain Eukaryota; kingdom Metazoa; phylum Arthropoda; class Insecta; order Lepidoptera; family Bombycidae; genus Trilocha; species Trilocha varians. The sequence goes on along the minus strand of AP028273.1, from coordinate 7,394,374 downwards.
TGGATTTATCTGCTTTTTTTTATTTCTTTGGTACGTAATCGTCTAAACAGCTCGTTTGATGAAAAGCGATTATTGTAGAATTTTTTAAAAGAACGATGTTTGTGCGTATTTTAGTCAAGTTTTATCCTATTTTATAGAAAATATCATCACTTTACTAACTGATGGTCACTAGTTTCAATAACTGGAAATGATTTCAACTCTGAATATCTCAATGGTTGAAAGACCTAACAAAACGAATTGATTCACTAAATTGTATAATTCAATATACATACCTGTCGTAATTATAATAGATGATAACATTCCAGTAGCAAACATGAGATTCATTTCGGTTGCCTCAGTTGTGTTACATCGTAAATAACATTTTGCCCTTCGTATCACCACTGATGCAAACTTGTTTAATCGTTCACCAATACTCTGGAACATCACTAGTCCGAGTGGGATTCCTACCTGTGAATGGTATAGGCACTATACAGGGTGGAATTTTTTAACGCCCAGGGAAAGTACTCGAAATAATAATTTTAGAGAATTTTGCTGAATGGAATCATTCTGTTATTTTTAGATAAAAGCAAAACCGCATTCATAGATTTTATTTTTAAATCTTGGTACACCCGGGTATCGAATCGGGTATAATTCGAAAAGATCACACTCTTTATTTTATTGTACCAATCGATACATTTAAATCTCTAAGAAACATGATGGATAAATTAAAGGAAAACTACGAGACCAATTACTACCGTCTTCATCTTTTCAGAAATAATTCAAGAATTACTAGTCATATCTAGATTAAACTTTAACAAGATATCAGCCATAACATTATGAGTTCAAGCAACAATCACCACTTAAATTAAATAACCCTATAATCAATACAAAGTACCGTACCATAGCATAAGCCATACAAAATGCTTTTCCTCCGACCGTAACCGGTGTAGAATGTCCATATCCAATCATTGCCAACACAACGGTAGCAAAATAGAATGCTCCAGCAAACTTCCATTGAGGACCAGCTTTATGCGGTTTGTTTTCAATCAGAACTATTTCAATTACATGGTAATCTTCAGCGCTGATGTTGTATTTACGAAGCAGACCGTTTTTCACATCTGAAATACCCCATTATAATAATAGCTGTTTATTTTCTTACAGTTGGGCATTAATCATTATTCCAGAATATTCCTGAAGACTCTTAGACATTTTATAAGACAGCTCTAGTATTCTAATAGTATGTAGTAAAATCCAATAGAAAATACGTATATTTATTTATAAATAATTTTACAATCAGAAAAAGCTAAGAAGATTTACCTGACAACATCTCCCATCGTTTGCTCTCGGTGTCTGATTCCAGTGCATCGAAGACTGCTGCTCCGATGAGAAGATATGTGAATGTACACACCACGAGGGACAAAGTACGAACATTCTGTCTTTTCATTCTGTGAATATTAAATAATAATCATTAATTAACACTTTAAGTAATTTTATTTAAAATAAGGCAAAATTTATTTTGTTATTTAATAAAAGAACGACTATTCTTTTTAAATTGCACATTCCTTAATTGTAGTGAAAAATTAGCTATTTGATGGTAAGTGGGCATTTACACGTAATGCTGTAATGGATTCGACATACAACCCCAAACGCCAATTTTCTTGGTGAATTGAAAAATTAGGAATTCCAATTTGGATTTATTAAAATTTTATTATATTTTTTAATTATTTTTTTAAGTCCTGTAATAAATACATACCTGCTTGAAAAGTATGTTGCAGCTGCGTAGTATTAAGTTAAATATTTTAGTCACAACAATAGTAGGTTTTTGTATTTCTATTTATATTCTAAAATAAAATTTCCTAGATGAAATAAAATACAAAGTACTCAGGGGAAGAAATATCGATTTTAAACATTTTTTAATTCCGCCGCTATGCACTTGGCGAAGGAGTTGACTTGACATTAGTAAATAATACAATTTTTTTTACACTAGTTTATTTCAAACTCCGTCGTCACATTGTTCGTCGACTTTTTCAAAAAAGTAAACCATTTAAAATGTCAAACTTGCTCTAGAGATGCACAATATGAATTAATCGATGGTTCCCTTTCCATGAAAACCGATTCGATTAGATTTCTAGTGAACTTTCTTCTTTTTTTTTTGGAGATATTTTTATACCAATGGATGGTTAATATTAGATATATATCACAAAACAATTCCTTCTGATTGAGTTTAAAAAAAGTCACATTATTAAAAGCTGCTTATAGTCCATTTATAAATAAATATACAGGGTGGATCTGTAACTTTGGACAATCTGACGGGGGTGAATTACCAGTAGAAATACAACTTAGCACCATTGTTATTTTTTGGATCGATTAACCTTTTCTTCTGCCATTGTATGGAAAACGTACGACTATCGTTGCGGACATCCACACTATGATGAAAAGTGAAAAAAAAAAGTTTTATTTCAACAAGTCAGATTTTTCAAAGTTACAGATCCACCCTGTATAATGATCGGCAAATTTAAATCCATTTTTTATGCATACGATGTATGCAATTAATTCAAAATAAAAACTCGACATTTAATTATTATTTTTTATTGACACAAACGCCTTGATGGTGTGTGAAATGCAAAGTCGCTTAGTTCTTAATTTAAATTTTAAAATATTTTTAATTGCTTATCACAGTTATCACCAACGTGTTAATAAAGCCATTTCAATTGTTTTCTTTATTTTTAAATAAATTCGTACAAAAGAAAACAACCGAACTGAGGCTGTACTAAGTATTCAATCTACAATTAAAACATGTTAGAAACAGTTTTAGCATGTTCGTTATTAAGATTATTATAAAAAGAAAACGACAGCAAAAAAAATCAAATAGAAAAAAAAATCGATTTTAAAAATCGCCGTCTTTACATTTCGGAATGCTAGTAACATGCCTAAATTGAACATATGGTTTGTGACAGATGACATTAAAGTGATGTCAACTGTCACTTTGACGTTTCACTTTTAAATTCGTGCATGGTTCGGAAGTGCCGAATTTCGTCTTAAAAATAATTTTATTCACATAAAACTGTGATTTCAGTTGTTCATTTCATCTAAAAACATAAAAATGAAGATCTCTTGTAATAAATCGAGTCCACCTTTAGGTATTTATCGTATTATACTTCAAAAACCTCAATACGCCGCGTTGGCGAGGACCGCGGTACTAAAATAGCTCTATATTTTATTTCAGGTGGTCTAATGGCTGTAGAGTTTTACAGATCATCAGCCAAAGACTTACAGATCATATGGGCTAATGAGTCTACGGTAACTCTTCCTAATTCCACCAAGCCAGTGTCATTCGGGACCAGCAATGATTTGATAAGGATTATTGAGAATACGTTCAACAAGTCGGCTAGTCCATTGCAAAAGGTTACAATGAATCACTGGCTGTCGTTCGGTTTAATATTGGATGATGAAATACCTAAATCTCTTGAGTATTTGGAGAAGACTCTTGGTCCATTAACCTATCTTGTTGGTGAAGCACTTTCTGTTTCCGATTTAGCTGTTTTCAGTGCTCTTTATGGTAAGTTTACCACAAAAAGTAGTAGTAGTATTATAGTACACTTTTTTCCTACTTTAGAATAATAGTGAAAATTTGTTCTGTATATCCAAAAATTAATTCATTCCCCTCTTAAAATCACAACATAATCTCTTTATAATATTAGTAATATATGCTTTACAAATTGAACTTTCAGTGTCAAGTAAATTTAAGGAAGTTTCTAAAGCGACTCCTTATCAGAACATAGCACGTTGGATGAAACTAATTGAAGCTCAAGCACCAGTCCAGAAAGCCTTAAAGGATCTGCCATCTGATGCTTTGGAAAAACTATCTAAAGTCTCTTCAAGGTAATTAAAATAATATCTTTGTCAATACACTAATAATCTACGACTTTTTATAATATAGGATTTAATTTATTGCTGGTTTTATCAATGAAAAATAATTTCATGAATAATTCACATTATAATACATTTAGTAAAGAAATATATGTAATAAGGTTTTCATCATCATCATTATCATCAGCCTATAGACGTCCACTGCTGGACATAGGCCTCCCCCAAACCTCGCCACATCGACCGGTCCTGTGCCATCTGCATCCAGTGACCTCCCGCGATCTTGACCAGATCGTTTTTAGTTGTCTATAACTTGTGTAGGTGTTCAACTTTCCAGCTGTTTGTTTTCCTTAAATGAAATAAATAATAGATTATTATCTTTCATTTAATTTCCAGGAAATCGCCTCCAACAAATGTTGAAACTGGTGGAAGACAGCAGGAAGGCAAATTTGTGGAATTACCTCATGCAGAAATGGGAAAGGTTGTTGTTAGATTTCCACCTGAAGCTTCTGGGTGTGTATAAATCATAATCTTAAAAAAAATAATAGAAACTTTTGTTTGTAAATTAATTGATACAAATGTAATTATTTTAATAAGCAATGTTCAGTGGTTATTTATGATGTCATCTATAATTTAAGTATAGGTGATCAAGTCAGGTCACCTGTTTCTTTAACTATAACTTGCTAACTTTAACATAACTTGTCAATGTCCTAAGATATCCATAAAAATCCTACTTAATGCAAATATTTTTTTTTCAGATATCTTCATATTGGTCATGCAAAAGCAGCTCTCCTTAATCAATACTATCAACAAGCTTTCCACGGCAAACTGATCATGAGGTTTGATGACACAAACCCTGCTAAAGAAAATGTTGAATTTGAAAAGGTATAATTATTGATTGTATAGAAATATATACTCTGTTTCACGCTGCTGTCTCAAAAGTACAAAAAGAAGAAGATAAAATTATAATCCTTAGGATCTTATTTTTATCTGGTTCATTCATTCTAAGTTAGGTAATTGTGAATCAATTTTAGCCTGTATTACATAGAATTTATCAATTCACAATAAAAAAATAGGGCATGACAGTCTATCACTAGTTAAAGTCCCTATCTATGGTTATATCTTAAAACTATGCGCCTCATTTAGATGTCTGTTTTTTTTAAATATAATAATTAAAAAAGCATTATTGGGATATATATTAGGATATATCAGTGTATCTATGCAACGTTGATGCAGGTTGCTAACTATTAATTCTTAAATTAAATTTTTCTTCAGGTTATTTTAGAAGATGTAAAAATGCTTGAAATCAAACCAGACATGTTCACTCACACATCCCAGTACTTTGACTTGATGTTGGAGTATTGTGAGAAGCTTATTAAAGAGAGCAAAGCTTTCGTAGACGACACTCCTGCAGAACAAATGAAGAGTGAGAGAGAACAGAAAACTGAAAGCAAAAATAGAAATAATTGTAAGTTGAATAATTGCAAGATTATTTGTGTTATATTAGGAGAGTTTTTAGGTTAATAATGTGCCTTCAATTCGATAACATTGCAAAAAAGTAATATTAATTTTAGAATTATTACATAGTTTATGAAACAAATCTAATATCATAATAATATTATAAAGGCGAAAGTTTGTATGTATGGATGTATGTTTGTTACTCTTTCACGTAAAAACTACTGAATGGATTTGAATGAAACTTTACCACAATATAGCTTCTACATTAGAATAACACATAGGCTACAATTTTTGAACCCCTTTGTAACGCAGACGAAGTTGCGTGGGTCACCTAGTATTTATAAAGGCGAAAGTTTGTAAGTATGGATGTATGTTTGTTACTCTTTCACGTAAACACTGCTGAATGGATTTCAATGAAACTTTACCACAATATAGCTTATACATCAGAATAACACATAGGCTACAATTTTTGTAATGCAGACGAAGTTGCGCGGGTCACCTAGTAACATATATATTTTCCTATTAGTCAAATAATAATCGAAATTGGTTCAGTCAAAAGATTATCCCTAACACCATTGTAATAACTTTATTACTTACAATTTAAACTCCAACTCAGTATTTTTGCACATACAGCTGTAGAGAAAAACTTGAAACTATGGGAAGAGATGAAGAAAGGCAGTGCCATCGGTATCCAGTGTTGTGTGAGAGCTAAGATAGACATGCAATCACCCAATGGTTGTTTACGTGACCCCACCATATACAGGTGTAAGCCGGAAGAACATCCTAGAACTGGAACACAGTACAAGTGAGTTCATCTATATTAATATAAAGAGAAAAGGTTTGATTGTTTGTTTGTCTCGAATAGACAGTTTTGGAAAGTTCTTTTATCGACGAAGGCTGTCGGATATATTGTTTCCTTTTGTGACGCAGACGAAGTTGCGCGGTCAGCTAGTTGATGTATAAAAATTAAAAACATTATTAGTCTTTTTGATCTCAAAAATGTGGTTTTGATAATTTGTTTAATTATTAAAACCGAGGATTGCCCTCATAATCGTTTGCAGAATCGACACGGATTAGAAAACATTTCATACAAAAACTAAAAATGCTATTCACATTCATCCATTCCCATATCTTTTAATTGCGTTTTGACAGTTTACATCTGGAATGAACTGAAGGGAACAAAAATGAAGCGAATTTATCAAATCGCTAGTCAATTTGGCAATCGTAAATAACTCCCAAAACCCCTCCTCGGTATTACCTGAGTGCTTTGACTTGTCCTTCAAACGAGGCTTGAGGAGGGTCCTTAAAGTTAGGTCGCATGTAGCGACCCCTCAGTGTCCCCTGACATTGCAGAGGTTAATGAGCGACGGTAACCACTTCCTATCAGGTGTGCCGTTGGCTCGTCTGCCTCCTGTTCCAACCCATTACTGCCCACTGTTGGGCTCAGGTCTCCTCAGAAGAGGGATTAGGCATAATCCACCACGCTTGCCCAGTGCGAATTGGGGACTTCACACATCTTCAAAGGATTTTTAGAACCCTTTTCCAACATGCAGGTTTCCTCACGATGTTTTCCTTCACCGTTTTTAGCCAGTGGTGTTGTGAAAAATTGCACATAAATCTTTTTCACATTTAGATTTTAGAGGTACAAAGCCGGCCGGATTTGAACCCGCGACCTCCCGTTCGGAAGGACGCGCTTCGACCACTCGGCCACCACGACTTCTTGAAAAAGAAATTGTTTTAAACTCGTTGTTGCAGGTTTTAGACACTCTTAATACTTTAAGTCAACTAAAATATGTAATAATATTTCCAGAGTATACCCAACCTACGATTTTGCATGCCCAATAGTGGACTCAATAGAAGGTGTCACCCATGTTCTAAGAACTATGGAGTACCACGACCGAGATCCGCAGTTCTATTGGTTCATTGACGCGCTCGGTATCAGAAAACCTTATATCTGGGAGTACAGTAGGTAAGTAACATTAGATATAGTTGACTAAATGGGTATACATTGTTATTTAAATAGTTGGATAGCGTTAGCAAATTAAATACATAAACAATTTATAGACATAGACATAGACATCGTTTATTTGTAATGAAAACACATTTGTAATTGCAAAAATGATAATAAAAAAAAAACATGGATTAATAAGTTTTCATCACAAACCATGACACCCTCAACTGCCATATAACGCTGGTTTTCAATTTCGACTGGCAGTGACGTCACAATTGTTCGTGAATTTTAAAATAAAAGAAAATAACAATAAGAAAAAATAAACAAACACCAAGAAAAATAATTATAAATTAAAATTACAAAAATAAATAATTAAAATATAAATTTAAAAAAATACGTACATATTATCGTCAATCGTTCAATCCTAAATTATTATGGAAAGTGTCGGAAAAAAATCACCCTGTATATGCACATTAACTGACATTCTTTTTCGATAAAGAAAATATGGATGATGTTTATTTATTTTCTTTACAGATTAAGTATGACAAATACTGTATTGTCAAAGAGGAAATTAACTTGGTTCGTGGAACAAGGACTTGTGGATGGATGGTAAGTCTTTAATTTCCATCATATTATGACTTTCATATGAAATATTTTTTTAGTCATTTTTTATTCGAATCTTCTATGTGAGTTAGTTCCTGCACTAGTGTTAAAATTTGGACACGGTAGGACAAATGTATTATTCCATAAGATCCGTTTTAGTAAATTGGAACAAGGTTCTTTATTTTTTATGAACTAACGGACACTTCCACAGACAGCAAATTTTTCTTAGAAGGGGAAAATCTCCAGAAATCCACCCACCACCTGTTTAAATCCGGACTGGTACCAAAACTCATGACGAGGTTATGTGCAGTGGCATGACGCCTCCCATATCACTCCCTACTCCCGAATTGATCTCAACTGCCATACATTCCATACGTTGCGGCCCGTCTCTAATGTTGATTATAATAATATTTAGGGATGACCCTCGCATGCCGACGGTGCGTGGTGTCTTGCGTCGCGGCATGACGGTGGAGGCGTTACGCCAGTTTATACACGCGCAAGGCTCGAGTCGCTCCGTCGTCTTCATGGAGTGGGACAAGATATGGGCCATTAATAAGAAGGTAACAAGCGTGCTGCTATAAATTGTGCATTTAAAAAAATACAAATTTCTTCACAAAAACGCTCCAGACTGACAGACATCTTCACCATCGTCAGACAGATAGTGCGCTGTGTTTGGTGAAAATGCTAACATTTGTGATGTTTAGCACGGAGTGACGTCACATTTTCTGATTGTCGTTCACTGTTACGCCTTTAGTACTCTTGAGTCAAGTTAGCCTATCAAAAATAAGCGCCTATGAAGTGAAGCGTAGTTTGGTTTCTAAAATTATTAATGTGAAATCTTCGACTTGCATGTTCCTTGAGGATCAAAGCCCAGTGAAATGACTAAAGAATTCATGAAATAATTTAGATCACCTATCAGTATTACCAGTAGTTTTATAGGGTCAACACCTTCGATATTAAAATATCAATAAAACATCCACTCAGAACTAAAATAGTTTATTTCATAAAACTCCTCCATAGGTCATAGATCCAATCGCTCCTCGCTTCACGGCCCTAGAAGCAAACCCAGTTCCCGTCACCCTCAAAGGTGTGACGAAGGACTCCAGTTTGACGGTTCCCCTACATCCCAAGAACCCAGAGGTGGGCAACAAGACAATATGGGTCGCTCCGAAACTGCTCATAGATCAGGCTGATGCGAAAACTTTGAAGGAAGGAGAGAATGCTACTTTTATCAATTACGGAAATGTCGTGATTGACAAGATACACAGGTAGGTTTTGCTTGTGTTATTTAGTACTTTTTTTGTTTATAGTATCATGTGAAGAATGGTGCATAAACAATGTTATGTTTATTTCAGTATTGAAGTACTTCTTTTCTTTAAACACTCGCGGTTATCTACATCACTTACACTATTACGAAACGGGTTCTTACCACCATTATTTTTAATTGAGCGGTCCCGATATTTCTTCTTCCCGTGTATAGTGTAGTAGTAATAGTGTAAGTGATGAAGTACTTCTTATTCTAGAGGATCCAAGTTTTCCGATTTATTTGGTTCATTTTCGTGTAGTAATAAAAATCTGCTTCACAAGATTAGCAAACATATTCTGTACCTGTAGCAGAGTTTAGTCTTTCAGATTGACAGTAAAATAAATGTAGTAGTGGCCAGTTTGGATTTGCAAATGATGTTGTGTCCTGGAAAGAATATACGTATTTAGAAGAAAAAAAAACTTGAGAGGTGTCAAGGGACACCCGGATGGAACGAAGTTCCTTTCGATTAATTAGTGAGGGAATTGTAATAAAATTTTATTTTTTTAAGTTATAATAATTAGTTACTTTAAAACTTAATATTTTGATCATAGCGCCATTTAGCATTAATCATATAAAACAAAATAAGGAATTGTTCTGTAAAATATTTTGATCACAGCGCCATCTAGCACTAATCATATAAAACAAAATAAGGAATTGTTTTATAAAATATTTTGATCACAGCGCCATCTAGCATTAATCATATAAAACAAAATAAGAAATTGTTTTATAAAATATTTTGATCACAGCGCCATCTAGCATTAATCATATAAAACAAAATAAGAAATTGTTTTATAAAATATTTTGATCACAGCGCCATCTAGCATTAATCATATAAAACAAAAAAACTGTCGTGACAACTTTTTCATAAGAATTTCCGTCTAGCCCCCTTTTGATAACGCGCGATAGGGAACTTTGTTCCAAAAATACCATTATTGTAAACTTGTGTCTTGACTTTGTTCTTAAGACACTGCGACGGGTGAATCTAAATCTTTAAATTGTTATTAATTCTTAAAATTACAGGTCAAAAGATGGCACAGTAACAGGCATAGACGGCACCCCGAACCTTGACAATAAAGATTATAAGAAAACTGTCAAGTTGACTTGGCTAGCGGACAGTGAACAGTCACCAATGGTGGAAACTTACTGCGTGTACTTTGATCACATTATCTCTAAGGCGGTTTTAGGAAAAGATGAGGACTTCAAACAGTATATCGGTCATCAGACACGGGTGAGTTGGTAAAATTTGTTTGAAATATGCGATGAATTGGTACTATTTGTAACTGAACTGTGTTATTTGACAAGAATATTAGGTTCCACTGAGTTATCATCCCGTGATAATTATTAACCATCTTGTTGGCTGTCTAATACAAGTTCACGAATATGTGTTTTTGAATTTAATCCGCTCATTCAGGCACTCACTCAGTCATTCACTCAGCAAAATATCTTTAACAGTGGGAGATCCCGATGCTTGGTGAACCGGAACTGGCCAAAGCGAAAGTAGGCGATATTATTCAGCTGCAGCGTCGCGGGTTCTTCGTCGTGGACGTGGGTCGCGGCGCCCCCTCCCCGCACACCGCCCGCGCCGCGCCCCTCGTGCTCTTCCACGTGCCCGACGGACACACCAAGGAGATGCCGGGCCAGGTACGACACTCATAGTATAGCGAGTAGGGGATACAGTTCAGCTGCAGCGTCGCGGGTTCTTGCATAAATCCTACTACCATAAAATTGTATTTTTTAAAAGATTCAATCAAATTTTTCAATTATTATACAATAATTAGTAATCAGATCTAATGTAGGTACTTATTTTGAAGTATATCGTTGAATCCAGAATACAGTCTCTTTGAGTCTTTAGTATACATATATATTTTATTAAACACATTCATATCATGGTGTAGGAAAAGTTTACTGAGGTTTAGTAGACATTGATATAACTTTGTTGTAACGTAAATAATAGTTGTTAAATACAAACACTTTATTTATTATCATAATAACTAAATAAAAAACTAAAATATTACATTTTAACCCGTTTTATAAAACATATAAATGCCCATTTGATATCACACAAGATTGAAATATACAATTTTCCTGGTAACTGATAAAAGCGTATACACCAACTTATTTACCTTATATTTTAAACAAAAGAAATATACAAAATAGTAAAATGCATCTGAATAGAAACTTAAGTACAATTATTGATTTTACTATAAAATGGCAAAAAATGGCTAAAAACTAGCAGTCTTTACTAACAGTTTTGATAATTGTATTTCAAGTATTTTAATTATTTTTACACAGACCTCATTCCATTAAAATGGGGTACGGCAACCCCTACATGTCTATTCCTACCATATAAAAAAATCACTTATAAAATACATATATAAAATTATCACTATGATCTCATTAAAAAACTTAAATTTTTGCTCTTCTTATTTAAATCTTAAATATCGTCAAGTAAACGAACTGTAAAAAAAGTAATTATATAATATGCCTAAAAACCTACTAAATTATTCGTGTTGCACCTTTATTAAGGAAGTCATGAAAACTTTTTAATGACTAACTTAACTCCTTAAAAAATGAGGTAAGTCTATGACTCAACCTCATTATTATGGCATCACATGATCACAGAAACAAAAACACTGCGGGCGATTTAAGTAGAAAACTAATTATTATACAGGGTGATTTGTTAGAGAGGGTACATATTGCAGGAGGGTGATGAGTACTCTGTTCTAATACGGAATATTACAAAAAATAGGTAAAATTATTTATTTATTTATTTTTTAAAATCTAAATTCGACAAAACTACCTCAAACATAAACAATTTCGGCTAAAAGAGTGTTGACTAATGACCTCTAGTGATCTCGCGCACCCCACACCTCCGCCACACCCGTCAGCTGTCGAAAAACCATCATTTTGCAAGAATTTTAGATATTTTTAAGTTGCGATTACTAAGGCAATAAGCCATATTCTTTGGTAATAATATTTTTACTGGTCGTATATAACCATCACCTACCATGACCTTCAATATGTACACTCACTAGGAAATCACCCTGTATATCCTTATCCTACACTGGTTTTAAAAAATTAAAAAGTTATGGTATGTTACATTATGCCTTAAAATTAATAATAAGAAATAAAAGGATTTTTAGGTATGAATTCAACACGCAGTCTCCTTATCGGATGTAAATCGAGCATTTTTTCTAACATGTCTTGAAATATCTGAATTTTTATTGCATCTTGTACTTGTTCGTGACTCGATCTGGTATTTTTCCAGTCCTTTTTGTATATTTTATTAATAGTTTCTGCTATGCAATTGGTTTTCTCAAACTTGGAATAAAAACTCTGAAAAAAAATCGTTACACAGTTTTAATCACCTAAATTCGAAGGATTTTTTGCATTCATTTTTTCACCATAAAATTCTGCATTTAATTTTATGATGAAAAAATGAATGCAAAAAATCCTTAGACTTATATTCATTGAGACGTATATCAAAGATAATACAAGTTTCTTTATTCCACCTTGACAATATTTAATAATAAATTAAGGAATAATTTGTATAATGTTTTTTTTTTTAAATAAGTGAATGAATGAATATAAATAATTAAAGAATAAAATGTAAACTGAGCAGACACACAGAGGACAGTAACCTGCCATATTATTGAAAAGAGTAGACTGACGAGAAACGTCATATTATAATTGATGAATCTAGGTAAAATATTTTTATTAAGTCATTAGATTTAATTAAGATTTAAGTACCTTTTTGTCCCATGCATTTTGCTTCATGAACGTTTTCCCTCGAAAATGATACGATTTATAAATGCACTTGTTCAACATATCATTGGGAATACTTCCTAAAATTCTTAACATTTTATACAGTACACTGTTGTTATTATTGCCGTGAAATAATTGACACTTCGTTGCCATTTCGAAAAGTATTACAGCACTGGACCAAATATCAATATTTGAATCTGCTTTTTGATATCCCAGTATGATTTCTGGTGCTCGGTAATTAACTGATCCTACGTTAGGCTTTAAGTGTATACTTTGGTAACTGAAGGCTTCATCGAACCCGCTTAATTTTAGAGTTTGATCACAGTTTGATAGTAATATATGTCTTGGATTTATATCTGAAAGAAGAAAATCACTTGTTGCAATAATAAGAACATCGCTCTTAAACATAAGACTGCATGTATTCTGTACGTTGTTCTAAAAATATATTTAAGACGCGTTTTATATAGAAAGATTTGATTTGTAAATTCAGATTCATCGTGAACGTGATTCAGCTGGCTCGTGCTATTTTTAACAAATTTTTCAAATGTGTTTGAAAGTAATTTTGTATCTGTAAAAGGTTTCATGCTTTTAAAATATTGTGTTAAGTTAAAAAATACCTGAGTGGACTATGGAGTTATGTCGAAGAAAAGTAAGCGCTGAGATTAACTGTTTGGCCAGGATCTGAATGTGGTCAATGTGGAATGATTTGTCACTTCTTGTTAACGCTTGCAACAAATTTCTAGAGCAGTATTCCATAATTGAACACCATTGTTTATTCAAACAAAAAGTTCTGAACATTTTAATAACACTGGAATCATATTCGGAATTCATTCTTCTGCTGTTTTTTATGAGCATGTTATTTAGGAAACCTCGTTGTGTTCTGAAATAAAAGTGTGAAACAACAGATTACTTTTGAGTTGGTAAAGTTAATAAATATGAGTAATAGAGTAAAACGCACTTGGCTATTTTAATAGCATATTTCCGACGACTACCAGATTCGGATAGAACATAAATTTTGGAATATCTTCCGTTTCTGATAAATGACTGCATTTTGAATGAACCAGACAAATAAGCGGACGTCTTTTTTTCCACTTCACTTGTAAATCTTTTATCTTCTAATGAATCAATTTTGCTTTCTGAATCTTCACTACTGCCTGATGAATGTCTTCGTTTTCTCTTTCTAATAGTTTTAATTGGGCTTGTTTCGATGCGATTCGGGGAAGAAAACCTAATGGGAGATTTGTAAACTTTTAAGTTGCTTATATTTTTATCATCCATTATTGAAGCTTTTGGCTCTCCTCCAAGTATATCATCGACCTTTGAGTCGATGTTATTTTTTTCATTTTCCAAAAATGGAATCGAACAAATCTCACCATCCTCGGAAGGTAAAAATGATTCTTCTGTTTGCATCTTTTCACATTCGTTTTCTTTTTTAATAGTATTGTTTTCATGTGAATTTTGATCTACATCTAATTCTTGTTTATTTACTTTATCAAACGGAAGTATACTATCATCGCATGACATTGTGTTTAAATTAGTATTTTTTGATGCAGTATCAATAGACGTTTCTTTTGTTTCACAATCGAATTTCAATATGTTCATTAAATTGCCACAGTCAGAATTGCTTGTAATTTCATAACGATTGTTTATAGTGTCGTTGGAATCATCACAAGTGCCGAATAGCTGTAAGAATTGTTCCTCTATTGTTTTATATTTTTTATCACCGACAGGATTTTCAAGATTTTTACTTTCTGTTTTCAGCATATTATCATCTGAATCGTTGTCTGAGATAATAATAGGACTATCGTGACTTTGAATTGGATTATCGTTGCTCGTGAGATTATCTTCACAAAGTTTTGGCAACGCTGAATCTTCATTTTCTTTTATTTCTTCATTTATTGATATTTTGGACTCTGATAAACATTGGTTTGAAGATAAGTTTTCTAATCTGAAAGAGTCGTAAAATTAATAAAAGAAGCTAAAAACCAGGTAATTCGTCATAATTCAGACTATTCATTTATAATGCAGATCTTGCGACTCCTAACGATACGGTATGGTATTTGTGAAAGGAAGACACACATCTACTAACCTACGTAACTATTGAAATTTACGTCAAAGAACAAATTCTTTTTGTACTGGTCACCCCTGAAAAGTGTTTTAAATCTAACCTTAATACGGCTACATTTCATTTATGCTACATACTTACTGTTGTTGCGGAGTCTCTGTAGATTGATATAATGTACTTTTCAATTCGTCAATATTTACAATTGAGTGTATATGGTGTTTTATATCACTTTTGTCTTTTGTTGTCTGAAGTACTTCTTGGAATAAGTGACCACTGTTATCGCGTTTAGAAAAAGGTTCTAAATTATTACTAGTGCGAAGTTTCAAAGCTTTTTGGAAAGTCGACTCTGTGTCTTCTTCGCTTTCGCTTGTTTCTGTCCTTTTGTGAGAATCTTTTTCATTTTGGTAGTAATTTATCGTAAAATTAATTAGTTTTGGTCGGCGTTTAGATTTTTTTGCTCTCTTCTTGCGCGATTTCCTCTTCGATAAATGCCTTTCATCATCATCATCCGAGTCTTCACTGCCAATACCCATCAATCTTTCTATTTTCTTTCTTTCTCTTTTTCGCAAATGATCCATTTTGATAATATTATATTTACGATTAAGTTTTTTCAATCGTTTTCTAAGCTCCTCCTCAGAATCAGTATCATCATTTATTTCTTTTGCACATGTCATAATATTAAAAGATGAAGTTGTGTTTTTTAAAAGCGGTCTGTTATCAGGGTTATCGTATTCATGTGTCAATGTGCTGTTACTCGATTCATATAAATAATTGGACTCTGTATTTTTTCGATATTTGTAAGTGAGCTCTGGTTTAACACTTGAAATATTGGTTCCATCACCATGACTGTTCTCTGACTGCCCGCTATGTGTTATATTTTTAAAAATGTTCAATGGAGTATTTTCATGCGTACAACTGTGCGTTTCCATTTTAATGTTAGTGGTTTCGGTGTGTTTTTGAGTTTCTGTGATCTTCTCTATTTCTTTTTTGGTTTTCAGTTTTACCTGCAGCAAAAAAGATTGCTTATAAAATAATAGTAAGGTATTTGTTTAGTGTTATCATATAAGTACACTATTTGCATGCCTTCTTTTGTGGATTGTTGTAGATGTAGAGTGTAGACATACTTGATGTGTAATGAAAATATATCATGATTAATGAAGTTGTCATTATAACGGGCAAACTATAAAACACGAAATTATGACAAGATCTATACGTATTAGGGGTGTGCGAATAATTCGAATCTTCGAACTCGAATCGAATCGAATAATTCGAATCTTCAAATTTGTATTTTCGGACAAGAATTTGTATTTTTTAGATAATATCTTGAATGGGCTAGATGTCAGATGTCAAAATATTAGTTGATGCTTATGTCCAACATTGGATAAATGTAAAATGTTCATAATAGTTTTTAATAAAAAGTAATGCAGCAAAAATACATCATTATAAAATGTAAATTGCAAAACACTGATAAAATTAATGTCTGTTGCCTAGAGATAAGCGGGCTGTATGTCACTATTGTTTTGACCTTTCTATCTTATCATTGTCTTAATTGTCCCTTGCTATTTTATCGAAACCGGTCGCCGAATGGTTAGAATTAACTTTATAAAAAATCCTTCGGAATGAAATAATTGTTAATAGTTTTGACGTTTACTTTGAAACTAGTCGTTCTTTTAATACAAAGTAGATAAAAACAATTCAACAAATCATGTTATTCCAATTAAAATGAAAGCTTTCGCAGTTTCCTCGTAATTAAAAAATAATTGTGCTTTTCCTTTTTCTCCTATACTATTAATAAATATTGAATGTCAAGCGAAGGGAATATGCCTATATGTCTTTTCAAGAAAAAATATCATAGCTTTTTCGTGGAGCTTATAAACTTGAAAATTATTTTTTTTTATTACCTGAGCTTCCCTAGGTAGCATAATGTCCTACATAAAATTTCAACTTCCCTTTTCAAAGAATAAAATCAGATCAGATCAGACATCAAACGAGGCTTGAAGAAAGTCCTTAAGTGTAGGCCGCAGGTAGCGGCTCCGCAATGTCTTCTAACAATGCAAAGATCTATGAGGTGGTACGCTTACGATTAGGTAGCTCGTTAGCTCGTCTGCCTATTAAGAGGCAATAAAAAAACAGACAACAAAGTGATATAATTATTTTAAGAACTCTACAAAATAGAGATTTAATACTATAACATGCGTTAATCAGTGACTCAATTGGACACGTTTAAGGCTCTCGATCATATTATTAGTGCATGTTCGTCGATATTTGGCCTTGAAATGCAGACAGACTTTGTTGATTTTTTGGTCGTCGCGTCGTCGCAAATGCATTTGTGTCAATGAACTCATTAATATGCACAGCCGTTGCATATACAATCATTTGCATAATGTACATATTGTTTATAGCGAACCAGCTCATTTTGACAGTCAAGGCAAAGCAAAAACTGTTTATAGATGTCAAAAGTCGTAGTGGTCGAATGGCTAAAGCGTCTGATTTCCGTGCAAGTTCGGCGTGTACTTCTAAAATAAATCTTAATTTGTAAAACGATTGATGTGCAATTTATCATAACACCACTGGGTACACATGATGAAGAAAAACATCGTGAGAAAACCTGCATATTGGCGATTATGCGAAGTCCTCAATTCGTATTCGTATGGTGGACTAGCCTAAACCCTCTACTGAGGAGACTTGACCTCAGTAGAGGGCAACAATTGTTACATGCTGCATGGATTTTAAGAAATACCATCATTAAGTGTGCCATGACTTCGCATACGATCGAAACTTCTCGACTCTAATATCAGTTGATTTTAATAGTTAATTGCTGAGTGACCTATTTTAAATCACTAGTCTTTTGCGTAGGTACTCTACGCTATCGGCTATAATTGTTTCGCGCGCGGAAAATGTCTCAGGATACTGATGTAATGAGAGACATGAACATTTTATAAAAATAGATAAATTAAATTAAAGTTCTTTCCGATTGTTGTTGGCGTTACTAAGGACTGAAATTTCCAATCTGAGTTCCTGGATGTAGTTGATTTAGTTCCACAAATACACATTAACGATTTGTTTTTAGCCGCTCTCGCGAATTGGCCGGAGAGTTCGTTGGAAAGGGAAGAATTTGTACTATGTTGCGTTGCATATAAATAATCGCAATCTACATAGTTAGTTTTATAAAAAGAATCATTCTAGGGTTATTGACTTGCGTTAACCTATTTGTCCTTTAAATGGTTTGGCAAGTGATGATCGCATCGTCTGGGTATTGCGCATTTCCATTATTACTTAATATTTAAATAAAATAATTGTTTCCTAAAAGTACATTTCTATTATGTACGAAGGGTGGTCCAGGGAAATATCCTTAAGGGTTAACACCTTATAATTATTTTCATTTTATCAAAACACGAAATGTTTTTGTCTTACAAGCGTACGAAGTAGTGTGTAGGTAAATATTGTGAATCGTAATGCTCAGCGGAAACTTGCGAAACTTCCATTCTCACAGAAAGTGATGGATAACTTATTTTTGTGTTTGTACCTATAACTTTAGGTAGAATTCGAACGACTCATTCCTAACTAAAAATTATTATAAAATAGCCTAGTTTGTAGTTTGTGCATTTGGCGAAGTGTTATCATTATAAACTCTAACCTACGTGAACCTGGATATCTTTAAACAAACAATATTTTGTCAGATCGTGTAATCAGGGCATTGCGCGCGTGACGTTCTTCCTATTCGCGGAGACGCGCGAGTCCATTGACTGGTCTTGACCTCGGGCAAGCTGACGTGACTGCATTGCGACTTAGGTTTCGTACAAAAAACTTTTAAACGTTACGATTCCGCTACTACTACTCTTTATTTTCGTAGGGTCTTGATATATCTGGATACTATTTGGTTTTTAAATATAGATTTTAGGTTAGTTCGCATCGACCTTGTAGTCCAAAGTCCAGTCATGAACTTGTGCGATCATCCCGATGCATTTTGATCACAAATATTATCTGTACTGTAACAACCCATTACTGCCCACTGCTGAGCTCAGGTCTCCTCCGAAGAGGGGTTAGACATAGTCCACCATGCTTGCCTAATGCGGATTGGGGACTTCACATATCTTCAAAGGAGTTTTAGAACCCTTTTCCGACATGCAGGTTTCCTCACGACGTTTTCCTTCACCGTTTTTAGCCAAATATTATCACTAAATCAAAACTATTACTTACTTTTATTGGCTTCCAAAAGGGTGCCGCTTTTATTGGAGTCCATGTTGAACAAAGGTCATCGCTTAAGTTATTGCCAGTTTCAGTTTGGTCAACGGTTAGAGGGACTATAGACTTTACTGGGTCTGTTGGTATTATAAGATTGATTTTTTCTTGCCCGCAATGTTCCGACATCGCGGTAATCTGTAGTGAAAATAATAAATAAGTAAGTACATGCGTTTGATACTGATATCAATAAATGAGACATAGTGTGCGTTTGTTGAAATCATAACAAAATGAGAGGATTTGGAAATTAATTAATATGAACACGTAAAAATGGAATATTATTATGATGTAACGCATTTTTTTTATTTAGTGAATTTATATAGGACTGTATTGATGAGTCGACATGTGCCTAATAAATTAAGCATATTGTAATATTATCTGTGTCTTGTGGCGCCATCTTGACTCTTTCCTGGTATAAATAGCGGCTTGTCTTTTAAAAAGTAATATTAAATTTATTTAAGACCGATTTCAATGATTCTGGCGTCAGATGAAAAGTGATGTTCGACCTTAGGTCCTATTTAATTATTTTTAAGATCGAAGATGTGGGTAGACCTTCGGATCTGTGTATAAAAATGTGTATTTTTATTTTTTAACAGACAATTTTCATGGTATGCTGTGTTGTTCTTTTCTATATGAACCGATTTCGATGATTGTTTTTTGTTAGAAAGAAGACACGACATTATTTCATATAAATTTGATAAAGATCTGACTGGTAGTTGTTGTGCTATGCTTGAGAAATGGAAGTTGGTCGTTTTAATTTGTGTAATAAAAATATTACGTAATGTTTTTTTATTGTCATGCAGACAGAAGATCCAGAGGGCCACCTGATCGTACGTGTTTACTGTTGCTCATGCGGGGACGCTACCTACGATCTTTCTTTAACTTCCGATATTTTAACTGGGCAATGCTTTGGTAGATAGAATGTTTGTTTCTATCGCCGACCAATCACGATGCCGATGGTAAGAATTGACGTAGGCAATCAATACGTATATTGAAAAAGTTGTCTCTTTTCCATATTATAACCAAAGTTCCAAAATCAGTTCTACGCATCAGATTCTCGCTAACTTACATGCCGATCATTGTTGTACACTTTTACGGGAAGATAATAAATAATTGAAGAGTGTATCTTACCGAAAAAACTTAATGGAAATGCTTCTTCCTGATTTTAGCTTATTAATCTAATATTAATATGCTTTGATTATGCATTTAACTTTTTGTAAATATTAGTCATCAGGAAAAACTATGTATACAGAAAGAGTATTTTTTATTTTACTTTCTGAAGTTCTTTTAAATATTATGTTATTAAATCATAAAAAAAACATGGACTGATTTTAGCAATGTCTAGTAATATAAATACTATATGTAAATGAAATGGACGTTTACAATTTTTTAATTACGACGTCCTGCAGCATGCTAAGAAGTTTTCGTCTGTTTTAGGCCTTTGCAATGTAAGTTTACTAGCTACATAATTCTTACTGTGAAATTCACGTAATCGTACCCCATAATAGAAGTACAATTCTAAATATAGACACGAACACTTTTGTTTTTTTCGCATTGCACGACACTTGTAAAATGCATTACACAAAGTAAAATAAATTTCTAAATTGTCCACTGTACATATACAAAATTGTTGTGCAATATGTTCCTTGTTAATACCAAAATATACGGAACACAATGCATTTATTAAATAATAGCTTTTTAAGGATTATTATATCTCAAAGAACATTCTAGAACAAAAAGAAAAACAAACAATAAAAAGCTCATCACAAGCTGTAAAATAAAGGGCCTTCGACAGACGAATTTATCAATTTAATTTAAAAATAACGCGCCTTCATTTAATCACCGAAGATAAATTATCTCGATAACGCTTATTATTATTAAATATTTTTAGGACTCACTTTGTAGAGAAACGTAGTGAGCTTCCTCAGTACCGTGCGTTCGACTAGAAACCGCGTTCTAGACTGTGGATAATCGACTACTGCGAATTAAACAGGTCAGGGAGTATAATATATAGACTCTCGCCGTTTCGTCGGGATGTTATGACCAAGTTCAAGGCCGCCATGTTTTTGTTGCGTTTTATTCCGTTGTTTATCATGAAAAATACTTTCTTTTTATGCAATGTTGCAAGGCGAATATATTAGATTTGATTAATTTTCTTTTGCACTTTTTATTATATGTTAGGTAGATAGCAGAGAGAATTACGACCCTCGCAAGTGGTTACTATCGCTTATACACCCCTGTAATGCTAGAGTATAAAGGACCTACATTGAAATAAAAAGAAATCATAGCGCTCGGGAAACACTGAGGAGTATTGGTACGAGGTAAAATATGCTCTTTTTTTCAGATCTTAATAGGACCTACAAACCCGTAGTACATCATTTTGTTGTATTGTGAATAGTTTTTGCATCGATATCGATATTTTCATTCTGATCCCAAATTTTTTTTCAAAACAAAATACACCTATAAAACATCCTTAAGAATCACTCTATCTAGTTAAAAAAACCGCATCAAAATCCGTTGCGTAGTTTCAAAGATATAAGCATACATAGGGACAGACAGCGGATATCGACTTTGTTTTATAACATGTAGCGATTTGAGAGAACATCCTTCAAGATTTTTTGGATATCGTGCTATCGTTTCTAGCGACAAGAAACTGGCTGACGCATGACGTCGCGAATAATCGCGCGCGCCGCCGCTAGTTTTAGAACACACACAAACGTCTCAGGCGTCGTAATTTGTCGCGAACGCGCCGCACGCGCCTAGCGCTAGTTAGCTCGCTACTTAGACCGCACGTTCGTTTTCAACATGAACACTTGGAATTGGAATGACTATGTTTGATATTTCCATAGAATTATTACATCTGGAATCAACATCATGAACAGCAGAATGAAGCCAATTTAAAGTGCACCGATTCCGCGTAACTACACGATATTCTAGCGTTAGTGTACCGATGACACTCAATTCGTTTAACACACTAATAAAATATTACATACACATGAGTTCTTTAAAATTTCACTTTGTTATTTATGATGTTGATTCAAAATATTGTGTTGTTACGCGCGATCTGTGCACTTTAAATTGGCTACATTCTGTTGTTCATGATGTTGAATCCAGACGTAATAATTGTACGGATATTTCGTGACCGCGCCTGCGAGTCAACGTGAACGAACACTGAGAATGAGTTTCCGGATAGAAATTTATATGGGTTTTTTTCGAGAATAATTACCTAAAATAGTAGATCCAGTTCTAAAGTTGAAGGCCCATCATTGAAAGCGCTTGACTAGTTGAGTATTAAATAAATAAATAAAATAAAAATAGCCTTTAATCTCTGACTTATAAATTAAATTATAATATCTGTGTATATTTTTTGTTGTTGTACTCAGCCAGGTTGTCCATTGACATAGGCCTCTTCCAGTTTTCGCCATTTCTCTCTATCCTGGGCATGTCTTCGCCGCGCATCGCGTCTCTTACCATCTCTTGGATACCATTCTGTGATGTCTTTGGTCCATTTTTTTACTTTGGATCGTATCTAATGTCCTGTCCATCTCCATTTAAGGCGCTTGACTCTGCGCAGTACATCTTCTAAATTTGTCAAGTTTCTGATTACATCCAGTTTCCGTCTATCTCTTAGTCTTAAACTTAGTATGCTTCTCTTCAGTTGAGTATTAGACCTATGATAAAAAAAGCTATAACATATATAGACCATCGGGGTTTCTCAATGTTTTTAACTTTACTTATCAAATGAAATTATGTGCGTGGGGTAAAGTACAGAATGTAATATTATTATTATGTTGTAAACTTGATGCGCCTATCAGTGCCGAAATGTTCATGAACTCATAGAGATAGGTAGATAGTCTCAATAACTCTCAATGACACATAAATTGCGATAAACTTTGTTGCCATAAACGTATTTCGGTAGGTATAGGTACTGTTAAATAGTCTAACTCATATGTGGTGACTGAGTAGTTAAAGCGGTTGCCTTTTGAGCGGAAGGTAATTTCTTTATAAAAAAAAAATATGTGCTATGTATCAGGATCAGTTATTGGTAAAAATATCGAAGCAAAATATCGCGAAGAATCCTGCATATTGGACAACGATTTATAAAACCCTTAGAAAATATGTGAAGTCCCCAACCCACTGCATAACCGTGGAGACCATAACTGATTCCTCTACTGAAAAGACATGATATCGGCAATGGGGTTAACTCTTACAGTTATAAACTTATATTGTCCTTCTATATAATTGTTTTTATTTAGTATAATGACAGACAAAAAGGCTTTAAGATCGTTTTCTTGCGATAAAAAAACACGAAATACTGTAAAGTTTACATCGTAAAATTAATCAACCCTATATTGTACCAGTAGGTGGTTGTGATGTCATGAAAACATGAAAAAAAATCATACTATTCAGAATTTAATCTTATATATTTTTTTAATTTGTTTAACATAAAAACAAATTATAACATTTCAGACCGATTATAATTTTCTTCTAAAAAAAACGTCTCCATATTCTTAGACTTTCTTTAATGTAAAAATAAGCATCCAACAACAAAAAAATATATCTACTTCATTTCTAGGAAGGCAGTTGGGTATCATCCAAGTCCTCGTAAAAAACAATATTTTTGCAACACTCAACGTGAAAGTATTATTTTAATTTAAATAATATTGTTTCACCATTTTTTTCTGCATTGCCATTATCAGTTATTCATAGTCCAAGTTCTAATTTGTTTTATTTTTTACCGCTAATGTTGCTAAAATTGTAAACTGCAATATATTTCACATATTTTACGTAGTCATTATAATTATAGTGTTTTTATTGAGGATTCGTTTGTGAATTATACTTGTAGTTTTGTAGACATGACTAAGCTTCATATAAACATTTATTATTCAATGAATTTATGTTTTTTATATTGTTATCTTCAGTAGGTGTACAATATTTTATATTTGAATTATTCAACACGTTATGCGTCTTTATTAAAATGTAGGCACATATTGATATCCTTTTTATCAATGGCGTCATTTTCCGAACTTTCTAGAGTATTCTCTTTTTTAGAAACTGCAGCCATGGATGTTTTTGACAAATCATTTTTATCGTTTAGTACGTTCTTAATATCTTGACCAGCAATATTGATTTTCGTAGTTTTATTTACAGACTGCAATAAGTCTTTTTCTTTATCAAACACACTATTTTCGGAATTATTCGAAGTTGTTACATTCTTCTTTTCACGCTGTAAAAAAATCAATTATAGATTAAGTAATACGGTCTTCAAAAAATAGAATTGATCTGTATTTTGGAATTTTATCATCTACCAAATATTATCTAGATGCACTCACTTCTTTGGTTCTTTTGATAAGAGCATCTAAATCATCATTAACGTAAGTTGCTAAAGAATCGGAACTGATGTCTTCATAAAAGGGTTCGCTGCTGTCAATATCTTCCAGACTTAGTACACTAGGATTTTGTTTCGGTGATACTGATGATATTTTCTTAATTTGAATGTTACGATCCTGAAATAAGAATGCATTATTAAATAGTTATTATTAAATACTTTGCATAGGTTTAGAATTTGTATCTAGTAAAAACTTTGATTATTTATTGAAAACAGAGTATCTTTTAAATCAATAATATTATGCAACATGTTATTTAATGGTACCGAAACTTACTTGTATTCGTGCAGATCTACAATATCTATTATTCAAGAATATTCTCAAGTCTTCGTATTTTTGAGACTTATTATTTATCAGCTTTCTTAAATCGTCGTATCTTTGGTTCACTTTGTTATTACATTTCGTAGAAGGAATTGACTTCTGAAAGGTGAGAAAGATCTTATATTAGGTATTGTTTTGTTTTTCTTATTTTGAATTCTTATATTGAACTGTTTTGATACCTTTTTGCCGGAGATCTGTTTTATATCGGCATTATATACGTTGTATAAATTAACATATTTTGTACATTGTGGATTATTTTTTATAGTCTAATCAATTTTAAAAATCTGTTATAATAATTAACATTTTAAGTGTGTGGCAAATACTTTCATATAGCTTATAATGTTTAGCGTTAGAGGTTCTTGGAAATGTAAATTTAATTAATTCGGATACTCGAATTTTTTAGTTGTTGTGTATGCGGTGACAAATCCCTGCCATTCGTATCTAGATAATATCATATTAAACTCAAGGCCACAGAAGCGACGGTCAGTTGTTCGCATCATTTTTTAGTTGATTTATCCTTCATAGACGAAGATCTTTAACAATACAATTTTGATTTACGCGCAATGAAGTAATTAAATAAATGCATAGTGTTTTTTTTCTTTTAAAGAGAAAGGTTTATGTAGTCGTCGCCTCAGTGCTTGTTTGGCCTATCTGCACTCGAGCAAATTTTACAGGAGACAGCAAACAAGCACGGAATTTTCTTTAAGTGCCGTGTTGAGAAAAAAATTGAAATGAGATTTTTATTGTTTTAGAATTGAATATTTAGAAAAAAAAAAATTACCAGTCGGAAGGAAATTTTATTATTTATAACATGCTGCATTAAAAAGTCATTTTCGTAAAAAATGTCAGATAGGCCAAACAAGCACTGAGGCGACGTAGTGTTATGAGAAATAAATATTTCGATTGTTATAACCGGTTTTAAGTTTATTGACAAACCTATATTGGCTTGGTTTATCACTTACTTTTAAAATGACTATTTGTGTTCTCTTAAATAAAATAATATTAGTAGGTATTTTACGTAACCTTATTGAAAATCTTCACTTGTATGGTATTCTTTTCATCGAGTTTTTCGCTAGCTTCTTTCTTGGGAATTTGTTTATTATCGAAACAACTTCTACACTTTTTTCTGAAGCACTTTGGTACTGTTCTATCCTTAGACTCTGCTGTTTTTGACTTATGTTTCTCTTGATTGTTCTTACTACATTTTTTCTCAGATTCTTTAGATTTAAAAACTATACGTGTGAAAGTAATTTCTCGTCTAACTTGGGTTTTTTTCTTTGTTTGTTTTTTCTTTCGATGACATCTTTGGCACAATGTATTTTGTTTTTTAAAATGTTCGTCGACGCTCACTATGATCACATCTGAACTGTGATCTGAATTGTTATCCTCCATTTTTTCATACCTGTAAAAGTAATATGAACTGTGATTTATATCATATTTTTTCTTTTAACGTTGACGCAGTTTAAGTTTTGGTATTGTTAATGAAAGACCACAACACTGAAGCTAAAAATGTATATACACCACACTTCTAAACAATGCGATTACAAAACATGTGAAATTGTTGCATTTAGATTATAATTTTCACTAATAACATTAAATACATTAATGTAATTCTTCGTACTTTTCTAGCAAACAAAGTACATTTCCCTAAGCGACATATCCAATCTTATATTAATTTTGAAATTTAAATTTACCTATTTTCCTTCCTTACTTATTCTTAATATCTTTTTACGAAAAATCACTGCCACATTGTTAATTCCCGACGTGTTATATACTAAATGCCAAAGTTAAGTTTAAATGCTTACAGAGGTACTTTTGAACAATATGTGTGTAGGTAATTCTAAATAATCGTTTGAAATATGATTTCTGCGTCGGTTAGCAGTAAATAACCACTCATTGTGTCAATATGTTATTTTTTGTAACTTCGTGTATTTTCATAAATTACCAGATGCCCCGACGTAAAAAAAAAATTTAGGGGTGGACTACCCCTAACATTTAGAGGGATGAAAAATAAATGTTGGCCGATTCTCATAGATATCGGATAAGCACAAAAAAAATCATCAAAATCGGTCAAGCCGTTTCGGAGGAGTATGGTAACGAAAATTGTGACACGAGAATTGTAAATACTAGATTTTTATTATACTTAGATTACACAAGTTGATTATTTTTGATTTGGAGGAAAAAAAACAAGTTTATTATAAAGTAGATACATTTTTTTTAGTTTGATTCCTAATTTTTACAAGCTTTTTATTAACTTGCACTGGATGTAACTATGTACTAATGTACCTATGTAAGTTCGGGTGGAATCTTGCAAGTTGAATTTGACAAACTTCCCGTTGTTTGATTTATCTGACACTTTGCACGCAGATGTATATCGCGTGACAATGCAATAATATGACAAAATGGCGCTGATCTGATGATGTGTTCGGAAGGTGGTCATAGGAACTCCTGTACTAAATAAGATTGACCTGTCGTGTTTGGGCTCATTGTACTTGTCTTGGCTAGCACTCTACTGATACATGATATTCAGGATCTTAAAAGCTTGTATTTAAAGTTTTCTTTCAAATAAATTATGAGACTTAACTTCAAAGATCATATTAACTTTCCAGACAGGAGAATGACGCCTTCGCTTGTTGAATATTGTTTATAATGCCGCGCAGTTTCATTTGCTCTTGAGCAATGTCAGGGGCCTTGTTTAGGGTATTGCAAGCTAAAATAACTTAATTCAGTTTATTCAGACATCGGCGACGTTTGGTAAAGATTATCAATTGATCTAATATAGCGTTTATTTTTTTTTTAATTGCCCTGTAGGCAGACGCGCTAACGGGCCACCTGATCGTAAGTGGTTACCGTTGCTCATGAACCTCTGCAATGTCAGGGGACACTGAGGGGTCGCTACATACCACCTAACTTTAAGTACCCTCCACAAGCCTCGTTTGAAGAAGGACAAGTCATAGCGCTCTGGGAATACCGCAAAGGGGAGCTCATTCCAAAGCCGGATGGTGCGTGGAAAAAAAGTGTTCCTGAAACGGACCGTGGATAACCGCGGTGGTTCCATATAGTAAGGATGAACTTCACCTCGATTTTTAAATTAAGTAATATTTTATTAAATCGTGGTCGCCGAATGGTTGAAGCGCTTGCCTCCCATACGAAAGGTCGTGGGTTCAAAATCGATTTGTAGTATCTCTAAAAACTCTTATATAAATAATGTATTTTTTTAATTGCATTTGCATTACCTTAAACCAAAGTGTTTTTTGTTCCGCAGAACACTTTGTTTTGGTTTTAATCCGATAAATGATAAACTTAACAGTTGATGTGTGTTGATGATTATACGAGTGTTTGTGATATGATGAATATTATGTCAGAATATGTAATACTATGTGTAGAGATGAATGGTTTTCTTATACAGGGTGGATCTGTAACTCTGGACAATCTGACGTGGGGTGAATGACCTGTTAAAATACAACTTAGCATCATTTTTATTTTTTGGATCGGTTAAACTTTTCTTTCTGACAATGTATGAAGAACGTACGACTATCGTTGCGGATTTCTATACTATGAAGAAAAAATTTTCTTATTCATTTCCTAAAATAAAAGCGATTCTATGTTGTACTTCGAAAGGTTATTCACCCCACGTCAGATTGTCCAAAGTTACAGATCCACCCTGTATGTGTAATGTGTGCGTACAACGGAATTCATATATCTATGATTTTCTGAATAAAATCGCGTGCAATCTGACTAATCTAGAACTCTTCTCAATTTCAACTACAGAACAAGATAAACGGGAGTCGGTAGGGTAGGGAGCTTTATCTAATTTAAAGCCATATTCAACGTCCACATCATAAAACATCGTTTGTCCAGTTTATTCACATTTCGAATACCATGACACGTGTACATTGCCATTCAAAAAAAATGTACCACTTTCGCACACGTAATTACCAGCCTACAAATTAGCTCGTCATACACTGCGTGGTCATGACGAACGGTGGCTCAACACCGTTCTTGTTGCGAGCCGGTGTGCCGCGGAACAATGATAAAGTTCGAGGTCGCAAAGTTTAGAAAGGAAATCGTACCACGTTGCCGCGTTGTCGTTTTTGCTGTCAGTATAGGAATCTGTTGTGTGTAGTTGTACATATGTTTTGTGTCTGTTTACATTGCAACTGTAATGCAAGTAAGTACCTACTATGTATTTGATAACGATACACACACATGTGTATTGTTTATGTAGAATAGAATATATTCATTTGTGTATCTTTTGTTTTTTTAGCCGATATAATACATAACCTATTCGTATACATGTGTGAAGTTAATTTGTAACTTAGGTACTGTTGTTTTATGTATTAACTCATTTATAGGAGGTACTATATAAGAGGTATTTACTGTGTATTTTACCGTTTTTTTTATTCGTTTGTTTTTTATTTATTTGTGTTTTGTTTGATATGGTTTGTTTGTGGTATTATTACGGAAAACTTACCAATTTTACGATTAATATTTTTTATATAAACTTACATTGGAAAAAATAATAGATGATAGTAATATTCTTATCATCTTTAGATGATTAAATTAATACTTGTTGTAATATTAAATTTTAAATAGAAACTTTTAAATGGATTTGAAGAAAATATCTAGATTATTTTTTTAGTAAATTATATGTTACATATTCAATATTAATGCATTGGCATAGATAGATGTTCTTATGATACCTAAATAATTATGTTTCTTTTACCGAAGCTTCTCTGAAACAGTGTTTTTCTATCAACAATTTCAATTTTAATGTTTTGTTTACAGAAGTTTAACCGATTTTATCTAATCGAATGAGAAACCGCCAATATTATCAGTGTATGATGTCTATAAATATTAAACACACTATAAAACAATAAGGTAGTGACGTAGGTACCTACTTATCCAGTTACTTTTCGAAATTAAATTGCGTAGACTTGAAATCAATTTGTTGGATATGAGTATTTTTCGTGAATTTACAAAATTCTGAATTTAACATAGCTAATTTGTAAAGGACCAAAACTGTAAAGCTCAAAAACGTAATAAAGGTGTAAAAATAAACTTTAAATGTTTGATCTGAAATTCTCAATCTCATGTATTTAAGTTTTGTACTGTAACAACCCATTACTGCCCACGGCTGGACTCAGGTCTCCTCAGAAGAGGGATTAGGCATAGTCCACCACGCTTGCCCAGTTCGGATTGGGGACTTCACATATCTTCAAAGGATTTTTAGAATCCTTTTCCGACATGCAGGTTCCCTCAAGATGTTTTCCTTCACCGTTTTAGCCCGTGGTGTTGTGAAGAATTGCACATAAATCTTTTTCACATTTAGATTTAGAGGTACAAGCCGGGCGAATTTGAACCCGCGACCTCCCGTTCGGAAGGAAGCGCTTCGACCACTCGACCACCACGACTTAAGTAGTAAATCTTAACAATAATGTTTGGTTTCCGTAATTCTTCTCAAAGAAAGCTGTACTGCAGCCCTTTTCTGCCCACTACTGGGCTCAGATCTCTTCAGTAGAAAGATTAGGTTTAGTGCTTGTTGACTTCACGTGTCTTCGAAGTATTACTTTATTTTCATATAGATATCCTCACGATGTTTTTCTTCACCGTTTTTAGATACTGATGTGTTTCACATAAATCTACTCGGCCACCACTACTTTCGGCAGAGGTTAATTTTGTACCTTCATCTGTTTCCAAAAATATAATTTAATAACTTTTATCCACTTTTAAAAACAAGATTATTACGTAGGTCGTAAGGTTGTACTTGTTTTGCGAAAGATTCTAAAAAAAGTGTTCTCAAACCCGATGTAATACCGAATCTCTGAATAATTATTATTTGTATATGATCACAGCTGAATTCCTCTAATCAATTAATTTCCACGAAATCGACTCCAAAGGCTACATAACAGAATCATTCTTTATAATATGTAATTAATTAACGAATTACACTGTATCCTCCGCAGCTCTATAACATAAATTCAAATTATCAATATATAATTATTATCTGTATAATCGTAAATCATTTGCGCAGAGTTCCATTTAGGGTTACAGATTGAACCTTGATAATTTGGAGAGATGAGAAAGAATTAATGATTGTTCGTAATGGGTTGCAAATAGGTAGGTAGGTAGGAAATTAATACTTAATATACAGAGTAGATATTGTGTAATATTGAACCCAAAATAGGGTTAATCAGAATGTCCTGTCGTAATACAACTCATCTCACATTTGTCTATGAAATCGAATAAATAATAAATATTTTTCTCACTATTTTTGTTAAGTAACAAATGTAGCTTTTAACAAAATTTTAACGTCTTTCTTTAATTTTCTTTAGTTTAGACTTTAGAACCCTAAAATGGGTAACGAAATGTAATGTCGTCAAGTGAACAATAAACTAAAAATTAGTACCACGTTTGTTTCGGCCATTTTGCATCTGCATTGCGAATGTCGAGTATATGCAACTATTGTGCAAAATTGACAAAGTTTAAAGAAGTATATTTTAATCCTAAAATGAGTATATTATGCAGTAATGGGTTGTTACAGTATATTATGCCCACTGCTGTCTCAGGTCTACTCAGTAGAAGGATCAGTAATAGTCCACTACGCTTGCCCATTGCGGATTGGGAACTTCACATATCTTCGAAGGATTTTAAATCCTTTTCCAATATGCAGGTTTCCTCGCAATGTTTAATACACTATTATACAGTTAAAATATATATTTTTTGACTATTTTTATTCAAATAAATGGCGTAACTTTTGCGTAAAATTGTAACATAACACAGTATTATCATGATTGCGTCATATACAAACAACTTTGCGTGTGCTCTAATTTATTAAAATACTGTTTCATCGATGGTCGTCGCGAACTGCACGTGACGCTTAATTTGAATCCTAATCATGAATAACGAATGATTCGTTGCAGTAAGGATAATTAAAATTAAGGTCCAACACTTGTATTTCTGAATTACTACTCCGATTGGTTTCATATTCTGTTAGCTCACAATAATACGACTAAATAAATTATTCAAAAAAATAATTGCTGAACTTGAAATGTCGAAATTGAAATGCGTAACTTACCTTGCCTTTCTAAACTGCCTCTGAAGAAAAAGTCATAAGCTATAATAGTAATACCTTTTGTTAAGATAACAGTAAGTACTAGGTATTATTTTGTATAAATTTAAGTTTTTTTACACTATAGTGTTCTTTCTTAGAAGGGTGTTTTAAATAGCCATAGTTCACCATGCTTACCAAATACGGGTGGCCACTTCACATAAAATATCTTCGAATGGTTTTAATTTTAAAACTATCGACTATTACTACACTATAACAACGAGCAAAAACCTAACGATGGTTTTCTTTGTCATCATTGGTGTACAATGACATAAATTTTAAAACGTAGAAGTCCAATCATCCGAATTCAAACCAGCGACCTCATGCACTGAAGGCGTATCCCTGCGAACTCCGAATATCCTGTTCTTACATTTTTTTTCTCTTACAGCCGAAACCTACTCAAACCGCACAAGCGAGCAAGCCGGCGGCCGCAGAACCGCCAGCGTCCTCGTCAGATCTGAACGATCAGATCACCAAACAGGGAGATCTGGTGAGATCTCTCAAATCTGCCAAAGCCGAGAAGGCGAAGGTCGATGAAGCTGTCAAATTGCTGTTGGATTTGAAGGCCAAATACAAAGCTGCTACTGGACAAGTAAGAAAGTAGTTTTAAGCTCTTAGTTTTTAGTACTAAAATGAAGTTTAGTTGCACGGTTCCTTTTTTATTGCAAATAGCATTTTGAATTTCAGTTTATGAACAATATTTTGTGTTTGATCACACCTCATAAATTTTATAAGACACTTCACAATCAAATGAAAAATAAGCTTTAGTTGTCAATATAATCATCCCATTTTTCGGAAAAACCAACATAATATTTTTGTTTTCACAACTGTCTCATATTAGATAGAATGACGTAAAATGTGGGCACTCCTTACCTAATGTACCTACTCACGATAGCCTCGCGTGCTTTGGTAAATAAACTTTATTTGTACACGTGGAATTTAATTGAATTATAAGATAACAGTGGGCGTTCAGTAATAAAGAAACATGTTTAAAAAGCATCGCTGAAAATCACTAAGAATGATTTTCAGTAGGTCTAATCTAATCTTAATCTGACACACAAAGAGTATAAAATCACAATCTTGTATTCAAAGTTTGTCTATTTGCGGTAATATGACTTTTTACTATTAAACTAATAATACTACTAATAAATAAATTCGTTATGTCAGTTCCACTTTGCCTTGGAACTGCAGACACTTTGTGCGGCGGTATGCACTAACCGTCAAGCAGTGGCAAACATAGTTATTTTAGTAAATGTGTTATAAGAGATATTAATCACATATAGTCAGATGATGCATAAATCTGAAAATACGTACATTATTACCGTTCTATCGATGTTTATATAAATTTTATGTATACCACAATAAATTAATCTTTATTGTACTGTTTATACAATTTTATAAAGGTATGAAGTGTTCACACAGTACGCATAGTCTATCACTTAGTCTGTTTACCAAAATTTCAATAAAGAACCTAAATCATAGGACTGGAAGCCTGGAGCTGCCCCGAGCCCCGCAGCACCACCGGCCGGTAACGCTTCGTCCTTAGACCAACAGATCACTAAGCAAGGAGACCTGGTCCGATCTTTAAAGTCTTCGAAGGCAGAAAAGTCCAAAGTTGACGAAGCTGTCAAGACTTTGTTGGAACTTAAGGCTAAATACAAGACTGCTACTGGACAGGTTTGTTATAATTGTAGAATTGTCATTTTGTAAGTTACCAAATTTGGCAGTTGGCGTCGATGTTACATAAATGATACAGTAATAGTTATTAACATGTACCTGGGAATAGAGGAGAACTTGAATTTAGGATCTCTCCTTAATGCTTTTCATAAGGGAAGCGAGATAGCTCAAAGAGTTATTTACTTGTACTACTCTTGCCTTTCTTGATTTGTTGGATAAACGCAAAACTATCTGTAACAATCAATGACTGGTCACTGCTGGGTTCACGTATCCTCAGAAGAGGGATTAAGCATAGTCCACCATGCTTGCTTAATGCGGATTGGGGACTAGACATATCTTCAAAAGATTTTTAGAATCCTTTTCCAATATGCAGGTTTCCTCACAATCTTTTCGTTCACTTTTTCACGTTAATATTATCACTATTTTTATATCAAAAAATCACATGTACCCTCAAGGATTGGAAACCAGGCGCAGCGCCAACAGCAGCGCCCTCTGCCGCGCCATCCAGTGACGTCACAGCTTTAGACCGTGACGTCACTGCGCAAGGAGACCTGGTGCGCTCTCTCAAAGCCGCCAAGGCAGACAAAGCTAAGATCGACGAGGCGGTCAAACAGCTGTTGGAATTGAAGGCGAAGTACAAGGCTGCTACTGGACAGGTGGGACTAGCATCTTCTGATCCTTTTTAATTATTCGGACAGCGCAATACCGTGTGCCGATTCCGAGTTTTTCTTCGCAACGAAAACCTAAACTCTAGGCACACCGGTCGTTATGGCGTGGTTTGGGGGAGGCCTATGTCCAGCAATGGACGTTTACAGGCTGATGATGATTACTTACAAATATCAGAACATGCCCTAACATTTGCAAATCCTCCATGCAGATCTAAGGAGTCATCTCAACAATCGACTAAAATGAGTTAAGCACACCATCGGATACCTGACGGATTTCTCTACAAAAATAACTCGACTGGATTATCGAAATATCGTTATTTTTAAATCCACAACATATAAAGTAATCAAATCTTTTTATTGTGCAACATATGTATTTGTATTCAAGTTTATTTTCAAACCTGTAAAGCTACAGTTTAAGCAAAATAAAATAAATTTCTAGGATTGGAAACCTGGCAGTGCCCCAGCACCGCAACCAACTGCCAAAGCTCCAGCGTCGAGTGATCCAAAAGCAACGGAATTGGCATCGCAAATAGAAGCTCAAGGGGACAAAGTCAGAAAAATCAAGGCTGAAAAAGCTGAGAAATCGGTTGTTGATGTCGAGGTGGGTAGAGTACCTAGTTAGTTGTAGTTCAATTTGGAAATGTTTCTGAAAAAGTATAGTTAGATAGATAGATTAAGTTAGATTCAGTTGAAATGTTTTAAATGAAGGGTTGGTGCATTAGGCGATTTTTTTTGCGGATAGAATGCAGTAGTTATAATATAAGAAATGTAATGTTTATTTGCATTTATACTTTCAGGTGAAAAATCTATTAAACCTCAAAGCCCAATACAAATCTTTGACTGGTAATGACTGGACCCCGCCAAGTCAACCTAAAGCTAAACAAGAGAACGCTAAACAAACACAAGCAGCTAAACCTGCTAAAGCTGCACAACCTGCCAAGGTAATTTTACTGACAACATTTGGGTAGTTCACCATAAGTTTACTTGCAATTATTGGTTAGTTTACCCTATTTTTGATTGATAAAATTTATAAATGGATGGGCGATTTTCTTTTTGATGTCAATTTTTTTGGTTAATCTAGTATTTACTGCTAAACATAACTTCAGTTACTAAATAAACGTTACCTTATTATACTGGTATTTATTGGGAACTATACTCATTGGATATTACCCACATTCTACCAATCATTGAATAGCAATATTTTTTAATAAAATTAAAACAAAAATACAAAGATAATGTTGACAGATATTTTTTTACTAGTCATAATCTATCTCTGAAAATACACAAAAATCAGTTATTTATTTATTTAGGCTCAACCACCAAAACCGGCAAAGGAGGAATCTTCAAGTGGTGTCAAGAAAGTAACCAGATTGGGCCTTGAAGCCAGCAAGGAAAAGGATTTGCCAGAATGGTACTCACAAGTTATTACCAAATGTGAGTATATTACAACTTATAAATATGATTATATGACTTATATAATATTGGTTTTTAAGTTTGAAGTCACTTTAATTTACAAAAATCTCATTTTTTTATGAAATAAGATCTTGTGTTTCTTATTTACTTAAATGTAATATTATATGACTATTTTTAATGAATATAAGAACCCACTGTTTGTCTCATCCTGCATACTCTAATAGTCAAATTAATACAATTTTATAGATTTTACAAAGTATATGAGTCAATACTTTAGTTCTTTCATGCATTTTCAACGGGTTCTTACCACGATATTTAATTAATTGAGTTGTCTCGATATTTCAACGTTGTTGCAAACCTCATGATCACGAGAAGACTGGATAAATAAATAAATACTGCGGGTCGGTTTAAGAGCAAACAAATCTGTCTACCCTCTTTCTCGTTCGCTTTTGTGTAGTACCACTGGAACTCGAACTCACATCACGACACACCACACTCACTGTATCTACAAGACTCTCTGAGCATGAACCCGCGAGTGACCGTTGTGTTTAGCACTGGATTCCATATACTCGATAATACTTTAGTTGTCATTTTGCCGTTCCTTAATTTTTTGGCCAAAATGTAAATCTAGAGATGAACATATTATATTTATTTTTAGCGGAAATGATCGATTACTACGACATATCCGGTTGTTACATCCTGCGTCCGTGGTCGTTCAGTATCTGGGACACCATACGTCACTTCCTGAGCGCTGAATTCAGAAAACTGGGAGTCAAAGATGGATATTTCCCTATATTTGTTTCAAAGGTATTTATTGTAACCTTAGATGTTTAATTTGACAGTTTAGTATTAATTTATTAGATTTTATATATACATTATTTTCTTAAGTATCACTTTCAGTAACTAAAGTATACCTGTACCAACCCATTACTGCCCACTGTTGGGCTCAGGTCTCCTCAGAAGAGGGATTAGGCATAGTCGCTACGCTTGCCTAATGCGGATTGGGGACTTCACATATCTTCAAAGGATTTTTAGAACCCTTTTCCAACATGCAGGTTTTCCTCACAATGTTTTCTTTCACTGTTTTTAGCCAGTGGTGTTGTGAAAATGGCACATAAATATTTTTCACATTAAGATTTAGGGGTACAATCCGGCCGGATTTGAACCCGCGACCTCCCGTTCGGAAGGACGCGCTTCGACCACTCGGCCACCACGACTTAAATACTACTAAAGTATAATTAGATCTAATTTTGAGTGATTTTGTAAAATTAAAAAATTGTCTACTGAATTAGAAATTTCCTACTATTACCATTACCCTACCTGGAGGCCAGGTCGGTCGAATGTACCGGGTACGGTGGGACCTTGCACCGGTTCCAGGTCGTGCGCGGTGTTCCACAGGGGTCCGTTCTTGGACCCCTCCTGTGGAATATCGGGTACGACTGGGTGCTGAGGGGCGCCCTCCTCCCGGGCCTTAGCGTCGTTTGTTACGCAGATGACACGTTGGTCGTGGCCCGGGGGGACGACCACAGAGAGTCTGCCCGTCTTGCCACAGCGGGGGTGGCCCTCGTCGTCGGCAGAATCAGGAGGCTGGGCCTCGACGTGGCGCTGCATAAGTCCCAGGCCCTGTGGCTTCACGGGGCAAGGGCGGTGCCGCCCGTCGACGCCCACGTTATAGTTGGAGGCGTCCGAATCGAGGTCGGGGTGCATCTCAGGTACCTCGGCCTCGTGCTGGACAGCCGTTGGACCTTCCGGACCCATCTCGAGGCGCTGGTTCCCCGTCTTGTGAGGACGGTCGGCCATCTCGGTCGGCTGCTTCCGAACATCGGGGGACCCAGCCACGCCGTGCGCCGCCTCTACGCGGGGGTAGTGCGCTCGATGGCCCTGTACGGTGCGCCCGTTTGGGCCGAGCCTCGCACTCGGGCAACTGTTGCCCGGTGCCTGCGTCGGCCACAGCGCATCGTAGCCATCAGGGTCATCCGCGGATACCGCACCGTCGCGTTTGAGGCGGCGTGCGTGCTGGCGGGGACGCCGCCCTGGGAATTGGAGGCGGAGGCGCTCGCTGACGATTATCGTTGGCGATGCGACCTTCGCGCCCGGGGCGTGGTGCGTATCCTGCCGGAAGCGGTCCGGGACCGGAGGGTCCAATCTCGGCGGTCCGTAATGGAGTCGTGGGAGCGGCGACTCGCTAACCCCACTTGGGGTCTGCGGACCGTCGAGGCGATCCGCCCCGTCCTCAAGGATTGGGTGGGTCGTGGCAAACGTGGACGCCTCACCTTCTGGATGGTGCAGATGCTGACCGGGCACGGGTGCTTCGGAAGGTATCTGCACCTGGTACAGGCAGAGCCGACGACGAGGTGCCATCACTGTGTGAGATGTGACCGGGACACACCAGAGCATACGCTCGCGCTCTGCCCCGCGTGGGAGCAGCAGCGGTGTGTCCTGGTCCAAAAAATAGGACCGGACTTGTCGCTCCCGGGCGTCGTGGCGTCGATGCTCGAGAGCGACGAGTCCTGGAAGGCGATGCTCGAATTCTGCGAGTCCACCATCTCGCAGAAGCAGGCGGCGTCATGGGCCAGGGAGAAGGTATATTCCTCCCTCCGCCCAGCGGCTACCCGCCGACGACGCCGCCGTCGAGCAAGGGGTCAGAACCGGGATCTCGCCCGGACTCTGGCCCCTTAAAGGTTCGGGTCCCCAACGCATGCGAGTGCGAGCGGGGACCCAAGAAGGTGTCGTGTCTCGCTCAGCACGCCCTTAGCGTTAGAGCATCCGGGGGATGGCGGTCCGCGCTCCCCGACCCACGCTGGTTCTGACCCAGCGGGGTATTCCGTGGGAGGGTGACACGCGGTCCAGCCATCTTGGCGGGCTTCGGATAGCCCGCCGACCGAGAGAGCTGGTGGCCGTATCGCCGGCGGCTGCCGGTTCGGCGTCCGGAGGGGGCGGCGCGACGGGAAAGAATGCCTCGGGCGTAACGCGTCGCGCCGTCCCTCATAATCCCGTGCTGGGTTCTGGCCTCAGCCGGGGTTCGGACGCTGAGTGTGAGCGGTTGGAGGTTTTAGTGCGGTTCAACTCCCACATACCCCGCCCGCGGGGCGGGCGGGGATCCGGTGATTTCCTCCAGCTAAAAAAAAAAAAAAAAAAAAACTATTACCATTACATTATTATTTGTATCAACTGTTGTAACAGCTGTTAAGGTTATTTAAGTACAAGATAAAACTACTACTACTATTGAAATCAAGTATCAAACAATGTATAATTTTGGCATCTTACCGCTTAAGTATACTTTTGCTTATAATCCGTGTGTGGGATTAGGTCCACAGGAGATCTCCGACCGAGCGAGGTAGTGTATGCCCGGTCAGGTCGAAGCCCATCCTAGTATTGTATTTATGACACTGAACGTTGCAAACTTCAATAGCGCGATTCAGGATCTCGCACGCTATTCGTCACAATCGTTTACTCACCGTATTGTTATACAACAGGCAGCATTAGAACGCGAGAAGACTCACATAGCTGACTTCGCGCCGGAAGTGGCGTGGGTCACTCACTCCGGCAGCTCGGAGCTCGCAGAACACATCGCCGTGCGCCCCACCTCCGAGACCGTCATGTACCCGGCCTACGCTAAGTGGATACAGAGCCACAGAGATCTGCCGCTCAAACTTAACCAGTGGAATAATGTTGTGGTGAGATATGAAGCATAAATACGCACGTACACGCACATATGAACGTACGTATTTTAATATACGTGCTACCGTGGTATTAAAATCCTACACTTCGGTGATCCGTCTTTGATTGTTTCCAATTTTATGTGTATATCGAAGAAGCTGTATTTTAGAAATCACTATTAGAAAGAAAGAAAGAAAGAAATATGTTTAATGAAAACAATTCAGTACAATTATAAACTTAAAACTAGTAAACACACAATAATAATATGTCTAGAGACAAACATATAACATTAAAAACATTATTATTTCTAAAATTAAATTAAAATTGTTAGCATTTGCTTCAGTTTTTGATTATATTATTAAACGTAATTATAGTCATCACAGCAACGTATATACGCTTATAAATACTAACACGCACTGTTTACATTCAATATCATATTCAACACGTACTCCAAGTATTAAATATTAATACGTACACGCACGCACTTTCACACGCACACATATACAAAGTTTTATGCGCTCACAGCTGTTTAAGAAAGCGAATTTTATAATCTACTCAATATCTAACAGAGATGGGAGTTCAAACAACCGCAGCCCTTCCTGAGGACACGTGAGTTCCTTTGGCAAGAAGGACACACTGCATTTAGAACTAAAGAAGAAGCGGCAGAGGAAGTACTTATCATATTAGGTATGTAGAAATAGACTGAAAGAGGGAGAGACACTTTTTATTTTTAAATTTACAATCGTTCTTAAACTAGAAGATGTAATGGTAAAATTTCTAACGTGTGAACACTTTGTCTCTTTACCGGTTGATAGAGTACAGGGTGTGATTTTTTCGAAATTTAGCATTTTTCGGAGTTAAATATTTTTTTATAAAAAAGTTATGTTTCCTTTCCTATAAGCATAATTAGGTAAAATAACTCATCACTAATAAATTCCAAATTCCACCTGAACTGTACTACTGTACATCAAAATCACTGTGCAATCCATTCTTACCTACATAGTCCTACTGAAGAACTCCTTATACGTCCCTAAAATAGTTTGAAGACCTAACAATATACTTTCGTAAATTTTTGAAGTTTTTCAAATAATGTCTTTTTTTTCTAGATTTATACGCCCGCGTCTATGAAGAGCTTATGGCTATACCCGTGATCAAAGGCCGTAAAACTGAAAAAGAGAAGTTTGCCGGAGGAGATTACACAACTACAGTCGAAGCTTACATTCCGGCCAGTGGAAGAGCTGTTCAGGTATAGCCTATATTTATCTATACATAATAGTACAAGTGTTATAAAAGAGTAAAAATTCTGGACACATGGATATACTCTCTAGATGTTGCAAAACGATTTTTAAAAGTTATTTTATCAATGAAAGCGATTTTATCTGTGTGATAAAATTTAAACCAAACTTTGTTGACAATTAAAGTGACTTAACCAGCCAGCACGCATAGTATAAATTTTGCTTATGTGACGCAGACGAAGTAGTGATTATAGTATTTTGAACAGTCAAATAAAATAATGATTACTTTATAGGGAGCGACAAGTCACCATCTAGGTCAGAACTTCTCCAAGATGTTCGAGATTGTGTACGACGATGCTGAAACTCAGGAGAGGAATTACGTTTATCAGAACTCATGGGGTATCACAACTAGAACTATCGGTATGTAATAAACAATTTCATTCTGAAGTTATTAGAATTTAGTCCACTAATTTCATAGCATAGCACAGTTTTCAACCATAAAGTTGCAATACTTTATCTACCAAAAAAAATCGGATTTATTATTATAATTATTACGAAAAGACGGTGTCGGGTCACAAAACGGACTGCGCAAAGTGCTTTCATATTAATTTAATACAAGGCGTAACGTGCTTTTAATCTAATATCTAATATATATTATAAAGGCGAAAGTTTGTATGTATGGATGTATGGATGTTTGTTACTCTTTCACGTAAAAACTACTGAATGGATTTGAATGAAACTTAACCACAATATAGCTTATACATCAGAATAAAACATAGGCTACAATTTTTGAGGTTTCTAATGTGAGGTCGTAAAAAACACATTTTTTGCGGTATAATAGTACTATATTATAGACGTCGCGAACTAGACGGGCTAGACGGGACGAACCTGAAGCCCACGCGAACGAAGTCGCAGGCAAAAGCTAGTATAATTATATTTACTTTGTTAACACGCTATGCCTACTTCTTCAGTTTTACAAATATTTATTTGCTTATTTTTACTTTAGTTTACAGCATAAAAATTACAGAACTCAAAATTACACACATTTTCAGGTGTAATGGTGCTGGTCCACGGTGACGACAAAGGCCTTGTTCTGCCTCCTCGCATCGCAGAAATACAGGCCATAGTAGTACCGTGCGGCATCACCGCGTCCAGCTCCCCTGACGAACGGAACAAACTGATGGACTCCTGTAAAGCGCTCGTCAATGACTTGATAGCCGCCGGACTGAGGGCTGAAGGCGATTACAGAGATAACTACTCGCCTGGATGGAAGTTCAATCATTGGGAGTTGAAGGTAGGTCGATTTGGAGCGATTTCAATAGGTTGTTTTATTATGTCTTTTAAATTCAGGTGTGAGGAAAATCAGTTGTTTTTACAATCTATATTTTTGTGACATAATTCGTTTTTGACCAACTTCTAAAAAGGAGGAGGTACTCAATGCGTCTCGTTTTTGTGCTTCGTAAACATTTCAATTAATATTTTAAAGTTTAACAATGTCTTTGTAAAAATGTGATATAGAAAGTATTCAATGTCATCTTGGTCTTGTTTTATCACAGGGTGTTCCAGTAAGAGTAGAATTAGGTCCAAAAGACATAGCTAAAGGCACAGTGGTAGCTGTACAACGTCTTACCGGAGATAAGATGGTCTTCAAACGGGATACTGTGACCAAGGACATCATCGACCTACTCGATAAAACTCACACGCAGATGTTGGAAAGGTGAGAAAATAATAATTTATACGCGAAAGTACGTGCGCTTTTAGCCTAGTCACGACTAAAAAGACTTCTTTGTGCAATCACGCAGACTTATTCAGAGACATGACATAAAAATATCGCCATATGGCCTAATACTAATCAATGGCAGATTCATTTACTGTGTCGTTTGCTATTATGCTACACAAATACAGTGGAGTGTTTCCATAAAATAGTTTATCCCAATTCTCATTATTTTGTCCAATGAAGTCATTTTATCCATTAAATGACCAATGAAAATGATTGTGATTTTATTTTCTATAGAGCAACAAAGGATCGGGATGCTCGGTTATCATCAGTCACGAAATGGGAAGACTTTACAGCCAGACTTGAAGAGAAACATCTTTTACTTGCTCCATTCTGTGGGGAAATACCCTGTGAAGACAACATTAAGAATGACAGTGCAAGGTAAATTATAATGCGGGACTTTGTGCTATGTATATAGTTCTTTACGGTAGCTTGTAAGTGGTCCACAGCCATTGCAGAGGCCCATTAAGGTCAGTATTCATTCACCATTGGGTGAGGCATGTGTCTACCTATGAGGGAATAAAAAAAAGATTTTTACCTTAAAATGTTATGTAATTGAAAACTTCTTCTTTAGATACCTAAATTATGTTATCGTCAAAATTTTGGGAGTGTTTACCAATGTATACGATAGATACTATTGAATTCTGAATACTGCATGATGAGAGCTGCAGAAAGATGTAGACGAGAAGGAATTTTCGAGTGTATTCTATGGAATGTTAAAAAAAAAATAGTTTTAGTTGGCAAACATCTTGTTCATTTTATAAAAAACTAGCTGCTGCCCGCGACGTCGTCTGCGTGAACCCTATGACCTGTTTTTTTCAATTCTTCCAGTTTTTTCCCTTTCAACTATTCGATTTTTTCTCGCCGTAAAAACTAGTGCTGTACAATTTGGCCGTTTAAACCGGCCACAAAGTTTAACCAGGTTAATTAGTTCAGCAGCCAGCTAATTTTTTGAAATTAACCGGTTAAATTAAATTAACCGGTTAAATTAACTGACTGGCTAACCGGTTAATTTGCAAAATATTCTTAACATTGAATAAATCATTTATTTTTATTTTAATTTTTAAAGCTTTAATTTTATTTTTATTTTTAAATTTATTTTTATTTTTCAATGTATTTATATTTTAAAATTTATTTTTATTTTTAAATTTATTCATATTTTAAATTTATTTTTATTTTTAAAATTATTTTTATTTTTAATTTTTTTTATTTTCAATTTATTTTTATTTTTATTTTTATTAAAATTTTAATATTAAAATAAAAATAAAATTTTAATTTAAAAATAAAAAATAAAAATAAAATTTTTATTTTAATATTAAAATTTTAAAAATAAAAATAAATTAAAAAAAAAAATTGAAAATATGAATAAAAATGAAAATAAATTTAAAAATAAAAATAAAAATAAATTTAAAATATGAATAAAAATAAAAATAAATTAAAAAATAAAAAAAAAATTAAAAATAAAAATAAAAATAAATTTAAAATATGAATAAATTTAAAAATAAAAATAAATTTAAAAATATAAATTCATTGAAAAATAAATTTAAAAATAAAAATAAAATTAAAGTTTTAAAAATAAAAATAAATGATTTATTCAATGTTAAGAATCTTTTGCAAATTAACCGGTTAGCCAGTCAGTTAATTTAACCGGTTAATTTAATTTAACCGG
The DNA here is from genome assembly GCA_030269945.2 of Trilocha varians. Taxonomy (NCBI): domain Eukaryota; kingdom Metazoa; phylum Arthropoda; class Insecta; order Lepidoptera; family Bombycidae; genus Trilocha; species Trilocha varians. Next base: position 7,350,220 of record AP028273.1, on the reverse strand, counting down.
TTAATTTCAAAAAATTAGCTGGCTGCTGAACTAATTAACCTGGTTAAACTTTGTGGCCGGTTTAAACGGCCAAATTGTACAGCACTAGTAAAAACCATCCTTGAACTTCAATGAACATTTAAAAAAAAGATTTGGCCAAATTGGTCCAGGCGTTGTTGAGTTATGCGCTTACCAACACATTTTGCGATTCATTTTTATATACAAGATATTTCAGTTATTATCATTGTTTTATTGTGAACAGGACGGAAGACGATCCAAACGTCGATGTGAAGGCACCAGCAATGGGTGCTAAGTCATTGTGCATCCCATTCGAACCTCCTCGGCAGTTGACTGATTCAGACCGCTGCATTCATCCAGCTTGCAAAAACAAACCCAAGTTTATTACACTGTTTGGAAGAAGTTACTAAATTTTATCAACTTTCTGGTTTACTTTTAAGTGAACAATTTTATAAAAAAATATAAGTATTTATTATATTGTTTGTTTTATTCTCCTTTTTTGAGTGGAAGAGTGGTTTTTGAGTGAGCTGTACTGGTTGTCCATTCTTTCTTGGACTATTGAATTCTGTCGATTCTGAAGTGATTTCTGTTGAAGATATGAAAATAGTATGGACATTCACAAAACATCAAACAGTGCCTGCATTCAAATGATGACTGCACAAAAATTATTATTTTAACTAACTTTAAAAAGTATTGGAATCCATTATTATGAGTTTTATCATGTAATAAGGTTAGTAATGTGTCAAAAATATTACTGGTATAAGAAGAATTTGAATTAATGAGTTTGCATACAGTAAATGATTTATTAAAATAAACTTAATTATATTTTTATAAAATACATGAATTTCCAACAATTACTCAGTATCTGAGTTAACATCATCAGATATTCCTAATTTCTGTAACTGTTCCTCTAGAAGTTTGATTCTTTGCTTCTTGGTGTTCAAAATTTGAATGAACTTTCCATACAATGTTTCTTCAACAGTTTTCTTGATGTCTGCATACTCTCGAACCATATATTTGCATCGATCCAGTTCACTTTGACGTTCCACAGCAATTTTAAGTCTTCTATCATTTAATTCTGATAGTGTTTTATTTTCTTCCAGCAAATCATCAATTAAAGAGTCTCTTGTCATTGGTTCATTATCTTTAACTACATCTACAGAACCTTGCATAACTCTATTACCTCCAATTTTCTTCCTCCAAATAAATTTTGCAAGTGATGGGTTCTCTTTGAAAGAGTTGAAGTCGTATTCGAAGTTTTCGTTTATTTCTTTGAAAGTGCTTTTAACTTCCTCATGATATTGGTACTCATCTGAATATTCAGTGTAATTTTCTCTGAATTGATTGGCCGATGCAAGGGTGAAAACGCCTGACCAACTTACATCTTCATTTATGACAAAAATTTGAAATAAATCGTGCGGGTAACGTCTCCAAACTACTTTTATGTAATAAGTCTTATCCTGCGCTTTGTGTTTTGTTATTAACTTTTCATAATTCATGATATTAAATAGAAGAGGTACTTATATTATTAAAAACAGGGATAAAATTACAAGTTTCGTTAGCACAATACTTAGAATAATAATACAATAGGTACAAACTTAGGGCACAAATTTGAATCTAATGTGAGTTGTAAAAAACGTTTTTTTGTATGTACAATTACTTGCTTAAACATAGAAAATGGCAATTAGAATCACAGATCAGGAAAGTATAGTATGATTCGAACACAGATTCGAATGTTTATTTTTTTGTCTTGTGACCTTTTGACACTTAGGTTGACCTATGAGTTTTTTTTGCTTTTTGATGACTCGAGTCCCTTCTTTTGTGAATGACTGCCAGTGTCAGGTAGATAGAATATCACAGTTACGGAAATTTAAACTATCTTTGTTTTGGACTTGGATCCATATACTAATCTTTGTATACTTAAATTTATATTTTTTGATATGAGTGCTCAATAACGGCTCTCTCCAGTTTCATCACTACTTAATTAAAATGTTAACGTCTGGCTTAAATTAGTTTCTAAAGTTTATGGGCTTAAAGGTCTTGTTCTAGATTGTATTAAAAAAAGTCATCAACGTCAAATGTTATTTTCTGTCAAAAACAGATGAAAACGAAAACATAACCTCATTTCCCAATTTCCTCACTATCCTGTTCTCTTAACAATATTGTTATTTATTGTTATTTTAAAATATTATTCGGGAAAGTATTTAACTTAGCTCAATCAAAATGAGCAGCAGCGAAGAAAATGATCATAGTTCTGTGGAAGAAGAAGAAACCGAAGATAGCGAACGAGTAAGTTTTACTGAATTAACAAATTCACACAACGATTTTTCTTTATATTTTATTGTTAATTATATACAGACGGCGATACGTTCAGAGCTCTCCACTATGTCCTTCGAAGAACTCCAGAAATTGAAAGAAAAAATTGGTGCTAAAGTATACAACGAAGCATTGTTTGGGAAAAAGAAGAAAAAAAACGATGCGCCTAAAGTATTCAAAAGAGAAAACAAAAATCGACCGAGAGAAGAAAGTTCAAAGAAACCCGTACCCATGGTTAAGGTTGCAAAAGTTGTGCAAAAGAAAGAAATTAGAGACCCAAGGTATAAATCATCAATAGGCCTGGCATAAACAAATTTATTATAATAATATCAAGTTGGGTAATGTTAACCTTAAATTTCAGGTTTGATCCATTATGCGGTGAATTTGACAAAAAGCAATTTTCGCAAAACTATGGCTTCCTATCTGATCTAAGAATGAAAGATATCAATGCCGCCAGAAAAGAATTGAAACAAACAACAGATCCTGAAAAGCAATTACAACTACGTAGATTGTTACAACGATTGAATGACCAGCATAAAGCCAGTAGAAAGAGCAAGTTGGAAAGAGAAAAGATTCAAAAAGAGAAGAAAGATGTTGAAAAGGAATTCCGTGAGGGGAGACAACCTCATTTCAAAAAGAAATGTAAATACTTTATTCAATATTTATTTTTAACTTAAACCTGTGACTAGACTATGTTATTGGTCCACCTTATCCTAACACATTTTCTGCTGTTGGACCTCCAAGGAGGGACCTGTGATTTACTTTTAAGGACTCTTTTTAAAACTCATGAAAATCTGAAAAATAAATTCTAAAATATAAATCTATATCATATATTTTCAGCTGAACTCCGTGTTGAGGCTTTGGTTAAACAATATGAGAACCTCAAGAAAGAAGGCAGCAATCGTATACAGAGACATTTGAAGAGAAGAGAACAGAAGATCAAGAAACAATCAAACAGAGCTCCTACAGGAGTCAGTTGATGGGTTTTTTATATTATTTGTATTTATGGAATAATATATAAATAAATAAGTATTTGTGTTACTCACTGGTAAAATAAATTCTTGATTTGTTTTTATAATAAGCCCTTAAATCAGGTTTTATTAGGTCTTTTGAATAATAAAATGATTTGCAAATATGACGCTTTTAAATAATTGGTTGCGAATGTTAATTTTTGTGTTCTTGAATGATCTTAAATGTCTTCATTTAAAATTAAAGCTATGGTGGTGGTGGTGGTCTGACTGAAACTGAGGTTTAGATTTCAAAGAATAAGGTATTCAGATAACCTGTCATCTATCAGTCTGGTAATTATAATTTATGCCATAAAATTTGCACTTATACTTTACATAGACAATGTAAAATCACTTTGAGAGAAGGAAGTACTGGTATCCTCATAATCTATACTAATATTATAAAGCTGAAGAGTTTGTTTGTTTGTTTGTTTGAACGCGCTAATCTCAGGATCTACTGGTCCCATTTCAAAAATTCTTTCACTGTTGGACTGTCCATTTATCGAGGAAGGTTATAGGCTATATTTTATTTTGAAAAAAATTAGGGATCCGTATGAAAATATCGAATATGTAACACAAGTGAATAATCGAAAACCTATTTATGCGCACGCTGCAAAAACTATTGACAATAGAACAAAATGATGTACTACGGGTTTTTAGGTCTTTAGAAGACAAACAAAAAAGTCCGCGACAGCATATATCTAACTATCATAGTTTAGTCACAACAACTACTTTTATGTTCAAAAAAAAAAATTAATTCGTCCGAAGAATTAATTTAACGTTAAATTAGTATTGTTATACTAATCCTTATCCAAATAAAGTATTATGTTATCAACAGTATTAACGTAGAAGTAAATTACTTTTTGTTTTATTCCAATCGGACTTTTCGTTTAGAAGTTATTACGAGTATAAAACATGAATACTCCCCGGGCCTCGCAAATAATATCGCAACAGCATTAAGAGTACTGTTTGAACTCCTTTGTGACGCAGACGAAGTTGCGAGGGTCCTCTAGTATATTATATGTATAATGATATTCCCACGTGATATCCTGAGCATGTAAGGTCGAGACCAAAAGAGTAAGGGCTCATTTGAAAGAAAGGAAGTGAATATCGATTTCTCTTCATATGCTTAGAAGGTTAAATAACGACACATTGATTTAGAGAATAAATTTTAATTTATTTGTAAATGTTTATTGGAAGAGGCAACTGATAAGCCAAGGTTCGTTGACGTAGAAGATGTGTATCGTGACAATTCCGGGGCTGTCAGCCAATTCGTACAGGCACTCAGGACCGTCCGAAACGATGAGCTGAAATAAATTAATTGTTTATTTTTTGGCTTTTCGTCGATTCCACCTTATTTAGTGAGCATTAATGAATATACAAATCGAATGTATACTTAATATAACTCTTGGTAAATCGGTTTTATTATTTTCGAATATCTTTATTTTTTATTGAAAGACAGACAAACGAGCATACGACCCATCTAATTGTAAGCGGTTTCCGTTTTGCATGAACCTTTGCAATGTCAGGACATTGAGGGACCATATTATTTTCCCCAAAATCATTTAGTCGGCGCGACATTAGCGCATAAAACATTTTTATTATAATTCTTACCTCTACGGCTGTTCTGTTGGGGTCTTCGAACCATTTGTAGGTGCTGCCCTCTTTCCAGTTGAAGAATCCGTTAAAACCAACAGCGATCAATTCTCCAGACTCAACAATCGGGAACCATGGTAGAATGGTGTCTGCAAGGCACTGCGTGTTTTCGTCCATCTTGTAGTAGTAGTGACGACCTGAGAATTATAATAGTGTATTAGTACACATTTAACAATATTTTACCGAAATAATAATGTTTTTTCTCATGTTGTTACTTAGGTATACAAAGACTTTCACCTAGCTCTGGTTAATGGTTCAAACAAATTTTTATGCCTGTACATGGTAGACGCAGCGTGGGCAGACCACCCACAAGGTCAAAGTTAAAGTCAAATCGTTTAATTCAAATTAGGTATATTATTATGTGGACAACACATGCAGATAGCGCACGAACGGTCATTGTGGTAGGAGGCCTATGTCCGGCAGTGGACGTATACGAGCTGTTCATGATGATACTGGTGGTGAACCGAAATGTCCACAATGCATCCGGTCACAACAATTTTTGCATGAGAACTTGTGAGTTGTGGCCCTTCTAAGTAAATATTATGAGTCTCAACACGCGTCGCACCTGACCTACATGTGTTTTCAAAAACATTGTTCAGTAGGTATGCTTACCCATCCAAGGAATGCAACCTTGTTTAGTAAAATCATCTCCGTCAGCGATTTTGTCAGCTTCAACAGGAATTTCAATCAGAGTTCCGTTGAAACTGGTGAGCCAGATAGATTCCTCTTGGTAGGTCTTGGAAGTGTCCCAGGAGCTCAAACGTTCTTCAGCGGTCTTAGCCAAACTTTCTACAATGACAACGAATGTTTAGAAGTGAAAAAAAAATTAAACACTATAATTACAAGTTTCTACCAGATTCGGAGAACTTAACATCCCTGATATTACCTTCAGAAACAAAGTATTGTTGGATGGTTTGGAATTGTTTTGTAACTCCGTCAACTTCAACTTCCCATGATCTGAAACCTTGGGTAGTCCAGTCAAAGACAACATTTTCAATCTCATCCAGAGGGAACTGTTAGAACAGAATAAAATAATATTAAAGTAGCGGTTACGTGCTATTTACTCACTACCGCAAAATTATTAGACATAGACATAAGTTTATTTATGCTTAAAAAATACATACAGATATATTAGGTACTCTAATTTCCTGGCAGCTAAGAAAAAAGTTTATGACTGATCAAAATCTTGCCTTAGCTTTAGAGGGTCCAGCCAACTAGTTAGTACAAAAGTTTAGGCTATTTTTGATGATGATGACTGCTATTTTTTGTAAAGGATTAAATTAATAAAGATGTAGTTTATTGTAGGTACAGGTTCATAAGCAACGGTAACCACTAACGATCAGTTTACCCACATGGCTATTAAAATAGTTAAATTAGGTAAGACTTTACGATTGTGTGTTACGAAATTTATTTTATAAAGTGACGTGACTTACAGCAATCTGTAATCCAGCCACGTAGTTGGTGTCGTCGAAGAAACCGCACAAGATACGGTCGTCAGAGCAGTACATGTCGAGAGATGGGTAAGGGAGTCCATCAGGTTGGGATGCTGATGTCCAACCGTGAGTTTCTACTTCTTCAAGGGTCTTTGGGATCTCATAGAAGAATTCACTTCCGATGTTTAGACCGAAACCCCATGTTACTGAAAACAATTATGGAGGATTCTCAACTACAGTGAGAACGTAACGCTTATACCTAATATTACTGGAGAAATGAAAGCACATAGCACGCTGGCTTTGCCACATAGAAAGAATGGGTGATAATCGCAGCATTAAAAATTCTCGGTAAAATTTTGCGGTCGATGCCCAGGCGATCGCCCAAGGTACCGATGGTGTGACGTCTCAGAGGCAAATTTGCGCGAACTTCAAGACTACGACTGACGCAACCTGGCACAGGATCAAGGGTCACTCTGGCTCACTGTACTTTTAAGTAAGTAACTACAAACAATTGGTCGTTAGTTTAGATACCTGAACCTAGTGCGTTAACTTTAAAAACAGTTTTCAATGATAGTAATTTCTATTTAATTTTAGATTTGTACGTAACAAAAACTTACCACGGAGTCCTCCTTTCCATGCACCTGTAAAAAATACAATTAAATAAGTATTTCTTAATTATATAGTTATATATCGAATTTTAAGAAGATTAGATGTTCATTTTTTTAATGAGAATGAATAATAAATATTAAATATCTATTTAAAATCAATAAGACCTCACCGTTGACTGCCACAACCAACAGAAGTAAAGCCACAAAGGTCTTCATCTTGATGTAAAGTTAATTGTACACTTTGGTACAATTACTACTTTATGAAATATTTGTGTTTCAGCTACTATTTATACCTACTGCGTGGATGGTTTTATACTATACGGATGTAAGAAGTGCTAATTAGATACAAAATGATTAATTTTTCAAAACAAAATATTTTATTGAGTAAATATTCTTTAATTACCAGTAACCATTTTAACCAGGCAACCTCAGGGTATGGAAACTATGTACCTATTTCCAATTTCTATCGAAGACGATGTAGCGAGAAGATTTTAATTGTAGGAAGAGACAAAGTCTTATATTGAAGCAAAGTTGATCTAATTGAACTGTAGTTCAATGCAGTTAATCCAATTAAAACAGGGGAGAAGAGAAATTCATCAATGTTTAAGTTGGTGTAGTGGAATTGCAGTAGATTCGATTGTTTTATAATAATAAAGTCAAAGTCGTGTTTTAATCGACTTCCCAAAAGAAGGTTTTCAAGTTTTTTGTTCTTGTCCTCGCTTAAGCCGCTTGTAGTTGTTACAGATGAAAAGTGATGGTCGGCATGGGGTCCCATTTGTGCGTGTTTGTATAACAATATATTATATTTTCTGGATGACCGACTTCGAAAAAGGTCTGACTAGTTCTTTTTGTGCTATTCTTGAAAAATGGAAGTTGATCGTTTTAATTTTTGTGAAACATATTAGTTCTTTAACTTTTGGATCATGGGTGTATTACTATTGCCAACATTATACGATATCAATCAAAGTTATTAACGATCCTTGATAATAGTTATAACATCAGACGATTTCGATTTCCGATACGTTGATTTTGCTAAAGATTGCTTGATTTAAAAAAGATAGTGACTTTCGACTTTGAATCCAATCGTTCGATATGTTATGTTATAATTATAGATTTTGTATCTAACGGTTCGGACATGTGTTCTCGGAATACCTAGGATCTGTATATTTTTCTCCTATTGTTGTTTGTTGAAACTTCAATAGGTAATAATTATGCGTTGTAGAAGGTACCTATTCCATCACTACATAGTGTAAAACAAAGATGCTTCACGCTGTATGTCTGTTCCTATGTATGCTATCTTTAAAACTACGTTACGGACTATGATGTGGCGTTTTTTGACCGACTTTCAAAAAGGTGGAGCAATTCGTCTGTATTTTTTTTTATATGTTTCTTCCTCGATAACTTTAGTTTGGGTGGTCCGATTTGAATGATACTGGTGTCAGATGATTGGTGGTCCTATATTTTTATTTTAAAGATCGAACAAGTACTTTTGGATCTGTGTTTAAAAATACGTTTTTCTAACGGACAAAATTTCACGATTTGCTATGCATTTTTGCACGTATTTCTTTTTTATATGAACTTTACAATATAGATAATAGAAAGAATAGGAGTTAAATTTTGATGAAATTTATGGTTCAGTCAGGTCTTCTGGAAGCAGTAAGGTAGATAAAAGTAATATACTTTTCCTAAATTTAAAATGAAATTATTTATTTAAATGTTTCGACCAAGAAAAGAAAGTTTAAAGAAACCCGTACTCATGGTTAAGGTTGCAAAAGTTGTGAAAAAGAAAGAAATTAGTGACCCAAGGTATGTATATAACAGTAATATTATACATTACTAGCTGCCCCGCGCAACTTCGGCTGCATCGAAAAAAATAATAATTTAGGGGTGGCAACGAAAACTGTGACACGAATATTTTATATGTTAGATTATGATACTGTGGAGTTTTTCATCTAAAAACAATTTAATTCAAGAACTTTTTATTCAATACTTATTGGTTACGCGGTTTTTAGCGTAGCTTGCCGTCTCGTTCTCGCTTGCTTAGTCTTGGTAAGATAGAGAGAGGCGACGAGCCGACGTCGTGTTCTTCGCATCGCACGCGCAAGTGGCGCCGCCGCCTGCCCGGCAGCCACCGCTTAGTTCACTTTTCGCTATTGAAGCGCGCGCGCGTATCGCATTTTTCTCAAGATCCCTGGCCGCGGCCGGCTGTTTATGTGAACTCAATAACCTTTACGAACAATATAACTTGGACAGTGTCGTAATTCAGTGTGTGTGTGCCCGTGTTGAGCTGCGATATAAGGTAAGTCACCTCAATTTACTTGCCAAGACGCCACGCATCAGGGACCTGACGGCACGTATAGCTTCGCCAGTTGCAACGCACAAAGACATTGTTCGGGCTATATTTTTCTTCGCATTATTTCTTCGCACCACGCCTAAATACAGTCCACTTATTATATCATCTCGCATCCACACATTGCGACCTCAAGTTTGAGGCTGCACCTCATCGCATATATTTTACGCATCTATATATTTCGGCCTCAAATAATCTTGAGGCCGAACGCACCGCTGGCCTTTGTAAGGTCCATATGTATGGTCCTTATCGAACCGGATAGTTTGATCCGTATCGCCGGATAACGCATATTTTTTGTTCCGTATTGAACGGGACAACGCATCGCATTTATTTTAAGTACTAATTAACTTATTACCGCTTATTTACACATTTTTACATTTATTTATCACACACCGCAAAAACATTGCTGATTTTACAAATCCGCGTATTTCTTTGTAATCAGTGCGTATAGTAGTATTTTTACAAGCGCAGCTTATAATAAACATATATTAGCATAGATATAACGTAATATTTTTATGAAATAACAATATTTGCATCATTATTACATTTTCTTAGTTCTTCATTGTTAAAACTTTTCAACATGGCGTCAGATCGAAAGATTAAAATCATTATCGCTAAGAAACAAAGTATTTTCGCTCATATTGATGCTATATATCAGAAATCTAAGAAAGTAGGTACTTTTGATACGAGAACAAAGGAAGATTTTTTGTCATCATCAGCTAACATTGAAAAATTATATTCTCAATTTAATGAATTATGTGATAAACATAATGAAATACTTTTAGACGAAAATCCAGATTGTCAACTGAACTTCAGTGAATGGGATGCCTTTGAAACTCTGTACGCAAAAATAAGCCATACTCGTACATCATTGTTACGACCTGTTGAGTCTACTGCTCTAAAATCTTCTCCACGAAACTACTGTAATTTACCTCCATTAGAATTAGTGAGTTTTAATGGTTCGCTAACAGAGTGGCCACAATTTTATGAAAGTTTTAAAACTAACGTTCACCAAAATGAATCTTTGACAGATGGTCAACGCGTACAATACCTGATGTCAAAATTGACAGGTAGTGCTCGAAACATTTTTGCTGGATTAATACCAACAGAGGAAAATTATTCCATCATCTGGAAATCATTAATAGATAAATACCAAGACAAGCGAATGTTAGGAAGTTTGTATCTGAACAAAATCTTAGACATAAAACCGGTTTCTGACACCGCTTTGCAGTTGAATACCTTTATTGAACAAATTATATCTTCATGGTCAGCGCTTAAATTGCTCAATATTAAAAATTTAGATGATTTTATTTTTACACATATAATACTTAAAAAATTAGACACAAAAATAATTGAAAGTTTTGAAACATCACTAAAACATGACTCGCTTCCAACTAGTGACAGTTTAATAAGTCATTTGAAACATCGTGTGAAGGTATTTGAAAGATCTGGTATATTCCGTCAAGATACATCTCATAAATTTAATAAATCTAGCCGCACATTTTTAGTCACTGAAAATCTTAATAAAGTCAATAAATTATCTTGCAACTATTGTAACAAAACAATTCACATACATCTTTATGAGTGTCCAGACTTTAAAAACTTATCAACTAATGATCGCTTTAATTTTGTAAAATCTAAAAATTTATGCATAAATTGTTTTAGCTCTAAACACAATACTTTAAAATGTGCTTCTTTAAACAAATGTAAACATTGTCACAAGAAACATCATACATTGTTGCATTTTGATCAGAATAAAAATTCTGAGAATAAACCTGAACATTCTTCATCTATTGAAAATGTTTGTATGCATTTTAGTTTAAATACTCAACCTAAATGTACATCTATATTACCTACTGCAAAGGTCATTGTCTATGAAAATAATAAACGTTTCTTAGTTAGGTGTTTAATCGATAGCGGTTCACAAAATAATATCATAACCTATGAATGTTGTCAAAAATTAAAATTAGTTATTAAACCACTTAAATCATCATTAAATTCAGTGGGAAATATTTCTGTACCTATTAAAGGTCAGGTCACACTCAAGATACATTCTCAATTTTCTAATGTTCAATATACTTTAAATTTATTAGTCATTGATCATATATCATACTTGCCAACTCAACGAGTTGAGATTTCACATTTAAATAATTTTAATCATTTGTCTCTAGCGGATGATAGCTGGTATGTGCCTGGAAACATTGAAATCATTTTAGGCACTTCTATGATGGCTAATATTTTACAGCCTACTTCTTTAATGACTCGCTCTCATCCACGCGCATTTAATACAACGCTTGGATATATCATTATGGGGGAGACCTCTTATGAAAATTTATGTAATTCTACTTGGTCATTTGGACCTCTCATAGAAAACTTAAATAAAACAATGGCAAAATTTTGGGAACTGGAAGAGATATCTTCTGCAGGTACTTTAACCTCAGATGATAACCACTGTGAGGAATTTTACAAATCCACTATAACTAAAAATTCACATGGTAGGTATATAGTGTCATTGCCATTCAAGGGTGACTCTACGATCTTGGGTGATTCTTATGCTACAGCTCAGCGTCGCTTTTCGACGTTAGAGCGTAAATTTAACGCTATTCCGGAATTACGACAAGCTTATGATGACGTCATCAAGGATTACATTAAACAAGGCTATTTATCCGAAATACCCCGCACTCCGTCGGTTTTGAATGAGGGTTATTTCGTTCCGCATCATCCTGTACAACGTCCTGAAAAATTATCAACTAAAACGCGCGTTGTTCTTGACGCTAGTTCAAAAACATCTAATGGTATTTCTTTGAATGATATTCTTCATCCGGGACCAAATTTACAAACAGATTTATTTTCATTATTGTTAAATTTTAGATATTTTAAAATCGCTATTACCGCGGATATAAGACAGATGTATCTTAGAATTTTAGTAAGAGAAGAGGATCGCAAATTTCAGAAAATAATTTATCGCTTTAATAATACTGAGGATCATCGCATTTTTCAATTTAATTCTTTAGCTTTCGGACTTCGCTGTAGTCCATTTTTGGCCATGCGTACGGTTCACCAGCTGGCCGAAGATAATCGCGCACGCTTTCCTCTTGCTGCAGAAGTAGCCAGTAGGGAATTTTACATGGATGACTTGACCACCTCTGTCAGTTCCATAGAGGATGGCATCCGCTTATCGGATGAATTACGCGCTTTATTCGCTGAAGGAGGTTTTGACTTGGTCAAGTGGGCCAGTAACTCACTTGAGTTACTCAATCATTTGCCTGAGGCATGCCGGGTGCCGATTGAATTCACCGACCATAGCGATACGCTGAAGGTGTTAGGCCTGAAGTGGTTACCGCAGACGGATGTGTTCACCTTTGCCACGTCTACTCCACCCTCTGTTAATACTAAACGATCTATATTATCTACTATCGCTCGCCTTTTTGACGTTTTGGGCTTCGTTGCACCAGTTATTCTCTACGCCAAGCTCCTAATACAGGATCTTTGGCTTACCAAGGTAGGTTGGGATGATGAACCACCAGAGGTTATCATCAATCGCTTCGTTAAATTTAAAACCGAGTTGCCTCTGCTCTCGGACTTGCGCGTTCCTCGCCATTTGGGAGTTGGGGCAGGTTGTGTAGTGAGACTGTTGGCCTTCAGTGATTCCATGATCGCTTTGTCATGGATCAATTCTTCACCACATCGATGGCAAATTTTTGTTGCTAATCGCGTAACTAAAATACAAGAAAACTTGTCTCCGGACCGTTTCTTTCACATAAACGGAAAGGAAAACCCCGCTGACTGTTTATCGAGAGGATTGCTGCCTTCTCAAATCATAACGCACCCGCTTTGGTGGTACGGTCCTGAATGGATTCGTACTCCAATTGCCGAATGGCCTATAGAACCATTCAGCTCATCGCTCGTCGAAGGTCCTATACCTGAGGCGAAGAATGTAATCGCTGTTGCCACTACATCCAATGTGGATGTATCTCCGCTACTTGAATTGTCGCTTCGTGTTTCTTCTTGGAAGAAATTATTACGCATAACTGTATACGTCTTACGTTTCGCTCGAAAATTGACTCATTCGCCAATAATCCAAACTTCGGATCTTGAAACCGCTGAACAGTTTATCATCCGCGAATTACAAACTCAATACTTTTCCAAAGAATCGGAACACATTAGACGGGGTACTTTACCCTCACCGCCGCTTCGAAAACTTAACCCATTCGTGGACGACAACGGATTACTACGAGTGGGTGGTCGGTTGTCAAACGCAAATTTACCTTTTGAAAATCGTCATCCACTCCTTTTACCGCGACGACATCATATTGTTGAACTCTTGATCGACGACTTCCATCTCTTTAATTGTCACACTGGTTCGCATTTATTAATGTCTTTATTAAGACAACGTTATTGGATTCTATCAGCCCGAAATATTATTAGGCAACGCGTTCGTCAATGTAATTTTTGTTTCAAGGTCGCACCTACTCGTCTCGCTCCTATGATGGCAGACTTACCATCAGCGCGTGTCCAAGAAGCTAAAGCCTTCTCGCATACTGGAGTCGATTACGCCGGACCTATAGACATAACTATGACGCGTAGACGAGGAGTGCATAGCCAAAAGGCGTACATTTGTCTCTTCGTCTGTTTGACGACGAAGGCCATACACATCGAAATTGCATCTGACTTGAGCACGGAAACCTTTTTAGACGCTCTTAAACGTTTTTTAGCTAGACGAGGGCCAGTCTCTTGTATTTACTCCGATAATGGAACCAACTTCATAGGCGCAAAACGCAAATTGAATGAGTTATATAACTTCTTACATTCGCAGTCAGTTTCGTTGGCTTTTCAAAATGAATTTAACAATCACAAAATAACTTGGCGAACGATTCCTCCGAGGGCTCCTCATATGGGTGGAATTTGGGAAAGTAACATAAAATGCACAAAAACTCATTTATTCCGTTGTATCGGTAATCAATTGCTATGTTATGAAGAATTATTGACAGTTTTAAACCAAATTGAATGTATTTTAAATTCGCGACCGTTAGGGGTACTGTCTGATCAGCCTCACACTATTTTAACACCAGCACATTTTCTTAATACAACACCATTACTCGCACTGCCAGCTTATGAGATTGACGAGTCAACTAGCCTATCAAATAGGAAAAAACTTCTCGATGCTTTAGTCCAGAGTTACTGGAAGAAGTGGCGTGTAGATTATCTACACACACTACAGCTCAGACACAAATGGAATAAAACTTCCAATCCCATTACCGTGGGTACTCTTGTTCTTATACATCAGGATGATGTTCTTCCGCTTCAATGGCCCACGGGTATTATAGAGTAAGTGTATCCCGGTACAGACGGGATCACTCGCGTGGCGTTAGTACGCACTGCTTCAGGTCATTTTAAACGCCCAACGGTGAAACTTTGTCCGTTACCATTACAATAACGCGCTTTGTTAAATGTAATTTATATCACTTTCGCTTTCTTTACATACTTAACTTTAATTTAACAAATTTTTTCGCATATTTATATTGCGACCTCAACGCTTGAGGTCTCGCATCGCATCAATCGTAGTATGTAAGAATTTAATTAATTTTTTGCATTTAGGTTAGTTTACTTTATAGCTATTTATTCATAAGTTAGCTGCGCTCGCATTTATATTATCATACGCATTTAAAATAATCGCTCCGTGGTTCTTTGTATGCTATATAATGTTTACACTTACTCACACAACATCACACGCATACTTTTATGTATGTATCATTTATTGACACATACTGCATTCTTGCTTATAACACATGACTTTGTGCTTTGTAAAGCCCAGTACTTGGGCTTTGGCGGGGAGCATGGTTACGCGGTTTTTAGCGTAGCTTGCCGTCTCGTTCTCGCTTGCTTAGTCTTGGTAAGATAGAGAGAGGCGACGAGCCGACGTCGTGTTCTTCGCATCGCACGCGCAAGTGGCGCCGCCGCCTGCCCGGCAGCCACCGCTTAGTTCACTTTTCGCTATTGAAGCGCGCGCGCGTATCGCATTTTTCTCAAGATCCCTGGCCGCGGCCGGCTGTTTATGTGAACTCAATAACCTTTACGAACAATATAACTTGGACAGTGTCGTAATTCAGTGTGTGTGTGCCCGTGTTGAGCTGCGATATAAGGTAAGTCACCTCAATTTACTTGCCAAGACGCCACGCATCAGGGACCTGACGGCACGTATAGCTTCGCCAGTTGCAACGCACAAAGACATTGTTCGGGCTATATTTTTCTTCGCATTATTTCTTCGCACCACGCCTAAATACAGTCCACTTATTATATCATCTCGCATCCACACATTGCGACCTCAAGTTTGAGGCTGCACCTCATCGCATATATTTTACGCATCTATATATTTCGGCCTCAAATAATCTTGAGGCCGAACGCACCGCTGGCCTTTGTAAAGACCACTTATTTTAACTAAAACCTGTGACTAGACTATGTTAATGGTTCATCCTAATACATTTTCTGCTGTTGGACATCCAAGGAGGAACCTGTGATTTACTTTTGAGGACCTTTTTAAACCTCATGAAAATCTGTCAAATAAATCTAAAAATATAGATTTATATCTAATATTTTCAGCTGAGCTTCGTGTTGAGGCTTTGGTTAAACAATATGAGAACCTCAAGAAAGAAGGCAGCAACCGTATACAGAGACATTTGAAGAGAAGAGAACAGAAGATCAAGAAACGATCAAACAGAGCTCCTACAGGAGTCAGTTGATGGGTTTTTTAATTTATTTGTATTTATGGAATAAGTATTTGTGTTACTCAATGCTAAAATAAATTCTTGACTTGTTTTTATAATAAACCCTTAAATCATGTATTATTAGGTCTTCTGAATAATAAAATGCTTTGCAAATATGAGGCTTTTAAAACTAAAACTATGGTTGTGGAGGTCTAAAATTGCGGTTTAGATTTCAAAGAAAAAGGTATTCAGATAACCTGTCATGTATCAATCTAGTACCTGTACCCGTACTTGTACCAACCCATTACTGCTCACTGTTGGGCTCAGGTCTCCTCAGAAGAGGGATTAGGTATAGTCCACCACGCTTGCCCAGTGCGGATTGGGGACTTCACATTTCTTGAAAGGATTTTTAGAACCCTTTTCCAACATGCAGGTTAATCACGATGTTTTCCTTCACCGTTTTTAGTCAGTGGTGTTGTGAAAAATCGCACAAATCTTTTTCACATTTAGATTTAGAGGTACAAGCCGGCCGGATTTGAACCCGCGACCTCCCGTTCGAAAGGACGCGCTTCGACCACTCTAGTATCTGTATCTGTACCAACCCATTACTGCCCACTGTTGGGCTCAGGTCTCAGAAGAGGGACTCTAGTATCGCTTCGATCAATCTAGTAATTGTAATTTATGTCATAAAGTTAGCACTTATACTTACATACTTATACTTACGTATGTTACACAGACCATGTAAAATCACTTTGAGAGGAGGAAGTACTGGTATCCTCATAATAAATGATAATCCCACGTGATATCCTGAGCATGGAAGGTCGAGACGAAAAGAGTAAGGGTTCATTTGAAAGAAAGGAAGTGAATATCGATTTCTCTTCATATGCTTAGAAGGTTAAATAACGACACATTGATTTAGAGAATAAATTTTAATTTATTTATAAATGTTTATTGCAAGAGGCAACTGATGAGCCAAGGTTCGTTGACGTAGAAGACGTGCATCGTGACAACACCAGGGCTGTCAGCCAATTCGTACAGGCAATCAGGACCGTCCGAAACGATGGCCTGAAATAAATTAATTGTTTATTTTTTGGCTTTTCGTCGATTCCATCTTATTGAGCATTAATATACAAATCGAATATAATATAATGTTACTCTTGGTAAATAGGTTTTATTATTTTCGAACATCTTATTTTTTATTGAAAGACAGACAAACGAGCATACGGTCCATCTAATTGTGAGCGGGTTCCGTTTTGCATAAATCATTGCGATGCGATATTATTTCCCCCAAAATTATAGAGTCGGCGCGGCATTAGCGCATAAAACATCTAATATATAAAATTCTCGTGTCACGGTGTTCGAACTTGAACTCCTCCGAAACGGCTTGACCGATTTTGTTGAAATTTTTTGTGCTTATCCGGTATCTATGAGAATCGGCCAACATCTATTTTTCATCCCCCTAAATGTTAGGGGTAGTCCACCCCTATTTTTTTTTTATTTTTTCGACGCAGACGAAGTTGCGTGGGGCAGCTAGTTATTATTATAATTCTTACCTCTACGGCTGTTCTGTCGGGCGCTTCGAACCATTTGTAGGTGCTGCCCTCTTTCCAGTTGAAGAATCCGTTAAAACCAACAGCGATCAATTCTCCAGACTCAACAATCGGGAACCATGGGAAAATGGTGTCTGCAAGGCACTGCGTGTTTTCGTCCATCTTGTAGTAGTAGTGACGACCTGAGGATTATAATACATTATAATTTTTAAATATATTTTTCTGAAACATGAATGTCTCCTCTCATGTTCTTACTTATAGTCTAAGATCTCTTATATAACAACCTTTACCAAGCTGGTTAATCGTTTTATCTGGTTAAATTAATTGTGATGATATTGGTGATGAGTCGAAATGCCCGCAATGCATCAAGTTACAATTTTTAACCTGTGGCCCTTCCAGGTAAATATTATGCGTTTCAGCTCGCGTTTCACCTCACCTACGTGTGTTTTGAAAAATATTTTTCAGTATGCTTACCCATCCAAGGAATACAAGCTTGTTTAGTAAAATCATCTCCGTCAGCGATTTTGTCAGCTTCAACAGGAACTTCAATCAGATTACCGTTGAAACCGGTGAGCCAGATAGATTCCTCTTGGTAGGTCTTGGAAGTGTCCCAGGAGCTCAAACGTTCTTCAGCGGTCTTAGCCAAACTTTCTACAATGACAACGAATGTTTAGAAGTGAACAAAAATTTTAAACGCCATAATTAGAAGTTTCTACCAGATTCGGAGAACTTAAGCAGCATCCCCGATATTACCTTCAGAAACAAAGTATTGTTGAATGGTTTGGAATTGTTTTGTAACTCCGTCAACTTCAGCTTCCCATGATCTGAAACCTTGGGTAGTCCAGTTAAAGACGACATTTTCAATCTCATCCAGAGGGAACTGTTAGAACAGAATAAAATAATATTAAAGTAGCGGTTACGTGCTATTTACTATCGCAAAATCAATGTTACTTTAATTTCTTTGCAGTTAGGACTTTATGTTTATGACTGAGCAAAATCTTACCTTAGCCTTAGAGGGTCCAGTCAACTAGTAGATCTGTACAAAACTTTAAGATATTTTTGTTGATGATGACAGCAATTTTTTGCAAAAAAAATAAAATTAATGAGTTGTATTTTATTGTTCAGGTTCATGAGCGACGGTAACCCCTTATCCTTCGTTTACCCACATGGCTACAAATCAGTTAAATTAGGTAAGACTTTACGATTGTGTGTTACGAAATTTATTTTATAAAGTGACGTGACTTACACCCATCTGTATTCCAGCTACGTAGTTGGTGTCGTCGAAGAAACCGCACAAGATACGGTCGTCAGAGCAGTACATGTCGAGAGATGGGTAAGGGAGTCCATCAGGTTGGGATGCTGATGTCCAACCGTGAGTTTCTACTTCTTCAAGGGTCTTTGGAATCTCATAGAAGAATTCACTTCCGATATTTACGCCGAAACCCCACGTTACTGAAAACAATTATTGAAAGTGGAGGATTCTCAAGCGAAAGCTCATGGACTCAGCTGGCTTGCCCACATAAAAATAATGGGCAATTCCTCAGTGTTTAAAGAGCTTATCTCAGTAAAATTAGCGGTCGCTGCCCAGGCGATCGTTCAAGGTACCGATGGTGTGACGGCGTAAAGGCAGATTCTACCCGAACTACAAGTAAGCCACGCCTGACACGACCTTGCACAGTATCGAGAGAAGTGGCGAGAGCTTTTATCGGAGATCAAGACACTTTACTTACTGCCTACAAAGCAATAAAAAAAAATAACTAAGCGAATACTAAAAACAATTGGTCGTCAGTTTAGATACCCGAACCTAGTGCAATTTAAGTATAAAAACAGTGAGAAGTGGAGTTTTTGAAATGATCGTAATTTCTATTAAAATTTTCGATTTGTATGTAACGGAAACTTACCACGGAGGCCTCCTTTCCATGCCCCTGTAAAAGAATATACAAATAAATAAGTAACTTCTGATAGTTTTCTTAAACTTCGAATTTTATGAAGTTTAGATTTTCACTATTTTAATTAGAATGAATATCAGTATAAAATCAAGAAGATCTCACCGTTGACTGCCACAACCAACAGAAGTAAAGCCACAAAGGTCTTCATCTTGATGTAAAATTAATTGTACACTTTGGTACAATTACTACTTTAAAAAATATTTGTGTTTCAGCTACTATTTATACTGCGTGGATGGTTTTATACTATACGGATGTAAGATGTGCTAATTAGATACAAAATGATAAATGATTAATTTTACAAAATAAAAGAACTATGTACATATTTCTAATTTATAGCGAGAAGATTTGAATTGTAAGAGTCAAAGTCTTAGATTGAAGCCAAAGTTGATTTATTTGAACTGTAGTTCAATGCAGTTAATATAGGAAAGAATAGATACATCAATATTGAAGTTGGTGTAGTGGAGATGCAGTAGATTAGCCTGTTTTCTAATAGTAACGTCAAAGTCCATTTTTAACCGACTTACCAAAAGAAGGTTATCAAGTTCACTGTATTTGCATTTTTTTGTTCGTCCTCGCTTATTTTTAGTTTGGGTGGACCGATTCGGATGATTCTTGTTACAGATGAAAAGTGGTGGTTGGCATGGGGTCCTATTTGTGCGTGTTTATATAACAATACTTTATTTTCTAGATGAACCCATTTCGATAAAGTTTTCGTCTTTTCCGATTTTTCTTTTCTTCGTTCTTTTTGTGCAATTCTTGAAAAATGGAAGTTGATCGTTTTGATTTTTCTTAAACATAGGTATTAGTTCTTCAACTTTTGGACCATGGGTGTATTACTAGTGTCAACATTATGCGTCATAAATCTTAATAGTTATTAACGATCCTTGATAATAGTTATAACATGAGACGATTTCAATTTCCGATACGTTGATTTTGATGAAGATTGCTTTATTTAAAATAGATAGTGACTTACGACTTTGAACCTAATCGTTCGATATGTTATAATTATAGATTTTGTATCTAACGGTTCGGACATGTGTTCTGGAAATACCTAAGATCTGTATATTTTTCTCCTATTGTTTGTTAAAACTTCAATAGAAAATAAATATGCGTTGTTAATGGTATTCCATCACTACTTAGTATAAAAAATTGCTTCACGCTGTAAGCTATTTTTAAAACCACATTACGAATGCGGCCTTTTTTAATAAATAAAGTCATTCAAAATTGTATAAAAGATGAAATCTTGCAACTTTGAGCTGTACGTATAGGCATTACCAGTACTAATGCAACCGTAACATTGCAATAATAGGGTACCATGGAACTAATGTCCATGGTACCATGGTGACTGTGAAGGTAGTCATAGGAAATCGTGTACTAAACAAGAGACGCGTCGTGTTTGAACTGTTTTTTTTCTTGGCTAGTTCTAGTTCTAAATAATATCCAGGATTTTAAAAGCGTTCATTAAAGTTGCAAGCTTTATTTAAAGTAGGGGAGCGAGGGGCTTGTTGTAACAGTTTTCATGAAAATTAATATATTTTGAGATCTATCGATTTTATTCCTACCAAATAAAGGTGGATGGATGCTATAACTCTTCTTCTACCAAACCAAGTAAAAATAATACCATAACTGTTGGTCATTACTTTACAATCAATTATTTTCTAGAAAAAGTGCCGTGTTACAACTTACCTCGTGCTTGGGGCAAGTTGTAACTTCTACCGAGGCAAGTAGTAACGACAAAAAAACAACACTAATATCTCTAATCATTTCTTCTTTGTTTATTTTAAACAAAATTGACATCTTTTATATATTATATTCTGTATATATTATACAATTCGTATCAAAAATCAATACTGCATTTTTTTCCAAAACATCAGCTGCCGCTAACTCGGACACTTCTTGGCTTTGTGTTGCCCGCTCTGACTTTCTTTTATACACCCTCATTCTAGAAGTAAGAAAAAAACTAAGTAGGTATCTAAATCATAACATGGGGCATGTTACAACATGCCCCGGCATTTTGTTACAACTAACCCCATGGTATGATTTTTAATATTTATTAACATAACTATTTAAACAATTAAGCAATCTCAAAAACAGTTACACATTATCAGAGGTAGATAAATTTGAATGTAAATAAGTTATGGAAAGTTTATTATTAGTCGCATTAATAGCGCAAACCAAAATTTTACTATGGTTAAATTTTATATTACCTGGCAAAAATGAAGCGCGTGCACAATTCTACTCACTGCGTCGGTCGGTGGGACACTGGCTATGGCAATACGACGCGACGTGGTTTATAGGTTAAATCAAGTAAAACAAATACGTTAATAAAGTTTAAGATCTTAGAGAAAAAAGCCTGTTACAACAAGCCCCTCGTTCCCCTACCTAAATTATTTTTTAATATCGTACTCATATTAGTTTGGATACTCGTTTTAAAACCAGCATAGTTACCTATGTAGGTAACTAGCAAATAGGTACACTGAAACTGAAAGAAGCACATGATTTAGATTTCAAATAGATGAAATATATTTTTTAACGTAGTTTCGATATTTCTGCTATCGGCTATTGATCTGGCTAATTATAAAATCTGTATTACGATTATTTTATAAGATAACGTAGATATGTCTTTATCGTGATGACCAAACAAAACTCGAAGAGGGAAAACTCGAAACGTGTTAGATTATGGTAGGTATATTATTAGTATAAAACAATGCTTTGGCCAATTCTTGTAGTCAGTAGGTACAGACTCTGTGTTAATCTAGTGTCATGATAAAACCGTAGATTTAGCATTGATATTAAAATTATGATTTTCATTATTTTTTACTAATGGGTTGTTAGGGTTTTTAGCATAGAATTATTACATCTGGAATCAACATCATGAATAACAGAATGAAGCCAATTTAAAGTGCACCGATCGCGCGTAACTACACGATATTCTGGGGTTAGTGTACCGATGACACTCAATTCGTTTAACACACTAATAAAATATTACATACTCATAAGTTCTTTAAAATTTCACTTTGTTATTTATGATGTTGATTCAAAACATCGTATTTTTACGCGTGATCGGTGCACTTCAAATTGGCTTCATTCTGTTGTTCATGATGTTGATTCCAGATGTAATAATTATATGGTTTTTAGTCGCAGTTAGTCACTAGTTAATAGCGAAGTAAATTCGGTAACTCGTGTTTGTGTAATTATACAATTTTGATTTTCGTTGTGGGCCAAATCTTTAATCATCCCTCTAAAACGAATTTTACATGCTAAATTTGACACACTTCCCGGTTTCCGATTGAGCTGTTAGTTTGCACGCACGATGGATGAAGGTGGCCATAGGAACTGCTGAACTAAACAAGATAGACCTGTGGCGTTTGGGCTCGTTATACTTGTATTAGCTAGCACTGTACTGCTAAAATATATCCAGGATCTTAACAGCTTGTATTTAAAGTTTTCTTTAAAATAAATTACTGTAGGTTAATAAATGAAATTTTATTATACTATCAAAGAATAACAACTATTAGATAATTTTTATCAGCATAACACTATCAGATCAAAATAGTTTATTTAGATTCAATTTGATAAACTACGTTTTTATATAATACGTATACCTATTGATCAATGTATTATTCACTTATGTATGACACAAGACAGTAGATACTGTGACACATACCAACATTATAATATGTCCGTTAAATATAAGATGATAGCAAAATTAATATAAAACACCTTTAATTAGTACATCACATCGTAATCAATTTTGGCTACTGCCATGTATTTGGTGCTTACTATAATAATACTCCACACAAGAAAGGGGCGGCGCGACGGGAAAGAGTGCCTTGGGCGTAACGCGTCGCGCCGTCCCTCATAACCCCGTGCTGGGTTCTGGCCTCAGCCACTGGACGCTGAGTGTGAGCGGTTGGAGGGCTTAATGCGGTTCAACTCCCACATACCCGGTGATATCCTCCAACTAAAAAAAAAAAAACTCCACAGAAAAATTGATGATAAAATGTCCTAATGATAAAAAACAGGTTGCTGATTTTTTTCGATTTTGTCTGACGAAAAACTAAAATAAAAATAATGTTTCCTTTCAGCAAAACATCCCATCTCTAATATTGAAGGCACTTCCCGTTCATGTCGCATAGTATTGGGACACCCTGTATATTATATTAGTAGTAGCGATTTTCTAGTGTGGTGTATTTTCAACACTGTTGAATTCCAAGATTGATATCAGATTAACCTTTATTCCATTTTTAAATAGTAGGTAGAAATATACTATATAATACTATAGCTATTATCCCTACGCTAGCAAAGTATTTAAAAACTACAGCTAACGTTTATGTGCGTTTCGAATTATGCTATCCTTTAGTCTTGAAATATCAATACATAGTATAAAACAAAGTCGCTTTCGCTGTATGTCTGTATGTATGCTTAGATCTTTAAAACTACGCAACGGATTTTGATGCGGTTTTTTTTAATAGATAGAGTGATTGTTAAGGAAGGTTTGTATGTATAATAAATGCATAATATAGTAGAGAAACACTGCTAAATTTAAAGGTTTCTAATGTGATGTCGTAAATAAGCACGTTTTTTTGCGCTTATATTGCAAACGCTGGCTGAACCCTACGAGATAGACCAAAATAATGTACTACAGTATTGTTCACCTTAAAAAGTTCAACAAAAAAGTCCGCGAAGCATAACCATTTTTATTCTTTACTAAAAAATGGTTATTTACGAAATGATTTTAAACAATACAGCATTAATCCTTATCCAATTAAGTACCTTAAATAAATTGTGCATTTATTATAGATCAATATGCTTTTTACAGCATTTCATTGGTATATATTATGCAAAATGAGCAAAATGGACCAACTGTGTAAAGTTTCGTTCTTAATAATTTAAAATAGGTATTGAATTGTTCATTTATTTCCTTATTTATTAAAAGAATAATTAAGCACTTACCTAAGTAAATAGTTTTTTTCTGTTGCTCTGTTCGATCTGTCCTCTATAATTCTTCATCAATATGTTTAATAGTTTTCATGATGACTTTTGTTTAATTATTTTTAATCAGTGATTTTGTGATTGCACATAATTTTTTTTACTTACGCTAGCTGTTTCGAACTTACCACCTTCCTTTTAGACGGAAGGTAAACGCTTTAACCACTCGGCCACAACAACGTACCACCTAGCTATACGTAGGGACCTACTTCTACTTTTACTCTTCGTGAATTTATTTTAATGCATAAAATATTAAACGTTATAGACATAGACATACTTTACTTGGAATAAAAAAGAAACATACAAGGTATATCCCTCTTCTGAGGAGACCTGAGCCCAACAGTGGGCAGTAATGGGTTGGTACAGAAGACAGAAGATACAAGGTATAAAAGAAAAACAACCTTTAACCTGTTTTGTTACTCATATTTCGCAATATTACTATGAAAATAAGATTAAAATTAACTGTTTGTTCTTTGATGTTTTGATCGATGTACACAAAACATTATCTTCTTTTTATATCTCATCTAGTAGATAGATGATAAAATAAATTTGAAGTTATGCAGTAAACGCCTGCCTTACTTCAATGGCAAAAGTAGCAGGTTAGGTTTTGAAGTCACAAACTTTTTTAATATTACCAAGTTAATTTTAAATTAGCACATACTTTAAATTACGAAAATGTAGATTGCTCCGATTAAAATTTCACTACTTTTGTGTACCTAGGTACTGTTTAAAACATATTTTTTATTTGTAAGTTTTATCTTAGTAGGTATTTTTAAATTGGTACAACGATTGGGAAGGAGAGTTTCGGGATAAAAATAATCTCAACGTCTGGCTGTATTAGTTGGAAACTAATTTTTTGACACTTTAAATGAAACAAAATTAATTATAAGTCATTATTATTTATTTAAACACAAAATTACTTACAGGTTTGAAAATAGCTCTATTTGTAAAAGACGAACATTGCAGGTAACAAAAATAGTAGTGTTATGTTAGATCTACGCAATATAATAACTACTTAATAATTTAACTCGAAATTGGGAGATCCTTGATGCCAAAATGATGATTCTCAAGAACTTAATGTATTGACCAGAGAACGTAAGTTTTAACAATCACACAAACAAAAACCACAAAATCTGACATCTAGCCCATTCAAGATATTATCTGCAAAATACAAATTCTTGTACTATTTCCGATGCATCGTCGTAGTCAAATTCGATACTATTCGAAATTTCGGATTATTCGAAGCTTTTCGAATTATTCGCACACCCCTAGTATTTAGACATTTTTTATAAATAATTATCTGATCTTCAATTTTTGTCTGAGCTAATTTTATGATAAAACTTACCATTTTGCTGAAAATCGCGAAAAACCCGTTTTTGGGACCTTTGACCCCGAGTAACTTTTTTTGCACGTGCCGGATCGATGAGGACTTTTCACATTTCCTTTATAATAGTGTATTGAACAATCCTACCAAAATTCAGCCTAGTGCGAATTTTTGTAACCTTGGATGTCTAAATTGACCGGACTATCAATGTTTTATAATGTGAATAAACACGAAGCGTGTCAATTTCTACTACCGCGTGATCAACTCAAAATACAACGACTTTATAATCCACTCGACGACGTTTGTACTGTACTGTACCAACCCATTACTGCCCACTGTTGGGCTCAGGTCTCCTCAGAAGAGGGATCAGGCATAGTTCACCACGCTTGCCCAGTGCGGATTGGGGACTTGACGACGTTTGCAATGATTTAATAACGGAATGGCAAACACGTTGGGATAGCTCAATTAAGGGCCGTCATCTATATAAATTCTTTCCTTGTATCCTTAAAAGGTTAAAAATGAAGTGGATCGATATAGATCATTGCGTTTCGCAGTTTCTAACGGGACATGACTAACGAATTGTTATACAGCATTTCCATCCTGGATCGCCAACTTCCAATGAGCGCAACTGATAGGCCAGTTGGCAAACGGTATTTCAAATAGTTTAAATATTGGTTCATATTCTTATAGTTCCGACCAATGCATACTAGAGATGTAACGAATATTCGCATTCGCATGTTTTTGAATATTAGCATTCGCAAAAAATCATGCGAATGTAGTGCGAAAGTTTTGACAAAAGTTAGGAGGATGTTGTATGGATGTAGAGGGTATCTGACAGAGCCAAAATAAAGGCCTTTAACTGCCCTTCAAAATGAGCCCAAACTCGATGGGTCTACGACCTATCGTTGTCAAGATAATTTGCGGGGGGGTTTCAATTATTTGGTGGGGGGAGGCAACTAGATTCAATATAGGTTAGTACCTATATTTTAGTACCTATAAATTACAATGACTTTTGGAAGATACAGCTGACTTGTCAGTAAAAAACCTTGAACTTATTGTTTGAAAGGTCAACATTCGCAACATCCCTAATGCATACAAAACTCCCATACATGTTGGTCGTCAGTCGTCACTATCTTAGTTCTCGTTCTTTAGATTCTTTACGTGTGTTAGTCGTCGCTGAGCCAAATGGAAACGCGGCCTAAGAGTTACCTAATTTAATGTATATGTAGTATTATTTTATGTATGTCTAAAGGGTTGGAATAATTTCATATTTCATCAAATGGTTGATAATACCATTTTTATTTCACTTCACTTTATTGATTAGTACACAAACATGTTATGCATGCGAAAATACAATAAATCAGGCCTCAGGACAAGTGATGTCCCAAGGGTTATCAACGTAGAATATGTGAAGTGTCACAACTCCAGGAAAGTCAGCCATCTCATGCAGGCACTTTGGAGCGTTTGGTACGTTTGACTGAAAAAAAAGTAGTATTACACGAAAATATTAGTGGGTACACAGTAAATTACCAAAAAAGTGCAAGTGTTAGTACTTTGAAGGTTCCAGATAAAATAATTCACAATTTATTATTATGAAAGTGTTTAATTCATTTCTGTGCCGTTCTAGCAAAATAAGCAATTCAATTTTTTTTAATTATTCAATCAAAAACAAAATTTTAAACTGAGGCCCCTTGTTAATGATATCAATTTTAATTATATTTCAGAAACTAATATATATTTTAAAAATACAATAGGTACTGTACTGCAACAACCCATTACTGCCTACTGCTGGGCCAGGACTTTCCGGAAAAAGAATTAGGCGTAGTCCACCACGCATGACCACCGCGGATTTCACATATTATTATCTTCGAAGGACTTTAAGAATCCTTTTCCAATATGCAGGTTTCCAGATTGATAGATTTTTCAAATTCATTCCTTTAAATTAAAAACTTAAAATCACAGCAATGTTGGATAACGGCATTTTGGTTATACCACAGCAGATTAGTTGTTGGAAGACACTATTTTCTATTCGAAAGTATGTACCTACTCGTATTTTGTAATATGGTTCATACAATTGTAGATAGCTTAACCCACGATTTCAAAAAATATGAGTTTCTGTTACAAACCTCCAAAATAGATTTTGTAGTGAACTCGAACCATTTATGGGTCCGCGCTAGAGTATAGGCTCCGGTATAACCGATAGCAATTAGTTCTCCGGATACAGGATCAACAAGAGGAAACCAGGCTATCACGCCGGTTAGACAATCACTTTCTGTGTTTAATTTGTAGTAGTAGTGATGTCCTGAAAATAACGGGATGTCTAAAGAAAAGTACTTACTATGCAGTCAGTAGGTACCTATAATATACCTAGACTTGATGAAATGAAATGAATTTGAAATTTATTTACTTATAACTTTAGTTTAGTTGATGAAATAATATTTTTATTACAAAAATAAAAACCATCCATTTTCCATTTTTCAAGAACAGCACAAAAACTACCAGTCAGATCTATATCAAATTTGTATAAGATTATGTCCAATGTGTCTGCTTTCTAACAAAAAATATCGAAGTCGTTCGTTCATCTCGAAAATAAATACCTATTCGCAAGCACAGCAAATCGTGAAATGAAAATATATACATTTTTAAGTAAAGATCTACAAAACAACAACCATCACTTTTCATCTGAAATTATAATCACCAAATTAAAGTTATGAGCAACAAACATACAAAACAGACGAATCGATATCTGTATTGATCGAAATAAAATTAAATGGTTTTTATTTGATTTAGTAAGCCGAAATCCGGATTTAATTACCCATAGTAACCATGCAGCCTTGCTTAGTGAAATCACTGTTTACAATCTCCTCGGTAGTGGTAGGTATTCTAAGCAGAGTACGATTGTAGCTTGTCACCCAAACATCCTCTTGGATTGTCTTGTTTTGGTTCCAGTTATTTAGGCGTTCGCTTGCAGACCTAGCAAAAGTTTCTGTGAAAAAAAAAATTGCATTTAATTTTAGGATCTGATCAGTGAAAATAGATCCCATTCACCTACAGTTGATCATGGATTCTTAACTAATTACCAACTCTAATTCACTAGGTAATCGAAACTTCTTGTAAGTTTTTTTTCTACTTGTTACCATGAATACTTTGTACTGTAACAACCCATTACTGTTCATTTTTGGGCTCAGATCTCCTCAGACGAGGGATTAGGCTTGGTCCACCACGCTTACCTAATGCGGATTGTGGACTTCACATTTTCTCGAAGGATTATCAGTGGTGTTGTGAAAAATTGCATTTAAATCTTTTTCGCATTAAGATTTAGAGGTCTACAAGGTTTTGAACCCGCGTCCTCGCGCACGGGAGGCGCTTAAACCACTCGGCCACCACAACTTAACACAATATTTGAGAATAACCATTTTCTTAATTTTACCTTCAGAAGCATAGTATTGTTGAATTGTGTGGAATTGCTTAACGACACCGTCCACTTCTGTGTCCCAGGATGTGTAACCAAGATAGTCCCAATCCATAATCGCATTTTCGACATCATCAACAGGAATCTGTTCATCAATGAAAAAAAAATCGTATACAAAAATAATTTACGATAGCGATTCTAATGCACTCTTAGTTATTTAAAATAGCTAACTCATTATTGTGTGGGTATGCAACTTTTGTCGGAGGATTCCGTGGGAATGACACGCGGTCCCATCATGTCGGGATTCGGAAAGCCCGACAGCCGGACAGCCGGTGGCCGTATCGCCGGCGGCTGCCGGTTCGGCGTCCAGAGGCGACGCGACGGGAAAGAGTACCGAGTGCGTAACGCGTCGCGCCATCTCTCATAGTGTGTGTGGGGTGGCAATCCGGTGATTTCCTCCAACTCAAAAAAAAAAGTTAGGAAAAATATAATTTTAAAGAAATTTACTTACGCCAACTTGTAATCCCACAGTATAGTTAGTATTATCGCAGAAAACGCATATAATACGATCGTCAGAACAATACATATCCAGGAATGGATAGGGTAGCCCATCAGGCTTCTCGACTGAATCCCATCCCATGGTTTGTGCCTGTTCAGTTGTCTTTGGCATATCAATATAATAATCTGTTCCAAGATTTGACCCGTAGCCCCATGTAACTGAATAATGCATGTTAATCAATTTGTTTTTTTACCTAATAAGGTGAAACTTTAATGTGGGATCGTTAATTGTGAAAATTGATAATTAATTTTAATAGTATACATATTTAAATTACCTTCTAATTTTAATAGGTATATATTACAGGTGTTTTCATTACACGCTTTTACGCTTTTTAATTTAATTTTCATATTTTAGTATAATATAATAATATGAATCTTTACGTGGCATTGGCACTGAGATTTTACGAGACAAGTGAATGTACATTTTCGGAGATCATTAGTACCTACCTAGGTACGAAATAATGGGGACCCACGTCACTGGCGTCCGTGGGTGCTACCGCCTTCTTTTAAGAAGGCCTATTTTTGAGGCCTATTTTTAAAGTTTCCCTTCACATGATAGATATTACGTGGCTATTCAAACAAATTTGAAAAGAAAGAAGTATTTAATTAGACCTTATTTGCTATTTTATTCAATACTAGATGACCCGCGCAACTTCGTCTGCGTTACAAAGGGGTTCAAAAATTGTAGCCTATAATATAGGCACGCGCCGCCCGGCGCAAACAACTATGACACTGCATTTTAAATTTGTAATATCTTCGGTAATATTCACTTAAATTACATGCTGTAAAAAGCATATTGATCTATAATAAATGCACAATTTATTTAAGGTACTTAATTGGATAAGGATTAATACTGTATTGTTTAAAATCACTTCGTAAATAACCATTTTTTAGTAAAGAATAAAAATGGTTATGCTGGGTTATCCCTAAGAGATAGACATATACCATCGCGGACTTTTTTGTTGAACTTTTTAAGGTGAACAATACTGTAGTACATTATTTTGGTCTATCTCGTAGGGTTCAGCCAGCGTTTGCAATATAAGCGCAAAAAACGTGCTTATTTACGACATCACATTAGAAACCTTTAAATTTATCAGTGTTTCTCTACTATATTATGCACTTATTATACATACAAACCTTCCTTAAGAATCACTCTATCTATTAAAAAAAACCGCATCAAAATTCGTTGCGTAGTTTTAAAGATCTAAGCATACATACAGACATACAGCGAAAGCGACTTTGTTTTATACTATGTATTGAAGAATTATGTTTAAAACAATTTGTATTATTTGAAAAAAACATTATGCTTTTCGGAAGTCTGATATTTTTTTATGTTACTTGTTACAAAATTATAATCACGTACCGCGTAATCCTCCTTTCCACGCTCCTAAAAAGTTAAATAACTCTTATTATTATACATTGAATATGCTGAAATTTTAATTGGTCATCCTCATGAAAGGACAATGGGCATTATTGTATGAGTTGCGTCCCAACCCTTGTAACATGTTGCAACTAGTTTAAACATGTTCCCTTAAGTATTTTTTAAATGAATAATCCATTTTTTTATTATAATTGCGTGCAGCTCAAAAGTTCTGGTACAATTATTGCTGAATAATTCTCTTTTATAACTTAAACCAATGCACTTAAAACAATGATACTTGTGATACAACAATCAGTTTCTTTATCGTATCACTGTATTTATATTTATTTATGTTAGTATACTGTAGTTGCTCGAATTCTGCGCTCTTCCACCATCTCGCAGAAGGTGGTGGCGGGGTGTGTGAAAGAGAGCTCTTCGCTCCGCGCTCTTTGGCTCCACGTAATCCACGTTATACTCCGCCGCTTTTTTTTTTTTTTTTTTTTTTAATTTTTTTTTTTTTTTTTTTTTATTTTTTTATTGCGTGATAGATAAACGAGCCTACGGCCCACCTGATGGTAAGCGGTCACCGTCGCTCATGAACCTCTGCAAAGTCAGGGAAATGAGGTGCTGTTATCTATCGCCTACCGATACAGGACTTTCCAAGTTTGCCGCTGCCAAGTTCGGGACGTGTGGGATCTGGTCCCCTAAGAGTACCGGGTTCTGTCATCGGACCCGAGAGTGTGTTGCGCCAGAGTTCGGTGCGTACCCTTCCAAAGAGCAACCGGGGGATTGTAAGCCGCGCTCCACAACCCAGGCTGGTTCTGACCCAGCCGAAGAAGGCATTCCGAGGGAGGTATTCCATCTCATCCAAATGTAAACATTGTCTACCCCATCGTTGTAGAGGTTCACGAAGGACGGTAACCACTTGTCCAATCCAATTGACAGTCTAGATCTAGACTTTTTTCGAAGAATAGAAGACGGAAGAAGTAGAAGACAGATTCATTACACTTTCTTTTTTTTACATTGCAATCGTTCTCGGGAGTCTTGCTTATATGTTTATGTCTAGTTCTTCGCGAAGACAAATTGCTATTTTTTACTAGTCGGAAAATATTTCTTCCATGTAGGTATATAAATAAGTAC
Source organism: Trilocha varians (assembly GCA_030269945.2). Taxonomy (NCBI): domain Eukaryota; kingdom Metazoa; phylum Arthropoda; class Insecta; order Lepidoptera; family Bombycidae; genus Trilocha; species Trilocha varians. Next base: position 7,317,864 of record AP028273.1, on the reverse strand, counting down.
TCTGATTAAATTCATTCGAAATCTAAAATTAAGGTTATTTTTCGTGGAATACCCATGCTCACTAAGTTTTGGAAGATGAGGCTATAGGTAAGGTTTCCCTGTTTCTCCATTTTCTTAAAAAAGACTACATAAATAATCTAAACTTACCATTTACAGTCGCAATTAACAGAAGCAAATATACCACGGTATTCATCTTGATTCAGGTACAGAATATAATGCTTTAAGTATTTTTTTGGCATATTTATACCAGATGGATGAGTTAATGCATTAGCTAGCATACTTAATAATTACTAATAATTACTTTATTTCTTTTTGGATTCCTGTAGTCAGTCCTATGGTCTGTCTTAACACAGGTGCTCTCAGTGGTGGATTTAAAAATTACTGCTATAGTAGGCTATAGTGCAAATAGGCTATGTTATATTTACCGCCTCTACTGACCTCTAAAATTCGATTCGCTATTACTTCAAAATGATTTATCTACATTGCCATTCAATAGTTGATAATTATAAAAGAACAGTTATTTTAAAAATGCAACACAAAATTTACCATGCAGATAGATCTGAGTGATTAAACAATTACTAAAACCAAATATTGTTTTGGGCTAAACTTGCTACTTCAAAAATTTGCGGCCCTAGACTCCGACCTACATAGCCTGCTAGTAAAGCTACTGGTCAATTCTAGAGTCTGGATCCCAAAGGGCCCTCTCTTCAGACAGTATTTGCGATGTAAGCTCAAAAAAATGTGACATTACATCAAAAACCGCCAAGATGATCAATGTTTCTCTACTGTTATTATGCTTACACATAAAAGTTCCACTTGAATTCACGCTATCTATTAAAAAAAGCGTGATTAACTATGCTTGATCCGTCTACTGAGGAGACCTGAGCCCAACATAACAGTGAGAAGAGAGGCAGAATCGATTTTCTAGTGTGGTGTATTTCCTATATATATAGTTGATGTCCATAATTTACGTCAGATTAGTTTCTGCTCCATTTTTAAATATTATATGAATCATATTTAGCTGGAATTTAGTGAAAAACTATTCCCGTTTAAGTGCATTTCGAATTATGTTGTCCTTTAGTCTTGTGTCTTTCAAGACACATTTCATTGGTATATACCGTATATATAATGAAATGTGTCTTAATTTGCATAAAATTATGCAAATTAAGACTGAATAAAAGAAATGGTCCAACTGTGCAAAGTTTCCTTTTTCATAATTTAAAATACAGATTTGTATAATATTTATTTTTTTCTTATGTTTCCTTATTAAAATAGTAATAAAGTAAGTAGGTAAATAATTCATGATGATTTTTGTTTAACTATTTCTTATCATTGATTTTGTGATTGCACATAATCATTTTACTTACACTAGCTGTTTCGAACTTACCACCTTCCTTCTAGACGGAAGGCAAACGCTTTGACCACTCGGCCACAACAACGTACCTAGCTATACGTAGGGACCTACTTCTACTTTTACTCTTCGTGAATTTATTTGAATGCATAAAATATTAAACGTTATAGACATAGACATACTTTACTTGGAATAAAAAAGAAACATACAAGGTATATCCCTCTTCTGAGGAGACCTGAGCCCAACAGTGGGCAGTAATGGGTTAGTACAGAAGACCGAAGATACAAGGTATAAAAGAAAAACAACCTTTAACCTGTTTTGTTACTCATATTTCGCAATATTACTATGAAAATAAGATTAAAATTAACTGTTGTTTTTTCTTTGATGTTTTGATCGATATATGCAAAACATTATTTTCTTTTTATATCTCATCTAGTAGATAGATGATAAGATAAATTTGAAGTTATGCAGTAAACGCCTGCCTTTTTTCAATGGCAAAAGAAGCAGGTAAGGTTTTGAAGTCACAAACTTTTTTAATATTACCAAGTTAATTTTAAATTAGCACATACATTCAATTACGAAAATGTAGATTGCTCCGATTAAAATTTCACTACTTTTGTGTACCTAGGTACTGTTATGAAACATATTTTTTATTTGTAAGTAAGTTTTATCTTAGTCGGTATTTTTTAATTGGTACAACGATTGGGAAGGAGAGTGTCGGGATAAAAATAACTAAACGTTTGGCTGTATTTATTAGTTGGAAAACTAATTTGTTTGACACTTTAAATGAAACAAAATTAATTATAAGTCATTATTATTTATTTAAACACAAAATTACTTACAGGTTTGAAAATAGCTCTATTTGAAAAAGACGAACATTGCAGGTAACAAAAACAGTAGAGTGTAATGTTAGATCCACGCAATATAATTGTAATTTTCTCCTATTTTAGTAGAGCTAGCTTTACATTCTAAATTATTTAGGTGTATCTTTTCTGTAAGGTTTTGCATTTGTTTTCACTTCAAGTTTCTTAGTTGCAGCTGATGTTCCAGGGTTCGTCGATGTAGAAAATGTGAAGAGTAACAGCTCCGGGACTGTCAGTCAACTCGTACAAGCAGTTCGGTGCGTTGGAGAAGTTGTTCTGAAAATAATACAGTTTACAAATAGTCAATTTATCAGTCTCAAAAGCCAGGAGCTTATTGGACTACATTGGAGTTTCAGATTGTTTCATAAAGAAATAAAATAAAATACTTAGTTTGCTTCACGCAAAGGAAAGGTAACTAAAGAAATAATATATTTGTTTGCCGTTATGGAGCCATTACCACATTACCAAGGAGAGTTCCAAGAATCATTCACTGTTCTGAGAAGAACTAACGAAACAAGCACAGCGAGCATGGTCTTTTCGTTTAAATTACGATTACTGATCGATTATACCAACCACAGCAACAGGCCTTGTAGGAATCTCGAACCACTTGTGGGTCTTTTTGAAACCATAGAACCCGGAGTAACCAGTAGCGACCAACTCTCCTGAATCGACAACCGCAAACCAGGGTGCGAAGGTTTCAGCACGGCATTCCGTTTGAGGATTCGTCATGTAGAGGTAGTGGCTTCCTGAAAGTTAATAGTTATATTTGAGTAAATTATCAATAGAAGATGATAATCACATGACAGGTCGAGGACTCACATTTTTAGGCAGGTAAACTACTGAATCATTTCTAAAATGTACCTATAGCTCAAGTAAACAAGAAATTACCTACAATTTATCTTATTTTACAAACTTCAAATTAAAATAATGTCACACGAGTCTTATGGCTTTGAAAAACAATAATAATTAATATCGAAAATGAAATAAGAAAATGCATACATACCCATCCAAAACATGCAGCCTTGCTCAGTGAAGCCGCTGCTTGCGATTTCAGCAGTAGTTGTTGGGATTCTCAGCAGTGTACCGTTGATGCTGGAAACCCAGACCTCCTCTTGAATTGTCTTTTCAGTATCCCATGTGCTCAGGCGTTCCTCGACACTCTTTGCCAAAGTCTCTGTAATAGTAATTACCTTACAGTTTTTAAGTCTTGTTAAGTATAATAAGATTTATTCACATCATCATCATCATCATCATCAGCCCACACTCGTCCACTGCTGGACATAGGCCTCTCCCAAAATACGCCACTGAGCTCGATCTTCTGCTCGTCTCATCCAGTTGTTGCCGGCCACCTTTCTTAAGTCATCGTTCCATCTAGCAGGGGGGCGCCCAACACTACGTTTACCACATCGCGGTCTCCACTCTAGAACCCGTCTACTCCATCGGGCATCAGTTCTTCGACATACGTGCCCAGCCCATTGCCACTTCAGCTTGCTGATTCGCAGAGCTATGTCGGTTACTTTAGTTCTCTGTCGGATAACTTCATTTCTGATTTTATCCTTCAGTGAGACCCCAAGCATAGCTCTTTCCATTGCTCGCTGAGCAACTTTGAGCTGACGGACTAGGCCCACCGTGAGTGTCCACGACTCAGCACCGTATGTTAGAACGGGTAGGACGCACTGGTGTAACAATTTTTGGCCAGTGGCTACTGTTACTTCACCAGCTGGCTCAGGGTAAAGATTAATGAGACTATCAGGGAGTGGGTTGGTAAAATAAGACACTTAGCAACAGGCTACAGGCATATATTCAAAAAGACACACAAGTTATAAAATTAAATTAACATAAAGAGTAAAGTTAAATTTCTAATATATTAAATAACGATTAAAATAGGGAACTGGCTTAATAAACGATGAGATGGTCGTAGGTTACATAATAATTTAAATGATGTGATACGTAACTTAATAGGTACGATCAGGATGGTGTGATCCCGAGACAATTCACATCTTATCATCCATTCCAGGACGTCCACGTACGCTCCATGGAAGGCAATTCACAAATACAACTTGTCTCGTATAGTGTGAGACCTAGGGGTGGAACCCTAAAATAAAATTATGACATTGTTGTATATCTCACATATTTGAGTACACACTTTAAATATACTGCCAGTTAAATATATAATAAAACAATAACTCACCGAAGGATCAACGGGCACACTGAATTTACTAACCCATCACGGGTGTATACTGAAGACTATTTAACCATTTTAAAAATTATCTCGGAATGAGAAATTAATGTGTGCGCTCGGATTTTATACCTTCGGAGACAAAAGAATGCAACATACATCCATAACTATGTACCGGTTTAGTGAGGAGACACGGAACCTAGTGAAGCAGAAAGGGGTCGATAATCGATATCGATAAAGTTTGTGTATTTAATTAAAATATATAAAAAAAATATGTTACACAACCCCTTTCGCTATATAAAAAAAATAATTTAATTCGTTAAATTATTTTTTTTTTGTGCTTATTCTAAGTTACAAACTTAAGAATAATACAGGAAAACTTTAAATCTAAGTCATTTCAACTTAGGTATACAAAACAAAATAACTAACTTACGTCATATAAGTTATACAAAAAAAAAACAGTAGGTTAAAGTTAAATTTAAAATTAAAAAAATTAACAATATAAATTACACTAATTATTACAATGCAACATCCTACACAATAAATTACCACCAAGATTTCGAAACCGAAATCTCAGCCCGCACCGAAGATAACTTCGGGACAAAGAAATGGCATGTGGAGTGTTGTTGTAGGGTGAATAGTGTAATAAAATACGTAAATAAATTTGACTAAATAAATAGACAAATGTATATTAAAATTTATCAGCTTACAAACCACTCGGTTATTAAAACCGTAGTCCTGATAATTTTCAAAAATAAAAAATAAATAATGTAGTGTGTTAATAATAAATACAAATAAAGTAATAATACATACACTACATTATATAAAAAATACGTGTCTTGAAAAGAACACAATAAACAAAAAATCACAACTGATGGTCAATGCAAATGACTCATCAGGTTGCATAACGAGTTACCCGATTTTAAAATCGGTGGGTTCGTGTAACCCAAGAACAAAGTAAAGGTAAAGTGTCTGAAAACAGAACACGGAATAAAAAAGTTAAATGAATTTAAGTTTAAAAAAAATATGTTTCAAAAAATTTTAAAAAATTAAAGTATCTATTTCAAAGATCACATGTAAAAGTTAAATTTAATCTGACGGTCTTTATTAGGACTCGATCAGTTTGCAATGGGACTAAGTTAAAAGTATTCTATTTATCTACACTGAAGCTATCGGCATGTGTCTATAAAATAGTAGACACATATAACTGTAGATGCACCAGCCCGTGGAATCTTGTGCTTACGTCAACGACGCATAAAATCGATTGTGACTATTCAAAAGATCACAAATCTAAATAGGTCATTAGCGTGCCTCATAAGAGGAACACAAAAAAAATACATCTGATGGATCACATCAGAATGCCTATAAAACTAATGACCTAAAAAAGCACAAGTCTACGGATGCGCCTTATAGAAAAAGGAACGCACATAATACATCTGCCGGTCATTCAACGACACAAAGCAGAATGTATATGCAACTACATATTAATAAAACCTCAAACCTAAACAGTGAGATATAATAATAGATACGAGGTAAAGTTAATACGTAAATGTATTACATATATAAAATAAACAGATACATACATCTAGAATACATATTGTGTGATGATTATATAATGTGAAATGATCGTGTACATCTTTCATCCTTCACTTTCGCTTATTTCATCCTTCACCTTAAAACTTCTTTCATTCTTCCCATACATAGATACCATAGTACTTTCATTCTTCCACTTTCACATACTTTCAAAATTATGCACACAAACATTTCATTCATCAGATTTTAGGATTCCTAGACGCAAAAGTTATCCGAATATATCCCATGCAAAACAAAAAAATATTACGCACACTAAATAACAAACACTTAATAAAAAATGTGTGCGAATATTAATTAAATATTTGACCTTCATCGAGTTCGATGTTAAGTTGCTTTAAAGCGGACACTACGAGTGGTATTTGAGGAATATCTACCCTCGCTAATTGATATCCACTCGTACGATATGACGACACGTAACAACTTAGCGAACGAAACATCGAACCGAGTAATAATAACGTGGTCATTATATAACAATAATGCAGTTTGAACAATTGTAATGATTTGATTAAATGATTTAAAATACTGCATTATTAAAAGAAATACATATTTAAGTTAATGAATAAATTGGATTGATATACCATTGTGCTTTAAAATGTAAAAAATAAAAAATAAGTTAAAAAAAAAAACACAACGATATTCAATCCTTTGACGAATGACATTACAAAAAAGTCAAATTTTGTCAAATAAAAAATAACACCATCCATTATGTAACCGGTATAAAAGAATGGGGTTACTTTCACAAAACGCATAGGAATATATTCAGATAACTGAAATCCTAAAATACGTTCCACGAAAGACCCATACATACTTTTGTGGAGTATTTGATAAAATACGACCATACTCCAGTCCCTCTGCCATCGCCGATGTAGACCACGACGTCGACTTCTCAATCCCGATGGCAATCTTCATCACATCGTCAGATGTATAGGGTTCAGAGTTTGGGCTATATGCCACAAAAAATACGAAGTCACTGAAAACACCCAAATACATATTAATAAATAATTTAAATAAATTGCACTGAGATGTAGATGAAGATAAAAAATACATTAAAAAAACAATTAAATTATAATGCGCGTTTGAACAATACTGCCGTGTTGCTAAGCGAACATGACCTTCACAAGGGCATGTCATATTCTCGAGCCCCACGTTGGGCGCCATTTTGTAACAATTTTTGGCCAGTGGCTACTGTTACTTCACCAGCTGGCTCAGGGTAAAGATTAATGAGACTATCAGGGAGTGGGTTGGTAAAATAAGACACTTAGCAACAGGCTACAGGCATATATTCAAAAAGACACACAAGTTATAAAATTAAATTAACATAAAGAGTAAAGTTAAATTTCTAATATATTAAATAACGATTAAAATAGGGAACTGGCTTAATAAACGATGAGATGGTCGTAGGTTACATAATAATTTAAATGATGTGATACGTAACTTAATAGGTATGATCAGGATGGTGTGATCCCGAGACAATTCACATCTTATCATCCATTCCAGGACGTCCACGTACGCTCCATGGAAGGCAATTCACAAATACAACTTGTCTCGTATAGTGTGAGACCTAGGGGTGGAACCCTAAAATAAAATTATGACATTGTTGTATATCTCACATATTTGAGTACACACTTTAAATATACTGCCAGTTAAATATATAATAAAACAATAACTCACCGAAGGATCAACGGGCACACTGAATTTACTAACCCATCACGGGTGTATACTGAAGACTATTTAACCATTTTAAAAATTATCTCGGAATGAGAAATTAATGTGTGCGCTCGGATTTTATACCTTCGGAGACAAAAGAATGCAACATACATCCATAACTATGTACCGGTTTAGTGAGGAGACACGGAACCTAGTGAAGCAGAAAGGGGTCGATAATCGATATCGATAAAGTTTGTGTATTTAATTAAAATATATAAAAAAAATATGTTACACTGGTTGTAAACCTTTGTTTTCAAGCATTGTGGAATGGACGACGTGAAGACTCGACGTAGTTTTCCAAATGCTGCCCAACCCAGTTGAATCCTCCTCTTAGCTTCTTTTTCGAAGTTGTTTTTACCCAGTTGTAGGATCTGTCCTAGGTATACATATTCTTGAACAACCTCGATAGTATAGCCCTTCACAACGATTGGATCCGATGTTACATGTGCATTAGTAATTACTTTGGTTTTGTCCATGTTCATGCGAAGTCCAATGCGTTCGGAGGAATCCGCCAGGTCAATCATCATCTGTTGTAGCTCTTGCAGTGACTCGGCCATCAAAACTATGTCGTCTGCAAATCTCAAATGCGACATGTATTCGCCATTGATGTTTATCCCTTTATTTTTCCAGTCCAGTGTCTTGAACATGTCTTCCAGAGCGTTCGTAAACAGTTTCGGCGATATTACATCACCCTGTCTCACGCCTCTATGTAATTGGATGGGATTGGACAACTGGTTCTGTACTTGGACACACATCGTAGCAGCATTATAAAGAGATTTCAGTACCTCGACATAGCGGTGATCTATTTGGCATCTCTGCAAAGAGTCCAGAACAGCCCAGGTCTCGATACTGTCAAAAGCCTTCTCATAGTCCACAAAGGCTAAACACAGTGGGCGATTGTACTCCTCAGACTTTTGTACAACCTGCCGCACTGTGTGGATGTGGTCTATGGTTCCGTATCCGCTTCGAAACCCAGCCTGCTCCGACGGTTGGAATATTCACATATAACTATGTATACATTGAAATAGCGAGTGACATCACAGGGTCGCCACATAAGACCTACCTATACAGGGTGATTTGTTAGACAGGGTACATATTGCAGGAGGGTGATGAGTACTCTGTTCTAATACGGAATATTACAAAAAATAGGTAAAATTAATTTTTTTTTTAAAATCTAAATTTGACAAAACTACCTCAAACATAAACAATTTCGGCTTAAAGAGTGTTGACTAATGACCTCTAGTGATCTCGCGCACCCCACACCTCCGCCACACCCATCAGCTGTCGAAAAACCATCATTTTGCAAGAATTTTAGGTATTTTTAAGATGCAATTACTAAGGCATTAAGCCATATTCTTTGGTAATAATATTTTTACTGGTGTTATATAACCATCAGCTACCATGACCTTCAATATGTACCCTCACTAGGAAATCACCCTGTATAGGTTAAATTTCGTTAGCCTCATTCAAAGAAAAACTCGTTATAGCGCTTGACGATCACTGAAGAGGAGGGTCCAGCCCAAATAGGTATAAAAATATGCAGTACGTATGTATATGTAACTTGTAAGTAGTTAATACTGTTAATACTATAACTGTTATATAGAATGGATTGCTTAAGTTTATATTGTAGGATTTGTAGGTTATTGAATAGGTAGGTACGCTCCATATTTGTTTAGCAATGCAAATAAAATTACCTTTAGAAACATAGTATTGTTGAGTAGCGTAGAAATGCTTCCTAACACCGTTTACTTTGGTCTTCCAGAGCTTGTAACCTTGTGTTTTCCAATCGAAGACAGCATTTTCTACGTCGTCTACAGGAATCTGAAAAAGTCGTTTACTATAATAAGTTCCTTTAGGTACTCTAATATGTATGTAATTTAATTTAGGACAATTTGAAGGATTTCTTCGGATTCCTGATTTTTTCACTTTTACGTAATGGGGTCGTCGCCATGGATCCCTCCAATGCAAAAGTGATGATAGTGAGAGAAAATACATTACAGGCTATTGCTGCAAAATATGTAATGTTTCATTTCTAAGTTTTTAGGCAAGAAGAATTTCTATTTTGGAGACACTATTTTCTAACGCTTTGTTCAAAACTGTTTATTTTCATACAGGGTGGTCTGTTTTGGAATCCAAAAATAAAAGTGGTACTAAGTTATATTTCACCACATTCACCCCACGTCAGATTGTCCAAAGTTACAGATCCCCCCTGTATACATAGTCGAAGTTTGGAACTATATAATTAAAATAGAACATAGTTTATTCTTTACTTACAGCAACCTGTAGTCCTGCCACGTAGTTAGTGTCATCGAAGAAAACGCAAATGATACGGTCGTCAGAGCAGTACATGTCGAGAGACGGGTAGTGGAGTCCTTTAGGTTTGTCCACGGCATCCCAGCCTTGAGCTTCTACTTCTTGGATGGTTTTCGGGATATCGAAGAGGAAATCAGTACCGATATTCGTACCATAACCCCAGGTGACTGAAACGTTATTCAAATGCAAGGGTCTTCGAAGAAATGAGTTTCAGGGCCAAAATTTTAGTTTTTTTTTACAAAGATGAAGAAGGACATGGATGTAATATTTGAGGATGGTCTGATATAAATTAATCTAAGTGAAGGCATTTTCTGTTGACCTTGGTGTAAAGTGCACCAGTTACAATTAGGTAAACATTTCGAATAGTAAAGTGCAAACATCAGAACATACTTACTAACTATAACCAGATAACACTTCATTTGAAAAAATAACCAATAATGGATATTATATAAGGTACCTTGGTTTTAAAATATAGTTTTAAACATAAATTTCAATGGTGAAAACAAAGAGATGCATACCCCGAAGTCCTCCTTTCCTCGCTCCTGTAAAAGAAACGGATACCATTCAATAAAATTGTTATCAATAATGAACTATTATTTCCTTAAAATATTCAACTATATTTCATCGCCTATAGGTACATCGCATTTATACAGGTATGATTTGGCAAATAGTTTCACAACAATTACGTTACAATTGATGTTACAGAACATGGCTCATAATTGTTTTGATCTTTTAAGTTTAATTCAGGATTAATCTATTTATTTATTTGGGAAACCAACAGAAATATACAAATTATAAATATGTATAAACTGATTAATATTATCAAATAAGTAATACGCTTTTGCATAATAAAATGTTATGCAAGAGGAATATCTATATGGAGGAGGGAGTGATGATTTTTTTCTTTTAGATCTTCAGACTTACTTTAGGTATTCCTTTTTATTATTTTTGCAATAAAACTGTCATGATGAAAAATTAAACTAATTAATTAACTATATTTATATGATCCTTTAAAATTCTTTATTTCTTTGTTTTTACTAAAATAATGAACGAAAAGAAACTTACCACTAGCCGCTGCAATCAAAAGAAGTAAGGTAGCAAGAGTCTTCATTTTTGGATACACTATGCTGTTATGAGTATGTGAGTATAGTGATTAAAAACGGTAATTCAATGAACTTTTATAGTAAATTGTGATCCGGATAGGATAGGTGTATGCAATGTCTACAAGTCAACTTATTATGACTACACAGTACACTCTTATCATTTTAATTTTTATTAATCTGCTTTTTACAGGTCAGAGAAACGATCCGACGTACAACGTGATGGTGAGCGATTTTCATTGCTAATTAATCTGCAATGGGCAATCTGCTTAGCTGAAACTTAGTTCTAGTCAGTCAGTCTAGGCCTATAAAAATTTGCTTTATACCCAATCTCAGACCTAAACAAAAGAAATGAATGAGATCAGTCGAATTGTTTCAAAGGAGTTCGAAAATAAACTTTATAACACGATTTTACGAATACTGCAAGAAAAAAACCCAACATCATCATCACTGCTAGACATAGATCTCGTTATTCGGGGGCCGGCCTCGGGACGTGTCCCGAGATCTGGCCCCCTAAAAAGAGTACCGGGTCCACTAACATCGGACCCGTGGAGTGTTGCGCTAGAACTCAGCGCGCACCCTCTGCAACAGCTCGGCGGGCTTGGTGCATGCTCTATAGTCTATGCATTGACCACTGATGTCTGATTAGCCATAGTAAAGTTGATATTTTGTCTATTAAACCAGTTTAACCACCATTAAACAAAGAGCCTACGTTTTTAAACTTAATAATCGTCGTCGATGAAGAAATTAAATGAAGTGAAATACTTTATTTTCAACATTGATGACGTACTCATTCTTGTTGACGTCAAAACTTAAAAGCTACCACCAGTTCGGACACAAAAAATAATAATTATAGCCACCGTCCTGCGCACGGATGAAGGCTTTTAGCAATTAAATTATTATTCTTCATGTTTTGAGGAATAATAAAATCGAATAATTATAGTTAAATATTGCTACTACTCTTCTTTTTTACTAGTTCGTACGTAGTTAGTACTTAGTAGGTACTTCTACTAGTTTAATTTCACACTTGCATAATATCGTCCAAATGTGATAGGTACCTACCTATTTTAAACTTTTCGACATCTATCATTAAATTAAATCAATGATGATCCATTATCAAGGATTACCATAATGTAATACTCTTTATCTAGTTTTAATATAGTTAGTATCACCTGGTCGTAAACTCAGTATCATTTTAGGATCGGTACTTTACGTGCTGTTCTATGTTATCATGATTTGATAAGGTACATCTATCTATCACATTATCTCTGTGGTCAGTATTTTGGGGTTACGTAGTCGAAAGGAATGTTGGTTGGTTAGTAGTAGGTATTTCACGACGCGGTTTTTTTACACCAGCGTCGATTTGAAGTACCTGCGATACTTGCAGTGTTACTGCCGTTTGATTTTTCTCAAAAAAGCTTAAGCACTAGAATACTGAAAAAATGTTGGATTATAAAGTTTTAATACCTATTAGTATGAGCAGTATGTTTATTAAAAATTGTTTTTAAGAAATGAGCTTAGTGATGAGCAAAGCAAGACCAAGACCAAGATTTAATACATAATAGACATAATATCTTGCATGTTCGTCTTGGTCTTGGTCTTGCTCAAATCTGTCTGGTCTTGGTATTGGTCTTGGTCTTGTCCATATAGTCTTGGTCTTGGTTTTGCGAGTCGAATGATTCAGTCAGCAGTCTTGCAAGACCAAGACCAATTTTGCTCATCACTAAATGAGTTTGAAGTGTTTTAGTTTTAGTTTCTAAATGACCGATCCCCGGACAAAACTTAACTTCTACGTAACATTTATTTTGCTCAAAAACTCTGCACCCTTACTCGTTTATGGTCTAAAATCTAATAATTTATTTTTAAGAAAAAAATTAAAATACAAGCTTTTAAAATCTTGGATATCATGTAGCAGTAGAGTGCTAAGTGCTAAGACAAAATGCTAAAATGAGCCTAAACACGACGGGTCTATCTCATTTATCACAAGAGTTCCTATGACCACATTTCGAATCCATCATCAGATCAGACCTTTTTCCAATTATTGCATTGTCACGTGATATACATCTGCGTGCAAAATGTCAGCTCAATTGGAAACCGGGATGTTTGTTAAATTTAGCTTGTAAGATTCCATCCAAACTTACTTAGTTACATCCATTGCAAGTTAATATAAACTTAGTAAAAAAAATTAAAAATCATATACTTTGGAAAATTATATTAGTTATTTCTTGCTAACAATGGGTAAAATATGTGTTTTTAAGTAATTACGGAACCGTAGCTGTGCGTTACCCAACACACACTTCACTGTTATTTTTTAAAAAGATAATATCACAATGATATTGTCAAACCGGATTTTTATTCGTTTTTTTCATATCAACCAAATAATTGTTGAGGACGGTCTGGGTAATTAAATCATATTAATTAAGTATTTGTGTAATTAGAATTATTACTAGATAATATTTAGATTTAATCAAAGAGCACTTAAGTTATAAGCGGCTCAGAATTAGACACGGGATGTTTAGTGCTTTCCTAATATTTACAGGTCTTAACATTATCAAAAAAACATGCAAGGTAGGTAAGAAAATTAATTAAAGACTTGGCATACATTTATTTATTAAGATTATAATTAAATACAATTAAAATGTTATCCACTTAATAACTTCTTAACCTCGTCGGATATTTGACTGGCATATCGCACTCCGTTCAATATCAGTCTGTCCAGAGGTGGAGCTGGCTGGATGGAATCTCCTGACCTGGAAAAAAAACATTTTTATTTTGAAAATACTTCTTCTATTTCGAATTTTTTTTTCTATTCTTGATTGTTAAAGCTTGAAGTCTTGCTTATGTATCTAATTGGATATTAATTAAATCAAGATATTATGACTTATTTGTGAGTTTCAAAAATGATGTAAATTTATTTGCAACTGGTAATTTATTTATTAATACTTCATGCATAAAAACACATGTACAAAGGCAGACTTAATGCCATGGGCATTTTCAAACAGTCAAAAGGTAATTCTTGTGTTTCTTTATTAGACTTCATGTAGTACTAACGATCTTATAAGTATCTACATGTACATTTTCAAAACCGTATCGCACAAAATCAAGGTTTATTTATTACCTTTTTCTATCACAAGTTAATGTGTACTAACACTTACATCATATATCGCATTCGTTCACTGTTATTTGATTGAAAAGAGTGAAGCAAAATAATCACGTCGTCAAAGTGCAAACTAATTTGGCTTTAACTGTATGCACGTAATTGTGAGGCCGATTGCACGTTTGTAATTTTTAGGTTGGTAATACTAAAAGATACTTTTCACTTAGTACTTTTGCGTTGTTATCAAACACGAATATCTATATGTTTCATACAAACCGTCGCCTCAGTGCTTGTTTGGCCAATCTGACATTTTTTACGAAAATGACTTTTTAATGCAGTATTATAAAGAATAAAATTTCCATCCGACTGGTAAAATATTTTTTTTAAATATTCAATTCTAAAACAATAAAAATCTCATTTCAATTTTTTTTTCAACACGGCATTTAACGAAAATTCCGTGCTTGTTTGCTGACTCCTGTAAAATTTGCTAGAGGCCAAACAAGCACTGATGCGACGAAACAGCAATGTAATAAAACTTACTTGCAGCGGATGTTCCAAGGTGTATTCGTATAGTAAATATGAAGTGAAATAACGCCTTGTGTCTCCGCCCAGTTCCGAAGACAGTCGGGAGCGTGAGGTATCGCGAGCTGTTCAATAAATTTAAAAGTTAATGAAAATTAAAGAAGCTGACTGCAATATAACAACTCTTTGTAAAGGTACTACTACTGTTAATGTTACAAAAAAGTTCCACTCGCACTCAGTACTCGAACTGTGGTGACGACCATACCCAACTCAAGACGGGGTGATGCGGGGTGGAATGACGGTTAAAACCTTTAGTATTCGTAACGCTACACGATTTTCCATCAATATTTTAATAGGTACGTACTGACACAATTACTAGACGGGTTCTTACCACGATTTTTATTAAATGGATGATCCCGATATTTCAGCACTATTGTAAGCGCCATGATAACGGTAAGACTAAGTAGGTACTGTGGTATAAACCCGTTTAGAATTGTGTAAGTGAGGTAGATAACTGCAAGTGTTTAAAAAAACCTTAGTTTAGTCTAAAGTAGTTTAAACTATACTCACCTCTACAGATCGCTTGGCTGCTGTTACGGTTTCGAACCAATCAGTATATTTCAAGTTCTGTCTGTTTATTTTCCCGAAAATCTGGAACCCAGTACCAACCAGTTCTCCTTCAGTGATGAGAGCAAACCAAGGCAGTAATTCTTCGCATTTCAGGTTTTTCGTCATGTTGTAGTAGTAATGAGTGCCTTGGAAGAATGTTTTAGTTTTAATTTATTGAAATTTAAAACCATTGAAGTAACAGAGAAAATAAAATAAAACCATACAGTACCTACTGTACTGTAACAACCTATACTGCCCACTGCCGGGCAGGTCTCCTCCGAAGAGGGGGTTTAGGCATAGTCCACCACGCTTGCCCGATGCCAAAACCATACGTTGGTCACAAATTAATAACCAAGATGTGTAATAATTTGACAAGTATGAAACAATTCAATGAATGTTATAGTTACAGTTTCACCAGCGGCAGCGCCGAAAAAGCTAAAACCTGGGAATAATATCATTAAAAGGGCGTTTTTCTTGGAAATTTAGTGAATTTGGTTTAATTGTATTTCACAAAAACCACCTTTTCAAACTACGAGGCACTATTAATTTTCCAAGAAGATTGTAATCACTAGTTCAAATCCGGGGGATGGTAGACCGCGCTCCCCGACCCACGCTGGTTCTGACCCAGCGGGGTATTCCGTGGGAGGGTGACACGCGGTCCCATCTTGGCGGGCATCGGAAAGCCCTCGATCCGGTGATTTCCTCCAACTGAAAAAAAAAAAAAAAAAAAAAAAATCACAAGTTCAAAGACCTACCCATATTAGGTATGCAGTTCTGTCGCTTGAATACAGTGCTGTTAAGTTCAGCTTCCGTGTTAGGTATCCTAAGCAGATGACCGTCTGGTCCACCCACCCATACTCCGCCATCTTGCAATGTAGCTCCGTTCTCTATTTGCGGACCAGCTCCTGCTTTTAATGATTCTAAAAAAGGATATAAAGAAGAAATATTATACAGATGTGAAGAATTTGATGCATAATTCATTTTACCTACTGTTTGCCAAAAAAATTACAACTGTTGATTGGTGGTTACAGGAGCTTTGGTAGCTTATGCCTACCGTCATATAGTTTTGATTTAAGTTTAACAAAATTATAATTAATTGTAAATTTTATAACTATACCTTCCGATACATAGTATTGCGTGATAGTCCAATAGTCTCTAGCAGGGATCCCCAGTGATGGAGCTCCGTACCACTTCACGAAGATTTTCTCTGGCTTCACTACCGATGATACAAACTCATCTACTGGTATCTATTAGAATAAAACATTTTTTTAACAAATTTACGTTACCGACATCGATTTTGTAGGCAATTCAGAAATGCTGAGATTCTGACAATTTCGGAATCACTTTCATAATTAGCATCTTACATTACACCAAATTTATCAAATTTTCATTAAAAACGGGACTAGTTTGTTTTAAAATAAAATAAAAATATGATGAAATGGAGATTTTTTTAAAAGATTAAAGTAAACACTAGGATTTGTAATATTTAGAACAGTAACAATTTCTACATTTGAAAATTGCACAAAGTAACTATGTATACCTAATGAAGAAAATGGAATCAATTTTCTACAATTGCATGGCATGTAAATGTTATTGTTTGTTTTTTTTCATGCTGTATCATTGCATTGTTAGTCACGTGTACTTTATTTTTATTTCAACATTTATTCGTTATCTTCCTAATATCAAAAAACTTCAAGTATGTATAATCGATCATTTCATTTTACGCAGATCCAGTTTTTTTAAAGAGAAGACTAATTTAGGTTAGTCATTCACAAAGCGCAATGATAGGTGATAAATGAAGGTTTTATTTACATTGTCAAGGTCACCACTTACTATCGCATTATGTATGCTTCCTAAAGCAATAAAAATCCTGTTAAACATGTGATAATTCCCAACGTTATCATCGTAACAGGCGAGTTACAGGCTCGAGTAGACTTGATTCGATTAAATTAGATAATCGTCTTGATTTCTCGAAGTCGACAGACTCAAATTGTCCATTTGCGACAAGGAAGAGAGATTGAAATTATGTGTCACATAAATTTTCCTTTAGGTATTACATCGGAGACGCGTGTAAATCAAATATTATGGTTATCTTTAGAATTCTGACTGAGTTTAACTTAGTGTTATTAATTTTTTTTTCATAGTTATTTTCTATTATGTTCTTAAGGGAGAATGATGATGAATGTCCATTTATATTCCTGTGCAATAACTTATATGGGCCTTAATTGATTAGACCACAGTAGAATTTTATTTTTAACTGACTTTTATAATGAAAGAGGTTATCAAGAGTATGTGTACTCTAATCCACACAGATCCACTAACTATCAAGTAAAACTACTTTTCCAACTGCTTACAAATCGAAAACCTAAAATCAAGGTATACTTACAGCTATCTGTAAGCCAGCTACGAAGCCAGATGTATCGAACAGAGGGCAAACTGTTCGACTAGCAGGACAGTACATCCTCAGCTCCGGAATAGGACCCGGAGGCGGTTCATCTCTGAACCAACCTTTGTTTTCTGCCTCCTTAATAGTACGAGGTATGCTGAAGAAGTACTCTACATCTGTTAAAGCGTCTGACCACCCGAATTTTACTGCAAAACGAAAATAAATAGAATGAGAAAATATTATCAAAATTATTTTCTAATAATCAATATAGGAGTAGCTTATAGTTAAGAGTAGGTAATGGTTACGATGTTCCCGAACTGTGCAAATCCATGTGCAACAGTAACCTCTCCGCAATAGACGGGCCGTGTGTTGTTCAAACTTGTTTACCAGTCAATGCAAGAGAAAAAAAATGTAGTTAATGTCGTTGACATGAATTAACTCATTAAAACTGCGCCAAAACGTTTTTTTAATATTATAAAGATGTTTTCCGAGCGTTGTAAATAGTTGTGTTTGGTACATGTCATTCATGAGCGATTGCAACCATTGTAAGTTATTTTATTCGGCATTGCAAATAAACAGCATTAATTATAAACGGATAAAATCAAAAATAAAAATTATATTTGAAAAGCTTACCACGGAGTCCGTCATATTGAAATCCTGCAAAGAAAGAATAAGTAGTTAACGATGGTAATTCACGTGATTTATAAGGCCAAAAATTATATGAATTCATACAATATCCTTAAGGAATCTTTTTGTCCTGAGACGCTCGATTTGTCAAAGCATTTCAGAGGAATTATTTGAGCGTAACGTTCGTAGAATGGATCACAAATTGAAACGTCAGAAGAGAGATGACGAAGGAATGCTTTGATAAAGATTCTTATATGAATGTAGTCAAATTTAAATATAATACGCTATGACTAAAATGTGGAAGATGATTGTATATAAAAACTCAAAAAAAGGATGACTACATTTCTATTGTTTAATTAATTCATTAAGAATTGTTATGTTTTATGATAAACTAGAGAAATTTTCGCAACTTCATCTACGTCACGTATGATCATTTCATTCTCTACTATTTCAATTTACTTATAATTATGAAGCTTCGTGAAAGTAGCAAAAATCTGCAGAAGTAGAAAAAATGATATAATTTAGCTTAATGCTGAATGTAAGTACTCAATCGGACTCTGAACCTTACAAGCCCTTTAATAGGTACACTTTGCTCTTGACAACACTTTAAAAAACGATATAAGTAAAGTAGATGCGATTTTCTGATAAAAAGTATAATTAAACGATTATCAAGCGGAATTGTCTTGTCTAATTACAAATTTCTGATATAAAGTACATAACAATCGAATCAACGGCTATCTATAGGATATGAAAATAGACTATGTAATAGCATAACAATAACATATTTTGATTCAGCAGTTTACTGGGTAGGTATATTAAATTTTAGTATTAACTTGATATTTTAGTTACTAGTTCATAATAATAATGTTCTTCAATGTACGTTTAAAAATTTACTTCCATATTTCTAGTAAAGTCTGCGTGTAATTGTCCTTTGAATTCAATCTTCTATATTATTATTCAGATTAGTCTCATAGAAATTCCTTGGGCACCGTAAAAATACTGAAAGTTAAAACACGTTACCTACCTTTGTCGTTTCATGAACTACTAACTGTATATTTTTCATTAAATAAGAAATAAAAAATAGATAAACATGGTTATATATTTGATTTACATTGGAAAAGGAACTTTGTAAAATAATAATAATCTTTCTTTATTGATACCACAAAACACAACAAAATTATAGGGCAAATCCAGGTCTCCAAACTAGTTATTAACTGTGCTATGGAGAACAGTGCTCTCCCACAACAGTAGGTACAATTTATGATAAGGTTGACAAATCTTATAATAAAAATAAAAAACAAAGTAAAATAATAAAAATACAAATTAAAACCTTTAATATACTGAAGTCCACCTTACTCTGTAGTGGTCAGTAGGTAGGATAAAAACTTCCTCGTTAGAAAGATAACTTGCTTGAAGCATCACAATAACGGTATCTACTGTAAAATTTCATTGTGTGAATATACGAGACTATGAAGAAGATTTTAATGTAGAATGTAGAGAAGATTGAAATTAAATGTACCTACTTAAGAACGTAAGAGTAGTGCATAAATTTTCATTCAATATAGAGCACTTCCTTTCAAATAAAGATCAATGTTGCATAGTTTGCATGGGACATAGGTGTAACATGTCACAAAGGAAATCTAAGTACTACTAGACCAACCTTCTTAAACTACCAATCAAATCTAAAATAGATTAACGAAGGATAAATACATACCGTGCGCATAAGTAAGTGCTAAAACGAACACTAGTTTAGTATTCATATCGTGTGTGATATGTACCGCGATATGTGACCGGCTACTGCGACGATCCCACAACAAACTGAGTGTTTCCTCTCAATTGACCACGTAATCACTTACGAGTTAACGTTTATGCTATTGTACTTGTAGTGGAAATATTTTAGCTGTTTTGATTTTGATTCTCGTATTTTCTTTTAAAGAAGCAAACGGTCTCTCTTATGAGAGCGATTATACCTTCGCAAGAGCATAGGCAATATGTTGTCTACTGGGTTTCTACTATCTGGAGGTATAATATAAGGCTCCTCTTAACTATTCCTTAAAGAGATAACAGTCATAGCCATAGCCATAGAATTTAGAGAAGACTAATAAAGTCGACAAAATCTTAGGACAAAAATTACAAGTCAATGTAAAAGTGAATTAGTTGAAAACGATGTTTTCACAGAAATTTGATGTTATGGCTTATTGTGAGATTCTAACTCATACTGAATCATCTCATAGCAAGAAATAAGGTTGGCTTTTTTCTACTCGTTAAATTTTTATTGATTGCTGTCTCTTTAATGCATGACTTCAGCAATCTTTTCAGTATAGTACATATATTATTATTGTATATATAGTATATATATAGTATACTAAATAAATGTATGGTCATAGCGCTCTTTGAAACTATTCTCTTTTGTAACTTAGCATACTGCAAGTTGATATTCGACGCTTCTTCTGTAGATCGCACGTAATGTGTACCTACCGGTTCATCCAATGCGGCGGCTATTTGCAATTTCTTCAAGTCCTTCATCCTCAATCTAATTATGTTGATAATATCTTACTGCTTTCACTACTATTATAGGTGTACACATTTGTGTTAGGTATTTAGTATATTTGTAAACCAATATCTTTGCATTTTTTCTTCATTTTCGTTCTCGTTTCATGAATCTTTCAAAATATGTATATATAACGAATAAGAATTAGTTCTTCTTGTAAAAATAATAAACCTAAAATTAAAAATTAAGTAAATCACATCTTCTGTTATTAAGGCAATGTATAAATGGTGTGGTGGTATTGCTATGAGGCGCCTGGCAGGCTCTGTGAATTTAACGACGGGTCTTGGCAACCAGCCACCAGATAAGTGATGGAGACATTGCTCTCTCGCAACACAAAACATAATGTTTCATGCACTTTTAACTTGGAAGTATTTAATTATATTCTAGTTGTCACTTGCTTGAATGACCAAAGCACTGGTTCGAAATTTTTTACATTTTCTAACTACCTAGTATTCCTAATAAGCGATGAAACTAAGGAAATTCCAGAAACTGACAATATTTGGGTAGATACTAAGGTTAGGTTAGGTTAGGTAAGTTAGGTACCTTTTTGATTTGGAACTCTCCGATATTTTGAGATAATAAGTATGATCATATGAGTGGGATTGTTAAAAAGAAAGAAAGACAAAGCTTTTGCCTTTTCCTTTCGCAAAGCTGGTAATAACAATGAGCCGGAAACTAGGCATATCGCCAGATTTTAATACAAGTTTGTGAGATGCTTAGCTGTCCAGCAACAAAGAGTACGGACTTATTTTGATTTAAGTGTACCTAACGGTGACCTGTGAGCGGATATTTTTGCAAACAAATTGTTTAAAACGTTAATATAAAATTTGGGATAAATAGGTAAATTCAATAGTAGTTTCCAGGCTCACGGACCATGCGAAGAGACTTCGGGTCTCTTTGCATCCTATACCGGTTGTTCCACGGGGAGTGCTCTGAGGAATTATTTTTCCTATTATGATTCCAACATCTCCCTTCTATTACCGTACAACCCGGCGTCGAAGTGGAGTTCATCCTTACTATATGGAACCACTGCGGTCATCAACGCACCATCCGGCTATGGAATGAGCTCCCCTCTTCGGTATTCCCAGAGCGCTGTAACTTGTCCTTCTTCAAACGAGGCTTGAGGAGGGTCCTTAAAGTAAGGTCGTAGGTAGCGACCCCTCAATGTCCCCTGACATTGCAGAGGTTCATGAGCGACGGTAACCACTTACGATCAGGTGGCCGGTTGGCTCGTCTGCCTACATGGCAATAAAAAAAAATATAGTAGTATATTTTACATTATCCATTTAATAAATGACCCTAGACTTAAGGGCATTTAAGAAGTTTAACACAGTAAAGTGTTCTCCATGTTATGAGCTATAAAGTATTTAAAAGTATGTTCCCAGTGGATGTAATTACCAAACTTTAATAAGTGGTTGGTTTCTACTTGCTAAAGTTGTGTATTTTCGTATAAATAATTATGAGTTACTCCCGTACGGTTTACGTTTGGAATTTTGGCAATACACTTCAACACAGGGTTCTCTAGAGAACTTTGGGATTTACTCAAAGCATCGCCGACTTGAATTTCGACTACGATCTCAAGGGAATGCGTAGTACAAAACAGCATACATAATACAATGAATAGGCTACAAAGGAAACATCTGCCATGTGTGCGCCAAAGTTTTGTTACTCTCCTATGCTGAATATTTTAGATTTGTTTCGAGATTTTATAAAAATAATTTTGAAGGCCGTCTTCGTTTCACGATTTGCGCAAGAAAGACTCGTCAGATCTTTATTAGCATATGAAAAATATTGCTCTCCAAAAAATACTTATTACCTAAATTGGTTGATCTATAATATAAGAAAACGCACAATAAATGCTAATAAAACTACGTAACTGACCCCCACAAAAACGGTCTCTCAACAGTATCAAAAGCAAAAATAATTGACTAAATCGGTTCACCCAGTGAAAAATTATCCAGTTCCTCCTTTCGCAAGCCAGTTAGAGACACGACACTTCAAACAAGTTGCGTTATTACGAATATCCCAAGCTGCAGTTACAAAATGCTTCAGAACCAGCCTATTGTTACGAAAACAGGATACATTCGGTTTACTTTCACAATTACAATCGAATCATTTCCTTGAGTTATTGCACTTGTAGTCACTGTATCAAGCCCTTTGTGATGAAAACCGTAGTTCTGTTTGTGCAAGATATTCCGTTATTACTTCACTAAATAGTTTTAGCACGTCAATTTGGAAATTACTACATTTTATGAAAATAGAACGGAAGAAAATGTTTCTAAAGAGCTCGCAATTCAATTATGTGCGTTCACTACCTAGCACATCAAATACCAATGTATTTAGTAGAAATTTACGTTGTTTCTTGACAAAAAAAAAACAAATGAATTTTGATATTGTGGCAAATAGCTATACTTAGTTCGAAAATTTTTACCGGCATAACAAAACCGTTTATAAGTATCTATTTTTTCTTTTTAAGCCACGGAATAAAAAAGCAATTTAACCAGGAAATATGTAGGTATATATCGTTACTGAGTCTGAAACGACTATGGATGTAAAACTAGTACACTAGATACGAATTATCACTAAACTCTGCAATAAACAAAATAGTTACTATCAGAAGCACAATTTTCTCACAGAAATCACTGTATTACTTCTGTTTTAAGTTGTGTACTCGCACTAGCAAACTTTTCATATTATGCAAAATATCGAATAAACATTTCGAATCCGTGAGAGAATGTTTTCATATCTTGTCAAGTTCGTATGTACCTAGATCAAGCATAATAATAATGTTCTGTAGCATTACTTGTTCACATTACCGCCTCCATGACATTACATGTATTACGCAACTAAGAACAATTGATGTATCGGACAAACCCACCGGATCCTATATCTATGTCATGAACTTATGAGTCGTGCTAGAGCAGACCTTGAGGAATGTCTCATTTGGAAATTCCGCAGTAGTTTTAGAAATTTTGCGATTTCGACATAGTTTTAAATGTCCTTTAAATTATATTAAAGGCCACGAACAATAAAATATTTTCTGGAACACGTTACAGCAATGACTTGGGTTCTATATAATTAAAATTTAGTTCGAAGGTATCGAAAATGTAATCACAATTATGGAGCACAACAGAATTTTTAATTTAGAGCATTCTCTGGCTACGCCAGTTTAATTTTACTGAATGCCTCGTAAAATAGAACAGAGGGTTATTAATTGAATTGGTATTGAAGACAAAGCTGCAAAATTTGTTGCGGGAACCAATATAAATTAGCTTTTCCTCAGGTTACTAGAGGACAAGGTGATTTCGCCACTACGGCAATGGTTACATTTAATTTGCGAATACAAGAATGTCAAATTAAATAAAAAACTGTAATGGTGAAGAAATCCGCCTCCCATTCAACCTATGCAATGAAAAGAATCTTCAAAAGAGATACTTACCTACTCAACGCCTTATTATGGGAAAACCACTAGTGTACCAAAACATCAAATACTAGACGTCGCCTCAGTGCTTGTTTGGTCCGTAGACCCCAAGTGGGGTTAGCGATACGTCGCTCCCACGACTCCATCACGGACCGCCGAGATTGGGCCTTCCGATCCCGAACAGCTTCCCGCAGGGGACGCACTACGCCCCGGGCCCGGAGGTCGCATCGCCAACGATAATCGTCGGCGAGCGCCTCCGCCTCCAACTCCCAGGGCGGCGTCCCCGCCAGCACGCACGCCGCCTCAAACGCGACGGTGCGGTACCCGCGGATGACCCTGATGGCTACGATGCGCTGTGGCCGGCGCAAGTATCGGGCAAAAGTTGCCCGAGTACGAGGCTCGGCCCAAACGGGCGCACCGTACAGGGCCATCGAGCGCACTACCCCCGCGTAGAGGCGGCGCACTGCGTGGCTGGGTCCCCCGATGTTCGGAAGCAACCGACCAAGATGGCCGGCCGTCCTCACAAGTCGAGGGACCAGCTGCTCAAAGTGGGTCCGGAAGGTCCAACGGCTGTCCAGCACGAGGCCGAGGTACTTAAGCTGCACCCCGACCCCGATTCGGACGCCTCCAACCATGATGTGGGCGTCGACCGGTGGCGCCACCCTGGCTCTGTGAAACCACAGGGCCTGGGATTTGTGTAGCGCCACGTCGAGGCCCAACCTCCTTATTCTGCCGACGACGAGGGCCACCCCCGCTGTGGCAAGACGGGCAGACTCTCCGTGGTCATCCCCCCGGGCTATGACCAATGTGTCATCCGCGTAACAAATTACGCTAAGGCCCGGGGGGAGGGCGCCCCTCAGCACCCAGTCGTACCCGATATTCCACAGGAGGGGTCCAAGAACGGACCCCTGTGGAACACCGCGCACGACCTGGAACCGGTGCAAGGTCCCACCGTACCCGGTACATTCGACCGACCTGGCCTCCAGGTAGGAGCCGATCAGCCGGCGGAGATAGAGGGGCACTCCGTGCCTCTCCAGTGCCCCCCCAATCACGGACCAGGGTAGGGTATTAAAGGCATTGGCGATGTCAAGCGACACCGCCAAGGCCACCCCACCCTGGGAGACGGCCTCCTCCGAGAGGATCCGGACGCGCAGAATCGCATCTACGGTCGAACGACCCTCCCGGAAGCCGTACTGCTCCGCCGACAGATCGGGTCCAACCCCGACCAGGTGCTGAACGATGCGAGCAGCCAGAACACGTTCCAGCAATTTGCCCACCTCGTCCAGCAGCACGATGGGACGGTAACCGGCGGCTGAGTCCGCCGGGCGCCCCTCCTTACGTAGGAGGACCAGTCTGCCCGTCCTCCAGAGCGAGGGAAACCGTCCCGACTCCAGGCATGAGTTGTACAGCCTCAGGAGTCGGTCCCCTAGGGCATTGAGGGCCAAGGTTAGGACCCGGCCGTGGATACCGTCCGGGCCGGGCGCCGTGTCTTTTCTACTCATTCTGACCACGGCTTCATGGAGCTCATCCTTCGTGATGTGAGGCACCTCAGCAGTGGCTTCACCGCCGGTGTGATCCGGCAGTTCACCCATAGCAGGCGGAATAAATCCGTCCTGCTCCTGCGGGAACAACGCCGAAACGATGTCCCGCAGCTGCTGAGGTGGGAGACGCTCGGTCAGGGGAGGCGCCCACGGGCGCAGCTTGCCGCGCACCGCTTTATATGGGCGCCCCCACGGATCATCGTCGAGCGTCCCCAAGAATGACTCCATGTACCTCTCCTTGGCCTGCTTGATGGCCAGCTGCATGGCGCTCCTCGCTTCAGCGTACTCGCCATACAGCCGGGCCTCCTCCTCCGAGAACGCGACGGGATCGTCACGGCGGCGATGTCTGGCGCACCGGCGCCTCGCCCGGACGCATACAGCACGAAGCTGCGCTATCTCGGGCGACCACCAGTACGCCGACCTGTTAGGAGGCCGAGGGCCGACCCGGGGCATCGAAGCATCACTAATGCGATGCATCGTGTCCCGGAGCCATTGCGCCTCGACCTCCACGTCCACTGGGTGTGGACGCATAGGCGTCCACGCCGCCACCGTGGAGGCTTCCACCAAGCGCTCCTTGTCCAGGAGCTTCAATGCCCACCTGGGGAATGACCGGGGCGCAGTTCCGCGGGCGACCGCGGTTGTCGTGGGGGCGGAAAGATCAAACCGGATATACCGGTGATCCGATAACGATTCCGCCCCCACCAGCACCTCCCAACCGCGGATGCGTTGTGCGATGACAGGGCTCGCGAACGTGACGTCCACGATGGACTCGCCCCGCCACCGCACGCAAGTCGCGACCGACCCTCTGTTCAGGACACAGAGTCCGGCCGCGACCACCCACTCCTCCAATCGCCTACCCCGAGGTTCGGTGCGGGGGCAACCCCAAGCGACTGACTTCGCATTGAGGTCCCCCGCCAGTATCACAGGACGGGGAGCGGAGCGCTGAGTAATCGCTCCGAGCCCGCCCAGGAACTGCTCGAACTCGAGAATAGGTCGATTTGGAGAGAAATACGCCCCGATCACGACGGTATCTTCCATCATCGCCGCGACGAACCCTGGTCCCTTGGCCACCATTACCAAGGGCGGGATCGCCGCGGCTCTCCTTACGTGGATGGCCGCCAAGCCGCACTCGTCCCCGAACCAGCACTCATCTGCCGGGGGAACAAAGTACGGCTCCGCGACCACCGCTACGTCAATGGACCACTCCGCCATGCTCTGGACCAACATGTCCTGAGCCCTGGCGGAGTGGTTCAAATTTCCTTGGAGGAAGCGACGGGTGCAGTCCATTACTGAACTACATCCATCGCTCCCTCCCCTCCTCCATCGCCCCCGCCAGCGGGCGCACTAGGCGCCACGGCGGGGTCTGAAACGCCGGCCGGTACTCCCCCGGCCGACTTCTTCTGTTGGCGCCGCTTCATTTTGCGGCGCCTGTTACGTTCGGTGTTTCCACCGGACGGGGAGCAAGCCTTGCCCCCCGCCCGGTGATCGGCCCTGCGACCGGCCGCGGCGCACAACGCGCAGTGCGGCGCGGCCGAGCACACGGCCGCTTTGTGTCCGGTTTGACCGCAGCGGATTGTGCTTCCGCTGCGGTCTACAGTGCTGGTGCACCTGGCGACGCTGTGCCCCGTGCCGAAGCACTTGAGGCATCGCCAGGCGCGTGACTCCAGCAGCCGCACGTGGGCTGCAACCCAGCCCACGCGCAGCCTGCCAGGGTCCCCAGCCGGCCTTCCGGGCCGAGGAGTGGCCAGGGAGGTGGCGGCCCCGACCGGGCACCGTACCCACACCGAGCTGGCCCCGGTGTAACCTTGGCGAAGTTCGCCTACGGTTACATTTTCCGGGGCGCACTTGCCCTGGGCGGCGATGGCCGCCACCACCTCCTCCCTGGTGGTGCAGTCATCCAGGCCGGTCACACGCAGCTCAGCCATCTTGACCGGCCTGTGCACCTTGACCTCCTCCTCCGGCCATACGATCCGCAGACCCGACACCAGACGGTCCGCGACGCTGTCACTGTCAGCGCCGGGACACTCCAGGAGTCGGGCCCCATTGGCCGTATGCCGGATGCGGAGGCCATCCTCCGCCCCGATCTCTCTGAGGTCTACTGCCGCGCGCCCCTTCGCCTGGCCGGCAGGCAGCAGGGTGACCACCACTGCAGCCTGCCGCGGCGCGCGCGGCTTCTTCTTGGCCTTCTGGCTCTTTTTCTTCTTCTTTCCGGCGGCGGGCGCTCGACCCGGTTGGGGAGCAGCCACGACCGCCGGAGTCACGTTCCTGTTTTGGGCAGTGGTCGGAGCTCTCCCCGGTTGAGGAGTCGCCTTGACCGCTGCCCTCGTCGCGTTCGGTGGTGGTGGTTGGGTTGGAGTGGCCGCAACCCTAGCCCTCTTTGCGCCCCGCTTAACCACCTCAGTCCATCCCTCATCCATATTGGATGGGGGCGGAGGAAGCGGGCGGGGCTGAGGCGCTGGCACCGGAGCCGGTGTCCCGCCGCCATTCTTCTTCTGCTTTTTCCCGCGTGTCGGGGCCGTATCCCGACCCGCAGGTTTAGCCGGGGGGGCAGGAGCAGCGGGAGGAGGAGAGGGCGGTGCGGGCGGGGCAGCACCACTCAGTGCCGCCACGATCCCCTTGAGTTCGGCAATTTGTTTGCCGAACTCCTCCGCCAACTCCCGCCTGATGCAGGCAACCAGCTCCTCCCGGGTCTCCGTCTGCTGCGCTCTGGCCCGTGGCGATGCAAGACGTCGCGGTGGCAGCCACTCGTCGCTGGTCTGCGACTTTTTGGCTCTAGCGCCATCCTTCTGTGCAGGCGGTGGCAGGGGCCGCGCTCTCCGCGAGCCGCTTGCTGCCGCACTAGTCCCCGGTCCCTGGGTCTCGAGGGCCGTCAACTTCTCCTTGAGGAGAGCCACTTCTGCCCTCGACCTCTCCAGTTCTGTGCGCTGCGCCGCGTCCCGACTGATGGCCGCTGAGACCGCAGGCATGATCCTCTCGGTCTCATCGGCCACCTGCCGCCACCACCGTGCGTAGGTCGGGCGCAGCCTTATGGTCCTGGTTAAGGCCGCAGTAGCGGCCTGGCGCCTTATCGTCTCCAGGACGACGACGGGGCTCTCCGAGAGCTCCCCGTCAGTCGCCTGAGCCGAGACGAACGATCCTACTGAAGGCGCCGGTGAGGCGGAGGTCTTCCTCGGATCCTTGTTAGTCTCTGCAGTGGTGGTAGTGGCTCGCCTCGTGGGTCCTCGCGGCGTCTCCTCTTCAGAGGAGGCGGACGAAGGCCCAGTGCTTTCCGAGGTCCGGCGCGTCGCGGTCTTCCGCTTGCGCCGGCCCCTCCCACCCTGCTCGACAGAGCGGGCATCACTCGCGACAGTACTCGCGCGTGATGCCCGCCCCGACCCTACGCCAGTGGCATTCTCCGTCACAGGGGCCTGGTCGCCTACCCCTGTGCGGGCTTCGGTGATGGACTCAACGTCCATCACTCACCGAGAGGTTGGAGGGAGTAATCGCACCAGTGCGATTACTCCCGGGCACCCAACCTAACGGCCGCTCTCCCGTTGCTGCTTTGGCACCACCCGGGGACCACGTGCGGGGTCAGCCTTCACAGAAGGTGGTCGAGCCCACGGACGTCAGCAACGGGGGGCCCCCTTGTTTGGTCAATCTGACATTTTTTACGAAAATGACTTTTTAATGCAGTATTATAAAGAATAAAATTTCCATCCGACTGGTAAAATATTTTTTTAAAATATTCAATTCTAAAACAATAAAAATCTCATTTCATTTTTTTTCTCAACACGGCACTTAACGAAAATTCCGTGCTTGTTTGCTGTCTCCTGTAAAATATGCTCGAGTACAGATTGTCCAAACAAGCGCTGAGGTGACGTAGAGTCATGTATTGAATATACTCACTCCCACTCAATACCAAGATACATCAGTCACTATCAACGAACCGATCAAATAATACAATTTCGTAATGATAATCTCCATCTTCCGTGTCACTTGACTATTTGACGACGAAACTATAGCTTGCGTTAATATAGCTTGTGTTTCGAAATAAGGAAACTTACACGAAAATTGCAAATGGTGTCGTTATTGGAGCCCGCATCGTCGTAAATTACGAGTTGATTAAAGTAATCCAGGGTCGCTTCGATTATAATAATTTATATTGTTGTGGATTTATGTACGCATACGGTTGGTTAAGTGGTTTAGCACCATGAAAGTTGTGAAATCGAATGAGTAAACCATTTTTACCGTGGCCATAGAATTGACCATACCACGGTAAACTAAGACAGAAAAAAGACGCGGTAAACTAAAACAGAACAGGAAATAGAAACTGAAGACAGACATAGAACTTTAATTGGGAAAAATCTTACTAATCATATAACCACAACTATCCTAGGCACACTAGAAGGCATTTTTGTGGGCTAAGTTTCTAGGGATTAGAGAATTCCTAATTTAACTATTATGGAAGATTCTGGGTTTACTTAATTACATCATTTACACTATTACTAAACGGGTTCTTACCACGATTATTTTTAATTGAGCGGTCCTGATATTTCAGCACTGTTTCAAGCGCCATGATCACGGGAAGACTGAGGAACTGCGGGTAGGTCATTTAAGAGCAGACAAAACTGTCTACTTTCTTTCTTGTTCGTTTGCCGGTACCACTGGAACTCGAACTCACATTTCGACATACCACATTGACAGTATTGGTTGTATCAGTAAAATAATCGTGGTAAGAACCCGGTTAGTAATAGTGTAAGTGATGTAGATAACCGCCAGTGTTTAAATAAATTTATTACTTAAATACCTTTTTTTTCAGTTGGAGGAAATCACCGGATTCCCTCTCATATATGGGAGTTGAACTTCACTAAAACCTCCAACCGCTCACACTCAGCATCCGAACCCCGTCTGAGGTCAGAAACCAGCACGGGGTTATGAGGGACGGCGCTCTCGGCACTCTTTCCCGTCGCGCCGCCCCCTGCTTAATAATTCTTACCTTAACTTTAGTAATTCTCGTTTAAATAAAACCAAATAAATATTTCCCAAACTTCGTATTAATGAGGTGTATAATGTAATTTTAAACTAAGTTGTTGATTTAATTTCACTAGATATACTAAGGTTAAATAAAGCACATGTGTTCTAAACTATATGGATTTCGTACTTTCAGGTATTTCAATAGTTATCAACAGAGCAAGGTCTGTCTGAAGGTCGGCAAACATTCAAAGGATTAAAATTTATTATTGACTAGCTTTTGCCCGCGACTTCGTTGGCGTGGACTTCAGGTTCGTCCCGTTTAGCCCGTCTAGTTCGCGTCGTCTATAATATAGTAGATACTATTATACCGCAAAAATGTGTTTTTTTACGACCTTAGAAACCTTAAAAATTGTAGCCTATGTGTTATTCTGACGTATAAGCTATATTGTGGTAAAGTTTCATTCAAATCCATTCAGTAGTTTTTACGTGAAAGAGTAACAAACATACATCCATACATACATACATACATACATACATACATACATCCATACATACAAACTTTCGTCTTTATAATATTATTAGATTATGATTAATTGTCAAACAATAAAGTACCTAGTCGAACTGGCCATTTTTTCTAACGAATGCTTTTTCATATTCACAATGATTTGAAACCTTAATTAATTATGAATTAATCAATTCATCGCATTCATTGAACAATTCTGTTTTAAGTATTATCGTTACATCAACTTTTCATTGTTCCTAACTGTATTTTTAAAGTCTTATAAACGAATCTTCAAGACTTATCTTCTTTTATTTTTCAAACCTTTATAAACTTTATATAAATAGCTACATCTTGTTTTACTAGTCGAAGCTAAAAATACTTTGGTAATTTGAACAGTCAAAAACTTTTCGGACTTCATAAAGTAAGTGAAACATCGAAGAAAAACTCAAAAGGCGGACCAAAACTTGAAGAAAACTTCAGAAATGAACCTGTAATTACCATTTTCTTTGTCGTCTTTATTTAAATTATCAATTTACTAAGAAATAAGAAAATAATCGTAATTTATTTACCAACGAGATCTACTTAAACTGGAAAAGGCTTTTTGAGGGAACTCATTTTCTTAGGCACATCATTTGCATAATCTTATTGTTCGTTCCCCGCTGGAGGTACGTGCAAAAACAAATTTTAATTTTAAAAGGGATTCGCCAATACAATTCCATTTGTTTACATTGACGACGATTTTAAAACCGTGAAGCCGGTGAAGCTGCTTTTTTTGTTATTAAGAATATAATATCGCAACCGCATATAAGCATCCGCAGCAAGAATATAAAAATCATGTTTTCTTTTGCAAATTAAATAGCAAAGTATTTTTGAAATATTTGAACATTTTTACAAGAATAAATTATTGTTTATTAACAAGCCATTTGGTTCATTTCTTTTATTGCCAGAGGTAGGCATAGAAGCCATATAGCGTACCTGATTGTAGATACCGATTTTTTTGTATTCTAGCACCTAGGAGGTTTTGACGCGGTTCAGCTCTTTTATACCACTCTTGCGGGGCGTAGAAATTAACGATGTCCACTACATTACAAAAAACGAAACTCCGTTCCATGCTAAGTAAGATGCTAAGAAACTTACACGTTGTAGGGCGTGCAGATACTTGACACGAAAAGTGAGATGACATTGACAAATCGCTGGGTGGTCCCGTATCGTCCACGATTACAACGCTCCTCCATCAATCCCCTGTCTCCGGAGCAATCGATTACACTATAACAAAGAAAACTAGATCTTTACGACGTAGATTTAGTTAGTAGCGTGAGATTAGGCGACTTTAAGAAGCTAAAAAGTGTTTCAATTTCAAAAGTTATCGCGAATACAGAAGATTTATGTATAGACAATTGTAGAAATAACTGGTTCTTGACTTATGTTTTATCGCCAAGCTTTAATAACACAAAATTTAATGTAGTGTTCATTATATGATATTTATTTACCCTTAACGCTGTACCTCTAAGTGCTTACTGCTTTACTATTTCAGCCGTTTTTGTGATTACCAAGAATTAATTATAAATATTTATAGATCTTTATATACCAAATAATGAGTATTTTTTTTATTATTGCAAGACAGACAAACCAGCTTACGGTCAACTTTATCTTACCTTATCTTGAGAATGGAATGTCATGAACCCTTTGATTAGTTCTTTCAGATTTCCTCTACATCCCCGCAACCGGGGACGGAGCGACGGGAAAGCATGCCGATGGCGTAACGCGTCGCGCCGTCCCTCCAAACCCCGTGCTGGGTTCTGGCCTCAGCCGGGGTTCGGACGCTGAGTGTGAGCGGTTGGAGGTTTTAGTGAGGTTCAACTCCCACATACGGTGGCCGGGCGGGGATCCGGTGATTTCCTCCAACTAAAAAAAAAAAAAAAAAAAAAAAAAACATCCCCGCAACGTTTTCAAAATGTTTGCAAATTCAAAAATATGAATGCTCGCGAATGTGACGTTTGTTACATTCCTACTCCCTAGTGTATATTTACCGTCGACGTAACACACTAGTATCCGTAAAGTCTACGTAGTACGATAAATAAAGGTCTGAATAAACGAATAGTGAAGTAAATCTCCGACGTTAAAGGCAAGTTTGTAATTAGTTTCGCGTAGACGCCTCATCGAAACAAATAGGTCTCGTATTCGGTCGAAATCAGCACTTCCTTTGATTCAACTAATTACTTAATTAAGTAAATTACGTCGAATTCTTAAATGACATTATTCACCTAATTCCTACATTCTGGATATTGTTTAGAATAGAAATAATAGAATAGAATAAATAAGTTTAATTCTTTATTAAAAAAAACAGTTATCTAAAGTTTTTAAAATAAATTGTTTGCACAAAAGTTTTCTTTTATGTAATAACTCAGAGATCGCTTCGTTGCGATTTTTCATTTTATGGGTTTGATATTTCAACCACTGGTACTAAAACTTTTCAGCAGATTCTTAGGATTCTTAGATTCTCTGTGCGAATACGTTTTCAAATTTAGTGTATAACAAAATCGTTTTCACAATGTAACTAAATTTTTCAGTAAAGTTATTGTTCCTACGCAGTCCGTAAATTAGTAGTATAATAATAAGTATTCCGTGCTTTAGTAGATTATTATAGGTATTGGCCCACCTCTCACTCCCACCACTGTGACTCCTGTGTAGCCAGGATCCACAGCGGCGACCATCGTAATGACTCTGAGCAGTGAAGCCCAGGAAAACCCGAGGTAAAGCTAACTTTTCTTGGACCTCGCTACGAATTTAATCAGAAGATGATAGAAGGAGTAGGAAAAACATGAGTTAGGTAAAGATGCAGTTAACAAACTATAAAAGTAATGGTGTTTCATTTTCTGAAATCTAACAGATTACTGCAAAGGAAAAAATCGCGACGAAACTTGTATATGCGATAAAGATGTAGAAACCCATCGAAGAAACCTATATAAAGTCTTATTAAAGGTTAAGTACTAGACAGAAATACAAGCCCTGACATTTCTACCAACCTGAACCCAGTAGACAGCAATATTTGTAAATTGTATTTATGAAACTTATCAAATAACACACCAGTAGGAAGACAAAGTAGTATGTCGTCAGAACATTTTTTCCCTCTAAACACTCTTCAATAAGAATGTAGTAGCTTAATGTAACCAATCTTGTTACCTCTGTATCTGAAAGTGATGAATAGCTTTCGAGAGGATTTGTGGGTCGTCCTCAATTTGTACGGAACAGGAGTTTTCGGGCAAATATCCCTGAAAGATTAACTATAGCATTTCTTTTGTCTTCGGGTTGATGATAAGAGCTTTGTTATCAGTTACTGTTTTGAAGATACATTTTAGTTTATGTTGTATTGTTTATTTAGTGAACGTGATGCTAACTTAATGCACAAATTATTATACATGTATTTTATTGTTTAGTGTTTTTTTTTTTAAATAGAAACTTTTTGCATGAAATTTGTTTTCAAAAACTGGAAATAATAGTTTTCTTGAAGTTAGTTAAAATAGTTCTTATATTGCTTTTGTATCTACTTATACAGTGGTATTCCGTATTATTGTGTGGCATATTCGATTAAGCCACTAATAAGTAAAAGTTAAAAAATAATGAATAGGTTAATGAAAATGTATCATATTTTTTCAAAGTCAACGAAGACTGATAAAAAACCCTAAATTGATTAAAAGTTGGCTTGTGAAAGTAGAAATCACAACAATAAGTTTTAATATGAACCTTATACGATCGGTCTTTCACACTACTTGGTAAGTAGTTAATTAAATTTACAACAAGTTTAAATTAAACCAATTAACATGCGATCTTAAACTTATTTGGGTCGCATTTTCTTAATGAATAATTAAATTTGATACAATCTACTATCGTTAGCATGTTCAGTTCGCATTACTTTCAAACTGAACCATACTGCGATCTCAAATTTAAATTTTACATCACAGTAAATACATTTAAATTGTCATATTTGTTACTGCTACTCTAACTCATAAAATAAGAAAGTAAAAGTGAGAAAATCATGTTTTCAATCTGGTGAAGCTGTAAAACTTTGGGTTATTTTACGATTGTCTCTATCTTTCAGATGTCTTTGAATTGATGTCGTTACGAACACGTCGAGTTTTACCATGTTAATGTCGCCAAAAGTAGGAACTTCATATGAGCATCGATAGAAATAACAGAAGAATTTCGAACGCAATAGGTTTAATAACTTCTGAAAATTCGTAAACGTTGTGACAGTTGAAAGAAATTCTCGTAACTTAAACCGCCGTTGACAGTGACCCAGTTTGTTCCGGGCCGGACGCAAAAACCGAACACAACCGGATCTTCGACACAATCGCATTAACACAGCCGACCTCAGATATTTCTGTAAAGAATAAACTCCAGTGGCTGTTCAAACATGACGTCACATCCTTGTGGAAATTGTCGAGAAACTAAACGCAACTGGCCGTCGTTTGCGGAAAGTTGTGTAATAAATTGCCGGTATTGTATTGTGAAACACTATATTATACGCACTTGGATATTTTTATTGACGTAGTTTTTTGTTGTAACACTTTTCACGTAAACATTACAAACGAAAGGTTTATTCCGCATTCCTCATTATTGAAATACCTACATAGAAAGTTCATGACAAGATGCTGGGAAATTAGTAAAGGCTGGAACGATGTAACATCCAAAAATAATTCATCAAACTGGAATGCACTAGGTGACACAAAAGTTGAATTTAAATTGTACTACTAACATTCAACTATACAGCTTTCTAATATAAAAATAAAAATCTTCAACGATAGAGTTCAATCCTTATTTAACTTATTTTCAAGATAAACTAGTGAAGAAACACATCTCTAGAATTCTCTTTGTGCTTCGTTTCAAAAGACCATCAATGCCATTTCCAGTCCTTTAGGAACTGTTTAATGAGAAATAGACTTGCCATTTATTTCTGTCGGTGAGTAATTAATCCTCAGGGATCAAGTCTTCGAAGGCAAGATCGTATCCTTCACGATCGCGACCTTGGTGTCAGTTGTGATGTATTGCTTGTTTCGTAGAAAATTCTAATCGTCTCGAAATAAATGATTCATTAAAAATCCGGTACTGGATTTACTGAGGCACAAGGTACTTTTATTTAAATTAACAGTACGTATAAAAAACCTATCCTTTGAATGTAAAATAGTTTTTTTTTAGATCTAAATTTATCTTATTAGACACACTCCTATACTACATATCTCCATATCATAATGAGATCTTTTTAAGTTATTCAGTTAAATAAATTTGTGTCTAATTTTCCCAGCCCTACCGCGCTATATTTCAACATTTCACTTTCAAAGCTTTATATAAATCCACTACTAGACCTAAAACTACTGAATATATTTTTTCAATTTTCACATCGTAAACTAGGACTCCGTTCTGCAACAATTTCCATAATGGTGCGGGATTAAATTGAAAAGGTAGTGAAGCGTTTGACATCTCGAGGGACTGATAAATTTCCTTTGAATCTGACAAGAAAATATTATGTTCTAGGTCGTTTTTTAAATTAAAATATTACCTAGTGCGGTCAATTACGTTTCTTTCCTTTTCAATAATAGGTTTTCTAATTTCTTTCAAACTACTTGTCCACTTAAGATTGTGGTTTTAATATCAAACATATTTTGGCTTTACTTTAAGTTCCATAAACTAGTGAGCTATAGCGTAGACCTGGTGCAAAAAAACAGCCTTTTATTTTTAAGTAATAAAATAAATACTGTAATAGGAAAGGAAACGAAGTATTTAACATAAATATTTAAGGTGCTGAAAACATAGCGTGTTGTTAATTTAATAAGTTAGTTTTTAATGACTTGCCAAACAAATTCACAGAAACATAAAAATGATTTGTATTTGGATAAATGAAAGTAAAGACTTTAATAAAAATAAATACTATCGATTTTGTTTGAAATTACAGTTTTTAATTATACTTAGTAGGTATTAGTTTTGATACAAGTTTAGGGTATCTCTTATAACGTGGAAGAGAAACCCTTTATAAATTACTTGAGTATCTATTTGGTAGATACCATTTAATTAAAATGAACAACTGACTCTAGTTATCATTATTTATTGTCACTCTTTACAATATACAATATTGAATATGATTACAATAATGTGTGGACGCGACTGTAAGCTATGCTCTTAACGGAACGACTGGGGAGTCGCGCCACGCACTGCACTTATATATTGCTGCTTGTATAAAAAACTGCATGCGTCCCTACAGTACACCCTTCCTAAAATTTTGGTTATACAATACAAAATTTTTCACAAAATAAAATAAAATAAAACTAAGTACTGTTAAAACTTTTGTTTCCGGCTGTACCGCATTAGGGTAGGTACTTGAGATATACTTCGAATGCGCTTTATCGTTAAGCAACAGTCGAAGTTTTTTACTCGCTACTCTTAAATCAATCATTTTTTACTTAAAATCATTTCATCTTAAATCGTTTAAAACTTGAGATACAACGAACACTCAAATTGTTGACTCGGTGTTTTCTCACACTTATAACAAATCATTGCTTTTTGTGATGAAATATTACGAGAACTATAACTTATTCCACTTACATTTTAAAATATTTACATTCGTTAAGTAGTTCTCATTGCCATAAATCAATGATACGAATCAAAGTATATTGAATCTTTTACACATAACATTAATGATTCAAATATTGTTAAAACATATTATTATTACAATTTTCACTTTACAAACATGTCACTATTCAATACAAAGTTGCAACAAGTAGTCATTTCTAAGTCAATTAAGATGGTTTTTATCCCTTTACTTAATTGCTTTAAAGACTCTTAAATTATTATAGCATATAAATAGTTTGATTATTTCCAATAAGAGTGTGACAAATTATTAAAAACACAAAAATACTTTAATGACAAAACGTTAAAATAAACAGAAAAAAAATAATACAAAAGGCAATACAGGAATGCAAATTTCGCTGTCACGTCGCCTCTTAATCGCAAGACGTGAAGTTTGGCATCAAGTTATATATTCACACGTTATAAGTTATGGAGAATGAAGTAGAATATTGGATCACAACTTTGACTTGTCCATCGTTTCTACAGCTCTCCTCGACTTCTTCTCGACATAATATCTCTCGACCAAGTATGTCTCCCACCATAATATGTGGCGATCTCGACGGCATTTCCTCTGGGTATGCTTATCTCTCGAAAATCCTTGGGTGCTCCCCCACGAGTCATCTCTTCCGGATCAATGGTAGTGGCTGGTTTTGCTCGTCATACCATCCGGTGTTCCGATGATTACAATGCTGGAGTTACGACGTTTCCCTTGATCTTCGCTTGTCGATTACTATGACTGAATCTCGTTACTTGTCCTCCAATCAGCGTTGCTCTTGTTCTTGTGCCATATCTCTTAACTGTTATAATAATATACAGGGTGTTGTTGCTCGGTGAAACAATACTTTAAGGGCTTAATCTATATCACATTTCAAATCATATACACATACTTTTGAAACGGAAATAATGACTTTATTTTCCCATACAAAGTTGAAAAAATATTATTTTGTATTATTTTTGACAACCCTACCCTGACCTACATGTAGCGTGCTATATATATATATGCTATTTTCACGCACACAGGCGCATACGATCGCAATTTTAGAGTTCCGTACTATAATAAACTCCTACTAATAGAAAATTAACACGTAGTTTTGATTAGTTATAACTTATGATATATTATGCCTAGAGAACCCAGACTTGGTGGATGGCTTCTACATCAAGTATACTATTTGCTGTGAAAGTATTGTTTCATCGGATTTTAACACCCTGTATATATTTTGTATACTTCTTCCAAATATCCTATTTTATGTTAAAATCTTGTTGCTTTTACCTGCAGTCGATGTGAATACCTTGCAGGGAGTCGTCCGTTCAGCAGCCTGCTAATTTAACCTACACTATTCTTCATAATTTCACAGCTCCACGTATATGTCATATTAACTAATTACTTGTGTATTCTCCTCTTCCCCGTCTTGTGTGAATCGCCAATGCCAGTGAAATAAGTCCCAGTGAATCGGAACTGTACTGCTGACGCACGGGCTCCAGTGAATCGGACATGCTGCCGTGCGGGGCCGATGCTACTGATGACCAGGAGAGATATGCTCTGCTTTGCTGACCGGTCCTTGTAGTCAGTGTGCCCAATGTCAAGCCGATGAGGGTTCGACCAGGCCGCGCTGCGTTGCGGCTATTGGACGAAATACCCGAAGAGGCTGAAGCTGGCTGGCGTGGTGCGGGTGTGATGATCTTGAAGGAGTCGTGTTCTTGTCGGAGGTCACCACTTTAGGGTATCACTTATAATGGGAAAGAGTAACGCTTTATATATTACTTGATGTATCTATTTGGTAGATACCATTTAATTAAAATGAACAACTGACTCTAGTTATCATTATTTATTGTCACTCTTTACAATATACAATATTGAATATGATTACAATAATGTGTGGACGCGACTGTAAGCTATGCTCTTAACGGAACGACTGGGGAGTCGCGCCACGCACTGCACTTATATATTGCTGCTTGTATAAAAAAGTGCATGCGTCCCTACAAATAATACAAAAGGCAATACAGGAATGCAAATATCGCTGTCACGTCGCCTCTTAATCGCACAACGTGAAGTTTGGCATCAAGTTATATATTCACCGTTATAAGTTATGGAGAATGAAGTAGAATATTGGACCACGACTTGACTTGTCCATCGTTTCTACAGCTCTCCTCGACTTCTTCTCGACATAATATCTCTCGACCAAGTATGTCTCCCACCATAAAATGTGGCGTTCTCGACGGCATTTCCTCTGGGTATGCTTTTCTCCCGAAATTCCTTGGGTGCTCTCCCACTTGTCATCTCTTCCGGATCAATGGTAGTGGCTGGTTTTGCTCGTTATACCATCCGGTGTTCCGATGATTACAATGCTCGAGTTGCGACGTTTCCCTTGGTCGTCGCTTGTCGATTACTATGACTGAATCTCATTACTTGTCCTCCAATACAGCGTTGTTCTAGTTCCTGTGCCATATCTGCTCATAACTGTCCTATATATTTTGTAAACTTCTTCCTAATATCCGATTTTGTGTTAAAATCTTGTTGTTTTTACCTGCAGTCGATGTAAGTACCTTGCAGGGAGTCGTCCGTTCAGTAGCTTGCGTATTTAATCTACACTAATCTTCATAATTTCACAGCTCCACGTATATTTCATATTAACTAATTACTTGTGTGTTCTCCCCTTCCGCGTCTTGTGTGCTTGAATCGCCAATGCCAGTGAAAGAAGTCCCATTGAGTCGGAACTGTACTGCTGACGCACGGGCTCCAATGATTCGGACATGCTGCCGTGCG
Source organism: Trilocha varians (assembly GCA_030269945.2). NCBI lineage: Eukaryota > Metazoa > Arthropoda > Insecta > Lepidoptera > Bombycidae > Trilocha > Trilocha varians. Next base: position 7,277,164 of record AP028273.1, on the reverse strand, counting down.
GGGCCGATGCTACTGATGACCAGGAGAGATATGCTCTGCTTTGCTGACCGGTCCTTGTAGTCAGTGTGCCCAATGTCAAGCCGATGAGTGTTCGACCAGGCCGCGCTGCGTTGCGGCTAGTGGACGAAGTACTCAAACAGGCTGAAGCTGGCTGGCGCGATGCGGGGTGTGATGATCTTGAAGGAGTCGTGTTCTTGTCGGGGGTCACCACTTTGGGGGTATCTCTTATAACGGAAGAGTGTAACCCTTTATAAATTACTTGAGTATCTATTTGGTAGATACCATTTAATTAAAATGAACAACTGACTCTAGTTATCATTATTTATTGTCACTCTTTACAATATACAATATTGAATATGATTACAATAATGTGTGGACGCGACTGTAAGCTATGCTCTTAACGGAACGACTGGGGAGTCGCGCCACGCACTGCACTTATATATTGCTGCTTGTATAAAAAACTACATGCGTCCCTACACAAGTATGTATGTCGTTTCCTACCTTCTAAACTCTTTCATCAACATCTTTTAATTTACCTGTTGGCTATAAGTATTTGGTAGTTACGTAGGTACTACTACTGTACCAACCCATTACTGCCCACTGTTGGGCTCTGGTCTCCTCAGAAGAGGGATTAGGCATAGTCCACCACGCTTGCCCAGTGCGGATTGGGGACTTCACATATCTTCAAAGGATTTTTTAGAACCCTTTTCCAACATGCAGGTTTCCTCACGATGTTTTCCTTCACCGTCTTTAGCCAGTGGTGTTGTGAAAAATTGCACATAAATACATAGGTACATGTTTTATTAATAAATTTGATAATTTAGTTTATTATCTTATACTAATGTGATGAAACTCTCAGGCAATCTCCAATTTTGACCTACCTATTTAAGAACATACTCAAAATTAAAATTGATTTATAAGCAAAATAGAGAACTGAAAAGTATTTCGTTCAACCGCTATCAAATTTAATTCATTATGCATCGCTTAACAACAGTGCATTTTGAAATTCATAAGCAATCGAAAAGTTTCTCCCAAGTTTGAAGTTAAAGCTCTTGTAAGTACATAAACTCGGGAGAAATGCTTACAAACTTCGTGTTTGGCTTATAATTAAATTATAATTAAAGCAGTTTTACTAAATTACGTTAAATTTATTATTCAAACGTACTAAGTACGTACGTAGTAACTTGAATTATACAGTATTCGCAGTAATTTTGTTATATTTTACTTCATGAAAAATAAGGCACCCAATTGCCATTATTTCCTTTGAAAGGTTTGTGAGGTAGTATTTATAACATTTTATGTCATGTAGCAAGTTATATTTCGGTTACTGGTTCAGATGCTATGATCGGAAAACCAAAGCTTATAAGCATTCTGCTGAATATCGTTTTTTTTCCATTCATCATCATCATCATCAGCCTATAGACGTCCACTGCTGGACATAGGCCTCCCCCAAACTTCGCCACATCGACCGGTCCTGCGCCATCTGCATCCAGTGACCTCCCGCAATATTGACCAGATCGTCGGTCCATCTTGTGGGGGGTCTACTAACATTACGCTTACCGTTTCGTGGCCGCCACTCCAGAACTTTTCGGCCCCACCGGCCATCCGTTCTTCGCACAATGTGTCCTGCCCATTGCCACTTCAAAGATGCAATTCTTCGGGCTATGTAGGTATATTTTTCCATTAATTAGAGAGAAATATAAAAAATAATAAACAAGATAAATCTTTTCACTAATAATGGCTAGGTTGAGGAAAACAAGAATTTACTATAGAAAAATAGCACGCATATTCAAACGACCCACGTTTATTTTATGTCAAAATTTTGGTCCTAGAAATTATTTATAACTTTGTATTTTATTCTATAAGTTAAACTTTATACTCCATAGAATATATCATAATATTTAAAATGTAACATACATTAGACTTCAGATATTTCAGTACTATTGGAAATCTAATATGTATTCCAGGATACCGCTTTTGAATCACCAAAAAGTATTTGATCCGTTTGGCAAAAGAAAAATAATGCTGAAGTATCATTGTGATGTTATTTATAGCAACTTAGTAGGTTCCCTCTTCTCTATTATCGATTGATGTCAAGGCTTAAATCATAATATTCTCAAGGTAAGGTTTAACACTGATAAGAACTGAAGTTGTAATCAGGGTGTTGCGTGCGAGCGACATTATCATAGAATCCTTTGCAGAAGTCAAGCTCATGTTAATACGAATGTAAAGTAACTAAATAACCATATGCGCTAGGAAGAGTCTCCTGAGCAACCCATCACGTGCATAAAAAAACTCGTAAATGTTCACTGTTGGACACAGGCCTACCCTAAACTGGACCGTTTTGACCATAACGGTAAGAGTGAGACAAAATAATATTATCGTTTTTTATAACCTTTGCCAACACATCTGCTGAATGTTGATAAATACCTCACTCATTGTACAACTGTACCTCACTTTAGTACCGGGACTTGGATCCAAACTGTTTACATTTTGCTACTTTGCATCAATAATGTAACATCTTGATAATAATTATTTAAGGATTTACCAAGCAAAGAACCGATTTTCTCTGTGTAAATAAAATCAATGATTCCGGTTTTAAGTGCGTTCAAGAACGCTTTGTATTTAATTTCTGTGCTGAACTATTCTGTGATAAAGTAAAGTTTAAGTAATCGCCAATATTATTCTCAGATACATTACTTTAATTACTGTTATAAATTATATGTTACAGGCATGTTCACGGAAAGTTTTATTGAAAAAATAATGTATTACACGTTTGTTAATGTTTTTTTATTAAGACTAAGGTACCTATTGTTTAATTGAAACGTGAAATAAAGTGAGAAAATTGACTAACAAACAAAATCCTTATATGGTTATTTCTATTAATTAAAAAAAAACCGAATGAAAAAAGGTAGGGAAAGAAAACGAAAGTAATGAAAACATAAAAATATTTTGCCCTTTCCTCGAAACTGTAGTAAATGAACAAGATGGTTGCTTAAGACTGTTTATTTATGTCATACCCACACAATATTTAATTTACACTACAACATCTTTCTTCTTATAATGAACAAACTTATTTATCAAACATTGTAAGTTAATACATTAATGATTTGAGTTCATTTATGCAACTCGATATAAACTTAAATATTATTTGTTTACGACTTATAGTTGGCGTAATGTGTACATTCAATTTTCACTTACATAAGTTTAGAATAAGTTTATGACACTTTTAAACGTTGATAAAAACTAACATATAATAAAGATACAAGAAACACTTTTTATTTATTTATCTTTCTTTCCCTTTCTTTTTTTTTTTTTTTTTTTTTTTTTATAGCCCATATCTAACTATCATAGTCTAGTTACAATAACCACTTTTATGTTCTAAATTATCCGAAGTAAGAAATAACGTGAATCGAGAATCGCTACTCCAATCCCTATCCAAATCAAGCATTACATTATCAAGGTTATCAATGCAGCAGTAAAACACTTTCCGTTCCATTCAAGTCGAACACTTTGCTGAAACATTATCACAAGTTTTAAAAGTTATCCGCAACAAGAAATATCGCGAAATATATTTTAATCTATTTAAGTGCTGTTTAGCCCTACGATGCAAATCTTGGGATCAGTCGTCGAAAGTTGACCACTAAACAACACTTATACACTAAATAAATGCATCTGCTTTACAAAAGGATTTGACATGAAGTATCATAGAACAAACGGAGTTTGATGATCATTCTCTATTCATTTCTATTATTATTATTTTTTCATTTTTATTTTTGCTTCCCTTGCAGCTGTCCGTTCTGTTTTAACTAACTTCTGAGGTGTAGTCTTTTCTTCGGCTACATCGAGATCGTTACATGAATCATATTTCTCGTCTTCAGAATGAGTAGCAAGAGGTAATGTCGGTTCCAGTTTGAGTAGGTGTCTTCGATTTCTGCGTATGACGCGACCTGTACGATCAGTCAGTAGGTATGAACGGGGTTGAGGCGCCCGGCGTATGATACGCGCGCGATGTCTACCGCCGCTATTCATAGCCACTACCTCGTCGTCGACTTCGAGTTCGGGAAGTGTGCGACTGTCGTACCACTTCTTACTCTGTCTTTGGTTACGAAGTATGTTTTTGTGGTCAAATGTATTATCCCTCTCAGGTTCCAAATTATTGTAATGAGTTGGTAGCCTGGTATTCAGTCTACGGCCCATGAGTAGCTGAGCTGGGCTCGCAATACCATCTCTGGATGTTGTTCTATAATTAAGTAGACTTAAGTAAAAATCTTCATTAGATTTAGTGCATTTAATTATTAGTGACTTTATTGTTCGTATGGCTCGTTCACTGCGACCGTTCGATTGTGGATAGTTTGGCGAAGACGTGGTATGTTTAAAACCCCATTTAATTGCGAATTCACGGAATTCTTTTGACGCGTATGCAGGCCCATTGTCGGTGCACAATTCTTGCGGTATGCCGTGTCGTGCAAATTGATCCTTAAATGCAACAATAACACGCTTAGAGTCGATGCCGTTCAGTGGACACACTTCTACAAAATTTGAGAAGTAATCAACTAATAGTAGGAAGTATTTTTTATTATATTCGAATATATCAGAGCCAACCTTCGCCCAGGGGAGTGGTGGTATGTCGTGACTTATCATCGGCTGGCGCACTGGCAGAGCCACGTGCTCGACGCACACCGAACATCGTTTCACAGTTCGCTCCACATCACGCGACATGCCTGGCCAGAACATGACGTCACGAGCACGCCGCTTACATCTGTCTACACCAAGGTGTCCTTCGTGTATTCGATTTAGCATATCTTGGCGAAGATCCTTCGGTATGAGTACAAGATTATTCATGAATATCGCCCCATCTATGTACTCGAGACATTCTCTAAAACTCCAGTATGACCGGACACGTTCATCAGTGTCGTGCTTACCTGAAGGCCATCCATGAAGAATATATTCTATAGGTATCTGACATTCACTATCTTCACTAGTGTAATGTTTTATTACATTAAATCGAGTACCTAAACCCTGAAATAGATCATCAAACTCCATTATGTCTAATGTTAAAATTCTTCTAATTAAACACAATTTTTCCAAAGTGTATTTACCCAAAATACTCTGACAATCACCATCAACGATGACAAACTTTAAGTCATGATATTGATTTTTGTGTGACCATTTTATGTTTACAGAACCAATAATTGGTATATAATTACCGCAGAACGATTTAGCACATACATTGTCAATAAAAATGTCATTTATACATAAACCTAATTTTAGGTAATTAGTTTTAGACATAACATTTAAATCAGACCCCGTGTCTATTTTAAAACTATGACTGATATTTGAGTTACATAAATAAAGTGTCTCATACCACTTAGAGTCCCGCATATTTGTCAACTGATCAACACGTTCGACTGTGGATATGTAATGATAGTCAGTATCGTTGTAATCGTTGTCTGCCACTTCATACACTTTTTTAAATTTACCAATTGGGCACATCACTTTATAATGACCTTTATGACCACATTTAAAACAATTCACTTTATAAGCCACACAGTATTGTCCACCGCCACAATACATATTTCCGCAAGCTGTACAGGCCTGCCCCTCGCTGGCAGCAAGTGTCGCTGAGCCGCGTCCCCCGTGTGTCCGGCGCCCGCACTGCGCCGCGCCGTGCCAGCCGCCCGCGCCCCTGCGCTGACTAGCACCGCGGCGCGCTTGCCACGCACCGCCTCGGACTGCATCTACCGAAGCACTTCTCTCAACCTTAACCCCTTCGATTTGTCTTCCATCATCATTCGATAGTTCATTGACCTGGCAAATTTTAACTGCCTTGTCAAGGGAAAGGTCATCCGTCCTCAGCAATCTGTCACGTAGGCTTCCATCTAAAACGCCGCACACGATACGGTCTTTCACTAAGCTATCCTCCAACTGTTCAAACTCGCATTGTTGACTTAACAGTTTCAGAGCGGTAACATACTCATCAATTCTTTCACCGGTTTCTTAGGTACGCGTAAAAAATTTGAATCTCATCATTGTTGTGTTTCTTTTTGTGCCAAAATAGGTATTAAACCTTTGAATCAAAATAGTGACGTTATCTCGGTCCTTTTCGTTATCAAAACGAAATGTCGAATAGATGTCATTACCTTCTGAGCCAATAAGATTTAATAGTAAACTGGCTTGTACATCTGTTGATTCCTTAAATACGCCAGATGCCTTTAAAAATATTTCAAAATTGCGTAGCCATTTTTTCCACGCGTCGGCCCGACTGGCCGGCCCTCCTTGTAAAGATAATTCTGCTGGTGGACGCGCGTGTTCCATATTTTCTTTTTTCTAAACACAATATTTAACTATTTCTGTGTACTTTAATAACGTTTTCGACACTAACACAATGATTATTCCCGTTCAAATCTTAATTTAATTACGCACCGCTGTCACCATGTAGTAAATGAACAAGATGGTTGCTTAAGACTGTTTATTTATGTCATACCCACACAATATTTAATTTACACTACAACAGAAACATGAAATGATTTTTAGAAATATGTATGTACTTAACGTTGGGGTCTTGTAGAACAAGAACATCTTATAAAGTTGTGTAAGGGATGGTCGTTTGACAATGTCTAGAGAAGTCTGCGCAAATCATTGTTGACGCATTGTTCGGGATCATGTATAGCAATAGTTGATCTAGAATCTACCACATATCCAACCAAAATTTCAAAAACTAGGTCCAGGACTTAAGAATCAATATATCTAACTAAAAACACTCCAGTAATTTCAAACACAAAAACGCAATCATAAAAACCAAGTTCAAAATGCCACATAATTTCCATAATGAAGTTGAATTCATTTCCAAACAATAGCATCAGACCAACAAGAACCATCAAAAACAACGAGAAAAAGGCAGGCCGTTTTTAAAAACGCTGGAAAGCCCTCAATTTCCATTGTTTCTCGTGTGTCAAGAGCCAAAAGGCTGTTAAAGGAATGAATTAAGACCTTTTTTACGGCCCGAGTGGGAGATATCTTTGTAGGGCTGTCACGGTACTAAAGGCTGGGAAAAATTGTGAGAATTGTTGTTATTATTTATGTAACGAATATAAGAAAGGGTGGGGTATAAAGCAAACATATGCGACGTGTTGAAATTATCAATGAATTAAATAGACGTGTATTGTAATCATTGGTTAAACATGGCAAAAAAAAGTATAGTCAGACAGATCACTAAAGTACTGTAACAGACTGACTGAATTTTTGGTTTATTATTAAATTTAAATAAATAAATTAATTTAAAGATTCAGGTAAGTCAGATTGCTAACAGATACAAAATATTTTTTGTGAGTTTTAGATTACAAAGAGAGATATACATAAATGTAATCAATGAAAGAGACTCGTCCTAGGCGACAGACAGCCCTATCTGCGATTAATATTTCCATTCCATCAGCCGTCGGGGTATCAAATTAAATTTTACGCCATTTCCACCGCCTTGAGTGCTAAACGAGGAAATATAACGTTTTATTTTCATACTCACACATGAAACATTCATTCAATTATGGTGAGGATGATAACGAAACTAATTGAGTTGGGGTTGGGTTACTTGGATACATGCTTTTATTTTTACTGTTAATAAGGTTGTATGTACCTAATCGTGTTCATTGTTAATAGGCAGATTGTTAATTAGTCAAAGTATTTATCGTCTTTTTTCTGTGAGTTACTTTATGTATTTTGAAATTGTTAGTCGTAGTCATTGGCACGATGTATGTAAAGTTTTTTGTAATGGAACGCCTACTGCTTACTTAACCTAACTACTTATCTCTCCAAAGTATATCTGGTATAAATTTCGTTAAAAGTTGTAATTGGAAATCCTCATAAAAAGTCATCATATTTATGTCCTACTTATTAAAGCTAAGAAGACGCAAAGTATTTTAAAAGAGCACCTTAATTAACGAGAAAAATCTTGACATTGAGGAAAAAACGATACAATCACGTTTTTTCCAACTGGTATTTCTTATCTCATTTTCGTCCTAGGAAAAATTAACAATATTTAATTAAAGGAGCCTTGTCCAATTAAGTGTTCATTAACTCAATAATCTAAATTGATGAATATTGCAAGACTTAATGGAGCCCTTGTTACAGATATTAAAAAACTTTTCGTATTCAAATGAAAGAGATCAGAATTCGTGGAATGTATTGAACCTTTTTCGATATTTCTTCATTCATCCAGAATATTCATTCAGTTGTGAAACAGATAATGCGGCTGGATGGTTTCATTTTAGAAACTTTTTCATTAATCATTTTGGGGACCTACGTGTGTAATGTACTGTGGTTTATTTTTGTTATATTCATTAGTTTTAATCCCTATTCATGATATAAGAACCTAGTGTAATGTTAAATAACAAATTAACGTTAATTGCCGAAGTAAAATGAGTTTAATAATAATATATAATACGTTTTTTATATTGTATTTTTAAATTATTTTTTTGTGTGATTGTTTTTTAAAAATATAATGTAAAAAATGAGCAAATAAATGAATACTGATATAATAATAATAATAACTTTATTGATCAAAAACGTGATAAACAATAAGGAATTACATTTATCTCCAAACTAGGTAATCCTGTAGCTTGGAGATTCAATTTAAATACATTAAAGTAAACTCTTATTTTTGAAAATAATATAAGTAAGTACATAATTACAAATTTTTGTTTATTTATATTTGATTGTAATTGAGCAACTTGACCAGAATCATCAGGTTTAGATTCAGTAAAACGACTGTCTGCAAATCACTCATGTTCGAATACGCTCAAAATCGGAAGTGATAACTATATCACGGTGAAGACGAAGGACATGAAGGTTCATAAGATCATTGTAGCCTTTTAATAACTTAATTTAAACCCCTGGTCAATGATAACATTATTGCACTTTTCATTTTTACTAACATTATTTCATATTATTTATTGAAGAACATAAACAGTGTCGCATCCATAATGATGGTGCATGCCGTTGTGCGGAATGTTGCCAAGTTTTAATTTACGGCTCCACAGGATTTATGAAGCTCGACCCTCTTCACCGTAATATTTTTATTTTTCATTTCAGACCGCTGAAAACGAGATAGGTGTTAAAATAAACATGCGGACCGCGAACAAAATTAGACCTACGCAGTTGTAACTTTACAGAATACTTGATTGTTTGCCGAAAAACAGCTAAGTTATTTATAGTTTGCGATTGAGCACCGGCCCACATTTTATTCAAATTAACACCCAAAAAAACGAGGAATGATAAATGCAGCAGCGCCGCGTCTCGGCGAACTTTTTCTTTTCAAACTAAATTGGCGCCTCCAGAACAGGTTGTTTCACTTTCCACAGTCGGCCGGGCTATTGACCAAAACACGAGTGACCGAATCATCTCGCTGAATGACTCACAACGATTAAGTTTTGGGTGCTTTCTCCCACACCTGTCCGAAAGGGGCACGGATCACGGATACGAACACTTTCCACTGGGGGAAATGGGAGCAGCGTTTTGCATGGCCTTGATTTGAAGCGAGCTGGCGTTGGCGCGCATCGTACTCGCGGTAAATACGACCAGTCTACACCAGGCGCCCGAATAACGTACCCGTCGATCTCGACTGATCGATTCACGGAGCCGATAGTTCGTCGCGAGTGATACTTGCCCATAGTGATCGTGAAGTGACACGAAAGTGATTTGTGAACAATTGCAAGGATACAGGGAGCAAATCTGGAGCGAAATATTTACAACGGGAGGTGTGTTACTTTAATTAATTAAAAGGCACTATTCTCGTAATGTTTTTGTTTGTTTTGTGAATGGACGCCGCTCATTCAGCCGTCTGGCTAATATTTTCTATGGTATTAGAGATGGCATGTCGAGAGTCGTCTGTTTTTTGCGCAAAAAATGTGAAAGCTAGTTGAGTGTAGTCGAGTGTGAGTCGCATAACTTAGATATTACTTAGCGAGCGACTAACGCATCGTCACGCTTTGTTAGTGCAGCATGCGTTCACTTCATTAAAATATAATTAATTAACTTATTTTACAATTACATTAAGTACTTGAAACCATTGAGAATTGTTTAGCAACAGTTGCTCAAGAATAAAGTTTTATTTCACGTAGTTTTGTATTGGGACTCAGCCCGGGATAAAGTAACCTAATGGTTACTTAGGCAAAGTGCACAAAAGCGTTTTTAGTAAACGGTATCTTTATTGGACCGTACTTAAACTACTTAAGTAGAGATAAGTTTATGTTGAGAGCAAGGCTTATAAATTCAAGTTTATTTTAGCGAGAGTTTTAAAACTTTCTCTTTCGACTGGCGCTCTTTGAAATACCTACTAAAAACATCGTAAAATTGAAGCCTGAGAAATTGACAAAACTTATTTAATAAATAATTAGTTTGTAGATTTTGTGAGTTATTTAGAGCTCCTAGAAGTTTCTTTCGAATGCTTTGTAGTATTTTCCTTCATAATAAGATTTTTTTAAATTCGCCTATACCTACATATACCCACTGTATGACTGTATTGGATAAATAAAAAAATAATGAGATAGCGTAATTAAAAAAAAAGTATGAGTTGCCGTTTTGATAAAAAATACATCCCTTACTTTTCATATATTTTGATGTTTCTTAACTTGTTGTAAATCGATATTAGAACCTGATAATGATTGTTAATAAACAACCTAACACATAAAATATAGGTAACTAATTTGTACCTCGACATAATACAATTTGGAATTTCATTATGAAGTCGCATATGAATGCGTGATATACGTACTTGCACCTAAATCAAATCAAAGGAACATATATTCGTGAAGACAATCAGTATCCCTTATTTCGCATGTCTGGACATTTATCGATGGTTCACGATCGTCTTCAAGGATATCGGGAACCCGCAAGATCCGCTCCATCAATTTGCCATAAACTAAAATATACAAATACATGCATATGTAGAGGGGACAAAATATATTACCTATAAGATGAATTTTGTTAAAATTTATATCTGATGGTGTGAAGGGTGATATGTTGGAAGGATGATATATATGTAAAGATAGAAAGGAATGGATAGAGAAGACATCAATATGTCTTGAATCGCAATCGCCGACCCCATCTAAATGGGATAAGGTGTAGCGAAAGAAGATTGCCCTGCCATTGCAAAGGTTCATGAGTAACCGCCATCAGATGGGCCGTAACCTCATTTATCTATCCTGCAATAAAACAATCTTGGATTTTCTGACGTTCATTGTATAGAAGAAAAACTTTTGTTAACTGCATATCAAAATATTTTAATTTATTTTTTATTGCTTCATTCATGTATATTTTCAAAATTACTACATAATACAAATTAATTATTAAGATGTGTTCTATAATAGCTTGAAATGATTTGAACAATGTTTAATGTTTTGTCCGTTCTGCATTCTCAGTTACTCTATAACCTTTGCGGAACCTATACCGAATTTATCGCCTTTGTAAACGTGGAATCCTTCCGTCCTATGTATATTAGTTGTACACGAAATCTAATTCCACTCACACATGTAAATAATACATAATCTGCGTGTGTTCAGTTGCTAAGAATATATCAGTGTGTAATACAGAAATACAGGAACCTATAATTAAGTTTTTACTGGTAATATTATATAGATGATGATGATTGAAAGATTTTTTGCGTGACAAAATACCAATTCCAGAACAGAAAAGACATTCTATCTCCGTTTGAATGCGATAAGGTGAAAGACGATAGGACCTACTTGTTGTACGCTGGATTAAGTACCATTTTTCTTGATTCTGCTATGGTAATATAAAATTTTGATGAATGTGCTTTGATTGGGAATATGAAGGCAGTTGATTAGCCTTTAATCACACTTGATAGAGCTTGCCTATATTTTAAGCCAGGTAGAGACTTCCAAATGAATTCGAAAATCTATGAGGATAAACCGTGCCATCTAATATTCCTAATAAAAAAAAATTCAATAGTAACTTAATAACGAGTATTTATAAGAATATAATGAAGTAATGTATTGTCTTTCATATAAAAATAGTCTGTGTTTTGTGTCTGTGGGTAATAGGAAAGATATGATCGAATACAAAAATGAATATGAAATGAGATGTAATACATAGATTGGGATGAATAGAACATAAAAAATATACAGCAGTAAATACTTTGATAGCTTTCAAGATTAAAAATAGTAGGTAAACTTGAATATTTTAAAATATAATCACTAGCTTATTTATAAACGCAATTTCTGATGTAAAATATTAAAAATGAAACCAAAAGTATTGCCTCATTTTCAAGTTTTACAATTTCTTAATTCAATGTGATAGTGCAGTTTCTATTCTATCCTTTTTATTAATTAAGATGTATTCTGAGAGACAGACCGAGATAAATAAACCTTTGCTACAAATAATCTAGACTAGAACAATCGTGGTAATTTTGTTTTTATGTGAGACATTTGTAACTAGATATTTATGTAACTTTTTGTGTATCATAAGAGCTGTATTAAGTATGTAGAAATAGATTTTATGTGAGTAAGAACACACAGTCTATAGCATGAAAAAGTTTGAATAATCTGGATTCTTGTATGGAAATCTGGTTTTACTAAATTACCTTATTTTATAAATTTACTATACAGGACGTTCAAATTATTATTATCTCAAGTGCTTGTAAAGTTAGATAAAGAGTAATAAAAGTGGTAACAATTGCATACATAGTATTTCAACAATGCTTGATATTAATCTTTGGCCTTAAGGACCTACAATGTTAAACCTATTTATGCTGAAAACGTAGTATAAAAAAAACAAAGTTTGGATACATTTTTGAAGAATTACTTCACTTTATATAAGAATGGTTTTGTGTATCTCAGAAAACAATGAAAGGTCGAATTTCCTTAGACGATTTAGGATTTACTTTGTCTTCTGTAATTAGATTGTATCAATTATCTACTAACAAACCTTAAAAACTAAATGTCAACGTAAAAGTACCTATTTGAATATAATTACTAACATTTTGACCTTTACACAGTATAAAATAAATGTCTCGATCTTTAGCTAAAATCAGACGATAACGATTAATAATAATAAAATTAATAGCCTTTCATAGAATCTAAATTCTTAATAATTTTTAACGGTATTCTAGAGAATTTAAAATAGGATTAAACGATGTAGATATACTTAACATGAAAAGTGATCATTGATCTGTTGACTTGAAATATGATAGGTAGTAAAACATTAACCTAACTACAAAGAATGTAAGAGCAACAATAACAATTTCAGCGGGTAAAAAAATCACACCCAGTGCCTAAATATGCGAAAAATCCCATTTCAAAATATCTAAATGAAATGCAAAACAGAGTAGATTCAGTAGGCGCGATAAATAAAGTCAAATATTGTTCCATCCGACCCACATCAGAGTATGACACGGCCGTCGACAAAGCCACTGTCTACTTTGTTTTTCTTTAGACAGTGTTTTCTTTTCATCCGTTTTGGAGGAGCGGAACAATAGTCTGACACACCTTTGTTTTTCGGCTAGTTAAGCGTGCCCTGTTTTAGTGATGTGTACACTGGTCTTTTTTATTAGCTGAATTCGTAGGCAAGGTAGTTGTTGAGGTGAGAATTAATAATCTGTTTTGCACCATGAGTTTATTGCTTAAGAAACAGGAGGTATAAGTAGTGAAAGTGTTTTAGTGTAGGTACCCATTTCTTATTGAGTTAGCAGAAGTAGGCATACTAATATACCAGTTCGACTTCGAAAATAATGCCATCGTCTAACTTGAATCCAAAACATCATTGAATTAAAAATAAACAAAAAATGCAAAAAAATAAGTTAAAATTATTGACAAGTCATAATTTCTGAGCACGAACAACAAGAAAAGACATTTCTTAGATACCAAGAATATTTAAAGTTTTATGAACTCAAACCATTTAAGCAGGAATTCTTCGAGATGAAATAAGCAAGCGTTGGAATGAACGAAATGAATTTATCAAAGAAATTCTTAGTTTACATCAAAAGATTTTGTTTACTCCATCAAAAAATGTGAAAATGTTTTCGCCTGACAGCTAAATTTTATCTAAAAATACAGTGGGCAGACATCCATTCATGGGAGGGTGAGAGCGGAATGAGGGTAAAATGGTGCAAAAGTGCCAAGTCAGGTGCCCAAGGCTGATCATTGGGAGGGTTGAAAATAGGTCTTTTGCGGTCACACCCTGTAGCGGTTTGGCTTCTTATAGATGACGTCAGGGAAATTCTCGTTTGGTATAAACTATAGCTATAAATAGAGACACTTAACTAAGTGCTGTTGTTCATGTGAAGCGAGCGTCGCAAATACCTAATACTTATAATGTTGTGCCTTAAAATGAAAAATGTTTTAGTAAAAACAGATATTACGTATACTAAATGTAGAAACTTTTAATTTTTCCATTTCGCATAATAATTGTTATTGACTAACTATCGACACATTGTGTGTTTATTTATATAAAGACTTCCTTAACTTACGGAGAACTTCTACAAAATAACTTAGACTCTAGAGAAGTTCGATTGACGTTAGTATTCGGAGTTTGAATTTCGAACAAGACTAATAGATAATCAAAGCCGTACGAAAGTTCTTGTGCAAGTTGTTCTATGTACAGTACAAAATTAGCATTCCTCCTCAGTTTGTATCTAATTTGACTGGTCATTTTTGAGCTAGATAAAGAGTTGTTTACAGTAGTAGTGTAGTGGTTTTGCTATGTCATGGCATTGAAGTTCCCCATGGGTGAAGACACTGCTTCTAGTCAAGATGGATGATACTTGTTGTAAAATCACTTTGAATTTGCGGTATAAAATTACTTATTTATCAACGTATGCTCGTTTATCTACCTTGCAATAATAAAAAAAAAAAAAACTTCATTTGTTGTCTAAGACAGTAGATAGCTAGCTATCTCTTAAAAATTTCTACAATGCTCAACGAAAAAAAGACCCTAGGCTAGGCCCATATCGTGTAACAGTGTCTTAATTGTACTATACTGTAACTCTTCGTGTTCAGCAATATCTTGTAGCAACCCATAAATATACACTTCCGGGTCTCCTCCAAATATTTTTTCGTGTGCCGCAACTGTGGTATGCGCTTCAATTGTTCTTTATACTTATAACTTAATCTCGCCTTAGTGCTATCATAGAATCATTGAATATAACAAATAGATTAACATTACAGTATGTGTGGGCAGACGTGGTTAAGCATTATAATGTGTTCCGTAACGTGCGTAGCCATTGTTGTCTGAGTATGGAATATGTGGATGCGATGTTGCCAGGAATGATGGACTATAAAACGGCAATCACTGTTAGTTAACAGCTTTATAATTATTGATTGTTTAATAACAAAACAAAAGAAAAAAATAAAAAAATATTTTATCAGTCTAAAAAAAGTGATAATTAATTCGAACGATTCAACTTGCCACACTTTTCGCAACTATCTTCATGGACGTGGAAATAGTAATATTTATTTTATTCCTTATATTATACTCAGCAGTAGGTACCCAAAATTTAACTTGGATTTGTAATATCATAAGGTTTTCATATTTTCTGTATTACTATGTCAGAATTGGAGAACGTAAAAGACACAGACAGAGTCCAATTAACATAAACATTTAGCTACTATAGTTCAGAGGAACGAAATAAAATGATTTCAACACAATTGAGATTTATTTTCTAAAAATTTAATTACTAATTAAAAAGTGAAACAGCCTTACTATTTTTTATGATTATTACACTACAATTATACTTTAATTCTGCTCATTTGAATAAAACTAAAGAATACATTACATAATCATAACTGCCATTAATCCACACATAATAAATTAGGTTTTAGATTTCATTCTGGTATTACGTATTTTATTTTATAAAAAAACGAACAGTTTATAAAATACAACCATAAACAATAATAAAATTCGATTTTCTTAATCAATTAAATTTACCTAGAATTTTCCCTCTCGGAAGCCATAAAGTTGATCACGTTGGCATAATATCAAATGTAAATATACCTTTGCCTGTTTGAGAAGGCAACACTGATTGTTCGACGGAAGGGGTCCAAGAGGTCTTTGTGTTATAATTGAAAGTCAAGCGAAAGTTTAACTTAGTCATTATGACACGCACGACCTGAATTTCCCAATATCGTTGACGAAGCACTTGAGGTGGTTCATATGAAGTGAGAAGTTAGTAGTTGTTGGGGCGTATAAAGAGATCATAGGGTGAGAAGTTGTACTTTAATTATAATACTCCAGATTAGTAAATTCAGGAATGCCGTAGTGTGTAACGTGTCGTGCTGCCCTGGTTATCCCGCTGGTTTCTGATGTCACCCTGGGTTCGGACGCTGAGTGTGAGTGGTTGGAGGTTTAAGTGCGATTCCCACATATCCCATTCTCAACGAAGAGATAGAAGCTGGTGATTTTCCCCAACACTAAAAAACCTATCTACTGCACAAAATATATCCTTAACGATACGATATGGTTGTACCTAACTAATCCTAGCAACTATTATCAAAAAACATTCCCGCAACCATTTCCATGTTTGAAATTCCGTCTACTACCACAAAAACATTTAAATAGCGCGTCGGTTCTATTCGCCGGCATATATGACACACTTTTTGTGCATGAATAGGCATCTAATGCAGACCCTTGTGTAATTTGAGGCTTAATGCGTTCTCGGGACTCAGCAATTACGGGACATTACAGAGCATTAGGGTCTGGGTAAAGGTTTCGCCCCGCTTTCAGTTTAAAGTAGGAAATAAAAGCGCTTAGCTCATCAGCAACGTTCTAAAGATATCTGAATATTTTAAATTGCTTGTATCTTGGAATGAACGTAATAAAATGAAATAGAAAGTTTTAGTAAGTCCGTTAACATCTCTATAAATACAGATTGTTACGGTTCAAAGAAAAGTTCTGTATAATATAAAATGGTTGGTTTGGGGAATGTCAGTGCGATAGAGGGATGTCACCCATGATTTGCAGAAGCTCAAAAGCGACGGTACCCACTTATCGTTCAACACGTGCCCACCTGATGTATTTAAATTAAACAAAAAAATCATACCTATTTGGTGCCAAAACCTATTTATCCTGTCCCAACTAGAAAAATAAATAAAACCTCCCCAATCCAAGAATGCCGATCTGCAAATTATATGATAAGACAAAACTCGAACAAAAACCCTAAAAACCTTTTACAAAACATTATTATAACCATACATCATCTCCGTGAGACTATCATAATTGATTTATGATACAAGATGGAGCCGAGATCGAGTTTCTGTGCGACCTTAACTAAAATCAATTTCTAATACAATTTCTCGCTTATTTGCTTGTATCGAAAATACTGACTCCCTCGCTTCCAATTATCTAAGAGACGTCTCACTTACTGAGCCAATAACTTTACAAATATAGTTCTTGGTCATTTGAAACATTTAATTCAGGTTTGATTCAAAAGTCTTTGTTTTGTCTAGGATCAGTAAGACCCAACACATATGTAATGATTTGGACAACATTTGAAATATGTATGTATGCTACTTACTATCGGATTCGTCCATATTTTTAGAAACTTAAGGACAATATTTGGGCATTTCAATACTGTAGACTGTAGTAGACCTTTATTCCAACATCTACTGCTCAAATTCACCATTTCAGACAATTACTAGACTTTATTAAATTAATTAGTTGACTTCGAAATTTTTGAATAATATTGGATGCGGATGAATAGCAATAGGTTCAGTTAGGTTCAGATCAACGGAAATCTAAATAGTAGGTTTATAGAAAATGCTATGTTATTGCCAACAATGTAATAGGGTGGGGATGCAGGTCCGTTCGACTGGAACGACCTATTTTCACTCTATGACGTCACTAAGTTATGGGGAACTGCATTCTTTTATTTTGATTTATTGATGGGGAGAGAATCCACGCGAAGCTACAGGACATGGGCTGTAAGAGTATTTTGATTTACAAAATATACTTGAAATCTATGAAACGTGACGATCTATGAAAAGTTCAAACGATTCATAAAAAATATTCTACCAACTAAGGCATTTCAAGATTTAAAGAAGAGTGGTACCACCAATACTGAAGATTGAAATGAAATAAATGATAACTCTCATGATGATGATAATAAATAAAAATAATACCTACCTAGTTAACACAGAGTTTGTCTGTGAGTTTAAAAGTTAACCACAACAAAAAATTCATCGCACACTGCGCTTGATTAAATTTTGTTTTTCACGCATCAAAATTCGAACTGCTAGCCAGGAATAAAGCCAAATTTTTTGTTTTCAACTTTTCGCGCACAGCAACAATTTGTTGATTAATCCTGTTTTCAGAGCCGTGGAGCTTCGGCAGACAGTCCACGTTATACGGCCAATGTACCGAAAGTACTAATGAATAGCTTTCATTAATTGCCTTATGTCTGAGCCAAGGGAAAAAACGAAATGAAAATGTATTTTCCAGTGGACAGGGAGCAATATCTCTTTGTCTGTTCGTTTATAGTTCTGAGTTTAATTTATTCGCATTGGGATTTAGAATTTCGAAATTCAGATTGTGTAATGCTGTTGAATTGTGGTTGTGTATTTTGTTAATTATTATGATCTGCAATTATAATTTGAGAGCGAAGCCAAAATAGTAAAAGATTCATTTAAATCAATAATTAAAGCAACAGAAATATCAAACGCTACTTTAGAACTTTTATTTTCAAACATGACTAATAAATACATGACATATTCTAGAAAATACGTTTAATGAAATTTATGGTACAAAATGGAATTTCAAAATCTACATGTATGCAAACTAATGGCATAATATACCAATAAATTGTAGATTTAAATCGAAACTCCTCAAAGACACAATACTAAGTACTGAATCGTACTGCGTATGGCACGCGATGAATAAAATTAAGCTAAATCAAGTTCACTACATTAACTTAGTAAGTGTCTGACCTTCAAATTTACATAAAATAGCTCAATGGGTTCTACGAGCTTCGTAATACCTACTATAATCCTCACATAACATTTGAAATACTAAGGGAATTGTTTGATTAGAAAAGAAGGGGTATTTGCAATATAAAGCTAATGGGAGAAAAGTAAAAAGAATGAATACGTCCCAGACATTTAAGAGACTAGTAATATCTCTGAGTTCTCTGATGCTCGTTATAGAGTGTTGCATTGTTTTGTGGTAGAAATCTTAATCGTTATTTAATATTTAGCTAAAATTTAAAGGAAAGAATTGTAGAAAATATAATTAGTGTGATATATAAAATAATTACTATATTTGTTGTGTAAAGTCAGGAAATCTGCAAAATAGTTTCTTATATTGATTTTGAATATCCTCTGCCGGATAACTTTTGTTATTTCTACAAATTTATTTTGTGCCTGAAAAAAATAAAAACAAAGTAGAATAGTGCTGTAAAAATATATTTATAAAACAAATATTACAGAAAAGTAAATATAGTAAACAGGAAACGCCAAGTCACGCGAAGTGCTGTTTGTAAATCTCACTATTTGCATAGCACGTTGATGGAAAGTGGGTATGGATAACGAATGGATTGAACTACGCCTCATCACTTATTCAGCAGATGGCACGATGAGTGCTTCCATAGGTACACGTTACTTTTTCAATGCAATAGTTTCCGGAGTCTAAAAGCTTTTTACTTTTATATTTTTGAATGTAAGTGCATTTGCAAAAACAATTTATTTTAAAGAAAACTTTAAATACAAGCTTTCAGGATAAGTATCATATGTATCAGTAAAGTGCTAGCTAAGACAAGTAAAATTAATACAGGTCTATCTTAATTAGTACAGAAGTTCTTATGACCACCTTCCACATCCATCATCAAATCAGCGCCATTTTGTCATATTATTGCATTGTCACGAGATACACATATTTGTGTGCAAAATGTCAGCTCAATTGAAAACCGGGAAGTTCGTCAAAAGCTTGCAAGATTCCACCCGAACTTACACAATTACATAGATACGTACATAGTTACATCCTGTTTCGTGATCAAAGTTGTGGTGGCCGTGTTGTTCGACTCGGCTAGCTTGTACCCTTGATTCTTAATTAGAAAAAAGATTAATGTGCAATTTCACAACAGCACTGGCTAACTAACGGTGAAGTAAAACTGTACTGTACTGTAACAACCCATTACTACCCACTGTTGGGCTCAGGTCTCCTCCGAAGAGGGATTAGGCATAGTCCACCACGCTTGCCCAGTGCGGATTGGGGACTTCACATATCTTCAAAGGATTTTTAGAACCCTTTTCCTCACGATGTTTTCCTTCACCGTTTTTAGCCAGTGGTGTTGTGAAAAATTGCACATAAATCTTTTTCACATTTAGATTTAGAGGTACAAGCCGGCCGGATTTGAACCCGCGACCTCTCGTTCGGGAGGACGCGCTTCGACCACTCGGCCACCACGACTTTTGTCCCCCACGAAGTAAAACATAGTGAGGAAATCTGCATATTATGAAAAAGATTTCAAAATCCTTCGAAGATATGTGAAGTCCCCAATCCGCATTGGGCAAGTGTGTTGATCGGTGGGTTATGATTTAGGCTTGATTTCTCTACTGAGGACACCTCAGTAATGTACAGTAGCAGTACAATACAATTTCGACGTTGTTGATCAAAATTATTGCACAGAAGAGAAGTCTCTATTGAAATGCCAAACAAATACCTTGTAGACTTTATTAATCTGGCTATAAAACATGGAACAGTTACCGTCTACCTAATCTTGATGAGTGTAATCGTTTTAGAAATGCTGGTCATGCTTTTTCAATTTATCTTCGTAATTTTCTACGTTCACTTTTGTCTAAAATTGAAATACTACCATTAATATTAATAATGTTTTAAGTAATAATGTAATCTATTTCACTTACAATAAAAGATGTTCGGTATCACAGACGCTTTTTTTCAGTTGGAGGAAATCACCGGATCCGTATGTGGGGTACGGGGTTTGGACGTTGGGACGTCGCGACGCGTTACGCGCTCGGCACTCTTTCCCGTCGCTCCGTCCCCTATCGCAGACGCTTAACAATCCTATGAAATATAACCTCATTGTGCCTTACATAGCCGGAGAAACTCTCTCTCTCTTTCTCTCACGCATAAGCTAGATTTTACTAACAAATCCAATAGACATTTTAGATTAAAAACCTTTATTTTTGGCATTTATTAATCCAGCGATTCACCAAAACCCGCTAACCAATCACACTATTGTAGCGTGATCATTATTCTTTGATTACTCGTCAGCACGCTACTACAGAATAGTAATTTTAAACAGAAGTGAAGTAATGGACTTTAGTCGCATAGTATAAAACAAAGTCGATGACGCTGTATATCTCTATCTACGCAATGAATTTTGAGGCGGCTTCATTGATAGAATGGTTGATTCAAGAGGAGGATTTACGTGTATGATAAATGCATAATATAGTAAAGGAACATTGATAATTGCAGAGCATATTTTTCTGCGCTTACATTGCAAATATGCTGTATCCTCTCTTTTTCACGCTGACAAAAATTGCGTCCACTACGTTCAGTACTAAACTTAAATCTTTTTCACACATACTTCATTATACACTTTTAAAACTTACAGTACTAAAATTCAAAAATGCACAATCCTTCTTTTGTCAGTGTTTGTAAATAACTATGAGTCTATTCAAAAAGCTTTGCTTCTGTATTAAAGGTATTCTACATCATAACATTCGCCATTTCACCGACATCAAATCACATCATTAATGAGTTTCTCCAACTATACGATTCAGTTGTATTTGTAACACAATGCAACGTAAATCTATTAATGTTTGAGTACAGTACATTACACATACATTTTCTTTTCACAAAAACTTGTTATAGGTAGTCACATTTCTTCGTTATGACTACACTATCAAATTATTTAGAATAAAAAAAAAACTTGAGAGGGGTCATGGGACACCCGAATAGAACGAAGTTCCTTTCGATTAAAAGATATCTTATATTTTTTTTCCTAACGTAACGCGCGATAAGGAACGTGTTTTAAAAGAGTTTGATCAGAGCGCCATCTAGCGATAATCATCTAAAACAAAAAAAAGTGTCGTGACCACTTTTCGTAACATTTTTTTCCGTCTAGCCCCCTTTCGATAACGTGCGATAAGGAACTTCGTTCCAATAATGAAATCGAATATAATATTAAAGTACATTTTAATAGTATTTACCTACTTACTACTACTTTCTAAAAGTAAATTTCCAATTAGATTTTAATTATTAACTTCGTGTATTAAAAAAACCTTGTGTCTGTAAACACTGGTTATGTAAATCTGTCTTATTTTCTTCACTTGATCTAATAGAATCTAATTTATACATTACAAGATTATCAACACTGGTTTGTATGAAAATAAGGGAATTTCTGAACTATCCATAAATAGAGGATAGAAATGACATGCTTGCATGAGAGGGCGATGTCCTGAAATTAGGTTCTCTATAGTTAACCTATATTCAATACTCAAACGAATTTCCGGATTAAGAGTTGAAGAAAACAACAACACCCTTTCCTAAAGGAACAGAAGCGTTATATTTGTATGATAACACCTAAATTTGAGTGTATACAATTAAAAGTTGCTAGATATGTGATTTTTAAGTAGCTTTTTATACGCTGAGATCCAATAGATTGTTTAACTTGTGAAGAACTAGAACTTTCCGAGCAACAATGACCGCCAGTTTTATCTATAATCTTGAATAAGCTCCCTTGTAATTCATTAATAGGTTTAATGTTCTGAGGTCCTTTGGTCTAAGTTCTCGGGTCGGAAACTATTTAAAGTACGTCTGACTTCTGTTTATTATTCTCCTGTGTGCCAGAACTTCGTTTAATTTTAATTGCGAACCTTCTTCAGTTATAATGATAAGGTTAGAATATCTCGGGTCCTTTCTTTATAATCTTTTTCGCTTTTAATTAAAATTATTCACGCAAGTTATATTGTATCATAAGTTAAATTCTTAAACCTTCCAAATAGTGATTGAATAAAAAAATATTGGATAACATGTATCAAAAATACGTATTTCTAAATTACTAAGACAACAATTTCAAAAATGTTTACAATAGACACACAACAACAATAAAACAAAGTTTTACAATTATAGCCGAAAACAAAATATAATTTATCTTTTATGTATTTACTGTAGGTGCATAGTTTTATCGATAATGTATTCACTGGCGGTCATCCAAGCAGTCTCGTCTTTGTCCAGCTACACAGATCACATAACGCTGAGAATTTACAATTCTATCGTGGGATATGCACAGGGGAAATTGTCTTTGTATGCATGAAACAACAGGGAACTTGAGCCTTTGAGTAGATCTTTGCACTTGACAAGATTCTTATTAGAATAATATCTTCACTACGTAGTATAAAACAAAGTTGCGTCACGCTGTATGCCCCTATGTATGCTTAATTCTATAAAACTACGCAATTGATTTTGATGCGGGGTTTTTAATAGATATAAATAATTTGATAGGAAGGTTTATGCATATACTATTTGCGTAATATAGTAAATAGAGTAGATAACTGAAAATTTTTATGAGTTTTGATGTAATGAACAAACTGATCTCCATTCGTTACAGTGATGAAGTTGCACAGGTCGTTGAAACGTTGTAAGTTATAAAAGCTAGAGAAAATTCAGAAAACATTTGCAAAAAAATAAAGCTGCAATAGACACACTTCAAAACTTCATGAAATATTCATAACGCAACAACGGACATATTCTCTTTGAAAATAAAAGCGAAAAAAGCGTTTTAAAATTTAAAACAACAGGAATTTTATATCACACGTGAGACAATAATCCTGGTCTTGTACTACTTGGGTTCCTTCCCTTTAAAAAATGCACAACTAAAGGGATTTGACACACTAAACATTTACTACATGATCCTGGCTTAATAAATGTATTGGTGCTATATTGAACTCGGTTTCCGATGTCCTCTAAATGTACACAAAAATATTTGAGTGTTAAAGAAATAACACTTTTTGAAATTTTTGCATATTTCTCACCTACATTTGTATTTATGAAGTTGGAATAAAGATAGTACCTAGTCTAGCTAATATAATGGACTTATTACTAGCTTGCTTACTTGTTATTCCAATAAAAGTCTTTATAATAACGCATATAAAAATAAACCCCGTAGGCTTTACCTACGCTCATTTCACAAATACTATCGGTCTGTGTACGAAATGTTTTACTCATTATACGAACTTTTCTAGTTGGATGAATGTGCTACATAAATAAATAATTGGACCGTAATAAATTGGAATAGATAATATCAGATAGTTCGAGCATTTGTGTGCCAAACCGCAATATCCGGGCGCGATGGGTTGACATTGCACCAAGACAGACCCTTTCCAAACGGTTATCATTAAAGCACTCATCTCAAAATTCAATTCAATTAATTTTGGACCCAAACCCGGTGTTAATAGGTTCTGATTTGATTACTGAATAATTCAGTCAATTGTGCACCTATTTTTAGAAGTGACTTTCACTCAATCTTAACATAATCAGGACAAAATTAGGCCGTAACGTACCGCCTAGCTAGAGATTCTAGCTTTATTTTAGAGACCTCCATATCATGATAGCACCCAAAAAAAACAATCAAATGTTACGAAAGCAGAAAATTACTTTAAAGTAAATTACACACGTCGTGACTCAAACAAATTAATAATTCGTGGAAACTTTTGTAACTTCGTACTCGTAATATCACATACGAGAATTCCTTTGAAATTACAACTCTTTGAATTAAATTGTTATATAAATGCTAAACTGTAAGAACATTTTGAAGGTTTAGCAGACTGTGTGGGTTGTAAAGAAGACGAAGAAAGCTCCTAAGCTCCATCCTTGGACAAATTGAATAATATAAGACGCGAACAATACAGACGGCGGATTTGCATTTTCAAATAAGCGTTTGAGTTTCGTTATCGCTCTTTTTATTTTCGTTCGGGGCTTTAAAAGCATCTTTTATCTTTTTCTATTCAAAGATTTTTATGGAATATTTTGGGGTTTTTCAGTAATTTTCCGGCAGAATATCGGTATTATGACATATTAGTCTTTGCGTATCTAAGGTTGTGTGTTATAGTCGAAAGTTGTATTAATATCGACCGTTGTCTTAATCACTAGAGCTCTTATAACCCTTATTTCAACCGTAACTTTTGCATTGGAAGTTGATGGCTCACCAAACAATATTACAGCAAAATCAAACTCAAAACTGCATAAACAATATCAATAGCTATCAAACAAGTTATTAATGCTGAACAAATCGGAACACAATGGCTAATTCAATAAATAGAAATGAATTTCGTTATATTATAGTATCGCGTGCGCTCAACGAGGCGTGAAGTTAACCCTGTTATTCATCGCTTAGTATACCGTGGTAACGGAACGATCGACTGTTCCACTCCCAATTCAAACACCATTTTTTTCAGTACCACTAACAATTGATATATGAAATGGAAAGAGAAAACGTCGCTAAAGGAAAATGTCGCCAAGAAACTTAGATAGATTCTATACATTTTGGTTTGGATTATAGTGTTAAAGCACTTCGATGAGAGTAGTAGCACAGCTTAGAATTGTAAAACAGGTAAAAGAGCCTACGGTCCACTAGGTGGCCAGGAGGTTGATGCTGTTACCCATCACCCATTATATAAAACTTTTCTTCTAAAGCGGAATGTCTCGTCTAATTTTACTTAACTCTTTAATATTACAGGTTTATTATAATTGGATATTGTACAGTGCAATAATCGACCCTGTTGGATACGGTAAAATTAAGGTTGGTTGAAGGTTAAATAAACATTTTCATAGTAAAGTAGTAGCATATAGACCGTCGTCAAAATGAAGAATTTTAAGGATACTATAAAACCCAGTTTTAACAACACCCAAGAAGCCGCAGTACAATTTATTACCTATAAATGCAGTTAATTTACATCTTTGTGGGTTTCTACTTTGAATTTTAAACTGGAACGCTCTGAATCACAGGCAATTTGCCATTTAAGCAAATTTAGTAAGAAGTCTTGGCACAAAAGTGAGATTGGTTTTATAACAATTGCTTTGCATCGAACTCCTGTAACAGAAAATACAAAGGAATATTATTATTCATGTTTGCTTTTCGAACTTTTCAATTTGAGAGAAACGATATTGTAATACAGTAAGCAATTACTTTAAAGTACTTTGGAAAAATATACAGTTAATAGCTTTTGCACGGAGCCCACTTGATTAAATAAGTTTCGTTAGGGTTTCACGGGAATTAACAATCAATGTGAAAACTTATTTCAATTGGTTCATATCCGTGCTTATTGATTCATTTTTGATTATAACCAAATATATGTGTTTTGTTTTATTTGCGTTTTTATAGCAAAATTAGCTCTATTATGCTTTATACTGAAAATACTATTTTCTATTTATTTAGAGTTTATTTCTTAAATATTCATTTTATTTGTAGCTCTCCTAAAATAACTAGTTACTTTCCTTCGATTACCTAGCAAAATTGTATTGCGCGTTATTGGAGAAACAAAATAATTTTCAGAATACTCTGCTTAAAATTGTTATTTGTTTATCCATAACCTGCGTTGCAATTAGTATTTATTGTCTAGGCTTCTAACCTACTTATAACCTAATTTCAGTTCAGTTCAAAACCTTCAATTAACCGGTTTCGAATGATTGAAGAGTATAATTTCTGTAACCTTAATATTATAGATATGAAAAGTACTTATTCTAAGACTTTCACGAAGCCTTCCGGTTTTACTAGAACGATATTGGGTCGTTCAGAAACTTTCATCTCATTGAAATACACAAGTATCGGGAATTGTCAGAACTTTGTCTGCTACCAATTTCAACTGCGTTGGCAATATATGAGCTGAGTTTGACTTAATAACTAATTCTAAAGTTGTATTTTGAACAAAATATATTGTACATTAGTATAGTATCACTGTTTTTTTTAAGATTTTACTTAGTGTATTTTTTTCCGTTACTTTCAACTATTTTTTTCATACCAAAACATCAAGATGGTGTAAACTGACCAATTCGCTTTTCTTTTTTTCCTAATTACCTTGAAATTCTAAAAGTAGCAAACGATTATTGAACTAACAGCCAATACTAGTAATACTGTTATAAAATTGAGGTGTATGTAGACAATACCGGCAATCGAGTAGATTAGCGACAGGTAAAACCTGTGTTTAGAACAATGGCGTGCAGCGGCAAATATTGCTGAAACTAGGCTGCCGAATCCGCTTCCAACTTAGGGTTGCTACAATAATACGCACTTTCAAATTTATTATTGACTTTAGTATGTAAAACTTGAAGAAAACGTTACTGAAAAAATATAAATACCTATGTTTTTATTGAATAAACTTTTTTTTTGATCCTTGCGCCAATCCATTATCATCAGCAGTTGGAGGACGCTCGTCGTTTAACTGAAGTAAAAAGTACTTTATTTGATATTATTTGGGTCTATTATTTTTTGTTATATTTCGAGTAGTAATTTGTATAAATTTTGCTTTTTTTTCAACACTCTATGTGCATTTTTTTGACAAAACGTAATATTTTTATCTTCAGCGCCAACCCTACGTTTTGATGTTGAATTTTACGTTTTGTGAGTAACCGAATACTGCCAACTACAGTATTTAGTTGGGGTTTATTGTACCAGACACGGCGTGCGGTTATTAAAAGTTTAATCAAATTTAAAGAAACGAAACGAAAGAGTTTTTTTATTTTAAATTGCACTGGCCTTTCAGATTTTAGTTTTATTTCTTATTCGTACGAGTGTTTACTGTTTTAAAGACCCATCAGTTAAAGTTCAAATAAACCACGTGTGATATGTTTTTCAGGTCACAAAATACGAGTACCAGTTACTGAAATCAACTTTTATGTAGGATCAGCGTGTTTAATTAAAGCAGTAGGTAAAGATTAATTTAAAAAGAGGAAAAGTCTGCTAAGTTGATGTTTAGGTCAAATTACTTTTTATATAGTCTAAAAAGCAATTTATTTGTAAAATTCCGCTATTGTTAAAAAAACCAACACATCACGCAAAATTCGACAAGCCCTGAAATAATAAAATCTCTATCCCGAGAATGGAAACTATTACAATAATGATACGTCTTTAAATCAACCGTTGCATAGACTGGAAGGCTGTGTTACAAGTTTCCCAGTGATTGCAAGGCGTATTTCCCAGCACTGAGTTCCGTGTGTGGGTCACTGAACGTATCACTTGCGGTGCATTCTAACGGAGCTGATTCGATGCAACTGAACTGCACTATTAACTGTCTGTATATAATAATTTATTATACAGGAGTTCCTATGGCTCTTTCCGACTCCATTATCAGATCGGCTCCATGGTACATAATATGCGCTCAAATTTTCAGCGTACAAAATTTATTAAATAGTTACATCCAATGCAAATTAAACTTTCAGTAAATTAAACTAGAGCTTGTAATACTATGTGGCGACTGTCCACCAATAATAATGCGCGAGATCCTGAATCGTGGTTACGACATTTGCAGAAATCTTCGCATATATACGACATGTGAAATCTACTACAGTGGGCTTCGGCCTGACCGGGCATACACTACCTCGCCCGGTCGGAGATCTCCCTTTGCTCATAAGTCCGTTGTACTCACATAATATACGAGTAAAGTTGCATGAGATGAAGGTTTGGTATAACGTCTAATATAGGTTCTCTGTGTATGGATTCAATAAGAAAAGGATTTAATAAGAAAGATATCTTGCTACAGTTGTCAACAGTACGAACAAGAATACGTTATTATTATCACTATTATATCAGTTTTATTAACTAGATCTTAGGAAACTGTAATTATACCAAATGAGACTCCTTGTAGTTCTAATAAGTTTTGAAACATTTCACGTTTGAAACACTAAACCTTAACCACAAACTACATAAACTTGGGATGAGGTTACGCGGTTGTAAAGTCTAAAAGGGTTGCCTCTTCGCTGCATTGACCTCTTAATCGATAAAACTAGAAATGCCGTATACAATGTGGACTGAAAATCTATTAAGTGGTAATTAAGAATAATTTATAATGAAAGGTCGCACAGGATAGTGCTAATTTAGAATTAAAAATTTTAGTCAGAGTATTTGTCGTGATATTTTTTTACTTTACGAATTTAAAATGCATTCTTCAGTTTTTCGTTGGTTTGAAGTTCTTATAGTAAATTTTAGAAGATTCTTGAAACTAAATTGTATTTTTTTTTGTTCTTTTTATCAAGCGCATGATAATGAACTGTAGAGATAAGTCTTGTGTTCGAAAGCTCTTCAAGAAATCGTAATATAACTGCATTGAGTTTCATAATAACATTTAACATAGAAATATTTTTATTAAAATCAGGCAGTTCAAGCAATCCTAGATCCCAGTTCCAAAGACTATTAAGTTTATGAGAGTCTGAGTCACGTCTTATACATCGAGATCGAGATATTGTGTCGCAAACACCAGTGGCCTGTAAACATTGCCTGAATTATTTAATGGATCGCCGTCTGTGTGTATCGAAATATGTACTAATATATACCATATATCGACCCGCATTCAAAACCGCGAACGTAAATTAGGTCGTATTACAAAGACCGCGAGAACCTTAAAATTTATTTTATGATTTATGAACGTTTTTGCGTAAATCGAAACGTAATTTGTGTTTTCTCCGCCATAATGGAATATTAATTGAATTCTCTCGTAATTAATTGTGTTTGGACGTTGTTTACTGGTAAATAAGGTATTTTGCTCCTGCCGACGAATAAAGCTTCGTTTTGTTTTGTTTTGAAAGACTGTTTCAGGAAAAGCATAGAAAAAATTAAATGAAAATCGTTCACATTACGAACACTTTTCATATAAACTATCTTAAAACTCAACATACATCTTTTTCGAAAGACTGAATCACATCTTAAAATGACAATAGAAGAAATATTTCCAGAAACATGTAGAACAATGTAGATAATAGTAGATAGTAAGAATTTAGCTGAATGATCTTGTGTTTTGTTTCAAGACATCCAATGTAATAAGACAGTTTTATCCGACATTATGCACGTTATTAGGGAAATATCTTAACTTTATTTGACAGCTACGTTCTTTTATATTTACTGATTTTAATATCGTGCACTATGTAAGTTTATTTAGTTTTCCTTTCTTATATTATTTCAAATATATTTACATCGATGGTAAACAACGGGAAGCTACTTCGGTACTGGTCTATTGAAATCTAAAATAAATAAACTTGAGTTCCGACTATGTTCTTTTTTAAACGAAGTTTTGAAAAGTGTACTTAAAGGCAGGTCGTGGTAACTCTGAGTGTTCCGTGACATTGCAAAGGACTAATAACGGCGGTACCCTTACGATCAAGTGACTCTACCTACATGGTAATAAAAAGACAGTTGACGTCTTTATAAACAATAAAATCCCTGTGATTTGTATGAAAATACTTAAATTTTACCACACCAAAAAAGTTTGTGATATTGAAGTTTTTGCGCCAAAGTACTCAATATTACATCATAGACTGTTGTATGTTTATGTTTACTTTGAATATCGTGCTCGGAAGACGCGGTTGTTTTGAAACGAAATACCATTTCGCGAATGCAATAACATCAAAACAAACGTAATAATATTAACTCACGCTCCTCGTGAAGATCAACAGTTATGACAGCAAAGGGTGACACGGAATGTTTGTTTACTGTACTTTGTTTTTACATCATTTTCTGTCTTTTCGGATAATGTTAAGAAAACTTCAGTATCGTTTACAGTTTTATTGATTTTCATCGTAGTCATTTGGGAAAATAAGACTACGTTAATTTATAGTAAATCATTAATAAGCTAAGTATATATTGACTTCACGTTTCGGTGTATTATTATGAACATCGACCTTTTCAAAATTTGAATGTGACCATGTTTAGAAGGCTCTATACAAAGTCACATTTCCACGACGCGACTGACAGGTATGCAAAACGCGCTACCAAAATCTATTGTTTGATAATAATCGGAAATTCCAATGCAAACCGGAGAGGCTCCTCAAATATTGTTTAGATATTTATTATTTGAGTAAAATTGTTGCCAAATTCCTATACTCAACAACCTTACGTTGACGACCGAATACTACTCATTTTTAACATAGGTTTCGGTTATTTTTAATTTGTGTTTATTTACATACAAATTGCAGCATAAAATTATAAAAACATCTTCCATTCAAAAATGGAATGCGTAATTTTCAAAACGCCAAAGCAAAGACACCACATGTCATACAGCCGTTTATAATTATAAACTCTCTAAAGGCGGTTTCACTGCGACGCTTTGCGCGGTATGTCGCATGAATCAACGGTGAAAGTGCCCGGACCGAGCTCAGTGATCGATGCAGAGCACCTGAGCATATTACAGCTCACTAATCGGCACTAATTGGCGCGTCTGACGGAAATTACACCTTTTATGTGGCTGTTGAACTTCGTTTACGTGTGCCTTAGTGAAAAATTTAAAAGTAAACAAACGTTTAATCGGACTGCAGTCTGCAATTAGGTTTTATGGAGCTTCGTGTTTTTGTTTTGGCAAGTTTAAGCGCAGTTTCGAACTAGAAGAGCGCTTTTAATTTGAAAACTGTTTAAATCAAACTTTACGTAGGTAGCGTGAATTCGATGCTGGGTTTTTTCTTTGATTGTTTTTTTAATCTACTTCTTCTGAGAATATTGGTTCAGTATTAAGTTCACAGTAGATAACGTCATAGACGTGATGATCTCCTTTAGCTCTATGTAACTATTGTTCAACACAACATATTTCCTGCATATTTTTGTTGAAAGAAGTAATTTCTTCAACAGTGATCGGTTTTAGTCATCATTATCTACCTTTCTTGAAAATATCTACATTGTAATGAAATTCAACAAACTCAGCTTCTACTGTTTTTATCGCTATCAATAGTAAAAATCTTCGAAAATTACCATTATCTACTTATTTACCGTTACCTACTTTTTGCTAACACGAAACCTCATTACAACAATTTAAAAGAAAACAACAAAGAAATGATTAAGTAACTAATGATCTATTAACTGGAATATATTAGCGTTCCGTACCAGTCACGAGTCATGACCTGCCTGATTGCTTCCTCGCCGCTACCCATCCTTGGAGTTCATAATGTTCCAACAATTCCTTTATAAGTTTGAACCTACGTTCGCGGCGTGCCGGCATCACGCGTGACTTGCAAACTCAAGGCAACTGCGGTACAAAATACTTTAGAAATCTTGCTTTAAAGTTGTAATCTGCTAGATCACCTCATAATCTTGTAAAAAGGTTCAACTTTCTGATATTTTTAACAGAATTTGATCACTTTCACTAGTTTTATGTTTACATCACTTAAATATGAATCGAGTTCTTACCACGTTTTTATTGAATGTGCGAATGAATAAGTTGTTTTTTTTTTCAACTGGTCAATAAAACAACTACAATAATTTCACAGTATTTTATTCATAAGTTTCTCTTTAGACTTCTAAAAAGTTCACTCTTACCTTCGCTCACCAGTCCTCTACAGTTCTGAAAGCAGACGAAGTTGTGCTGGTCAGTTACTATAGAAATACATTTGGTTAACATCATAATTAGAAAGGAAATTCACAATTCACGATTATGTACCCAAGCATACCATAAACGTGAAATATTAAACGATATTTTAATATTTATACGTTAAGTTGGGCCAAATTGATGAATTGACGAAAATTTAAGCTTCCCTTGGCTCCATTATCCGCATAAACTTTGACCATTAAATAAAATATGACGCAAAATTTTCAAAGCTTTTAAGGTACGCAAATTATGAGAAAAGATTACTTTTACTTTTCATAATTTATGCAATATAATGTCTGCATTAGAGTCCTGGAGATTATGACGTTTTTAAAATGAAAGGAGGACCGACAAAATTTTTAATAATTTTCTAAGTAAATACACGCTGTTTTGGTTCTTGGTGTGTCTAGTTTGTCTAGTCGTTCAAATAAAAGAAAACTCATTGGTTTGTCCACTGATCTATTTAATATCTATTCATCTTAAACAGCCTTTGTTAATTCCAACGGACCAATTTAAATTTATGATGCTTTTCCCCATCGAGTTAAAATTTCATAAATATCTATTATCATATTAGACTATCCATTTTAGGTATCTATTCTAAGATTATTTATCAGAAATCTTTATCTACCATTTGAACAAGATTTAGAAGATCTTTTGTCGCAAAATTTTTCGCATTTCTATCTGAAAAAAGATATAGAAATTACAATTGGAATATCGTAATTTTTACTAGCTTTTCTATCAGGATTTTGTTGCTTCAATTACATAAATAGTTTAAACGATTAGTATTCACACCCGGGGAGTGAAAACGTGAAAGCGCGGGCATCAACGACCTCTTGACGCTTGTTCGTTTGTTTGTCACGCGCCGCTTTCCCATTTACTACGAATAAATAACACAAAAAACGACTGTTATACAATAAAATAGCACTTTAGAAGGTATAGATTACTATGTATACCGCATCTCTTTGAAACATTTAGAATACTTATCTATACTTTCAATATTATAAAGCTGCAGAATTTGTTTGTTTGAACGCGCTAATCTCAGTAACTACTGGTCCGATTTGAAAAATTATTTCACTGTTGAAAAGTTCATTTATCTAGAAAGGCTATGATGTATTCCTCTGTGACGCAGAAGAAGTAGCGCGGGTCACCTAGTTATTTACATAAAGTTTTTAGCTAAAGTATCTCTATACGATTTCCAGTCAATATAATTCATCTAAGACACATGTTGCTACTCCAGTGTGCATCATACAAGGTTTTTTAAAAGTCATTATAGTATTTAGAAGAAGACTCTACATCTCTCTTTTGCATAGCAAAACCCCATGAACGGCATTAGCCATAAAACAACCACAAACTCATTTATCTACTGATATATTTAAAGGATAGTTAGCCCTCAATGTTGTGATGCGATCGTAAATTATTACGGCGGTTATTATCGTCGCAGTAACAAACCGAAGGCTGATTAGTGATGCAAACCTTATTAGTTCCACGAGCAACGCTTAATTACAAGTTCGACGAACTCTTTAATAAAGAAAATTCTGATCTAAGTCAACAGAGTTGATAGAATTTTCTAATGTTCTTATCGCAATCATTTTAGAACTTGGAGTTGTCGTTTTAGGTGTAATATACCTAACTTTCTAGAGCTATATTCGTCATATTTGATGATCGTCACCATCATAGGTACTTGTTCATATGATAAACATTCTCTTGCCATAAGGTTTTGTCTTCAGCGGTATACAGCGAGTCAAACATAAATGTAGAAGAAGAGTTTAGAGCTTCATTAATGCAATCTTACGTATGCCTATCGCTGATTCTATTTTGCACAAATAAAACACAATAATACAAAAAAACTATTTTGAATATGGTTAAAAAACTGTGGCGACCAATAGCGCGCGAGGTCCTGACTCGCGGTTACGACATTTGCAAGAATCTTCCCTTTGGCCTAATATCACTGTACCCACAACTGGTGACCCCCGACAAGTTGTGGGTATCTACAGTGGACTAATGGCCAAAGGGAGATCTCCGACCGGGCGAGGTAGTGTATGCCCGGTCAGGCCGAAGCCCAGGGAGATCTCCGACCGGGCGAGGTAGTGTATGCCCGGTCAGGCCGAAGCCCACTGTAGTAGATTTGAGATGTCGTATATATGCGAAGATTCTTGCAAATGTCGTAACCGCGAGTCAGGACCTCGCGCGCTATTGGTCGCCACAAAACTTTAAATTCCAATCACATCTAACAACATAAATTTATCCTATTATCCCACAACTTTTACGATTCGTCACGAAATCGTCAAGTTTCCTTTTGTTAGTGAAACTTGTCAGTTTTACGACGAATTCCATCGAATGTCTTAAACTGTTGCGAATCGCGATGAATCAAACTTTAACCCCGGTTTTACGACCCTTTGTATTACGACTGACATCGGGGATTAAGACATAGAATAATGAAAGCAAAAGTAAAACTTCATTACACATTTACTTTGTACATAAAAACACGTATTATGAAGGACTACGTCATCTGCGCAACTTTGCGCTGCAAAGGGAGGGAAGGAGCAGTTTTTAACTATTTTTTCAGTTCAATTCAGTACACCTTGGGTTGGCCTTATCGGACTTTAAGTACAGATCTCAATTTTTTCCAAAATATGGTAATATCTTTAGCCTTTCTTGATAAATGGACTATTTCATACTTGGAAACGAGTAGGAGGCATAGTCAGTACTTACTGTAAATGTAAATGCAAGTACAGATTCAAACCTGTATTGAGCTTCCCTTCTGATAGTAAATATCCTGTGATTAAGGTTTGAATTTATGTTTCAGTCGCAGCGGAGTTAATAGTTTTGGAATTAAATTTCAACGTTTACTATGTTTTGGTTTCAGACGGTTGTGATTCGAAATTGTAACCGCAGTTTATACGTACGTAATAGTAGGCATACTTATAATATAGATATAGATAACATAGAAAAATAAAGATAGAATTGAAACAGTGCTGAAATATCGAGACCGCTCCATTAAAAA
Source organism: Trilocha varians (assembly GCA_030269945.2). Lineage (NCBI taxonomy): Eukaryota > Metazoa > Arthropoda > Insecta > Lepidoptera > Bombycidae > Trilocha > Trilocha varians. The sequence goes on along the minus strand of AP028273.1, from coordinate 7,241,641 downwards.
TAATCGTGGTAAAAACCCGTTTAGTAATAGTGTAAGTGATAAAGATAGAATATTATTTAAAAAGGCGTTCACGTAGAAAGGACAATTTACTATTTAACTATGTAGAACTCCAGCCTTTCAAAACTATGCGAATAGTGGTAATGGTCACGAGTGTCATTGCTTGTTAATTGACGTTTATTTTATTTACTCACACATCCATTTACCTATGTAGTTTCTACCTTATTACATTATTTCTTTTCCAGAAAGCCAAGAACATGTCAAGTTTTCTACGTAAATATATCCACATACTAAATGTAGTTGAAAAACAAGGTGTGCTTATGCTTCAAGTTGAGTTAACAGAGCGTCACTCCAAAACTCGAATTGCACTTCTATTAAAATTGTTCTCGTGCATTATGGACAAGCTCTTGATTGAAGCCTTTCACCAGACACACTAGACGGGTTCTTACGTTCACGCTGACGTCACTGAGTTCACTCACATCTTACGACATATGTCGGGACTTACCGAATGGTTGAAGAGCACTTGCGTGGTTGGAGTGCTGTGCAATCAAACTTGATAGTGGTGTACTTTTTGTGGGAATAATCTTTGGATTTTTATTGTCAAAGAATGTAAGAGTACCTACAATGTAGTTTACGTGATTATGTTTAGCGTAGTATTTATTGAGCTACCTATTCTACTGAAGCTGGAGCAGTTGCACTTTTTGTTTAACATTCCCATACTTTAGTGAATGTATGCAGTTTTCAACGTCTTTGTATTTTGATATATTACCTTAATAGTTAGCAAGTATGGTCTGCGTTGTCCTACGTAATTGAAATGTTTTTTATGACCGTGCATAGTATTTTTTTTAAAGATCACTTTGAGGTTTTACCACCATTGATGGATCTCTCATGGACTTCTGCAATATAATAACACAGGGAATAATACGGGGCAGCCACCTTCGACTTTTCTTTAACGACTTTCTTCTTCTTTGTTTTAAGGACAAGCTATGGTGCTCATAAATTACTCCATTTTGCATTAATTGTAATTATTTGCTATTCCTATGACGATACAGCGTGTATTTAAGAGCTTAATCTGTCTATAGTGCCCTTTAACTTCATACAAACACACACCGAACTTACTGCATTTGAATTGCTGACTGCATTTACCTCATCATTACAACAATTTAATCATGATATCTTTTTCGATCTATTGTGAGCAGTTCAGTGACCGAGTCAGAGAAAGTTATCGTTAATTAGCATGGCTGGCGATGGGCTCGGCTTACGTCACTTCCGTACAACGAATGGTTCGTAGATAAGCGTGATGTATAACAGCTTTTGTACGAAAAGCTTTTGTTTTAATGAAAATGTTTGCACGGAGGCTCTAATTGGAATTGTCTTTTGCGATATTTATGTTATGGAACTTAAATTCTGTGAATTAAAGTATTTTTTTTTTCGAGTCATGTAAATTCACTACGGTGCTCTACTGAGTGCTAAAATACTCAGTTTTGTCTATAGAGCAAAAATATCGTTTTTTCTAGTGAATTCTTTGATAAGGAAAGAAGAGGAGTTAGGAGACTGAAAAAGTGTTTTTAATTTGAACACAAAAATGTGTTTAGAGACACAAACACGGACATTTTTTTCATCCAACACATAACCACAACAATCTAATTGTAATGCCGTATGACTTACTTCGAACGTTATTATTAGTATCGTTAAAAATAAGAGTATTTAATGGTTTTCTTTAAAATGATTAGAGTTCTGACCTCTCTCTATTCCACTAGTGGTCTAATAAAATAAATATTAATACTCTTTATATTTAAAGAATTAAAATTTAATTGAATGTGGAACGTAAAATGCGCGGGAAAACCCGTCAGAGCATAGACGTACGTAACCGTAAAGTGGCGCGAGGACATGCATACTTCGAACGCGTCCGGAATCCTCATTATTGCACGAAGCAATATTTACTGCAATAAGACGTGATGTTTTAAAATCTAGACAAACGTTAGTTACAATATTAAGACTGAAATCTTCAGCGATCTTTTTGACTATTAAACTCTTGATTCTATCCTCCTTGATTCAAACCTCTGTCGATAGGGTCGTATCCACATTATGAAAGTACCTTCTTTGGAATTATATTCCTCAATTTATATGTCGTAGTATGCTATACAACTGGCCACCTTGTCACTTAAGTTCTTCAGAATAACTTTTACAAACAAACCAACATTTGTTTTAAAAAAATTAACACCATGAAAAAAATAAGTAATTCATCACCAAAATATATTATTTTAATGTTGGTACTTGCACGTGTAATGATAATCACAATGAATCAATATTTTTTTTTAATGGTATTCCATTGTTGTTAACGACAAGGTTGAGAGCCTTGTTTGTCTTCGTTTCGACAACCATGACTCAAGTAGGTATTCACGAATGCAAACGTAATATAAATAGCATTAATTTAATTGTAAATTATATTGTATACTTATAATAATTTTTAGGATAGAGTGCAGATTACATCTGTTAAAGGTTTGGTTTAAGTTGCATTGTAATACTCATGTTTTTTTTTTTTTTTTTTTTAGTTGGAGGAAATCACCGGTATGTGGGAGTTGAACCGCACTAAAACCTCCAACCGCTCACACTCAGCGTCCGAACCCCGGCTGAGGCCAGAACCCAGCACGGGGTTATGAGGGACGGCACGACGCGTTACGCCCAAGGCACTCTTTCCCGTCGCGCCGCCCCCTCCGGACGCCGAACCGGCAGCCGCCGGCGATACGGCCACCGGCTCTCTCGGTCGGCGGGCTATCCGAAGCCCGCCAAAATGTATTTGTACTTGATCCTTTCTAATTCGATCTCAACGTAACAACCCTACATGTATCTAGAACTTGAGTTGAATATTGTAATTAAGTATATAAAGATTTTGTTATAAAATTTAAACTCACCTGTTCGATTTAATTTAAAGAAGGACAAGTTATTAATAATTTGTTGTCGTAAATAATTGAATTATGCGTGCTCTGTAACCTTACTTGTCAACGGTTTCAAACAGTAAATCAGTATCCCGTCCCACTTATATTTCGTCTTAGCTTTATTAAATTTATTAAGCTTAATATTAATTGTGAGGAGGTCTCACTCTTTTGAACCCTGACCACTGAGGGCTTGAGTCGTGGATTCCACCTCCAGAGGCTTTCTATTTTGTATTCTGTGTTTGTATTAGTACATTTATTTAGAAAAGAACACAAAGGAAATAAGAATTAGATAGAATACTCAATCGTACAAAAAAGAGTATTTCGCTATACCTTATCCCAGTTAGATGGAGTCGGCTCTCGCGGTCGGCGCGATAATATGTTTTCTGTCTCCGCTCCTTTCTATCTTTACCTACATAGGTACATCATCTGTCACACTATAAACCATCAAATTATCCTTCATACAATCATACCACCTTTTCTTCGGCCTTCCTCTCCTCTTACATCCATCGACTTTTAAATTCATCATTCGTCTTGTTACATGGCTCTCATTCCTTTTCATCATATGTCCGTTCCAGCACAATCGTTTGCTACAATGAAGAGTAAGTTCATACCTAATATGTAATGTTATTGTTTCAGAAGAGGCGTGTGTGATGCAGCGATGTCAGCGTTCTCGGTGAGGGTGGCTGTGCTCTGCGCCTGCACACTGCTGCTGCAATGCGGTAAGAACTACAACATTACCTAACTAGCAGCAGAGCGTGAATTATAATTATAAGTTAATCGTGTATCATTATTATACTACAGATTTTTTAATGTAAGAATAATATGTGAGCAGCTAACAGTATCATTGAATTATATTTTATTGATTTGTTTACTAAAGTTTCAAAAGTTCAACATTCACTACCTAACACATTAAAATTTTCTACGAAAGCCTACCACCTAATTAAAACACATTTTCCGTAAAATATGGAGAAGTAAGAAAATACTGAGCATATTAAATCTTAAAAACAATAAAAAAAGTGCACAACTAGCATTATCAGTGTTATATTTTGGTGATTGTTTCAGCAAGCGCCGAGCTCAGAGGAAGATGTCCAGCTGAAAGCTCGTGTCCCGCGCGAGCGTCTCCCTGCAGCTCTGACGATGAATGCGGCGACCAAGTATGCTGCTCCACGAGCTGTGGCAAAGCATGCGTTGATCCACTCTTTACTGGTAAACTAGAAAATTATAACTATTTTGACGAAGGTCTTCTTTAAAACAAAATAGGTTTGATAGGTCGTACTGCGGTGTCTCCTGACATTGTAAGTCCATGAGCGACATTAACCACTTGTATGTTGGGCTGTATGATCGTCTACCTATGAGGCAATATAACATTAAAAAATTCATGCTCTAAAGCTATCAATTTAAAACTATGGTTAAAATCGCCATTCATTCAATCGTGAAAATGTCATGATATTGAAAACACATTCAATAATTGTCCATCATAAATTTCTTCAATATTTCCCTTTAACTAATCTACTTAGACTAAAATTTACTTAAAACTATTTGCCTCAGGTTGTGAAAACGTGAAGCTATCAACGGAGAGGATATCCAGAGCTCTGGCGGCTGAGAACAGTCGCGGAGGCCGAGGGATGTTACCCTCTCTCAGGAGTCCGCGGTGTAGAGTCAGTGACGGAGAGTTCGAAGAGATTCAGTGTGACAACGAGATCGTCAGCTCTTGCTGGTGTGTCGATGCTGCTGGATTTGAGGTGACTATCTATTCTCCATCTATTATTATTCTATCATTTATAATATTCTATTATTTCTTCGAAAGTCTGCGGTGTAGAGTCATAGGCGGGGACTTCGAAGATTTTGGTGCTGAGATCATGATGATTTAGATTATCCCGGGTGTTAGGTGGTAGGTGTTCCCGGTCATTGCAATAGTCCATGACAAACCTACAAACCACTACTGGGCTGTAAGCTACGATGCAATAAAAAATTCCAACGCTTGACTTGATCCATCTGTTTCGGACTTAATCAGTAGTATCCAACTAAAAAACTATTGATTTAGTAGATTTTGTTTTAAGTGTCCGGCCGTAAAAAAAATGATCTACCTAGTTATAACAAAAACAACAACAATAGCCGACTAAATCAGGTTTGATTATAAAGGTTCCTGGTACAAGAGCCCCAGCAGCCGGCCTAGTGAACTGCACGAGATCAGCTCCGTGCGCCGCCCACACGTGCCGGATGCTGTGTCCTCTCGGCTTCGAGCTCGACTCCCGAGGGTGTCCGCTGTGTAAATGCCGAGACCCGTGCGCGTCCGTCACTTGTCCCGGACAGCTGTCGTGTCAGCTTGAGGAGGCGCCTTGCTTGAGGCCTCCTTGTCCTCCAATTCCGACATGTAAGTACATACTAGACATTGTTTTCTGTGCAATTCACGTTCTTTTAGACTGAAACTAAGGCAAAAATCAGTGTTGTAGCATGTGTTTATGAACACATGCTACAACACTGACGGGCATGAACATTTGACGGGCTATGGTTACTTACAATATACATATGTAAAAGATATCCAAATAAGACGCGGATCGCCTGGAAATCCATAGCCTTATTGGAAAAAGAAAGACAAGTTGTACAAAGATCATGCAATCCATATAAGTAAATAATACGACGTTATAAATGCTTTTACTATGAGATCATCTATTAAATAAGCGAAAGTGGTATTTTGCAACCAGTATAGCAGCGTTTCTTTAGATATTTGTCAGTAATATTGTATCATCAATTCAGGTAAACGTGGAAGAAGTCTACAAAACATTTGTCCTGTGGGCGATCCTCTATTAATCTCTGAAACAAGTCGGCCATTCCTATGCGGCACCGACCCAGGAAAACCAAACTGTCCGCCATTGTACAGGTGTCTTGTTGAGTCAGGTGAGTCATTATTATTCACGTTTTCAAGGTTGTTACAACGAATCCTGTTATTTGTCTAAAAACTTGTGTTTGTTACGTCATTTCAAGATCATCATCAAACTCCTAGTTACCTACTACACTTACCTATTTTTGGACAGCCTGATGGTGAATGGAAAAATTGTTTCTTAAAATAAATGTTCTTCACAATTTAGTGTGTACCTCATTTTATTTTTATTTTTTTTATTGCAAGATAGTTAAACGAGCCTACGGCCCACCTGATGGCAAGCGGTCACCGTCGCTCATGAACCTCTGCAATGCCAGGGAAGCGAGGGGCCGTTATCTATCACCTACCCATACAAGACTTTACTTATATTTGATCCTAATTAAACCTATCCATCACAGGCAATGACTATGGAGTATGCTGCCCAGCATCCTTAGAGCTTCAGAAAGCTGGTACTTGTCCAGAACCAGGAACATCTGACCTAGATTGTAGTACACCTTGCAATCACGACTTGGAATGTCCTTCCATGCAAAAGTGTTGTGATGGTGGCGATTGTGGAAGACATTGTGTTCTTCCCCACAATGTGACCATGTGTACGCAACAAAAAATGCTCGCTGAATTACTGGTAGTGAGTGAAAAGGAAGGAAAGGGTTACGTGCCACAATGTGCTGCAGATGGATCGTTTGAATCTCGGCAGTGTTCCAGGAATGGATTAGTTTGTTGGTGAGCATTTTCTTTCTTTCATTTTATCATAAGCACTGAATCTCAATTATTAAATTCTGAGCCAGTAACTTTTATATCTAACTATGATTGCAAAGCCCACCATTTTCTTCTATTCAACTTTAATAATCATATTATCAACAGGTGCGTAGACACAGATGGCAATAAACTAAGAGGTTCAATGGGACCATCAGCAACAGTCCATTGTTCCCCAACGCCACTATCAGCGAGAAGTGGAGCTCGTAGCTTGAGTTCTTGTGCTCGGTCGCTGTGCGCCGGTATCTGCGAGTATGGCTACAAGACAGGTCCTGACGGATGTCCATCCTGTGAATGTGATGATCCCTGCGCTGGGTACCCTTGTGGAGACGGCGAGGAATGTGTGAGGGTTAAGGATTCAGAGTGCTCAGGGGAATTCTGTACTGGATATCCTGTTTGTAAGTATTTAAAGTAGCCCTTTGCCTATAACCTAGTTTATTCATCAAACACTTACCCTGATGAGTTTTTGCAATACAACTTTTACATTTCCCAAACATCCGTTTATTAGGTGTTGAAAAATTTTCTACTCTTACTAAACCATATTTAATACACAGGTCGTCCAAAAGTATCATACGAGAACCCGTGTGACCTAGGAGCTCCGGCTACAGACGATGATGGATCCGTCATCAGATGCGGCGCTGACAGCGACTGTCCTTCAGCACATAACTGTATTCGTACTAGAAGGAGTGGAACTTCACTTTGCTGCCCTGACGCGTATCTAAACTCTACTGATGCTGATCTTATGGAGGTGAGTTGGGTTGTAATTGGGAGAGAATTGGAAGCGCGACATTCATCCATTCAAAATATAAGAGAAAACCTTGACAGATAGAGACTGTTAATACATAAAGCATCAATAACAAAAGTGCAGCAATTTAAACGAATACTTCTATCTCCAAATTGTATTAAAAATTGTCAGCATTCGTTAAATTCCTATAAATAAATGAAAGGATTTCGATTTCTGTTGTTTCCTTTTCCAAGTAGGAAAAACATTGTAACCATGCACATTATTATGATAGGCAGAGATATTTTTCTGCTATGATTCTTTAATCAACATGCTATCCTAGAGAAGGCCTCTCGCCACCGCGGAACATATTTAATTCACAATAATTTTCTTTAACAGATTAGTTTCGAGTCTTGTGGCTCAGAAGCCGAAGCCCTATGCGGTCTGAACTCTACAATGGCGTGTCCTGAAGGCGACTGTGATAACGACTTAGTTTGTTGTTCGACTGCGTCGTGTGGACCAGTTTGTATCGACCCAGCCAAGATGAGACTTCAAGCTGATCGCGTTGATGATACTCCTACAAGTAAGTGAATGTTTACTTGCGATATTTAGGTGGTAAGTACTAGTTACTGATGGGTTGGTACTGTATAGTAGATAATAGATAATGGCCCCCAAATGCCCTACTACGAATAAGCTAGTAGGTATGTATGTATGTAGTTGATACCGCTGATAGGATGCCGAGGCTAATGAGCGACAGTATCACTTACTATCAGGTAGATCGCAGACTCGTTAATATTCATCTGTTTTGCAAAAAAGTTTCATTATAATATTTGGTATAATCTGCCTTCGTTGGTTATTCATGAATGCTATGATTTGGCTACTTTGAAAATTCTACTTAATAGGTTGGTAGCAATCTCAATGTCAATGTTACAAAAGGTTCATAATTGACGGTAACCGCTTTTGGCAAGAGATCCATAATAATAATAATATGATACACAATTATGCAATTAATTGGTTACTGTTATTAGTGACTCTTATACGCATGGGGAATGCCAGTTGCAAGTTATGACGTCATACCTCGCATAAAGCAAATTATACCTCATGTCATAATAGTAAAAGCTTTTATCTTCGTAGGTATAAGTAAATATTTAATTCATAATTTAAATTTCGAATGTTTGTATTAGTGATTGCCAAGGCTCTAACCATGTTTTTGAATAGCGTTCCATACTGAACATGCAATAAAGAATTTAAACTTTTAACGGTTATTGGCTTGACGTATTAAGGGTTGCCAATCAATATTCAAATTAGTCATTATTTAAAAAAATCTTTATTTATTAATTCGCATTCAGTATGTTTGCTTAGTTTCATAAATTATACCGATATATCTTCATTTCATTTAAATAACAAATCTGATATATTTCAGTGTGCGAGTACCTAAGAGATTTCGATGAGAAAATGGAAGGCACAGTGGACGGTATGAAGCTAGCGCTGCCAGCCCCGACGTGCCAACAAGACGGCTCTTTCACGACACAGCAATGCGCCAACGGACGGTGCTGGTGTGTCGACTCGTTCGGCACTGAGATACCTGATACAACCACGCATAATGCATCTTCTGTTGACTGTGACAAGTAAGTGATATTTTTAACCAATTGGGAACTAAACCAAAATTGATTTGAACGAAATATAGGCATGTGCCACAGTTACACAATTGTTTTTGTTGACAGATCATAAAAAAACCCATGATTTCCGTACGATATGCTAAAATAAAAACTGTTGTTCTAAAAATAATAACTACCATTTGATTTGGCAACAGGTAATATATGAAGTTTCATATCCTGCAACAGTTTACGCAGCAATACAATTTTCCTGTGAAAGAAAAAAAATAGATTAGGAATTGAACATGCTTAGTAAACAATGCTTTTCAATGCATTTTTTCAACAAGCAGATACAAATTTTTTTAGTCTTTTCCTAAACACCAATTTCTACTTCCAAAGTACGCGTTTAGCCCTATCCTAAAAACAAACTTCCACTTCCAGAGTACGTGAAGAGCTATCATGCCTAGAGTTGACCTGTCGTATGGGTTGTGACTACGGCTTCGAGCTGGGAGCTGGGCGATGTCCGACCTGCAAATGTAGGGATCCTTGTTCTGGAGTACAGTGTCCCGCTGGACGAGCGTGCGCGACGGTCGATGTCGCTTGTGACGCTGATTATTGTCCTCCTGTACCAGCTTGTAAGTTATAGTTAAAATTTATTGGTTACTTTTGGTTTTCGTTGTTAAAGCAAATTTGATCTTAGTTGATGCTAAATCATATTATCCTTCTTCAACTGAGTGAGATGCTTAACTTTGTGTTATAAAGTAATAAGCCGTCAATGATATTCAATCAAAACCTATCTAGTACACGCAAGATCATTAAAGACAATTAGAACTTGCAACAAAGTACCCTAGACTCATTTGCACTGAATCTTAACCTTTGTAACGAACAATATATTAAATCTATTTTAAATTACAAATAACCTTACTCCTTTTAAAGGTCTACCAAAGAAATCCGGTCAGTGTCCATACTTGGTGCCTCAGAGCGGTGCTTGCGAGTGGTCTTGTCGAAGCGACGCGGAGTGTGCGGGAGGCGAGCGGTGCTGTGCGACGGGATGTGGAACCGCCTGCACACAACCCGTGCACCAGACTGCGTGTCAACAGAGACGGTAAGATAAACTAGATAGATAGATAGAAATAGGTTTTTGGTAAATTAAATAGCCAAGTCTACTTTGTATAATGTATGCACATAAGCTTAATTTGGGTAATGATCATAAGCAGTATCAGACAGACACCCATTAACAATCCTCCTACTAATACTCCTAAATTTTACATGAATTTGATTAATTTAATCAATTCAGTCATTTTTCATGAGACCAGGAATATGGGCTCGTGTAGTTTAGTAACTTAATAAAGAAAGTAAGTTTAAAAAAAAACTGTTTGTAGGTAATCTACATTTTATTTGTATGCGTAAAACCATTCCACGTCTTATTTAATACTTGATAATATTTGTAACATAGAATATTTCTATTTCAGAGCACTAGCCCTTCATACGGCTGCTGAAAGTGGAAACCCGCCTGCTTGGGCGTGGGTACCTCAGTGCAAAGAAGATGGCGCGTACGAAGAGGTTCAATGCAGAAAATCTGATAAAACTTGCTGGTGTGTCGATACTGCTGGCAATGAGGTTAGTTTATTGTCTTTTTTGTATTTACAGTGTTTTGAGAAGAGACAAAAATTGATCTTAAAAGATGTTAAAGTAAGCGGTACATAATAACCAGAAAAATATTTAACAACAATATCTGTCTGCTTATCTAAAAACGTCAATAACGTTACAGTCAACAAGCTGAAATCTTGGTTTCGTTGAAAAATTTCAAATATTTTTTCAGATCCCCGGCACAAGAACTAACAATTCGACGCCAAGTTGTGTAGCTCCAATCGAATGTCCAGAAACAGATTGTAACGAGATAGTAGTTTGTGCTCATGGACAAGAGTTGGATCATAAAGGCTGTCCCACTTGTGAATGTCGAGATCCGTGCTCTGAGGCTAAATGTAGACCTGATGAAACCTGTGAATTAGTACCTTTAGAATGTGAGGTATGTCTGCCAATTATTTAGTAGCATTACTTACTTACTTTGCAATAAGTAGAATGACTCGCAAAATATGTTTTTTTCAAAGAAAAATAAACCTTTCTTATTAATTCCAGGGTGAAGTATGTCCACCATTGGCTCGTTGTGCTCCATCGCCACAGTGTCCGGACGGAAATCCGTTAGAAGCTCCTGATGGTTCTGGATCCTTGATTTGTGGACCGAATGCTGCAGCATGTCCTTCCACGCATGCTTGTCGATTTGCTCCACATGACTCTGGACCCAATGTCTGCTGTCCTAAGCCACGTAAGTAAAACCAAACATTATTTAGCAGAATACAGAAGAGCAGTATGACTTTCAATGAATGCCTTTTGGACTTATTAGCGCTCCAGTCAAAAGACCTTTCATTGTGAATGACAAAATTTTGGGAAGACATAACGTTTTAAGAAACTCTCGGTTGTATATCAAAATATAAATTCCATTCTTTGATAAAAAATATTGACTTACCAAAGTTACTCGACTTTAAGGGAATTTACTTTATAATGTTTAGGTACCGTGTGTTTCGAGAATAAGGACGAAGGCAGTTGCACAGAAGGACAAGTTTTAAATACGACAAGATGGCACTTCAACCACGAACGAAACAGATGCGAAAGATTCCGGTATCATGGCTGCTCTGGTAACCACAACAACTTCAGAACCAAGGATGAATGTAACGCCGTATGCCCTGGTAACTTGTTTGTTTTAACCATAGAGATTATAATAAATGCTACTTAAGAAGTACGAACCATTCTACTATTTATTTATTTTCAAGGCATATGATAATGGTAAACATTTGAAAATGAAACGGTACTTTGTAATAATGGTTTAAAATGTATCCAAAGCATTAAGTAACCATTCCTACTCTGATATTTCTGACATTAATATAGTGCTAAAGCTTTATTAATTTCTTCAGGAAATCTGATAACAAATTCACAGATTGTAACAATGTATAAAATTACATTGCGATAATTAAAGTTCTAGTAATAAAAAAAATATGAAAACTTTTTTTAAACAGAACCCACAACTCAACTGGACAAAATTAAAAACACAAAGGAAAACGTTGAACAAGGCATGGCTCAATCAATTATATTTTAAACATGCGTTTTAATCCAATGGTGATTAACAGCACGAGATATGTTGAAAGCACTTCCGGTCTAACGATATTATGTTACTATCCAGTGTTGCCATAATTATATAAAAAATCACAACATTGTTTTAACAATAATTAGGCGGTCCATGGTACTATGACTAATAATTAAATACAGATAAATATTCACATTTAAAAATAAAAAAAAAAATTCGGATCGCACTGAAAAGCGTATTCTAAAGTTGTTATTTTTTGAGAATTACCATTCGATTGTTTTATTCTAGTGCTAAGTCCGTGTGAAAGATTACGTGAGAAGAACGAAGCAGCGGCTCAGAAGTACGGGAAAGGTACTTTCATTCCGGTTTGTGACGCGAGCGGAGCGTGGGAACCGGTGCAGTGTATGTCACATATTGGTTAGTTTAATTATTGTTTTCTTTCTACTGTGAACCAATTTGCATGATAGATTTATCTAGGGTTATATAAGATAAACTTTATGATTGTCTGAAATATTTCGTACATTATATTTACTGATGTTTTTATCACTATCTTATATATTATTTTTTCTAAACTTTTCTTTAATTCACTTATTATTGCGTTTTTAGATGTTTGTTGGTGTGTGAGTGCCCGCGGTGAACCACTTAAAGGATCATTGGTTCGAGGATCGAAACCTTCATGCAACTTCCGGCAAGCTCGTAAATGGGTACAAAGAGATCCGTTTGATGAAAAAACGAAAGCTGACGAAGGTTTGCTATATTATTTTTGTTTGTGTCTTTCTTTCGTTTTAGTATTTCTGAATTAGAATTGTATAAGTTTACAAACAAGATGAGACTTGCATAAATTACTTTATCAACTTCGGAAGACTACACTAAGACTTATTTGAGTCGAGTAGATATGGTTTGGAAACCAGCAGCAGCTGTGTCTATTGTTTTACATGCAAGAAAATAAAAATTATTCTCAATCATAAATTATTATTTATCGTATCTTATTGAATTCTCATAATTCCAAATAATCTTCTAATTTCGTCGCATTTTTGTGATTCAGTATTAGAAGAGCTTATTACACAAATGACGGCATATCGCGCTGACGAATTCGATGATGAAGAATCGGATGAAGATTCAGGAGAAGGAAGAAGCGATCCCGATTTAAATATCAATGAACCACAAAATGATGAAGCGGTTCTAGTATCTGAAGTAGTCGAACCGAAACAAGCGTCAACTACGAGGAAAACTGACAAACCATTAGTATTAGAGGAGAAGACAACGTTTAAAACTAAATGTCAGATGTTGCAAGAGGAAATAGAAAATGGTAAGTAACCATTACAAATTTAAATATTGCCGAGTCTTTGTTAAGCAGCTTTTGATGTTTTTTTTTTTTTTTTTTTTTTTTTTTTATTGCCATGTAGGCAGACGAGCCAACGGCCCACCTGATGGGAAGTGGTTACCGTCGCTCATGAACCTCTGCAATGTCAGGGGACACTGATGTTGTTTAGTGTTAGTTTATAGTGAGTAAAATTGTTGTCACATTTGACTATTCTATTCCAAAATCCTTGTGAGAAATTTTCAGTCTCTACCTTACCTCCTAGTTTTAACCTTCTTTTACTGTTTCCATCACTCCTATTCCTAAGGAGCAAATGTACATATTATTGGACCCAGTTATTGTGAGTAACATAACAATGTAATTGTTTAGGTGGAGAAGGTCACCGTCCCCGTTGCCTATCAGACGGATCGTTTTCTCCGCGTCAGTGCGTGAGAGGAAGGTGTTGGTGTGTGGACGCGGCGGGGGAGAAGAGACCCCACTCTACTCCCATACCTGATCTACCGGCTTCGGATCCTTGCGGTAACTATTGCTTATTTTAAAATTGAATTAAAAGAAAGATTATTAAAACTGTATCACTTTAGGATTAGAAAAAAAAAATGTTTTTATTGAGTTTCTTTGTTATTCCAGAACATACACAAATAGAATCCGCGAAACTAGAGATAAAATTGATCGGCGTGGACGAGTCAACAGCTCAGCACGCTTCAGGAGTACTGGCCACTAAACTGGCGTCTATAGGAGCTCGTGTTCCAGTCACTGTGACTAAAGAGAAGGGAGCTATGAGACTACGAGTCTCGTTGTATGGACCGAAATCAGTCGACCGTGTTTATTATATCGAAAACTTGGTAGGTTTATTATTTATTTAATTAATTTGATAATGACTCTTAGTTTTTTCCTTCATAAATTTTATCAGTTTTCAAGATGAATACACGTCTAACAAAAATACCTGTGCTAAACACCTAGTTTTAAAGTTACAATTGAACGATTTCTCTGTGCAGATTCAACAAGAAAAGTTGTCCAACGAGTCGGAAGGCTCTCTCAAGGCAGACGTTGTCAGTACTGAATACACACTATCTTTACCAACACCGGCACTGCAACAGAGAGAAATTCTTAGTGAATCTACTGTAAGTATGAAGTGATGATCTTTTGTCCAAAATCTATTTAACAAAAAAGTAACTGATTTTATAGCATACTATTCGAAGATACTTTAGAATTTTTCGAGAAAACACATATTTTTTTTGCTGCATTATTCAATTTCTAGGAACCTAAAATGACATCATCATCATAGCCCAAACCTTATGGATGACGATAAATGTAAACAGGCTTTCTAGAAATCTTGCCACATTTACCATCTATTTTGTGCTGTTTACACATACAACTTATTCCAATTTAAGCTTTCATTCAAACTTTCTATTATAATACATATTTCTTCCCCTCCAGGTTTCAGCGGCAACATCATACCACACCGCTCTAATAGTCGTCGCGGCAACATCAGCCTTCATTATAAGCGTGCTCTGTGTATTAGTTATGTTATATCGAGCGAGGTTACAAAGGGAGCCTCATAAAGCCGAACGGTTCTTACCTCAAGCCCCTCCAGTGTATGTGCTCTCGGCTGATGAGAAGGCGGAATTAGCAAGAGTTTTACATGGCCCTCCGGCGCCTGTACCTCCACAGACTGATGACTCGAAACTATAACGATAATGCCTGTGCCTGAATTTAATGTTGAACTTTTGTGGAAATCTTTTACAGAAAGACCTTTTGTTGCGATACTGTGAGATAATCCGTCATACACAGTGGAACAGCTACACGATCTCTTTTTAGCAAAATTATAACTTCTATATTAATGTGACTAATGTATGGATTATTGATGTGTTCTATTCAACAATAATAGGGAATTGAGTCTTTCTGTAAAATCGTCCAATAATTTTTGTTGATCGTGTTAAATATTCACGCAAATGTGTATTTGAGATTTTATGTTCACTCTTATTTTCTCGACTCGAAGGTATAAATTTAATAAAAGCCCAAAAAGTGATTCTAGGGTCCAATTAAAATTGGCTAGAGTTTTAATAATGCGAAACAATTAAAATTAAAATGTAATGTCCTATAAAGCCTAGAAAAATGTTTAGCTAGAAAAATCTGGAAATACTAGAAAAAATTTCAATATGACAACCCAGATTGTCAATTGGAAACCATAGTTCGTAAATCATATTCGTTTTACTTGTTACTGATATTTGATAATTTTTGAATTTAATCGTAAGAAAAATACAAAAGCTTATCAAAAATCTAACTTTTTGTACTTGTTAAGACTTTTAAGTATAAGTACTCATAGGGGAGCGTAAAAGTTTGCGTGAACTTCACGTGATCTTTTACGTTCATTTAGTTCCTTTCGTTGGGTCTCGCTCTTTCATTCATTTCAATCGTTTCTTTCCGCTGAGCCTTTTCTAAGGACGCGGCTCAACGTAGAACTAATCTAGTCTATTTTCCATTCATAAAAAACCTCATATCATCACGAATAAGCTTCCATTCAGTATATTATTTGTAATTAGATATGTAAAATACATTATGATATTTGTAGAGATTCCGTAAACGATTTTGAAGGGACACACTTTTCATTGTTTGATCCAAAAAATGTAGACTATAATAGTGTAACTCAATGCTTAGTGTGTGCCTTACAATAAAACAATATTGTCGTAACGTATAAAAATAAATAATACTTTTAATATTATTATGTATTTTTAATTATCAGTAGTATTTTCTTCAAATGATTGGTCGATATTATTGTTAGTAGATAAAAGAATTTGAATGTACCTATTCATAATATTTTATTATGTATCAAAAATTGAATAAATAATTTTATGTATTAAGTGTTTCGTTATTTGTATCTTTAACTTGCTTTTTATGTTATATTTTTATAGTTTCTAAAAGCGTCCGCTTAAGGCGAAAAACACACTGCCTACGCGCTACTCGTCGTAGGGCGTAGCAGTGTGCCAAAGGTCTTAGTAGACACTACCTTTTCAAAAAACATCATCGTTAATAACGATAGATTGAATTTATATTTTGAAACCAGAAAAAAATATAATACTATTAGAATACAGGAAAAGGTTTGAACTACTAATAAATTATAGAAGAAAACCCAAAATATGATGAGGCAATTAGATCAGGTAATCAGTTACCATGAAATTTAAAAAAAACTGTGACAATTTAAACAATGTTGCCACCTTTTATGTAACCTTTAGTGATGTATTGTTGCTCGTAAAATCGAATCGTTTTAATCGATTAATTTCAAGTTTAAACATGACAGATAAAATTAACTCGCTTTGTTTCAATTTTATAAGTAATTCGTAAATTACTCAATACACGCCATCAACATCATCAGCCTATTGAGGTCAACTGTTGGGCATAGGCCTCCCCCAAACCTCACCACATCGACCAGTCCTGCGCTGTCCGCATCCAGCTACCTCCCGCGATCCTGACCAGGTCGTCGGTCTGCTGCCTGGTGGTGGTGGGAGGCCTGCCTACGCTGCAGTCCAGTTCGTGACATCATTTGTTTAATTTTGTACATTTATCGTTGACATAACATTTTTTAAGTTAAAAATAAAACATAAGTCTTACAGTTATTTTTTAATAATACGTTGAAAACCTATATTTAGATAAATCAAAAACGAACATAAAATAGAAAATGACGTAAAAAAGGTAGTCGTTTCATTTTTCTCAAATCCAGATGTGTTGCTTTCTTGCATTAGAGTTTTCGAATTTCAAAAAAATACTCGATATTTTACTTTAGAATCGAACTCCTTTAATCATTCGATTAAAAACACAATCAGTACAGCACTATTGACAAACAGCCAAACCCAGCAACACTCGTAATGTCAATTTATTTACAATCTGCATCGGGGACGGAGGAATAAAAAACGGACAATAATAAAAGCTTTAGTACAAGTATGCCAATTCTTCCGGAACCAACAGCCCGGGTTAAGGAATATCCCGAGGGCTCTTTGAAGGGCAGCGTGGCTCCCTTCAATCACATGCTAAACAGCTATTACATGGACTCCAGTGATCCATTCTATGAAATATGCCAGAGAGTGATCAGGGACATGACTCAGTATGGTGTTTGTGTATTGAACAATTTCTTAGGGAAAGACCAAGGATTATTAGTGTTAAATGAAGTGCTTAAAATGTACAGATCGGGAATATTCAAGGTATGTATTTGGTTGAAAAATGGATTTGGAAAATTAGTCTTTATGAAAGTTTTGGCTTAGTACAATGGCCTTTGCAAAATGAATAAATTACTAGATATAGTTTACTGTTAAAGAAACTCAAAAACAATTTAGATCAAAACATATAAAAATCTATGTTTACAGACTAGTTTTAGCTTAACTTCACAATTTCTTCAATTATTTCTTTTAGGAACAAAGATTAGATAAAATAATTAAAACTTTATAAAATAGATAGACTTTTAAATTGTAATAGAAATTTTAAACAAAAAGTTTGAATTAGATCACTGAAAATCAAGCGATACATTTTCGTTTTTCAAAGACAAAATATGTACCCATTTTTTAAATAAATTCAATTACAAATATATTTTTTTACAAATATAAAATTAAGTGGCTAAAAAATGATCATAAATTAAATTAAAAGTGATTTGCTTTAAATAATTTCAACATAGTATCAAAACAAACCGAGTCGGTTATAAACATTGAAAAGTCTCATAAAATATAGCCAAAGAGATTATTTTCCATCTTATCAAATGAGGTCAATGTAATATGTATATTTTCTCTAGTTATCCTTATTCTAGTATAACTCTTATGTTCCAAACCTTCATATAATTGTTTTTCACATAAAAATATCCTGCTCAAACATATTGCCAACATTGTTACATGCCAAGAATTTTATGGCTAATCCTAGTTATGTTGTTAGATATTATGAGGTTCATGAGCGACAGTAACTAATAACCATCATGTGGGTGACATGCTTATTTACGTAAATACCTATAAAAACAATAAAAAGACTTATTAATTTCCACAAACCTGAAAGAATAATGCAATTTACATTATTCTAAAGTTAAAATGAAGTCAAAACATAATATTATGAAATTGAAAATTTATTGCTTTGTTATTAAACAGTCTTGCAATAATATTGTGATACATTGTTTTGCAGCATAGGGTATGTAGACTACGGCGTTATTTGAATAACATAATGATTATTACTAATAATATGATTTCTATAGCTTTTTGTTTCTATTCATTTAATTCATTGTTAGACTCAAAAAGGGTTTTGAAAGCTATGAACACAACCTCACAATTCCTAGATACTACAGAGGTTCATAAGTAATGGTAACCACTTACCATCAGCAGTGCCGTTCATGTTTACTTGAAAAAGGATATTTTTTATTGTTATACTTGTCATGAGCTCTCATGAAAAGACTATTTGTATTTTTTTTCATATTTCGATTTTGTACCATTTTTCCACAATTAAAGTATGTTTATTTTAGATGGAAAAGATTATCATCAAAAAGGGAAATTTAATTTCTCTTTCTTAATGAACTGATCCCAAAAAAATTAATAGGTTTTAATGACACTTGAATAAATCACACAGAGATTTAAGTTTCAATACTTTCATACTACATGTGTAGCACTGTTCCTTAAAGATCAAAAAATCTTCAGAAACATGTCTAAGGCACTATTCGCTTATTTTTGAATTAAAAATATAATTTGTTAATTATCTTGCTGTGGTATTTAAATAGGGTTAATAATATTATTATGTAGTGAAAAATAAGTGTTTTTAAAGATTAATAAAACATGTCATTAAACAATGTTTACATGAGTTTATCAAAATTAATAACAATTATCATTTAAGTATAACGTAAAATGATATAATTAGTAAGCATAGGTTATCGTTTTATATCAATGTTTAAGTAATAAATCCTTAGCAGTGTTATTTGTATCAAATTAAGCTGTTTTATTACTTTTTGATTATTTGTATAATATGAGCGAGTAGCAGATATTATTTTAGGTGAAATTGAATGACGGCAATTTTTTCTAATAAGTCTACTATGTGCGCTGTTACTCTTTACTTTCACACATTCTCATTCAGTTTACTGGGTCGCTAGTAGTGGTTACCCACCCAGTAAGGCTCTTTAACAATGAACTACGATTCCACATTAGCTTGCCTTTGATTCGCGTATGAAAACCAGTAGACAGCACACACTCGCACTGGGCTTGAGTGTCTTGGAGATAGGTTTATGAAGCAGGACGGAAACGATCAAATTTGTATCTAAATGTTTACATGTTATTCAACTTATTTGATCGTGTGCGACCGTGTTTGACAAACACATCAAACTATCGACGAGTTGCGTGTTTGATGAATTTTGTTTAGTCCAAATATTTGACTAATATATTGGCCGAATAAATTTAATTGTTTACACGATGAGATCCGCTTATCATTAGATGGATAACCCCATCTTGGCCGTCTTCTAACCACGGCCAACAACAGTATTGAATGTTTTGTTTTTCGATTCAGGCCGGTCAGTTGGTGTCAAATCCTGGAAGTACAGAGGCTCAGACGATACGAAGCGATAGGATAACATGGATAGATGGAAAGGAGCCTCAATGTTTTCACATTGGACAATTAATCAGCAAGGTAAGTTAACTATTCGCCTAGGCCACATTTCACATGCCAACAGTAATATAAGTAACAAGTCATGAAGTAACAGAAGTGTATTCAAAAAGTACAAGTTATAAAGAAATCTGCATTTTAATCCGTAAACAAACAAAACAAAAGGTTTATACATAATGTCGTGTTTCCACATTGACTCGCCAACTTCTAACTTTCATAACGGCCGTCATTTATTTTACGTACGTTGTTGTACGTAGTTAGTAGTAGTATACGTGTGTTTGACGTAGGCGAGGTAATGTGGAAACGCAGCATTACAGGGTTCGGGAAAAAGTCGTCAGGCTGAATCCGACAGATACTCAAATCGTTTAATAAACGTTTAATTGAAAAATAGGTCAATATACATGCACAGCTAATCATTAATGTTGGGAATACCCTGTACATTAAGGCGCTAAACTTAATAACAACTGTGGCGTGCCCATTGTGAACGAAATCACCTGATTACATAAACCATTACATACATACACAGAGTACTGGTTTCTTTGTATGCACGGATTCTGGGAAATTATTAGCATCTGTATGACTTCATTAAACAACCAGTTATTTTCGCCTTAATTACTTTCAAATCAGAACTATTTTACCATTGTTTTATTAAACAAAATTGAATTGAAATATTTTTTAAGTACGTGCGTATTGAATGCAAAAATTGGATTTGGATTAAATAAAAAAAAACGTAATCTTTAAAAACAAAAATTACTGATTCAGTAGACTAGGAGTTAGGTATGTTTCTTGATGATCAACTCTTTTATATCAAGCATTTGACAAAATAGTTCAATAGTGTCGCTATTTTTATAATAATATTGTCTTACAAACACAAACCAAAAAACGTAGTCCACTATAGTAGTATCATATTCTCAATGATTAGAGTGGGAAATTGCAAGCCTATTTATAAAATTTATCACATTATAATCTGTACAAGAAAACTATTTCGATCCGGTACATTTCCATTATTAATCACTTTGTTCATTAGTATTTAGTAATGATTTGTCCGATAATCACCTTGATTATTAACCTCGGACAAAGAATAACAGACTGTTGGCATTTTTCGCCATACCAAATGTCAATATTTACGCGTGAACTTAATACAGAAACTTACGCTTACAAAAGAGAGCTATCCGGAACAAAAGTTAACAAAAACTTGAGGCTTCTAACAGCATAACCGAGTTGATATTGACCCAAACTAGGTTTGTTAGGTTAAATGTGATTATGATATTTTTTCTGAAACAAGGTATTAAAACACAGTGGTATCTTGTAATCATCTTTTAATGAACTGACTTTTTTATAATACAGCATAGATAATTAATGGTATTCAGTACAGTATAGGTGGCGGCGTTTCTAAGTGTTATTTTGTTACACTCAACCATAGATTATAAATTACATCCCCACCTAACAAAATAATCTGAACCCCACATAAAAGTATCACAATAAATCCAATACATATCAGACATGCCAATTAATTTCAAAAATTTATAATGTTTATCTGCACTCAAACTTCTTGTGAATATATCTGCTGGCATATCTGAAGTTGATACATACTCAATTTTAACTTTATTCATTGAAGTACATTCTCTAACAAAAAATGATGTCTAGTGTCAATGTGTTTTGTATGCTCACTGTTAACCAATGGATTAGTTGCTAATTTAATAGAGATCTGGTTATCACTATACAAACACAATGGCAGGTCTTCATTTAATACTTTACATAAAATGTTTTTGGTCTCAGTAACACTATCTTTATAAACATTTATATGCATTCCCAAGCACTGATTAATCTGACCTAAATCTTTTATTCTGAATTTCTTTATTAACTCATTTATTATTTCTTTATAAGCATTCTGACAATTATAAAAAAAAAATAAACATTCTGGTATTTCCATGTAAGCTGTTTCATGAAAGAAACCATTAAGAAATGCAGTAGGTACATCTACATGTTTCATTTTTAAAATTAATTCAATACTTAAGGCTAACAATAATCTGAATGTTGAATATTTTAAAACTGGTGAAAAAGTTTCATTATAGTCTATACCCTCCTTCTGGGTAAAGCCCACAACAAGTCTGGCCCTATAACGCACTTCACCTTCAAAGTTATATTTCTTTTTAAACACCCACTTATTTTTCACAACTGTAACTTCACTTGGCCTATCGACTAGTTCCCACGAATCACAATCTTGAAATGATAGCATTTTGCCACTGAACTTTTTCCGGTCCATTCATTGCATCATCAAGAGAAATCTGCTCACCTGACATTTCCACACACATGTTGACACTACGGTAAAACACCGGTTTACGTCTTACACGTTTATCTGGTAGATTCAAGTCACAATTCTGTGAGACATCCTCTTCTTTTGGTGACATGGTGTCAACAAAACTTCTGAGTCATCTGCTGAACTATCCGGGACATATGTCTCATCATTCTGATTTTCTTCATCTGACTCTGTCTCTGGAACTTTCTCAGTCGACCTTTCTGGTTGTGTGCCCTCCTCAATCACACCAGATGTTGTTGAACTGTCATCTGTGTTTTCCATGACAACTACATCTCTGGCTACGACAACATCCTGCGATGTAGGATCATACAAACGATAGCCCTTGATATTCTCAGAATATCCAACTAGGAACATTTTCTTCGCTTTCTTGTCCCACTTCCTTCGCTTCTCCTTTGAGATATGAACCATTACTGGACTGCCAAAGATCCTCAGGTGATTCAACTCTGGCTTTCTGCCCATCCATATTTCATAAGGAGTTTTGTTGTCATCTAAGCCCGCTACTGGTGATTGATTTTTTATATATACACAGCTGCTACTAAGGGTCGTTACGTCTTTCTAACAATCAACTCCTTAGTCCTGAGTTAATTACAAATGTTTGATAACAAATCCACGTTCGAGGTTATGTGTGTGCTTGAGTCGGAATCTAAGTACCAGTCTGACTGACTGACTGCACTAAATGCATTTGTTTTTATTTTATTTGCATCCGGACACTGATTTTTCAAGTGACCAATCTGTCTGCAATTTTAACAACGAATTATTTTCGTTCTTTGCGCCATATTGTTGTTATGATTTGAAATATTTTTTTGACATACAATACGATGACATTCCATTACTGCCATGTTGTTAAACTTGCTTTTTCTGCAGTGCTGTCAACATTGCGCCTATGAAAATTTTTAGCGGCAAATGCATCTTCCGATTTAACCTCAAAATCTGCACTTCTAATAATTTAGTTAAATGTTGCGTCTGTACTTAATGTTAATGCCTGAGTTCTCGATCGCCATGATCAAGGCTCCAAATTTCTCCGGTAGTCCAGCTTACAGGAACGAACCTTATCCACTGGTCATTCTCAATCTCGTAGCCGGTGCCGTTTAACTTTAGAGCAAATTCGTTGATCTTGCTGGCATAGCTGATCATAGACTTACTGCTTTCCAGGCGTATACTAATCTGCTGATCTGCTGCTTTCTGAGTCGCTGTAGCTGTTGCCGGTAACGGCTCCTTGATGACCTCCGCCATTTGCTCCAACACGAGCACATTTTCTGCCGCGAAACACCAGTCATCATAGTTTTCCCCACCTTCCAATCCGGGAACACTAACCAAGGACTTCGCAGACATAATCATCGAACATTTACTTATTTTTGTTATTTAAATATGGCACTGGGCCCATAACCTATTAAAACACAGTGGTATCTTGTAATCATCTTTTAATGAACTGACTTTTTTATAATACAGCATAGATAATTAATGGTATTCAGTACAGTATAGGTGGCGGCGTTTCTACGTGTTATTTTGTTACACTCAACCATAGATTATAAATTACACAAGGTTTCTTTTGTTTTCAGTATTTCATAGTATCAATATTATTTAGATAAAAATCAGAAACGAATCGAGTTTTTTGTTACAGGTTGACAACATAATCCTTAGGGCGAATAAAATGGTAAACAACGGCAAGATGGGTGATTTTGTAATCAACGGCCGAACAAAGGTAAGATTTTTTTGCAAACTGCTTAATATATTATTATTCTTTCACGGTCAACAAACGAAATTAGAGATTAGACCACTTTGAAGTCACCATCAAAATATATTTATTTACATTCAAAAGAATCTCTTTCAACAGTTAGTTTTAAAGTAAATATTATTGTGAATTTCTCATTTGGGTAATTTATATAAATTCCTTGTTCCTCGCTTTTATTTTTACTTATGAAACCAAAATCTCTGTCTGCACACCATGACAGTTGTATCAAGCAAGAATTCAATGTCTTTCTCGTTTTCTGCAATTTATTTCAATGTGTAGTGTTTACTAATGTGTGTCGATTTGGCCTTGTCTTGTGTAAATAGCATTATCGGCGCTACCGGGGTGTGAATGAAGTTTAAAGTGGGAATTGGCGTCGACATAATCTTGAAAATCTGCCAAATGTAATTCATTTAAATTTTATAGCAACAATTAGGTCAATTTTTAGGTTGATATCAAGTTTGTCTAAAAAAGATAGATGCATTTGAATGCTGTCGACATTAAGAATTGAATATTAATACTTTTGACTTTCTTATTTACGAAATAATAAGCATTGATAGAGTAATAACAATTCGATTTGCCTTACCACCTTAACACGGTGTCTAAAAAGAAAACAGTTTGACATATAAATAAACAAACTACTAATTACATTCATTCACGTAAATATTGGTTAAATGATAATTACGATCTTATATAAATTATTATAAAATCCAACAAAGTAAAAATAAAAAAGTTCCGACTAACCTATAGATATCATATTTTAGTAATGTCCATCACTATAATGAGTCATTCATAAATAAACTCAAATGAGTGTTATTGATTAGAAATTACACATGTGCTCTCGATGGTTGAGTCAGTATTGATAAGGTAATATACTACTAGAGTGCAATACTAAATTCTATGTAAGGTTTCAGCATAAATGCCTACTGACTTAATTTTGAAGGTTTACAATAAAGTAATTTATATGGCTTAGAAAAGTACCATGTAGTATTTTCTTATCAGTTAATGTCTAATGCACCACAAAGCTATTACATAAAGTAAGTATTTCTTAACGTAATACATCCCCGACTACAACGAACTTAGTAATCGCCTCTACGTGTCCTCATGTATCGTAATTCCTGCTACGACCAACGCTGTGAACAAGGCTACAGTGTTTCACGTATTGTTATAGTAAATTCCAATTTGAACCCATATTATAGTTGTTTATAAACAAAATTACTTTCGCATTTTTCAACTAAAGATTTTTATTACAAACTAGCTGTCCCGCGCAACTTCGTCTGCGTCACAAAAAAAAATCCCGGGGTATTTTCTCACCGTTTCAACCTTCCCTGGACTACGACAAACATTTTAAAACCAAAATCAGCTCAATAGGCCCAGCCGTTTTCGAGTTTTAATCAGACTAACGAACAACCATTCATTTTTATTTATAAAGAAGATTAAATTTATTCTAACCTACTGAACTCATATTCTCCAAGTTTTAAATCACAATGTCCTAGTAATCTTCACAACAAACTAAACTATCTCAGTGATGAAATGTAAAGGTTTCCCCGCGGCTTGTTTGCATAACTCCATTACGGAATGGAACCATTCATAAGTGTTGAGAATCGCAGAACAAGTCACGTTGAATTTTAAATCTTATATCTGTAGATTTAGAGGTCGTTTTTAAAGAATACGTGAACGTGCATATTAATTCTCTATTGTTGATGTTTCTTTGACATGAGAATACAAATGTCTGGAACAATAGAACATCCCTACCTACTGTACTATGTGTTAAAATAACTACAATTCTAAAAATAGGTACTACTTAAGTATCATGTTAAATATAAAATAAATATAATGCACAATATTATTATTCTGTATTAAAAAAGTACAGAAACACAATCCTAAAAGTAACCAAAGCAACTTACACCTGCAGTGTTTCATTTATAATCCTTACACATTGCACTCTCAGATGTAAACAAAACACTAACACATGGCCAAACATGACTCAATAGGGGAACCTCGACGGAGAAAACATAAACAGACCGAGTTTTATACAAGAGTAAAAGTTTTAGAAAATAAATAAAATGCTACTCGAGTAGAACTAGAAAATTAATAATAATGAATACTATGATTCTTGTATTTGAATGCTAGATACAGTACTTCGATTCACAGACTCGACTGGTTTTTTAAACCGCCAGATGGCGTTGCTATCGAGCACAATAATTTCAACAAGCCAGATACTGTAAAGATAGATTTAAGACAAATTGTCAGCTAACAGTTTCAAATTAGACAAACAAAAATAGTACATTTATTATTAGGGTTATGGCGGAATTCCGTAGATAAACGTTATCTGTCGCGAATGTGAAGGTATCGTTGGTATTATCAGATAAAGGAGGAACGATACTGTGCGGTTTCGACGCATGCGCCTTGACGGCTCTGCGTACGTGACTCGCAGCATGGCCGCTATGAACGACGGTCGAGGGCGAGGGGAGCCGCGTGTAAACACACGTAAAACCGTATATTCATTGCCCACCAATTTGTCATCATCGTTACAACATATTGTTAAGGATGATCTTACATAATTAGAAGCTTTCGAAAATTTTCAGCGCAGGCCATCTAGATAGCGATCTTCTAAGCGAACCCTGTCATTTGGTACCTATATTGATGCAAGGAAAGTGTATTCCGCTATTTTGTAGCAGTAGCCATCTGATTTTCACTTGCACACAGCTATAAAAAAACAAAAGAAGTCCACGACAGATCACCCGGACATCTCAGTCCAAAGACCATTAATATTGTCGTTATCAACGTTCATTCAATTTTACATAATGTGGGTAGGTCTTTAGCTCGTAGCCAGCGCAACGCCTACTATCGTCATGATCATTATTAGCAAATCATATTTTCTTGTAAATATGGATTGTCATCATAGTTACAACTATGCAAGACTCATTTTGTCACCGTTCTCAAATTTAATGCCAAAGTCCATAAAATTACAGGCTTATGAGTTAATTACAATTAAGTAGAGAATACAATTTCATTAATACCACAAAATTAATCAACAACCTTGTGCTACTTGTGCACGAAATTTTAATTTATTGCCGACATTCTTTAATTTAAAGCCAACAATTTACAATCAACGCTCACTACTGCTATTTCCTGAAGGAAAGTATGCCTATTTAACCTTAATTTAATATTGATATACTCTTTAAGGTTTGCTCAAAGGTCACGTCCTCTTTGGTCTACGTGACAGTAAGCAAGGAGTTCACTGTACAAAAGCGTATTGTTTCAAAAGCTTCAACGCAAATCACATTTGTGGTTATCCTGTTCAACTGAAATAATACCTACTTAAATTTATTATTATGATAATTTTCCTCTAAATATCATCTAGCTAGTTAAAATATTAGCATAAAGATACTAGTTTGAGTAACTACCACATAATGTTATGAATTTTACAGACGGTTGGATCACAATGTTTTCTATTACTATTGAAAGTTTTTTAAACAATGATATTGTGCACCCTTTCACGTAGTCATAACACATATCCATAACAATGTTCACAACGTTTAATTTACCTTATTTGGTTGCAATCATCTTTTAACATATACAAAGATACAAAAAGTAGAGTTACAAAGGAGTCATATATAAATAAAAGTACTTTCATAATCACAACTTCTTTGTTATTTTGATTACGTCATCTAGGAATTTAAGATATAGAAATAAAAAAGTACAATTATATTTAAACACGTTAAAAAACGAACTGTGCAAATAATTTTCGTACTACAAATATGCTGGGACATGGATAGCTGGCTTTATTGACGTAATCGAAAATCTCGACGTCGAGTAATGTTTACAAACCGCGCTCGTAATATGAACGACCGTTTCACTGAGCCCTTTCATCGTTACAATATTGTACATCTTCGAGTTTCAACCAACATTGGTCGAGTTGTGTGCCAAACGCCAATAATTGGTATTGAAATAACATGGTTAACTGTATGAAGATTAGTAGAGAACTATCTACCTTACTTTTATTGGCTTTGAAAACTGGATATATTGATAACCTCACATAAAATACCAATACACTGAAATATCGCTAATCGCTATCTACTATTACTAATTGTAAACAGAATTTCGCATATTGTTATCATCTTCCAGTAATACAAGTCTTATTACAGACTCTCTCACTCCTTAAATGAGTTTGAGATTGAATGTAATGTTACATTGGATCTCTCATTTTTGGAATACTTTCCTACTGACTTCTTGGAGGAATGAAAACTAATTTATTACCTATAATAAGGGGGATACTTTAAGTAAGTCACGTAGCTTCGTGGTAATCATCACGCACACTGTATTTTAATTATATTCAAATATTATTTACTTTTATCCTCTGAGCCAAAATCAATAATGATTCATGTAAAAACAAATTATAGAGAACGCGAAGCATGCGTCAGTCGTCCTTTTCTGGTGTATTTATTTTTACATTTCAAAACAATATTTAAAAATGATAAAGGCAACGCAGAAACCTTCCCAATCCAATATAAAAACCAAACAAATTTAGATGATAACCAATTGATACGTTTTAAAGGGCAATATCCAGTTCTGCAATGGCACCATTGAAAATATTGTGCTTAAGTCAGTACGCCATCCTTAAGTTTCCGATTCAAAACGTCACGGTTCGTCTTTGCGATCGACAATAGAGAATAGCATAATAGATACCGTCTTTAAGACTTCTCATTTTGAAATATAACTGTTATCTCGTGAATGTGTCTGTTATCCACGTTCCGCTTACATGTGGGTCAGACACGTGCTCCAGCTCCGGATGTGACATTGACTCGTGACAAGGAACTGTCTGACGGGATTCGACGACGCAACTATACCGTAGTTGTCTATACCGTGAAATTCGTTTAACCGCATCGGAGGATGTAGAGGAATGTCTTTGTTTTAAGAATACTGTATGGAGTGTATTATATTTTTAAGAGTAAACTGAGCATGTGTCATGAAGGATATGAGAATTGTACCTACACGCCACACAGAGGTGTTCAAGGTGAGCCGATGATAGTCACAACACTAACTGATGACCAGATCCAACAGTGATCATTTTCGGGTTCCTAGTGGTACTAATGTCCAGTTTTTTTTTTAAGAACTATGCATACCTAATAGAATAGAAAGCATCAATCTTCTGATATATTATTGTTATCTCAACACTTCAAAACTTCACGCGAAATTCTTAGTATCCCTTTATCGTTGTTTAATCGTCTCTTATCACAATAATTTTCTTATCATGTTATCCTTTGAGTAAGCTACCGGGGAATAGCGATTGTTGATTTGAAAACCGCTTTTAGTGCACTTTCCGTATATGGAAAGTGATTATGTTTACCTACTTTGTATTTGTTTTCATGTAACTAGTTTGAAGGTACCTACACCGGTTTACGGGGAATACTTGAAAACAACTGACCTAAAACATACATGACCATGTGTTTCGACTTTTCTAATTTTGATTTTATATTTATTGGTTAAATTCAAAAACTCTTCGGTGTTGCAACCGGCTACTTCAAGAAACAATGAAATTATTAGTTTTTTTCAGAATGGAATCAAAAGAATTGAATTATGAAAGAGTTGAAATTTTAAGGAGGAGACTTGTAGGGTAAAATCCTTTATTAAATATCTATTGTTTTTGCTATCACGTTTCTATTTTATCAAGTGTGCTCTACCAGATAAAGATCACACGAACAACTTATCAGTCACGTACTTGAATACAAATGCAATTATTTTATCACAAATTTATTTACGAGAAAATTGAAATACCTACATCAAACAAGATAAAAGCTTGCAGGTGATTTACAACTTTGTAGAGTAAACTTTTATATTTTCGTTTCTTATCGAATTAATTTAAATGCAAAAAAACTGATTAGTTTAATGAAAGTATTACAAATTTGGAGGTAATCATTTATTTTGCGAACTCTCTTATGTGACGTAGCTGTAAAGTAAAAGTATTCTTTCTAAAGAGTGTATTATATTCTAAGTTCCGAATATTACTAAAACTACCTATAGAATAATGCTACTTTTTCACCTCATAGTTGTTTTGTTTTTCTTTTTTGTATATAAACTGTAGCATTGTCTACAAATCTATGAAATATAAAAGAAAACAGAGACACTGAAACGAATGTTATGTGAGTTTTCGAACAGTACGAAGAGGTGTTTGACCTGTTTAAAATAGTTCACAATTGTATTCTTTATTTGCATAGATAAAACAAAAGTTATAAATTCTGCTCATGTATTTCTCTTAACAGATACCAAAATATTAAGAATGCTATTTACTGCGAATGGTTACTAGTTATTCATTAAAGTTAAATTGAGCTAGACCGCTACGAAAGCAAAGTCAAAAACAGCTGATATTGCTGAATGGATACAGTTCAATATTTCGGCATTTGAATAACAAAGGATAAAAATAGCATATATTAGAGACTTGACTCTCGAAACCTCAATTACATCAGAAACGAGAATGCCATACGTAATGGACCACCCACGTACTAAAACGGCTATCAACATATCGCCGCATATACGAGATATGTTTATTGTTATCGTGACTCGATTGCTAAATAGCGATCGCGAAAGTGTTGCCAAATTTATTCGATATAGAAATCGATGTGATGTCGAGCTTGATGAAAATAATGTAGGTTATGTTATGTACGCACTCTTTATTTTTTATGTTTTATGAAACACGAAGGTTCTTAATTGAACATTGTGTTTATTGCCTTAATTGAAACTACACAAGATTAGTCGTGGATTGTTATTTTTTCTTCTAAACGTGATCTCTTTAAAGCGATCGATCCAATAGTTTAGAAAAATAAATGGCATTAAAAGTGTAATTCAAATTTGCAGTTAATAAAAAATATCACTATTACCAATGGTTTTCACGAAGACCTAAATATTTCCAATTTTTAGTACTACAAATTGCAATACCTCATACACATTGGCTAGTGAACAAGTTAATTTGCATACACAAACCAAAAATGAACTATCCGTCGAAAATTTGGTTAATTCTGAATAATAATATTTGTGATGCATCAGTATATTGTCCGCAGGCTATGGTGGCGTGTTATCCAGGCCTCGGCAGCCATTACGTGAAGCACGTCGACAATCCGAACAAGGACGGAAGACGGATCACAGCCATATACTACCTGAATCTTGATTGGGATGTAAAACGATGCGGGGGATTGCTCAGGTGAATGTCACTTTAGAAATTAGTGTCCTCAGGAGGGGTTTTTGAACGAGACACCTGCTTTTGTCGCTATGTCTTATGACTCCCGGGGGTGACGGGGCGATACGTGAGCGACAATCGCGAACGCGTCCTGTCATCCCTACCAGTCTCGTGCCGGGCTCTGTCCCCGGCCGGAGATCGGATGTCGAGCGTGAGCGGCGGTAGGTTTTGGTGCGGTTCAACTCCCACATACCCCACTCGCGGGGCGAGGGGAAGTCCGGCGATTTCCTCCCGTCCAAAAAAAAAATGTCTTATGACTCGAGGTATATGATGCAACTATGAAGTATCAACTGTATTCTAGTTATACTGTCCTTGAATTGAGTCTCTTCGGCAGAGACAACACACTCTATTTTAAATGAGTAATTTAAAGTTATCTCCCCTATAGCTTACTTCGATAAATGAATAAAATGAATTATTCACCAGCGGATTCGGTTTAAATAAAAAATTTAAATCTTTATAATAATAGTATAGATATCCTTTGAAATCCCAAATATTATACAATGTATACTTTTTATATTCCAGGGTGTTCCCGGAAGGCACGAATCAAGTTGCAGATATAGCTCCCATATTCGATCGAATGCTGTTCTTCTGGTCCGATCGAAGGAATCCTCACGAAGTCCAACCCGCCTACAGTACTAGGTAATTTTTTACTTAAACCAAAATTGGCATTTGTCTAGTAATGCCATCTATGGGTGACATTTGACATGAAACTGTGTTTTTTCTTTAAAGATTAAAAATATTTATTCAGCCAAAATTTACATCACGTTAGATCTCCACACTAGGTCAGGCCTGTCTCGTGGATTTTAATGAAAATCGTTGAAATGAGTGTAAATATTGTAGAGAACTAAACAAAGACAACGATATCAAAATAGTTGTGTACTAGCTGAAATAGAGATATAATTCTAGTTGGTTTATACGTCTTTTAATCTAATACCTACATAAATTACAAAGATAGAACTAAAAAAATTCAATATAGTGCCAAAATATACGATTATTATACATTCTTAAGCAAATAATGCGTCATAATTATTTATCTAGAAGCTTTTAGATATTAATTTGTAATCAGCAATTTATCTATAATTTACAGATACGCTATCACGTTGTGGTATTTCGACGCCCAGGAAAGAGAAGAGGCACTTAGAAAATATAGTAAGTATTCATTGTATCGATTTAAGGCTTTCTAAAATCGATTAAATCGGAATAATCGACTAAAAGATCTTCATCTTAGTTTTAAACAGAATAAAAATATCTAAACACAAATA
Source organism: Trilocha varians (assembly GCA_030269945.2). Lineage (NCBI taxonomy): Eukaryota > Metazoa > Arthropoda > Insecta > Lepidoptera > Bombycidae > Trilocha > Trilocha varians. The sequence goes on along the minus strand of AP028273.1, from coordinate 7,209,132 downwards.
TCACTAGACATACATTAAAAGCTTAAAAATGGCGCTAAAACAATCCCGTTTTTTAACTTTAGCACATTGACATTTCATAGTCGGTATCTCATTCTTCTTAAATAATAATGTATTTCGCAATGTAATTCGATAGACTTCATTTCCTAATACATCGATTGTTGAAAATACATAGATTTTGAAAACGAACGAAAATATGATACAATTTTTATTTCTAACTTAAGTTTCAAGAATTTAAGTTGCGGAGACATTATTTTCTAATGCTTTGTTCGGCATTGTGCGAAATATTTCTAAAACATTTTCTATTTCTAGAAAACAATACTTGTACTCCGTTATTTAAAAAGATATCATTTATTTTTCCAGAAGAACGCGCACAACCATCTTCAAGTAAGTGACATCACTCGAAACTTGCGCGGTTTTGTAATCCTAACGTTATAAATTGTACATAATTATATTAATAAATTAATCCATCACTTTATATCCTTAATTGAAAATTATCGATTTATTAGTGGCCACGAATTTTCGTAATGAAAGCAATATAGTCGATATACGAAATTTTGCCAAAATTGATTACATTCAGTCATCAATACTCTTACTTTACTTTGATTGAGTATTTTAATGGAAATTCGGTTATAATTGTATAAAGTAGGTATATTGCGTTTATTATTTTATTTCATTTTTTAAATTATAAATTACCTACGTCTTGTAGTCTTACTGACGATATAATCTAAAGTATTCAACAATTATCGTTTGATCGGTTTCCATTTATATTTTTGTTTTTTTTTTTAATTGTATAACCAGTATCCTTGAACATTGCGTAGCGTATTTATTCTGTAAGTACATTTTCTTGACCATTGTCAAAAGTTTTGTTTTTCTGTAAATGACGGTAGATTGGAAAATGTTTTATAAAAATTTATTCTTACCATTTCGCACAAATTGGATGTCACATTCTCGTAATTGATTTACAAACGTGTATTAACTAAATGTGACCATACAATTAATGTAAAGTATCAAGAATATACAGGGTGGATCTGTAACTTTGGACAATCTGACGTGGGGTGAATGGCCTGTTGAAATAAAACTTAGAACCACTTTTATTTTAGGAATTGGATAATAAATAATCTTCATCATAGTATGGAAGTCCGCAACGATAGTCGTACGTTTTCCATTCAATGTCGGAAAAAAAAGTTTAACCAATCCAAAAAATAAAAATGGTGCTAAGTTGTATTTCGACAGGTCATTCTCCCCACGTCGGATTGTTCAAAGTTACAGATCCACCCTGTATAAATGCAAGCAATTTCAAGGTTATTTTTAAAAGAACTGTTTCTACGTTATTTTTTAAGTTAAAATTATGCTTAAGTTTACATTTAAGAAGCATTATGTAATACATTTTTCATTAAAGTATTAGTATTTTTGTTTGTATATTTTATAAACGTGATTAACATAATGCAGTTATAAGTTTGGTTTTCTGATCTTAAGCGTTAGTTATTAGGCTGTTTGGGCCGTGTAGCGTTTGCCTAAACTTATTAAAAATAAAGCAGGCTTTGTCAATTTGTATCGTTTAGGTTAGGTATTTAGTCGATTTAGTTAGGGTATACATTTTAATCGATTACAGAGATCAGAAAACTACCCAAGACTGAGTATTCGAAACGAGTCCACGAGATTTTTATATAATAATTTGTATATTATTGTTTTTTTTTTTTATATTTATTAACATTAGTAGCAATTGTATATTAACAGTTTTGTCGACCATCAGAAATCCTGTCCCTTTTAGTTTTCCAACTTAAATTATTTTTCAGTTGTCACAAATATTTTGAATACAGTGACTAAGTGACTTATTCGATTACCTCACATTATGATTAGGAGAATCGATTTGTAAATATAAAACATACTGTAGTATGGAAGCATTATTTAAATGTAAGTTAATTTTGTGTGTAAAATATTATTCAATTTTATACATATTAGGATAATTATGGTTTTCCTATAAAACACGTGAGGACAAAAATGACCTAACCCAAAATGTGTCATTTTTGAATTGTGCCACTGTTTTTATTAATTGATAAAAAGTATTAACATCAATATTTGCATTTTTACAACATGAAAAACTGTCGCAGAATCCATTATAACGGCATTGAATTGAATTAAAATATATGAAAATTAGTTCAAATATGTCGTTTTTGTTCTTACGTGTTTCTTAGTTTTAAGTTATTTGTTGGTTTGTGATGAACCGGCTTCATGATTTGTATAACTAACCATTGTTTTTACTTTGTCCAACGATAATTATATTTTACGTGTTTGTTAAATAGTTTAAAATTAGCCCAAATTGACTTTGTTTTGAGTCACTATGTTATTTTGTGGACAAATTCCTGGTATTAAATTTTATAATTGAATAGATTGTTTTTATTGTTTTTTCTTCTTTAATACATTAACAATTCAGGTAATTAAAAATCTTATGTTTAGTCATTTTAACAAAACGACAGAATAGTTAGATCGTGCAACGATTTAATTTTAACGTCCGTTTCTGGTTAGTATCATTTGAAATTATTTTGAAACTGAACTTAAATGAATGAAATTACTTTTATGGTGACCCGACCCACAACATAGATAATACAATAAATACTAAAATTCAGTCTACCAACGAGGGTTGATTAAATTAATGACAAAAAAAAAAGATTTTTTTGACAAGCATTATTTCGCGACATTTTCGATGATTTTGTGATTGACAGTTTTCTTTGTATAAGTTTTTTTTCGTTTTTGTGATTTTGTTTGATTTTTTTATAAAATATTTAATTTCTATTTATTTATGATAATTTCGAAAACATGTCATCACTTAGAGTAAACCGTAGCTTTATTGCTTCTTATGGAAGTGAAGTGGGGGACTGGCGAAGACCTAAGTGTCTTGTTGTATGATTATCTTGAGTTTTTAAGTAATTTTTGTGACCTATTGGAACGAAGTTCCTTATCGCGCGTTATCGAAAGGGCGGCTAGACGGAAAAAATCTTACGAAAAGTTGTCACTACACTTTTTTTTGTTTTAGATGATTATCGCTAGATGGCGCTGTGATCAAAATCTTTTAAAACACATTCCTTATTTTTGTTTTAGATGATTATCGCTAGATGGCGCTGTGATCAAAATCTTTTAAAACACATTCCTTATTTTTGTTTTAGATGATTATCGCTAGATGGCGCTGTGATCAAAATCTTTTAAAACACATTCCTTATTTTTGTTTTAGATGATTATCGCTAGATGGCGCTGTGATCAAAATCTTTTAAAACACGTTCCTCATCGCAAAAAATTATACAAGATATCTTTTAATCGAAATTAACTTCGTTCTATTCGGGTGTCCCATGACACCTCTCAAGTTTTTTTTTCTTTATCTCCTCTTCTAAATAACGCATTTTTTTTAATCGATTTCAGGAAAAGCCCAAAAAGCTACGTGTCGACAAATATAAGTTTGTATTGATATTTCACATAAAATTATGAATAATTAAACTCTTACAATAATGGTACATATAGTTGCTTAATCTTTTCAGTCTAAAATACCTCTACTCAGCATTTTTTGCGAGCGCTCTTGAAGATGCTATCACAGCCGCCCGTATTTTAGGTAATTTCATTCACACCAACCTAATAGAATAAGAGAATAACGCCCATAGTTGTATAACTGTAAAATTTAGGTAGGTACGTAATTAGGAATTACATTTTTAATTACAGTCCTTAAAAAATAATCCAGTAATCCAACGAATCTGGCGTTATTTAACGTTTATTGGTCCAGTGCTAATATACCGGACCGAAAAATGATGTTGGATGACAATTCCTATTTGTAATACAGCAAACACAGGCTCACCGTTATGAATAAATGAATTGTTGGTATTTTTTAGTTTACAAAAGAATGTCCTACACTCTTCTTATTTTATCAGTTGAATGTAATGGAGAGATGCACATCAAGAAAGTCCTCAGCGACATGCCTATTCTACTAGCCAAGAAGTTCAGCGTCGCCCAGCCAGCGGTGACAGACGAGCTTTATGGAATCAATGTTAAAAACCTCAACTGCGACGGTTACAAACTTGATAAACTGGAAAACGATAGGTACATATCCCCTTGCAACTATTTTACACAGAAATATTTTAAAATCCGAAGATGTATGCAAGAAGTAAAAGATAAAGACAGAAGATGCTTTTTATTTCATACATAAATCTTCATTATCTCAAATACAATATTTCCACTACACACGTAGGTACCTACATACTTCTCAATGATTTCCAAAATGGTCGTTTAGTAGCGGTAGCTTGTAACAAAAGTTCCTTGCTGAAGAAATCACTTCATCCATCTTTGTAGCTAATCAGCCTGTGGTGTTCCAGATTATTGTTCAACAACATACTCATTGCAATTTATACCGGGTTGTCTCTCGACGGCAGTTGGAAACCGCTAATCGTCAAAAACAATGAGTTAGCTGCACTCGAGAATAAGCGAGTTGCTCTTGTTGAAGAGGAATCGAAGAATCGAATGTTAGACATTACTTTTATACTAATAACTATGGAAAGAAAATAGTCCTTAACAGGTCGTAGGTAGCGCCCCGCAATATCTCCTGACATTGCAGAGGTAGCTGCGGATTGACTACCTGCGAAGGTAAAACCCGGAAATTCTAATTTAAAGGCTGACGCTACCCCACATAACCCCGTGTTAAATTCTTGTTGTTCGACTCCCAAATGAGTAAATCAATCTGTGATCACTAGGACTATCTCATATAACGTAATCACAATTATAGTATAAATAGGACTTTTTTGGTTAAAATTTTTGTTATTTACAGAAACCGTCGTGATTTAGTGAAACAGTTGAGGCAGCAACGTAACCACATCAAATCTGTAACATACGACACAAACATTATTATCGAACGACTTAAATCTAGAGTAGAAGTTAGTGTTCTTAACCTCAAACTAAATTGATAGGTAGTTAGGTACTACTAGAATCCCTAGTGATTTTGAAGTTGGTGAATTTTGAGTTTTTTCATTTATGGTTTGCTACGCACTCCAGACGTTCACGCAAAGAAAAAAACACGCAAAGCAAACAAAAAACGACGAATATGATACTTATCTGATACTGGAGTCAAGTTAAGATTTGCCGAGTCGTGAGTTCAGACGTTGGCTATGCGGCAGAAACTGAATAATGAGCTACGATTCTCTCTTCTTTCTCGATTCCTCATAAGTAAGGGTAGTGACTACCAATATACATACCACGCTATAACAGTCGCCCCTTTGACGAGTTTCTGCCTTCATGATCTCCCTCGGAATGCTGAAATCAGTAGGTTTTTAACTGTCCACCTAGAAGGAGATCGCGCTGCAGTTGATAGGTCCAACAGTCCGTTTCCTTGTAAGTAGATAAACCTTTGACTTTACCAATCAGTATAAAACATTACTTAATATTAGGATTCAGCATTAAACGCAGAAGTGCGCACTCGATACATGGACGGTTGGCAACGAGCTCGTACAGAACAACACATACAGACGATATACGATGCAGAAACACCGTCCACTGCTGCCATAGAGTTTTACAAACGACGGACTGACGGCGAGCAGCGGGTCCACAGCGAGATAGAACTACTTCTTAATATTAAAATTGGGGTTAGCTAACATTATAATTTGTTAGGGTTATTAAGGTTTGGGGTCTCTTACAGTGTTTGAGTATCCTTCAATATCCACAAGCCTAAGTGTCATGGAGTCATACCGCAGGTACTGTACTGTACTGTAACAACCCATTACTGCCCACTGCTGAGCTCAGGTCTCCTCCGAAGAGGGGTTAGGCATAGTCCACCACGCTTGCCTAATGCGGATTGGGGACTTCACATATCTTCAAAGGATTTTTAGAACCATTTTCCCATATGCAGGTTTCCTCACGATGTTTTCCTTCACCGTTTTTAGCCAGTGGTGTTGTGATACCGCAGGTGAAATAGTTTAATTCATCTTGGTAATAAAGAAGGTATACATTTGTTGTGATATTTTATGATTTGGTTAATATGAACTTCAGTAGGTACTTCAGGTTAGTATTTACAATCTCGTTTGACTAACAAGCTTAGAAATACAGGAATTTCGTAAACTATTTTCGTATTATTACAAAAAGTAGGCACCTACTCTTGTTTCGTTTTAGGAAATTCTCGATAACGTTGAATCTTGGATGAACAAATACGATAAAGATATGGAAAAGGTTGATCTGAAGATACAGCACAAACAGACAGACTATCAGAAAATGTTAGATAGAAGGATGGAGCTTGAAGCAAGGGTAATTTCATTATATAATATATATTTTTATGAAAAAAGGTAGCTTTAGTACATATTCGGGAGTCTACAGTCTCGTTTGTATACGACAATTAAGGAATAAGTAATATTTTCTACGATTCCGTAAACCTCTTCTCCCACTTAATATTTGAGACACTATCCACTAGAATTTAATAGAACCTATGAATTTCCCTCATTCATACCTCCATTCAATTCGCAGTTTGAAAAGCACCAGAAAGAGCTAGATGACTGGACGAAGTTCAAGAACGACAGAGAAGAAGCTCGTCTATTTAGAGAGAAGATGAACAGCGCTGCAGTAACCGTCCAGTCTTGGTGGAGAGGACTGCTGGTCAGACTTGAGATAGGGCCGTACAAACCGGTCAAGAAACCAAACAAACCGGCTGAAAAGGAAAAGAAGAAGAAGAAGTGATTTTTTTCTTTTTAAATTTGATTATCAAATGAAATAAGTTTCGGATTTTAAGGCCGTCAAGGGACCGCTAGTAAAATTGATAGTGACTTTAGTTTTCGAAGTTATTCTTTAAGGTTTTTTGTTTATTTCTAATACTTTTTAAGAATTTTATTATAGACGTATTTTTAATTTTTTAGATTTATTGTTTTTTTATCGATAGTTTTGTTTTAATTATTTTTATGAACCTATCTGAATTGTTATTTAATTTTATTTAAGTTTTGTTATAATTTTATTTTGGACTAGTTTAAAAAATTGTTGATTTTATTTATTGAATAAATATTGAAGATCCATTATATCGATTTATTTTTTATAAGTTCATACTAATTATTATTTTATTCTTTACCTACGACCTACCTGATGGTAAGTGGTTACAGGCAAACAGCGGTCGCTTATGAATCTCTGCAATGCCAGTGCCTTCGGGGTCGTTTGATACGGTCACCAACAAAATACAAATAATTTATTTTCAAACCTAAAACTATTTTACATAAGGAGTTCAACAATGGCTCCCGTACTAGGCTAGGCCTGTATCGCGGGAGGCCGTAAGGATTGTACCAAATGAAAGATGGAAGAGAAAACAGCGGACCGCTAACAAGCATAAAACAATAATATAAAAACAATGTTACAACGAATTTAGTTTTTAGGTATTTCGATTCAATAAAACCTTATTTTGTATTTTTTTTTGTAAAGCAGCCAAAAAATCCATTTATAAAAATCTGCAACAAACCTGACAGTATCATAACTGTCTTTTCATGGTATTTTCAAAACGGACATTTTAAAATTGAAAAACTTGGTAAAATGCATTTTGTATACCTAACGAGAATATTTTAAGCTATTTTAATTGAGGTGTTACCTACTAGATTGTAAACCAAAATGAAGACGATGCGTATTAAAAACATAATAAGCGAACAGTGGGGCCACGCCACGATATACGCGGAAGAGTCCAAAATACTATCTCCGCCACAACAGGCAAGTAAATTAGTTGACTTCTTCTTTTGTAAGTTGTATCCTACAAATAATCGTAACAGCCTCAATATTTTATGTAAAACTTTCATCTTGTCAAATGCCGGTCCCAACGTCCGATTAAAAACGCGAGCTTTTGACTCCAGCGATACTTAACTCAACTGAATTGTCACCACTCACTATCTTTGAATACTCTTCACGTTTTACCTAAAAATGTAACATGATTACATGTTTTTACACAGAAACTCAGCACCATATCCAAGAGAACTCTGTCACAATTCCTGGAAATGATACCGGAGTCAGTATCAGTCGAAAATGTAGAAAAGGAGCTGGTTCCTGCAACTGTATACTCGAGTTCAAGGTTTTACTAAATCTTCTTCTAGTTGTAGTTTTAATATGTCACCGAATTAAAAGTCAATTATACTCGTTTCTAAACGTTATCTACTGCTTCTACGTTAATATTTTACTAGCTTCCTTGTCACTTATTATCAGTAGTATAGATTATTTTATATTTTTCAGTTTTTCATTCATGTTTTCTGCCATTTTTGCGACGATACTAGAAGATACCATTATTCAAATGCGTACACTAGGTAATTATCTTTAATATATATTATAAAGGCGAAAGTTTGTAAGTATGGATGTATGGATATATGGATGTATGTTTGTTACTCTTTCACGTAAAAACTACCGAATGGATTTGAATGAAACTTTACCACAATATAGCTTATACATCAGAATAACACATAGGCTAAAATTTTTGAACCCCTTTGTAACGCAGACGAAGTTGCGCGAGTCACCTAGTCTTTAATAAACCTAAGTATGTATGCTAAAAAACAAGGTATTTCTAACTGAAAATTAATTTATTTTGATGTTATTTTTTTTAATAAAACCCAAACGAATGCAAATGACAACTTTACTATCAAATTGTACCTATTTTAGCTGAATGTAACAGTACATTAAGCATTATTAAAACATTGGCTGAAATGAAACTGCTTCGCGCTTTGAAGTTTGGAGTGGAACAGCCCAAAGTGGTTGACGAACTAGAGAAAATAGACCCAAAAAACTTAGGATGTGAAAACTACAAAATTTACAAACTTGATGAAGACAGGTATGCTCAAAAATCTAACATATGACATATCTGGGCTGATTTTTGCATCATAAGTTTCAGAATTCTCAGCCGTATTTTTTACAAATCTCACACTTTAAATTAATAACGTAATTTAATTTAATTTAAATTTTATTTCAGAAACACGGTAACTGATGTCATCACTAGTCTGTATGTGGATATTGCACTGCGCAGGAGTTATAAGTCCTTGCAAACCTATATGAATAGTGTTTTCGACAAGGATCACTATCGCACTACATTAGCAGAGGACGAGATTAAGAATAGACTGTAAGGAATTCCGATAAAGTTTCAATTTTGAGGAAACCTGTATTTAAAGTAGCTTAAGATTCCTTTCCATTGATCAGCTCTATCTGCATAATTAAATAAAGATACCATCATTGATGTCACATGTGACTTCATGTGAGTGATGTGTAACGCATATTTCAGACAAAGACGGGAACTCAACAAACAACTGAGACAGTTACGTAATCACATCAAAACTGTATTGTACGATTATGAAGTTACCATTGATAGTTTGAAGAGACAAGTTGAGGTAAGGCTGAAAGTTCCAGTTGATTTTGTTATTCGTTGCATCAGAGTATTCCATGATGCATCGAATATTATTTGTGTCACGTTATTTTTCTAATTTACAAAAACTATCAGTGTTTCCAAGATGCTGTGTCCTAAAACCTCTTGTATCTTACAATCCGCAGAAGTCATTCTGACATTTTCAAAACTACATTAGATAGTATAAAAGTATAAACAAATACTAACCTTAAGTTGGTAAAGTAGGTAATATCTAGTTGTGGTACAATTATTTGCTTTAGGACTCTGTTCTAAACTCTGAATGTTCCGGTCGCTACATCGATAACTGGCAAGTGGCGCGAACGGAACAACATTTGGAGGTTATCTACGAAACTGAAAGATCTTCAGCTGAAACAATTGAACAGTACAAAAAGAAAACCGAACACGAACAAAGAATACATTCTGAGCTGGAACTCTTGATAAATATATCTATCAGTGTAAGAACAACTACTTATTATGAATATTTACGCTAATCAGTTCGCAGAAGAGGGTGGCGGGGCGTGTGAGAGAGAGCTCTTCTCTCGACGCAGAAACTCGTCGAGCAGGGGGCCGGAACCGAGATCTCGCCTGGAATCTGGCCCCCTAAGAGTTTCAGTCCCCAACGCTTCCCGGCGTTCATCATGTTTTAAAGATCATCGTACTATGCCCTAATAATTATCATAAAGATTAAATTTTAACATCACCTAAATGTCAACAAATTTGAAAATATACAACTTTCTATTTGAAGGTACACATAAAAACACCAGACTATCGTAATCCTTATTTGCCTACTTCTAACTTACGTCTTTGTTTACATAGTCCTAACTTCTTAGTACTACTAAAATGGCAATGATCATACATTAAATTGATTATCCGACACATTATGGTTCAATAAAACTTTCGAAAACATGCCTAATACACGTGATTCGTGAATCGTTTTATGATGTGATAAAGATATTAAGGCATATAAAGACCATATTTGGTCATGTTGCTATTTAAAGAAACTATGTATTATTTAGGTATATGGTGTAGAAAATTTGGGCACTACTTACACCTCGCTTTTCCCATTAAATGCAGATGAAGTCTGATCAAATAATTCCTTAATCATTCTTAAACTAATACAGGACAAAAAATAAAGGAGAAAAACAATGACAGGCTATAGCTCTCTCTCTAGTCCCTTCACCACTTAAAGCTCCGGAAATATTAGGTAGGTACATCGAATCACGATCCAAAGTAGTCCGAACTACTATTGTACATACTTAATGTAATGCGTTTCGCCATTTCAAGTCCAAACAAGTTTTTTTTGTACACCCGTATAGCTAGCTGTATAAAGTACACAGTTTCAAGAATCCCGTTAAAATACTCGTTAAAAGTTATTATTTTTGAATCGTCATTAATTTCCAGGAAACGTTGGAAAAGATCGAAGAATGGATGAATAAGTTCGACGAAGATATGGAAGGGCTCGACATCAAAATGCAAAGACAAAAGAACCATTATCAGGGCACGCGTGATAAAAGAATACATTTAGAAGAAACGGTATGAAGCGTGAATTACTTAATGAGACTTAACCAAGCCGTGTCTTTTATAATAAGAGTTGATAAAATATGACTATACAGCCGTAAGTCCGAAAGTTAAGTTTAGACTCAGATTTGCTCTGCAGCTACTTGGAGATCTTATAAGTCTGTTTTGTAAACAAAGCGACAATAAACAAATATAACTTCTCAGGCACATAACGTTACATTGATACCCTCAGTGGTTCTTAAATTTTCAATATTTTGACAGATTGAGAAGCACGATCAACTAATAAAACAATGGATTCAATTCAAAGAAGATCGAGAAAAGCTTCGAATTTACCGCGAAAGAATGACGAAGTCCGCCATCATTGTTCAAGCATGGTGGCGCGGATTACTTGTGCGACGTCGACTAGGACCTTATAAAGTAGGAAGAAAGAGGAGGGGCAAAAAGAAAAAATAGCCTTAATTTATAATAAGCCTTTATCGTAATTTTTATTTAATTTTAATTTTGTAACGCTTACATGTATTTGGTTGAGATTAAATGTTGTTTAACTCCTTTTGATTGATTTATTTTTTGACAAGTCAAAAAATTTGGTTCTGTGGGTGTGTTCACACCATACATCCAATGCAAGTTAAATATAAGTTAAACGCTTTTAATATTTAAGCGACAGTCTCTATGTTTCGCACACAAAAGCGAGAAGTTAGAAACTCATATAACTGCGTAATTTATATATTTTTTATTCATTAGCGTTACACGTCACGTCGAGCCAATCATGTTTACCTAAGTATATTAGATAATTGAGAAACGCTTTCAATAATAAATATAAAGCGTTAATGTTGGTCTTGGCGAAAAAGTTTATTTTCAAAAGCGCGCTTAATTTCTCAATCGTATTACTACTGACTGTCCAGTTTTATTTTGCCTCTTTTATGTTCTGTCAGTGCAGCGTTTTACCATTTTTAAATTTTGTACCACGGTTTGAATGACTATTAAAGTTAACGATGAATATTATAATTTATCAAATTAATACTTATTTATTTTTTAAAGGTCCGTCCGAATTGATTTTGAAGCTATCTATAGACAGAATTAATTTTATGAGGCAAAATAACACAGGACACATGTAGCACTTTAGTGCTGGATAAGCCAACGAATTGCTACCACTAGAGATTTACGTTTTAAAATCGACTAAGAAACTTCGAACCTCTTAGTCGATTGTTGATAGTGTGTACTTGCCTTACTGCAACGTCAATGAAGTCACGTGACTAATGTATCCAATCAGAAGAAAGCGTTTGACAATTAAAATGTAAACTATCCACGCGAATGTTGATAAAAAGTTACAATTTTAGCTTTATTTACTAATTTATTTTTATTTTTAGTATGCCGAAAAAAGAAAAGGTGAGTTAGATTTTGCAAGGTCAAATCTGAGAATCCTTAATAAAGTTTATTAACAAGTTATTACGGTAATGCAAAGTCGGCATAAACTCAGAACTGTCTGTTTAGTACAATGCCATGTCAGTCGGTTGATGGTATGCGGTTCTGAATAAATTAGTGGAAATTAATCGTGTAGTGTTTGAGAAGACAATCTGTGTTATTGAAAAGTTAAAGTAAAGGGTGCTATTCACAGGAGGCGATGAAGACTAAAGTGGAAAAAGCTAAAAATGGAGATACAGAACCAGACGTAAGTGTTGTTTATAATAATGTCATTCCTCATAATAAACTCTTGTTACCTCGATTCTGGGTTGTCGTAATGTTTATAAAATGAAAACATGATATCGAAACTTGTACTCATTCCTTTCTTTTCGTAAATACCATCGTTAGTGAAAATGTATCAATAGCTTTCGATTTTAACTGTTCTTATTCAAATCCTGAGCCTAGAAGTATTTAAAATAAGAGTCAAAATTCAACCAGCCTAAATTGACCTCATCTAATATTTTCCTACTGTAGTACATACATAACCCTTCTAAACAATGTTACATAAAAATGGACAATTTGAAAATGCCCCAAATCTGTATTAAACACTATACAAAAAGGTTGATAGTTCATGCTTTATTTTCTCCAAATCTCCATAAAAGACATGTAACATATTCTGTTTGTGAGAAAAAAAAAAAGTAATATAAAGAAGAGAAAATGGAATCTATACACTATTTAACTAACATTGATTAGATCTTTTACACTAATTATTAAGTTTAGTTACATTTCACAATTTATGATATTAATTTTGTTAGAAAAAACCTTATACACACAAATAAAAACCATCAAAATAAGAATCTGACACAACATTTAGTTTTTATACTCAATCTTTATAACATTCTACAAAGCAAAATAAGGAAAACTTGTCTTTATATTTCAAAATATACACGCAATAATCCTATTGAAACTATTTTTAGAATACTAGTTTAGTAATCACCTTCAGAAGCATTTAGCCTGTAACCTATTGTTATTTCTGACCAGGATGACCATAAGTCCTGCAGCTTATTTAATGATCTGTTTAATTAAATATCTTTTAATAAAATTAAAAATATTATTAGAGACAGAATGTTCTAGTATGTAATCGATTTACTTTGATAAAAGTTATGAGCTAGAAGATTCACAGTAAAATTATGATGTTTAATCACATGCAATTTTTATTGAAAGTATTATGTACAATTTTAAAAATCATTTAATTCAATATTTAAAAAAAAATATTCTTCATGAAAACTGGAGAATATATATAATTATTTAATTTCAGACTTTATGAGTTACTTGTGTGCCCTTGTAATAGAGGAGGCGACGATGCTAAATGGGGATTTACTCGAGCGTCGAAGAGACCTATTGGGATGCAAAGCTTAGATGATAAGAAGAAAAAAATGTTATATGACATATACCTTTACATCGGTGGGGAAAGGGGCTATAGATTTTTAAATATGTAAAAAAAAACTGTTGCATGGACATCCTCGAGCGCGTCAGATATTGATAGCATCAATGCCCTACGTATTTTTAATAACGTACGTATGTTAATCTGATCGTTTGCATGATGCGGGTGGTTGTATTTAAAGGTTGAAAATTAAAAAAAAAAAAAAATTATCGAGCGCGTCAGATTTTCTAAGGGAGTGTTAAGTACACCAAAAAAAAGCTCTCATTCACTAATCTGACGATTTCGATGGGACGCAAACTCGCGGCCATTTTCATAATGTGCAAAAAAAAATCGCCATTTTGAAATACTCAAGCGCGTCAGATTAAGATATATATGGTTCATCTTTATGTTCTAAACGTACTTTCTCATAATCTGACAATTATCTAGAGGGATTCGCCTGATCTGACAAAAAAAAAATTAGAAAAACGGTTCACTTTAAAGCCATCCCTGCAACTTCCCGCTAATTCCATTCCTGAGTTCAAAGAAATAATATTTCTATGCATTTGAGCTCTCCCAGCTCGAAAGTCTGATAGAAGTTTCATAGAACACTATTTTTGTAATTTTCAAACTGCAATAACTTTCGAATGGATCAACCAATTTTAACGCGGTTCGCACCATTCGACGCAGTTTTATCATCCTCATAAGTAATTTTGATCGACTCACAAATTTCGGAATCCCGAAAAACATTTTTCGGGTTTCTATCTTCACGATATCTCTCGAACCAACAGCTTGAAGGCGATCGACGTGGTTTTTCAAGCTCAAAGGCGGATTAGTTTTTGAAGTTAATCGATAAAGTCGGTTAAAAGTTATTCCAAAAAAACTAGTTACAAAAAAAAAATCTTATTTTTTAAATCATTGAACTTAATTAATTAAAAAGCTCAGGAAATAGCATGCAAATAAATAAGTGTATGCTTTTTAATGTTTCTACCGTAAAATTAATTGTTTTTTGTAAAGTACTTTCACCACAAAATACACATTTCAAATGAATATCACTCATATTAAATACTTGAATCACACAAATCTTATTAAAATAGCAAAAAAAGCCAAAACGTTGGAATTACGTTGTAAACAATATGCCACGAACGAGTCTTTATGATCAGCTGTGATAGCGTCATGGCAACAGAAACCAGAGTGGTGACGGAGTGAGAGTCATAGATAGAGAAAGAGTGAGAGAGGAATAGAAACGCGGAGAAGGAAATGTAGGCATCACGCAGCTGCACGCATTTCAATTTATCGACGAACTAGCTGGCCCACACAACTTCGTCTGCGTCACATTAGGAAATTTTCTCACCGTTTAAACCTTCCCTGGACTTCTACGAATATTTCAAGATTAAAATAAGCCAAATCGGTTCAGTCGTTCTCGAGTTTTAGCGAGACTAACGAACAGCAATTCATTTTTATATAAAAGATTTTTGTTATTTCGGCTTGCGGAAATCGTCAGATTATATATTTTTTATTATTCTTGAATTATTTCCTTCAAAATAAAAAAAAATTTAGCTACGCTCGAGAATGTCGAGATGATGTTTTTTTTTTACAACTTTGTTACCGTCTCCTTTTTTTACGTCACTCTCAAATTGTCAGATTATTGGAATATACACTTTTTAGGATGTAATTAACTCACCCTACCTTAATCTGACGCGCTCGAGAATTTCTGATCGTCAATTTTTTTTTACTAATCTGATCCTGTATCCTTCACGGGCGGCCTTAGATATGGGCCTCATGTTTTGTGGAGGTACTTAACCGGGTACAAGGTACCCCCTGTATATTAATCTGCCGCGCTGTAGTAAATCCCGGAATCCCCGCTTGGGCTCCTCTACTATTGAAGCTGTTTTATGATTTAAAAAATGTATGCATGTTACGAGACTTATCAACATATACCTGAAAAAGTATTAGTCACATAGTAAAATGAAGCCGAAATTGAGTTCATTATCCTCCCTATTATTTTAATTGCAATAATAAGAACAAAATAAAAATCACATTCCCTCTTCAAATACAACATTCTTTTACTGTAATTTTTAAACATCGTTTTTGCATCGTCAATTATCTTTATAAACTTGATGATAAATTCCAAACTAGTTTATAAAAATATAATATCTATCATAATCACTTTATTATGACTTTGCCAATAAAGTTTGCATTCAACATTAAAATTTGTATATTTTTATTCAAAATAATTATGAGAATATAATTGTCTTCTGGCAAACCAATTATGTAATCAATGGCAATAGTTATCTGCATGTGATGAAGTCATTTACATTTATGGAACATGTTAATAATTTTGTACTTTGTTTCACATACCTATTCTTGAAGGAGAATTCTGGTTAGAGCTTATTCAACTGGTGTAGACTCCCTAGTGTTTAATTATTAGGTTGACTCTCCACTTTGACAATAGATTACACAGAATGTCTGTTTATTTTCAAAAAGATCCAGCTTTTAGAAATTTTGACTAGCAAAAAATCTGCATCTGGCAAGTCTAGTTGTTGGGTGGGCATAAAATTGGCAACAATACAGAATGTTTGCAGACATCAGTCCACCCTTCATTTGTACCAATGATTATTTACTCCCACTATCATAAGTAGGGAATAAGTTATTTGAAAATGACAAGACTTACATTCCACTTAAGGTATTGACCTCTTTCTGTTTCTTCCTCAAAAATGTACACAAATCAAACAAGCGTTTAAGAACAGTGTAAAACACATACTAGATAGTTACATTTGAAATTATCTTATAAACAAACTGCGCCTTGTTGATAACATCAATCTTATATGATATGTAAATAGAATTAATAGTTGTTTAGTTGTACTGTTTTGGCACCACCCGCAGTTTCTCGTCGCGTACGACGGTGGCCGCAACTTGCGTGTTTACTGCGATCGCTAATAATATTTTTGTCTGTGAATTCTGGTGATTCTATTTAATTATTCATTTTGTAAGCAATCGCCTTTAAAAGATCCTCATTTTTTTACATCGACAATGCAACTCTGACCTTTTTCAAAATTATTAATATTCATGTTATTGAGTATATCACAATAAATGTAGTTTCGTTACTTTTACGTATTTCGCTAAAATGCAAGGCTCCTTGAAAACAATCTTAATCTATACTTATAATAAAATCGTAGAGAGGTCAATTCTGTACATTGAAAATATCAAAAAAAAAACTAGCAGGGGGTGTTTGGTTATCGATTCTGATGCCAAAAATGCAATTAGATTTTTTTTTGTCTGTTTGTCTGTTTGTTTATCTGTTTGTCTGTTTGTCTGTATCTTTGTGCACGCTAATCTCCGAACCGGCTGAACCAATTTAGTTGAGGTTTTTTGTAATGTATTATGGCAAGTCTCACTTAACATTTAGTCTTTGTTTTATCAAAATCGGTTCAGTATTAAAAAAGTTATAAGCGAAATAACGTCGATGGGTATTACGTTTTCGAGGCCAACATAAAGAGATCTCCAATTTATATGGTGAATCGTCGCAACTGGAGCTCTGACTAAAGTCGCCGGTTGAACCAGTGATATTGAGTAATTCGTATTTCGACTGGAAAGAGTGTCGAGCGCGTAACGCGTCGCGCCGTCCCTACAAATCCCGTGCTGGGTTCTGGCCTCAGCCGGGGTTTGGACGATTAGTGTGAGCGGTTGGAGGTTTTAGTGCGGTTCAACTCCCACATATCCGGTGATTTCCTACAACTGAAAAAAAAAAAAAAGTTAGTCTTTATTACATAAGCTCGGCCATTGAAAGTCCCATCTAAATCGACCCAGCCAATCATGCTCTCGGCTCTACTGAAGCGTCCTGATGAGATCTTTGTGTAGAGGATGAATGTCAAGGTCTGATGATGGAGCTGGAAGGTGGCTATGGGAACTCCGTCATTAAGAAAGATAAGCTCATCGTGTTTAGGCTCTAATGAAGCGTCTTGATGAGTTCTTTGCGTAGAGCATGGATGTCAAGGTCTGATGATGGAGCTGGAAGGTGGCTATGGGAACTCCGTCATTAAGAAAGATAACCTCATCGTGTTTAGGCTCTAATGAAGCGTTTTGATGAGTTCTTTGCATAGAGGATGAATGTCAAGGTCTGATGATAGAGCTGGAAGGTGGCTATGGGAACTCCGTCATTAAGAAAGATAACCTCATCGTGTTTAGGCTCTAATGAAGCGTCTTGATGAGTTCTTTGCGTAGAGCATGAATGTCAAGGTCTGATGATGGAGCTGGAAGGTGGCTATGGGAACTCCATCATAAAGAAAGATAACCTCATCGTGTTTAGGCTCTAATGAAGCGTCTTGATGAGTTCTTTGCGTAGAGCATGGATGTCAAGGTCTGATGATGGAGCTGGAAGGTGGCTATGGGAACTCCGTCATTAAGAAAGATAACCTCATCGTGTTTAGGCTCTAATGAAGCGTCTTGATGAGTTCTTTGCGTAGAGCATGAATGTCAAGGTCTGATGATGGAGCTGGAAGGTGGCTATGGGAACTCCATCATTAAGCAAGGTAACCTCATCGTGTTCAGGCTCTAATGAAGCGTCCTGGTGAGATCTTTGCGTAGAAGATGAATGTCAAGGTCTGATGATGGAGCTGGTAGGTGGCTATGGGAACTCCGTCATTAAGCAAGATAACCTCATCGTGTTCAGGCTCTAATGAAGCGTCCTGATGAGATCTTTGCGTAGAGGATGAATGTCAAGGTCTGATGATGGAGCTGGAAGGTGGCTATGGGAACTCCGTCACTAAGCAAGATAACCTCATCGTGTTTAGGCTCTACTGAAGCGTCCTGATGAGATCTTTGTGTAGAGGATGAATGTCAAGGTCTGATGATGGAGCTGGAAGGTGGCTATGGGAACTCCGTCATTAAGAAAGATAAGCTCATCGTGTTTAGGCTCTAATGAAGCGTCTTGATGAGTTCTTTGCGTAGAGCATGGATGTCAAGGTCTGATGATGGAGCTGGAAGGTGGCTATGGGAACTCCGTCATTAAGCAAGATAACCTCATCGTGTTTAGGCTCTAATGAAGCGTTTTGATGAGTTCTTTGCGTAGAGCATGAATGTCAAGGTCTGATGATAGAGCTGGAAGGTGGCTATGGGAACTCCGTCATTAAGAAAGATAACCTCATCGTGTTTAGGCTCTAATGAAGCGTCTTGATGAGTTCTTTGCGTAGAGCATGAATGTCAAGGTCTGATGATGGAGCTGGAAGGTGGCTATGGGAACTCCATCATTAAGCAAGGTAACCTCATCGTGTTCAGGCTCTAATGAAGCGTCCTGGTGAGATCTTTGCGTAGAAGATGAATGTCAAGGTCTGATGATGGAGCTGGTAGGTGGCTATGGGAACTCCGTCATTAAGCAAGATAACCTCATCGTGTTCAGGCTCTAATGAAGCGTCCTGATGAGATCTTTGCGTAGAGGATGA
Source organism: Trilocha varians (assembly GCA_030269945.2). Lineage (NCBI taxonomy): Eukaryota > Metazoa > Arthropoda > Insecta > Lepidoptera > Bombycidae > Trilocha > Trilocha varians. The sequence continues at coordinate 7,189,985 of AP028273.1, read as the reverse complement.
ATGTCAAGGTCTGATGATGGAGCTGGTAGGTGGCTATGGGAACTCCGTCATTAAGCAAGATAACCTCATCGCGTTTAGACTCTAATGAAGCGTCTTTATGAGTTCTTTGCGTAGAGGATGAATGTCAAGGTCTGATGATGAAGCTGGAAGGTGGCCACTGTCTGTCTGGCTAATCTCTGGAATGACTAGACCGATTCGGACGGGCTGACTTTCAATGTCTGATAGTTTATGTTATAAGGAGTAACTTAGGCTATATTTATTTTAGAAATTGTTATTTTTTTTAAATTCTCGATGAAGTGCAAGGATGGTATTTACAGCGAGAAAAAAATCGAATAGTTGACATTTAATTGAGATTGGCGCAGACGAAGTTGCGCGGGGCAGCTAGTAGTATATATTATTATTGTTAATATATAATATATTGAACATTTTATGTACGTAACTTACTTTCAGTTCCATGAAAATGCACATAATATTTACATCTCGTGTAGAGTAATGCCGTTACATCAATTAATTATGAATTCCTGTGTCATTACTAATTAACAATTTTAATAAACTTGCACCAATATTCATACTTACATACAAGTGCAGACATTATACATACAATTCGTTGCATAGAAAGTAATAATTCTATGTTTCGTTGCTGAAAAACACTTAACAAATTATTATAAAACAACAACAGCATACTTAATTTTACTATAGTCTATTTACTTTTTGTAATTAGGTACACTCTGCGTATATTTAAGATTTTTTTGCCAATATCATACAGCCATCTTCTAGATTAGACTGTCTGTATTCGTGATCCTACGATATCTACATAATCTACATACCACCATCATCCCAGTCCATAATTTTCTTCTTAATTAAATAAAGATGGATCTCTCTTTACCCTTCCTATGCAGTAAATATTAGAAATGAATATCCGATTCGGTCTTTCTAAACATTGTGTACTAAATGAACTATGATATTCTTCAGTCGTTAGAGTCAGACGTTCATTAACATATCTTTGGCGTCCAATCACATGCGTCTAATCGTTTTATGTTCATATAATTTTCCCATTTCGTTTGTGAAACGACGTTATCTTTCGACTTTCACTATCATACGCGGCCATGCGAGTCATATGTTACTTGTGTACACTGGAATTATATGGGATTTTTACCCTATAAGCTTCTAACAAAGTCGAGATAACATTTCTGCTAGGTTTTCAAGGTCTAATAGGCTTTTTCAGTGAATATAATCGTAATTTTTAAGACTAAGGTTTTCTAAAATCTTTTGCGGTAAAAATCCTTAGACAAAATATCCTTACTACTATTACTATAAATATTCTCACTGATTACTCTTTACATTCCCAAAGGATTAAAGAAAAGATCGCTTTTCAACAATACAGTAATAATTGTACATATTGCCTGCATATTATATCACGATAATGTTCCAAATTCACTAAATTATTTGTTCAAACCCGTTCAAAGATTGTGCATAAAGTTGCGATGTCTTGTTAATTCGTCGATCAATATTTGTCCTCAGAATTGGCGAATGTGTATTGGTTTTCACAGTATTTAATTATTGCTTTGTCACTTCGTGTTATTGAACACTCACGAAGTTAGAAACGGTTTATGTTCGCGCTCAATTAATTACCCAATAGCCTGATTAAAAGTCTTATTTTAATTGAAAAATGTCAAAAGAAAGAATATGAGATCAACTCAAATGTGTAACATGCTTTTTATAATTCACTTACTACTCGAAAATCTATGATATAGAATATCTGTTAAACAACTATATATATTGGAAGATTCCAATAAAACTTTTCAAACCTTGAAAAGAGATAAATCAAAGTGCCCTGGAAACATGCAGATAAAAAGCAAAACATCGCTCTCAGCTTGATCTTCTTAAATATAATTTCATCAAACAATAGTTGCGTTCAATGTCGTGACGTTTCTTATTGGAGTTATTTACGGCGACGAATAAACATGAAGTATCCTTTTTACGATTTTCGCTGACGCCGTGTCAAGGGAAATGCATTATCTAACTGGGTCTTATTATGAGCTCCTATTCCGTGGAATTTACTGTGAAATGCGAATCCGTTTGCAATTTGAATCCACGAATTCCTTTTATTGAAGCTTTGTTTTTACGATTCTGAATTGTGATCATTCTTGAGACTAACAAATGTTTTGAACATTTTATAATCCGATCAACAAAATTACTTGTAAAATGTTTAAACTCATCTCAGTACTAGGACAGGAAAAGTCGTATTTCGTCGCAAAAGTCTTGTCTTTTTTTGTAAACACCAACTGATAATTCCATCTCTATTTACTTTGAATTTTACTGTTTTGTAGATAGGAGTAGATACATGTACGACGGCACGTAATTCCAAGAACATAATTACATGTCATAGTTTTGGTAACGTATAAATATTTCTCTCAACAGATGTGCATACATATTATTTTTTTAAATAATAAAGTAGACGTACCGGGTTGGGTTCCAGACATAGTCCGCCGCGTTTGCCTTATGGAGCACTTTGCAAAATGATTATTATCTTCGAAAAGTTTGAACCTTCTGTAATATCACTCTTTCATTTTTTCCACTCTTCTTTGAATATATTTTGGCTACACAACTACTTAGTATACGTTTCAGAATCGTTGAAATCTACATATAACCGGCATATTTGCACTGTTTGTTTTTCGTATTCGTTGCTTTTATTTAACTGAAGGAAAAGAAAAAAATAAAAATAAAACTTTTTAAAATTGATGTTCCATTTAACGCATATCGCATATTAGTCCAAAAGTAGCTAATTCTCTCTATAAAGTTAAGGATAATTAGTAAGATAATGATTGGGTCATGGCTGCTAATTAATTAATTTTAGTTCTAATTTAAAGATGACCCTAAGTCAATTGGCGCGTTAATTAATTGGTCAGCGTGATGCAATTACTTAAGCGTCACGCTGCGAAGTATTTTTCCAGCTATAATTGGAAAAGCTACTTTTACTGGTTATATTATTTCCTATGAGAAATGTCCAAAATTCCTCGTAAATATTTAAAAATTGTTACTGCTTCCTCTGACGACACCTATGTTTAAATTAAATTAGAACCCCACCGACAGCTAGACGAATAGGATCGTGAATTAACCAATCCCTCACACTATGTTCTAAAAGACATGTAGTTTTGCAGATAAATCAAATTAGAGTTCGCTGTCCAAATAAACATCAATGTACCCTTAATTCTGGTCGATTCACGTCATCATTCAAATTAAAGTCGAAAAATTAAAGAGCTTTCACGTTAATGAAAGTAGCGGTAACATTATCTTAATATCATCCTCATTTTCTGAAAACCAGATTTGACCACATTTGACTACTATAATCATTAACACAATAGTTACTTAGTTGGTCAGCTCCAAGTTCCTACATAGCAATGATGACTTCAATGTAGTACGTGCTAAAATATCCGATAATAGAACTAAAACGCATCATTGTTTGCTGTATCTGGTTCACGTGGGCGATGCTGACGTTTATCGTCTACTGCTGGTTTATTTTAATAATATTTTATATTGCATTAGGATGTTGAGAACGGTTTACGTGTATGAGGATTTGATTACGCCAATGATGTGTCTGCGTATGATATCGGTTTTATAGGACCTAATATCGTTTTTTTGTGTAATGTTTATGTTCAAAAAGCATTTAACAAAAAGTAAATTCTTTTTCTTTTTCAAATTTAAGAGTCCGGGTAAAATATTTTTCCACAAAATAAAAATCACCAGGACAATTCGTGATCAGAAAATGGCCTCGGATTGTATAACTTCTCGAATGGAGATGAATTTAAAGACTATATTTAAACAATAAGAAATTTTTAGAAATATTCATATCATTGAAATTCTACTAAAACCGTTTGTTGAAAGAACGCAATAGATAGTATTTCTACTATATCTAATGTGTTGTTTACAATTGGGCAATAAACACCCCTCCAGCAGAGCATCATATAATATTAAATGACGTACAGTTTACTACCTCATTCAGCCCACCTAAGATCCCTTATCTGCCATTTATCACAAAGAATATAATAACTAATTTACTTATGTTTTGACGCAAGAATCCTTGAGTGTCGTGATAAAATTCTCGTGCTGAGCTTCAACGTTTTTGATAAGCAAAGAACAAATATTTTCTTTTACCATTGGTCGTCATTTAATTTTGGAAAATATTCTCTAAAACTTTGTTCCAATATAAATTCGTGAATTGTTTGACCAATTAATTATCATCGGCCGTCAATTAATAAGACCGCAAGCAAGGCCGCTTTACAATACGGCAACGTAATACTGGTTCCGATCTATTGCGCTCATATCATGTTGATTGTCGGAAACCGCATGTATTTCCACGATATCATTTAGAAATAATAGTCTGCTGACTCTGTCAGTACACCGACAGTTCTCTTTCGACGAAGACGCTCACCGTTAAAATCAACACCGTTTCAAAATTACAATTTTAAATCTACAAATCGTCGTATAAACATTAGTGGCATTAGTTTTCGTCATGTTTATTGTACGCGTACCTACTGATGTCACGCAAATATTTCGAAGGTGTCGTAAATTTAATGCGATAACGTTGTTTTGCTGAGATTCAGAAACTAGATTTTCAAGGTAATTTATGCCCAGATTGCTCTCTCGGGAGATGATTTGGGTTGAGAGTACTCATGCCGCGGGGTGATTAATCGATACCTCCGCTACACTAAATTGTGAACTAAATATTCTTGTTTCCGTAACAAACTTTATTTGATTCAATGGTCTGAATCGTTGCATTGTTGATTATAATCCATTCACTACATATGCAGGTATAATTTGTAGAGAAAGCACATAGTGAATAGCCAGATAAGTGTCTTAACTGTACTCGCGAAATGCTGACTGACTGTGGTGCTGGAGGAGTGAAATTTTTGATGCGCCATAATATAGTAAAGTTCATTGTCCGTGAAACTTATTACGAGGCTGGTCGTCATTTGACACAGCTCTATTACCCGATTGAAGGAAATTTCTGTGTGACCGGTTCTAACGAAAATAGTACTGCACCGAAAATTGCGGATGTTTTTGTCATTTGAGGGCTGAATAGTGTATCGTATTGAATAGTGAAGTGATGTTAGTGGATAACTAATTGGATCATAATGTTGGTGTCACCGGCATCTTCCGCTAACTTTAGCGGTAACTCGCTATCGTCTATGTTCCGTAGACGTCGTAATCGCTCACCACCTCCAACGCCCGTGGAACCGGTAAGTTTAGTTCAATAATTTGAAAAAAATCACAGATTACATCGATCTGTATATTGCACATGCACCTTTTCACACTGTTAAGTATACCACTCTTTCCAACCCCTAGTGAATCACTAGGTTTATTTTTTGAACCAAACAAAATTCAAGTTCGTTCTAGGAGAAATCGTTATCACAGTAACTGGTTCCCAGCAATATAAGCAAACCATTCTCAGTATTCTTATAAAATATATTTGAATTTATTATGCGACTTTAGAATGTAAGCAATGCTAATGTAGTAACTTTTATGACCATACGCATACAGTTGTCGAGCATAGCGTGTTCGATACAGTTGATTTAAACCTATTTTTCTACAATTATTTTCAAAAATGTTTTAACTGGCTAACCTTTTTTTAAAGTATAACAAGGTATAGCTATAGATTATCAGTATAGTATGTCCGATTGGCACATGTTGTAAACCTACACAAAACGTTCTTCAGATTCATTGCCAGAATACGTTGGTGGTTAATAATATTGCAATCAGCGGACTGTTATTCTGTGTAGTTATGACGTCGTTATATTTAAAGATCTCTAGTAGATAACACGTGCTTGTTGTTGTAATAAGCTTCTGTATTTAAATTTTAACCACTTCAATTTGTGTTGTATGGACTAGGACTATTGATTTTTCAAAAGATCAATGTTTACTTGGTTAAGTTATACTTTCCTGTTTAGTTTTTGTCTTCTTTGTGGTTTAGTAATTACTTTAAAAAATTTCCTCTCAGATAAATATTTCAAGATCGAAACAAAAAATACGAAAAATTTCTCTTGGAGTTAGAACCTTCTAAAAGTGTTTTTATCATACAACACATATGAAGTAAACATCATATTCATAACCCTAGTATCGAAATATTAATGCCTTCTACCTCGTGTAATGCGTAATCAGTCTTACCCTTCCCTGTCCTTCAAACCGAACTCTGAATGATTTATGAGGGAAATTCATATGGTGCCGGAGCTCAGCAGTTGCGAAGTTCATTTTCTATCTTGTTTGAGCTGATGCAAGAAAACGTAATGGGATAACTTTGTTTCTTAAGCCGTGATGTTTTGTGTGAGTTGGGCGCAGAAGATCTGTCAACAAGAAATATGAAATTACCTCTTTTGTACCTGTTGTATTATATATAATCTTCAAAATTCAATGGCTCTGATGTCCCAAGGTGTCTTGTCAAATTTATGTAAATCCAATTATTATTTAGATCACTCCTAATCCTTTGGAATCTAACCAGTGTATTGTTGACGACGATCGTCACTGATTCAGTTGCCTTGACCGTCCACTCGCGTTAATGTATCGCTCATTACACGAACAAAAGAGCTATTAAGTCTTTAGAAATATATATTTTTCTATTGAAATTGATTAAAGCTTTAAATATTACATTTTAGCCTTTAGTAGAACCAGGTCCGTAGTATGTTTTCTGTCTTACACCATGAGTTTTTATAATGAAGCATTCCTATTTTTGGTTTAGTTTCTTTTGAGACGTTGTATTGTTATTAGTTAGTTTCATTTCATTTCATTTTTATTTGATCAAGTCACGTAGGTTTAAAATTCAAAGTTGACAAGTCTTGTAGAATTAGTTTTCTTCAATTTTCTTTTGGAAAGAAAAGACTTTCCCTGTTAATATGAGATCGTCTTGGCGTACATTTGAAAGGGCTGAAAAGAAAGAAGGAATGAGAAATTGATATTGATATAGGGTGCATATTAAAAAGCAACAAAAATCACGTGGACCGTATATGTTCCCTTTCTAACAAATGTGGAACTATTTTTAATATGAGAGTAAAAACTAAATCAGATGTTTTATCAAAGTAAGTGTTAATATGGATGGATAATCCAAATTTTTAGAGAACAACACCATTTATATTATTCTTTTTATTTTTCAAAGTAACATTACAAAAAGCGAAGACAAATTACTTCAAACCATTATACTATTGTTTTATTGATGTGTACAGAATTGTCCATAGTATCGATTGTTCGGTTCGACTTTGGTCTTCACCTTGACATTCGGAATTACATGATACCGATGTTTTGGTAATCAATTAGTTTGGAAACACTTGAAGTGTAAGAAAGAGGAAAAACAACGCGTATGTTTAGTTTTGTACACGTTTTTCCCTAATTGGTTTTTACGGGTAATCGAATAGAAAGATTGAGTAGATCTGGAAGATATTATCAGAATAGTTATCGTCTTAAGACGTCATCATCATCAGCCTGTGGATGTTTACCATCGATTAAAATGTGCTATTTGACTATAACAAACAGTCCAGTATTTTAAAGAGCCATTAGATCTTATTAGTCATGCGGGCTTTATTGTACGTTTATTTAGTTCTAGTCAACTTAAATCACTCGTAACTTGTGTTTACCCTAACGGGTAGGAAAACTAACCAGTTTTTTCGACGTGAAAGATATGATAATCATACACAGTCCTATTAATATGTGTCAAGAATACGCAGAATATGAAATGAAAAGTGAACTTAACAAACCAGATGTTCGAGATTTAATACAGACAGCGCTTTAGATGTATCAGGCGTTAATAGGAACCTATCTGTCTATCCAAACCGCGTTCTGGCATTCGTTTCTAAATAAACAGCGTTCAGATGTAGTTTCTCAGAAAACCACGCAATGTTTACTTGCAGAAACTGACGCGGATGCAGCTCCTAAAATAAGGTCGATAAATAATTCGAACTATTTAATTGCATTTACTTTTATAAAATGCATATTCTGTTTTGTGTGAATGTAAATATATTTGGGTATTATGAGCTCGAACAGTCATAACAAAAGTGGGTGTGTGTTGTTGCTACTTATTTTTGTCGGGTATTAGTTATGTCACTGTCTTGTTTTTGTTATGATCTGCGCTGCTCTGCTTCCTCCAGGTTTTTGTTCAACAAATCACCAGCATTGCTAAGAGTTATAGACGAGCACATACTAATAACACTAAACAACTATTGATAAGTACAAATCGTTCAAGATGACCTACTGCAAATGAACTTTCCAAAAAATTACGTCTTTCTACAGCAGGCTAAATACAAAAACAATTAACATTAAAGAAGACAAAGAAACGCTAATTAGATAACAAAGTTATACCTAGTTCAGCACTTGACACTGAAGGTGGCTCGTAAAATAGAATAACCCCTAATTTGTTCACATTTCCCTACCTTCCTACACCTGACCTACAAAGGACATGTATAATAATGTTTTTCCTAAATATAGAAACCTGAGATCTCGGTTGCATCGTTTGCCGTGATTCGTTCGGTGTAGTTGATGGCCTACTCCGTTGCTCGACCCATTCTTGGATGACTTTGAACGGTTCAGCAATAACATTAAGCGGAGAAAATATAGAAATTATAATGTTTGCTTGATGTCGTTTTATTTTATTCTCAATACTAAAGTTGTTTAAGGAAAAGATTGTATGGTAGCTTTCACTGGACACTTGTCAACCTTGCTGCCAATTTAAGTTATAGTCAAAAAACACTTCTGGATTTTGTTTCTTTATTATTTTACCTCAATTCAATAAACTCCAGGAACACATCAAAACATAACTTTTTTGTTTGACAGGACGCAGCAGTTGAAAATGGCTTCGATATTTATATGCCATAAATATTTATCAAATATAAATACGTATTATTCTATATTTATAAGTAAGGAAAACTTATTTTCCTATCCAGTTATTTATCCTACATACCTAACATATTAATAAAGATAACGATGTTCCATTTACAAAATTAATTAAGAGCAATATAAATGAATAACCATTTCTGATATTTGGAATGATTATAATCTAATGAATTATATGAAAATTAGTTTTTTAGTATCTCATCGTCATAATTTATTGCTTCATATTTTATATTATAACTGTGATATTATGTTTTTTTGCCAACTGGTTTGTGGTAAATGTGGTAGGCAGCTTATTAATGAAATACTTTGCTAGTGAATGGTGACAACCGGTTAAAGAAAGATAATTTGTATCATCCTCCTCCACCATGCGTCTTGTAAATTAACACGCTGCGCTGGTACGATTTTCAAGAGTAATATAATATTTTATAGATACATTTCCGAGAAAGAAAAACACATGACATACACGAAACTTAAAATTTGAACAAAGGGTTTCATCGTGCCATAAGACACGGTCATAGGATATTTAAAAGCTGTTGGGTCCGGATTAGACTAGACGCCAATACTTAGCTCGTCTCCTTTTTCTCATGACGAAATTCTATTGTTCCCAGAGCCGTCCAGAGAAACAGTCGTTGGCCTCAGGTCCCCCACCGCCTGCGACGATCGTGCCCCGCACAGCTGACGGCCCAAGGCCCCCCGGCTGGAACGGGCAGCCCAGGAGACAAGGCTCCAGCAGATTCAACGTTCAAAATCACAATCAGGAATTAGTCAAATTGCCACCTATCAAAGGTAAGGAACATGATGTCAAAATCGTAGGTTTTTGACCATTTTTTAATATTATTTAGCTCTTTTGATTATTTTAGGAGGAATCATGTTGAGTTTGTTATTTAATATCTGTTGAAGATTGGTGCTATTTCAAAATAAAACACTCTGAATAATAACTCCAACCTTGGCAGAGGAATACAACATTATATTATTATTACATGCAATAAATGCAGCTGTAGTTGCATTTGGGTGTTGATAAGTTTTTGGCACATTTAACGTTCTCCTCATTAAAATGAATTGATGTTAATTCTAAAGAGCATTGAAGAATCGTCACGGTCTTCATTCAATGACGTGATTCGTTTAGCTTTGCCAAGAATGTAATTTTTCAACGTCCAAAGTCAACGTCGAATTTTCAACGGTACACGATCTTGTTATTAATTTTGTAATATTTTCGATGCAACTTACTAAATACATGCTATTTTATAATCATATTTGTTATATTCATATACCGTAATTTTAAAGGGATTCTCACAGTAATTATTATTTTCCTACTACATACTGTTTGTTGATATTAAGTTACCTGTCACACCACAACCACTCAACCTCATCCTATCCTTTACATCCATGGAAGCGACGTCTCGCTAACCCCACCTGGGGTCTACGGACCGTCGAGGCGATCCGCCCGATCCTAGATGATTGGGTGGGTCGTGGCGAAGGACGCCTCACCTTTTGGATGGTGCAGGTGCTGACCGGGCACGGGTGTTTCGGTCGGTATCTGCACCGGATCAAGGCCGAGCCGACGGCGAGGTGCCACCATTGCGTGGAATGTGACCAGGACACGGCGGAGCACACGCTCGCGCGCTGCCCCGCATGGGAGGAGCAGCGTTGTGTCCTGGTCCAACAAATAGGTCCAGACTTGTCGCTCCCGGGCGTCGCGGCGTCGATGCTCGAGAGCGACGAGTCTTGGAAGGCGATGCTCGACTTCTGCGAGTCCACCATCTCGCAGAAGCAGGTGGCGGGGGCTGAGAGAGAGAGGCTGTACGCCGCTCTCAATTTGCCAACCCGCCGCCGTCGAGCAGGGGGCCGGGACCGGGATCTCGCCCGGATTCTGGCCCCCTAAGAGTTTCGGGCCCCCAACGCATGTGAGTGCGAGCGGGGGCCCAAGAAGGTGTCGTGTCTCGCTCAGCACGCCCTTAGCGTAAGAGCTACCGGGGGATGGTAGACCGCGCTCCCCGACCCACGCTGGTTCTGACCCAGCGGGGTATTCCGCGGGAGGGTGACACGCGGTCCCATCTTGGCGGGCTTCGGAAATCCCGCCGACCGAGAGAGCCGGTGGCCGTATTCGCCGGCGGCTACCGGTTCGGCGTCCGGGGACGGAGCGACGGGAAAGAATGCCGATGGCGTAACGCGTCGCGCCGTCCCTTCAAACCCCGTGCTGGGTTCTGGCCTCAGCCGGGGTTCGGACGCTGAAAGCGAGCGGTTGGAGGTTTTAGTGAGGTTCAACTCCCACATACCCCGCCCGCGGGGCGGGCGGGGATCCGGTGATTTCCTCCAACTGAAAAAAAAAAAAAAAAATCCTTTACATCCAGCTTTTTATAACAATATTCGATTATTTTGAGTAAAGTCAACTTATAGTGCTAAATTATCTACGGTGCCAAAATGATGAAAGGCTAATAAACTAATATGCAGATTAAATCAAAAAATACTTTTTACATCTAATAAAGTCAGCTAAAATTCAGTAACTTATCGTAGATTACTTTCAGCCATTCCTAATACTGTGGTTTTTATGATTCTGATTTCTGTAAAGATTGTAGAGGAATTAGTAAACAGTACGAACTCTTATGAGCCAGTAGTGGTACCTACTGATGCTTACCGCCTGCCGTTAACGCTCCACGATTCCACGTTTTCAAGATCTCAATGACTTGCCTATTAACACATAATATGCCATCACAGAATAGAGCTGCAGGCTTTTCGCTAGATGCAGCTTGGGCCTTTGTGTTGCCTTCTGCATCCGGCCCCATTTCGACGTTGAAACGCGAACACTTCCTGTGAATACCCACTTTACTGAACGTGTGCTAAATTCCCTCTCTCATTTTGAGGATTTTTATGTTCCCTTTGATACTATTGTGATTTTAATGTTAAGGAAGCCATATAATCGGAACGTATTGAAGTCCAATCACTTAAAAGACTCAAGGTTCTTTGTTCATGGCAAACAACATGTTTTTCTTTGATGTTAAGAAAAACAAAATAATATAGGGCTGAACTACGATCAAGGTACAAAACGGAAATTTAACAGATGTATTGAGAGTGTGTGTTTGATGATTCACCTGAAGGGTTCTGTTATTACATAATATACAAAACTCTAAATGGTATTATATGTGGTTGTAGACAATTTTACTAAAATAATATCATCCATAGGTCTTGTACCTATTCTGGTTTTAAATTTTCTAAGGATAGCAAATTGAATAACAAAACATCCAGGAATATAATTTATAATCGGAGAGATTCCAAAGTTGAGATTAATTGCCTACAATTAGGTCATGGGTCATCAACACCTCGTCTCTAATCTGGTTAATTCCGTGAGACGCTGCACACTAATCGTTCTACTTATCTTAATTAAACGCCGACCTTGGTAGTAAACTTGTATTTTAAATTTGAAGGAAGTCCTGTTTTGAATTATTTGTTAAACCTTCATTAACATACAGCTTGGAAGTAAGCTTTGTTTGGTGTTTACAAAATTCAAATGGAGGCCGCGATTCCACTTCCAGTTGTCGCTAAAACATTACTAATATTACACATAATTTCATTGTAGGCATGTTAATTTTATTTAAAGGCTTAGAATGTTAGGATTCAATTGAAGTTGTTGACAAAGTTATAAATTTCTCGTGATTCTCAAATAAATAATTAATTTCTGATTTAAGATGAATTCACGATAACTTATTTACATATTATTGGTCCTTATTACTCCTTATGTTCAGGATTCCTTATTTTTTACTACTCAATTCCATTAGACAAAACTAAGTTCAATAATGTCCTTGTTTCAATTACTGCGTAGCTAAATAAAGCTTTGGCATATAGTTTCTCATTTACGAGTATTTTCAGTTAATTTCCCTTAACTATATGTAGCGTGACCCCTTTAAGTCATCATTCCGACCTTTTCCTAATTGGGTAGCGCCAAACCTCTGATGTTTCTTAAGTGGAAACCCTTTTATGTCTTGATTAACCTACTTCCGAAAGGGTTCTAAAATATGAATATTATAGACATTATGCTCAATTAATTCAGCCGCCATACGAGTTATATTGTGATATCTGCACTATAGGCTTCATTATCTAGAATTCTTGAGGAATATATGTTGTTATTTTTCACTAAAACCATCGATCTACTATTACGTACTAGGGATGTTGCGAATGTCGATTTTTGGACATTCGCGAATGCGAATATTCGTTACATCCCTATTACGTACTATACATTACTTTACTTGACCCTTTCAGTGACCGTTCGACCTCCTTTGCGAACGCTTGTCACTGAGACTTACGCGAAAAAGTGCATGCGCATCATTAAATCGCATTGCATATATTGTGTAGTGCTATATATTAAGTTTAATGAACTATAATGTGGCGACCTAGATAATGACGTTCCGAACGTGACTAACATTGTTAAGGCGAATACACACGTATAGCTTTAATAATGGCGTCAGGTTCACCCGGGAAGGATCAGCAGATCAAGTTGAAAACCGATCTCGAGCACGAGCTATACAGCTACTACAGAGCTGAAAGAGAAGAGAGAAAAAAACTAGAAACTGTAGTAGGCGATTTAAAATGCCAAATAGAGATTCTGCAAGAACAATTGCAATTTTTGGCAAAGAGCCAACCCCCACCAACTGCTACAGAATCAAATACAATGGATTACCACACTGACGAGGAAGAACTTGCAAAGGAAACAGAGTGGATCCGGACGAAGTCTCGGAAGAAAAGAAAACTAAACACTTCACCCTCCCAAGACGTACAAACAGAGCGACATACTGAGCACTCCATTCAAAAAAGCAAGGAAAAAATAAAAAAATCTCCATTACCACCACCAATAATAGTGGACGAAGTAATGGAATATCAAACATTCTACGATCTGTTAACAGATACCCAGTCAGCTGATACATTCACTACTAAAATGCTCAGCGGTAACTCTTTAAAGATAAATGCAAGTACTGAGGACTCGTATAGGTCTATAACGGAGTTATTGAATAACAAGCAGTGTTCCTGGCACTCATATGAGAACAAACAGCACAGGCCGATTAGAGTCATGGCAAAAAAATTACACTTTTCGTGTAAACCAGAGAGAATTCTTGAAGATCTAAAAAATAAAGGTCTAAAAATAACTGAAGCAGTCAATAAGCTAAGCTGGAGAAGAAAAGAGCCTTTAAATATGTTTATGCTCACATTTTCTAATGATGAAGATGTAAATAAAATATATAAAATAAATACTATATTGGGCTGTAAAGTTGAAATACAGGCAATTAAAACCAATAGGTTAGTTCCCCAGTGCAAGAGATGTCAAGCATATGGACATACACAAAAGTTCTGTTCCAAAGAACCTAGGTGTGTAAAATGCACTGGGAAACACTTAACGAGTGATTGTAAAAAATCTAAAGAAGAAAAACCCAAATGTGTCCACTGTGGCGATAACCACCCTGCAAACTATCGAGGGTGTCTTGTTGCCAAAGAAATACAAATGCTACGCAACAAAAGTAGAACAAGGAGTGCTAAGCCAGGAGAACCAGCGAGATCGACGAATCAAGAATCAGAAACTCATAATAAAAAAAGTGCAATTAAATCTAGTTCAAATAAAGCTAGCTACACCAAAACCACAAAAAATACATTAACTTATGCCCAGGTAACGAGCAAAACGTCGATAGCACTGATAAGAAGTTAAACGATATCTTAAAACTTATGCTATCGTTTGACGAACGTCTCCAAAAAATCGAAAGTAGCACTAAAATGTCTACTATTGCCAAGCCACAAAAATGAATAACATAATTAAAATAATGGTGTGGAATTCAAACGGATTACTAAAGCACAAAAATGAACTGCAAGTTATCCTAGACATGGAAAAAGTGGATGTGTGTCTTATATCTGAAACACATTTTACTAAACAATGTCACATTAAATTTAAGGGCTACAAAATTTATCACGCACTACATCCGGATAATACATCAAGAGGAGGAAGTGCTGTCATCATCAAGGAACAAATAGATCACCATGAGTACTATACTTACGAAGAAAAAGAGATACAAGCTGTGTCGATCAGTTTGAGAACAAAAAGACAAGTAGTTGTGGTTTCGTCTATTTACAGTCCACCCAGATATAACATAAAAAAAGATCAGTACATGAATTTCTTACGATGCCTTGGTAATCGATTTATACTTGGAGGAGATTTCAACGCCAAGCACACATATTGGGGCTCAAGGCTATCAACAACTAAGGGCAAAGAACTTATGAGTGCTATTAAAGAAATGAAATGTGATACTACATCAACGGGAACTCCAACATATTGGCCTACCGATCCAAATAAAATACCTGACCTTATAGATTTTTTTATTGTCAAGAATATATCTACAAATTATCTAAAAACGTACCAGAGTTATGATATGAACTCTGACCACTCTGCAATATTTTTAGAAGTTAATGACTGTGTGGGAGAAAGAGTGTATTACAACCCGTTCCCGAACACAGGGTCGAAAATCACTTATTGCGAAATAAAATGACTATCGCCGCTCAATTAGATGTACGTTCCTATGAAAATCCAAACCCGTAACATACAATGCGCACGTACCTGGATAGATTACGATGACGGCTCCTGGCTCCAATCTTGGTGACCGCGACACACAGTAACACACTGGTCGATGGTTCTACCACGTTTTACGATGATCTTGATAAGGTTAATAATATGAATAGTGCACGTAAAGATTGCGTTCGAATTAGTGCTCCGTACGATGCAGGAATCTTTCGCGTAATGGCCGAAGACAAAAGTGTATGTCATCGTCAGGCGTTTATTTCTTGATACCCGCGCATAGAACAACAAAAATGTTGCCCTTGTTCGAAATTTGAATTCCACATTCAAAGTACACAAATTGGCGGCGATTTGAATTATATGAAGTCGAAACATCCCGCCGGCCAAAATACTATTGGTATTTTCTCATTACAAGTAGGTACACAATACAAATGATACGATAGTGTTGATTCAATTATAATAATAAACGTTATTATGCAAACAAGGTTATACAAAAAAAAAATAAAATAAATAATAAAAAAAATGTACAAGGTAACCCTTGCCTAAAACGATTAAAAATTAAGATGAAATTGGCAGTGGGCAAAGTTTAACCAGCGGTCTCTTAATGAGACTATTGTTCGCTGTCTTGACCGTTGCTACGCGGACTTCGTTGTCAGCTCCGGGGTGTAGCTCGACTACTCTCCCGAGTGACCAATGTAACGGTGTACGATTATCATCCTTGATTAGGACCATGGTATCGATTTGTAATGGTTTGGACATTTTTGTCCATTTTTCTCTTTGAATTAAACCGTGTAGATATTCGTTTTTCCAACGTAACCAAAAGTTTTGTTGAAAGGATTGAATAAGTTGCCATCTATTAAGACGGTTAATGTTAATGTCTAATAAATCATTGTCTGGAACGGTAGTCAGTGGTTCTAAGGTTAAGAAATGACCGGGAGTTAAAACGTTCATATCGTTAGGGTCTGAACTCAGTGGGCACAACGGACGAGAATTAAGGACTGCTTCGATTTGACTAAAGAGGGTAGTTAGTTCCTCGAAAGTTAACACTTGATCACCAACTATGCGATATAGATGTGTCTTTGCGGCTTTGATTTGTATTTCCCAAACACCTCCGAAATGTGGTGCAGAAGGAGCGTTAAATTTAAACTCGATTTGTTGTGTTCCGGCAGCGTTCTCCATAAGAGATGAGAAGAAATTTCTTGCCCCCACAAAGTTCGTTCCACAGTCCGCATGAATAGTATTGCATCTACCACGACGCGCTACAAAACGTCGCAGTGCGGCGATGAATCCTTCTGTCGAAAGACTCGATACTACTTCTAGGTGCACTGCCTTTGTTGTCAAGCATACGAACAGACAAAGATAAGCTTTATCGATTTTTGCACCACGATGAGTACCTAACTTAATTCGAAATGGTCCACCGTAGTCGACACCTACGATAGAAAATGGTTTGACTTGATTAACACGATATTTAGGTAGATCACTCATATATGGTTGAAGTGGCTGAGGTTTCACGCGGTAACAAGGAATGCATTTTGAGAGACAGTGTCTTATCCTTCGTTTGGCCGATATAATCCAAAATTGCTGAAGTAACAAATAATGAGTTGTATTCATTCCGGCGTGGCAATGTGTTCGATGAATCGATTCGATAAGTTTCATTGTCAAAGGAGAATCTGGAGGCAGTAGGGCTGGATGCCTTTGCTCAAAACCTAATCCCGCATGACGGATACGTCCACCTACTCTAAGAACACCACGATCGTCGAGGAATGGGTTTAGCTTGCGAAAAGGTTTAGGAAGGATTTGACTAGAGTTTAATTTCATAAATATATCATGGAATGATTTAAATTGGACAAACTTAACAATGATTAGTAAGGATTCTTGACGTTCCTTTGAGGTTATATAAATATTTGTACCTAGGGTCTGTCTTCTTGCTCCTTTTATAAAACGATTACAGTATGATATAATTCGAATGATCTTTTCTATCGACGAGAATTTGTTCAGTAGTATGTCGAGGAAGGTGTTATCATTTTGTAACGATTGTGAGGTATTTTGAACTAGTAAAGATATTGGCGCAGAACGTTTAATTTCACTGAGTGCTAGTGGATCTGTATGCTCCATTTCTGAACTTAGTTTTGGATATGTTTTTAAACACAACCATAAAGGTCCTGCCCACCATAAACCATTCTGCATTAGTTCCTTAGGAAGCTGACCTCGTGAGCAAACATCTGCAGCATTGTCCGAGGATGAGATATGATTCCACCACTCCACCGGGGTTTTATCCTGGATTAGACTGACACGATTTGCCACAAAAGTAGCCCATCGAGAAGAGTGCGAGTGTAGCCAAGACAATACAATGGTGGAGTCGCACCAAAAATAAACGTTGACAGCCTGTGTCGTAGATATCTTATATGTGTCTTTAAAAAAGTCGTATAAGTTTGCAAGCAGTGCAGCTGCACACAATTCTAAACGTGGTAACGATAGTTGCTTAATTGGAGCTACGCGAGCCTTGGAAGCGATAGGAACGATATGAACCTCATCCTGTTTATTAGTAATTTTCATGTATAATGACGCTCCATAGGCAAGCTCGGAGCTATCACAAAAACCGTGAACCTCATATGACATAGCGTCATCAACAGTGAGACGTCTCGGGATTTTTAAACCCTTTATTAGATGAAGTTCTGACTGATAATTATTCCATAGTTCAACAATATTCGATGGAGGTCTGTCATCCCAACCGATACCCGCTATCCATAACTGTTGTATCAGGCATTTAATCTTTACTGTAAGGGGAGACAAAAATCCTAGTGGGTCGAATACTTTTGCAATTTCACTGAGAATTGTACGCTTAGTGCAAGGTCGATCAGAAGTAGTTACGTCGAATAGGAAACAATCCGAAGCTGGATCCCATTTTAGCCCAAGAACTTTAAGTGTCGAATCTGTCGCTTCGTCTAATGAAATCGGATCCAAGAGGCGATCTTCTTGTGGTATATCAGCCAAAACTTGAGGATTATTACTGGCCCACTTACGTAAATGAAATTGGCCCAATTTTAGTAAGTTAATGATTTCGGATTTAGCCAAAAGTGCGTCGGCCAGCGTGTTTTTTCCAGACACAATGTCATCAACATAGATCCCCACTCCTGATGATAATATCTCCTTTGCTATAGGATACGCGCTGCCCTCATCATGTACAAGCTGCTGAATGACTCTGCAAGCTTGAAATGGCGCAGATGCTGTACCATAAGTGACGGTGTTTAATCGATATTCCTGAATAGGAGAATTCTCATTGAATCTCCACAGAATACGTTGATAATCACGATGACAGGGATTGACTAAGATTTGGCGAAACATTTGTTGAATGTCCGCCATAAACACTATAGAGCTTTCACGAAAGCGGAGAAGTATTTCGTTTATGTTAGCTTGTAACTTGGACCCTTTTAACAAAGTATCATTAAGAGAAACATGATTTGAATCCCGCGCCGAGGCGTCAAACACCACACGAAGTTTAGTAGTGTGACTTTCTGGCCTGATTACACAGTGGTGGGGGATGTAATATTTACCCTTTTTAATATCTTCCATTGGCACCAAGGTCATATGACCTTTGGCAAGATAATCGGCCATAAACTCTGAATACTGTCTGTGCAGCTCTGGATCGCGACCTAAACGTCGTTCCAAGGCGTGAAATCGTCTCAACGCTATGTCACGAATACCGAAGAAGACGGGCTCACTATCAGCTTTGAATGGAAGTTTAACCATGTATCGACCAGAGTCGTCGCGAGAATGTTCAGCCTTAAATTTCTTCTCACACAACTGGTCTTCTGGAGACAATGTTACCGATTGAGGAGGACTGTCGATTTCCCAAAAACGCTGTACAAGATTGCTAAGATCCCCATCTGCACCTGACTGCACTGTCAGTAAAGAGTTGGTAGCTAAAGGAGCCCGACCCAGCAACAGCCATCCAAACACTGAATTGAATGCTGGGGGTTGTGATAACGTACCCTTTATTCGTTCTGGTAGAACACACTCCGCAAAGACGTCAGCACCCAGCAACACATCGATTGGTCCAGGTATATCAAACCCAGGATCAGCTAGTTTTATCTCATTTAGCTGTGTTGCGCTAGCACGATTTAGCTTGGCGATTGGCTGATCGCCACAAATGTTTTCAATTGTTTGTAAATTTAATTTGAACAGGGGTTGATCACCGGTGCCTAGAACGCCATTTATATGACCTTTTATTGCTGCAGCCACTCCACCTAATGCACTAACACGTGTCGATGTTGGTAAGGATTCAATGTTTAACGATTGAGCCGCACGTTCCGTTATGAAATTATTTTGACTTCCAGTGTCAAACAAGGCGCGGAAATTTAAAAATTGACCGTCAGAATCCATCAGTTGTATTAAGGCGGTAGCCAACAAAACAGTAGTATTTGAGGCAGAAAACGCTGTGTCGTTATTCGTTAACAAACTGGAGTTCGATTGCGTTGATCTATTTTCATCATTATGCAATAGAGTATGATGTTTACGTTTACATTTTTGGCATGCGAATATAGAATTACAGTTTTTGATCTGATGAGATGCTTTCAAGCAGTTGTAACACCATTGCTTTGATGAGGCTATATCCTTACGTTCGTCAACAGTTTTTAATAAAAAATCTTTGCAATGTGTAATACTATGTGGTTCACCGCAATAAGAACACTTATACCCAATTCTTGTTACGTTAATAGTACTATCCTTGTGATCTGAAGTTGATGCGAGCAAAGTGTGAGACGGATAAATGCGTTTAGACGTGAAGTGAGTGGAATTTGATTTATAATTCTCTTTCGAAGTAGTGGAAGTAGGTTTTATCGAATCGGTAAAATGAGTATCACGCTTGAGAGCATCGCACTTTTGTTTCAAAAAAATTGTAAGTTCGTTATAATTAGAAATTACACCGCTCGGTTGTTGTTGTTCATACTCACAACGTATCTTAGAGTCCAACTTCGAAAGAACGTGATAATTTAAGATAAACTCCCATTGATCGACCGGTAGATTCAATCGTTTTAAAATACAAATGTTCTCCTCAATCGAGTCAAGCGAGCGACGAAATTCGTGAGCGTTGTTGAGTTTCAAGTTAATGTTTAAAATATCCCGCCAACAAGTAAAGGCGAGTTCACGCTCGTTTTGATAACGCGAAACCAAACAGTCATACGCATCCCGATAATGTTCACTATTGACAGGAAACCTTCGAATAACGCTGGAAGCGTCGTCGCGTAATGATGATACAAGATAGTGAAAGCGGTCGGTATCAGTGAGCGAAGTGCAATTGTGAATCAACGAATTATATTTATCTATAAATTCAGGCCATTGTTTTAAGTCACCCGAAAAGGTAGGTAATGAGATTTTTGGTAATTTAATATTTGACCGTTCGTTCACAAGGTTAGATGAGTTAGAAAATTTAATTTCTCCTTTTGTTAAGTTACGATAAATTGATTTAATTTTAAAGTACATTTCATCAAAAGTTTCTTGTATATTTTGATCTTCGTCAGACCGATCAGAAAGATCAATGATTAAAAAATGTAATTCTTCGAATTTATGTGCATTAGCCTTTATATCATCATAGTGCGAAATGAACAATTCACGATTCGAAAGGTCAAGCGAAGCCGAGGAGCCCACCTCTAACGCCTTAGCAACGCGGTTGAAAATAATTGTACGTTTCCTACGCAATGATGGCAAATCACTTAATGAAAAGGCTTCCTCAATCGATTTAGATTTGCCATGAATAGATTTCCGTTTCGACTTAGTACAAAACGACATGATTTACTTGTTTCTGATAAAAAGTCGTAGATTAATGAACTACAGACAAACAACTTAATCGTAATTGTTGTAAAAAGTCGTAGATTGATGAACTACAGACAAACAACTTAATCGTAATTGTTGTAAAAAGACAAAAAACCACAAATAACCGAAGTAATAACGGTTATATACTTTATGTTTTAAATTGTAGGTAGAAATGACAGCGCACTATACCCTGACCGCTCGATGGCGGTTACCGCAGACAATGATTCAATACAAGAAATTTGTTACTAATTAAAAATGAAAATGTTTTAGAATGTTTGATCACGTTTATTTGACGTTTGTATTGATATCGTTAGAAAAAAGAATATTTAAGGGTAAAAAATTATTTCAAGCCGATAAATTATATAAACACCGATTAATATTTTGATTGTTTATATTATGATCTTGAAAATAAAAATTATCCTAGCGTTTGGTTATCGATTTTGTGAAAATAAACGTTACGAGATAACAATGTAAGACTAAAATTCGGAAGTACGGTTCACTCGAATTGAAGTTGTCAACCTATATAAGTTAACGAGTGTTAGAATTTTATATCAAAAAATGCACTCAGAAAATACCAATATGTATTATGTATGTATTACGTTTACCGTCCCGGGTTTCGGCACCAGAAATGTGTGGGAGAAAGAGTGTATTACAACCCGTTCCCGAACACAGGGTCGAAAATCACTTATTGCGAAATAAAATGACTATCGCCGCTCAATTAGATGTACGTTCCTATGAAAATCCAAACCCGTAACATACAATGCGCACGTACCTGGATAGATTACGATGACGGCTCCTGGCTCCAATCTTGGTGACCGCGACACACAGTAACACACTGGTCGATGGTTCTACCACGTTTTACGATGATCTTGATAAGGTTAATAATATGAATAGTGCACGTAAAGATTGCGTTCGAATTAGTGCTCCGTACGATGCAGGAATCTTTCGCGTAATGGCCGAAGACAAAAGTGTATGTCATCGTCAGGCGTTTATTTCTTGATACCCGCGCATAGAACAACAAAAATGTTGCCCTTGTTCGAAATTTGAATTCCACATTCAAAGTACACAAATTGGCGGCGATTTGAATTATATGAAGTCGAAACAATGACAAAATTATACTTAAAGAAAAACCTCCTGCTTTGGTTAATAAGCAAACTGATTGGGAAGGCGTTAGAACAGACTTAGACCGCAATATAAACTTGAGAACTCCACTCAAGACAACTGAGCAATTAAATAGCGAATTGGAAAATTTTATAAAACTTATACAACAATCACTCTGGAAACACACACCTGTAGCCAATAAAGGAACTAGAGGAAATGTCTATCCTAGAGAAATCAAGATATTAATTGAGCAAAAAAGGAAACAACGCAAAGTGTGGCATTATACTAGATGTCCAGAAGATAAAAGAATTCTCAACAATTTAGCAAAAAAAATCAACAGGAAAATACAACACTATAACGACGAACTCACTGAAAATTATCTTGAAAAATTAACAGGTAACCGTTGTACAGACTACTCTTTATGGAAAGCTACAAAAAGTATAAATAAAAACAACTTTACAATTCCTCCTATCAGAGAAAGCAGCAATAATAAATGGGCAATTAATAATGAACAAAAAGCAAAGCGGTTTGCAGAATACCTTGAATCTATTTTCCAACCTGATGAAAATGGAACAGGTGAACGGACTCCCCTTCAAACGAATTCTCACCATTTATGTGACGATATCATGCTTGTTACACCTAAAGAGGTTGAAAAGGAAATAAAAATCAGTATACGCCCGAAAAAAGCACCGGGTTATGATCTGATATCAGGTGAAGTTCTACACAAATTTCCTAGAAAAGGTATTGTGAAATTGACAACATTAATCAATGCAGCGTTTCGATTACATTGCGTACCAGACCTATGGAAAGTTGCAGAGGTAATCATGATTGCTAAGCCGGGAAAACCGCCTCATGAAGCATCATCATATAGACCTATCTCTCTCTTGCCCGTTATGTCCAAACTTTTCGAGAAACTATTACTAAAAAGGTTAAAACCTATTATAGAGAGGGCTGAATTAGTACCTAATCATCAGTTTGGTTTCCGAGAAAAACACTCAACGATAGATCAAATACATCGCATTACAAGCATCATCGAAAATACCCTAGAAGAAAAAAAAGTATGTTCTACTATTTTTCTTGATGTGGCGCAAGCGTTTGATAAAGTATGGCATGCAGGCCTCGTGTTCAAACTCAGAAAAACATTACCAAAAAGGTATGCAGACATACTTCAATCATACATCTCAAACAGAATGTTTAGAATAAGGCAGGAAGATGCATACTCAGAATTAAAAGTAATAAAAGCTGGAGTACCTCAGGGGAGTGTATTAGGTCCGGTCCTGTACCTCATATACACTGCTGATATTCCAAATCTAAAAAACTGTACTATTGCTACATTTGCTGATGATACAGCAATAATGGCAGTAGATAATACGCACACGCAGGCTATTGCAAAATTGCAAAGTGCAGTTGATCATATATACAACTGGACACAAAAATGGAACATCAAATTAAATGAATCCAAATCGATTCATATAAATTTTACTAATAAACAGCACGAACAGCATGACGTATTCCTTAATGGTAAAATTATACCATATGCGAATACGGCGAAATATCTTGGCATGACGCTGGACACGAAATTGCGCTGGAAAGCCCATGTTAAGAAAAAAAGAGAGGAACTAGAACTCCGATACCAAAAACTGCGTTGGCTACTCGGAAGACAATCTAAACTGTCAATTCACAACAAAATACTAGTTTATAAACAAGTCCTGATGCCTATTTGGACTTATGGCGCGACACTATGGGGTTGCACCAAACAGAGTAATATTGCCATTCTGCAAAGATTCCAAAACAAAGTACTGAGAGAAGCAGTAGGGGCTCCCTGGTACATCCGAAACAGTGACCTCCACCGGGACCTACACATGGAGGTTGTTACTAGCATCATAAGGAATAGCGCAGAAGCCCACGAACGGCGGCTTCACCATCATGTCAACGTAGAAGCTATACAGCTTCTTGACATCACAGATATTAAAAGAAGACTCAAAAGAACGAAACCGTTCGAGTTAGTGTAGTGTACTTAATAATACAATTAGTGTATAAAATCAGTGAAGTGTAATAACAAAGACCACATGAACATTGTGTCTACACCTTAATAATAGAGACAATAATCTATGGCAACCGCCGTGTCACGTCACGTCAAATTTTACAAAAATAAATAAAATTGAAAATTTTACAATAAATATACGGTTGAATTGGTTACACGCATTAGAAAACATCTCAAATATAAGCCCAAGAAAAAGTATCTGAAACAATTCTTTGTGAACAGTAAATAGTGAAAATGTCAAAAATTCCAAACACCAATAAAAATGATGAGAAGAAACGGCGTACGACAATGCCGGCGTGTTGCCACAGCGAGCGCACAACCAACATCAAGTCATGACTCGTCGCTATCGTCAGGGGATGGCATTGACTCCCTGACGAATACCACCGGAACATCGAGCGACCAGGAGCCCCGTGCAACGAGAAGACCTGCACGCCGGGGCCGCCCACCGGTCGGCTTGGGGTCAACGCGCCAACGTGGCTCGTCTACGGCCCCCGCTACCAGTGGTGCAGTGCGCCAACGCATGAGATGGACCCAAGAGTTAAATACAAATGTCATGCGGGCGTACTACAGGGCTACGGAGGGAGGAACTAACCTCACTGCGTACCGTTCAAGAATGGTGCCTCTGTTTCAGGTCTTGTGCCCAACTGTCGACGTCACGGTGCAACGGTTAGCGAATCAGGTGCGGGCCATTCAGCGACTAAAGTTGTTGGATGAGTCTGTACTTGACCGATTGCGCAACGAAGCACTGCCTGCTCCTCCTGAACCACAACCAACACCTGTGGTAAATGTCACCGTCACCCAAGTTATACCACCAACGGAGGAACTTCAGGTGCAGGCATGTGCTAGTATCCAGGACGATGAGCGTTTGAGGAGTGCTCTGGAGGACTCTATACAAGAATTCAGGTTTGTCCCGCCATGCTCGCGGCCACGTTTACCGCGGTTGCCCATGTGTAAACGCAATGTTTCGCTAGTATTGGCCCTGGACTGCATATTAAAACCTTATTTCGAGTCGACTGAAGACCTTGTCGACACCCACTCGATTCTGTACTGCGGTGCGGTTGCTGTCTGTCGCGTGGCAGGGGTAAAATTTCCAATCCCGAACCAGACATACCGCCGACATGATGGTAAGCCGCAGTGGCAGTGCAGAATCGAGAGTCGCATAGATGCAGCCAGGACCCTTATAGCGAAGCTCATTTGCTTCCAGTCTGGCAACACGCGCCCACGTGTCATGCGATTTGTTGACCGAGCCTTTGCTGACACCGGTATCAGCAGGAACAATTACATGGAATGTGTTGTCGAGCGTGTTGACTACTGGAAGCAAAAAGTTTGCGCATGGGCGAACCGTATTCGTCGGTACCGAATAAGATCGGAGCGGTACCGCTTGAATAGAGTCTTCCAGAGTAATCAGAAGAGTGTCTACAGAGATTGGGAGGCATCTCGAGGAAGAGTGACCGATGGACACCCACCAGTTGATGAAAACGTAATGACTTCATTTTGGCAAAATATTTGGTCGGTACCCATCGGTCACTCCGAGGGAGTGTGGACGGAGGCGGTCGTGCGCGCGTGTGAGCCTATCAAGGATATGAACACCGTATCCATAACGCCGATTGATGTAGCTTGTGCGGTACGTTCGGCCCCGAACTGGAAAAGTCCGGGACCGGATGGGCTGCACAGCTACTGGCTGAAATGGATACGTAACTCACACGGGCGCATGGCTGCTCAGTTTCAGCAGGCCCTTGAATCGGGAACTCTCCCAGATTTCATGACTTCAGGAGTCACTCACCTGATATACAAATCTGGCAATACCTCGGACCCTAAAAACTATAGGCCAATTACTTGCTTACCAACTATCTATAAGCTACTTACATCCATTCTGAGAAAAAAAAATTCAAATACATATTTCGGCAAATGACATAATGTCACCTTCTCAGAATGGGTGTAAGGTAGGATCCCGAGGTACTAAGGATTTGCTCCTCATAGACATGGCCATTACGCAACAAGTTCGTCGAGGCAGAAAGGGAGTCCATATGGCTTGGATTGACTATAAGAAAGCGTACGATTCGGTGCCCCATTCATGGCTAATGAGAGTTTTAGAGCTTTATAAAGTACATTCCACGCTACGCTCCTTTCTTAGTTCATGCATGGGTCAGTGGTCTACGTTTCTTCGTCAACCAGGACATGTTGGCTCTCCGGCCTCCCCGAGCTTGATAAGGATAAGGCGGGGTATCTTCCAGGGTGACAGTCTGAGTCCTTTGTGGTTCTGTCTGGCGCTTAATCCTCTAAGTACATTACTTGGAGATTCAACGCTAGGCTACCGACTCAAGAGAGGGGGTGAGCCCATTTCACATCTCTTGTACATGGATGATCTCAAATTATTTGCTACTAAAAAACCAGACTTAATATCTTTACTCAAAATAACCGACAATTTTAGTAAAGCTATTGGAATGGAGTTTGGAGTAGATAAGTGTGCGGTCATAGATATACAGAGAGGTAAAGTTGTAAACTCTGAGAGTTTGCAACTTAGCCAGAGTGAGGTGCTTAGATCTCTGTCTGAGTCGGAAACCTACAAATACCTTGGAATGTTCGAAGCTTTGAGTATCGTCGATGCAGATATGAAGCAATCGGTGAGGGATCGGTTCTTCGGCCGCCTGATAAAGGTTTTGAAAAGCCTCTTGTCTGGCGGAAACAAGATCCGAGCCTTCAATGGTTGGGTCATGCCTGTACTGACGTACTCCTTTGGCATTCTAAAGTGGACGCAATCAGAACTGGATGCCCTGGATAGAAAAGTTCGGCGACTGTTGACGGCATACAGGATGCACCATCCACGCTCATCTGTTATGAGGCTGTATATACCTCGGAAGTGTGGGGGTCGTGGCATGTTAAATGCCAAGGATCTGCACAACCGAGAGATATACAACCTTCGGGAATATTTCCAAAAGGTGAATGTGGGTATGTACCGTGATGTAGCAGCAGTCGATAAAGGACTCACTCCGCTATCCTTAGCGAACGGGAATTGGCGAGCGCCGAAGGTGATGAGTGTGGCGGATCGCACGGACGTATGGAAGAGCAAGGAACTACACGGTCGATTCTACTGGGCCCTTACGGGTCCTGATGTAGATCAGTTAGCCTCCGTGGCTTGGCTACGATACAGTAACCTCTTCGGAGAGACTGAAGGTTTTGTCTTAGCAATTATGGACGAAGTTATCATGACGAACAACTACCGCAAATATATTCTAAAGGATGGGACGGTCGACATTTGTCGGGCATGTCACCGTCCGGGAGAGTCTATTAGACATATCGTTTCCGGTTGTTCCCGTCTTGCTAACGGCGAGTACTTGCACAGACATAACCAAGTAGCTAAGATCATTCATCAGCAACTTGCTCTGAAATACGACCTTGTTGAAGCCGCCGTACCTTATTACCAGTATTGGCCTCAGCCGGTTCTCGATAATGGTCATGTAACGCTCTACTGGGACCGATCTATTATCACTGACAGGACTATTGCTGCTAATAAGCCTGACATAGTGATAATAGATCGGGATGCGCATCGGGCAGTGTTGATCGATGTCACCATTCCACATGACGAGAACCTTGTGAAGGCAGAAAAAGAAAAACTGCTAAAATATTTGGACCTGGCCCACGAGGTGACCGACATGTGGCGTGTTGAATCGACCATCATTGTTCCGATCGTTGTATCTGTGCACGGTCTAATAGCGAAAAGCTTCGACCGTCATCTAGAGAAGCTTTCGCTCCCCGGCTGGGTAAAGGGCCTGATTCAGAAGGCGGTCGTTCTTGACACGGCGCGTATTGTGAGGAGGTTCCTCTCTCTTGAGCCCTGACCACTGATGGCTTGGGTCGTAGACTCCGCCTGCAGTGGCCCTCTGTTTTTTATATTGTATTTTTAAATTTATTTTTTTGTAATGTTTTTTTAAAAATATAATGTAAAAAATAAGCTAATAAATGGATAGAGACAATAAGAAAAGTGCCAATGGACACATTCTTAGCATAAAATCATATAGTAATTTAGGTTAAAACAAAATTGCTTATTAGTCTGAATTAGACTAGATTGTAATTATAATAGTGTGCGTTATAAAATTACGTATACTAGGAAAACAAAAAAAAAAAAAAAAAACTTTACTACTATACCTATAAGTAGTAAACATGATTAATGTTAATAACGGTTATCATACGACACTTTATACCTTAACTATATATTACGTTTAGGAGCTTGGTTTAATCTATGACACCTTAATCTACCATCGCTGGGTCACTTCAATTCATCAGATAAGGGCTGGCTTGAAAGGAATTTAATTGCGAAAATGAGCTAAATTTACCACACATTAGATCGCGTAGTACCACAAAGCTTGTGGTTACTGTCTATTACTTTATAAGGTAAATATTTTGACAGCCCTCTTGTGGTTATGAACACCAGATTAGACCGAACCAAAATATTAATTATCACTTTTGTACCTAAATTATGTCAAAAGTTATTATAGTATTATGTACATAATAATGTAAATTTATATAAATGTTAAGTTGCAACTAGTAAATACCTCAATGTTCATTAAATTTCAAAACACTTCCTTCCTAGAACTCATATATGTGATAATGTGAAGTTCCTAAACGTTATTGGGTAAGCATGCCTAACTATACATGATCATTCCACTGATGGGACCCGAACCCAGCAGTTTGTAGAAAATCATGAGATTTAAGCATCATAGAAACTCAAATCCTACTTCCAGTATAAGGATCATTCATATTCATTTTGTTTTATAAAAATCTAAGATCGAAATATTCTATTAGTCCTTAAATCTCTTAGGATTGGGATGAAATGAAATGAACAATAAATCAATTTATAAATCAAATACAATAGTACAGAGTAATCTCTGGAGAATTGATAATTTGTTCAGAATATGGTTGATCATTGCGACAGTCTTAATATAATTTTGTTTTATTTAAAATGCTGTTGGCAAATAGCGAATATTATATTATTATTCAATTTTGTTTCCGTTAAAAGTAATTAATATTACTATTTGAAATAGAATGGTATTGTAAGGCAGCCAGTCTTCTTCCCTTCCCCCCTACGTTCATCATAAACCTGCGAATCAAACAGAGAAAATACACTACATATTATTATTCATACTTGCTGTTCTTATTAGTGTGCTAATATAATATTCTTCACGTTTGAGGTAGTTGAGTTGTCCTTCTATAGTTCAATGCTCAATCGTACTCCTCTATTGCGCTTCAACAACGAATAGGTTTCAATTAAAAGATAATAGTGGTTCTGGTATGAGTTGTATGTGCAATAAATCGAATTGTCAACCCTAAGTTGGAGGTTGTATAGAGCGAGGGTGCGCGGGTACAGGAGCAGGCCTGAGCCGAGCAGTGCGCGCGCACGAGCGGCGGGGCAGGGCAGAGTGCGCGGCGCGTGTCAGTCCGGCCGCCCCCGCAGCTCGCACCGGTACCGGCGCTGCCGGGCTCCCGCTCGGATGCCGCTGCCGGCCACCGCCTGCGATGGTCCACGCCGGGCCGGCTGTGCGTGCGCCCTCTCGCGCGATGTTTGCCGCCACTGATACTAAACCGCGTCGCGCCGTATCGCCTCTCGGTATACCGAAGTCACCCTCGTTCCACTCGGGACTCGATCTTGTTGCTAATCAAGCGACCACTAAGCGTTCTGAAAGTGTCTCGGACGTGGCCAGGGCTTTTCGTTTTGCGCTGTTTGCCGGCAACGGTATGGAGGGTCAGGGCCCGCAGCAGAAGGCGCCCTCGCCGCCTGATGCGCGCAGCCCGCCGCCTCCTATCTCGGCCACTGTATCACCAGAGCGCCCATTGCTGGTGATACCTAATGTTGATAAAGATAATTTAATGGAGCAACTACCACCACTCAAGGGTTCGTCTCATTAATGTTCATTTATTTGTTGAAAATCTTGTTTTAAATATTGATAATACTTACTTGTCTGAGTGTTATGTTTACAAACCGAATCGGAAGTTTCGTTACTAATCGATAATCTATATTTTCAGTATCTTTCAGTATCATTCAGATTTCATGTTAGTTCATTGATCGGTTTGATAATGTGTTTACGGATCGTTATCTAATGTATTGATAATATATGACATGGGAGGGAACTATGGCTGACTCACCCACGCACCGTACCGTCAACCTTGAAGGGGCACGGCGAACTGTGCACACTCAAACTTAACTATTAAAATTAATGAGTTGCTGCACGAGAATCCACAGTTTGTTATGCTATTCCGTGTTGTGTAGCAAAATGGCGAAACTGCCGCAGAAAATTATATCGACCCGCTGGCGGACACCGGCCGGCTTTTGTATGTGTGCTACTGGTTTGCTATGGGGAACGAATGCGATGACGTCCTCGTCTGAAGAATTATACTATCGACATTGTACTAAAGCTATAACTAAACCTTCATAGCAGCAAGAAACATGCGACCGCTTATGGGCACTTTAAAGGGACATTTACTATGTTAATGACATAGATTAACAAGTCGAGGTCTTTTCTTTACTGTAGTTTTCGTGATACGAAGAAATTATACTGGATTACAGCATTTTTTATCAAAACCCTCATTATCTTTGTTGTTATTGTTGCGTGTGTTACCAACACAAATCATGTTTTAACTACTTACACAATTACACGAAATTATTACATATTATACACAACGCCTCAATAAGCTGTTTTACAGTTGCAATACTATATAATTTCCTTGACGACTGACGTAGAAAATTTAATATTATTTATATCGCAACACAATCCACTTTACTCAAACTAGGTGGATTCTCCAGGAGTAAATAAATACAATTGTTGTTAAAAGTAAAGATAATAACGATCTTGTCTAAGGAAAGGAATTATACACAGCCAAACAACAACACAATATTCATTTTCAAAACTTACAAGGCACAAAGTGCACACTTTTCCTGTAACGTAGATAATTTCGAAAACCAGTTGCTAGTTTACAAAAGGAAACCGTCTTTAGGAAATCGCCTGGATCCCATATTATATCCCAATTGTACCGGAAATTAAACTTGTGCCTTCACTGCGGCATATTTGGGCGACGGAAATTGGGAACAAGGGTATAAAATACAAACAGTGTTTTAGAAATGTCAGTTGACTAGATTCTCTAGCTATGAACCTCACTGTTTTTCTTAAAAATATAAATATAAAATAAATTTATCATATTCATTTTAAATTATCTGCCATCTTGACAAGTTTTTCATCGTTATTCTTTAATTAATGACCTGCCTGAAGCTACGAGATTGCCCGAAGGTATATACGGTGTATACCACCACCTGTAGTCATTGAGCAGTGTAATCTGTACTAGTATTTCTACCTGTAGAGTTTATTTGGTTCGAAATATTTGTTCCAATTCAATTTTAATGTTGCATAGTCACTTTTGTCAGGACACAATCGTGGATTCCAACATCTTCCAGTGATGATGCTGGTAATATTACGAAAACGGGGAAATGTATTTCATTATGACGGAGACCGAAAATGTGCTGGAAAATTATGTACTTATAGGACCTTTTAACCACATTCCACAATAAACTATAATTATTTTTCAATAAACAATAGATACCTGTTACACAGATAACAAATATCATTTCGACTTCATTCATCTTATCAACTCATCATTCCAATCAGGGCAATCTTTTATGATAACACTGTCTATGACAATAGGGTTATTTATATTGCGAACGATAAAATAGAAGATATTCAGTTCTATTTGATTTGATTGAATGCAGAACTCCGAGTAACCAGCCTTCGATATTTCACATTCGAAAGCAATCAATATGCGTTCCTACCCCCGAGAGCTCGGATGCTCCCCGCATTGTTTTATTTTAATTTGATTGTGGTCGAGGGAGCGCTTTATATAGCAACGATACCATCATAAATATCACGTTTCTATACTTTATAATTTAGTTAAGTGGAGATGCAATTTACTAAGGATAAAAGAAGCGCGGTCGGTATTATATTTTGAAAATTCTTGGTTTAGCTACGATCGTACGAGGCAAATATTTATGTTAGTTACTAGACCTATAGGACAGTATCCTCGCAGGATACTGTTTTTATAGTAAGCGGATTCATTCGTTTTTGAACGTCAGGAATCGAAAAGGGTTACTTAAAAGTAAAAAGTTTACCAATACACCAAGACAGTCATAGCACTTGAGAAACATCAAAGGGCCAGCTTATTTCAAACCATTTCATGATAACGAGTTTCTGAAATTGGATGACTGCATTCTACCGTATAGGAAGATCTACTATTTCGACAAGTTGCGATGAACAGTTGCTAACAACGTTTGACCAGAGGCTATAACAACTCAAACATAGGTCACTCTCTATCCTGTTCTGCCCTGAGATCACGTCATGCCTCACGATGAATAACCTCGGTTTAATAATATAATCTTCTCGGTTTTCCGAAGCACTATGGCAAGTTCATATTCAAAAGAAGTTTGAGAAACATTCTATGGGGTAGCTGACAGCCTGTATTCCCTGCTATTGCAGAGGTCCATGACTAATGGCAACCACGTAACATCAGTTAGTATAGGTTTATAAGTCCATGTACAAAAAAAACAAACATGTCTATCGATTGCCTAAACCTACCGAAACAAACCAACTAGCTATAACAAGATCCTTTTCCCATCAGATGCTCCACCAGCAGAAAAAGAACAGCTGTTCGTCCAGAAGTTGCGGCAGTGTTGTTTGCTGTTCGACTTCGCGGACGAACCGCTGTCAGATCTCAAATGGAAGGAGGTGAAGAGAGCCGCGCTGCTTGAAATGGTCGAGTATGTCACTTCACAGCGCGGCGTCATCACTGATTCTATTTACCCGGAAGCTGTTAATATGGTGAGTTTAATTACTGGTTAATTGTAGTGATTAGATTAAGAGGTAAGACAGTAGTTAGTAGGTAGTAGAATTTCATATGTTGTGACAAATTAAGTTTAGCCACTCATAAATCAGAGAGTGATTGCAGTGTCTAAAAATCTTATTTTCAAAATAACAGGTAACATTGCCTCTAAGATACTCTTGAAAAATCTGTTTTAAAAAAGTTTTTTTTGCCACGGGACGACGCGTTCCTCTTACACACATACAAACTATGCACTACTATGTAATATGTCTTTTAAAAAGTATATTATGTACATATTATATGAAGAATAAAACAAGCGAGCGCTGTGTATATTATAATAATTTATTATTTGGTGACCAATATATCGCAACTGCATTGTTACATTTGCGTCACGACTGCCTCTAAAGCTCAATCTGTTTATACCAAAATTTTAAATTTAAATTAATACAGTGTCTTTGACGTCAATACTAAAAACGCGGCGAACGTACTGTAATACATTAGCACATAAAAGTTGAAACCTACAACGATAGCGTCCTTCAAAGAAACATTATCTGTTTGCAGTTAAATTTGTATAAAGTAAACACTACTGTGGTTAAAGATTAAAACGTTTGTTTTCACTGTACGAGTATATTTTCACACAGAAACTGTGTATTAAAAAGTGATAATTAACTATGATTGCGCACAAACTGTAAACACAGCTCGCTGAAAACAAAGTACGCTAAGACTTTTCAAACAGTCTTGTTTTACGCAAATCATCCGTTTTTGTTTAATAAAGATTTTTATGTATAAACTGTATTTATGTAAAAGCGTATAAATAAATAAATATCACCGATTTTCCTTATTTGTCTTAGCTTTTTTTTTGTAATTATTCTAATAACTAAGTAATAGACTTCATTCTTCGTTTTTAAGTAAATAGATAGATCTATACGATGAAGACTTCGGAATATAACCCTTCCTATTCCATCATATTTCGTAGCACTTCGCAAAATTACCTGAAACATAATTGACTCATCATCTTTAGTTTTAATTTTCCCAAGAAAATTTGCCGATCTCCTCCAATGAATTCGGTTCGTTGAATAGATTTTAACTAAAAGTTAAAAAGCTGTGTTAGGTTACAAATTTTGATGAATCACAATTAAATAAGATCTATACGTTTTTAAATAAATTTATATAACTTCCAAAACATCTTACAGTCGTTCAAATACCTACTGCGGCTTCAATTACATAAACATAACGTTATCAAATAGGAATGGAAGCTCTAAAACACCTTGAATATTATCAAAATCTTTTCTAAACAAAAGAATCTCTAACATTTCCTCGTACATGAAGTCTTACATGTATTAAAATGTAATATAATTTCTAAGCCTTATCTTAACTGGCAGTAGAGAAATTAGCATCGGAGGCCAGAGCTCACGTTATATTATGACGTCATCGGGGAAAAGAGGGTCGATAGTGGATCGAGGTGAGGATAGGTCAATACAAACTAACGATCGCCAAAAGTTCATAAAATGCAACGTAAATAGGTAACTAGGTGACGCCTGTGGTGTTCTCTCGAGAGATTACGTGAACGTCGAGGTATTTCGATGTTATTAGAACTGCGACCTCGTCTATTTTACTATGTTCCATAGAAAATTGTACGTGTGAAGTAGAATTAAATTGTAATCGTGATCTCGGCAGGCGGTTTTCTGTCTAATGGCAATGAAACGGGTCCAAATATAGCCTTAGATATTGTAATCACTAGAACGGCGGTATAGTAACAATCGAAAGAAAACACCGACTTTCAACTGACGAAGGCTTCTCGGAATTCTGGGGCTCGACGGACCACACTACCGGGATGGCTGTTCTAAAGTAAATTCAAATTGTAAAGTTTCATTAAACTCAAATGCATATGCACACATCCATACACATATTTTCAAGTTTAAAATATTAGAATAGGATACAGAAAGAGTCTCCAAATAAAACAAAAACGGGACAGGTAATAATCAGTTACGTGATTTCTGCCTAATGACGAACTAGAATTATTAATAAGATCGTGATAAGATCAAATTGCCACCCTATACAGATTCTCGTGGAGTAACGTAGAACACTCGCAAGAACACTTTAATTAACTTATTAGACGTGACTAAATTCCAAAAGCTGTTTGTTTGGTATTAGTTTCTATGAGCATTCAAGACACCTAATGTAAAAGCTGCTTTTTCCAGAATACCCATGTGGAAACAACAGAATGATCGAACAGTTTTAAAAACCTTATACGTGTGTTATGTTATGTTTATCTGCTATAAAATCTACGATAATCGGCACCCTTTAATGTAAACTTTTTCGGTATTTACACGCGATAGGCTTTTTTAATCGGATTCACTATGTTAGTTCATGTTTCCAGATGTTTTAGCTCCAAAAAAATACTGTATTTCCCATTACTTTCCATAACTATTCTAGAAAGGAGCTAAATTGTAAAACGTCATATACCTTAACTCAACAATCTTTGTCAACAGTTCGCAATCAACCTATTCAGGACATTACCACCGTCATCAAACCCAAACGGAGCGGAGTTCGATCCCGAAGAGGACGAACCCACGTTGGAAGCGGCGTGGCCTCATCTACAACTCGTCTACGAACTGTTCCTCAGGCTGCTGGAGTCACCCGACTTCCAGCCCAACGTTGCCAAGAAATATATTGATCAGAAATTTGTTTTACAGGTAATGTTAATTTGTATAATAAAGGTTTTATAGGTGTGTGCGACAGAGATAGCGCTCTATAAAACGGAAACTATGAACTGATCTCTCTATCTAAATGCCGATGTGCAATCTTTTCTGCCGCTAATTGTACATGATTTCTATAAAATCAAATCATGTAAAAAGTAAGGAAGTAAGTATACATTTTCATACCTATATAAATTACTTTAAAACCCTACATTTTCCTAGAATACGTAATTGAATGAAAACAGTCATAGATTATTTGATTACTTGCCAAAAATACAATTCAATTGAATACCATGTAAATAATTTAAAGTAAAAGTGTTGTATGTAACATCGATACAATGACTGGTATTGTAATATTTGTTTGTTCCTACATTACATTATACCGTACAGTGTGTATGATACATGGTCAAGGACGATTCATTCATCAATATAAAAGGTGAAATCGACTTTGTTGTGTGACTATTATGCTTTATATTTCAATGTTTTTTTAATATTATTATAGTACCGTTCGCTGGCGAATACGGAAATTTTTATTATGTAAAACGGAAATCTTATAACATGGGTTTAATAAAATGCGCTAGGAAATGTAGTGTGATATATAATTTACGCTCAAAGTACGTCACAGTTTCTGAATAGATTTGCGTCGTGAGTTACTAAACTAAAAGACTAGAAAATATCAACAAAATTAACAAATGACTAAAATCCGCATTATAATATTGTTTCAGCTTCTTGAGTTGTTCGATTCCGAGGACCCTCGAGAACGAGACTTCCTCAAGACGACCTTACATAGGATATACGGAAAATTCTTAGTTCTACGAGCTTACATAAGGAAACAGATCAACAACGTATTCTATAGGTGAAAAATAGCTACTAGTGATATTTTTTTTAAAGAAATTATATTGTAGTGTTTTCAAAAATTTATAAATATAATATTATATCAAACTTCATAAAAGTAATTTGGTCATTATGTTATACGTAAGTTAAACCGATTACATATGTAGGTATAAAAAAACAGTCCTATGACTTGTCCTTCTTCAAACGAGGCTTAAAGAAAGTCCTTAAAAGGTAGGCCGTAGGTAGCGGCCCCGCAGTGTCCGCTGATATTGCAGAGGTCCATGAGCAACGGTAACCGCTCACGATCAGGTGGCCCGTTGGCTCGTCTGCTTACAAGGCAATAAAAAAAAAGTCAGAGGGTTTCTTGTCTAAATAAAAATCTAAGTTTCAAATTTATCTAAAAGTACTTCTGGCTTCAAAAAATAAAACCCGATTTTCGATAGGATATAAAACAGTTTAAGGTGAGAAGTCGAGATACTGGAAAAAGTAACCCGAGAAAAACCAAATTTCGAACTAAGACGAAAAAAAAATTAATTTGAAAGTTTAAAAAAGATATTTGTGACGTTTATTCTTTACAATATTTATAAATAAGTAATGATTATAATGTTTTATTGTCAGGTTTATATACGAGACAGAGCATCATAACGGCATCGCGGAGCTGCTGGAGATCCTCGGCTCCATCATCAACGGGTTCGCGTTGCCTCTCAAAGAAGAACACAAACTATTCTTACTCAGGGTACGTTTGAACACTAATTATAATTAAAAAGTTTACATACATATAAAAATCAGCAGCTTCAGCAACTCCCGTAATCAACAATCTTTAATAAAACTTGAGAGGTGTCTTGGGACACCCGAATATAACGAAGTTCCTTTCGATTAAAAGATATCTTATATTTTTTTTGCGTTAAGTAACGTGTTTTATAAGATTTTGATCACAGCGCCATCTTGCGATAATCATCTACAACAAAAAAGTGTGACAACTAAAAAAGTGTCGTGACAACTTTTCGTAAGATTTTTTTCCGTCTAGCCCCTTTTCGATAACGCACGATAAGGAACTTCGTTCCAATAACTTTGTCTCACTTCACACACACACACTTCACACTTCAAATTTTATTGTCAACATCTTTGAGTGAACAGAACACCTTCAATATGTTTTAAAACAATATTAAAAAAATCTAAACCCCTCAAAGACAATTTTTTATTATCAATACCAGCTAATGATGGATTAATTTAGGAAGGAATGATGGACTACTTTCTCGTTTATTTGAATCTTCAACAAAGGTAACACGAACAAAAGTCTAATTATAAATACTTAACACATTATTTCGCTTCTTCAATTACAGAGGACCACATCAAGTAGGGGTGTGCGAATATCGTTCGAATCGAATCGAATATTAATATTAATCTTCGAATTATTCGAAACTCGACGAATATTCGAAAAATGTCGAATAGTTCGAAAAGTTTCGAATATTCGTTGAATTTCGAATAGTATCGAATTTGACTACGACGATGCATCGGAAATAGGACAAGAATTTGTATTTTTAGATAATATCTTGAATGGGCTAGATTTCAGATTTTGTAAAGTTGATCGTGATATTATTTTTAAGAAAAGCACTTTTCGGTACCCCGGTACAAAAATTATTCTTACAAAGAAGAGGAAGTAGTTAAATTCGATACTATTCGAATCTTCGAATTATTCGATTCGAGTTTCGAATAATTCGTAAGTTCGAATTATTCGCACACCCCTAACATCAAGCCTTTAAATTGATCTTAAATAATAAGTGTAAATCGTTTCCACAGGTGTTGTTACCGCTGCACAAGGCGAAGTCGTTGTCAGTGTATCACCCGCAGCTGGCGTACTGCGTCGTACAGTTCCTAGAGAAGGATCCCTCCTTAACGCAACCTGTTGTCAGGTAAACTAATTTAATACTTATACCTGTACTGTGCTGTAACAGTCCATTACTGCCCACTGCTGAGCTCGGGTCTCCTCCGAAGAGAGGTTAGGCATAGTCCACCACGCTTGCGTAATGCGGATTGGGGACTTCACATATCTTCAAAGGATTTTTAGAACCCTTTAGATTGCACATAAATCTTTTTCATATTAAGATTTAGAGGTACAAGCCGGCCGGTTTTGAACCCGCGACCTCCCGTACGGAAGGCAAGCACTTCAACCACTCGGCCACCACGACTATTAATACTTATACCTACATTCAAACAACCATTACTCGTTTTAGATTTTGTACTAAATACAAATAAATGTAACATTTTTATATTGTTGTTCCATACAGAACGTTATTAAAATACTGGCCAAAAACTCATTCCCCAAAAGAAGTAATGTTTTTAAACGAGATGGAAGAAATACTTGATGTGATAGAACCGGCTGAGTTTCAACGCATCATGGACCCGCTGTTCAAGCAGTTAGCTAAGTGTGTGTCAAGCCCGCACTTTCAGGTGAGCTTTGCTTTACCCGGCTTTTACTTTCGGGTGATTAAATTCGTTGCTTCCCCTCGGTTTATAAAAGAAAAAAGACATGCCTGCTGAGTTTCTTGCCAGTTCTTCTCAGGACGGTGGCTACAATTATTATTTTTTGTGTCCGAACTGGTGGTAGCTTGTAACTTTTGACGTCAACAAGAATGAGTACGTCATCAATGTTGAAAATAAAGTATTTCATTTCATTTCCCGGGCTTCACTGCTCATTACGATGGTCGCCGCTGTGGATCCTCCCTACACAGGAGTTACAGTGGTGGGAGTGAGAGGTGGACAAATACCCGAAAAATACTTAACACCTCAGCCACTAGATTGTGACTGTCATTTGTCAGTCACCCTTAGATGGCTCCACCACTACACTAGTTTTGGTTAGTTCCCAGTTGAGTGGTTAAGAAGACGAAAGACCTTCAAAATTTGATAATAATTTGATTTAGTTTGATGAATAATTTATACAAAGAGAAAACATTTGGCAACGCTGACGTCACTTTGTTATAACTGTAAAGTAAACCTTCCACTTCCAACTACCCACTTACTTAATATCTTAGCACTCATTATTATAATTAGTAAATGTAATTTATTTCTCAGGTGGCAGAGCGAGCGTTATACTACTGGAACAACGAATACATAATGTCTTTAATATCCGACAACGCGACACACATCCTGCCCATCATGTTCCCGGCTCTCTACAAGAACACCAAGAGCCACTGGAACAAAACCATACATGGACTCGTCTACAACGCGCTCAAGCTGTTCATGGAGATGAACCAGAAGCTATTCGACGAGTGCACGCAGCAATATAAACAGGAGATGCAGAAGTGAGTTAATGTCGATTTATAAATGCAGAGTTCAACAACTTTTTTTTTGGTGGATTTTTAAATTATGATAAGTTTAGTTTAGGGTTTTTAAAAATATTATTGTGTTTTAAAGCGATATTGTACTTTGCTAACTTAATTAATAGTTCTTTTTAGTCATAGGTAATCTAATTTAATTTATACATAACATTGTATGTTGGATTGTTCAGAGAGAGAGAACGTGTTCTACAGCGAGAAGAGATCTGGCTGCAGATAGAGGAGAGGGCGCAGAGGAACGACCGCTCGGAGCCCTACGAGGTGAACATTTTAATTTACGTTCATTATACTTTACAGATATGACTGAGATACAGTATCGAAATAAACTAAACAGTGTTTTATATCGAAGTATTTTAATTAAAACTGTAGCTAGATAAATAATTCCTAAGCAATAAGAATTTTCCATTTCGTTTGTGAAGTGTTTATGACGAGTTTATGATTCATCAAACAGATTTTCTAGATTATATCCGCAAATTGATCATCTATACTAATATTATAAAGAGGAAAGGTTTCATTGTTTGTTTGTTTGTCTCAAATAGGCTCCGAAATTACTGGATCGATTTCAAAAAATATTCAGTTTTGGAAAGTACATTTATCGAGGAATGCTATAGGATATATTATTACCCTTTGTGATTCAGACGAAGTTGCGTGGGTATGCTAGTATTAGATATACCGTGAAACTAGTATCTACTACAGTCGATAACTCAATATCAATAATCGTTATATTCCAGGGTCGCAAACAGTTATACAGCAACGCGAGCAAACCTCTCCTCCGCAAGAAGTCCGAGCTCCCCGCCGACACCTCCACCGTCAAGGCGCTCATCGAGCACAAGCGAGCCGACCCCTACCTCGCCACGCCGCCCGACATCAACCACTGCTAGCGACCACCACTACTACTGCTGCCACGGGCTGTACCAGTGAATAATAGGGATGAACTGTCACGGACAAGACTTGAAATCGATAAGGCCAAGTTAATCGATATTTAAATTATGGAAGTCAAATACACTAAATGTTCTGGTGTATTCAGATCGCGTTGTACTGTTGATCTTGCTATCTGTTCTTTATTTTCAACTTATAAGTTTTCGGGAATATTCCAAAGTGATACTAAAACATTTTATAAAAACTATTAATTAGAAGTATCTCAGAACAGTCTACTATTTAAATAGCACTCGAAATATTAATCCCAGGGGAAAATGATCAATGAGTGCTAAAAACCTTAAAACTACTGATAGCAATTTAAAATAAATATGAAGTATATAAATAAATCATTATGATTAATATGATAGAGGAAGTTATTATCTATTTGATTTGCACTAATATTTACTTTTTTTTTTATTGATACACTTTGGGATATTCTGTACCAACATGACTTGAACTTAGGAAATCTTCATTGTACACTTGAGGACTTGCTTTCGATAAATATTTACTTAAATTTTATAAAATATTGTATTATAATAATATACAATTATACACCATTCCACTTCGCATACCTGT
This sequence comes from Trilocha varians, assembly GCA_030269945.2. NCBI lineage: Eukaryota > Metazoa > Arthropoda > Insecta > Lepidoptera > Bombycidae > Trilocha > Trilocha varians. Next base: position 7,148,387 of record AP028273.1, on the reverse strand, counting down.
TTTACGATATTAAGAGTTTTGTATATACTATAATTTGTAAAAACTCGCTTTACTGAATTGAGACAACATTACTAATAAAATACAAAGTAGTTTACAGATACTTTTATAAGACTATTTCATATAATACGGATGAGTTCTTACAATCGTCGATTCAGAAACTTATCGATATTATAAACAAGCAGTATTTTCGAAATTTGAAATGTTACATAAAATTATCAAGTTCGTAAAAATAGAAAAACTGATAACCGCAAGAAAATAATAGTATTCTTCAAATGTGAAGCTGTCTACTAGAGTATTTGAACACGTCACAAACACGTATAAAAAAATGAAAAATAAAGGTACATTTTTTTTATTATTAATTTTTTATTTTTAACAACAAAGTGTTTATTCCGTATAGTAATGTTCCAAATATTTCAGTATTATACAGTATCGATAAATTTATTGAATCCGATATTATTGTTCGTAGTTTAATATTCGCTTGGTAACCACGTTATATAAATGTTCGATGTTTTTTTTCATCTAAATTAATTTAATTAATATTTCATTAAAAATACAACGTCGACTCATTAGTGTTTACATTTAGTGATTAAATTCATTTAAAGCCATAGCGTCATGAACTTTACTTATTTAATTTGTAAAATACCAAATAATATTTCAAGGTATTCATAATTATTTTGGTTAGTTTTTTTATTATTTTAAAATAGCTGATATTTTTATTATTCGATTGATAGTGGACAAGGGACTTTATTTATAGATTTTATAAACAGTACGATCATGTAATTTGTTTTAATTTATTTAATATTTTTAAATCAGATTTACATTCAAATTAAAAGTAAGTTTGATTTTCGAATTAATCTCATTTAGTTTGTAAATACTTTGGAAGGGAGAGTTAAATTCACTTTGTACGTGGTATAATATTATAATTATTTTAAGAGCACCCAAATGTACTTGCATTTCGTTTATTTTTAATTATTTTTCCATTATTTGTGCGTGTAGTGCCAAAGTTGAATGATTGAGAATGTGTGACAAATTGTACAACCGGTAAACTACAAAAAACTGTTCTAAATGTACATAACTTTTGTCTAATTGTTTTTTTTTTTTCAAAGTTATTGTTTTATGAATAATTAAAATGAAACGTTATTATCGATGTCGTTATACACTAATTAACTGTTATAATATATAGCAGACAATTCGATTTTCCAATATGAAGAGTGAATGTGGAATGAACGAGATTGCCAGAGCAATGGTGGTCTAATATTTTGGATATCGTAACTTTGAAACACGAAAAAGACTAGAAATATCTGTAATGATGTTTAATAACATTATTTCTCATTATGGGTAATATTAAAAGTAATAATGTAACAATGTAACCTGTTTTAGGTCACAAAAAGACTTAGGTCACTTTAGCACTGGCAGCCTGAAATCTTATGTTGTAACGATTGCATTCAAGCATTTGTGTTGTTTTATTTATTATTACACACAGGCATCCACTCATTGTACAATACATTAAACATTAATATAGTTACATAAAATTAGCACTAATTGTCCTGTTTCGGTGTTGTGTAAACATGGAATTGTACTTTAGTTATGTTAGAGGGGTGATAGACACTCGAGTAATGTTGTCACTTTTGGGTTGATGATTTTTTAGCCAGTGTCTTAACTGCCTTGTCGAGCGAAATGTGAACATTCTGGAGCGTCTAACACCCCTTTTAAAATTACTTTATAATCATTATATAAATCAAAATTGGGGCGTAAAAGCTGGTTGATCTGGACGATTGAATGTGGTAGATTCGTTGCACCTAGACGTTTACCTGTGATGCAGCACGCATTCATTATCTTATGCGAGAATGTGTTGAATGTAATGTGTTTCCTGGAGCAAATTAGGAATGTATGTTAAACTATTATACTTACTAAAAGTCGCACTTTTGTTATTAAGACAGACACGGTGCTAAAGGATAAATAAACTATGTTAAAATATTTATAATCAGCCCGTTCTTCACTTTTCTTTTTCACTTCACTTCAAATTCACTTGTAGACCGATCGATTGATATACAAATTGCAGTTTTGCCGTGTCTGTTATAATTATGCATTTTTTTTATTTATAGAATATATCAGTCCTGGGTTTGAAATATTTTTTTATCTAAATATTCGAATTAGGCATATTATTAAAAAAATGTATAAAACTTACTTATAGATCAAGTGGCTGTATCAGACACTATGTATTAATAAATTAGGATTTATAATATTAAATTAATCAACAATAATGTTCGGCGTAACGCTTCTGGTAAGCAATTATGTATTATGTGCAATTTTTATAATATTCATGTCTAGGACGGTCACTTGACATAAAGCTGGTGACACATTGGATCATGTCGCCTTATTCCGTTTGTTCTTAAACATATAAAGAATTTGCCATCAATCGAATTTATTCCCGATAAATATATAGATGTGAAGTAGTGTGTCACCGGCTCGATATTCTAAGTATTTCTTAATTTCCTTTGTTTCATTGTGTATGTATGGACTGACCTCACGATAGCAATATTATTACGCAAAATGCTGTTCATGAAATTGATAAATTTTGTACAAAAGCATTTATAACGGTAATGTATGTAACTGTTGATTACAAAATAATGTAACAGACATATTGTAAGGTGCTTATGATTATCGTTATAATACAAAGTTGTGCATAATTCGTGTGTTTTATTTTAGTTAGAACACGTCAATATTACTTTTGGCTTTCAATTCAAGCTACTGTTTTCAGTTAGCCGTATTTTTTGTTATAAAAATACCTAATGGTCTTTCCAGAGTGATTTCAAATTGTTTGCAGGCATTTTTAATTTCGTAATCGTAATCTCGTAATGTACCTGAACTGAACTGCATAGTACGCTGCGCTGGCAGCGGTCAGGCGCACGGTTGCTATGCGATTAAAAAATACAAATAAAAGAAAATGCTGTTTTAAGGCTACATGTAAGTGGTGCGTCAGAGCAACTGGTTCTGACCCAGCGGGGTAAGGTGACCCCCGTGGGAGGGTGACACGCGGTCCCATCTTGACCGGTTTCGGAAAGCCCGCCGACCGAGGGAGCCGGTGGCCGTATCGCCGGCGGCTGCCGGTTCGGCTTCCGATGGAGGATGCGCGACGGGAAAGAGTGCCGAGAGCGTAACGCGTCGCGCTCACTAATAACCCCGTGCTGGGTTCTTGCCTCAACCGGGGTTCGGACACTGAGTGTGAGCGGTTGGAGGTTTTAGTGCGGTTCAATTCCCACATATCCCACCCGCCTCGCGGGTTGAATCCGGTGATTTCCTCCAACTAAAAAAAAATGTGAGTGGGACTGATGATATGGTAAATAAAGTAAAGTTAGTTTTTCATAACTATTTTATTGATAGATCTCTTTACATTTATAAATAAATACACTGTATAATATTTTACTTATCGCATTTATACATAATATTCTTTACATAATGTAGACATAAAACCTCATGAAATTACTTTAAAAATAAGGCTACACATACAATTTATCAATTTAACTAGCTAAACACGTCTAAATCTTTTACTATAATTTAATTTACGTAACTCCACCGACTACAATGTTCCAGTTCTCGAATTCACTGGACCACCATGAAACCTTAACATTTGTTTGTTATTTTAATGCTATGGTTATTTTACGGGGACGGAGTGACGGGAAAGAATGCCGATGGCGTAACGCGTCGCCCTGTCCCTCATAACCCCGTGCTGGGTTCTGGCCTCAGCCGGGGTTCGGACGCTGAGTGTGAGCGGTTGGAGGTTTTAGTGAGGTTCAACTCCCACATACCCCGCCCGCGGGGCGGGCGGGGATCCGGTGATTTCCTCCAAAAAAAAAAAAAAAAAAAAAAAAAAAAAATGGTTATTTTAGACTAGTCTAATGTCCAATATATTAATTCACGAAGCTTTTTAATACAGATAACAAAGTCAAATAACGGAATGATAACGTTCAACTCAGCATTCAATGAGTAGATATTTAATAACATACATGTAAAAAGCATAGAATTATTACCTCAGGAACGTACATGGGGAACAAAGTTGATGAAGTTTAGCCAACTCGCACCAGTCGTGTACATACACATAATGAAGCGCCTATGACATTGACGTTTATTTGACAGTATTAACAGTTGTATAATGCCTTCCTGCGTTGTAAACATTTGCAGAAATCATTCATCAACATAAAATAAATGTCACAGAATCACTTTCCAAACGTAAATATTCGAAATATCGCTGTTTTATAAAGTTTTAAAAACATTTTTTAGTATTTCAAAACATGACATATTTGAAACTGACATTTGACATTTCCTAACTTTGACGTAATTTAAATTTCTACGAGTTACCAACTAAACTTTTGAAATCCCCCATTTTTAATACTGTTTTATTTAATCTACATTTATTAGATTTCCACGTGATAATGAAAATAAATGCGGTTATTGATTATTAATTCTTATATCACCATTTTTTTTCCAAAAAATATAATTTAAAATCGGACCAGTAGTTCCTGAGATTAGCGCGTTCAAACAAACAAACAAACTCTTCAGCTTAAAATATTATAGTATAGATAAGGTGATTGTGTTATAGATTACATTACAATACATAAGTTAAATGATTATACGTTTTTTTCCATTTATGAAGATGTGATTATTATTAGAGAAATAAGTAAGAATTTGTCGAATCATAGAGCCATTATCACAAAAAAAATCTGTATTCTACGATTTACACGGGAAGTACCCGATTTTTGGGGAAATTTAAAAACATGACATCTCCCAGTTTTCAACACATAGACATTTTTCACACACATACAAAGCTTCGAATGTTTCAGTTTGTTGTTCATCATGTTGATTCCAGAGGTAATAATTCCATGGTAAAAAGGGCTATTTATTGAATTGGGGAAAAGTAAAAGTTCTATATTTTGATGATTTTACCGTCAACGTATTTAAACAACTTCGTTATTTAATGGTTTACGAGCACACAAACTATTCAAGTACACTTATAAAACTACAGTGTGGCATGTAATAAATTAAAGAAGTAAATTACATTTTCAACGTTAATTTCACTGGTCCATACTGTGCTTGGTTATGTTCCGAAGATAGCAATAATTTTCTAATGGGCTTACTTAAATAGACACTTTCCGTTTTATTTTAATTGCAAAAACGAAGTTAAACTTTCAAATTTTATTTAAGTTTCACTAGGCATATTAAATAGGTAGATTTTGGGAACTTTATTTAGCCTAAAATTAGTGATAGCGTCATTACGTATTCATTACTTAAATAGGAATGCTATTAGAAGACTAGAGACTATGTGACACTTTAAAAAAATTCGAATACATTCAATACGGAAAAGATTTCATTCATTGAATGAAAGTGCACATTAATTTTCGAATTATTTAAAACAATGTTATTTTTACTAATTCGTATTCAAATTTAGAACAAAATCGCTTTTAACGACATTTCACGATATAAAAGCGCTAGAAAAATATAAAATTAATTTTAAACGAATGAGACAAGTCGATAAGCGATTCATTCACTCATAATATGTATATCACAATGTGTTGATAGTATTACAATATATTAAGAATATAATACATTAGAACAAAATTTACTACTGTCATTAGCTCCATTTTGTTTCTCTTAACTCATATCAAGTATGAGAAGATGATGGATAGATGTACTTCCGCTGAATTTTTAATAATTTTATGTCTATAGTGGTTCAGACGATAAAAATATGTATAATCAAAAAATTGGTTCTTTTCAAGACAATTTATGGTTATAACCATCCAGATTTAAAATAATTCCCAGAAATTAATGGTAGTTTACTTTTTCGATGTAGTATAAATTCATAAGGCTGTGAATTGAATGCAAAGTGCATAACATTTTAAATCTTAAAAAATATGAATAAATATTACCTACACACATTTTCTTTAACAACTGCTTATTATTTAATCTCACAGCGATATCAGTTCCGATTTTAACAATTTTATTCTTCACACTACTGACATTCTTAAAAAGCATGATTTATATATAAAATGTTATAATTTATCTACAATTATAATAAAATTTTGTAAATATTTTTTTGTAATCTGAATGATTTTACGTTTATTTTCATTAATTCAATTACCTGCATTGAGGCTAATCATGATGTTTTTGTTCAATTTCTTCTGGAACTTAGTTGATGTTTGAGATGCTGTATTTGATCGTGTTGTCTCGTCAGCTGCTCGTTGAGACCGGCCACATGTTCCGTTAAAACTGACATCTGCTCTTCGTAATTGTGAGATGTTGAATGTAATTCTTCTTCCTACAATTTTTATTATTAAATTAAGTAAATATGGGTAAAAAAATTTTTTGAAAAAAAAAATTGTCCATATGTACCGGTTTCCATTTCCATTTGCTATTTTTTATTTTATTTATGAGAATCAAGTACTTATTTACTAGTCCAATTGTCATATAAATCATTGTAATCAGTATTAGATAATTAAGCAATATGAAATTACAGATTGACTCACCAGTCTGGAAATAGTGTTATGTTTCTCATTCAATGTGTGTTTGTCTGTTTGTTTATCACGCTCCATCTCTTCAAACCGTAGCCTTAGTAATTCACACTGAAATCATTTATTTTAAATTATTTTAAAACAAATTATTAATAAAACTTTGTTTGACATAGATGAAATTATACATTACCTCTTTAACATTATGTTCAGTCTTACTCTTCAAATCCGCTTTCTCTGCCTGTAATTCACTAATTTTATTCCTAAAGTATGTTTTCATTCTCTCCTCTCTAGTCTTGATTTCATCGCTCAACACGAATGGAACCTCAAGACTCCCTAAAAGGCCTGTGACCCTTCCCTCTCCGTCTATAGAAGTCTCACTGAACACATTAAAGTCACCAGAATCGTGGCATTCTCCTCTTCTCTTCTGTGATGCTGACACATGCTTTGCCACTTCTAATTTCAAACTCTCGTTTTCTAAACGTAACATCTCAAATTCCATTCTGATTTGTTGATTTTCCTGAGATAGTAATAATTTAGTTTATGAGAGACATTATTTCATTGTATTACATATCTTGATAATGTTGTTTTAGTCGATATAATGTTGATTGTTAAAGTTGAAATGAATAAAATTTACCTGTTCTAAGGAATGTGCTTTTACACTAATTTGTTCATTTTCATTCAAATCATCAACAGAGCAGAGACCGCCTTCGCTTCCAAACTGAAAAAGTATTTAAAAATAATCAATTCTGATTGAGTGACAATGTATTCTTAATTTCCATTCTTTTCAATCAGCATAAATTGAAATCTATTATTTCAGATAGTTAACATAGTGGTAATAAATTCAATAAACACTAGACCTAGACTATCTAACAAGGTCTAGATTTTTTTTCAAGGATAATTACAGAATAATATAGAATACTAGCTGCCCCACGCAACTTCGTCTGCGTCGAAAAAATAAAAAAAAAATAGGGGTGGACTACCCCTAACATTTAGGGGGATGAAAAATAGATGTTGGCCGATTCTCATAGATACCGGATAAGCACAAAAAATTTCAACAAAATCGGTCAAGCCGTTTCGGAGGAGTTCAAGTACGAACACCGTGACACGAGAATTTTATATATTAGATTTCAACTCATTCAATGTAAGTAGATCATTTGTTAATTTCGATAGTTCAAAGTGATAGGTATTAAAATAGTAAAGAGTTATGTTCGTACCAAACTTCCGGCTTCTGAGTAGAAGTCACCATTGCAACTGGTAGGCTGACTGCTGGACGGTACATTGATTCTGTTGGGAGTTCCACCGAGTCTCTCTTTTTGAGCATCTTCTAGTGCTAACTGTAACTCCTGGTTTTTGTTCTTAAGTTTTGCAATTTCACACTTATATTTACTGTCACTCTCACTTATGTGTCTCTGATAATCTTCTAAAGACGACTTCAGTTGAGATATTTCAAAACATTTATCTGCAAGCTATAGAAAAATAATATTATTACAAGTTTTAAGAAAGCAGTGTATATTGGGATTATAAGAAAATATATTTAATTAAAAACAATCTTGAATTGATAGTATCAATTGTATTGATTTATACAGAATTAATAGTAACAGATATAAATTACCTGAGAAAAAACTTCAGCATTTTCTATAATTTTTTTCTGCAATTCTTCTTGCAGTAATCCTGAATCAAACGCTGCACTATTACTTGTTGTAGGTAGCTTTTCATCATTTTTATTTTTCGTTTTTTTTGTAAGTTTTAACTGTAAAAATTATTTTAATATTAGTGAAGTTTCAGTATGTTTTTGAAGTTTTCATGGAGGTTGTGACAAACTTGTTGTTTGATTAACTTAATATTCAAAAGGTAATTAAAGTTAATCACCTGTAAAGCGTCAAGTTCGTCCTGAAGGACAGATACTCGTCTCGTTAACTGCTGGTTTCTAAACGTCAAAGAGTCTATCTCCAGTTCACCTTTGCGAAAAGCTTTATCTTTTTCTTTCAACGTTTCCTTAAGTTCATTGCATTTTGCTTGCTCATCTAGAACACCTTTCTTCAATACTTTTATGTGGACTCGGAGCTAAAAACGGAAATGCCGAATTAAATTTCACAAAACAGTTTTACAAACAATGAACAGTCACTACTTACTTTGGAATATTCTGAAGCCAATTTTTGGTATTTAGCCTGAATATCACCTGATGGCAAGCCTTCCATGTTTAGTTATTTAAGAGATCATAACGTCAACCCTATAGTTGATACTGTTTATTTGTTTTAACACAATTTTACGGAATTGAACACCCCTTTTCATAAACATCTATAGGAGCAAAAATGACGTAAAGTGTAGAGTTGATTGACATTGACAATTCATAAATGCTGTCATTGTCAACTCTTTTGGGCTATCTATACACAGGATGTTTGAAATAGTCGATTAATTCACATTTAGTCGATTTTTAATTTTTTAAAAAGCAGACTTTAAATAAAACGCTCTTTTAATGACCACAGACTTGCAGAATAACGAACCAAAATGTATGTATTTCAAAATTGCTGTCAAGAAAATAATCAAGAAGGATTTTCTTTGACATTTGTGAGGATTTATTTTATTTTCTTGCAACACTTAGTCTGTTGATGTGTCGCGATTGTCCGATATTTGATTTCACTATTTTGTAAATTTTATGAAAGAAAACAACAATTAAACTGCATAATTAAAATAAATAAAAAGCGCTAAACTTGTTACAACTTTCAATGATACGGACATGGACGACAGGCAAGTTTTTTGTCAACTTTTCGACCCAACAAATCGCAACCACCAAAACTGCACTAGAACAAAGTAATTCGTCAGTGAAATGTGTTTTAATATTACAGAAACATGGAATCGAGCTGTTCCACATATAACGAAGTTGATGGCGAACATTTCAAGAGCATCATACACATTGATTTAGATTGTTTCTACGCGCAAGTGGAAATGGTGCGAAACCCTGAACTCCGAGAAGTGCCGCTCGGTATCCAACAGAAGAACATTGTAGTGACCAGTAACTACAAGGCGAGAAGCTTCGGAGTCACTAAATGTATGCTCGTTACTGACGCGCTGAAGGTTTGCCCAAATTTGAAATTAGTGAATGGTGAAGATTTACACCATTACAGAACTGCATCAAACAAGGTATTTTTAGTGTTGCAAGGTTGGCGATGTCCCGTTGAGAAACTCGGTATGGATGAGAATTTCATTGATGTCACAAGCCTAGTGCAGGAAAAATTAAAAACTGTTAATTTAAATGATCTCGTAGTTATGGGTCAGCTGTACAGTGAGCCAAGTATTGACTGTGCATGCGGCTGCCACAACAGACTGAAAATAGCATCACAAATCGCCGACGAAATGAGGAAGAAAATATATGATGAATTGGGTTACACAACTTGTGCTGGAATAGCTCACAACAAGTTGTTGGCTAAACTGATTTGTCCACTTCACAAACCCAACAACCAGACCACTATATTCCCACAGCACGGAGTCAGTTACATGTCCACCATGACTAGTGTTCGATCTATCCCAAGTATTGGTTCTAAAACTATGGAGGCATTAATTTCTCAGAAAATAGTATCAGTAAGTGACTTACAACAAGCTCCTTTAGAAGCGTTGAAAAAGCATTTCAGTAGTGATATGGCTGTGAGATTGAAAAGTTTGGGTATGGGTGAAGATAATACTCCTGTTAAGCAAAGTGGGAAACCTCAGAGTATAGGATTAGAAGATAGTTTCAAAACTGTCAGTGTTAAAAGTGAGGTGGAGGATAAATTCTCTGCTCTGCTACAGAGATTATTAGTTCTTGTAAGAGAAGATGGACGCATTCCAGTTTCAGTGAGGGTCACATTACGTAAGAAGGATGCCAAGAGACTGAGCAGTCACAGGGAGTCGAGGCAGAGTCAGATATCTCCATCAATTTTTACTCTAAGCAATGGTGTCTTAACTGTGACAGAAACAGGCCAACAAAAGTTAATGGCAATTATTATGAGATTATTCACAAAACTTATTGACTTAAGTAAACCATTCCATTTGACTTTGGTGGGACTAGCATTTACAAAGTTCCAAGAGCGAATGACTGGAAGGAGTTCCATTGTAAACTATCTCATGAATGATATTTCGGTCCAATCTGTACTTAATCTACAAAATGATGGTGATGCTTCAATAACTTCAATGGATTACTCTGCTGCATCACCTAGTAGCAGTACAACTACAGATCTCTCAGATGCAGAAATTGAGCCATCACCCAAAAAACCTAAAAAGGTCAATTGGATAGCTAAGAAGCGGTGCTTAGCCAAGGAAGAAGTTGCATCACCAAGTAAACTCAAAGTAGGTGAACTTCGACTTAATTCTAAAGAGCTGGAGAAAGTCTCGGAATTAAGGTTAAACTCACGAGATAGATCACTTACACCGAGGGCAAGCCCTGCCAAGGACAATCTGTCAGATGCTTCAGACTCCATGAAAGGAGTTGAAGATGAAGCGTGTAGCGTATGTCCAAGCTATGTTGATAAAGAGGTGTTCAGTGCCCTTCCAGATGACATGCAACAAGAGCTTAAGGCAATGTGGAAGAACCCCACTGGTCCCGAAAAGACTAGAAGTAGTCCAAGAAAGAACAAATCAAAACCTAACTCTATAATGAAATATTTTGTTCCACAGAAATAGTATTAAAATATTTTATCTTGTTATTAATTTTAAGTGAAAAGTAAATGGTTTCTATTTTTTCAAATCAACAATTTTATTCAGCTGAAAATACATGTTTATGTTAAAAAGAATTGTTTTCTATGCAAAATGCCCTTATCCAACAACTAATTAACAATTCCTTGCTATTTGACTTATTTATAAACATTAAATTATGTAAAACTTTACATAGTGAAGTAATTGAAGATAACCCTAAATATGTATAAACATTTTAGGGATTTCCCGATTCATTGCTGTCTTGCTGTCGTAATGTGGACCGGTATTTCCGGCATAATTATTGATAAATCCGATGACGAAGCTCATGGAATCTATATTAAATCGAGAACGACTACGACGACTTGTTCCCTTGCATTAGTGTATTGACGATAACACTGTAGTCATGTTAGGCTACAGACCGCGATTTAGTTTAAAAAAAACTGCATTTTTACAAGCCTACTCAAACTGCGCAAGACCGGTTGTTATGGCGATATTTGAGCCTTTTGTTCAGTTTTGGGGGACTGGCTTATGATTATAATGACGCTTATGATTATCGGACGATCATTATTTTTTAAGCTCAGTGTCTTCAATCTTCAAAGGATAAAATTTCATCATCAGTTTCGTTACACCAGGGCCTTTAACTATTACTCTAAGTAGTCCACTACTGCTGGGCAGCAATCAAAGCTGAAATTAGGTAATGTCCTGTCAACCCTATACAGGCAATTGCTGAGGTTTGATCTCAATTATTTATTTGTTGTAGGGTATTTAAAAGTTAAAGTAACAGTTTATGAATTTAAATTAAAATGCAAAATATGTAAATAACTGGGCATATCATTTAATATCTATATTTTTTACAGCATCTGTAACCATATTGGATAATTCTGTATATTTCTGAACACTATGTACATCTAGTTTTAGCGACTCTGCTATTTTTCCGTATGATACGACGTCCACCTTGAGTTGAAGACGGATTTTGTCGCCATCTGTGATGCCCATTTCAGAGCTCTGCAGTGGCGCCCCCTCGCGGATTTGTTTCAGTCTTCTCAGCGAATCCTCCGTTTTCTGTACGGACGTTAACACATCTTCCACATTCTTGTGATATCTGAAATTAAAAAAAATATTTTTGGAGAAAAATTCTGTGTAGTATTTCATACTACACTTCGTTAGTAATATTTCATACTTACGAAACAGTCATAACACTGAATAACTTCTCGTATAACTCTGATAAGAATGACTGATCTAATCTCTTAGAAGCATCCTGATTAAATTCATGTAAAGTATTGGAGACTGTCTCTATGTATGTGCATGGTTTGGAAGGCACGCTTCTGTTAGTTTTCCTGTACAATCTGGGAATATCACTAACTTGTTTTAATTGTATATTGAAGTTATCATATAATTCATTTACAATAAATTCTTTGATTTTATTATGGACTGTTCTCAGACTTTCCTCTGAAGATTGCAAGCTTCTTCTGAGTAATTCATTGTTTTCAATTTCTAATTTATATTCTACCAACTGAAGAAAATGAGGTAGCCTCTGCAGTAGGTTATGGACGTCAACGTAAATGTTTATACTGTTATTAATCAAGTTCTTATTTACATTCTGTGGTTCTAGTTTTTGTGATGATGATTTCTGGAACGATAAAATATAGTAAGTATTAAGCTTTACAATGCTATAGATGGATCACGAAATTCGGAATTACTACTGAGTTTGGCAGTAAGTTACAAATATTAGAATAATTATTTTAAACAGACAGATTAATCATTTACCTGTGTGCAGTAGGAATTAGCCCATGAGACATATCTAGAAATCAGTTGTAGAGAAAGTTTCCAAAATTTATGTCCAAGTGCTTTAATATAAATGCCATCTGTCCAGCAGTCTTGTAATGCAATCCAACATTTACTTGTTTGCTTCAAAATAAAATCATCATTGGACTCAACAGTGGGGTTGCTTTGTAATATACCTTCAAAATTTCCTGTAAAACAAAACATTGAGGGTTTATTTCACAATAATATTTTGCAATAGTTCATGTAAAAAAATAAATACAACTGTGTTCTAATTTAGTTATCAAACAAAATAGCAGCAGCTGCAGTGGTTATCATCTAATACAGCCTTGTATAAAATCTATGCATAAACATGTATTATAGTCAGTAATTAGTAAAATACCTGCAATTTCTTGAAATCTTATTTGAAAGTAAACAGGTAGATTCCATCTTCTCCTAAAGCTCTTATATTCTATTGTTTCATGAAGAAGTTTTACTGTGTTCTCAGCAACACAATACTGTTCCACCTTTTTTAAGAATACCATACTTTCATTGTATCTTTTGTAGAAAGTTTGAGGGTTGCCAGGAGCAAAAATGGATGATAAATTTACTTCAAGCTTACTCTCCACCTCACACCAGAAACAATTTACAAGAAATCTATACTTTTTTCCAATAAATGCCAGTTTGGAATGTTGGGTAATACTGAGTAACAATTTGAATTTTGTCTCCAATAGTGCTAAGACCTGATCATAGATTCCTAATAAGCCATCTTTGTTCTTCTGTAAAGCAGATTCATTGATGATATCTTGCAGTAATGGAGAAACAGCTTGCTTTCTCAACAGTTTTTCAACATCATCAACACGCTCCAGTGTTGCTAGAGTTAATAATGTTTTTGTGAGATTATCTTCATCACTATCATTCCAGAATTGGAACAGCAAATCATTTAATGTCCTTATTAGTCTTTCTTCAATGTATGCAAATTGTGTTTTATGTTCAGGTTTCACTAAACTGTCACATTTAATTATAGTAAATTTTAATTGGTTGAATTGCATAGCAGCCCGGTCAGCTAGTATTATTTGATCATATTTCTTCTTTTCATTAATATTTTGTAATATATTATCTAAAGTATCAAGACTGTTTATTGTTTGGCTGAAGTATTTCAGTGACTGTTTTTTACTTTGCAAGTTGTGCCGTTGGTTCATCCACATGGATATTTCTTTCATAGCATCTTCTAAACTTTGTTTTACATTCTGAAAGAAGTTGAATTTTATATTAATGAAGTGTTAATTTAATTGATATCTTTCAGTATAAGCTATCTTCTCCTTCAAATTGCTTTGAAAGAAAAATGTGGATTGATTTAGAATTTGTATTTTTTCTATTTCAATATCTAGGGATTACAATGATTAAAAAGATTACAATATACTCACAGAAACTTCACTATTTAACTGCTCCAATGGCACATGGATCTTAGCTATAGCTTTATCAAATCCGATCAGTGTAGCACATAAATTGACAAAATTGGCATAGTCCTTGTTTATCAATTCTATCATGGCCAGTCGGAGAACTTTCAAATACATGCCTAGGTCATCTCTCATTGTTTCCAATGATGCCACATTCTGATGTTCAGCCAGGAAATTATCCACAGAAAAGTTTGTCTGAAAATAAAGGATGATGGAAATAATGTATAGAAAATCCAAAAATACTTAAGTACTTAGTCTGAGATTAAAATCATTTGTTGAATCAAATATTGAGCAATTACTGCTTGATCTTACTGTTTCTAAAATGTTATAAATAAAATAATATACAAAATGGGGAATTTTCATAATCAATTATTCTTATTTGAATACAATAGATAATCAATTAGTGTGACTTTTATGGTAAAGTGCACTAAAAGTGTTGAATTAATAATACTTATTCTATATCAACATTGCTGTAATGGTATTGTTATCAAACTACATGTAGCAGATAAGAAATAATGGGAAACAGCTAATTACTAAAACTGTATTAACTTTACTGTCTTGACACTATTTTTATACAAGCACTTAATGATATTTACTGCATTTTTCATCTATGGAATTCAATTCCAAGAAACCAAATGAGAACTGGTAATAAGACAGAAAGTCACAAAGTTTGTGTCTTAAATAAAAATTAATAAATTTTAAATTAGGAGTTTTATGTTAATGCGTTTGTTTATTATTTTCTTCTTTCACGGATAACGACAATAAATTTTAGTTCAAGTAGCCGGGTTTTGTTTGACGTGTCCACTTTTATGGTAAACTTATTTTCCACAAGAGAATTACAGTGTAGGTCGTAAGCATTTATCTTCAAAATTTAGTACAATTTATACTCATGTTCTTTAGAAAAGAAAAATGTCATGATTCACTGTTAAAATAGGCGTAATATTAATATAAATAAACTTCAATTAACAAACCTTAACGAAGTCATTTCGATCAAAACACAGGCCTCGAGGGGCAGGAGGCAAGTTAAATTCAGTCGATTCACTTTCCATGTTTATATTATATTACTAAATATTTTAAAGGCACCATAATTTGCAGGTTTTTATTTATTTTTAATTTATTTCTTTGGAGACACGATCGTCAGAACCATGGTTTGGTTTTGACAGCAATGACGTCAGCAGCCGTCAGCTTGACATTGACATTACACGTCCATGTTATTCGTTTCATTTTACGAAGATTTCCTTATTAAAGTTATTTCAAAATTTTAAAAAATCAGACGTGTGCTCGATAGCTCGAATGGACCATGTGGGCTCAATAGCTATTGCAATATTTTCGTAAGAATAACGCAATTTATCAAGTAATGGTAAAAACGATTAAATCTAATACTTAAATTTATTCTTATTTTAAAAAATCTTGAACAATAAATACTAAGCCAAAAATGTACTACTGATGAAGGAAATATTAAAAAAATATTTATCTTCAGTATTTTCTAATTAAGTATACCATTTCCAAGGTATCACGTCAGAAACAATTCTACAAGAATTTAGCGAACTCGTCTACACATTCATGAGAATCGCAACATGTGTTTAATAAAACTGTTTTCAATCTTATTCAATTTCTCTTCAAACTTGTCATTACAGCAATCCGCCTAAATCTGATTACGTGTTATTTAGCGCTATTAACTAAATTGTATCAGATGGATACTTTGATTTTAAATATTTTCGAACATTTTAAAGTTGAACTGCTTTGTAAAATGTCCTTTAATTCGGAAGATTTATATTTGAATAGGGCAAAATTCGTAATGAAGTATCTTGGAGTCTGGGTACCTCCAGAAAACGAAAATATTATTAAAAAAATCTACAGAGGTTTTATGATGACATTGCAGTATTTGTTTTTAATTTTCCAAATAATTTACATAGTAGGCGTCTGGGGAGATTTGGAGGCTGTTTCTCAAGCTTCCTATTTATTATTTACTCAGGCTTGCCTATGTTTTAAAATAACAGTCTTTCAGCTGAATATGAACATGCTAAAAGAATTATTGAAGCAAATGAATGGGTCTGTTTTCACACCAAAGAATATTATCCAAGAGAAGTATGTTAAAGTCTTGTCTATTTTAACCAGTTTTCCGCAAATAAAAAAATGAAAATGATGAATAAAAAAATAAAATGCCCTTATGGATAACCATAAGGGCATTTTATCTTTCTCAATATTCAGTTTTTTTCATAATGTGTTAAGTTAACGCAAACTTAGTACATTACTTATACATATGTTGTGTAACAGTAACTACTAACCATAACACTGATACTGATGTCCGAAATAAAGAATTTTTGAATTTGAATTTTGAATAACAGACACGCAAGGATTAAATGCACGACGTAAAAAATAGAAAAAAAAAATCTACTCTTAATAAATTAATTTAAGAGAACTGTTAATGCCCATCGTTATATCGATAAGTTGTTCGGACTATTACAAGTACTAACTGAAACAAAAGCAAATTTATTTTGCTCCTCAGCATCATCAAAGAACAAGCAACAAGGATTAAGAGATTATTATTTGCGTTCATGATAAGTTCTCAGCTGACTTGTGGAATGTGGGCACTTAAACCATTGTTCGATGATGCTGGAAGCCGGAAATTTCCTTTTGATATGTGGTAAGTAATGTATAAATTAGGTATATATGTATGTATTTCCTTAATCGCCAAAATGAATGGCGAAGTATGGAGGAGATATCCAGCAGCTATCTACAGGCTCTCTGTACCAACCCATTACTACCCACTGTTGGCTCAGGTCTCCTCAGAAGAGGGATTAGGCATAGTCCACCACGCTTGCCCAGTGTGGATTGGGGACTTTACATATCTTCAAAGGATTTTTAGAACCCTTTTCCGATATGCAGGTTTCCTCACGATTTTTTCCTTCACCGTTTATAGCCAGTAGTGTTGTGAAAAATTGCACATACATCTTTTTCACATTTTAGATTTAGAGGTACAAGCCGACCGGATTTGAACCGCGACCTCCCGTACGGAAGGTTCATTAGGATGATATCCCATTTTTTTTATTTTCATTGTTTTGGCTCAGGATGCCAGTTTCTCCGGAGATGTCCCCTCATTACCACTTTGGCTACGCGTTCCAGCTAGTCACAATATGTATGAGTGCTTACATGTATTTCGGTGTGGATAGCGTAGCCTTTTCCACTGTCATTTTTGGATGCGCTCAAATCGGTGTGATTAAGGACAAAATTATGAGCGTGAGTAAAATTTCTTAAACATTTTCTTTTACAACTAAAACAATATTCTATAAGTATTCGGTTTTTCGCCGCCTTGTCTGTCAATTTATCTTGTGCATTGTTCAAAACATTGGATGTTATAGAGTTATTAGAAAAAAATGTAGATCTCTCACTGTATGATATTCCGTGGAGCTGAAGGACTTACTAAAGTAAAATTTAACTAAAGTTAAAACATGTGGACACGATGTCTTTTCCAGTACGGAACACTCACAGTTATAGTGAGGATTCAGTTTTAGAAAAGCTACAGAGGTCCAAGCAACAGCAATCAATTTCCCATCAAGTGGACTGTAGGCCATACACTGTCAATGAACTTATATTCGTAGGTATAGTAATAAAAAGATGCATTGACAAATTTTATACACCCATTTCTTGACATATTGAACAATGCAATTTCAGTTAACGCAATCCTTTTTTCCTAGATAAAACCTTTGGGAATTAATCGCAAAGATCAGAGAGCTTTGAAAATAGCTCAGAGCAACAGAAATACATTGATCGAATGTATAAAGCATCACCAAGCCGTCATTTTGTAAGTTTAATATTATATTAGTTAAACAATGCAAATAAATACACTTTAAGGCACTCGTATTGCTTAATAGAGTAGCGAATTACAGTTCCGACAACTTCAATGGATTCTGAAAGCGGAAGTAAAAGTTTGTCCAGATCCTACATTAAGACTGAAATTGACTGTATAGTGTATATTCTAAATATAGGGTGGGCAATCTAACGTTTGCATTTTGAACTACTGTTTATTTAGAGAATGACAGCTCAAATGTCGTTCAATTTGTATTCATAATTTACACGTCACACGTCACCATTGAGAAGCCAATGCACCCACAAAGAGTTACGGTTTAGTGTGGGTTTTGGTCCGGCGGCATCATTGGAAAATGAGCAAGGAGCCACCGTTACGGTCAATGGCGAGCGTTACCGTGCCATGCTCAACGAATTTTTGTTTCCAAAAGTTGAAGAGTATGACATGGACGACATTTGGTTTCAAAAGGATGGCGCAACATGCCACACAGCCAACATGACAGACGAACTTTTGAAAAATGCAAACTTTATATATATGGCCCCTTACTTCTATTAGTACTTAATTATATTATTGTTGCATTACACCTTAGATAACATAAACTTAACTTTCATCATTATATTATGTATCTACATTATTTTCTAAATGTATCTAATTCCAGATTTACAGAATTAGTAGAAGACACTTACCATTCTTACTTGCTCTTTCAACTTATCGGTAGCGTTGGGATCATTTGCATGTCAGCTCTGCGGATTCTTGTTGTAAGTCTGACTTATATATATATGTATTATGTAATCTAACAAATTAAAACACAAGAGTAAACCTCAATAATCTTAAGGGGCTAAACGGGCCATGTCCCGACCGTAGCGCCCTAGTGAGTCCAGATTTTATCTTTTATCTGATTTTAAACTAGACGAACTAGAAAACATTGTTTTATAAACGATAAGGTCCTGCGGTGGCCAAAGTTCTGATAAGTTCTTACCCTTTCGCGTTTCTGCAAACGTACAATAAAACTTTAAAATTAATGCATGCTATAATAACATATTGTCCGTCTTCAAACGAGTTTAAAAAGAGCCCTTGATGTTAGGTGGTAGTGTTAGTGACAGTGCAGAGATCAATATTCCTGTTAATGCAATAAAAAGTTTATCGTTTGTCGTGCCCTTTGAGCATATATTAATGTTTTAGCTGGACTGGCGCAGTGTGCAATTCTTCTCTATCGTGAGCTACTTATCAGTGATGATAAGTCAATTATTTGTTTGCTGTTGGTGTGGACACGAACTTACTGCTACGGTAAAATGTTTTATCACATAAATATACAGCTGTTATTAAAAAGTTAGATATATCATTTTACATGTGTTTACCATGTCTACAAAAATCATGTAGGTACGGTTCTTAAAATAATTACCTAGTACTTACTTTTCACAATAAATCTGTCATGATGAGTATCAATAATATGCATTTTTTGCATGTAATACTTATTTTTCTACTATATTTCCTGATGATAATTTATTTATCCAAAATCTTTCGCCAGATAAAGTACTTGCCGATTATTTTTTAATGCCCACATAGACTCTTAGGTCTGGTTAACTGTCGCCTGCTTATAACTTTGTGTAGTTATCGCAAATAGCACATCAGTAATTTTATTCATCACATCTTTTTAGAGTGAAGAACTCCACACTATATTGTATAAGTGTGCGTGGTACGATCAAGATGTGAAATTCAAGCGAGACATTAATTTTATGATGGCGCGAACCAGGAAGCCCATGGTGCTACGAGCTGGATACTACATTATTTTATCCCGACAGTGCTTCGTTGCTGTTAGTATCTTTGTTACCCATTTTGAGTTGTCTATCCACCACTTAAAACCAAAGGATTCATCAGCTAATCAAATTATGAGTATTTTATTTCTTAGTTAAATATCAATTTCAGAATGAATTGTAGCAATTTTTTTTAAATTGTTTCAACATTGCAGGTGAATTGATATGAACTTCTTTTCTTTTTTTCTAGATACTCCGGATGTCTTATTCCTACTTCGCTGTTTTAAATCAAACAAATAAGTAAAACGATTTAAGTTTTGTTTATCAATGATTGATTCTGCACTTAACTTGATCGTAGGCGTACTATGGCCTGTCAACATAGATACATCGATTTTAAAGTAAAGATAAAAGAATCACAAAAGGCACATTCATACATTTTTGCTAATGGAACGGACACTGAACGCTGATTTCGTGGCCGTAGCTCTAACAAGTTAGCTATACACCGTTAATTAATTTGTATTTACTATTAAATATTCTGTAACAACTTTGAGTAATCTGTATTTATGTTCTATTTAATGGATATTTGATTGTTTGTGTTCGTAATAGCGAATAAACGTAGAATTTGATGTCATTATCTACTTATCGATAGGAAAATACAGTTTGTAATTTCACTAATTTGTATTTCTCACAAATTATATTATTAGATGTTAAACTGTTGTTTGGATTTCTTAATGGGGACAAAGGATTACGGGATTTACAGACTACTTAGTTAAAGTGGCTGTACACCTTTTTAGATTTATTTCGAATAATTAAAAGGAGATTTAGATTTACGTAGCTAGGTATTCTCGTGGACTCTCGGAAATTTCACTATTACGGCAGCTACTAATACTGCAAACTTGAAGGGAAGAGAGTGCTTCTAAAAAGTATGACACTACAATAATTTAATCATAGAATTATTACATCTGGAATTAACATTGGCGCTGGCACTGGCGTTAGTGTACCGATGACATTCAATTCGTTTAACACACTAATGACATATTACATACACGTAAGTTCTTTAAAATTTCACTTTGTTATTTATGATGTTGATTCAAAATATCGTGTTGTAACGCGCGATCGCTGCACTTTAAATTAGCTTCATTCTGTTGTTTATGATGTTGATTCCAGATGTAATAATTCTATGAATTTTATATAATATTGTCATTTGTGGTTCCTTGGATTAGGGGCAAGGATTAACAAAGAGTAGAAAATTGAACTAGAAACAAACTAAAGTCATCAATGAAATATTAATTTGCACGAAAGTTAAAACGATATCGTAGTGTAATATGGCATATAAGTTCACAACATATTAATAGTCCAATAGGGCTAGTTTTTTTATTTATCTTTTTGATCGTGAAGTAAATCAGTGGGGCTATTACAGGACGCGTCGTTTATCGTAATCGTCTATTTTCACATCAAATGACGTCATTTTTCATAAAATTGGTATTACGGAAAAACTTTAATAATTTTACCATTTATTGTAAAGCGAAGTACACATTAGATGAAAAAATGTTCCTGAACATGCATGAACCAGAATACACATATTTTATGACACACAATGATTTTTAACAATTATGTATTTAGATTGATGAGAATTGCGGTTCAGTCACATCATACAAACATGTATCACCATTGGTGAGAGTCAAAAATACATGTAGCTTACATGTACATGTAGCATCTGTCTATTGACAACATTTTTGTCAGTTCTATGACGATTAGCTATTCAATGAGTATTCGGTGAAAGGATTATCCCGGAGCTTTCAATGGCTATTGAACAGTGGTCAAGTATGCTATTTTTTATGTGATATATACTTTCCTCCCCATGCAAACGATGTTATGCGAGCCAACTCATCATTATCACTACATACTACAAAGTAAAGTCGCTTCCCGCTGTCTATCTCTGTATTTGTATAAATATTTAAAACGTCACTGATATTAACGCGGGTTCAAGAAGATTTTATTTATTATTAGCAGTTAATAATAAGTTTTTCAAAATGTATCCAGAATGTCACACTTATTTCTATAACTTTCATAATAGAATAACAATGCTGATATACTACTATCTGTAATCTAATCGAATAATCCATTGGAAGCAACATTTGATTATATCTTGTTATGTTCCTAATTGGGTAGAGTTTCATGAACGACAGTGACCACTTACCATCAGGTGGGCGGTCAGCTCGTCCGTCTGTTTTAGTAAAAAATATATTTTTGTACGCTAGTGTATCATCAGCTTTAGTAAATTTCTAATTGACAACTTCAAACGTAAAGATGAACAAGTTGCAGAATATGGGTTTGCTTGTACAAAAAGATATAAAAAGTTTTAACCGCTCGCTTTTGTTACTTGATCTAAAATGATCTTCTTCATCAATCTTCCACAGTTCTAAATTATATTTTCCCAAATTTTATTTACGAAAAATATTACTTGGCAACTCTTATTTTTTCTAAGTGGAAAACAATTTTTCAGCATGACGTGAATGAGATGTAGTAAACAGAGAAACGAAAGTAGTTTTCAAATGTACGGAAATAAATTTAGGTTAAAAACTTTTGAAGTTTACAAACAGACCCTCATATTTTATTTACTATAATGATTTTTTTTGAGACATGTCACATAGATGACATTTCGTAACAATTTTGTTTAAAACTTGGTATTATGCATCACAAAAACACCGTATCGTAAACAAAATAGAGATGTTCCAAGTTTCCGATAAATTTTCAGCGTTACGGCCGAATATCGTGCAGTAGACCCACTTGTTGGTAAGTGGTCACCAGTACTCATGGATACTTTGATTTCAAAAGATGCTGTGAAGTTGTCGCCCAATTTTAGCTAAACTTTAGTCCTCTTCTCAAACCTTATTGATGGACAAAATATATTGCTCGAGGAACGCTGAAGCGGAGACAGGGAAGCCCATTTAAAAGCGACATAACGTTTTCCAAAAAAGTTCTTACGAAACGACACGTAGGTTAAAACGTAAGATTCGAATAAAAATAACGAGTTTCACCTCGCGTAGTACTAGTGGGAAGCTAGTCATAAGAGGAAGATAAAGGGATCATCTTAAAAAATCTTCTGAGCATTCCTCATGCAAAAGACGATAAAAGAAAGATCTGCAAAAGATTTACCTATATTTATATTTGAATTATTACCTAAATATAGTTGTAAAGATACCAAAAATAAATAACAACGAATACTTCAATGATTAAATTCAAACTTCTTAAGATAAGCTATGCAAACCATTTTCGAACTGCACGCCACTGTTTCGGAATTCGGAACACAGAATTTTTTATTTTCGGTCAAATAACTATTCGTTACATCTCTATTTCACAATGTCATTTATTGACGTTTGTCACAAAAAACAATATATATCCTAAACAAAATCAAAGTGTTTGTTTGTATATCAAAATAATAATGTTTAAAAATTTATTGTTTTAAGAACTTAGGACTCAATCGCAATCAGTAATGCTTGAGAATAATATTGAACTGCCTACTGAATATCACAAAATATTCCAAACTCAGTAAAATGTAAAGAAAAATAAAAAATAGAATCATTTTGCCAATTTACCATAAACTCTTAAAAGTACATACTAGGTATGAAGAAAAAATTAAATTGATTGCTTTCACAAAATTGTGTTTCAAATAAAACCAAATGAAAAAAATACCACGAGTGAATCCCAAGAAAAAACAGAGCATAAAAAAATTTTTTAGAGTTAAAATATTCAAAATAATAAACCTTAGTCTCTGTAACAGTGTTGGCATTAATCGATTGATTTTTCAATCGAACTTACGGAATATCACTAGATCGGTCTTTTTAAAAAAAGGTCTGTCGGACAAATTAAAGTATAATTTGTTGATTGCTTGATGTTTTGGGACGGGATACGGAACCTATATTCTCGTGACCTGACCCTAACTTAACTGTTTTTTTAGCTCATTTGGCGTATTGTCAATCAAAGTTTATTCAATTTACATGGAGCTAATATAAATTTGTTTAAATAAAATTGGAGTACCTAGTGGTTTTTGTAGTAGTTTGTAAATTAAAATTAGCAGCTTTTAAAAGCAAGATGCTGTGAGTGTTGGAACGAATTTGAAGTCTATGAATACTAGTAAAACGTATAATAGTATTTACTACAAATTGAATGTTTTAAGTGTAAAGATGAAAAACTATACATGTTGCTTTACGTTATAAATGTAATTTAAAAATTTATGACTTTTTCTTCTTTATGTATTTTATTCTTTTAATTTATTAAATAACAAAGTTAAGGTAATCATTTTTATATAACATCCATGTATCACGTTTTCTGTGTTCGGTATTCTCCTACACTCTTAACGGTCCTACCAGCTACTGTGACTTGCGAGATTTGCTGCCATCAACAGCCTGGCGCCTACCATAAAAGAGCTTATTGAATTTCTTTGAAGGACATATCATAGCGTGCGAGGTATATCGACGCTAAGAGTTCCTGAGAAAGCATTGCCTGAGTCCCAGTAGCCACCAAGTGCAATATTAACATGTTATTTTTCGGAATTGTAGTTTATTTTTGATTTTCCTTATTATAATACTTAACTTTCCAATACCTAATGAAATGAACTCTTATTTTGTTTGTACCTATTACATTTTCAAAGTGATAAAAATCTAAGATAGTACAAAAACGTAACAATTTTGACTTTCTGGCTACAATAGTGAATTTTTGTTCACATAGTTTTCATAATATTAGATATTCAAGCACGATACCCATTCTTTATTTCATTTTTGTAAACTTAAAAATCATTTAAGATACTCCGAAAGGTACCTTTTTCATTTGACGTTTATAAACGATAAACTCGGATAAACAAGTGACGAATTATTCATATTTAAAATCCTAAAATTGTCTGTAATACCAATTTTAACTTGTTATTTTTTCGGTTTCGTTACCATGGAAATCTTTAAAGGCTTAGAATACATTCTAAATTTTTCGCATTGTGAAATAATTAAATCAATCACCGTTAAATGACTAAAAATGCATTAAACACATTCTGTGTAACGATATTATGTATAGCAAGTGGTCTTCATGCAAAAACTCCACAACTCTTCCAAATTGTCTCCAACTTATTTTCAATTTAGTGATGAACGTATTGTTATTAGGATCCACAGATCGAAAGAAGATTATCTTGATGTTTTCATATTTTATTTGCATTTATAAAAAAAATCTCCATTGTGTACTTAGCCTTACACAAACTATTCAAAATTATGACAATTAGTAGTCATGCGCACAACCACGTTTCTTTCTAAGAAAATTCGTAATCGTAAACAAAATGTCAAAAAAAAATAGTTCATTTACGATAACGATACAAAGCTGTGATAGACCCACTGGTATCATGTTTTGTGTTTTGGATAAACGGATTCTCAGACACAAGTCAGTGTCAATACTCTCAATACAAAAAGGCAGAGGAGAGAAAGTTAGATTTTGGAACGAAGTTCCATATCGCGCGTTATCGAAAGGGGGCTAGGCGGAAAAAAATCTTACGAAAAGTTGTCACGACACTTGTTTTGTTTTAGAGCTAGATGGCGCTGTGATCAAAATCTTTTGAAACACGTTCCTTATTTTTGTTTTAGATGATTATCGCTAGATGGCGCTGTGATCAAAATGTTTTAAAACACGTTCCTTATCGCGCGTTACGTTAGGAAAAAAAATATAAGATATCTTTTAATCGAAAAGAACTTCGTTCTATTCGGGTGTCCCATGACACCTCTCAAGCTTTTATTGGTAGTCCACTGCTTGAGATCCCGTTCATAACTTTTGCTGTCACAAGATCAAAAGCGTGTATCGACTGACCGATCTAAACCCAACCAAATTCAATTCAACGAAGATATGACTTCTCAATTCCATATCCCTTTTAAATGATTTCATTGGCATCGTGAATTTTGCTTTACTAAACAAAAACCTGGACTATAAAAATATATTATTGGCGGAGAAAATATGAACGTCAATTATTGTATCAACCCTATCAAGTTGCTAATTACAGTCAGTGGTTAGATATATTTCTAGTAAAATTACACAGCTTTACATCCAACTTCAGTCTTACTTGCACCGCCAACCCTTCAACTAACTCTGAAAATAAAGCAAATTAGAGATTTTTTAGGTACTCTCCAATAATTTTCTAAACTATCGGTTTTAAGTTTAAATTAGAATGACCGTAAAGAACACAGATTTGTATCTCAGTCGCACCAAGAAGATCCTAAATTCTTTCGGAATGTGGCATCCTTTTGAGAAAACTATTGCATTACAAATCTACATGGTATTCATAGCAATGACACAGTATTTGTTCTCATTGTTTGAAATCATTTACATCGTGAATGTATGGGGAGATATGGCAGAAGTATCTGAAGCTTCTTATTTGCTATTCACTCAAGCATCAGTTTGTTACAAGATGACGTCGCTTATTATTAAGGACAACAATTTAAAAATGCTTTTGGATTTAATGGAGTGTAAAATATTTGCTGCGCAGACTGAGATACACGCAGAGTAAGTTTTTTTTTCTGCCTAGGTAAGGGCTTAATTTATTAGTTTATTCTCTAATTCGGGGGTTGGCATTGAATTTTTGAAAATAGTTCTAGCTTGGCTCCAAAACTACAATGTGTACTATGACTACGATAAAGTATGATTCCAAAAGGATTGGGTTCAATGGAATCGGATTCTATCTACGTAATACCAAAGTCTAAGTAGGCATAATACGATATCAAAATTAGTATCTTAACTCTTGATCATATACATCATTTTTCAGGATATTGAGTCTTCATGCTCGGAAGATAAAACGAGTATGCATGTTCTTCTTGACAAGCGCCGTCACAACTTGTTCGCTGTGGGTCACCATACCACTACTAGATCTTAGTAGTAAAATGATGCCTTTCAAAATTTGGTAGGGACTATTCAGTTTCTTTTCAACCACACATAGCAAACCTAGATGCATTGGGACTGTATGATTTCAAGAATTCTTTTTGTTTTGATTTAGTTCTATATAAAACGTAGTAACTGACATATAGATATTCTACTTTTAGGATGCCTGCTATAACCAGCGTATCGCCGTACTACGAAATGGGATATTTATTTCAAATGTTTAGCATTTATATCAGTGCATTTCTGTTTATTGGAGTCGACAGTGTACCACTCTCCATGATCATGTTTGGATGTGCACAGCTGGAGATTGTTATGGATAAAATTAGCAAGGTTCGTGCTTGTATAAATTAGAAAACAACGAGGAAGAGACATATGATTTTTATTATAATTCGTACACTAGTCATTGAATAACAGGATATGGAGACATTTCTAGCACATAATTTAATACTCACTGTCATGCATCCTAAAATTCACCGAAGGTTCCGTATGTACCTCCGTACTGACGATCCGAAAGTCGAACTCTAATTCCTACTGTACCTAATTGTTTTCATAAGATTGCATCGATATCTTCGTAAAAACTAATTTAAGAATATCTCAAATTACTGCCTTTCCTAGGTGGAGTTAATATTTACTAAAGAGTCGTCGAATCAAGTCAAAAAGGAAAAGAGTGATAAAAATAACGCAGTCTTAAGTGATTGCGTTCAGCATTATCAAACGATTGTGAGGAAAGTATTCTTGAGCTTAATTATTTATTTATAGGTCACACATATACAGTATACACAGAAGTGTGTACTTTTTTCCCTAATAAGTTAGTACTAAGTACCTATCCAAACAGCTTTATGAGGAACCCAAATAACTAGGTAATCATTCAGAGTCTGAGACTCAAAACTTTTAAAAATCAACACTGATTCTTAGGACTTCTTAAAAACGTTTTGATTTTAACGACTGAATATTTTTCTGCATATTTTGAACTCAAAACAGTTAGGTAGGTATCTATTGGAAATAATCCTTTTTTTTATAATTACAGATTCATTGAATTAATTGAAACAACGTATCACGCAAATATCTTTTTTCAGCTCAGTGGATCAGTTTTGATCATTTGTAACATAGGATTTCGTATTTCGATAGTGAGTTACTTTCTTCAATCTTTAAGTAAAATAATTTAATACAATTATAAACTTCTGTCTAATTTTTTGCTTTCAACGATAAATAGAAATAATGACGGAAATTGGTTTTTTATCTGTGGAGCGCACGAGTTCTGTTAATTTGATAAAGATTTGACTAATTAGTTAATTTAGAGTTTTAGCATATTTAACCTTGTTTATATTTTTTCAGGTAGACAACAACAGTCTCCAGTTTTATTCTATGTTATCGTATCTGGTGACAATGACGTCACAACTCTTGCAGTATTGTTGGTGTGGAAATGAACTTACTATTCGAGTACCTACACAACTTTTTCTTACTCAGTTTCCAAGACTTTAAAGATTTTGCTAACTAAAGTGAACTGAAAAATTGTTTCTTCCTACGTTTTATGAAATTAGGTTTTATAATTTTTTTATCGTTTTTATTTTAGAGTGATGAACTACGAGAAAAGTTGTATCAATGTCCGTGGCATGAACAAAATATTCAGTTCAGGAAAGCGTTGATTTTGACGATGGAACGCATGAAAAGACCAATTATTTTCAAAGCTGGATACTATATTTCACTGTCAAGGCCTACTTTTGTGTCCGTTAGTATGTTTTTCTTCGACAATCAAGAACTCAAATCAAATGTGACTTTATTTGCTATACAAGTAAATAGTAAATGATGTTATAGACTTGCATATCCTATTAGTCCTGTCCAGCCTTTATTACGTCCTGTCCTGAAACGGTTTTGTGTATTGTATTAGAAAAAACTAGATGAAGCATAAGTCAGTTCTAAGACTTATTTTATTGTATTTTACATTTTTCGGAAAACTTACAGCTAGGTACAAATGTAGTTAGAAGTACATAGTGACTTATGCCTTGACAAGTTAAAAAATAATTCGAACCATGCTAAAAAAAAGGAATTAAAACAAGAAAGGCATACACGCTTTCCTTTAGCGTATATGCAAATTATAAAGAATAATGTAATGAAAGAAAAAACTATTTTGAAGATTACAGCTAGGTGTTGCAAGATAACGTAATACTGTTCGAAGTATAAATTATTCAGATATATTTTAAGATTATGAGAAGACATAGTAAAGATATCTATGTCATGTTCATGTTCAAGGTGTTAAAAGAATTGCTTTTGAAGTCTCATTAGAAGACAGGAAAGGAAGTTTATAATATACTTTGTTACAGATACTGCGTCTCTCATATTCCTACTTCGCCGTCCTGAACAGGGTGCAAAACGAATAAAACAAAAAGTTCACATATTAATTGTTTATTATAAACCGTGTATCACATATGCGTTATGTATATTCACGATGTTTAGGCAAAAGTGTGCTTAATTTACGAAAATTATTGAAAATACGTTAGTATCCGCTCCTGCAGCATTTAATTGGCGTTTTTGGCAACATTCATTAAAATATTCGAAGATGAAGAAGAATGCACTTCAATAAATCAAAATATATGTATATTTTTAGATACCGATAGTTCTAGAGGTCAAAGATGACTTATCAATTGAAGGAAAGAGTAAAACTGTAAAACAATAGTGATTATAAAAAGATTCACATGTCAAAAACGTCAATTGTTATTGCACAAACCCCTGTGGGGACGACCTTTTATTGTAACACTCAACGATTTCTTAACATTATTTAATACAAACATTAGTCATGTAGATAAATTCGTGCGCTTAAATAAAAAATAACAGCAAAAAGGCGAAAAAATACAATAAACAATTACAACCACATTTTAGAATTTCATTAATTACAAGACCTTTTAAAGATAAGGCAGTCGAGTTGGTAAGAATCATTGTCTTATTATTAGGTATGCTTTTGGAACGAAGTTCCTTATCTCGCGTTATCGAAAGGGGACTAGACGGAAAAAAATCTTACGAAAAGTTGTCACGACACTTTTGTTTTAGATGATTATCGCTAGATGGCGCTGTGATCAAAATCTTTTAAAACACGTTCACACTTTTAATCGAAAGGAACTTCGTTCTATTCGGGTGTCCCATGACACCTCTCAAGTTTTTTATTTATTTATGTGATGTTTAAATATCGGATTTCAAATATTTTGCGTATCGTGAAAAGGTCTTGAAGAAAGTTCTTTATTAAGAACTTAATTACATCTTATAAATTATTATATGTAGCTTTAGTAAAGCAAATTACACATTCCAGACTTTTCCGTTTTCGTACCAACTTAAAACATATACAACGTTTGGTATTGTATTGTAAGAATCAGTCAAATGGTTCCTTTACATAAGAAGCTCGTTAGTGTTATTCAAAAAGTTATATATATGTTAATATTTTGATATCACACATGATAAGTTCCATGTTAGAAAGATATCGCCACATTTCACATTCCTTTACGCGGTATTATGCGTATTATTGTTTTAATTTTAATAACCTTATTTTCATTCCCTGTTTAAGCAGTTGATTTTAGTTTCCAATACGTTATAAGTAGTATAAGATAGAAGCAAGTAAAAGTTCTGGAGTGGCTACGAACCGGTAGGCGCAATGTTGGTAGACTCCCCACAAGATGGACCGACGATCTGGTCAAGATTGCGGGAGGTCACTGGATGCAGATAGCACAGGACCGGTCGATGTGGCAAAGTTTGGAGGAGGCCTATGTCCAGCAGTGGACGTCTATAGACTGATGATGATGATGATGAAGTATATTATAACTTTTATGCATCACCGGATTTCGTATAGTTGAGAAGGTTACGGGAATTGTCATCTCGAGTGTTACGCATTAAGCTTCATAAATATTGTTAACAGATTTGTAAGCAATGTTTAGAATCAATTATCATTCTGTGAAGTATCACCTAACCATTTGATTCTTTTGCAGTGTAGATATTTTTTATTATTTTATCGCAGTTTAAGCTCATGTATACATTTAACTTTAACGTTCCAGCCGCATTTTAATGTCAGAAAAACTATTAACTCGCGACTAATAAAAATATTGTCAAAAGAAATGTGCATTATTGTAAAATCCAAACAACAGTTAAAAACGTTATCGAAAACCACACAATCTCCCGAAAATCGGGGAAAATATAACACGCGAAACTTCAACCAAACAAATACAACGTGAAAACCCTTACGAAAAACGAAATAACCACAACCAAAATTATTGAGTAGATTATAATCAAATCTTCGTATATTTTTGTTCCATTATCGCACACTTGCCTCATTTCCTAAAAATCGAAGCTTGTCATGCAATGTTGGCAACACCAATCATTGAACGTGTTAACATGTTTTTCAGCATACATTTCAATGTTAGTTATATATCCACTCAACTGGGATCGGCAACCAAATTGGTTTGTTTACTTTTGCCAAGTCTGTGGCAGGAGCCAAAATTGAGCACAGTTCTAAAACTTGTTTTGTTTACATTTTTTAATCGTCTCATATTTTACGGAGATGATATAATTTCGCTGAAAATGCAATACAGCGTCGTTTAGTAATAAAGATTTACGAAAATATAAGGTTTAATTAAAAGTCAAAATTATTGGAAAAAATTGTTTTTAAAAAGGGGCTCAAACACGGTATTGATTCTGAACGAAGTCCCCAGTTTCGCTATCTAGCGAATAGTGACGTTCCCAGTTGAGTGGATAAACATAATTTTATCTTGCGGTTTTTTGTAAAATATTGTAGGTACATTTGAATATTGAATGACAAGTTTCGATCAAGGAATCTATTTCTACACGTAAACCAAACATAAATACTACATCAGACTAATATATTACAAGGAATGGTAACACTACCTAAATCTATCTACGATAAGTTGCGACATAGTTAGCAAATATCTGAACAAAGATATTTGGCAAATTACAAGTCAGTTCAAAAATGGTATACTTTACATTATATTCATTGTTAAAGTCTAAAAATATAATTGGTTATTATACCCTATTACCATATACATTGCATAATATTATTTTATTCCATGATTCCACTACCGACCATAATATGAAAAATAGTTTAATTTTATTCTTGAAATTACAAATTAATCATTCCAAAATTTAGTTTGTATTTATGAAAAATTATGCTATTTTGAACTGACTAAGTTATTAATTTGTCCTTCATTCAAAGTCAACTACGTCGCAACAATTTTAATCAATTCAATTATTATAGTTCAAAAGAGATGTTGTTACTATATAATCTGCTAGTATTCTACGGCAATTCAGCTAATATTAACGTTAAACTACCAATCACTGTCTTTTAGGAAATTATTTAACTACAAAACAATGAGTTTCTAATTTTCTTATCGATTTGAATTCTACATCTGATATACTCATTCATATCAAGAGGGTGAAAGGATATTATTAATTAACAATCATTTGTGGACATAATATGAGATTAGGTTCCACTCATAATTATCAAACTGTTAGTGAAGAGACCTGCACAAAATTTCTCAAAACTTTTCTGTATAAATTGTATCCTTCTCGTTACTATTTACTTCGGACTAAAAAAAAGTGCAATTCTTTGGAATAACTGCATTTTTGCTCTTTAATGTTTCTTACTCATTTCTAATTCCATCAGCAAAGAAATTGAAAACAAAGTTCCAAGAATCCTCTTTTATCAATGAACCATTATATTATCGATACTAATCTCAGAACTATGCGACTCTAAAATGTTCTAATTAAAAAAAAAACAATATTTAGTAGTTGTGATGTATACGTTAAAAGCTAATTCGAAGTTTACGAAGAACAAGTATTTAAGAAAGTACTTTTAAAATTATTAGAAGCATCTAAGTAATCATTAAAAAATTGTGTATCTTTTTTCGTTTCATTTCATCTAAAGATTTAGAAAACTTTTAAAAGACAACATTAGAATTCATTATAAATTATATATTATAGTAAGTTATAAAAATATAAATTACATATTCAATGGCATTATGTCTAATTATTCGATTAAATCTGGGTTATAAGTGATTCGATAGCATATAATCGATTTGAATAATTCTAATCAATAAGTATAATGTCCCGGCTATCGTTCTGCCCGCATATTCACTAAATGGCACGCTATGTCGATACTACAACATACATTCTGGTCCAATACAATGATATATTCAATCCAAGAGATACAATTTTTTTATCAAACCCTTAAGAAAATATATGTATTTTTGCTCGAAAAATTGAGCATATTTCGATTGTGAAGACTCACATTATTCAATTTGAGTCGATTTTCGACAATATCGATCCACATCACTATCGATTTAGGGTCTTTAAAGTAGCTCAATAACAATGTAAAATATTCACAAGAACTGCAACTTTCGTATTAAATATTAATAACGCATAATTATAATAAAATACTGTAATTAAAATCAAGTCAACATAATTAGATTAAGTACTTTGCCAACAATTATAAATAGCACATCGATATTGCGACAAAAACTTATCGATTTCAAACTATCGAAATTATTATAAAAAGTTTATGTCGCAAAATCAAAACACAAAAATCATTTTTAACTAAATTAAAATAACTTTGTAACACGGCAGTGCTTCTACATAATATTTAAAATTTAACAAACACCTCATGTGACAACTCTTACAATTTTAAGGATTTTTTTTTAACAATCTAAAACAGAAAAAGCAAAGAATATAATTTAACTAATATCAGAGTTGTCTTATTTAAATACTTAAAACAAATTTAATATTAAAATTCATTCAAATTAATTATTATAAAGTGATGTGTTTACGTATTCTTAAAATAAAAATGGTAAACGAATCCTTTGTACAATAGTAACCGCGTGATTCTTGTTCACAATTTTATAGAAATGAGCAAAACTTGGGTATATTTTTCAATAAACATCTAAGATATTTTGGAAGATTTACGCAATTTTAAGCCGCTTTAGTCAAAAGGATCATAGCACATACCGGACATCCTTCTGACGTTGGACGGTTTATATCAGAATATAATCCGACCTAATTAAGAGAGTATTTGCATGTAAGCTTATAATATACCACACCGAAAGCTTATACTTAATTTGTTCGGTTTATATTCTGTTCTATTTTGGGGTATTGGAAGTATTTAAAACTAGTCTATTCAACATAATAATTGACTAATATACGAAATAAAATCGAAATAAATATTTAATTTATCTATGTTATGTCACTGGTAACAAACAAGACTGTCATTACAAAAGTTGTATATATTATATTATTATTAATTTTCATGTTGTGCTTTGTCAAAGTAGACAAACATATCAAACACTTTTGTACAGACAGACTCAAAGATAATTATCAAATTGATGAAGTATATGTCACTGTATTTAATTCATTTCTATTAATAATTAAAATTATAATGGCAAGGTAAAATTTAAAAACAATATCGATTATGAACCAAACTTTTACTGACTAGACACGAATATTATCGTTTGTTTGTTCAATTTATTAAAAACAATCAAAATGTCATCGAACATCTATTTTAAATTTAAATATGGAAATAAAACATGAGATTCGAGTTAACGTTTGAGCGACATTTCGCATTTAAATGCATTCATGTGTCATGTGTCATTTTTGACCGTCCGCCATTTTTCATAATGACAGCAGCAAATGTCAAAGACAGAATTCTTTGACGTCACAATCTAGAACCTTCCGTTTCCATTTGTAATCAATACCTGTGAATAAACACATTTATGTTACTATAGTTTTTTTAAGAATGTATGATTGAATGACATAAATCGATCATGATTCAATTAAGTTGAAGAAAGAAATTGACTTTGTTTATTTGAGACATCTATTTATTTATAAGTTGAAAACCTATACCTAAAGTCAACCCTATCATCTGATACATAAGTTCTATTTTAAATTAATCAACTTCACCTGCACTTTGTCAATTCAAAGTCCCAAATCGCCATATTGTACGGACCACTTCTCGTAGGCGGCGAGACTGTGCGGCGAAACTGAGGGCCGGATCCTCTTCAGCGAATCCAAGAAGTCTTGGAACGTGATACTCCGGACCAAAGATAAGTCCAGACATTTTACTTCTTCGGGATCCAATTCTGTAACAAAAAGTTCGGAGGCATGTTTTGGCTGCTTGTTTGAACAGACCTGACAAACTGTTTTTGGTTTGTTGATGTAACTTAATGTGCATTGCTTAGATCAAGGTCAGATTTTTATTAATTTTACACGTAATTCCAATATTGAGTTCTGTTGTAAAATGTCCTTATTTGAGTCCTTAAAGGAAGCAAGGACAGTCTACCAGTATTACCATTGAGGGTTGGGGAGTTTATACAGGGTGATTTCCTAGTGAGGGTACATATTGAAGGTCATGGTAGCTGATGGTTATATACGACCAGTAAAAATATTATTACCAAAGAATATGGCTTCATGCCTTAGTAATCGCAACTTAAAAATATCTAAAATTCTTGCAAAATTATGGTTTTTTGACAGCTGATGGGTGTGGCGGAGGTGTGGGGTGCGCGAGTTCACTAGACGTCATTAGTCAACACTCTTTAAGCCGAAATCGTTTATGTTTGAGGTAGTTTTGTCGAATTTAGATTTTAAAAAATTAAAAAGAATATTTTGTAATTTTACCTATTTTTTGTAATATTCCGTATTAGAACAGAGTACTCATCACCCTCCTGCAATATGTACCCTGTCTAACAAATCACCCTGTATAATTCCGAAGCGGTTTCGGAACATATTTTATTAATGTAGAGTTTTCAAGTACTTATTCTTCAATGTGGAGGTATTCACGTAACGTTTTCCTGCATAGTATTGCATCTAAAAAAAGTTAAGTTATTAGTCTATACGTACCTCTGATGGGTCCGAGCGCGGCGTCCCGACAGAGCGCCGTGAGGTCGCTGCCCGAGTAGCCGTCGGTGAGCGCGGCGAGGCGCGTCAGTTCGCCGTCGCTGAGCGCACACAGCGCCGCGCCGCGGGACAGCACGCCGCGCACCAGCGACGCTCGCACGCGCGCGTCCGGCAGCGACACGTACACGCGCTTCGGGAAACGACTGCACACACACGAGTCTTATGTCTCCATGTGTCAAACGTCACAAACAAATGACGGTGACGGTCAACCAATATGTAAAGTTGGAGTAGGTTGGATAAAACAATCACAGCACTTTGTATACTTTTAATTAATGTAATAATACAATTTAACACTTAATTAATGTAAAAAATTGTTTAAATTTGATTTAAATTACGGAGCGATTCTAAAACTGTGTTAACTCAACAAGCGCCACCTAGCGGTTTTATAGATTAGGTTGGGTCACACGCTAACCTCTGTACCTCTAAATCTAAATATGAAAAAGATTTATGTGCAATTTTTCACAACACCACTACAAACATCGTGAGGAAACCTGTATATCGGAAAAGGGTTCTAAAAAAATCATTTAAAGATATGTGAAGTCCCCAATCCGCACTGGGCAAGCGTGGTTGACTATGTCTAATCCCTCTTCTGAAGAGATCTGAGCCCAGCAGTGGGCAGTAATGGGTTGGTACAGAACAGAACATGCTAACCGCAGACGGTACGCATTTCAATAAGAAACATGAAAATCAAAGCTTATTATTTGAATGAATGTGGTATCCAGTCGACAAGACTTTTGAAATCTAATGTTAATTTATTCCTATAATGAAAACCAACAGCAGATCACAATGGGATTAAAAGATTGAATTTAAATTATTGTTATAACGGTAGGTAGTAGGTATTTACTATCGAATCGTGTAATAATAACTTCGCTTCTGCGTCAAGTAGACCTATGTAAAAATTAAATAAGCTCAATGAGGTGAAAACTACTTTTTGAAATTGGTAAGTTTTTGGTTTTGGCCGAAACCAAAACTTCCTATCAATCAAATTTAAATGAAATTGATAAAACAACATAAATGTAGTAACTCGATCAATGATAAAACAATGCAATTATATAACATCCGGTTTTTTGGCACAAACACCACAAAAAGTTCACAATAAATAGATATACACAAACCGGAAGTTAATAACAATGTAGATCAAGTAAAAACTGTAACAAGGAAATCGTTGAAGTTGATTTTATACAAGTTGTTATTGTAACAGTTCGATGACAGCCCTGAGACGAAACGCGAGGATTTATTTATGGCGTTTATTGAAAAACTAAATATAGCATCCTGTACGATAGAGAACGTACGCGTAAATTATATTGCGTAATTATTTTACGCATGCTTTGTAATTAATTTAGGTTGTTAATTGTTTGTTGGTGTCATAAGACGATAAAAAAAAGTGGATTGATTTCACGAGTGATTAAAGAATATCTCATACATGTTTTAGTGTACCATACCTTTAAAAAAAAAATACAAAGTTTTATGTCGCTCCGAACGAGAATATAATGAAGAAAAAAAACGAAGGCTTAAATTACAAATAAATGAACAAAAGATAAAATAACATTCGAATGAACGAACGAACTAAAACTTAAAAAAGGAAAGCTAGATGAATGAAGAAATTAACAAAAGAATAACATGGAATAAATGAATGAGGTTACATACCGTAGTGCAGCCTCGTCCAGCTCCTGCGGCCGGTTGGTGGCGGCCATGACGATGAGGCGGTCGGCGCCGGCGGCCGGCAGCCCGTCGAACTCCACCAGGAACTCCGTCTTCAGCCGGCGCGACGCCTCGTGCTCGCCCGACGACCTCTCGCACAGGAGAGAGTCCACTTCGTCCACGAATATTATTGAAGGCTGCAACGAAACAGAAATATACAACCTGTAACCAACCAGTTCTCACATAGGATTACTAAAAATCCTTTGAAGATATGTAGTATTCCTCGCAATGTTTTTAGCCAGTGGTGTTGTGATTAATCTTATATATAAAAATGAATTGCTGTTCGTTAGACTCGCTAAAACTCGAGAACGACTGAACCGATTTGGCTTATTTTAATCTTGAAATATTCGTAGAAGTCCTTATGTGACGCAGACGAAGTTGTGTGGGCCAGCTAGTTACAAATATTTGTTTTTTAAATTCTGATTTAGAAGTACAAGCCGGTTTTGAAATCGCGACCTGTACGAAAAGCAAGCGCTTCAACTATTCTTCCATAACTAGCATAGACCATGGCTTTTCAACTACCTAATACGATACGATTTACTGACTAATTTTTTTTTGGACAGGATTAATTACCTAATTTACTCTCGTTGGAGTATTTCGGAGTAGATCCGCACTAAAACCTTCTGCCACTTAAACTCAGCGTGCGTCCCACTGAACATGCTAAAGCTAACGTATCACCCTGCCAACTAATTCCACAGCATTTAACTCAGCTTAATCTCGCTTAGTCACGCAAATGAGGGTTGACTGGGCAACGAGCCCAGAACTCTATTATCTCATTATCATGCTAACCAAAGAGTCCCAAAACTATCTAATGCCCCTTTTTTACCTCATTTGAAATCTTAAACTGTAACAGAATATTACAATAGCTCTTTATTCGTATTACCTGTAGTTCTCTGGCAACTTGGAACAGAGCCCGCACCATCTTCTCTCCCTCGCCGACGTACTTGCTGGTGAGCGTGGCGGCCGATATCGAGAAAAACGTCGCAGAACATTCCGCCGCCACGCACCGCGCTAACAATGTTTTACCTTAAACAATAAAAAACATAATAGAACCGCTTACTAATTAGAATAAAATTTGGTTGTGCATCGTTAAAGTAATTACAAATTTTATTGCTTTTCTTGTGAGGTTAAGAGTTGTATAATAAACCTAATTAAAAGGAACAGAATAATTTCCATCGACACTACTAATTTCAATATACTATAAGTGATAGAATAGTCATAGATGTAGAAGTGATTTGCCTGCAATTCATATAACATTTTCATAATCGGAATCTTTAACCATAGTTTCTACAAAATAGCTGATAAAGTACAAATTTTATCTTTGCATAATAGGTCAGTTACTATATTTCATTTAGTATTCGTATGCCAGTTATGAATACTTACCATTTCCAGGAGGTCCAAATAAAAGGAGCCCTCTGGCCGGTGATCGAAGCCCAGTGAAGAGTTCAGGCCTCAACGAAGGCAAAACAACCATCTCTTGTAAAGCTTGCTTCGCTGCCTGTTTCATTTAAATTGCTGTTATAAACTTAGACGCGCTGGGAGGTTTTTTTAATTAAAATCCACAAATTTTAAGACCATTAATCTTTCAGAAATAGCTTTAAAACTGTAATAAAATTTGTAAAGATGGCTGATAAGCGTATTAAAAATTAAATTACTTACAAATTCGCTTTGTAATGAACTTGCAATAAAACTTACATCTTGTCCCGCTATATCGTCCCAGCTGACTTTCGGTCCACCTTCAACGATTTCGTCCAGTATAAGTTGAACAAGCTTCGGATCGACTCCTCGAACGGTCAACGACTGCTGCGGGGTCCTGCTCCTGGTAGGGGTGCCTCGCTGGGACCCGCTCACGGCTCGACGCACCGGCGATCCGTTTACTGGCACCTGGTACGCGCTCTGAACATGAGCGTAGTCCAAAAATGGTGATGGTTAATGGTGATGATGTTAGTACAAGCAATGGTGAATATTATGTACTCTTCAGTCCAAATACCCAAAGCTCAAAAAAATAAATAGAAAAGAACATCTTTTTTAATCTTCTAATTAACTACCATTACCATAAAAGATCGCCACATCAACAGATACGCCTCAACGATTTATCGAACTCCTATAAGAAACTAGAACGTAATTTGTCGAGTCGCTGCCGAAAACATAAAAACATTTCTCTTTAGATTTGTTGAAAGTTCAATTGTATCGTCTGAAAGCTATAAAAAAAGAGTATGAAGGAGGTCGCGGTGACGCATCGTTCGATCGAACGCAAACTAAGCGACGGAGAATACATTTGACACGGTCCAATGGCAAGATTAAATTGATAATGCTTTTGGCAAATTCAAAATCAATGTAAACATGCGTGACTGAAATGGAAAGTGTAAAATCGAACACAATAAGTTAAACTCCATCAAAATTTGGGTGCACGAATGATTGTTTAAAAACCTGTTTTCGAGTCGTCAAAAAGATATGTGGGAGTTTTAAAATGTAACATTTGAATAAAATTAACATAGTATTATTGAAATTACCCAACCATTGCGAAGCGAGTCAAGTGAATTAGCAATGGCTTTTGTTAATGATCGAGCAAGATGTTAGGTGACAAATGAGCCGAAGTTGAACACGACCTTTGGAATAATTCATGAGTACGCGAAAGTTTGGAATGATTAATTATTTAACGAGATTTGCAAGAATTATAAGAATTTATTGCTGCTAATTTTAATAATCTTTTACTGCTTAAATTATAACTGTTAAAACTTTCACTTCATTTTAAAAGTCTATTTTAAAAACTTGGTAAGCTTTAAAAGCGAAGTATCAACTGTATTATCTGGTAGCGGGATAATTTACATGAAATGATCAACAGTGGATTTTATTGTTGATAGAGGCGCTTCGAATCGAGACAACGGAGTAAGTAGAACTAAAGTAAATCATTCACACTAATGGCTACGTCACATTCAATTTAGAACTCAATTCAACTGCCAATTTATGAGTTTCTTCAACTGCACGGATGTTACTCTTTAAAGGACACGAACGTTACATTATCCTATTTTATAAACATGCTATAATGACGAAACTCTTCGGTAGTACAAGTGCGGATTTTTATTTCTTAACTAGCTGGCTCACACAACTTCGTCTGCGTCACCGGTTCAGTCGTTCTCGAGTTTTAGCGAGAATAACGAACAGCAATTCATTTTTATATATATGATTAATAAATAATGAAAAAAATGATGTCGTTACTTGCAAGATGAAATGAAATAGTTGATTTACCAAAAAACAATGTACAACTTAACTAGATGACAATGGCCCCCGCACTAGGCCAAGATGTTTTTATATTATACTATTTATTATCAACCGATAAGCCTTTTTACGGCGTATGACCTAAAAAAACTGATATAGACATCATCACTACTTTACAGTTTACAGTCTTCTAATAGAATGATTCATAATTGATCGGTTAAATCAGTTCAATGATTTCTGGGGTACGTCACCTAATCATGGGTTCACAGGTCAGCGAAGATAACCATTTGCAGTATCTATCGAATAAATTACTCAATCGAAAACCTTTTACTGAAATAAAACTATACACACAAAAGAATCTTATTATTTTCTTTTTCACAGCCAGCTTGGCGCTTCCAAACGACTGTATTTCGTGAGACATTTTGTTATTCTCCTTGGATGAATGCCCTGTAAATGGTTGTTTGTGTTCTAGACGTAATGTGATAGTCGAGATCAATATGTGGTGAATATCCAAAATGGTTCTCTGTCTAGGAGAATACGGTTATATAAACTTATCTATCCTAATATTATTAAGAGATGGTATTGGTAGCCTTATGTGGGAATAAGCTGGGAATAGATAAAGTAAGGATTTATAATAGAAAACCAGGCTATTTGTGACTGTCAGACTATATTTATAGACCCGTAGGTGGCACTAAAGTTGGACTTCACAAGGTCTCTCGGGAAAAGCTGCTGTTATGACAATGCTGCTGTTAATTTTAATTGGTGGAAACTATGCTGGTTAAGTACTGTATTATGCGTGAAATTTATTGTTAATTGTGTACTGTTTGTTTCCTAAATAAATAAATAAACTTTCTGTATTAAGCTAATAGTAATCAAAATGATCAAAATATAAACAAACAAACGCAAATCATTACAATACTATTGTTTTAAGCATTTCTTAAAAGTTTGAAGACGTCTGCCTTTGTAACGATAAATTTACAAAATTAAAGTGATGTCTCCACTCCTTTGAACTTGCGATTGCTGTCTGGAGAGTTTTTAAGCT
Organism: Trilocha varians; assembly: GCA_030269945.2. Lineage (NCBI taxonomy): Eukaryota > Metazoa > Arthropoda > Insecta > Lepidoptera > Bombycidae > Trilocha > Trilocha varians. The sequence continues at coordinate 7,106,625 of AP028273.1, read as the reverse complement.
GTCTAGACTTCGAACACTTTTAAAAGTCACAAACATAAGTTGCCGTAACTTGGGGAACAAAAACATTGGCGCCACTGCTAATGAGCCAATAAATCGTATTACAATGTTTTACTTAAATACCAGTCCCATTACCCACATAGGGCTTTAAAATTAAATTTAAATAAATAATTTATCCTTGCACTGTTTAAAAATAATATCAAGGTGTTGACAGTGAAAGTGAGTACGCATAATCCTGATTTTAATTTTAAGATGTTTCGAGTGTGTAAAAAACATGTTCGCCATGACCTTATGTTACGGCCTGTATGTGGGTCGTCAAATGAGCATGCAACACCGAGATTTACGTGGGTGATAGATGTTAATATGACTGATATTGTGTGTAATTTACTTAAGTGATATTTATGGGTAGTTCTATTTTTTTTGACAAAGAATGCGTCGCCTCAGTACTTGTTTGGCCTATCTGCACTCGAGCAAATTTTACAGGAGACAGAAAACAAGCACGGCATTTTCTTTAAGTGCCGTGTTGAGAAAAAAAATGAAATGAGATTTTTATTGTTTTAGAATTGAATATTTAAAAAAAATATTTTACCAGTCGGATGGAAATTTTATTCTTTATAATACTGCATTAAAAAGTCATTTTCGTAAAAAATGTCAGATAGGCCAAACAAGCACTGAGGCGACGAAAGAATATGCATACTGGTGTGTAAGATTTTAGACGAGGGTGTAAGGGAATCGCTTTTATGGTTGTTGGGGCGACCAACCTCTTTGACGGGACATAAACAAGTCTGAGATGACGATTTGACATGACAGGACTTTGACATCGACCGACAAGCAGAAAAGACGACTATTTTCCTAACTTTTTGTATTTTTTATTAATTAATTGTTTTATTTGTTATTTACGACCCTGACGACATAATTGTACGGCCGCCGACGACCGCGCCCGTACAATGGTATTTATTTAATCTGAAAATTATAATTTTATATATTTTTGATAAAACTTTGAACGTGAACTAGAAATTCATAAGTCGATATTATAATAAAATGCTATTAAGAAAGCCCTATCATACGATATCTATCAATCGTAAACGCCTACACGCCTTTAAACAACATACTATCAACTTTCATTTTTAACAATACGATCCACAAACATTTCTAATTCTATTAATGTATTTTGAAGGGATTCCCTTGCGCCCTACATACAAAATAAGTATTTAATACTTACAGATAGCTGTCTTTTGACTGCCGGCGGTGTGGAAGCCGGCTTCATGGGATACCGTGTGTAATTCCCATTAGAGCTATTAGGTTGTGACGACGATCGGCCCATAGACCTTGGTAAAGTCTGAGACTTCATCAAAGGCCCGCCCCCGCTACTAGGAATCCTTCGACCGGCCGTTGTAAGTTTTCGTCCTGCAACTACTTTTTATGTCAGAATTAAGGGGTTTCTTTGTAAATTAGTGAAAGCCTTCAAGGTTCGGTTAAACAAAGCTTGGTATTAGTCGTACGCTACTAACTACTGACAAGTTAATAATCACCAGAAGGCGCGTTGGGAGTCGACAGTCTAATTGGAAAATGGAAGTTATGCAATCACGAAGCTGTATTAGAGCTGTAGAGATTTTCCTCTCGCAGATTGCCACATTTTATTTTCAGTGTGAAAAAAATTGAAAAAAACTTTGGAAATTTAGCTGCTATTATAGTCAGTATGAAGAAGGTTTACTGTGGATTGAGGTTATGCAACAATATATTATGTAATTGAAAATTAGATAACGTTGACTCTTGTTAACAAGACCGGAAGTCGTTTTTCTAGGATATGGAATATTATGGAAAAATACTAACATACACGATGCATATTAAATGTGGACCGTACATGTGAACTGCCTACTGAACCATATCACGGTCGCATCAGGAAATACAAGTCAATCGTAAAAGATCATGCGTGGTCGTCACATGTCAATGATTCTGTTTGCTCCCGCGTTCCCGAAGCGTGATGATCTGATTTAACTTCATTGTAAATGTCTAATTTGTCGTGACGATGCGTGTGCATTTATCAAATTATACATTTTTTAATACTGTGTAGTCATGCAGTTATAAAACTGGGTTAGTTCAAATTCACAACCAAAATAATAATCATTGCGCATTGCAATTACATTTTACTAAAGTAAAATGGGATACTAGATTATAAAAGTTTATTATAATCGGTCGGCTGTCGTAATGGGTATTGATTTTTGCGCGTGGTAAGCTAATTGTTATCAAAATAAGTAATCTAGACCTCTATAACGTCTATTTACTGCGGTGAAAGTACCGTTAAAAGCTTTAGCTGTTTGCTTTGATATTACGTAGGAAAACTTTTATTTTATTTTCTTTGTAAAGAGGTTTTTGTCCTATGTAAATATTTTATTCTAACAGATTGCGTACACTCTTATTATTGTAATCTAGTAAGGGTTGGTGAGCATTAAGATCAATACGATCATGCTGGATATATTAGTGACCAACGACATGGTGTTTGTACCCAGTGGGAAGGAAACTGAACATATAGCTAATTATAGCAATAGTATTTGCAGAGATATTTACCCACCTACTCAGGCAATCAGCATAATAGTATAAATCCTAGAGGGCGGCCAGACATTAAGATAGAAATGCATAATGCAAATCTTTCTTGAAACAAGAACAGTTCTAATAATGTCTACTGATATTTTAACTGTAACTGTATAGCGCCACATTGAATTAGGTGCTAAACCATATTTTACTACTTCGAAATTAGCTATTAAGCAACAAGTTTACTAGGAATGAGTTTTACTATCAGTCATGTCAAGAATTTAATAGGTCGCAGTCAAACATGAATTTTATGATTGTATGATATCTATCTATCTATGCTACGAGCAGTCAAAAGCAAGACATGTAATAAATAACATTTATAATTATGTAATAAACACTAAATTTTATAGTATACATGATTTTAATACAATACCTTGATTATGGAATATTTTTTTAAAGCGTTTCGAACAATGTGGACAACACCAACAACGGAAAGAATTTAAGGGACGATTGTTTCAAAAGTATTTAACGGCTTTGAAAACTTTTCGGCTTTTTCGGATTTTATAAATATTTTTTAAAGATTACGTTTTACAGAAAGCGATCCGTCATCAAATATCTACGAGTAAGAAGTAGTAACACTATCTAGTGATAAATATTGCACATCGACCTTTTAAAAGAGACAACCGGCTAATTTCAGCTTTGTAGAGCGTTATCTCGACGTGCAATATTTATAACTGGCTTGTGACTACTGTTACATTTTCTGGATGTTCATTTAGGAACATTAATGTATGTTAGTAATTACTTTGAAACAATCGAACTTTACGGCGTGTTTGCTTCGTAAAATGAAGTGGAGATGGGCGGAGCTTAGCTGTTCTAAAAAATCTGACCAATTTGCCGATATATTATGTTATTTATACCCTCTTTTACTCACCTCGGTATTCGGCACTCTTATAGATAGCTATGCCATAAATAAAAATCTGCTCAGTTCCCTTCAATGAAAGTTTTCCTACAACTGTGTGAAGGTTTGAGCATTATGAACACTTAATTTATGGTACGCTCAGCTCAACTCTGCATAACAGCAGTAAAAACCAGTAATTGGGAAGACAATCATGCAAACACACAAAGCAATTTAAAAATAACCTAACTACAGTCTAATATGTGGTGTGTTAGTGTTAGTTAAAGTCAATGTCCGCGTTAAGTCAAACGAAGCTAAGCATTATCATTGGGTGCTCTACCTTCAGTCGGTGGCTTCGTTTGACCACAATTACTCTCTGTATGTGATAGCAACGTTGTCTTGGATTTCTCTAGCGGCTTTCGCACCTTGAGAGGTGATTCTGTAGGCTTTTTGTCACTCCTCTCGGATTCATTCTCAACGCCCAGTTTACTTAGGGCGACTAGGTTGGCTACATTGAGGAATATTTTTTACAAATTAATTCTTTGGACTGTGAATAAGTTTAGCTAGCATCATTGATGGTTAAACAATTAGTGTTGAATTATGCTGTAGAATAATGCAGTGTTTTGCCACTATTTATGACGTATCTCTAATATGACTCAATGACTTTTTAGAAGTAGTTTTGTTGAAGGAAATAGAATATAGTTCAGGTCATTAACCTATTTCACAACATAAATAACAAAATTGTAGTAACACAGCTCATAATCTCTAGCCAACACAGTGTGTGAAAATATTTAAAAATATTTCGGTATTCATAAGCCAAAATTAAATTTGTCTGATCCAGTTTAACATTGATAAACGTGTTAGTCGTAGTTAGGACTAACTAGGTCATCTCGTTATCTGGAATGATAGTCTAGATATTTATCAAACTACTTGCAACATCTACGACACCTACACCATCATGCATCTAACCGTTAACCATCAATGATAAGACAAGTGAAAAAAATAATACAACAATTACATTTAAAAAAGCTTAGCATGCAACAATCAGCCATTTGTGACTGCTTAGCTTCAATTAGCAGTGAATTTTGTAATCTTAATATTTTTTTTACCAAGGAAATGTAAACGGTCTTTAGCCATGCCGAGGTTTGTCTTCATCTTGTCGTGAAGCTTCTGAGCTCGTTGCCAAGCATCTCCTCGGCCGCCCCAGCAGTCGACCGCAATACCTCGTTCCAATTCAAATATTCCTTTCTTGTATAGTTCTATTGCTAACTCCTTTTGGCCTATGTTACGGAAAAGTTATCTTTAGCAAGTTATTTTAGCAACACTCAGAGGTTTAAGATGAGTCAGTGCTTTGAGTGTTGTTTACATTTGTATGCAACATAAACTTTGAGTTATATCATAAGACAGTTAAATCCTTAAAACAAATGCTTGTAGAGACTTGGCTGGTATCCAACACACAAAAGGAAAAATACACCCCTTTCATGACTGAATCATTGCTCTATAATTAATTACAGGACTAATGAGTCATTAAAAAGACTACATGCAGGCCTACCTTCGTTTTCTTCATCAATCTTCAACGCTTTCGATATGTATTCAAAAGCCTTGCGATGATGATGTTTTTGTTTCGCCAGTAGCGGGTCTCCCGGCCCAACGTGATGAGACATCTCTTCCTGAGCTATCTCTGTTGAAACTGTTCCGTCTTTCACTACCACTTCCAAGTTGCACTCGCCGATCTTACGAGGCTTGTTCATAAACCGATGCGAAGCCGTATACAAATATTTGAATATCAAAAATAACTGATACAAAATAGATCGTAAAATGTTGAATAAAATAATTATGGGAAATGAAACAACGTAAAGGTTTCTTTTGTGCACTGAGGGTTGCGATGCATTTCGCAACGTAGAACCCTTCGCTAGGTCTGCATCACCCTTCTTCGATTTTCGGTTGGGAGACCTGGTATTTTTCCTCGATAATCGACCACCATTTGAATCGTCTCCCGACACCATCAAGAAAGCTAACCCTCGGACTTATCCAACACAATACTTCCATACACTATTCAAACAAAGAAACGCACGTTTATTTTATTCGTTGTCCGCAAACAAGGCAGAACTCGCGACTCGTGATCGTGAAAGATGATTGAAAATTAATTTCTGAAGGCTTTTTTTGTTTTTGACAACTTTGACTTCTGAATATTCAAAGTTTGACAGTAACATTAAGTTGTCAATTGCTAGGGAATGTAAAAAAGGATCGTATCATAAACTAGTATGTACTTGAATCATTCCAATTAGATACCACTCCGTACCACGTCACAGCGAGTAATTTAAAAATGGGTATATCGGGTAATTTACAAAACTATCTCGAACAACGCTATACAGAGTGAAGTTTTATTGATAGTACTTATTGAAGGTCATGAAAGTTGATGGTTATTAAAATTAAATGACTAGGAACTATATTATAGTCAAATAACTTGGTTTAACGTTTTACTAAACGCCACTTAAAAGTGCGCAAAGTCACGCGAATTCTCTGCTATAGTGTAGAGTGTAGTCTCTACTAATGGGTGATTTTTTTGAGGTTAGGATTTTCATGCATTAGTATTTGCTCAGATTTTTTGAGGTTATGATTTTCATGCATTATTATTTGCTCAGTATGCTTTGACATTTCATCATGAATAGACTTACTAACGAGCAACGCTTGCAAATCATTGAATTTTATTACCAAAATCAGTGTTCGGTTCGAAATGTGTTTCGCGCTTTACGCCCGATTTATGGTCTACATAATCGACCAAGTGAGCAAACAATTAATGCGATTGTGACCAAGTTTCGCACTCAGTTTACTTTATTGGACATTAAACCAACCACACGAATGCGTACAGTGCGTACAGAAGAGAATATTGCGTCTGTTTCTGAGAGTGTTGCTGAAGACCGTGAAATGTCTATTCGTCGCCGTTCGCAGCAATTGGGTTTGTGTTATTCGACCACATGGAAGATTTTACGCAAAGATCTTGTTGTAAAACCGTATAAAATACAGCTCCTGCAAGAACTGAAGCCGAACGATCTGCCACAACGTCGAATTTTCAGTGAATGGGCCCTAGAAAAGTTGGCAGAAAATCCGCTTTTTTATCGACAAATTTTGTTCAGCGATGAGGCTCATTTCTGGTTGAATGGCTACATAAATAAGCAAAATTGCCGCATTTGGAGTGAAGAGCAACCAGAAGCCGTTCAAGAACTGCCCATGCATCCCGAAAAATGCACTGTTTGGAGTGGTTTGTACGCTGGTGGAATCATTGGACCGTATTTTTTCAAAGATGCTGTTGGACGCAATGTTTCAGTGAATGGCGATCGCTATCGTTCGATGCTAACAAACTTTTTGTTGCCAAAAATGTAAGAACTGAACTTGGTTGACATGTGGTTTCAACAAGATGGCGCTACATGCCACACAGCTCGCGATTCTATGGCCATTTTGAGGGAAAACTTCGGAGAACAATTCATCTCAAGAAATGGACCGGTAAGTTGGCCACCAAGATCATGCGATTTGACGCCTTTAGACTATTTTTTGTGGGGCTACGTCAAGTCTAAAGTCTACAGAAATAAGCCAGTAACTATTCCAGCTTTGGAAGACAACATTTCCGAAGAAATTCGGGCTATTCCGGCCGAAATGCTCGAAAAAGTTGCCCAAAATTGGACTTTCCGAATGGACCACCTAAGACGCAGCCGCGGTCAACATTTAAATGAAATTATCTTCAAAAAGTAAATGTCATGTACCAATCTAACGTTTAAAATAAAGAACCGATGAGATTTTGCAAATTTTATGCGTTTTATTGTTTAAAAAAGTTCTCAAGCTCTTAAAAAATCACCCGTTATAATGTCAATAATTTGACATTTTTGCATAAACTTTCTCTTTGAAACTATTTATACAGTTAAATCCACATGAAAATATACTGCGTAGTTTTAAAATCTAAGTATCCTCATCTAAGGGCCGACATACAGCGTGAAGCGATTTTTTTACTATGTGATAGCACGGTATTTCATCATGTGTGGTGAAAACGGAAAAAATCCTTCCTCCATGTTAGGAAAAGCTAAAATAAATGTTTTATTCTGTATACTGCTTCTCGCAAATGGGATAAATGAAATAAATAAAAATCACAAATGGGATACTAGGTATAAACTGTGCTTTTTATCGCATCACTACAGCCTCATTGACACAACGACTGTCAGTTGTCAAACAGAAATTTAAAAAAATCGGAGGGATGGATGCTTTCCGAAATGATCGATTAAAAATGATTCGCTTTGAAATCATAAAATCGATTTAGAAAAGCTTGATGTCGACTAGGCTAAGGCAATAAATTGGTTAAACTAGTCGTCATCAGTGTGGAGTCCACCCTTTTTATCTAGTTCAATTCAACTGAGATTGTCAAAGGTATATTTGTATTTTCAAAAACTCGTTTTTTCTTTAATATTAATTAAAAGAGATTTAAAGCGCTGTCCTTGATCTTCTTTAATCAAGACTTAAAAAAATGTTTAGTTAAATTTAATGCCATGGTGGTAATAATAATTATAGACAATAGCACCCTTAAATAACTGAGGTTCAAAAGTGAAATAACCACTTCCCATCAAGTGGGCAGTAGTTAGCTTACATTTCAATTAATCAAGGTTTGTAGTCCTGCAACGTTGCTTAAACGGTAGGTGCGTTTGACATTGCAAGAGTCCATGAGAAACTGTGCCCGTGCTGTGCCCACTTTGAATCTGGTGGGCTTTTTTTTACAAAATTATTGTGTCTGCCTACACTAAATCGATGTTCATAAACCTCGTCTACTATCACTGATATTCTATCTACTTGACATTGGCAAAGTCATTCAGTCAAGAAGAGACTCAAGCCACAAAGAGAATAAAAAAAAATCGATGTTCGCGGTACTGTTTTTGAATTTTTTTTTTTTTTTTTTTTGTTTTCCTAGTATACGTAATTCTATAACGCACACTATTATAATTACAATCTAGTCTAATTCAGACTAATAAGCAATTTTGTTTTAACCTAAATTACTATATGATTTTATGCTAAGAATGTGTCCATTGGCACTTTTCTTATTGTCTCTATTATTAAGGTGTAGACACAATGTTCATGTGGTCTTTATTATTACACTTCACTGATTTTATACACTAATTGTATTATTAAGTACACTACACTAATTCGAACGGTTTCGTTCTTTTGAGTCTTCTTTTAATGTGTTTTTGAATGACACGGAATCGATTTTAAATTGCCATTACAACCCTAATTTTGTAGTGTCATTCTAATAAGATTTTTGAGGTTATATTCAGTTTCCCTTCAATTTAGTGTTAAAAAAAGTATGCGAAAGAAGTGAGAGAATTTGCATCATTAGAGAAGTATAGAAAATTTAACCTACCTAAGTAAACTGTAACTGTAATTGTAAGTTCCTATGTGTTTAATATTTTAAATGAATTTACCCAAAAAACAACTACTCTAAACATATTTTTTTTTATAATTTCTAACCATATTGTGGATTTATTTATCAATATTTATTCTTAAATACGTAATAATTTAAACATAAGTCAACATAACGTAGTCATTGCAACTTATGTATGAATGTTTTATTGTATTTAATGTGAAATTACCTAAATTTTTTTAGATAAATAAAATGGTAGATAATCAAGTTAGTAATTTATCAATAACTGAAGATGACGACTTCGTGGATCCGTGGACCGTCGCCGGAAAGTCTGAAACTGGCATTGATTATGACAAACTAATAAGTATGTCTTTTACTTTATTATTATTTCATCATCTTTCTTTATTCTCAACTTGAAGTAGTGTGTTCAGTAAAACAAGCTAGTGGACATATGCAGTACAATTCAAATAGTTAATGGCAATTGATCTTTGTAACAACAGAGCATCCAACAAAGTTATGTTCTACATACATTATATATTTTTTTTCATGGTAGGTAGGAAGGTATGATCACCTGAGTAAGCAGTTACCATAGCTCCTGCACCTCTCCAATACTGGGACTTAGAACTGTTGCTACCTAACACCCACAATGTAGAATATATCTCTTGCAACATTTTTTATAATCTAATATATAAAATTCTCGTGTCACGGTGTTCGAACTTGAACTCCTCCGAAACGGCTTGACTGATTTTGTTGAAATTTTTTGTGCTTATCCGGTATCTATGAGAATCGGCCAACATCTATTTTTCATCCCCCTAATTTTTTCGATGCAGACGAAGTTGCGTGGGGCAGCTAGTATTTGTATATTTTAAAGTTTTATTTAGATTTAAAATATTTCTAGATTTAGAAGAAGAGTTCCAACAACCCAAGTAGAAACAAGATTTTAACAAGTGTTTTTATGTTTATTACAGAGAGATTTGGTAGTCAGAAAATTGATGATGAACTCATCCAAAGATTTGAAACAGTCACCGGAAAGAAAGGTATCAATTATTAAGAGTATTTGTTAGTAAAACATATTTATGAGAATTAAATATAATAAACTTTACACTGTACAAAAGTTTTAGTTTAACCTTAAATTAATAAGTAGAAAATAGCTTTTAAATTTAATTGTAATTATTCCTTTTAGCACATCATTTATTGAGGCGTGGAATATTCTTTTCGCACAGGGATTTAAATGTGATACTTAACCTACATGAGGCTGGGAAGAAATTTTATTTGTACACCGGGAGAGGTCCATCGTCAGATAGTATGCATCTTGGACATATGATCCCTTTCATGTTCACTAAGTAAGTTCTATGATAAATAAAAAAAATAAAAAGTACAATGATGATCAAGAGTAAGATTATAATTTATGAACCATATTGATATTGACAAACCAAAGAAAAAAAATTTCTTCATTTTAATAATCCATACTAATTGTATAACCAAAACTTATGAGCTTGAAACAATTCGTAATTAGGTTCTTATAAAGAAAATATGAAACAATAATATATTTGACCTAAAATTATGAATACCTTTTAGTCTTCTAGTGACAGAAAAAAGCCCTAGAGAAGGTATAAGGTAGCGTAAATTCAGAATTCTGAGTGCAAACATGCCATAACTCAGATTAGTATAAACAAAGTGAGAAATAAATGCAAATCGTGTTTAAGTAAGAGAGATTTATCACAAATACTTAACACAAAAACTTTACCTTTCCAGATGGTTACAAGAAGTATTCAATGTACCACTTATCATTCAATTAACTGATGATGAGAAGGTATTGTGGAGAGATATAAAAGTAGAAGATGCAAGACAAATGGCGTATAACAATGCAAAAGATATCATAGCTGTCGGATTTGATCCCTCAAATACTTTTATATTTAACGATTTAGATTTTATTGGGTAAGTTAACTTTTGCTTATTTGTTATTTGTTAATTGTCATGATAATAAATTCAGTATTTTCCAAAAAAAGATTTCTGTTTTGTTAGCTGTTTTAGTGTCGCCATGCTAATAAAAAATCCCTTTAAATAGGAGATCATCCTAGACAATAAATGAGCTTAGTATTTGTTGAAACCAAAACTTTCCATCGGTCACTAATTATTTTGTTATATTTTCAATCATATCCTTTAATTTTTGATGAAGATAATTGATATTACATTGTTTTCATTTCTTATTTTTCAACATTCTTACCAAACTATAATTTTTTTAAATATTATTTGAAGAGGGTATTGTTGCTGATATCGTAGTCTCGGTACCTACACGTTGATGAGTAAAACATTAAATTGTTTCAACTCAAAAGTTTTAAAAACTAGAAGTACAAAAATAGTTCAAGGAAACTTATTTAAAATACCCGAATATGTAATGTTTATTTTCCTTGGTATTTTCCGAAGTATGTGGGTATTTACTAGGTAAAATCTCATCACTAAGTAAATCGCACAGTTATAAACGAAGTTCTTGTCATTTTTCAGACAATGTCCGGCATTTTACCAGAACATGTTAAGGATACAGAAGTGCGTTACATTCAACCAAGTGAAAGGTATATTTGGTTTCGGTGACTCTGACGTCATCGGAAAGATAACATTCCCCTCGATCGAAGCGGCTCCAGCATTTTCGACTACTTTCCCATTTATTTTCGAGAACAAAGTCGTAAGTTTATGAGGTTTTTTTATCTAATTAAATGCCTATTTTAAAATTATTTTTTAAGAAACTGGAACGTTTATCAGAGCACCTCTCATTCCGATGAACATTTTTTTTTCGTCGTCTTTTATTCTCTTCAATTTTAAATTCAAAACCTACCATATTAGGTTGGAAATGCAAGCGCAACTTGATACCTACCACAATGAAATTTGTTTATCGATTTTATTGATTAGCGAAAAGTTCTCATAAACTTTGTCACCAAATAAATTTAAATCCATTTTTACAAGCTTTATATTGCTATTAGGGGTGTGCGAATAATTCGAACTCACGAATTATTCATCCCGAATCGAATATTAATATTCGTTTCGAAATTCGAATCGAATAATTCGAATTTCGAATAGTATCAAATTTGACTACGACGACTACGACTATTTTGTAGACATCTAACCCATTAAAGATATTATCTACAAAATACAAATTCTTGTCCTATTTCCGATGAATCGTCGTAGTCAAATTCGATACTATTGGAAATTTTTCGAATATTCTTTGAATTTCGAATAATTCGAAGATTCGAATAGTATAGATTCGAATTTCGATTCGAACGATATTCGCACACCCCTAATTTCTATATAACTTGCACTGGATGTAACTATGCATGTATGTAAGTTCGAGTAGAATCTTGCGAATTGAATTTCCAATTTCTCGGTTTCCGATTGAGATGACACTTTTCATACACATTGTGTATATCGTGTGACAATGCGATAATATGATACCATAGGGCTTATGATAGTCACATAAACTCTTGTTCTAAAAGATAAGTGTTATAGATGTGTTTGGGCTCGTTTCCTTTGTCTTAGCACTTCACATGATATCCATTAAAAGCTTGTATATAAAGTGTTCCACATCTGATCCAGGTAAACTGCCTAGTCCCATGCGCCATCGACCAGGACCCGTACTTCCGCATGACGCGCGACGTGGCCGCGCGCCTGAAGCTGCCGAAGCCGTCGCTCATTCACTCCACGTTCCTGCCGGCGCTGCAAGGGGCACAACACAAGATGTCCGCCAGCGACAGCAACGCTTCCATATTCCTGAACGATACGCCGAAGCAAATCAAAAATAAGGTCGGTTCTCTTTAAATATCTAGTAACTATATCTAGTGGTGTTTCAATGGCGAAAAAAATGCTCAGTAGTTTTTTTTCAATGATGGATAACGGTCCCCCAATATCTTGGTATTGCAGAAGCGGCAGTAACCGTTTATCTGTCTTACAAAAAAAAAGTTATATGTAGACATAGACATACTTTATTTGTGGTAAAAAACTTGAGAGGTGTCAAGGGACACCCGGATGGAACGAAGTTCCTTTCGATTAATTAGTGAGGGAATTGTAATATTTTTTTTATTTTTTTAAGTTATAATAATTAGTTAAGTAACTACTTAAAGTACTTTAAAACGTCTGTCTCTCTCTCTCTTCTAACTAATTATTATAACTTAAATAAAATATTTTGATCATAGTGCCATCTAGCATTAATCATATAATACAAAATAAGGAATTGTTTTAAAAGATTTTAATCACAGCGCCATCTAGCGATAATCATCTAAAACAAAAAAAGTGTCTTGACAACTTTTTCATAAGAATTTCCGTCTAGCCCCCTTTCGATAACGCGGGATAAGGAACTTCGTTCGAATAATGAAAAACAATTACATAATCATATCTCTTTTCCACCACAAAAACACATAAATGTCATTTTATCTGTACAATGCATTACTATATGTCATCTAGATGTTCTTGTATATGCATGTTCCATTTTATTATATTTTTTATATTATTAATTGCAGATAAATAAATACGCGTTTTCTGGAGGTCAAATGACAGTGGAGGAACACCGTGAGAAGGGTGGCAACACTGATGTCGATATTTCTTACAAGTACCTGGTATTTTTCCTTGAAGACGATGAAAAATTAGCTGAGGTAATTTAAACTTATGTATACTTCATTGTTAGGGTTTTATACTTAAGGTAATAACGGAACCCTATTACTGTGACTTCACTGTTCGTCCGCTCGGTACATAATGGTAATAGCTGGACAGTGAAAATTTTACGTCATTATTATTTTGGATAGCTCATTTCCATAAAATATAATATGTACACAATTAAATGTTGCAGTTTTTTTACTTTACAACTAGGGGTGTGCGAATAATTCTAAATTACGAATTATTCGTTCCGAATCGAATAATAATATTTATTCGAAACTTTTCGAATTATTCGAAATTTTTTTCGAATAGTATCGAATTTGACTACGACGATGCATCGGCAATAGGACAAGAATTTGTATTTTGTAGATAATATCTTGAATGGGCTAGATGTCCGATTTTGAGTTTTTTGTTTGTGTTATTATTATTGTTAAGATTCGAATTATTCGATTCGATTCGAACGATATTCGCATAGACATAGACATTTACAACATTTTCTTTTTAAATTGTAAATTGTGTTTTATGTTTCCTCAGATCAAAAAGTCATACGAATCTGGTGAGATGTTGACCGGAGAACTGAAGAAGATAGCTATAGATACAATAACGACGTACGTACAGGAATACCAGGCTAGGAGAGCCAAGGTCACAGATGACGTCATGCAGGAATTCTTCCGAATAAGGAAAATCGAAGTTTAGAATCCTACTCAAATACTTGTGGATGAAAACTGTATTTTTATTTAAAAATAAATTTATTTTGCATTTTTATTTAAGAAAAATCGTGATTTTGTTAATAAAATGATTTGATCGTTTATTTAACGAAGCCTTTTATTTTTCGCCAATCGATTCCTTATTCTAACCGAATTGCAGACTTGTATTTTTCATAGAACGATCACTTTTTTTCATAATTAATAGGTAATTGATTTTCACGATATCAACGTTTCTACAATTTATATTAATACGGTAAGTAGGTACACTTTAAGTAGTTAAACCAATGATACCTACAGACAAGTAAAACTTATTGCAAACCTATTACAAAGCCACGTAGAGAACAGCATTTCAGTCGTTATAAATTTTTGAGAAGGAAAACACAAATAGAAATTTCTTTACCGACACCCCCACCGTTCGCATGACAATAGACTGCAAAACAAAAGACTCTGAGCCCTCTTCAAAACTAAAAATTGTAACGCCAACTGTGTACACAAAACTGTACGCAACATTAATCGAATATGCATTACAATAGAACACAGGAGTGGATGACACAGTCTTAATAACAAACAGCCTCAAACAGGTAGTCGCTTTGACACCTCCACTTTTAGTTATAAAATTGTGAAAATAATATTCACATAAATCAGAAACGACACATCTTAGAGGACACCTTGAATGAATAAGAAAAATTCGAGGAATTTTATGCAAATCAGAGGTGCTACAAAAAATGTACAATCAAACGTACGACGATGAGGCCCCTCTACCTCTAATAGCGAACTACACAGTCGTTAAAGAAGATGAAGAAGAGAAGAGAGAAGTAGAAGAGAGAGTTATTCTAGAAATAGGCAGACAAGATGACAAACCGAAGGAGGAACACACGTTTTCTCATAAGAAATACGACAAAACGATTTCTCATCATCGGTCCTACGTTTTAGAAGACTATGAACCGAAGAGAATTACATACTTTAGGCCTCATGAATTTGAGCCTACTAACCACGAAGGTAAGAAAGCTTCAGATCACTTACCATTTAATTCTAGTAGTTAAATTCTAGTAACTCTATTATCAAAATCTTGCCTGTCTATACCTACTAAGCATGCTATAATGACTGATGTTTTGTATCATTAACTTCGAATTTTTTTAACTTTGCACCGATTGGGTACATTAAATTTGTCTAGTGTTACCTACTTGTTAGTCTGAAATATATCCACTTGTATTCAAACAAAAGATATAGTTTTGAAATGTAAGCCGCTTAATAAATGTCTCTATTAAGGTATCGTCGCGGAAAATTTTCAAGGTTCTCGACGAAACTTCCGGAAAATTCGATTTGAGGGTTATGTAGCAGTCTGATTTTACAGGTCCACGTTATTACGAGCACGATTTCGTTCGTGATGCAGCCGTTGGCCAGGATACAATGAATTCTGAGTCTTCACTGGATTACTCGCATGATTCACAGGACAACTTAAAAACAAATGACGATTCCACACACGACACCATATTGAGTTTGAAAGAAAGGGCTTTGCAGTTGGAACGAGGTTAGTTTATTACCTACTTTCTTTGTTATATAGGTAAGATATATAACACTTTATTTTCTGTAATTAGTGTCTCATAAACAAGCTCGTCACGGCAGAAATTTTTCCAGACTTCAATGTCTCGAATCGGATATTATCGACTATGCTATTTCAGATCAGTGGGGATTGATGCTATAGATCTAGGGCTCCATTAATAGCTCACACGCAGTGTTCTTTTCTTCTCTCTGATTTCATACTAGACAAACTCTTTAAATCTTTAAACACCATATTCGTTGAGATTGTAGTTTTATGTGAGAGACTTTAGTTATCCACTTCATTAGATCTTTAATGCCTAGAGAATAAATTCCAAAGCTAAAATATCTATTTCTTACATTTCAGAATACAAGAAAACTGCATGTGATCGAGAGAGAACTCGTATGAGAGACATGAACCGTGCTTTTGATTTACTAAGATCGAAACTTCCTGTAACAAAACCGTCCAAGAAGAAATATTCTAAAATCGAATGTCTGAGGTAAGAGAAGCCTAGAATTTATTTTTTTTTCAATGCACAAATCTTAAACTTTTGTAATTTAAATTGTAGTCCAGTTCAGCTTACTATTCTGAAAAAACCACTGCAATTCTGCAGGTTTAGCTTGTGAAAGTGCATTTTTGACTGTAGATATGTATTTATTGTAACTCAGTCTCTCAATAATACGAGCTTAATTTAAGCACTTTAAGCATTGTCTCATACGTACCTATATAAGTATTTAGAATGTCCTGTTCCAATTTAACGTTCCGAATTGTATCTGTTTATCAGTTCTGTGACATTTTTTATTTGACACAATGTGATCTGAATTTTCGTCGGACTACATTTGATATTATGTTAGTAAGTTATTTAACATTTTATACATAAAACTTTCTCAAAGGGTTTTTTGTTTTTTTCTAAATTTTCTTATATTATTCTTTCTTATATTCTTTCTTATATTATTTCTTATATTATTTCTTCTATTCTTATATCTTTCGTATATTATTTCTAATATTATATTAATAAAACGATGTTTTATTTTCAGAATAGCTATTTGTTATATTAGACACTTGGAGTACATGCTTGCTGGTGGAGCACCTGACGAGAATTCAGCATTCTTCGAAGTTCATCCTTCTGATATGAGAAGACGACAACAACGATATTAAAAATAAATTAGATAAATAAGATTTAAGAAAATCAGCATTCATATAGTTTAGTAATTTTCAACAAACGGTGAACAAACGGTCCATGTTAAATAATTTCAGTAGGTGTAGACTGTAGGTTAATTTGATGGTAAATGTATGTCGTTCCAGACTTCAAATTATTAAAGTGTAACTCACTACTACTAAGTAGTAGTTAGAGCAAAAATGCATAGAGAGAAAAGTGCAATAATATTTTACATAAGTAGTTTTAATTCCACATGAATAAAAATGTAAATTTCACAAAAAATACATAATTTTACATTTGTATTTAAATAAGTGCCTTCTGATCTAATTATAAAATTATTCGGAATCTTTTTGGCGAACGCTTGCTAGGTTGGTGCATAGTGTTATGAAGTACCGTTGTAAAATAATATTTTGAATAAATAATAATTATTGACTAGACTTTTTGATTTTTCTCTCTTTTTCCAGCTCTTCTTTTCTCTTCTCCAGCGCAGCCAGATAATCAATGTACGCACATTTGACGATAAGCGGGAATTTTACGACACCTAAACAAAATAACAGAGTTAGTTGAAAAGATAAATTATTGGATTCTTCAGTTAGTTAGAAGTTAGTTTTATTACTCAAAATTAAAAGTGAACAAACATAACTTTTCGATTCGATTGTGTGCTTATATTTAACATTTTTTAAAGATTATTATAAGAATTACCGTCGCTTATATCAATATATTAAATTATGGAGTCTTATCTTGTTAGTGCTACGAGTATTAAGGTGGGCAATTGGAATGTAAATATTACCTGAAAAGCATGTTGTTATTATACTCTTGTAAATATTATAAACGGGTGCCAAGACGCTTTCCGTAGATTCTTTCCTCTGTAGAACATAACAGAAATAAATGTGAAATTATAATTCTAAGCAATTTTTTTTTCATACCAAATAACATCATTATGGTATAACAGTAGCACTCAGTATAAGCACTTAATAGAGATCATTTTTATTCTATTGTCCTACGTCTAAATATAGCTTATACCATAGATCGTTTATACGCAGTTATAATGAAAAAAAAAATCGCAATATTCATCCTTGTAACGTATCATTGTCAACATCGTGACATGACCCAGTTAGTAGGGAGATATCAGAGCGTAGGATGAACTTCCTCTCCCGTATTTACACAACTTTGATAAATAGACATAAAACGTACACTAATTTGTGAAAAGAGCCTCTCAGAGGTTGGAAATAGTTTATATTGAAAAAATATCTTCATGTTTACCGTTAGTAATAAAAGTTCCAAAGTCATTCATTCATGCACAAAAATACGATAGAAAAGAAGGAATTATTTCAAAAATATTTTATTATGTAATTTATTTAAAAAGTTTAGTTTAGATTATAAATACCTACTTAAGGATTTTTTTACCTAATTCAGTGCAGTGCAAAAATTACTGCTTGCATGCATTGTTGCATTAAAAATATTAAGAATTATTATAGTTTGCCACAAAATAAGTAGTACAGTGGATCAAATTAAAAGTATTGATGAGATTGGATGAGGTACGGCAGTAATCACTTACAATAAAGTGGATTTACAGGTCGTATGTCTCCGATAGGCATTAAAAAAATAGATACTCAGTACCAAAAAGACTTACCTAAACTAAATCTATGCAAAAAAATTAACCAAAGATACGTTTTCAATCAACAAGTTTCATTTTACAATGAACGCGCCATTTGATTGATGCTTCTATGCGAGAAACGCTAGCCTACCAGGTTGGCATGAATGCAAAGAACTCTCATTCCATGTCGCCACATACATAAGTCAATACTCAACAGGTGGGCGGGGAATGCAGAATCGCGATAGTAAACTTCAATACTTTTGCGCATGTCTATCTCATGTTTTCTAGTTTAGATATTTAAATGTAAACCAAAATAGTAAAATATATTTTATTTTCCATTCTAAGCACATATATTTGCATTCTAAATAGGTAGGCGCTTAAGAATTATATTTTTAAACTAAACAAAACTTGTAATTAAACCAGTTCAAAAATTATTTATATCATTCACATTCACTAATTCGCCACAATAGCCCGTGGGCTTTCATTGGAAGTAGACGTTACACATCGCAGTAATTCTCGATACGAACGAGTCGGTATTGGTGAGATTGAGTCTACGTTGTACCAGGATCGCATAAAGCAATGGAAGTTAACAGAATACTTGACATGAGGTCATGTACTGATACGATGTAGCGTTAGATATAAAAAGCGAGAGTATTAAAAGTATATTATTTTTTTTAAACTTTTCCTTTTCTGATAAGATCGTTTAAGTTTTGTAGAATATTAAAAAAAACGAAAAAAATAAAACTAACCAAAACCATAAATTGACATAATTATTATTTGAGCCTGGAGGTTAAGGTGAAAAGGAAAACTAATTAAATCTTAGAAACAGATTAGGTATTTAGTACTCCAATAACAAAAAAGGGAAAATAATAAAAGATAATTTGATTTAGTACGAAATTCAGCTTTTTATCTTTTTATTCCAGGTTTAGATTATTTTTTGCGAAAGCAGTTAGTTGACCGACCACGTAGTTAGTTACTCAGTCAGTCATCATAAAATTAGATTCGACCAGCAAGTGATGACGTAACCATTTCTACCAGGATCGCATAACTAGGTTAGAGGTGGCAGTATGAAGAAGCTGATAGGCGATACTTCAATGTATTTAAGCTAAAATAAACTCTATGACAAGCAGTATACGTACGATAACATTTCCGCACTGATCAAAAGTGGGCGGGCGTCGAGTATTGATGCTTCGTATGTATTCTTGCCATCGTTTTATGCATTCTGTGACGTCTTGTTGGTCGCCCCACACTCCCTGTGTGTAAGTGAAGTAAATCGTTCCTACCAGGATGCCAGCCTGTAAGGAGGTATCTAATAAATCTTCTCGACTACTAATGACGATGAAATAGGGAGGAGGTTTGTTTAAAACTCAGACTAGTTGAATGAATGTTTACATCATTTCAAAGCTTGATAAGAATTTGTAAAGATTATGTATTGAAATGCAATTGCTTCGGTCGTGTTAAACTTGATGGTTCTTTAACTTTATACGAATGCTGTAATTATGTAAAACATATTTTTTCTTTTAAACATAGTTAATTAGCCAACGTTGTTCATTTATACATCCACTAAATAGAGGACATAAGTACTTAAGAATAATTTTCTTGTCAAACGACACTGATTATGTATAAAATATTGGTTTAATTATACTAATATTGTCATACCTTGACAGCGTATAACAATTTCCCGTGGGTGTAGTACGGGACACGATGTGTTATGACTTTACCTCCTTTACGTAATTTATATTCCTCTCGAGTGCAAACCTTTATACACGTTGGGCTCAATGGAAGCTCTGAAACAATTGAACATTTTTCATTAATAAATTCTCTTTATTGGGACCTTCATTATCCTTTTCCAACCAACGCTCCAGGAATGTATTGATAGTAATATATTAACTAAGTATTTAAATAGATTGATAATTTAACTAATATTCTATTCTAATTATACTATTTCATTGTCGTTTCGGTGACAATTTAATATTTTTTAAGATTTGGATTCATTGTGTCTTGCAGGAGAATAGTTCAAAAGTTGACATAATGAGAAAAAAGCATGTCTTTAAAAAACGAACTAACATGTGGTAGCGTCTTTTCCGTCATGTTCAAATTACCAAGATCACATAAACGCAAGGAAGTTATGACCGACGTATGTGTGTACGTTTAATATGTTTTTACATTAATACTACTACATAGAAATTCCGCACACATCTATGCATCCACTTACATTTACATACATCGATTTATATTTACATCTCTTTTCGATAAGTGTATCAATGCCGCGCTATCTTGTTTTGATGTAATAATTCAAACAATTCAGTATGTAGTGTGTTCTATGTACTATGCATGATAATATTAATTCATTTATTTTTCTTATTGCTCCCAAAAAGGAACAGTAATGAAAATTAAAATGATTCAGCGACCTTTTCAAGGCGACTAGTAAACAACCTTAGATGAACTTTAAGCTATTTTTTCATTCTCGAGTTCATCTTAGAAAACTGCTAAATACAGTTCTTTGTATAATTTCGGAAATGCATTCTAGCAACGTTCCATATTTCATATTTGCTTCCAAATTAACGTCTTCGCGTTGTAATTTCCTTTACGAAAAGGAACGGAAATATGAAGTGCCTGATAAAAGCAACGCAGCAATCGCAAACAAAAGAAACGTGTTACATAATTTGTAACAAATACCAGGACTAAATAAACGCGAGGAAGTCGAATGTGTAAAATATAGGGCGTTCACACCACGCGCCAACAATGTTATTCTTACACACTAACGACACTTTCATTCATGTTTTCGCGTACTGTTGACGCGATAAGATTTGCGGTCTCTTTCTTGCAAAGATAATTGGGGTTGACGAAACACACTACTGATAACGTATTATAAAATATATACGTTATGATAAAATATTCACATTTTACATTGCTGATTCAATAAAGTAGGTAATAGATGTGTACTACAAAGTTTGATTTCATTCAAAATCCATACGTGATTACCATGGAAGACTGTAAAATGAGATACTTTCTGTTTTATTAGGCGGATTTACACGAAAAGTAATACAAACAGTGTTTGTTTATCTTCATTTATTTCCGTGAGGATTACGCGAATTGATTTTTAGTTCTCTTAGGCGTACCGGTTTCGTCGGTGTAAAATAAATCTTTACACCAGTCTATAAAATCTAGTCCACGAATAGAGGTGATACAACTAATGCTGAAAATACTTAATTGTATTGTATTATTATGCTATAAATATTGTACATATATTAAACTTTATCGGATCCTGCGTACATATTCAGCAATTATGTACACACAAATATTAGTTTGCATTTATTTTCCAAAACGTTTTAATCTCTTATCTCTTATATATAAAAATGAATTGCTGTTCGTTAGTCTCGCTAAAACTCGAGAACGACTGAACCGATTTGGCTTATTTTAATCTTGAAATATTCGTAGAAGTCCAGAGAAGGTTTAAACGGTGAGAAAATTTCCTTATGTGACGCAAATTGTGTGGGTCAGCTAGTTACTGTATATTTTTATCAACATTGACAAGTCGTCCGTCCCATTTATGAAGGAACATTTAGATTATTATATAACAATAATTTATAATTTTATTTTTTATAATTATGAAATAATAATATGATTTATAAACGTACATTATACAATTTGTAGTTTTATGGTTAAAAATCTCAAATTATTACTTTTGTCAAAGCACAGGAAAAAGTTCGAAAATTTACGATGCAGTTAGTGATGAGAATATTTGAATTGTTCGCGTTACATCTATTCTACTTATTTATTTATTTATTTATTTATTTATTTATTTATTTATTTATAAAGGGCACCAACATGTTATACATCCAAACATGCAATACAGGTATATTAAGACACTTTCAGTACAGACTTAATGCTAACACAATTATAGGTGCCGACTGCATGCCTATTTTAAATTAGCGGTCAAAGACCATACAATAAAAAAAAAAACAAACATGCAAATTACAAATTAAATACAATACAATTAAAAAGTAAAAAATAATATGATATAAAAGTTAAAAAGTAAAACAAAAAAAATATATTTAAAAACAGCAAATAGCAATTTAAAAAATAAAAGAACAAACAGACTGAGAAATTAAAAAAAAGTAAAATTGCGATTATAAATTAAAAATTGTCATTGTCGAATGTCAGACATAACACTCCGTCTGAAACCTCCAATTCCACCAGAGAAGAGATACTTAATACTACTTAAATAGATCATGTTAGAAGCTCTATGTCTCTACCTTCATAATGTTCTGCGCTCCTAATACAAGTGACAACATATGAACTTGTTTTCATTCGTCCACAATTTTGAATTTATTGTCGTACACAATAATATAATTTAAATATACTTTATTTTAAAACAATATTTTTTTAAATTATACATAAATAATTTGATAAAGAGTTATAAAAACGTACAGATAATGTTATTAAAATTATCGTTTGAAATAACTAGGTTGAAATGCTTAAAGTAGGCAATTAATAATTTTTATTATTTGTCTAATTGACATATAGGCAATAATGCATTGAAGACTGTTTTCTACGCACAAAATAAATTGCAATAAAATTTCTAAACAAAATTGTTCCTTGTCATTATTCTCATAAGTGATAATTATCATATCACACATGTTTCCATGTTAAAGGCATGACCAACTGATTCTGCTAATATTAGAGATTTCCTGAATTATTTACTTCCCATATTTTGAATTGGAACTCAACATTTTCATAATCTTAACGATCATCGGTCTCATTATGTACGCTATTTTATTAATTTACTTATTTTTTTTCAATATTAAAAAAAGACTTTTCTCATTTCAATAGAAGATTAAAAACTAATTAGTAATATTGATCAAGTTATTGATGCATGGAAAGAGAGCATGTCAGTGACATGGAAGCGGCCACTGCGCTTTGTTATCTATTCAAAATAGAATTCACGTAAGAATATAATCATGAATGTAGCCTGTTCAGTGTACTGTATCATAGGCTGACTCATGAACAGAGCTGAGAACGCGCTAAAATTTTGGGTTAATTGCACTAACTTGTTGGAATTCGACTATAAATTCATTTCAGTCCAATTCCTTCTACTTTGCATTGATAGTTTTTGTTTAAAAATAAATTGCAAATAAAAGTAAGACGTATGAATTGTTATTGCTGGAAGTACATTAAAACACAACTAGTTTAAAAAAATATACCGAAAACAGAACCCATTCCGCAGATACATTTATTAAGTTTTGTTTTCTTACACTACTTTCTGAACGTTTGGCTTTTGTAAAACATGTCTAAAACATGTACGTAGCTATGTGAAAAATATATTATTATCTAGATTCGTACTTTAACACAGGAACTTCGAGACGAAAGCCAGATCACATCCAAAAATAATCTACGTAACTGCTAGTCTAACGATGGAGTTGTGCAAAATCCGGGTCAAGCAAATACACAAATTCGTTACAGTTTAAGCTGAAGAATTGGTTTGGAAGTGGGCGTGTTATTTCTTAATCGGTACAACAGCGCAGCCGTGTGGCGTTTGTAGAAACGAGATGCCTACGTCTAGACTTGTTGTTGCCGTTCGCGCGCGACATGACCAGATCTCTTTGGCTTTATGTTTTCCTAGTACTTTAGAAACAATTTCTGTCTTCTGCGCACTTCCGAAGACAAGAAATAGTGACATTGTCCACAATGGCTTCTTACGTTCAATCTCATTTAATTTGACTTTAGACTTTTTGTCACTTTTAAGATAAAACTACAAGTAAATTATCTGTTCTAAATCCCAACGAAAACCGACGGGGTGTAACGAAAAATGATGGGGTGTAATGTGTAGAATATTTTTGAGTTCAGAAAAGGCTCAACTCAGAATAATTAGGGTGCTAAAATTGCATTTTGAACCACTGTTACCACTGTTTTTAAATACGACCCAGCTGAGAAGAACCATAAGAAGAACCACCAAGAAACTCAGCGGCCAGCATATCGAAATAATAGTATCTACACCAAAAGTTACAAATAAAATAAATATGGCAACAACATGGACACTAAGGTGGACACATTCTAAATAAGGTTCATTTGATGGATATTCTATGTGAATTCACCTGTGACTCGTGGACATTCAACCTTCTGCACGGGACTACATTTGTCATACATTTGCATGTCTGGTTTCGGTTGTTTTATATGCTTAGCGAGGTTTATTGTGCGGCACACATCGCATCTCACTCTGGAAGGGTTTAAATTATCACACATGTTGTAAAGCACGAGAATTTACTTATAATTTAGAAATAGGAGAAATAGCGATGAAAACTATGAAGGCTGAATGAAGTTTGACATATTTTTCTTTCAAGTTATTTGGAAGACTTCGCAGTTTTAAGCAAAGAGGTGTATAAACGAACTGTTTTTATTTTTGTTTGAAATTTAAAATTGTACGAGAGCTTACCGAACTTACGGATAAAAAAATATGATAATGTAATCCTAATATTTAGGTAGATAGATAATATTTTGGGAATAAATACTACGTTTTATTCTTGAAAGGTGTGGATAATAGGACCTAACTGAACAATAAAACTGGTAACATATAGTAAATTTTAAAGTAAAGTAGGTAGGTATAACTGAACGGATATGACTTGACCGTGGTTACAAGATTGCCAAAGTGTTGATAATAAATTTAATAATTCGTTCATATCTGAAAATGCTAATGATAAATGTGATTTGGTTGGTTTTTCAGCATGTAAAATGTGTATTTAATGAACGAGTTTATTTATTAACGCACATGTAACATGCACTAAAATAGTAATAGTAAATTACTTTTTAAACTTAATTACTTTGATTCTTTGGAAATGTCTATAGATATTGATGTTTAAAATATTGCTTAAGGTTGCGCAGAAACTCGTAATAAGGTTTAAGTGCACACTTTATATTAAGAGAGTAAAAGTTAGAAAATCGGAGACAAAATTTAGTCAATACTCAAGCTGTCTTAACTCGTAGAATTTCATTTGAAATTTATAAAATCCCGCTATAAAAGGAAAAAATTAAAAGGTACGTATTGAAGAAATGATAACATGATACGATACGAAATTTAACGGTATCATTCCAGTGCCGTTCGACTTTTTTAACCTTATTGTAAACTTATTACAGACAGTAAAACAAATCTAAAAAAATAATAGGTAGAGTTTATGGTTATATAATTTGCAATGCTGATAATATATAAATTAAAAATACAACCAGGAACTAGTCTAGTCACAATTCACAACAGCTGTTCAATTCCGCTTGCTACATTTTTTAGTAAATAATATTATTCAGATATGAACAAGAGCTATTTTTACTCTTAATTTAACCCGCACAGTATGCAGTCTGAATAGATTCTCGATTCTTATACCGAACTAGATGACCCTCGCAACTTCGTCTGCGTCACAAAGGGGTTCAAACAGTACTCTTAATACTGTTGCGATATTATTTGCGCAGCCCGGGGAGTATTCATGTTTTATACTCGTAATAACTTCTAAACGAAAAGTCCGATTGGAATAAAACAAAAAGTAATTTACTTCTACATTAATACTCTTGATAACATAATACTTTATTTGGATAAGGATTAATATAACAATACTAATTTAACGTTAAATTCATTTTTCGGACGAATTAATTTTTTTTTTGAACATAAAAGCAGTTGTTGTGACTAAACTATTATAGTTAGATATATGATGTCGCATACTTTTTTGTTTGCCTTCAAAAGACCTAAAAACCTACGGGTTTTTGTTCTATTGTAAATAGTTTTTGCAGCGTACGCATAAATAGGTTTTCGATTATTCACTTGTGTTACATATTCGATATTTTCATACGGATTCCTAATTTTTTTCAAAATAAATTATAGCCTATAACCTTCCTCGATAAATGGACATTCCAACAGTGAAAGAATTTTTGAAATCGGACCAGTAGATCCTGAGATTAGCGCGTTCAAACAAACAAACAAACAAACAAACAAACTCTTCAGCTTTATAATATTAAGTATAGATATATATGTATATAGTAAAAAACTGATAATTTTACCAACTTCAGAATACTTTTAGATAATGAGAAATAATAATCATATAATAGTAGAATCAGTAATCATAAAATAAGATCTATAAACTAAATTGTCTCACTGCAGTACTCGTTGCTACTAGCGTAATTTTCATTGATTGCTATCTACTTTACTCACTTTATAATTGTACCTACTGTACTGCAACAACCCATACTGACCACTCCTGAGCTCAGGTCTCCTCCGAAGAGGGTTATTATAGATTTACTTCTAAATCTATGCTTTTGATAAAAAAAATAATGTTCGTATATGACAATCGACTATCATCAATTATTGTTCTTCAAGTTGACATTCACCCTTTCAACCCTCATAAAATTCGGGAAAGAACCCGTCTAATATTGTTCGAATTCTAGAATAATGAAGTGGTTTATTAAAAAATCAATAGTATTACTGTGACAACGGCGGTCACGGCGGATGTGAAGATAGGCCCACGCGTCCGTGGTACCTACCACATTGCGCAGTGTAACGCTTCCGCGCTCCGCTCGCCAATCCTAGATAACTGAAAGTACGTTGCGAAATCACCCAAATCCACTGATAAATGTTTATAATTAGCCCATTAACTAATAATGAAATACTTAGTAAGACTAGGATACCTTTTATTTTATTGCTTGATTTCGTTTATCAGCTTATTTTCAAACATTAACAAAAATATGAAATTTTTGTTGTAAAGGAGGATATTTTTTCGAGATTTGAGTTTGAAATGCATAGTATCTTTTTGTTGCTACATAGTAGGACTTAGTTTGACGAGCATACGGCCCACCTGATCGTAAGTTGTTCCACCGTAATGCAACTCCAATACTGCAATGTCTGTGAAGACTAGGCCTCCATCTACGACCTACTGTGTTGAATTCTCCTCAAATATCGTTAAAAGAAGAAGGTTTTTTTGATTTGAAGTATTTTCTGCGAGTCACCAAGCACAGGTCATAGGTCTCCTTCGTAGTCGAACAGGTTACGTAAAGACTAAAAGCTCTCTGTAGAGTGTTTTCATGAATGGCCCACGCATGGAGGGGGAAGGATGCGCTCGCACTCATTGTCGCTCGCGGTCCGAACATTCCGTGTGCCGGAGGCTGCACGATACTCACTTCTGTCCGGCGCGCCTGCGACCGGCACCTTCCAGTTCGCGCGGGAAATTCAAATTTTATTTTTTTATTTTTTTCGAACTCAAACTTTTTAGTGTGGCCAGTGTTGTGGTGACTTTTATTTTAATTCGTGGAACATTCTGTTGAAGGCATGATCGTGTAACAATGATGCCGTGTAGCTTAAGGTGAGTCGGTTATTTAATTTAAAATAAGACCTAATTACTAACTTAAATATTATATTACTTAAAAAATGATGATTATGTTAAATACTTATTTGAGAGAGTCAATCAAAATAAAATATTTGAATGACAATTATTGTGCAATGTATCTTCTTTAGCTGAATACCGACTTTAGTTATGTAGCAAATCTGTATAAAACGCACATAACTATAAAATTCAAAAGCTCAAAAGCTACTTTTGGTAGTCTTCACTTCTTTCTTCATAAGACGTACGAAACTGAATTCTGAAGAAATACTAAACATGTACTTCATTAATAAATCAAAACTATATTTAATTACGTTTTACTGAAGCGAAACTATTGGAAGGTAAAATTACAGCTACGATATTAATTCTTATAAACTATCCGAAAACAAAAAACTTTCTTTAATAAATATAAAAAAAACGTGTCAATTAAAATATTTCTAGAATAATTTTAACCACTCATCTAGGCAAGGCCAACATTTATACGCAACTAAGATTTTTTTTCATAAAGTGTAGTACGTAAAGAAAGCTCGTTAAAAATCCAAAGTCACGTAATATTCATTACAGCGACATCTAAACTAAGTAATCTTACATTTTGGTGTACCCACCTAACGAGCGCGGTCACGCAAACTCTACCCGCTTCACATACACTGATGCGAAATGATGTCTTTCGAAGGGTATTGTGGGGTAGCCATGGATTTCTGGTTTAGTAAGGATAATTACTATCTAATTGTCAACATTTGGAACGAAGTTCCTAATCGCGCGTTATCGAAAGGAATTAAATATTTTATTTAAGTTATGAGAGAGAGAGACAGACGTTTTAAACTAACAAATTATTATAACTTTAAAAAATAAATTTTTATTACTGTTTAATCGAAAGGAACTTCGTTCCATCCGGGAGTCCCTTTGACACCTCTCAAGTTTTTTTAAATCTATGATTCTATCATTTTTTAATGATAAGTATTGTTAGAGTATGTTGGCACAATTGGTTTCACTTTTTTTTTTCAAATTAAATCATTTCGACATTTTGTATAAAAAGCCACTCTAATCTCATTTATAAACTCAAAAAATATAATTACTTAAGAGGTTTAAGAAAAGTCCTGTATCGGTAGGCGATAGATAACAGCCCTTCATTGCCCTGGCATTGCAGAGGTTCATGAGCGACGGTGACCGCTTACCATCAGATGGGCCGTAGGCTCGTTTATCTATCATGCAATAAAAAAAAAAAAAAACTTAAATATAGTGAAACTGATTTGTTTAAAGAAGAATTTATGCTGCATTGACAATATCGGTAGATT
Organism: Trilocha varians; assembly: GCA_030269945.2. Lineage (NCBI taxonomy): Eukaryota > Metazoa > Arthropoda > Insecta > Lepidoptera > Bombycidae > Trilocha > Trilocha varians. Next base: position 7,077,508 of record AP028273.1, on the reverse strand, counting down.
TTAGATTTTCGAAAATGAATTACCTAAGAATTTTTATACTAAAATTAAATTATTCCAATAACATATGGTCACACTAGTCGGGTTGTAAATCCAGACGAACTCGAACTGGATCTCGACTCAAAAAACGTTAAAAGCGAGATTAATACTGAGACTATTGTTCCTTAACCTAAGCTTAAACGAGGCTATTGTTAAAGATTTAAGTATTTAAGCATTAATTTATCAGTTTCATTCGTTTTAGATTTGTATAACATGAATTAAATTTATACAATTAAATTTTTCATATTTTGGTAACGTAAAACTATACGTAGTTCGAACTTAAAACAAGCTGAAAAAAGACATTTAGGTAGTTGAATTTAGTTTTGGAGTGAAGTTACAGAATGTGATTAAATAAACGTTGTTATCAGAAACGATGTCAAAGAAGTTAAATTCAATTATTACTTTGTAAATATTTAAGTAGGTACTCCATTTTTATATTTACACTGCGAATATAATTTTAAGCCCTGTATCTAACAAAAATAAACAATCCACAATTATAGTTTGAGAAACCACAAAAACTTTAAGATTAAAGCTAAGCAGCAACCGGAGCTTTCGTCGATTCAAACGTTGTTTTTCGCCAAAGCTATTGTTTAGTTCAAAGCTTTTGCAAGTTTTAATTCTCGGTGTTTCTTTGAAGCTCTCAATCCTGAGCGGTTGTTTGTTTTTGTCCCACTGTTCTGTTTCAGAGATCTTTGTCTCGACTTTTTTGTTTGTAATCTTAAATTCAGAGACGCCGAAAAGATTTAAAATTCAGTGTTGCAAGTCGTTTAGGTAGGTTTGTAATTGCATAATGCTTTTTCTCAAAGTATTTACAACAAGCTGATCGGTACAGTTTCGGCTTTGTTATAAATAAGGGCAGTTATCAGTAGGTACGTAATTGTACTGCAAGATGTAAAAAACAAGTAGGTCCTAGTTTCTTCTGTAGCCCGAAATATTATTATACCTAAAGCTTCTAACATAACTTTAATCTCCAATTCCGAACAATAATTGATCAACGTACACTTGCCCCAGTCGGACTACTTCTATTCTAGGTTTCCTTGTCGATAATAAATTATATTAGAGAACAATTAAACTCTTCGAAGATATTATGAGAAGTTACTGGTGCGGGCACCAGTAAAGTGTGGTAGACTATGCCTGTTCCCTCTACTGACGAGACCTGAAACCAGCAGAAGATAGTAATGGTTAAATTACTACAGATTATTAGAAGTATTGACCCCTAATTGTCTTTCCCGCTCATCGCGTCGTAGGAAGTCCAGTATGTCCTTCAGGCTGATAAATAAAACCAGAATGATCAAAAACCCAATTATTCATCGAATGCTATGATAACGAATTTATTGGTGAATAATGATTTAGCAGATATTCATTGAAATTGTTGGTCAAAAAGTCCTGTTTGATTATGTTATCAAGTGAATTGGAAATAGTACAGTTATTTAAATGTATAATTATTCATTTTAATACAATATTCATGACTCAGAATATGAAAACTAGAAATTATTTTGCATTATGTATCTACTATGAAATATTTTATTCGTAAATTAAACTGGTTTTAATTATTAGAGACCAGCTCGCCGGTGCAATTTTACTGGTGGTGTTTTTTTTTAAATTTATAATTATTATAGTCTATGTTCCTCACAACAATGTAGCATCCCATTAGTCAATTATTTATTGGGCCAAAGATTAACCCCTACAATGTGACAAACATTACGTACATCTTTATAATTTTAGTACATAGGTATAGATAATAATTAAAATTGTCTTTCATTGTAATAATTAATAGAAATACCAATTAATTAAAAACAAATAAGAATGGTTTCACTTAAAAAAGTTATGACACAAATAAAAAGATAACATCAAACCTCCAAGATCATGGTTAAAATTACACAACACAGTTACAAATTCACAACCTTCCTCAAACCGCAATGCAAATTTTTCATTTATTTTAATACGGTCCAGAAGATTTTTTATCACCGCCAACACCGAATCCAGACAAAAACTTGATAGCGAATACAGTTCAGCCAGACGTTCAAATGTGTATGTGTGTGTGAATGTCTGAGTCTAGTACTTACGCGGCTCTTTGCGTTTATGTACTCCTGGTAATTCTAGGTACAAATATATCGGGCTTGGCTAGATATTGGACTAAATTTCAGTCTAGATCTGTGACGTAATTTGAACTAGGCCTTGAAGATTATGTCTGAACTTGACATTGTTATTTAAAAGTGTTAATAAAATCTTAATATATCTGGTTTTAAGGGGAATGTTTAATAATGGAATTTTTGATCTTTGTGAGGCGTCAGACAACGCCGAGACGAGCCGACGTCTTATCTGATGGTAGGCGGTGAACGTCCTCTGTAAATCTGACGGCAGTCTTTGTTATAGTACATTTTAAAACGTTTTTTAACGGACAGTATTTTAATGGTAGACTAGTATATTTTAGTATTGTTTTAAACGAGTGAGACATAGTAGAGAATGTATGTGTAGGTATTTCATATTCTGTTTTATCTTGAATATTGGGAACAAATCAGTTAACGAACTCTTTATATCTGTGATCAAAGATCATCCTGTAATGCTTCCACTAACAGCAAAGTATTCAAGGAACAGATCAACGACTAAAATATATCCGGATGAGATCGTCTTCAACGGAAATGCAAGGCGCGAACCAAATGCATAGCACTTTACAGTTCATCATCAATTGAAATAAAATGGAGTTGAGACATCGAGAATAGTGATTTGATGTGTATTACTTGAAGTACCTACTACACATAGACTTGATTTATACGATACCATTAATTGAAAGAAAAAGGCCATGATTTTCAATGACCGTCTGTTTTTAAAGTATAGCATAATTATCATGTGAAACTCTTATTATACGACGATATTCAGTACACCATATAAAGTTTATTTCAATGGTTCTTCGACTTTAGAAAAGATATCAAACTCATGATTTTTCTCTAATCTCTATATAAAAATACCATCACGTGGATGAGTCCAATTAAAGGTAAATTCTGTAATAGTGAATGAAGTAGGCGAGTTAATTGAGAATCCCACGGCAACCTGCCCGTTTTCCAATTCGGTCAAGGTTCCACTGCTTTATATGAACTATATGTTTATTATTAGGGAAAGCAAACGGGCTGGAATGTAGGTAAGTAGGGATGTCGCTTACTTAAGAATTGAGTGATTTTATCTGTTCAATTCTAATCGTTAAACTGTAGGTAGCGCATTGCTATGTCTTAGGTTCACGGTGGAGAGCCGTCTTAGATGCTCAAAAAATTGTACGACGATTACTCATAAGGAATTACTACTTATAGTAACATTAATTTCTTAATTTTAAGTTTATTACCTTCACCGCAACTTGTTTATTTATTAAACTTTACGCAAATAAATAGTTCAATGGCGGACCTAATACTTAAACCAATGAACCAAAGATGGCGTTGAGAAATATATGGTAGCATCGATTATAACCAAACTAAAATTAGTTTTTTTCATAGTACAGCCCTATCTAATATTCATAGGGTGTGTGGTATCGCGTGGGATTTAATGTAAACTTCAACGCCGCGTTCTTAAACATGTTTATCTTACATATTGTTCAATTAACTAAATGAGGTGTTCATTTATTTTTATCTACTCATTTCCAGAGTACGTGGCATTCGAAAAATCCTAGCGTTCATTATAAATTTCTTGAAGTGATCTCGGGTCGATGTGTCAGTTTAGTCAATTATTGAGTGAGAATTAATTATTGTGTGAGCGATTTCAATGTGTAATTGTGACGTCATTAATATTTAATTAGCGTTGTTATTAAATGTTCTGGTTTGATTGAAAATTGATTCTAGACTTTCAAGTGTTTTTTCGAATTTTTTCGAATTAATGGGTCCTTAAAGCAGGTTCTTTTCTGATTTATTTACGAAAAATTCGTGATTTTTTATGTGTTTCTAGTCATCTACTTAAACTTCGTTTGCATAATTGTAGTTTTCGCCGTCATTTTCTTGTACAAACACTAAAGATGACAGACAAACATTTTGTATGTAACTAACTGTATGTCTCGTGGGAATGTACGACACTTTTTTGACTTGCAGATTTTTTTCTGTTGAGTCTAAAACATGAATGAATTACAAGTGGCAAAATGTTGAAATCATAATAACCTTTTTAAATCATAAATGTTTTCTATAATTGATAATAAGAAAATAACAAGTATGGTAGTGTCGATAATTTTGTACATTAAATCTAAATTAAATTAGAACACTGAACACTCAATATGTCTAAAATATAGAGCTTTTTCGTAGGGAGATACAAATGGATGAATTTGTATACCCCAAGTATCTACACATAAATACAAAAACCTGTGCTTATTCCAATTAGAATTTCATTGTTAAAAACTTCTCTATGCGTCACAAAATCTACAATAAATTTAACAATAAAACGTAATATCAGTATTACACATATGTAGTAAATTGGAAGACAGTGACATGGGAGAGCCGACACAGCCGTGGCACACGTGTTACACATTAGGGGTGGCATGCACTTGCAGGGTTGCTAGTAAAAACTAACGCTTTTTATACACGTTTTTAATCTTAACGGGGTAGCGTTTTTTGTAGATAACTGTTATTAATTATGTCGGTGTATTACCATAATGATTATGTCATTTATACAAAAGAAAATAAAAACATATTGTTATACCTAAGAAACCACTACAAAGCTGTTAAGATAGCTTAGGGCCACCTGGTTTTCATTTTGAAATTTGGACGGTTATTATGGTCTTTTTAACATCAATAATATATTATATAAACATTTAAATGAATCCACGAATATTTTAAAGAATAAATAAGTAGAATGCTACCAGCCCAAGTTGTAATTAAAGAATATGAATTTCCTTTATTCTATGTGATAGAAATGCATTCTCTTAGCGCAGCGGTCATAAATAAAACACATGCTGTACGTGCTTTCAAACATATTTATAACGTTTTGATGTCTTCCGTCACATGAGTTCGCATAGTTTCCGTTTACTATTAAAGTTCTATTAATTTACTTAAACATTTAAAAACAATATTTTGACATAAATTTGCACGACGAAATAAAAAAAAATATTAGGTAATATATTCATGGTTTAATTAGGTAAAGTTAGTTATCAAGCAGTTTAAATTCGTCAGAGTGAATGACCTCTCACAACCTACGATACCATTCACTAAATGTTCGATGTTGCTCTTTACAGGTATGCGCTCCTGGTAGCTTCGTAGTCAACTGATTGATTTTTGCTACAAAAAAAACTCAGTAGTTTGTTTGGTTAATTTTTAATAAAATGTTAGTTAGTGCTACAATGTATTGCAAAAAAATATTTGGTTACCTATATACCTATACCTAATTGTTGTTTCAACGTAAATTTAACGTGGATTTAATTAAATATTAAGCTGGCATGGAGACCTGTGGAGATTTTTAGCGTTTTGCATAGATAGTTAATTAGCAATTGTCATAATTACTACAACATAATGCTTCAAGCAATAAACATTTTATCTTAATTATAAAAACAATAATAAAATCGTAAATCAGTTAGAGTAATTAAAAAAAAATCTGTGTGGCATTTTATAAAGAAAACTTTCTTCAAGAATCCATTCTTATATAGAAAATTTGCTCTAATTAGAGTCCAATGGGTAAAGTTAGTAGCAACTTATTTTTACTTGCATTTTTTGTTGTAAGTTCTACAACTTCTTCATAGTTAGTTATTAGTTGTAACTACTTGTTTCCAAACAAAAAGAACCGTTTCATACTCAGATTAGATTAAAACTGTTTCCATTTATAATGAGGAAGATGTAGGATGGTAAATAAAAGCGTACTTCGTGGTTACTATGTTACGTGTACTTTCCCCGTCGCTTCTGTGCAATCGTAAATTCTCCTGTCACATGTTGTACTATAGTTGCACTTAGCTGCGCTTCGCGGTCGGCCATATTTTAAGCGTTAACCGCCACGAGATAGCTTGTTTGTTCCTGGTTTAAACTTATAATTATACTTCCAACTCTTGTTTTTATAAGCTCTGTAATACTTTTTTAATTTAGTTAATTACTAAGTCCTATGGTTTATGTTTTTATAGCACCTTAGTATGTTTTCTTTTGCTGACACTTTTGTAACACTTAAAATTATCTTGTGTAAACTGTACCTATTAATCAAATTCTTATAAGTGCAACCAATATAAGTGGATTCTGCAAAGAAACAATCTATTTGTATAATCCGGTTCATAGTATTAATACTGTAATGTTCGTAAACATTATTCTCATCGTTAAAGGTTAGGTACATGTACGTAGTACTTTGGAGTATTTTTACTTTTTGGTGTAGTTTATAATTGCTACTTTTATGTCAAAGTCAAGTTCAGGGACAAGCTGGATTTAAATATGTTTGTAAGTTATAAAATGTAATGTTAATATTTTGCTGGTTTTCATTGGAATCGTTATATAACTCTAACATATCGTTTATTTTGAAAAATGTTAAGAGCTTATAATGAAAATATTTAAACTACTATCAATCTTTAAAAACGTAGGCGTATAAACTAACTTTCATCATTTTGATCTCCTGAAGAAAATATTATGTAGTGTGGGTTTTGTACAATAAATTATGTAGGTCTTGTTTAACTTTCTAATACTTTGATCAAAAGTCAACCTTCTGCAGCCTACATATTGCAATTAATCTTCGTTCATAGGTACTGTCTTCCTATGTTACGTGCAAATTAATATTACTAAATACTTTTAACGTGAGAATTTAAAATACTTTTAAATAAACTAGTAGTAACTTAGTAACTTAACTTGAAAAAAAAAGGAATCTGTTACTTAGGTAAACGGTGATTAAAATCACTTTTTAAATGATTTTCTCCAACAAAAGTCAAGCAAAAAGTAAAATAAACTAATTAGTGTGAAATGTTAAACAATGTTAAAGTTTGTAAAGTTGGTTAAAAAACGAATTCACTTTAATTCGTCATTTGATGGCCTATTGTGTTTTTACGGCAGGAAATCATTATTCAGAATGTCTTCTGTGACATTTATATAAATGAACACGATTTTTGGATACACCATGGCTTTGTTCTTTATAAATTTTCCGCGAAGTGGTCATAAGAAAGTTCGGATATTGAACAAAACTTTAGAACTGATCATTTTAATTGCATATTTCAAATTACCAGTAGTCATTTTAGGTGTTGTAATAAATAATCAAACTTCAATATAAGCTCTCCTATGAAACATGAAGTGTTCAGATTGGTTGAGAACTTTGCCGTGTATGTGGAAAAGAGTTGGCAATACACATTTCTCGTCCTATCTCTGTCTACACTACTACTCGTAAAGAGATTCCGCGACCTCCTGCCGTGTTATGCCCGCCTGGTACTTTAGCGGCGTTCGAGCGCAGTACGCTTGTACCGCGCACACATGCGCAATGCGAAGAGAATGTCGTCCTCTATAAAACTCTGAACTTGTAGACAGTTGCAGCAGACAGCCTCGCTGTGGCCCCGACATTGTCCGTGGAATCTTTCACATAAACAAAATAAGTGGTTTGTAAACTACTGGTAATATTTAGTTGTAGGGATTGATACGTGTAAAACGATTGACTCTATCATCAAGGTGTAAACTAGTATTTTTTTTATCTTCGGACTATATTTTTATATTCTAATTGGGAACTACCAATTTAAATTTGTTTGTAATTTCTATTTCATTGTTCATTTATTCTTCTATTTTCAAAATGTCGAATCACGTAATTATTCATAGCTCCACATTAGTTCTATTCATTGACGACGAGAGATCCTAATTAGAAGAGACTCATTCATCCACAAAGATTTAAAATTTTGGAAATGCCACAAACAAAAAGTGCCCCGTTAACATAACTCGTTTTTGTGGTATCCTAATGAACTCCGGCCGAATAACCGCAAACCATAGGCTTACAATATTTTTTATAAACTAACTTACGTTCATTGGTTTACCTTGTAGTTCAAGTTATGCTTAGTTACGTAATTTTAAAACATGTGTAACTTAAAAAAAATTATAGTCGATAGTCATTTGTTTTTATAAGATGCCTACATAATTTATAACGAATTCGAATCTATCAAATCTAGAATCAAAATAGACGTTGCTACTTTCATCTATCTAATTCGCTTAAGTACCTACCCACTCATTATACTTTGTTGGAATAGCCCTCACTCACTCCTTCCCACTGTGGATCATCCTCGGCTATATTTTGAATATGCTAGCTTGACTTTGCTGCAAATAAACTTGCATTAATGTAGTACATAAAAAGTTGTATTCATCGTAAGGACAGACCTTTGTAATGCCAGGATGTATCAAAGTCATTTACCAATATTTATAAACAGATTCATAATGCAATTCGAAACACAATGAACTATGAAACAAGGTAGCATATCGTTATGCTAAAATGATTCAACAACTTAGATCACCGCCGCCAAAACATAGCTTCCATATTTTTATGTTAGTGCATGAATCGAATATTGAATTTGACATAACCATTTGCATTTAATGAAGATGCAAATGTATTTTTACTGTTACTGAGTCACATCCTGATGTGGACAGGCCTCGTCTGTTACCATCTGATGTTCCGCTCGACACAAGACTCATTGTTTTGAGTGAGATACACAAAAAGGAATATTTTACTCTGCTTGAATGCACTGGACTTTAAATTAAGAGTGGGACAGTTTGGTATCATTTACTCGTGGTTTTGCAAGACGATTTAGAAGTTTAAATAAATTTTAAAGTGCAAATACGGGTGAAACCATTTAAGTAATGTAGTTTTTTACATCAAGCTTTCTGCTCTGTATTTTAAATTACGCATTTATACGACTCGATGGTAAACAAAACAGTCGTTATGTTATGACATACTTTATCAAGGAGTTTTTATGCTCATTTAAACCCAAATTAGTTCATAGATTATGTGTTTAAAGCCATAAATACATCTTTAATGTCTGAATCACAAGTAACTTTTAGGAGCACAAACCACACACAGAGATATTCGTCAAAAGTAAACCACATCTGCGAATTTTCATAAGGCCATTTCACAAGAATTCCCTGTACGTCCCTTTTATAGTGTCATAACTCAAACATTTACTACATTTTATAGTGCATCTGTCAAAACAAACGCATCCATCCATAACAGGGCCGATGTTACGCAAACTAATATAAAATGGCTTAAAACGTTCACCTAAATTCTTTGCCGCGTTCGTTTGTACACGAAAGCCTCTAAAAAGATGTAATTGATTTTGGAAACATGACCTATGGAGAGTTCGAAGTGTCTTGCTAGGGGTGTCTACGATCAGAAGACTAAGGAATAAAACTTTAAAGGTTAAATTTGAATTAGATTCGAATAAATGTAGAAACATAAATGACGTTTTGACAATTATTAATGCAATTCACATTTTAATGATAGGTATTAATTTATTATTTATCTACAACCTTCTTAAAGCAGTGTTACACGCTTGCTGAAAATCAATTAAAAAAATACATAGTTAACTTAGTTTGTACAAGGAACAACCCTGACACTGCATCTTCAAGTACCGTACTTGTCGAATTAGTAATATTAGTGTTACGTTCAACTTTATGTAATTATCTCAAGAATTTTCTTCTTACGAAATCTAATATTAGTGCCATTCATTGATGAATCGTTTTGTTACATTCTATAGTTCTCTTTTTACTTTAACTTTTATTTTTGATAAATTGTAATACTACCCTTTTTGGCTAAAATAATGATATATTTTTTTAGTAAAGTTTAATAGTTAGTTAACATCATCTAGAGAAGCTTTCAGATTCAGAAGGCGGTCGTTCTTGACACGGCGCGTATTGTGAGGAGGTTCCTCTCTCTTGAGCCCTGACTACTGATTGCTTGGGTCGTAGACTCCGCCTGCAGTGGCTCTCTGCTTTTTATATTGTATTTTTAAATTTTATTTTCTAGTAAATGTTTTTTTGAAAATAGAATGTAAAAAATAAATGAATATACTAGTTAACATATAAACTTATTAGACGAAGGTTAAGACAAAGTTATATTTAACATCAAAATAATTAGTCGTATATTGTACGCTCATGTTGCTAATCGGCTACGGGATCTTGTTTCAAACAACCTGCCCTTTAAGTCAGGAAGGTTCAACATTTACCCAACGTACTTGCAGAGAAAGTTTCATCATTACAGGTATCAGCACAATATAAATACAACAATCAACTGCAATAAGTAAACATTGCTTCTTAAAAGCTTTTCCGCATAACAAAGAAATAGCATTAGACTTGAAAACACAAGGTTGTGCATTTTTGGCTGAATTTTGTCCAATACAAAAATTGTGATCGTATTTACTAATATATACAGTTTCTCTAAGTCACAGTGGACAAAAGAATTCAATATTTTTGCGACTTCACGAAAACTGAATCTAAAAGATCTATCTACAGTCCTTTTTAATTTGTGAACTTCATAATCTTCAATCACTCTCCTTATTAACGTTTATTGTAAACTTTTTTAACAATTGTATTGTCAGTTGATACCGTTGGCGATTGTTAGAAATTCTTAAATGTTACGCGATACAATCTTCATTGTGCTAAAGTAAAAATGTGTTATCAATACGGCTGTAATAAACTACAGTTAGGTTAAATTGATCGTTAACAAGTATTATGGATCGATCATCTCAAGAATTAATAATATTTCTATGGCAGAATATAAGAAAATGAGGTTTATTAGCTTCAATTACAACTGACTATTTACTTATTTGCATACTTATTATTTTCTACAAAAAAATTACAAGTCTTTCTGAAAGTGTTTGTCTACCCTTTGCAATTTCAATTTGGACGAGTATGTACCACCACCTTCTTATTAAAAAAAAATATCTATTAAAAACCGCAACAGAAGCCGTTACGTAGTTTAAAAAAAATCAGAATACCACGATCACCATCTATCAGATAGGCCGTAAGCTTATACAGGGTGATTTCCTAGTGAGGGTACATATTGAAGGTCATGGTAGCTGATGGTTATATACGACCAGTAAAAATATTATTACCAAAGAATATGGCTTAATGCCTTAATAATCGCAACTTAAAAATACCTAAAATTCTTGCAAAATGATGGTTTTTCGACAGCTGATGGGTGTGGCGGAGGTGTGGGGTGCGCGAGATCACTAGAGGTCATTAGTCAACACTCTTTAAGCCGAAATTGCTTATGTTTGAGGTAGTTTTGTCGAATTTAGATTAAAAAAAAAAAAAAAAAATTGTAATTTTACTTATTTTTTGTAATATTCCGTATTAGAACAGAGTACTCATCACCCTCCTGCAATATGTACCCTGTCTAACAAATCACCCTGTATAACTATGATACAATAAAAAATGAGGATAGACAGCTGGAAGTAACTTTGTTTTGTAACTCGTAATGAAAATGATTATTCATAGTGCAGGCACTAATTATTCCAAAAATAATAAATCGATGCACGCACGAAGAGTGCACTGCACCGGCCGGAAGGAAGGACCAGCGTTCTGTTATCAATTGATTTATTACGAGGATGACTTTGATTGAATTATCATTAACAAAGCGTTTTGCTGATTTATTTAATATCATTTACATGATAATAATGACAAGACATGTTCTTGAATGAGTGATGCATTACAGAATATTATTCATTGTGTATTTTCGCGAATTTATGACTGGAATTATTGACTTTGTTTTAGGATCGATATTGGCGTAGTGATATAACGTGATATAACATCTGAAGTTCATAACAACACAATGTCTATAAATGTGTAATCCCGCGTGGTTTATGGTGATTCTTCTCAGCAATCGAGCTTCAGCTCAGCTTTAGTCTTATCAAATCTTACTGCACTTATGAAAATTTTTGCGGTCATCATTCTAAAGAACCTGACAACCGCCGAAAGCTCCAAATTTGACTCCAGCTAATAAAAGCAAAATTATTGAAGACACATAACTAAATTTTATTGTTCTTGTTAAATTATACCCCTTTGGTTAATCTATCGTTATTTAGTTATCACAAGTGTATTTACCAAGTTATGCTTTAAGTTAAGACACTCGTTACCTACTTGAACAAAAAAAAATCACTTATATCATTTAGAACCAGGGAGATAGAAGTCAATATTCTTAAAAACACATGTTCGTCATCTCACACATGTCACCAATTCGTCAAAGTCTAGATATCCACGATCCCACGGTCCTAACTAGATTAATAATCGTAAATTAATAGAATTTGCACATGTGACAAACATTTAAATTGATTATTGCAATACGGATGCAAATGTGACCTAGTTTTCACATATTGTGACCACCGTGAAGATTGTTAGATGGGTGTAGTAAATTAATTATAGCTTAAAGATTATTATTGGTGTTGTTTTTCAATTGTTATTGTTACAATGTTGCGTTTATGAAATTACGCATTAATTTACTTCTATTGACACATTCAAACGACGTGTTGATGAATAGAATAATTGGATTTTACTTATTTACAGCCTCACGCGCGGCATAGAAGTTAACGTTTCGTTTTAGTACAATATTTTTTTTTTCTAATATTAATGTAAACTCTATATATTTATTTACACTTATTTTTTACATTATATTTTTAAAAAAATTAACAAAGGAAATAAATTTAAAAATACAATATAAAAAACAGAGACCCACTGAAGACGAGGTCTACGACCCAAGCCATCAGTGGTCAGGGCTCAAGAGAGAGGAACCTCCTCACAATACGCGCCGTGTCAAGAACGACCGCCTTCTGAATCAAGCCCTTTACCCAGCCGGGGAGCGAAAGCTTCTCTAGATGTCGGTCGAAGCTTTTCGCTATTAGACCGTGCACAGATACAACGATCGGAACAATGATGGTCGATTCAACACGCCACATGTCGGTCACCTCGTGGGCCAGGTCCAAATATTTTAGCAGTTTTTCTTTTTCTGCCTTCACAAGGTTCTCGTCATGTGGAATGGTGACATCGATCAGCACCGCCCGATGCGCATCCCGATCTATTATCACTATGTCAGGCTTATTGGCAGCAATAGTCCTGTCAGTGATAATAGATCGGTCCCAGTAGAGAGTTATATGACCATTATCGAGAACCGGCTGAGGCCAATACTGGTAATAAGGTACGGCGGCTTCAACAAGGTCGTATTTCAGAGCAAGTTGCTGATGAATGATCTTAGCTACTTGGTTATGCCTGTGCAAGTACTCGCCGTTAGCAAGACGGGAACAACCGGAAACGATATGTCTAATAGACTCTCCCGGACGGTGACATGCCCGACAAATGTCGACCGTCCCATCCTTTAGAATATATTTACGGTAGTTGTTCGTCATGATAACTTCGTCCATAATTGCTAAGACAAAACCTTCAGTCTCTCCGAAGAGGTTACTGTATCGTAGCCAGGCCACGGAGGCTAACTGATCTACATCGGGACCCGTAAGGGCCCGGTAGAATCGACCGTGTAGTTCCTTGCTCTTCCATACGTCCGTGCGATCCGCCACACTCATCACCTTCGGCGCTCGCCAATTCCCGTTCGCTAAGGATAGCGGAGTGAGTCCTTTATCGACTGCTGCTACATCACGGATATTAATGTATATTATTATACTTAGGTAAATTCCGCTCAGCAACAAAACACTCGGCTGAATCTTATCGACGGATTGATTATAAAAACCATGTGATTAACATGAAACATGTGTCTGTGTAAATCATGTCGAAAAATACCAAAACTGCAAATTCCGTGTATGTGAACATTACATCATTTTGAACAGACAGACGTAAACACTGTAAGGTTTGTTAGCCAAATGCTAGAGCCTTGTGCTTGAATATGTAATACGTATGATTAAATTAAGTATGTGAAAAATATTTTGATCAAAGTTTTGTTGATTTTCCTTAGATTTTGGGTTGTATTGTACTGTTTGATTCCTAAATAATAGAGATTAATATTCTCCACTGAATATCAAAGCTTATTAGATTTATAACATAACCTACTTTAGCTTTTTGAAGGACTATACATCTGATAAACTGTCATCTCCCATTAAATCTCCCATCCGGCTATGGAATGAGCTCCGCTCTTCGGTATTCTCAGAGCGCTATGACTTGTCCTTCTTCAAACGAGGCTTGAGGAGGGTCCTTAAAGTTAGGTCGTAGGTAGCGACCCCTCAATGTCCCCTGACATTGCAGAGGTTCATGAGCGACGGTAACCGCATACGATCAGGTGGCCCGTTGGCTCATCTGCCTATATGGCAATAAAATAAATAAAAAAAAAAATCTTTTAAATTAAGCCATGCCCACTTGTACTAAAAATACTATGAAACTTGAAACCATTGATTGCCTAAAAACTAACATCTTCGTAATCAATTAGTCTCTGCATCGTAAATTTAGAGCTAGTCTAAATTTTAGTTCAGTCTACTCTAGACTAAACTAATAATTTTAATTTTTACACGTGCTAGATTGAAATATGGACCGTAAATTTTGTGTCGGTACTTCGATGGTGTGCAATATTTGAATATGGTTCGATCCGGACTGACAGACAAAGCTTTTGTTATAACGTTTCACAAAATATACGCGTGCTGAATTAGGTAACGATAATTTAGTAACTGTATTGGAACAAACTTATTCAGACACTCGCGGTTTTCTATACTTTCATGCATTTTCAACGGGTTCTTACCATCCAGTTCTTATTATCCAGTGCTAAACACAACAGTCACTAAGGGTTCATGCTCAGAGAATCTTGTAGATACAGTGAGTGCGGTGTGTCGTGATGTGAGTTCGAGTTCCAGTGGTACCACCCAAAAGTGAACGAGAAAGAGGGTAGACAGATTTGTTTGCTCTTAAATCAACCCGCAGTATCCAGTCTTCTCGTGATCATGACGTTTGCAAAAACGTTGAAATATCGAGACAACTCAATTAATTAAATATCGCGGTAAGAACCCGTTGAAAATGCATGAATGTATTGGAACAGTCTTATTATAAAAAAATCAAAAGAGAATTATAAATTATTGCTTGTTCTCATAATTATGTTACCATTAAATTAAATGTGCTTTTACAACGACTAAAAATATGACGAAAGGAAAGATTAAATTTAAAAAAGCATCTAACTTAATTGATGTGACTTAAAATATTTGTATAGCGTGAAGCAACCACTTCGAATGTTTTGAACACGAGCCATGTGGGTGCAACTGTTATATTTAAACGTAAGGTTTATTTTTATTGTCTAGTTTAATAAGCGAGTCGAATCCTTTGTTGGAAGGCCGACAAAAAAGGATAAATGTAAAATAGGAATTTCGTGAAGCCCCGGGCGCTGGGATGTTGCTGGATAGATTAATTATTATTATATAGGTTCCTGTTTGATAGTTTAAGTAATTCAGATTACCGGACCACCCGATACTTTCAATTTAATTATGCGAAAAAGCTTGCATCTTGATTATTCTAAATTGCATAAATATTTATAGAATCGAAGACAATTCAACTTCACTAACTCGAACTTAAAATTGACTGATTTTAACAAGGTTTATTAGTTACTAGTTGACTCGCGAAATTTCGTCTGCGTCACAGAGGGATATAATATAGTCTTTCTCGATAAATTCACTATCCAACACTCATATTTTTTTCAAACCGGAACAGTGGTTCTTGAAATTAGTGCGTTCAAACAAACAAAAAAAAACAAATAAATTCTTCAGCTTCCCTACCTATAGATAAGGTTAATAACAACTGTATACTAAACTATGCGGATGTAAGCAAGTTTCTGTATTATAAAATTGTACGTAATAATAGTTAAATTCGGTTTGCGTAGGTATCCCGCGTATTGGGAGCGCTCCGAAATGTTTGCGACGAAAGGTATTAACCGATTTCGTTTAAATAATGTAAATAATTGCGCCCTTGACTGTGCAGATGTTATATCGCGTAGTTTTGAAACAAGTTTCAGTACAAGTATAACGCGTAATTTTTAACAACTTCCCATACTTTGAACGGTTTAATTCATAGAATAGTAAAACTTCAAACCATGCCGCTGAAAAATTCGTCTCTAAGAAAGTGTTTATCTCCGGAATTTAGTTAAACATTCCAACTATTAATAATTATAATGGATGGTTTCTTATTAGGTATCATTTGTTACTGTGATCAGTATTCGAAGTAAATACCTATATCAATAAACAAATGAACAAAGGGGTAAGTTGACGAAATTAAAGCAGTTTTATTTTATACCGTAATATAATTAAGTAACAAATCGGACTGATAACAGGAAAAGGAATATCTATTAAAAAATAAAAAAAATCTGTTAAATAGAAGGTAATTCCAGTGAAACTTTAAAAAATAACAAACCTAATTATATCTATCTATCGAAGCGTGATAAAGTGGTGGCCACGGAACTAACGGGTAACAGGAAGACATTCGATCCCTAACTACGATAACGGATAATCCTGTAGGAATCCAATATCGACGAGCTAGCTTCAGCGGGTAAAAGGCGGTTTCTATGTCGAATATACAGTTTAATTATAATTGATTTCTTATTGTGACCACAAACAGATTTCGTAGAGCCTAAACCTATAGCTATTATTGCACAAAGATTTATGGTTCCATACCTACAAAATTAACTAAATCGAGAAATAACTTACGGTTTCATGACTAACAATTTTAAACGCTTCTATTCAACTTGACTTGGATGTTTGAACTCCGCAAATATGGTTAATTAAAAGACTTACAATATCAAGCAATATTGATTTCACTTTATGTATATGTTAAGGAAATCGTAAACCATAATCGCTTTTCATCTCAAAAACTAGCATCCCGACCACAATTGCACAATAACGCAAGTAAATATAATTCTTTGATGCAAATGCCGTTAATTTCGACTTTTACTATGGCGGAAGACGGATTACTGTAACTGGGACGATGGAAATAACCTTTTTTATGGGACGTAAGGTAAACAATTAAATTTGCGAAGGAAATTAGGGCGGATGAGAAATTAGCTTTTTAATAGATACTTCTCATTCATGAATCATTGGGCTACATTGTGTAATAGCTCTTAGTCACTGTTATCTTGGTGACTATCCGCTTTTCAAAAGTAAATGTTTCGCTAACTTACAGTTTATGCAATATTCAGAGCGTCTAGGGTGTGAATTATGGGTACACGCTTTTTGAGACAGTTTGTGTATTTATGACAATATTTAATTTACTACTTTTAATACAAAACAATTACAGCAAATACTTATAATTGAACTAAGAAATTCAGGTATAAATAAGAAGTTGAGAACAATAAAATCGTCTATCGTTTTATCTAATGAAACTCTTTTCTTTCACAATTCATTCAAATGTTTTTGATTGCATGTCTAATGTTTTTCTGTTTCCATGTGCGGAATAGGGCTGAAAAAATATACTTTACTCAATATTTAATTTTATGAAAAATAATGCATTTATTTTAAAACATATTAATGATATTTAGACCAAACTTAATGAAGCTAAGTTTTGAATGTTTTTACGACCCTGATAACCCTTTTAATTTTAGTTATTTGTGTTTACATAAATGGAATGTCAACATTTGGTATACTATTTCTCTATTCCATATACCACAATATTCCTTTCATTTTAACATACACCGTACATGTTTTCTATGATGATGTTGGAATCCCTGGGTCGACCCATCAATCTAACGACTTTGACCGTGAGATCGGTCATTAGTTGCATTTAAAAGTGCATCAGACGCGGCCGCTCTTGCATTAAGCATACATCGGTTCACGATGAACGAAACTTTGGTAAAAGCTGCTCAATACATACTGAATATAATCTGGTGTAATGGTAGTTTAGTAAATTTGTTACTTACGAGATTTGTTAGAAATTAGAACAATAAAAAATACTTATTTGAAAAAAAATCTACTTCTTGCCAATGAGGAATGACTGATAAGTTTATAACTAAATAACACCGCGAATTGTATTAAAACACAAAAGAATTGTTACTTTAAAACTAATTGCTGGAAATAGTAAGACTAAGTTCATCATATGTTTTTTGACCTGTCCGTTGTACTGCGCGCATCGAAAAGTAATTCGTATGTCGAAACCCACGTACTCGCGTTAAGCCCTTAAGTAGTGATTTCGTATCGTGAACTTGTAATAAACTGAAATAAAATTATGATTACGTGCATGAACACTTATAATCTGTACAGTGCAGTTGTCTGTACGTCTTATTATATTTATTGTCAAGGATATTAACAGCAAAGTGTTAAGGTTAACGCTCTCTCAGAAAAATATCTGGAAAACCTCGTTTTAGCTGTTTATAGCTTTTTTAAAATTTTTACGCAACAAATGGTGTTTTGTGTTGATGTTCAATAGACGTAGTGCATCATATATGTAGTCAGTGCAATATTACGCTCCTTAATTTATGATGCTTTCTTACTAAGATGAAGTTCAAGAACGGTGTTTTATTCAATCGCAGTCAGCTAACGCGATAGGACAGCTACAATCACTGACAAGTCAGTATAGAGGAGCTTATACACTACTTTGCGTCGTATATCTTAATCGTAGAGATAGTTATTATTTAGGATCTATTTTTAATGCATAATATTGAGGATAAGTGGTAAATTTAGATACTAAAAGTATCATTGCAATAACCACGATGAGTAGGTACCTCACTATCACCTTCTAGATGGGAGTAAAACATTTTTCTATTATCTACTATTTAGCTCCGAGTTTTACCATAACCTGTGAAGTGCTGTGATCTTCTAAAGCTGTTATATTTATACTGAACGATGATCGTTTAAGTCCGTTGCGAATCATTTTTACGATCTCTTGGAACTTTGGAGCTGCGAAAGCTTTATGTTTTAACACTGAACTTTTGTTTTAACGATGTACCTACCCAGTTTAGTACTAAACAGTTTTCAAGTTTAATAAAACATCATTACCAAGATTATTACCTACTTTTAATTAAAATATATCGTACCTACATACAAATTACGATTGGTAGGTAGAGATTAAAAAATAACAGTTATTACAAATGGTTTGGATTACAATCAACCAAAACAATCGAAACAAAACTGGATAACGACTTTGTTATTGAAATAATTTAATGTTCCAAGTTATAACAATAATTATCTTTTAATAAAATACTTATGTTACGATGTAGCTAATGAAAAATAACTTTCCTTAATTGTTCATAAAATAATTAGAAAATCGACGTAATATGAATTCCAAACATGGTTGAAATATTATCATTTTTTTAAATGGATAATTCATAAATCATATTACAAACAAATAATAAGCATTGTTATAACTAACACTGTATGATTAAGGCATTTAAACAAATTACACATATAAATTTAAAAAGAAAAGGTAGCTATTTTTTTATGAAACGTAGTATTAACATTTCATAAAAACAATAGGTTACCTTTCTTACACATCAAAAATAAAATAATATTATAAAATTTATGAAATTTTGACTTCAAAACTAGTATATTAGATCCATGGTTACTTTCTTGTACAACTCTTAAAATATTCGTGTTCTTGCTCAATAACCGATAGCGCCCGTTCCTAATTTTATCGACATAGCACAGAGCCGTGAATAACGATTATGGTCCATTACATAACGTAACATACTAATTGCTAGATTAAAATGTACTACTAGGGATCGGGGAGAACATAAACAATAATATTTTTATTACAAAAAAAAACCGTTTAATGAAAACGTCCGATTCCCATTTCTCAAGCATTGTACAAAAACTACCCGTCAGATCTTTATCAAATTTATATGAGACTAGCTGGTCCGCGCAACTTCGTCTGCGTCACAAAAAAAATCCCGGGTATTTTCTCACCGTTTAAACCTTCCCTGGACTACGACAAACATTTTAAAACCAAAATCAGCTCAATCGGCCCAGCCGTTCTCGAGTTTTAATCAGATAATGCACAAAATGTCTACTTTCTAACAAAAAGAATCATTCAAATCGGTCCACCCATACTGACGTTATCGAGGAACAAACAAAAAAAAACAGACGAATTGAGTACTTCCTCCTTTTCAGAAGTCGGTCAAAAACGCATAACATTCTAAAGTTAAACTAAAAGCTTCCGTAACTATATATTCAATAAATTGCTGCATATTTTTAAGATGCTGAACAAATATTTTGAAGGCTTAAACTTGATTGCTTAACATATTTTTTGAAGCAGGTTTTGCATTGACTGTTTCAACGTTTTGTAAGAACATATTTCAATTGTTATAATACGTATTTAGATAAAATAAAAGATAATTTTACCTTACTGTAACAGAAATCTTTGTAACAAAAATTTTTCTTCCATATTGTATGTATAGCTCTAAAATCATATAATTGGTCATATTACAAAACCTTACCTGTATCTAATTACTTTTGTCATTCATTAGTAGACAACGGAGCGTAAACTTAATGTACATGGCATGTAAAACAAACTCGCTTTACATATCCGGCATTAGTGTCCAAAATTAGCGACCCCATTTCTTTTGAAATAAGGAAAAAGCCGGACAAACGCCATGTGCACAGTAATGGGCTCTGCAACAGACAGTTGCTTACACAAACCCAGGATTCGGCGAACGTAGGAAGTTACCCAATATTTTACAAACGCCTTAAATCATTTTTGCATTTACGCCGGGATATTCAGCATGACGTCACATCCTTTCGTTTAGTAATTTGTTTTAATAGAATGTAGTATACAACGCTAAAATACTGGAAGTGTTGAAATAGTTAGACCAGACGCACTGAATTACCAAATGGAAAACCTTTGATAATTCAGTGCGACTAGATTTGTAAACATATTACCTTAGCACATAAGTAATAATTTAAATCGGTTTTATCCCTCGCGGTATGCGGTACTTTATCGAAAGAAAGTACTATAAGTGGCATTAACTAAATAACTTATAACCTACTACTGTGTTGCATTACCTAATTTAAAACGACCAGACTTTGTCCCCATACACACGTATTATACGTATTATACACACGTATTATACGTGTGTATGAAATTTGTAAATTATAACATTGAGTAAAAAAGCATTTAAAATTCATTTAATTGCTTTAACAATTAATTAATTATATAGAACTATTTCACGAGAGAAGTAGTAAGTAACAAACAACAAAACTCGAAACAGTGACAAAACTCTAACAGCATGTACCAGGCGTACATAAATTGAAAGAGCACTTCATTACGAGCACGTGGTCAATAACGTAAACAAACTATCCACACGCGACGTTCGAACAACTCTTCGAATTGATTTTGTTTTCGAATGGTTAATTACATTAGTATTCAAACCGCGACAGCAAATAAGAAAAATAGTCGAGTCATTTATCAGAGCCGACCTGTTTTAATAGTCCTGCCATGGGTGCGAGAGGGACAACTTATCAAAAAGGAATAGTGGTGCATTCCTTCGGGAATCGACCTCCAACATTCTCGATGAAAGGGAAATTATTTATTCGTTTTTTGAACGTCCTTATTAAACATTCATTTTGGTAAGACAACCCGACGTGATTTACGACCAAAAAAAGGTGTGAACCTTTTGTAATCATAGGCCTTCTAATTTTGTTTGATAAGAACTCTTTATAAATCAACAATGATTTAAAATTCAATTTAATTGGTTCGTTGAGATAGTAAGGATCTCTTTCGATATATTCGATAACGTAAAAAGTTAAAAGGACCTTAACTGTTTTTTTTAGTTTGACCGTGTCTTACAAATATAATATGTCGTCTTAACAAAACGGATATTTCGAATATTTAAAACAACGATAGCCGTTACAGAATAAAAACTAATTAAGTAGGTAAGTTATGCAAACTGTGAACAAAGTATTTCGAACACACACGTGAATGACGGCTGTGTCAAGTTTTTAGAAATTCGAATGCGTTTGACAGTTAAGTAAACATGGCTGCCCGATTGCACTTGCGCGTTGATGGAGTTCGTAAATAAATAAACGCATCTCTTTTGATGATAATAATACTCTTTGATTTATCTCTTACTGTCTTTTTATTTATGTTAGCTATTTACGTAATTAAAGCACAATGCTTCAGATTCAAAATTAAACATGTTAAGCAAATAAAAGATAAGAGTTTTAAATTAGGTTTGATAGTTTCGAGTAATACTAAACTTACTTAACTTTATAAAAGTTAATTAAGTTACTGTAATTGATGAAAGTACATACAAAGTACAGGTGATGAAAATCTGCGGTTTGTTGCTGAAATACTAGAACATACTTACTTCTTAATCTTCATTATAATAGATTTATAATCCACAGTTCGTAAATGTCGCCCTCTATTGTGCTCTGTGTCCTCATTCCCTATGATTTACGAACATGTATTATTGTTTCCTATAAATACAATGCTTGCAACTGCTTACAACTTAGGTACTAACACATTGACATTAACATAGCGATTTATAAGTATACCAAGTAATAAAAAAAACTAAGCTCTGCATTTGTAAGATAAATTTATTTAAAGTCTCTATTGTATATCAAGTTAAATTGGATAAAAAGATTCTTCTTCATTTAATGTATTCGTGCTTGGAGCTAAGTCATTTACGAACTAACAACTTAATAACAATCTATTAAATATGCATGAAATCGATCAAAATTGATTACATGTCTCATCACCATTCAAATTGAGTTATTCAAATATTTACTTTGAATAGCCGAACATAAATGAACTGTAGATTCTAAACCTTCTAAATACATCAATTCAACTGCGGTTTTTGATTTTTAAAACTAGTAGCGAATATGACGATCAAACAAAACTACCTAGTCGTGAATATGACTTGAATATGAAGAAGAAATCAGATGAAATTTAATAATTTCTGTCTCTAAAATTTGGCGCGAAAAAAATCGTTAGTATGAACAGTCAGTACAGTCGTCTCTATAATCAGTTGTTTGGACAGTACATCAGATCAGCTTTAGTAATTTTACACCCAGTAGGTCGATATTACGCGGTTGAATAAGTCAGTCCAATAGCTTCATTACCTTATAATGCAGTATTCATTGAACCATGACAGTGATTCCGATTTTGACCTCTATCAATTCAAATATAAGCTGTTTAACATGCATGAGCAATGTTTTTCGTTTAAAAATATTTTTATTTTTAATAGTAGGTATTTATGATACTTGAGACGATTTTATTGAGCGACATTGTTGGAATTTGAAAATAAATAAAACTAAAATAAATGTATATAAAAGGCATGAAAATGTAAAACAGTAACGTCATTTACTGTTTTTATTCTGGAAAAATACTATTTCAGTACCCAAATTTACCAACCCTTCTCTAATCTCTAATCGGGTCAATAACTTCGCACGCACAATCTTCAAACTCCCCACAACACCTCAATTGCCCTTTTTTATTAAGTTTTGTCCTAAAATGGAAAACAAGTACCAGGATAGCATATTACGATAAGAAGTGTCATTCACCCACCCTTAAGAACAAGATGCGCAGACTCGAACTTGTCTTGCCGCTCCCCGCAGTCTTTGTCCTATATCTGGCTCTGTTCCTCCTGAACCTAGTTACTATATTTTTGTCTCGCTTCCACTAGTTATACAGGGTGGCAGTATATGGGCAACCTGTTGTGTGCTGTGGTCGTGTGAGTACGGGTTAGGGAAGACGTACAACCCCTTCGATGCGTGTGTGTTGGCGTATGTAACGCCTCACACGAGCCCATACATACGTGATAACTTCCTAACGAGTTCTGCTATCCTGGTAGCCGAGTATGTGTAGAGATTAGAATTTTCTAAGCAAACGTGTGTTTTTTTTCTAACACACGCCACATGTTAGGACTAATATTTTCTAATTTTCATTGAAACGAGCAGGTTTTCGTTATACACATGGGAATACAGGTATAATACTCATACGAGTCGCGAAGACAGAGAGGTACTGATATTTTCGTCTTTTTCATACTATACAGGCTTAGGGGGAACACACACATGAGTATGATCTATGCGAATACAAACGGATAGACATTTTGTACTAGATATTCATAAAATATGTTTTGTGGCATAATTGTGCTTTATGAACCAAATTCTATCTTTAATGTTAGTTAAAAGAAAATACGTTCAACTCAGTTTACCCGCGAAGAAAATAATAGACGTTTGAATAAAGTTCAAAGCTTCATTATTGATGATTGCATAGAGCTTTTACCACGGCTCTAATCAGCTGTGCATTGTTTGACACATCTGACCAAACACGGTGTTTGTCCAAGGTCACGAGCTTTGGTGTACCGTTTGGTTTTTGTTCGCAATAGAATTAGGTCAAAGGTTACTGCCACGGAGTTTGTATACGATTTAAAGAAATAAGTAATTTAAAATGACAAAATAATACCTTTGCTGGAATTCTTTTGACTTATTCGTTTGTAAAATTTGAAGCAATATGTTAAAGGTATTATTATGATTCACACCATGTTTTGTTGGCTTGTGGAAAAAATAGAACAGAAACATATACATAAATTTTAATATATTTTAATTTATTTCTAATCTATTTTTTTCCTGACCTTTTAGATAACTTATCTCAAGGAAAATAATAACAAACAATAACTATTATTTAAAAAATATATACTTATTCTTTATCTGCAATCAGTACAGTATTATATCGTGTTCAAATTATAATTAAATATTATTTTAAGCTTTTTGTTATTTAAATTTGCAATGAATAAGTATTAAATAAGTAATAAATATTTTATAACAACAATTCAAGGTCTCTAAAATTTATTTCAATAAAGATAAACTACAGTTTTTAAAAAGCTTTTCTTTCAAAGTTCAACATAGACTCTTACGCTAAACCGACCTACTTTAACACTTCTTATGTCTTACTCTTTTCATTCCAGGTAAAACCTCCACCACACGTCCTATTCGCCGACAAGTGACCGCCTTGTTTGGGTTCGTAAATCAGACATAATCCAGCTCCGTGTGAGGCCCCAATCACGTGGAATATTTTGGTAGCTCATATTATATTATATTGACCGTATAAGATTCACCCCGCCATACTTTATGAGGCATTATCATTTTATTACACTATTATTAGTCACTTTCGTTTTTTATTGAGCTTTAATAAAACTATGTACTTTGTATCGAGAGGTGTATCGAACATTGTAAGGTTATAAAGTCGATAAAGGCTGTAGTTGTTGTGTTTTATTTGCAAGATTTTATTGCTAAGTATTCTCATAGCCAGATGACCTAATACTAAAAAAGAATGTTAAAACAGGTACTTACGTCTACGTTCTATTTTTGTTCTGCTATGCTTTTCAAGACTGGCACTAGTTTTCGAAAATCGAACTGATGGTAGGCAATAATAAATAATTATTTAATTAAATTTATAGGTACCTATGGTATTGAGTTCATCTATGTAGTGTGTGCATGAAGCAATAAATAAATAAGGAATATTTAATGATGTTTTAATTTGTATCTCTAAGCGAATAAGTATTATAGTTGCATCCATTAATAATAACTGTCTTTTAAAAACTCATATGCAATATGATTATTTTTCATGCTAACAATTTTATCATTTCCTGGCACAATTAACTCTCAAATTATATAAAACGCAACATATTTTTTGAATGAAACGTTAGATAATGCTGTTCCCGATTATGCATGAGTTATCCTTTCCGCTGCCCACGATGCGTCTCGACATTCAAGGACACATCCTGCCGGTTCCACTGCCAATCCGCTGCAGGTTGCTATGTCAAATTTTAATACATACATAGTATTTCTTCTAAGCTTGTCTAAGTTCATATCGAGGTTGATGTCGGTTTCTTTATGATCAAGAGAGTGTTAATGAAAACAACAACCTCTTTAAACGACGTTTCAGAAAAGTCCTGTAAAGGTAGGTGATAGATAACGGCCCCTCATTGCCCTGGAATTGCAGAGATTCATGAGCGACGGCGACTGCTTACCATCAGGTAGGCCGTGGGCTCGTTCTCTTGAAATAATCATAATAAAACAACAAGAAGTACACAAAACAATTTATTAACATTACAAATAATATTCTTAAAATAAGAACAGAATCTCACAGTAATTTCTGAAACCTTAACCATTTCACTTGGCTGACTCAAATACGAGGACGTAAAAATAAAAGTGTGCTTCCTTTTATATCCAGTTAAGTCCTTTGAAAGGTTTCTGAGAAGGAAGGGATCGGTAGTCGTACACAATTAATGCGTTTAACGTCTTAAACCACTTTAATAATAATTAATTATTTTAATATGTCATAAACATCCACGACGTTTTTGTGTTACTATTTACTGCTTATCAATTTCTTGGTTGGTATTCTTTTGAGTTCAAAACTTTTAGATGTTCCTTGATCTGATAACTTGTCCTTTGTCAAACGAGGTTTGCAGAAAGTAGTTTGTTAGTGACGGCACACAGTCTCACTGACATTTTAGAGGTCTCTACTACCAATTACGATGAGGTAGCCCGTTAGCCCGTCCACCTTCATACTAATAAAAAAAATATATTTCAAAACTAGACTAGGTTTTTTCCAAGGGTTCAGTATTGCAACGGTCGTCTTTCCATCAACGGTTACATTTGAACAAAAATACTGACGTAATTGTTAGGAAACTCACGTAATTACCAAAGACACGTTTCGTTTGAGAGTTTTGTCTATTTTCGTTCAAATATATTGAACCAGGGCAGCAGTCAGGGAAACCTTAATTTTACGAGCAAATGTTAAAAACATAACTTTAAATTTCTAAATTATTCAGACTAACAAAAAACCCCACAAATTGGAAATAATGATAATAACATATTCTATCATTTTAAATTAAAGCCCGGAATCTCCGGGCATTTTTGGGTATATTAGAATAATCTGATCATATTTTACCACACACATTTCAAATGACTGTTTTCGACACTAAATACTATACCATAGTGTGAACAGTGTGAAATATCTTTCAAACTGTCAAAAGTTTCACTTTTGAAGTGTATCTTAAGTGTACCTAAGTCATGGTGCGACGCTGATGCCATAAATCACGTAGATTTTTCATGTACTGTCAATCGTTGCACTGTCATTCAAACTTTTATTAAAATTTCTAACATCTCTAAATGACCTCACGTCCAATAAGCTCTGAATACATCCACCTCAGGATATTTTAAGGACAAAACAGGATACGTCCCGTCCGGGGGTTGGATTAAAATAACTCGCTTTTTCTATTATTTTTTGGACACGTGACACTAAGTGGCTTCTTGAGAACACGATGTTGTACATATCACTAATAAGACTGATGTCACGAAAATTAAAATGGAGAGTTTGTTTTGATAAAGCTTGTCTAAATATACCACAGTTGCCGTAAAAATGGAAATTAATATTATTATCACAGATTCAATCCCAATAATTTGTCCCAGGAGTGGTTAATCATACGTTCAAAGGCGACGGCAAGCACCATCATCCTTCATATTGTCCATAGTGCATACATATTTCAGAATAGATTACAGTCTAAAGTAGCCTAAAGTAGTTAAAAAGTAAAATTCAATCACGCACACTAGCTTTTGTAACTAGGTATTAAATATTGAGAGCTACATTTTCAGATCGTAATTACTTTTTATCATCACAGTGTGTTGTACTAAAAAGTAAATAACAAAGTAAGGAGGGTCCTCAGTCTCTTCGTTTTATATTAGCGTCTACAACAATGTAAGTATTGCTATAAAACTTGATTCCACTAAATTTGAAACAAAGTATTGGAGAGAGCTAATAATGTCTTCATTTGTTATACAATGTATTTTAACAATCAATAATAACTTTCAAAACTACAATGTATATGTACGATTAAAAAAAAGTAGATAAAAATTAAAGTTAAATATATTAATGCAAATAAAAAACCTAACAATTTTATGACTTCGTCAAAACTATTTGCTACATAACCAACCCTTACGACATGAGTGTGGCGTGTGCCGTGTCAAATAAAATATATCGAGGTGAGATTCTAACCGCGCATGCGTCAGGTAGAAACTGCTAACAAATCATTTTATTATTGTAATTTGGGACTCAATCATTCACAAATAACATTAAAAATGAGGAACGACTATAATCTATCAAGCATAAAGAATTTAAACTAACTTTATGAAATAAACTTTGCAAAGTTCACCACAAAGTTTCACGTGTCCAAATAACAATGACCTCTGCTTAGCTACAACTTGCAGGCAAGCGGTGTTCTTTTGTACTTGGTCAGGTAGCCAGGAGGTGGAACAGGCCCCTAGTACGCACGCGTCAGGTGAGTTTGACGGTAAGCCTCCTACTGACTCCTGTGTTCCTGGTACAAGCCTGGCATCTTGCCACAGGTAACTCGCTAAACAGGTGGGATTATTTCCCATGTGAATGGGTTACTCGAGTACAAAGTTTGTTACGTGAGCTTTAAGCTTTCATAATAATTAAATTTATGGTAGTACTCGCTGAGTTGAGTGTCAGTGAATCTACAGTATTTATTAATTGTGTATTTACCTTCCTTTTGAAGTGTCGGATTTTTATTTTTTATCAGATAAACGCTATATACATAGATACTGCTGCATTGATGATTTTGTATCTTTTAAAGCTAACAGAAATGTAATGACGGCTATTTCATTCTAGTTAAAAAATAACCTATAACACCTAATTACCAATCTAGATACAAATAAATAGTAGGTATACTAGGTAGCTGTGTTTTATATAATGATTGTGTTTTTGCTCTTTTCAAATTAGTAACGACTGTTCTCGCGCTGTTTAATTTCGTTTTTTAGTTCAATCAATTTAAAAATATATTTGAAATCTTGGTCCAATCTTCTGATGGTGAAATAGATTAGAATCTGATTCAATCTATCAAGGAATCAATAACGACTGAGTTGAAATCGGTGGACATAGACAGATCGATAGATAGTTTATTTGTGATAATTTGTTGTAGTTTGTTATTATGTAGTGATTATAAATTACTATATAGGTAGTAAGTTATGCTCCCAGTAACATCTCAAAATTAATTATTTTTGACATAAAACTGACTTAAATTGCTCATTGTATCCTCTCTGAAATGATAGACCAAATCTACTATCCGGGTGTCAATTCCTCCGATGCTGAAGAATTGAGTGTACTGAAATTAAGAACTATAATATCACCTGTGCAACACGACATATAAGGTGTTATTAAAACAACAGTGAACCTGACCTGACATAGAAGGGACAACTTCGTTATTCGTCAGAGACAGTTTTACCTAAAATATTGGAAAAATCTAGTCGTAATGGAATATTTTGTACAATAGTATAGTTTAACACACCATCTGCTGTTGTGGTATAGTTTAGATAAAATGAAGTTATATAAACAGTAAATACGACTCTTATAAAAATGATACTCCTGCACGGGTGTTAAGAAAAACAATTTTCCCATGCCAAACTGAGTCATTGAACCTAAATGGTAATAAATACATGATATATCGAATATCTCATCATGACATCCCCGGGTTCGATGTCCTGACCAGTCAACTGAAACGTACCGACTCTAATTGATTGGGGCCATGAATTCTAGATTAGTCCCCGTGACCCGTCTAGATTCATTTCAATTGGTTATGGTGTTAAATTTGGGAAAAAATGCGATTAGCTTCTGGGAACGTCTGGTCTTTGTTTCGGATCTAATTGGTTGCAGCGTGACTCCAATTATTCGCTTGAACGACAAACAATTTTTAAGCTTTGTTTTCGACGGTCGCACAAAAAGTTAACCTATTAAATAAAGTTTAACGGCCATGATATACCACCATAAACATAAATAAGGAATATCTTCGAATCCAGTACTAAAACGTTTCTATACAAATTGTAACCGATATGGTATCTTGAACTGCTCATGAAACGCTCTCGCTTATAAAAGCTCTTACTGCATAGAACGATGGTCACGTGGATCTTTTCTCGTAGGATGAAATTTTTCAGAGATATGTTTACCTACCTATGGGTTGGCATACAGGTAGATACGATACTAAAACTCTATAGGTACTCCTAATATGCTATTAGAACAAAAAACATCAAACATGTCATTTATAAATGCTGATTCGAGTATCCAGATGTTTAGAAGAAAGGTTATCTTGTTCGAAGATGATATACTAAGCACTAAAATTTAAAACACTAAAAAAGTATTTAGTGCCGTGAGAAACATCCAAAAACGAATGAGTTTGCTCTGCTTCGAGCCGGCAATTAAAATTTCATGTCATCATAGACGCCGGCTGTTAATGCTCTTTTAAATCTATAATAATTTTTATTAGTTAAAAATTGTTAACAGTCACATCGTCGTCAATGTTAAGCACTCTTGTGTGACTCTCAGATGTCACCTGCAAGCACTAAAAACGTATATAATACGTCTGAATAATCCATTTGCAGGACACTATAGAAAGTATCAAAATTTTAAGTTATGTCGCTATTAGGTTGAAAAGATAATTACAAAGTGTAGTCGTAAGTGGAGAATTAAAGTACTTTCATCATCATCATCATCATTGTCAACAGAAATTACATTTTCAGGAATCACCTTTTTTGTGGTTTCTTTTGGATCTCAGTACCTACTGTGGCATGGCTGAGATCATGAGTGTGATCTAGCAAATCCAGACCCATCGAAACAACTATCATTTTTTAACAGTGGCTCATACTAGGAAGTCTGTAAGCGTTACAGTCTAATTTCGCAGAACTATTACAACGTTACATGATCGTAAATAGGCAAGTTAGTGCTTCCAGTAGCGGCTACGAGACCTAATTCTCATGAGGAAAGGAAACTAAATTACTTTGAACTAGTTGAGTGTGCAGACGCTTTTGAATTAACTTTGATAGACGTTCACACTTTGACAAATATAATGTTTAGAACTGCTAGGAGGTTATTTTATGTTTGTAGTTGTGAATATTAATTAGGCGTTTTTTTTTCTGTAATTCGAATTCTTAATCTAGTCAGATCATAAATGGACTGCTATATCGAAAGAGAGGTCTAGTATAATATTAAGTTAGTTTCAATTTTATTTATTTATTTATTTATTTCCTTAAAATGCTACCATTACAGGTTTTACCTAATTCAGTAGCATCTCTTATCACAAATTATATGAACTAAATTACAATAAAATTTAACAATAAGATTTTAATATACCTAATGTTGAAAATTGCTATAATATAATTTACTTATTAAGTCAGATCTTTTAAGTACTTAACTAGGTAATTTAAAAACATCTTAAAGTTACTGGTAGGTATAATTTTAAAATTAGCATAGCTTGAAATTCAAATCCTAGTTTTTATGAACATTTCTATAGTTATGATAAAAATATTTTACTATAGGTACCTAAATAAATGCAGGCTCCGTTCAGATTCTTCAAGTACTTCCCACAGCACTTTCACCGTTCATATGTTCATATTATGCTGTTAGATATGAGGTTTAAGATTACGCATTGTCCTGCCTACGCCCACGTCAATTTGTTATTCGGCGTTATGTGAGGTTATTGTGCTCTGTTCACTTTCAATAACTGACTGACTAAATACTTGCTGCTAAAGAAGCTACTAATGATTTGAAAAACCTTTTAAAAAATCAGTAGGTATCTGAAATGTAGCTTGCTGAAGAAATATAAGTGCAGCTATGATTTGTCTTTACTCTTCATCAATCGAAGTTTAAGAAAGTTCTTAATAGTAGATGTCCCTTGCATTGCAGGACATCCTTGGGCATAATCAGTGAAAACCTATGATCAGATGGCCCACTAGGTAAAGTAAACAACTTTGTACTTTCTCTTGGTTTCAAAGTTTTCATGATTTTGTAATCTGTGTCAACTCATTGACATCCAGTGACTGCTATGTTTGAATCCTTCCCTAGAGTTAAAGTCTTATCCTTGTGAACAAAATACTTCTTATTCTTCTAATCCAAATGTATTTGAAGAAGCTGTTACTTCCAAAACGAAGTAGATACTAAAAAAGTAGATCCAAATAGTGAGTTACGTTGACTAGACTTAAAATCATGCACAAGCATAATTATTGATACCTTTCCAAAAATACCTATTTGTAAAATAATACGAGTTAAGTGTTTAAAAACGAAACGATTCGGAATGTTAATCGATTGAAATTAATATAAGCACCGACCCGCTTGAATAATAATTACCTATGTAGGTATCATTACTAAACCAACGAACAGTTTAATGACTACCTTTAGTAAACACGGCATCAAATTAATTAGTATTGATCAGAAACGCGCCTACATAGTATTGAGGATTCATTTTATAAGTTCGTTGCTATGAAATAAAAGATCTTTTCGTTTATGGATTTCAAAATGCGAGAAAATTATGTTTATTTCAAATAATGTTAGTTTATCTGACGTGTTGAGTAAATCCCAAAATCCTTCTACTATAAGCAAGAAATTACATAATTGTAAAAATATTTAACGATAAGAAACTCTACAATAAGTAAACAAAATAGTTATAACACTTAAAATCTTGATCCATAAACTTTCTGTGTATTTTACTATACTTTTAAAACTGACACTTCAAATATCTTTGTAAGATTTCTTTCAAATAACGAAGGACTTATTTTTTTCGCAAGCTAAAAAATCCCAAATAATAAATAAGCTTATTTGCATTACAAACATCCAAAATGAGAGATCAATATAAATCAATTTACCGATCAATTTTTATTTACGAGTCCATTATTTTTCTTTCCAAATGAAGACACAGGCTATTAACTATTGTATTAGCAGACCTTTATTCAGTAGACGAGTCATTGACCTCGTAGGCGGTGCGTAGGTACACTAAAATCTGGATATATCATCAATCAGCAGCCAAAGATAGCAAACGTTATAGAAATGTTAGAAAAGCCGAAACACGTGTTGAAAGAATAATATTTATTCGTACGAAAGTGGATTCCGGACTCTTCAAACATGTAACAGCTATATGTACACGACGAGAGTAGATACGATACAATTATGCACTATACAATTATGCACCTATGCTATGGGTATAACTATTTTGAAATGCATCATAGACCATACCTACTTACAATTACCAAAAGTCTATAAATTGAGAATAATTGATCAAGTTAAAGGTGTTGTTTACCTTTAACTTGACTCTCTTTCTCGTTCGTTTGCCGGTACCACTGGAACTCGAACTGACATTTAAAGAAAAGAGAAAGAGGGTAGACAGATTTGTCTGCTCTTAAATGACCTACCCGCAGTTCTTCAGTCTTCCCGTGATCATGGCGCTTGAAACAGTGCTGAAATATCGGGACCTCTCTATTAAAAATAATCGTGGTAAGAACCCGTTTAGTAATAATGTAAATTTTTATGTATTAAACGATGCATGATCTTTCACATTTTAAAATGTGATAAATATTACATTTGGTACATATAAAAATTGGATCGGATTATTTAAATCTCTAAAATTACTTGCTTTAACAATAGTGATTATGTTCATTGATACTTTTGTTCTTAAATTCTACAACAAAATGTAGGCACTATTCTTTCACCACTTACCAATCTATTTCTTCTATTTATAAAACAACTGACAGAGTTTCTCATTTATCTTGATCCGTTAAACGGTTTTGCGCGCGATAGGATGACGTGTGTGACAATATGTCGCCTGAATAATCGAATTAGCTGACTCCCTGATGAGAATTATAGTTGATGACGTGATTAAAATTAATGGTTCTGTGAAAATATGACAACTGGAAATCAGAATAAATGAGATTATGAGATTTAAGTACGTATCAATTTTTTTGTAGATTTGGGCAACTTTGATAAAAAGGAAAATTATCAATTTATCTATGAATGTCCTAAGTCAAATTAGTCATACAACTTATTTTTAATCTGATAATAACCTAAAATTAACCGTTAGTTAACGTTATAGGTACTTGTCTATGTTGGCATATATCATGATAAATGTTTTTTTAAATCACTTGATATAAAATATTGTAAAGGTTACACCTAAGAAATACGATGACAACAACTACAAAAATAAGTCTAAACAACTGCTAAATATTTTCCATAAAAACACTTGATACAAATTATAAAAGACGAAATAGAAATGATATCAGCGTAAAGCTAACAATTTGGTAGATTATGGAGATTAATTCTTTTGGAATTCGCGACCACAGGCCATTAATGCCAATTGTCTTTATTAAACTGGGGCAAGTGACATCTGCAAATATATTTGGATAGTGCCGGAACAAATTTGCCAATTGTGTAGATTAGGCGGCGGCTTTGTGTATCTTTTTAAAGCTCAGGCGAGCTTTCTGAACCTACATAGACTTTTAAGAAATTGGTAGGCGTCATGGTTATTTTATAATCATATACCTACCAATTTTGAATGATACGCTATGATATAAAATAATTATGGACGAATCCACTTAAAACGGGAAAAAACATGAATGCAAAAATAGCCATTATTAACTAATCTTGAAAGCTTTAAGAAGATTAAATTGAATAATAAATACTACTTAGGTACCTACAACAAAATCTAGATCTAGATATATTTTTTACTATTGATAAACATTATAGGTAAAGAACACTATGTCACTTGTCATTCCTGATTTGTAACATGAGGTAACAAACTCAAAATACATATGGAATATGTCATTGTTATAAGAATGGACAGTAACACACATTTATTTCGTCACCATCCAATTATGTATGCGTGGAACGATTTTTTTGTTCTCGGAAGTTTTAATATCATTTTAGTAACGGTAAAGTACTGTTAATGGCCTAACATCGTGACAAAAGCTCTGCGATTACTCAACGAATCTAGAAACGTGCCTACATTTTCACATTTCTATTATCTTATTATTTGTTTGTTTAAAAATTCTATTCACAAAATATACTTAAAATTAGCAAAATGCACAAGTTAATTAATAGTTAATTAAAGTATCTAGGTAGGCCAAAAAACAAATTAGTTTATTAGTAGTTGTAATTGATACTTCTACTGCTGTAAGTCCTTAAAATTGCGTCAAACAAAGAAAATAAATAACGCTAGTTTCCTAGTAACTTTGTATGTGCATACATTTTTAAATCGTACATTTAAATGTATATTTAAAGTTTCGTTTATTCAAATATGCAAATGGTATTCAGTGCTTTTGAGAATGCGAACCGCGTGAAGTATTTCCGACGGCCGCCCGCGCGAGACGCCGTCGTGTCTACGACAATCGGTAATCAAACGATAAAATTAAACATGATGTGATCGATAGATGGTTGATTGAACTCATTAATCATAGGCTCAATTCAATAAAAAAAAACTTCGCTCTTGAATTTCGGTATGACTTTTTTCAGTAGTGGTTTCATTGTGTCTCGTTGTTATGGGGACCGTGAAGTATTTTTATGTGCAATATGTTACAGGTTTACAATGTTTTAGAAATAAATAATATTGTAAATAGAAAGTACTTATTGTCGCTCATGGAGCTTTACGAAGCCAGGGCATTGAGAGGTTCTCTTAGTTCTATTAAGTACACTTAATAAATTAGAAGTATTTGTAAGCTGTATTTATCAATTTTCGGTTTAATTAGGTATTATAGTTGAAATTATTTAGTAGTTCAATCTAATTATTTTTAATTATACTTCACGACTTTTCCTGTTACTTGTCCACTATAAACATTAAATGAGTAAACTTTATTAAACAATGGCTTATTGTTGTGAAATCTAGAAAGTCAAAGGTTTTCCATTTTAATAGGTATATTTTCTCTTCATAACAGACTACTTGGTTTCTGACAATTCTCAACATTGTATACTTTGCTTGTTAACAATAAAATATCTACTCTACTAACATGGCACGAAAAGCTAGTGCTAGATTTAGGTATTCCGCTAAAGTTATTTACCACAAACTCTACATCTAACTGCATTGCAACGAAATAAAAAAAATCCGTATTGTAAAGTTTTCATATAATAACCACGTGTTTAATTACTAATTACCTAATGATAAATCATTAGAAAGTGAAGGATTATACGAAACTTCTATTGAATAAAACATTGAACACTTTCTTCCCCATTCGAAGTTGGTTCAAACTCTATTTACATCAAAAAAATATTAAATAGCTTAAAATTTAGACTAGGTCTGATCTAAGTTAGTAAAGTCGTACCTAGTCATAATAGAAAATTCTAAACACGAAATAAATCGCGATAATACGTAGGTACAGCTGCTCTATTAATGGTGAAATTATGAATTTATTACTTATATAAATTTTTCTTCTATCTATTTACCTAGATTAAAAAGGCCGTTGCCTTCTACATCATCTAAGCCAAAAAATATCTAAATCTATCCATTTATTTACGCTCACAGTTATTCCCAGTAAAATTTCACAAACAGACGAGAGTCAAAGTACTCGCAAACCTGTTAAACTCACATATTTGTTTATTACACCGTCAACAGCCCTTTGAGTCTCCGAATGTGTTTACACACGTACGCCCATCGGCATTCGCATAAAATATTATTTTTTCATACAATACGACTCTATGGGTTGGTAACGACGAAAATAGTGTGCTTTAAAATGTTTTTATTTCTTAGTCATACCTGTTTTCGGTTCGTAAATTGATAAAAGAGATATGTTTTATAGTTATTGGATAAATAACTTTCGATGTTTACAAACTGAAAAAAAAAAACAACTTTTTTTGCGAGGACCAATCAATTTGTTCGAAATTTGATAACCTATTGTATTTATAGTTACGCGATTAATATTCTTTATTAATATTATAAAGTAACTTATTTAAACAAACAATTAGCAAACTGCATTAGTCGACGCCTAGTTCGGACCGGACACAAACTCCATACAACATTAATATTATCACTTCATTAAGCGCAAATGATACGCAAAGCGAATCGTTATCGGGTATCAATTTTCGCATTCAGTACTGCGATTTGTAGGGTTGGCAGTACGTTAATTCTTGCCTTTAAAATTAAGTTTAATACTGAATCAATTCACGATATTGTGATACCTTCAATTATTTAAATTAACTATTTGAATAAAAACAAAAACATATTACAAACATTAGTCTTGCATACAACATACTAGTAATTTGTATTGACGTGACAACCATAATAAAAAACATGACGTATTCAGATCACTTTGGCAACAAAACCTTGATGCAAAAATCGAACTAAAATTTAAAACAAATATTAATTTGCATGTTATTTTGATGCAATCGTGATTTGCATTGTATTAATATTTAATTAACTACAGAGGATGCATTTGCAATGCCTCGTTAATCTGATAATTAAATAACGTACCATTCATACTTATGATAATGAGATTTTTAAATCAGAGCTTCTCGTAAAAAAATCAAAAAAAAACTCGTGAATTAGTGACTATAAAGTAACTAATAATTGATGTTGGTATTTAGGTAGTTTCAATTACATAAAAAAAGTTTATCTATGAAAGAGTTTTTAGAAGTCATGCTGTAATAAGGTTTAAGAAAAGTCCTGTATCGGTAGGCGATAGATAACAGCCCCTCATTGCCCTGGCATTGCAGAGGTTCATGAGCGACGGTGACCTCTCACCATCAGGTGGGCCGTAGGCTCGTTTATCTATCTAGCAAAAAAAAAAAATAATACGATCAGGCAGCCCAGTTTCCCGTCTGCCTATATGGCAATAAATTTAATACAATTCGCAAGGCAATAATGATATTCAAAAACTCCCCTGTTACTGACTAACATATCAAAACAATAACACATTAATCACACTTCGAAACATTTCACAACATCTTTATAATATATCTGTTTGTAATTACATGTACACTACTACATTAATTAAACTACAGCATTACTAATAAGAATTATAATACATATCAAGACAGTTCATTAGATGCAAGTCTGATTAAAGGGCTATCGCGGTCCTTTGATGTTTCTCCATTAGACGAACATTACAAGTAATTAAGTTAGGGTTAGTTGTTATAAAGTGCTTTGTATCAAGTCACGGTTGTAATTAAACTCTTCCCGAAGGCGTAATGTCCCGTGGGATTTCGTTTAATGTTTGGTGTAAATGATGAGATACTTGTGAATGCCTTATTGCTTAGTATTGTTTGGATTGATTGTTAAAATTAACCTTTCTTAAAATTAACGTAACCGATAAATGTAGCCCTTCTTAACCCTTTCACGTCCAAGGGAAATATTTTTCCCTTCTACAAAAATCGTTACTATTATTGAATAATATATTTTTTTAATGAATGTCAAACGTTACGTTTATGTACGTTGTGTTAAAATGTTTCATATGAAATTTATAGGAAATTTGTACACCCTACTATGTTTTTCTAGTGATATCTCTTACTTTACAGAATAACTTAAACATTGTGTAGTATTCGTATGTTTAGTGTCAGTCATCTTATGGTCCTGAAAGGGTTAATAGAGACATAGGTAATATTTAATATTAAAAATGTTTGGTATTTAATTTGTATAATCCTATTCCTTCGAATAAAGTTGAAAAGATGAACATGAAAGCATTACCTAACTCATTATAAAAAGGTGCATTTCTAATCGCAGAATCAATTCTTATTACGCTCCTGTACCAACCCATTACTGCCCACTGTTGGGCTCAGGTCTCCTCAGAAGAGGGATTAGGCATAGTCCACCACGCTTGCCCAGTGCGGATTGGGGACTTCACATATCTTCAAAGGATTTTTAGAACCCTTTTCCGACATGCAGGTTTCCTCACGATGTTTTCCTTCACCGGTTTTAGCCAGTGGTGTTGTGAAAAATTGCACATAAATCTTTTATTACGTTAATGAGATTCAATTGTTTCTTCTACTAATTCACTCGTGTATTGATTTTAACAATTAAGCACAACATTTGAAGCTTGCTATGAAATGTACTACGTAATTTTTATTCCAAAAATGAGGTATTTACCAAAAAAATAACTGAAATATGAACTACAAAAGTTTCTACGATGTTTGATAAAGCTTTTGTAACTAAAGCCGAGCTTTAATAAAGATCCTATCTGTCTCGGACCAGGACGGACAGTTAGGAACGTGAGTCCTTTATCATTAATTACATCTATGTTCATACGACACCATAGATCAAAACTATGATTAATTTATAAGTAATTCGTTTTTAAGCATCTTAATATATACGTTAATACAGCATTAACGTATATTAAGATGCTTCGTCGTATAGGTGAATTTTTTCTTTCGAAAATACCTATTTATAAATATTTTGATTATTCTATATCTATATTCAATTTAGCACTAAGTTTATTCAGACACTCGCGGTTTTCTATAATACTTTTTTAATATATGTAATATGTTCTTTAGTAAATAGCATAAATAATAACAAAATGTGTTGCAGTCTGTAAAAGAAACATCATTTAAAGCTATTATTTACATTGGAATTATTTATATTTACAAATTTAATATTTTATTTCATATTTATTTACTTTAAGTCTTCTGACGTTAATGTTCTTTATAATTAATAGACAACAGACATTCTCAAATGAAGGAGTCTTCATTTACATCTCCCTCCCCCAAGTCTTTTTCAAGCATTGGAACCAATTTTGTAATATGAAATAGATTTGATTCTATTTTCCGATGACCTGTGTCTATTCTGTAAATAGATTTAGATACCCTTTCTATAATTCTATAAGGACCGATTCTCAATTCATCTAATTTCTTCCTATTAAGTCGGTTTCCATTTTCTACCAACACTAAATCACCTACTTCTAGTTTGCACTCTATTCTGTTTCTATCAAATCTTTTTTTATTATAGTTATGCGATTGTATAGTCCTATCTAAAGCTGTTTTCCTGTCCTTTAGTAACTTATTATATTCATTCACTTGTATCAATTCATCTGGTAAAATCTTAACATTTTTGCCTTCTAATAAATAGTTTGGGGTAAA
Source organism: Trilocha varians (assembly GCA_030269945.2). NCBI lineage: Eukaryota > Metazoa > Arthropoda > Insecta > Lepidoptera > Bombycidae > Trilocha > Trilocha varians. The sequence continues at coordinate 7,037,789 of AP028273.1, read as the reverse complement.
CCCAGTCACGCTGTGCTCTGTTTCGTTGTATTTTCGAATACACTCATGTGCAATAGTCGTCCAGGCTAATTTGTTTTTATTTTCATTAAATACGCATCTTATTTTATTAACTATTGTTTGATTTAATCTTTCGTTCAACCCATTTGAAAAAGGTGCATTCACTGCTGTAAAAACTATTGGTATATCTTCTTTATCTAAAAAGGATTTAAATTCTTTTGAGTTTATACATGGATACTGGTCTGATAAAATCATCCCGATTCTGTTTTCATCTGATACTTTTTTTACTAATTTTATAAAGTCACTTGAATTCTGATTTTTTGAAGTTAAGATGTAGGCATATCTTGTGAAATGATCCACCAATAGGTGTAAATATTTTTTTGTCGAACGGGAGCTGCCAAATCCACCAATTGTATCAATCGACATTATTTCAAATGGACGAGTTGCAGGTCCAAGATATGACATTAATCCAAATTTGTTTTTTATTCTTGATTTATTTTTTAAACAGATCTCGCAATTTTCGCAACATTGTTTTATATTTTCGCTCAAATTCTTTACCGTACAAAACGGTTTAATTTTGATTTCCATTTGTCGTTTTCCTATATGACAGAAATGAAGATGTATTTTCTTTATAAATGCCTTACTAAATTCTTCTGTAAGAACAACTTTGTCCTTTTTCCCAACACTTTTATAGTAAATATTATTATTCTTCAGTTTTAGTTTCTGTTTATTTTTTTCAATATCTCCATTTTTCCTCTGATCATTTTGTATATCTTCTATCTTGATAAAATTAAATACCCTCAAATCTTCCTCTTGCTGTTCATTTGGTTCTAATGTAGGGTTTCGACTCAAACTATCAGCTTCTAAATTGTATTTTCCTGGTGAATATACTACCTCGAAATCAAATTGAGATAAATAATATGTAAGATCCCCTAACTCTTCATCAGTCCTAGCTTTAATGTTCATCTTCTCAAGAGGTTTATGATCCGAGAATACTTTAAACTTTTTCCCTATCAACCAATGCTGCCAGTATTTTACAGCTTCCTTTATAGCTAAGCACTCTAAATATATTGCTTTTTTCTTTTTCTGTGCGTCATTCAATTTTCGTGAGAAATACGCACAAGGCTTTTCTTCTCCAGTTTCTTGGATTTGTTTCATTACAGCACCAATACCTTGTATACTAGCATCTGTATAAATGTGTATAGGTAAATCTGGGTCAAAAATCGTTAAAATCGGCTTAGAACATAGTAATGTTTTTATCGTATCAAACGATTCTTGGCATTTTTCATTCCAAAAAAACTTTTGTTGCTTTCGCAAGAGATTATGTAATGGCTCTAAAATTGCCGATAAATTCTGAACATACTTACCATAAAAATTTATTTTTCCCAAAAACTGACGAACATTTTTTTGGGTTTTTGGAATAGGAAAATCTTTTATTGCCATCAAATTGTCTTTTAGAGGACTAACAGTGTTATTCTGTATAATATGACCTAGATATTTGACTGAATCTTGCGCGAAATTACATTTTGAAAACTTCAGTCTAAATCCTTCCTTTAATATTGCTTCTAGTAGCAATGATAAATGTTTAACATGCTCTTCAAAAGTTTTTGAAAATATCAATATATCATCTATATAATTCACGGTAAAGTCAGAAAGTCCATGTTTTCTTATCACGCTGCTCAATACCCGTTGAAATATTGCTGGAGATGTTTTAAGACCAAACGGTAAACAAGTCCATTGGAAGTGATTATCTTGAGTAACAAATGCCGTTTTTTTTCTGTCTTCAATTTTCATAGGGATTGACCAAAAAGCTGAGTTAACATCTAAAGTTGTGAAAAATTTACAATTTCTTGTTTTAACTACTAAATCATCAATTAATGGAAAAGGTTGTGACTGGGGTACAACAATCTTATTCAAGTCTCGGAAATCTATACACAACCTTGTTTTTCTTCCATCTTCCTTCTTATAGGCTAGCGTTACTGGCGCTGCAAATGGGCTGTATGACTCTTCTATTAAACCTTTTTCCAATAATTTTGATACTTGTTGTTCAATTTCCTTCTTATCTTCAATATTACATCTATAAGGCCTCTTACTGCAGTATCGATCCACCAATAAATCAATGTGCGCTTCATATTCCTTAACTGTCCCTATGTCGTATTTGTCTTTTGCAAAAATGCATTTGTATTTGCTAACTAATTCGTCTATCTGAGACTGTTGCTGCAGATCTAAATGATTTATCAAAATAATAAATTTCGACTCATCAACGTGCTCATTAAAATTAATTTCAAATTCATTCATCTTTTTGTAACCAATGACATCCTCCACATAACTACTTGCTTTATTTCCAAAGTCTTGCTTTTCTAATTTTTGCGAAATTTCTAATTTTTCGTTTTGGGTTAGCTGAAATTCCTTTATACAATCTAATCCAATCAAAAAATCGTAGCCAAAATTTTCTTCTTCAATTACGAATATATTCATTACTTTCACAATATCAAAAATCTTAATTTTTAAAGACACTGTTCCTATAGGTCTTCTAATACCATTTATAGTTTTTAAATAAACATTCTTTTTATAAATAGTACGTTGGTTGTCTTTTAATGATAAAACTTTTGAATTGATTAATGATACATTAGACCCTGAATCGTAAATTCCAAATATTTTCATAGTATCATTGAGAACTAACTTTACTTTTATTAATGGTGATATAACAAGTTTTTTCGGATCTATCTCATTCAACTTCACTTCTAATTCAGGATTATGAATACTGGTATCCTGGTTTTTTCTTTGTTCTTCATGGTCTTTAGGTTTAAACCAACACCTCCATTCAGGATGGTATTTGATTCCTTTGCCCTTTTTACATAAAATATGTCTACCATTACTTCCATCTGAATGGTATTCTCGTTTATCTTTATACATAGAATTGTTTAACCATATGCTCTTTTTATAAGGTTTATATTTTCTCGCTAAATACTCTAATCCTCCAATTATATTGTATAACTCCTCAGTCTCTTTTATATAATTTTGATCAATCTTATTAGATATAAATTTTGGTAGTCCTACAACAATTAGGTTTATAAGTGTCGGTTTATCTATATATTTATTAATCTCCAATAGAAGTCTTTCTTTTTTTAAGGCGTAACTAAGTAGTGAGCCCTGTATATTTGAATAAAAATGCAAATTTGACTGGCGACCAGCCTATTTGTGCATAAGTAATACAAAAACTTCTCTTCCATATTTCCCAAGTTGAATTTACTGTATACTTAATTATCATAGAAGCATACCAATCAAGACATGAAGTATCTAAAACGGATTTGAAGATTTGAATTTTCTTAACATCTTCATTTATACCTAAACGAGTACATTCTGCTTCAAAAATATTTATCCATTGGTATACATTTGTATTCCTTGTAAATTTTTGAATTATTAGTTTATTTCGTAATTCATCGATATCGTATGAAGTAAATGACTCATATTTTCTTAATTCTAAAATTTTAGTCAAAGACTCTTCCAAAATATTAGTATTATGAGTCTGAGGTATCTTTTTTGACGAGCTTTCTTCAAGTACATATCCCATAAATCCTATATTTCCATCATCATCCAAATACATTTCCTTTATTTCTGGAGTAACAGGAATCCATACCTTTCTTTTATCAAATTTCCTCTGTAGCGTAAGTTTAATTTTTTCAAATGTTTTTGTCTTTGAGATTTCCTCATGTAGCCGCATTGGTTGTAATTTCTCTGGCACGAGGAAGGTGTTATCATTAGAATTCGTAATAGTAGTGATGCATATATTTTTTTCATTTTCTTCATTCTCATTTTCCTTTAGAACGAATTCAAATTTTAATTTCTCAGTGGTCATGCTTTCAATAGCTGAGAAAATGATGTTTTGTAATATGTTCTTTAGTAAATAGCATAAATAATAACAAAATGTGTTGCAGTCTGTAAAAGAAACATCATTTAAAGCTATTATTTACATTGGAATTATTTATATTTACAAATTTAATATTTTATTTCATATTTATTTACTTTAAGTCTTCTGACGTTAATGTTCTTTATAATTAATAGACAACAGACATTCTCAAATGAAGGAGTCTTCATTTACATATATAATATTTTCAACGGGTTCTTACCACGACATTCAATTAATTGAGTGTCTTCTCGTGATCATGACGTTTGCAACAACGTTGAAATATCGAGACAACTCAATTAATTAAATATCGTGGTAAAAACCCGTTGAAAATGCATGAAAGTATTAGTACTAAGTACTTTTTAGACCCGAAGTTTGGGCTATGCTATGCTGTATATTCATCGTTGGAAGCCATTGTAGTTAACGATTTGCAAATTTTATAAGTATACAAGCTTTAAAATAGAACTGAAACATGACAATACAGTTTGATAGTAATTTAATCTAAATTTGGTTTTGTTTCAGATCGCTGCTACTAGCAGCCATCGTGATCTGTAATTGTATACCATGGACAGCATCAAGACATCATTATTCACACAATGTAAGTTATCATTACACTTATTATTCGTAACCCAAGGTTTTGTAATAATACTGTACCACCCCATTACTGCCCACTGCTGGGCTCAGGTCTCCTCAGAAGAGGGACCAGGCATAGTCCACCACGCTTGCCCAACGCGGATTGGGGACTTCACATATCTTCAAAGGATTTTTAGAACCCTTTTCCGACATGCAGGTTTCCTCACGATGTTTTCCTTCACCGTTTTTAGTCAGTGGTGTTGTGAAAAATTGCACATAAATCTTTTTCACATTTGTAATAATACGTTATACATCACACACCTAAGGGGTTTAGCAAAAATTCAATTCATTTCAAAAGTTACTATTGCACATACTAGTTTTTTACAAAACTATTAATATAACTAGAAATTCCTATTCTAATCAAACCATCCTAATTTAAATCATTAGACGTCCCGATGACTAACAAAAGCTATTTCAAACAATGATACTTCTGAAATCGTACAGATCCCGAAACGACGCGGTCCCGTCGACCAGCCTTGACATTTTCAACGTTCAACGACATGGACAATTACCATACGAATTTATGGCCCAGTTCAATTAGTCGTTACTGTGATAGCCCACATTCAATATCAGTTAAATGCGAAATGGGATGCGAAGCTTTCAACATCTGCAGAATATGATATATATATGATCGCATTCGACAATCAATAAACGATACGAATTTAATTTATTTGATAGATGATAGTTTATATTGTTTAAATGAGAGTAAATTTTTATTGTGGTCTGGTATCACCAAAGTTATGATTTTATGATTGAAATTGTGATATTGATTACGCCATCTGTAGCTTTGTATCTAGGTGTCACCAAGTTTATTTTATTATATTTTGTTTAAAACTTTTTTTGTTAAGACGCTTTTGAAAGCGTAATCGAAAGCTTTGATTTTTAGTTTTATGGTTATCATAAGCTTTCATCTAGTCAGTTCAATTTGATTTATTTATAACCTGCTGACATACGTAATCGCCTAAAGCGTATTGAGAAATACACACAATTTGTAAAAAGGGTTTGGCGACCTTCTTCACGTGGCGTAAATAGTAATAAATCGTCTGGCATTCAATTTACCTAGTGTTTTCATCACTTCGAAAATGTATGGGGTAATGTATGTATATATATTCTCAATTCACAGCTTTATTTTCTCAGTTTATTTTGGATCAAGTTCTTCTTTTACGGAATAGTAGGTAGGTTACAACAAATCATGATAGGATGGAATACAGTTTTCACTAAAGTTAGAGTTAAAACCTTTCTAAGTTTCTACCTGTGAATTGAATTGTTTCGTGATACTAATAGCTCTTAAGACATGCGACTGTCTACTAAAATACTAATTGTAAATAGTAGTAAAATACTGCATCCCTTTGAGAATGTAATTTAGATTATTAGAATTTATCATATTTCCATACAAACAAGGTTTATTTATCGTTTTGCTAAATAAATTACCAATTAGATCTCAAAACCTTCTTGGAAATATAAAATCGGTGATTGTTTTAATGATGTTTTTCAACAATCATCTTTCTCCTCGGGTTATTTGTTCAGTGATCATCCGAGATACGAGCATGTCAGTCACAGCGTGAGATCATACGTTCACAGCGCACTTTATTACTTACATTTTAAATACTTTTAGGGTTGAACGATATAATAATATACAATGATTAGTTTTGTACAAAGTATTCATAATAATTGTAAATGTAGTAACTGCATTTTGTTAACATAATTTAATCGATTTCAAACTGATAACTTGTAAAGAGTATTATTTGATATTGATTAATTGTAAGATTTGCATAATCTGTAGGTTTTTATTTTGAGCTTTCCAATTTCATTAATTTCAACTTCTTAACTAAAATGAGAAAAGCACTGAAGAAAAGTAGCTTTACTATGCTACGGTCATAATTCCATGATTGTCTGAACTTTTCAATCATCAAGCCCAAACCGACTGCTTGCATAGAATAGTTAGATACTTTCTAAAAAAAAGTATTTTTTTATTTTAGAAATAATTACTAACCCTAGCCGAAACTAATAGAAAATCATGTGAACTGCCATAAATCTAATCAGGGTTGGCGCCACACAGTTGGGTGCGTTAACATCGCCACTCCTAAACCAACTCAACATTATTTCGGGACTCATACTTTGTGACGATGACGGCTTATGACGGCATTTCGGCCACGACCGTACTTGTACTAAGCGACAGACTTCTCTGAGATTATTGTATTACCTTATTAGGCAATAACCTTGTTAAACTTAGTAAACTAGTCCATATCTTATGTCATACAGCATCACTACGTTGTGAACAGGATCAATAAAGTTTCAAAGTATTTCATTGCATACACCTAACCTATATTTTATTTATAGTAGTAACATACTAATGTTACTAAATTATGCAGGAAATAAAAAGTAATCATTTCACCCTTCGGATTGACTGACTGTTATTGCTCTTATCTTTTCAGTAGTTCCTCTTTTTTAAATGAATAAAACATTTTTTTTTGGAATTGCACCTGTTTATTATTAAAAAACATAAACAAATGTTGCATCATCGCAAACTACAGACTAACGACTTGTTTATCGTAATAACATTAGTCGGATTCCCGCGGCGATCAACACTTTACAAGTAGTCTTCAATCTTTGAAGTGCGCAAGTCATTTCCTACTTACGATTGTAGAAACTGAATGTAACGCGACATTAAGCTATGGGAAAACTGAAATTAATATCTGATCGAAAATGTATTTCGAAAGAGAAATATTATGAAAATATGCATAGACTTTAAATGCCTAAAGCTACTAGTTCAGTTAATTTGATGGTAAGGCTGTTACTCTGTCTGACCTACGCAGGCAACGATAAAAAATACTTATTGGATGAATGTTAGTAAGTAAGATTATACTCTAAATCACAATATATTTCTACGAATGTTTTGTCGATAGGTCTCAAGACATCGTAGCAGGCATAGACGACAAGGCGCCGGTCTGTATCTATCTGCATCATACGTCCTACCTGGAGGCGAGGGGAGCGGCTGGGGTGAATGGAGAGAGGTATCTCCCTGCTCCAGAACCTGTGGCGGCGGAGTGGCCAGTCAGAAAAGAATATGTTTAGAAATTGGGTAAATTCATTTAAACTCTTTTCTTTTTTCAATGCTTGACTAAATTTCAATAGACCCCTTGGTTACTAATGCATCAACTACGGAACTGCTTGTTTGTTTAGAATTGTGACCTTTTATTTAAAAAAATGTTAGGTATGTAAATTACATTTCAAGAGTCAGTGTCTCTTCTTATCTTGTTAAAAAAAATCTTCTTTATTGAATAAACTCTCTTTAATTTTTATAAACGTGCAGCCCAAACGGAGAGCCTCAATGTACGGGCGGTGACACAAAATATTTCTCTTGCGAGACTCAAGACTGTCCCGACCCCTCAGCTGACTTCAGAGCAGAACAATGTGCCCAGTACAACGACGTCCCAATGAGGGGAAGAAAGTACAAGTAAGTAATATACCGCATTAAAACATTTTTACTAAAACTAAAATACCCAATTCTTTTCAATTTTTCTGTTGGTGCAACTTTTTCTAAAAATAAAATAAAATTCAACGAACAATTAGATGTTGTGTAAAGAAATTGCGTAAAATCACTATGATAAGCACCGTAAGCCAGTGTAGGATTTTACTTATAAAATTAACTGTAAAGTTAATCGGAAATAAATGATTTTTCATAGATGGGAGCCATTCGAAAGACGTGAAAATCCCTGTGAGTTGTCATGTATACAGCACGGTCATAGATTCTACACCACATTCAGTGAGAAAGTCATAGACGGAACCCGCTGTAATGATGACTCCTTCGACGTCTGTGTTAATGGAGTTTGCCAGGTAATTCATACGATTTAATAGATTTTTTTTTAAATGGACGGATCCTAGGCCTAAGGCCACCTTATAATAAGTTATGTTACAACTAAAATAATATATCTTAAATAAATCATGTATGTATAGCCTACTATCGCCTACTACTAAACATAAGCGTTTCTTCTGGATTATATTAAAACTAGGGGATGGCTTTTCAATTTTAATTATCTTCTAACTGGCTGTCCTTAACCTTATAAGGAAATACAACGACGCAAATACTTAAAAGCCAACGAATGTGGACCGATCATCAAGAAAGACATTTTATCACTATTTACACACACCATTTACTCACAGAATTTTGGTTATTTAAAAACACAATATAAAACCCAAGCAATCGGTGTTTAAGGCTGAAGGTGAGATACCTCACTAGACACTCTTTGTCGAGTCGACAGCCTTCTAAGCCGTCAAATAGCTTCAATTAAACTTATCTATATGGTTTCTAGCCAGTGGGATGCGACATGATGCTTGGTTCAAACGCAAAAGAAGATAAGTGCAGACAATGCCGCGGCAACGGAGTCAACTGCTATACCACTAAAGATGTTATAGACACTCGACAATTCGTTGAGGGTAGGTTAAATTTTCTCGATGAATTAAAAATTAGAGTTTCATGGAGAGAGTAGTTTTAGTTATAATGCTGTTAAACTATTGAGGCCAATGTTATTTAGAAATAACCATAACACTATACTCCTATTAGGTATAAGTTCATTAGGTGAGCAATTTTATAATCTTCCTTTTGTTTCCACAGGTTACAACAACATTCTGTTCATCCCAGAAGGTGCCACATCCATTTACATAGCTGAAGTTGAGCCATCTGGCAACTATTTGGGTAAATAAGCTTTAGATATAATATATTTTAAGTAAGGGAGAGTAAGAGAATCCATTATTTTTTGTATCTAAGTTTTTTACCGATCTTAATATTTGTTTTTTTGTTTTATGCCAGCTCTTCGCGCGGAAAATGGCACATACTATCTGAACGGGGACTACCACATCTACTTCCCTCGCAGCATGATGATTGCGGGCGCTCTCTGGACCTACGAACGAGATCAGTTTGGAATCAACGCGCCTGACAGACTACGTACTTTAGGGCCCATCACTGAACCTCTATATCTCTCGGTAAGTCATATATTTCAAGGTTTACTTGTTTCTTTTCGAACCATTTTCATAAAATGATTCCTTTTGCAGCTACTTCTCAAAGGTGACAGCGTGAACGTAGAATATGAGTACAGTCTTCCGAAAGAGAAGGCACCGAAAGCAATGGAGAAATACAACTGGGTCCATGGAAACTATTCAGCTTGTTCTGCCACTTGCGGGGGGGGTTAGTCCTATATTTTTTATACAATTTTAGTTCTCACTTTATTTATAAGTCTGCATACGACTATAGTTTTCATAATCCAAATCTTCAGGTTTCCAAACACGCGAAGTCACCTGCCGGTCCAGTGAGGAATTAGAAGTAGTGAACGAAAGGCTCTGTGACGAAGGTCTCAAGCCGCCCACAAACCAGTCGTGCAACACTCAAGCCTGTCCACCGCAGTGGGTCCCTGGGACTTGGAGCAAATGCTCTAAATTATGCGGGAAAGATGGCACCAGGTCGCGGGAAGTTCGCTGTGAAAAGATCATCTCTAATGGGTAAAATATGTAACCTAACATAGATTTGAATGAATTATTCTACTGCGTTCATCAGGGTTAAGTATATCACTTAGTGAACAAACAAGACACCTGTCGTGACGTTGCTGCTTGGTATAATATCAATTAAAAATCAATATGAATCCATTTAAAATAGTGAGATAGTTTTAACGAATAAAGTCAGAGAGTATTAGATAATCCAGGTTTTTTAATTTCAGACTTCCATCTGTGGTAGACGATAAGGAGTGTTTCGATCTCCTCGGTCAAAAGCCTCCTCTATACGAATCGTGTAATGTTGATGCCGCATGTCCAGCCTGGTTCGTCTCACCATGGAAACCAGTGAGTATTTGAATTTTCTACATTATTGTTTTGTCTGGTTATTTGGGTTCTGCCTAAGGAAGGCATATGAAATTATATAAACAAAAAAACACCAAGTTTTGCATTGTCTAAGCCAACTCAACATCTAAACTATAATTACTAGTATTTCATCCTATTTCACAGTGCGACAAACTATGCGGGGCCGGTAAACAAACAAGACAAGTAGTCTGCTACCAGAAGAACAATGGTCGTATTGAAGTATTGAGCGACGCTGACTGCTCAGAGGAAAAGCCCATAGACAACCAGCCCTGTGAGCTCGAGCCGTGTGAAGGAGTCGACTGGGTCGTCACTGATTGGGCTGGGGTAAACTATCATTTTATTTTATTTTACTCAAAGCTTTTCATTAAAACATTCCATTCCGGATTTTGGTCAAAATTGACTTTTTAGAGCTAAATAAGTTATCTGATTTTTATAATTGGTCATATGAACAAAATTTGATTTCTTTACTTCTTAACTGTCATTGAACTACAACCAAACTACATGCATGAGGATGACTGAATCTTTTTTCACTATAGGTACCTTATCCCAATTAGATGAGGTTGGCACAATATGTCTACTCTCTCCACTCCTTTCGATCTTTACATACCTACATCAAATGAAACATCACAAACCATCATATCATCTTTTACACAATCATACCAACTTTTCTTCGGCCTTCCTCTTCTCTTACATGAGGATGATTGAATAGTAATTATTAGTAATTAATAAAATTAAATGTAAACTTGTACATCGAAACGTTCTTTCGTCATTATGTCAAGCTATCTTTTGTCGTCAGTGCGACACGTGTCTCGCGACAGTTCGCACCCGCGTGGCTACCTGCGTGACCAAGGACCGGCGGGTCGTCAACTCCAGCTTCTGTTCGTACCACCCCACCCCCGTGCTGGAGGAGCCCTGCGACAAGGCAAAGCTGCCCGCGTGCCAGGTGCAATGGTACGCTACACAGTGGAGCAAGGTAATGTACTTCAAGGACTAACATACATGTAATTATTTTTGGTCTAATTAATTTTATTTAATCGAGATAGGGTTCTCACAGTCCTGAAAAATACAAAAAAAAACAATATTTTTTATGAAAAAAGTTGTCGAGACGAACTTAAGCCAATAGCCTTAACTTTATCAACAGTGTTCAGCAGAATGCGGAGTGGGAAAGAAAACTCGACGAGTATTCTGCGGTAAATTCGACGGCGCCTCGGTGATGAAGGTTGACGACGCTGAATGTAAAGCAGAAGAAAGGTACAATGATACTAAACCTTGCGAAGTTCCCGATAAGAAGTGTCCATCAAAATGGTTCACGGCGCCTTGGTCAGAGGTTTGTTTCATTTAGCTTTCTCTACATAACCTTGACCTTTTTTTCATATTTGAAATTACTTGTTATCTACTGAATTTATGTTAATCCGTCTACACAGAAATATTATGACATTTTCACATTTACCGAAAAAAGAAAATTATTATAACTATCAACCGATAACCAACAGTAAATTATGTTTTTTTATCTAGTGTACCAAATCTTGTGGAAAAGGTCTGAGGTTCCGAACAATTCTTTGTCTCAAAGGAGGCACTGAATATCCAAAATGTCCTGGAACTATCCCAGACTCCGCCGAATCCTGTAATGAAGAACCATGTGACAAGATAGGTGAGCATAGTACATACACCTTATAATTGTTATGTTACAAATGTAATTATATTTATATCTGAATTTACTTTGTTTATAGTTGTGTATCTATAAGCGAATTAAAAAAATACCTGTTAATATTTATAACATTGTATAATAAGAGTGACCACCTGCTGCTGCTATTCAAATTGCAAATTTATGTTTTCAAACTCTAGCTCACAAAGTATAAATAACACATCTAAAAAGAACAAAAAACACAGAAGAAAAATATACTGCGGCATAGAATAATTAGTAATTAAAGATTTAATATGTAAATTTTGAATTGCAGAGAAAAAGACTACACCAATCATAGATGAAGATTACGAACTAACAGATGAATGTCTTGAAGACGAAGACTACGAAGGAGTCAATTTGGAAGCAGACATTGAAGAAGGTTTTACAGTGAGTTTCAATTTACTTTAAATTGTAATGAAAGAATGAAGTAGAAACTTTACTATTGTTTTCTTTTATTGTTATAGATCGATACGTCGTACCAGAGTGATGAACCAGGTATGATTGATCTTAATAATTTTATTATCTTCGCAATGTTTTCAACATCATAAATTACTTTTGCTGTTTGTTAGTTTATCGAATTTTTGCCAACTAACCAAGTTCGTGTTAAATACTACAAACTCTTAATTTAGTGAAAAAAGTGATTGCGAATTAAAAAAACAGCGGAAAGAACTACATTTAAAAAATTCAAAATTACATTTTATTCATTGCAGACTTTACAGGAGAAACGGGATCAGGATTCTATTCAAGCACATACTTCTCAAGTTCTGAACCTGATTCTGGAACAGGTAATGCCATAGTTTCGTAAAATATAAGTCTTTCATCATGTACGTAGTCTTCATCATCATCATCATCCACAGCCTGTATTTCTCCACTGTTTTATATGGAACGCAATTTTACCCGGTCTTTCACTTTCCCGCAACCCGCTTCAGATCGTCCATCCTACGAGCAGTCGGGATGCGGTTCTCAATCTAAATTAAATAACTCGTATGCTCCATAGTCCATCAGTTCTCCGAACTACATGGCCGACCCATTGCCATTGCAACTTGCTGATCCTTAGCAATTTATCGGTTACTTTGGTTATCCGACGTATATTATTCCTGACTCTATCCACCAGAGATACTCCTGGCTATTAGTATTATTACTAGCTTTTGGTTGGTAGGACCATATGGGATTCAAACTAATTCAGAATAGAAAAAAGCTTATATCAGTAGAATAACGGGAGTTCACTAGTTGGGAATAGAACCATACACAGTTAATCTTCATCTATTTATTATGAAACATTTGTGCCCATAACATTCCATGAAATGAGAGTAGGTATTTATAACCGATTTTTTACTACAGAAACAAGTTTATCTACTGATGAGTTAATAACAAACGAAGGCTCAGCATATGGAACAAGTGACACCACGTTTAGTGATCTCATAAGTACAGGTGAAACAGATGATACCAGTGGAACAACAGACGATTCTGAAGGTAAACTGTCTCTCGGTTTTGTCAATTAAAACACCAATTTAAATACTGCAATATAGTCAATTGAAAACATATTTATATTTATCCAATTTCTTTTTCATTTTTTATAGAAATAACGGAATCTGAGGGATCAACGTCATCTGTGTCAGAAATTACAACTGAATCTACTTTGTTGAATGAAACAACGGTTTCTGGTTCACCTGAGTCAGAGGAAACCACGGTATCGGGTTCACCTACTTCCCCTGGGTCAGAAGAAACTACAGAATCTGGATCACCCACTTCGCCTGGGTCAGAAGAGACAACAGAATCTGGCTCACCCACGTCACCGGCATCGGAAGAAACAACAGAATCTGGCTCACCTACGTCACCCGGGTCGGATGAAACAACAGAATCTGGTTCACCCACGTCATCCGGGTCGGAAGAAACATCAGAATCCGGTTCACCAACGTCACCTGAATCGGAAGAAACTACAGAATCGGGTTCACCCACGTCACCTGGATCTGAAGAAACTACAGAATCCGGTTCACCAACGTCACCTGGGTCAGAAGAAACCTCAGAATCTGGGTCACCCACGTCACCTGAATCGGAAGAAACAACAGAATCTGGCTCACCTACGTCACCCGGGTCGGAAGAAACAACAGAATCTGGCTCACCTACGTCACCCGGGTCGGAAGAAACAACAGAATCTGGCTCACCTACTTCACCAGGATCAGAAGAAACAACTGAATCTGGCTCACCCACTTCACCTGAGTCAGAAGAAACTACAGAATCAGGCTCACCCACATCACCAAGTTCAGACGAAACAACAGAGTCTGCCTCACCGACATCACCTGAGTCCGATGAAACAACTGAATCTAGTTCACCTACGTCCCCAGAATCCGTGGAAACAACGGAATCTAGTTCTCCGACTTCACCCGAATCAGAAGAAACAACAGAATCTGGTTCACCAACTTCACCTGGGTCGGAAGAAACAACAGAATCTGGCTCACCTACGTCACCCAGTTCGGAAGAAACAACCGAATCTGGTTCACCAACGTCACCTGGGTCAGAAGAAACAACAGAATCTGGCTCACCTACTTCACCTGGGTCGGACGAAACAACAGAATCTGGCTCACCTACATCACCCGGGTCGGAAGAAACAACCGAATCAGGATCACCCACGTCACCCGGTTCGGAAGAAACAACTGAATCTGGCTCACCAACATCACCCGGGTTGGAAGAAACAACCGAATCAGGTTTACCTACGTCACCCGGGTCGGAAGAAACAACCGAATCTGGGTCATCCACGTCCCCTGAGTCAGAAGAAACAACAGAATCAGGTTCAACTACATCACCCGGTTCGGAAGAAACAACAGAATCTGGCACACCTACTTCGCCTGGGTCAGACGAAACAACAGAATCTGGTTCACCTACTTCACCAGGATCGGAAGAAACAACAGAATCTGGCTCACCTACTTCACCAGGATCGGAAGAAACAACAGAATCTGGCTCACCTACTTCACCTGGGTCGGACGAAACAACAGAATCTGGCTCACCTACTTCACCAGGATCAGAAGAAACAACTGAATCTGGCTCACCTACTTCACCTGAGTCAGAAGAAACTACAGAATCAGGCTCACCCACGTCTCCTGGGTCAGAAGAAACAACAGAATCTGGCTCACCCACTTCATCTGGGTCAGAAGAAACAACAGAATCTGGCTCACCCACTTCACCTGGGTCTGAAGAAACAACCGAATCTGGATCACCTACTTCACCTGGGTCAGAAGAAACGACAGAATCAGGTTCACCAACTACACCTGGATCGGAAGAAACAACTGGTTTTACGGAAGGTAGTTAAAAATTAAAAAAACTTATTCTTTACAAATATTAAAGTAGATTAACTTATACATTTTAATTTTATTTTAAACAGAAAGCATCAGTACAAGCGCTTATGACGACTTCGAATCTACAACATCTGGTGTTTGTAAGTTACTTCAAGTGATAATATAATTACTATCATGTTTTACTTAACCTTTTTAAATTAACATGTATACTTATGTTTTAGCTCTGCGAGAATGGTCTATCACTTTCGGGCCAACGACGAAACGCATGTGCAGAAGAAGGAGAGTTAAGTGTGCGACAACTAAATTTGGATGTTGCCCTGACAGAAAAACACCAGCTGCAGGACCGTTCGATGAAGGTTAGACTGGAATGAATATTACTTTTAGGTTATTAATGTTCCCAAAAATTATATTTAATAAAAGAGTTCCAGTTTCGATCAGTTTTTAAATTATAACTAATAGAATGCCAAAAACAGTAATGTAAGTATGTTGAAAATTAAATATTACACCCATTTTTTTAATAAAGTTGACTTGTTGAAGCTGCTGTTGCTGTCATCGGCTGGTTGATGGTAATTAACGTAGGCTTTCCTGTACATCAGGTTGTGAAAAAGCGCGAACTTGCAAGGAGACTAGATACGGATGCTGTTCCGATGGAGTGTCGCCCGCTCATGGTCCAGAGGAACGAGGTTGTCCCCCGTCTTTATGTGCGGAGACCTTGTTCGGTTGCTGTCTCTCAGATAACAAGACTGCTGCACAAGGCAATGACCAAGAAGGATGTCCACCAGCGTGCAAAGCTTCCCCGTATGTATCTGATTGATCTAGTCATCGTAGTGAATCTTAAACCCATCATAATCTACATCTCTAAAATTCAGATTGGGTCATCTACAAAGTTGCACGAGTACTCTGGTTTTAAGTGGTTAAAAATGTTATGTTAATAGATGTTACTTAAACAGGCTTATTGCTTTTTCATCATAAGTTTAAACATTTAGTATTTTATGAATATATTTGTATTGCAGATACGGTTGTTGTGCAGATGAGGAAACTGAAGCAACAGGTCCTGATTCTGAAGGATGTCCTGAATATTCAACCAGTAAGTTTAATACTCGTACATTTGTATGATATTTAACGGCACATAAATGTTACTATTGGTAAACTATTTTCCTTAAATTTAATCATGATACTTAATATTAAATTGGCATTTGCTTTGCATTAATGGTAACTGATTTATAAAATTACAGCAGAAGGTACTACAGAAACGGAAGAAGAAACGGAAGAGACAACAGAAACATCCACATTATCCTCAGAAGCTAGCAGCAGTTCAGAAGAACCAGTTACTGGAGCTGCACCTGACAAAGGGTGCGCTGAGGCTGAGTTTGGATGTTGCTATGACAACGCGACTGCTGCCACTGCATCCGGACCAGATGGATGTCCGTGCGAAGCTACTGAGTTCGGTTGCTGTCCTGATAATGTTACTACAGGTATATTTACACGATACAAAATTAATAGGTACAATGGCGTACAGAAAAACAACAATTTCATATTAGAGAAGGGTTAACTACTCGAAGGCCTGCATAGACTTTCCAAGTCTTTTTTAAGCTAAGTTTTAAAGCTGTTCATAATAAATAGGTTACTAAAATAAGCCTCTTCACAACTCTCCTGGTTACCAATAAATGTCAATATATTAACACCAACAATTTTTTTTCTTCTTTTGTTTTCAGCCCAAGACGCTGACAAAACGAGTTGCCCGGTTACTTGCGCTACATCAAGGTTCGGCTGTTGTCCGGACAATAAAACTCCGGCCCATGGAGAAGATGGCGAAGGATGTTGCAAAATATATCCATTTGGATGCTGTCCCGATAACTATAAGATCGCCGAAGGACCTAACTACGAAGGTCTATTTAGTTTTTATAATCCTCGAATTTTAAATATCCTTCCTGGACCTGGTTTAATTTTTTCGTACTGTATTTTTTTCGTACTGTTCTAGGTTGTGACTGCAATTATGGTCGCTTCGGCTGTTGCCCTGACAACAAGACCTACGCCCGTGGACCTGACAACGGAGGTTGTGAATGTCAACACACTGCTCACGGATGCTGTCCAGACAAGTAAATAATACATACTCATTTATTTCCACATTTTATTAGATGTTCAAGATGACTTGTAATAAATAAAATTCAGGCTAAATGGTGTTAAAAATTACAACACAAGCGCGCAGTTTTTTGTTATTGCTAATTTGTATTCAATCAAACTTACTGACGATTTGTCATTCAGGCACACAGCAGCAACTGGCCCCAACTGGGAAGGATGCGGTTGTTACACGTACCAGTTTGGCTGCTGTCCCGACGGTGTCACAGTTGCTAAGGGTCCGAGACAGCAAGGTTGTAGATGCCAAGAATCACAGTTCGGTTGTTGTGGAGATGACGAAACCGCCGCAACTGGACCCAACTTCGGAGGCTGTGACTGTTCAACCAGCAAACATGGATGTTGTCCTGATGGTCAAACTACTGCTGAAGGACCTAAGTTCAAGGGATGTACTGATATACCAGAAAATAAACAGGGTAAGACTTCCACCAGATATACAATTAGAGCGTAAAAATGGCACCAACTAAAAACTACTAAAATAAAAACTTGGTAGTATTTTTGATAAGATGGCTCAGCGATTGCACATGTCTTATTATATCAAATCGATAAAAAATTCTAGAATTTATACATCTACGAGTAAAGTGTAAACATTTAAACGTGGATACCTACTCTATCGCGTTAAATTCAAATTGTTTTAAACAGAAGACTCGCTAAGCTAATTAAATGTATTTCGTTCCAGCTGTGTGTAGCTTGATGAAGGACCGTGGTACAGGACGGAACTTCGTCATATTTTGGTACTATGATATGGAATACGGCGGCTGCTCGCGATTTTGGTACGAAGGCAGCGGAGGCAACGGCAACAGGTTCGCGACCAAAGAGGAATGTGAAGATGTCTGCGAACATCCCTCACCCAAAGGTATTTAATAGACAGACATTTCTTCATTTTTGATAGACAAATAAATATAAAGAACAACTACATTAGACACAAATTACATTTACTTAGATGATTTCGACCCCAAACGATTCAAGAATCCGCTTAGTGCTAGGTTATTACAGCCAACACTGGTCACTGAGCGTTGATTTTCGTACTAACATAGTACATCCATAATAGTAGATGAGTTGGAAGTAACAAATATCGCAAAAACAAAATACAATCGTCGAGAAAAAAAATACATGGCGTTAATCTATAATAATTATTCACTAAAAAAACGCAGATAGATAATTGACAAAAACTTGAAACAGCAATTGCAAAAGTTTAAATCTAAATTTAAAAGAAAACTATTATTTAAACTTTAATTGACTGTATAAAGTTAAAACAACAAACGAGGTCAAACTCATTTCAGTTTTGAGTCTTCAGATTGTTTGGCGCGCAAATTTGAATTAAGAACTCTCGTTTTTTTTTTTTCAAAAATCATTTTGTCAAAATGTATTTAAAATCAATTTTATTTTACAATTTTACTAATGAATTTTTATTATTTACTAAATTTTTATTATCTAATTAATTAACGTTTTTTTGTAAAACTCAGATGCATGCAACCTTCCACAAGTCAAAGGGATGTGTGATAACTACAGCTACCACTGGTACTACGACTCGGAAAGGGAACAATGCAGTCAGTTCTTATACGGAGGATGTTTGGGCAACGACAATAACTTTGTCACTAAAGAACTTTGCCAGGAACAATGTGAACCTGCCAGGAGCAGCGGTAATAATATTTTTTTAAATTTGATTCCGGGGTATTTTTGAATGTTACTTAGAGTAGTGCTAACCCTGGAAAAAATTTAAAATTCCACCTTGTATAATTAAAATATGTCTATAATACTATGAAATTACAAATTGTAATACAGCATTTAGTAGTCTAGTAAATAAAATATCAATTAACAATTCAAAATTAAAACATGTATTCGATATTTTCATGCTATTTTTTATCACGAAACATCAATCACATCATGTTAGATAAACGAGCCCACGGCCCATCTAAAGGTAAGCAATTACCTTTGCTCATGCGCCTTGGCCAATATCAGGGAATTGAGATGCCGTTAGCCACAAGCTATACAAGACTTGATCCTAAACTTCGCCTTTCAATAACCTGAAAACACCTGGTATAATTCAGACCAATGCAGTCTACCCATCGAGCAAGGTACCTGCGCCGGCCACTACCCGCGCTGGGGCTACAACCCGCAGACACATCGCTGCGAGGAGTTCATCTGGGGAGGATGCGAAGGAAACACCAACAAGTTTGGATCGGAAGCCGCCTGCAAACAACGCTGCGATCCACCCGGGACCCTTAAACGTGAGTTAAAAGGAGTATGGGATAGTAGAATAGGTATAACTTTTGTAGAAAAAGATTATGTAGTAATTCTGTAATAAAAAAAAATGTTTGTAAGTTGGGTTGGGTGTACTAAAATGGCTTAAAACTGTTTCCCTTATGCATGTACTTGTTGGTTTTCTGGTTAACATTCATTTCCAAACTAAGATGCAAGTGAATGAAATTTACGTTTGTTGATAATGTGAATGCAATTCTATAAATGCAATCATCTTCACTTAAACTTAAGCTTCACTTAAACTAATCTGTGTGGTGGAACTAACATTGGCACAGCTCGATGCACGCAGCCGCCAGAGGCAGGCAACTGTAGCGCGACTGTCGCAGTCTGGTCGTTCAATGAGACCGAGAGTCGCTGTGTTCCCTTCTACTACACCGGCTGTGGAGGCAACGACAATCGCTTCGACGATGAGGAGTCTTGCACTAACGCCTGTCCTAAACCGTTTGGTTAGTTTAGTAGATTAATACCTGTTTTTCCTAACGACAGTCATGCGACAGCAAAGAGCAATCTGCAAAAGAAGGTAAGTGTCTCTCCTCTAACAAACAATGTCTTGGCGACTGTCACAATTGGTCGTGTACAACACAGAAAATTGTGTCCTATATGTAGTATGTAATATAACTGTGGGATTATGACGGCAATGACAATGAGGTGTCTTGGACGAGTGAAGAGAATCAGAGGCAGGTGAAAATTGTCATTAAAATAAGGTCCACGATTTTCGCCAAAGAAAATCTCTTCGAGCCGTTTGATTCGTTAGTTCAATGGAGTTGTGCCTTCTTTATTGGTGAATGTGAAAAAAGCAGGTTAGTGGAATTGTCTTATGAAAATATCACTTCTATTTTAATGTAGTGTATGTGTACATAATAATTACTATTAAGGTTTTATGTGTACCTACTTACTTTTCTAATGTCTTCACTAAAATGTAGTTGTTGGGCTAACACGGGAATGTTTTTGATTATCTTTTGCATTTGATGCATGGTCTTCTTGTTCTAATGTTTCTAAAAAAACAATTTCTGAATAATTAACTAAAATAATTTAAGTAAAACCATTAAAAACGTTATAATGTTTTATATAACGCAGTACCCGACACATGTGAGCTACCAGCTGAAATTGGTGATTGCGCCAACTATGAAGAGAAATGGTTCTACGATACTGCCGAAAAGAGGTGAGAATTATATCATATTCTTAAAAGATATGTCTTCAAATTAATTTGAATCGTGATTAATAAGTAGTTTGATTGAAATTGCAATTATAACAATATAAGTTTATAAATTTTGAAACTAAATAACACCAATATTTTAGATGTCGTCAATTCTACTACGGAGGGTGTAATGGAAACGAGAACAGATTCAACACAGAGTTTGAATGTCAACAACGATGTGTTGAACTCGAACTCACAACAACAACAGCAAGAACTGCGCAGCCACAACAACCGGACTCACAGAACTCAGGTAATATCTCATCAGGTAATTACATTATGATTTAACATTATTTTCATACTTTTTTTTCTTCCTGAGACTCCTTGGAATGTGCCTTGTTTTGTGTACCCCCTACCCAATGAGCCGGTGGTGCCGTATCACGTCGTGCCGTCTCGCATAACCCCGTACTGGGTTCTGGCCTCAACCGGGATTTTAGTGCTGTTTAACTCTCAGATATCCGGCGATTCCTTACAACACAAAAAAATCTTACCCTATATAAGCACGGTTCAGTGAAAAAAGTCACTTTAATAATTACTTACATTCACTTTATTTTTAAAATTGTCGACTTTTAGACATCCCTTTCTGACGTCATTGGCATTGGCATTGGCGTCCGTTGGTATTTTACTTTTATCAACGTCTTGAAATACAACGACTTTGGACACAAAACTTAATAAATAAATAAGAAGAATGAAGAAAACCCTTAAAAAAAATAATGACCCAGAAAGTGTTTACCTACTAAACAATCTTCATAACAATCTCCCAGACTTCTGCTTCTCGGAGAAGGACCCAGGTCCCTGTACTCAGTTCGAGTCGCGCTGGGCGTACGACCCGCAACTTGGTCGCTGTACCACATTCCAGTATGGAGGCTGCGGCGGTAACAAGAACAACTTCGCCTCTGAACAGTACTGCCAGTATTACTGTCATACAGCACAAGGTTAGTTCAATTACTTGTTGTTTACTAAATTAAGATTATTATAGAATAAGAAGGTTTTCCCGATTCAGCTATTTCTCAAATCAAACTATGTGTTCGCGTCATCGTATCTATCTAAATTAATTTTGATGTAGAAGATTAAAAAAACATAGGAACCAGCAGTAACTGCACATATTGCTGTATCTTAACATCGATCACAAAATTAATGGTGTGTGGGTAGTTTTGAACTAATTTCCTTTCGTCCTTCGAGCCGGATGTTAAAGTGCAAGTTATTCGTTCAGATATCTGTCAGCTGCCGATGCTCGCCGGGCCGTGCAACGACTCGATAGTGCAGTGGTTCTACGATCCTTCAAGAGACACGTGTAGCCAGTTCGCTTACGGAGGCTGCGAAGGAAATGACAACCGGTAAGAATAGTTATCAGTGTTACAGAACACTTTAAAAGCGAATATTTACTAGACCACAAGTTCTTTGACAAAATCCATAACACACCAACATCAAACAATAACTATGATGTCGCTTTTCCACATTGGCTCGCTAACTTCCAAACTTCATAATGGTCGGCCGTCACCATCATTTTTTATGTGTGTGAGCAAATGTGGAAACGCGACATGAGTGTTATTGTTTGACAATAGTACATGGGCCAATTGATAGTCACAACATTACTCTAAACACTGTTTTTCTACACAAGGTTAAAAGTTTCTAGTAAGGTTATTTTATTACCAGTTTCTCGTCACGCGAGGAGTGTGAGGGCCGGTGTAGGACGGGTCAAGTTACGGAGGTGCCCACAACAGTCACTCCTGTTACCACATTGGCTCCTGCAAACGTTACCGTACTCATTGTAAGTATTAGGCTTTGCTATTGCTAAGATTCTCCTGTAATCTATAGAGCTCTGTATATTGCCAGAGTGTATAGTAACATTAGTAACTGATGCAAAAAAGGCTATAAAGAACTCTATTCTCTCTCTAATCTTCTTCTCCTCAAATTACGCCAGCACGACCGATTTTGCGCTGTCTATAAGCAATGCCTTGGTACTGCAAGGGCGTGCATGTATATTTTAGTAAGGGTATATACAAATGTTAATATAACATAATCTTTTAAAAATTCACATCATATAATCAATATAATAACACTTTTACACCCAATACATGCAAATTATTGGAATTATTAGTGTATTATGAAATATACAGCATTTTGATAGGTTATTGTATGCAATGCGTAATTGCTTCTATGGACTGCACGCCGATGCTAGATAGAAAATATGAATACGTTGTTTGGGATTCGGTATTAGTGGCCAAAGGGAGATCTCCGACCGGGCGAGATAGTGTATGCCCGGTCAGGTCGAAGCCCACTGTAGTAGATTTCAGATGTATATATGCACCCAGCGTTGCAAATGTCAATACCGTGATTCAGGATCTTGCACGCTATTGATCGCCACACGTTGTACCAGTTCTTACGACTATTTAAAAATCAATTCACAGGACAGCAGATTCAGTGAATTGTGTCAGATATCACAATCGTTGGAGCCGTGCTCAGTCGCCGGCGTTGTTTGGTACTACGATAACACTAGAAGGGAATGTGCTGCGTTTACCAATGCAGAGTCAGGACAAACTTGTAGGACAACAGGAACGTTTGCAAGTCAAGAGGCTTGTGAACGATCGTGTGGAGCTTTCAAAGATATCAGTAAGTGTACCTTCGGGAACTCTACTTTGATTTTGTCCTATATAAAATAATTTAACTAATTAGGAAAGCATTAGACAAAAAAAAACAATTTGCAAAGACATTTCATGGTACGTTTACATACGGATCACCATCTCCCAATGCACGCAAATGACAACTGTTAGGTTAGGCAGTTTCACATAATTTCAATACCGGCTAATGCTAATATTGGTCAGCCGTTACCATAATTTGTTTTTTATGTGTGTGTTTGGTCGTTGGTGAGCCAATATGTAAACACACGTGACTTAATGTTTTTCATCTGCTTTGTTTATTTCTCACCTAACCTAACCTAACCCAACATAACCTAACTTTTATTACAAAACACAGATGTTTGCCTTTACCCCTTGGACCCCGGTCCTTGTCGAGCGTACTTCCCCAAGTACTACTTCGACAGCGAGACCCGCGCCTGCCAAGAGTTCATCTATGGCGGGTGTCATGGCGGACCCAACAGATTCTCCACCGTTGAAGAGTGCACCGAAATCTGTAAAGGATATGTTGGTAAGTTAGTTCTAACCTAGAATAAAGGCTAAATAAATCAAAAATCTAACAAATATTACTACAGGAGTTTTCCTTCTACACCAATGTTATTTTATTTCTTAGATCCGTGCAGATTGCCTCCCGAGACTGGTAATTGTCAGAACCGCGTGATCCAATGGTACTACAGTGAAGAAAGGAATGACTGCCAACAGTTCGTATGGACCGGATGCCAAGGAAACAATAATAGGTATATTTCAACTTATAATGTACCACAGAGTGGCGAAGAGTCTGTAGGATTCGATTCCTATCGGTTTCCCTTTGTGAGATTCATGTGAATGATTAATTGATTTACTACGTCAGTTTTAAATTCTTTCTAAATTTTACGCAATCAACAGATTTGAGACTCGTGAGGACTGCGAAGGTCAATGTAGAAAGCAGCCAATCTTCACAACTACTACACACACTCCTCAAACTGACCGGGTAAGTATGAATAAGGCCCTCCGCACATGGAGCTACTCAAAAGTAAGGCCCTCCGCACATGGAGCTACTCAAATATGACGGAATTAGTTAGTAATTAGAATTACAAACTAGTTATAAACTGACGCTACTCATATTGCAAGGTTTCAGTCACTCCTGTCACAGATCAGAAACGATATAATTGTGAGCAACTTGAACTTTAGAAAAAATAGTAAAATAAGGTCGGTATCGGTTTCGCTGTCGCATCTGTACTATAGTTATAACGAAATACAGTTTATAACTAGTTTGTAATTCTAATTACTAACTAATTCCGTCATATTTGAGTAGCTCCATGTGCGGAGGGCCTAAGTCCCCACTTACGTATAAACCATCTTTATTATTTCGTTACATAACTTATAATACTTCCTGCAGCCTGTCACAGATGAGTGTCGCACGCCCGACTCTCTGGCGCCGTGCGGTGAAAACATAACAGTGTTCTACTACGACTCTACCACGTCGAGCTGTAGAGCGGCCGGCTTCGGGGGATGTCGACACTCCAACAGTTACCGCACCGAGGAGGAGTGCGAGAGGAGATGTGGAGCCTTCAGAGATATCAGTAAGTAGAGTGGAAGGTATATAGCTCTATCACGACTCTACCACGTCGAGCTGTAGAGCGGCCGGCTTCGGGGGATGTCGACACTCCAACAGTTACCGCACCGAGGAGGAGTGCGAGAGGAGATGTGGAGCCTTCAGAGATATCAGTAAGTAGAGTGGAAGGTATATAGCTCTATCACGACTCTACCACGTCGAGCTGTAGAGCGGCCGGCTTCGGGGGATGTCGACACTCCAACAGTTACCGCACCGAGGAGGAGTGCGAGAGGAGATGTGGAGCCTTCAGAGATATCAGTAAGTAGAGTGGAAGGTATATAGCTCTATCACGACTCTACCACGTCGAGCTGTAGAGCGGCCGGCTTCGGGGGATGTCGACACTCCAACAGTTACCGCACCGAGGAGGAGTGCGAGAGGAGATGTGGAGCCTTCAGAGATATCAGTAAGTAGAGTGGAAGGTATATAGCTCTATCACGACTCTACCACGTCGAGCTGTAGAGCGGCCGGCTTCGGGGGATGTCGACACTCCAACAGTTACCGCACCGAGGAGGAGTGCGAGAGGAGATGTGGAGCCTTCAGAGATATCAGTAAGTAGAGTGGAAGGTATATAGCTCTATCACGACTCTACCACGTCGAGCTGTCGAATGCCATCGCACTTAAGAGTTCGAATCTAACTAGATTTGAGTTAATTTTTTAAAGGCTCGTTTCGTCAGGGTATGTAGAAATTCAACAAAATGAAGTCAAATTTACATTTTGCAGATTTTTTTTTCTTTTTCGCTTTCGCACAGCATTTACTTGAATTTTCTAAGAACTGCACGACACTGACACCCGGTACGGTTGTTTTAAATAAACTATCTCTCGATAGATGTATGTTTCGCTCAACTGGACCCCGGCCCTTGTCGCGCCATAGTTCCTAAGATATACTGGGACATACGCACGGGCTCGTGCAAGCCTTACACGTACGGAGGGTGCGGAGGAGGAGCTAACAGGTTCTCGAGTGTCGATGAATGTGAAGAAGTCTGCGGGGCTACTGGACCACGTAAGTGTTTTTTACATTTAAGGACCTAATGAATTTTAGTTTTTTTCTTTCAAATCACTCGATTTCGACGTTACTGAATAAAAGTTATTGTTGAACTGCCTCAACTTGAAAAACGTCCTCGCGTGCCAAGCTTGGATTTTTGTCAAAGTATATCAGAAGCTTCAGCTAAAGCTCTTAAATAAGGCATCAGACAAACATTAAATTAGATCACTGATCTTTAATAAATAATTGAGAATTTACCTCGTGAGGCTGTTGCCATAAGGTAAAATTAGTCAAAATATGCCTTTAATAAAATGTTCTAATGCTAGGTGAAGGGTCACATACAATCGATTAACAATCGACACTAATTCCTTATTTTATTTCACTAAATTTTAACTATGCCTGTTTTATTATTTCCTATCCCTAACAAAGATCTTTTTCTCTGATACTAATTAAAAAGTCTGGCTTCTGTATCTTTACTGTTAAAATGAATGTGCAACGACTTTCACTTCCATTCACGATTAATAGAGAAAAAAAATTATACTACTTCTAAAGACTTCGAACACACATAACTGAATTGGTCTCTTCTTATTCTTTTATATTAGAGCACCTTATACCTACTGAATTCATGACACATGTAGGTGACTCCGTGTCTTTGGATTTTACAAATATAAGTATAGGATATAGGTGGTTAAAAAGTAAGCATTTGTTATGGTCTATATGGAACCACCACGGTCATCCACGGTTCGTTTCAGGAACACTTTTTTGCCACGCACCATCCGGCTATGGAATGAACTCCCCTCCTCGGTATTCCCTGAGCGCTATGACTTGTCCTTCTTCAAACGAGGCCTGAGGAGGGTCCTTAAAGTTAGGTCGTAGGTAGCGACCCCTCAGTGTCCCCTGACATTGCAGAGGTTCATGAGCGACGGTAACCACTTACTATCAGGTGGGCCGTTGGCTCGTCTGTCTACATGGTAATAAAAAATAAAAAAATATTCACGTAGACAGGATTGGGTTATGATAAGCAGGTGTTAGTGCTTAGTCACTCGTGATTCTTAGAAGGTTGTGTTTCCTTTCAAAATTCCGTATTTAAATTTGGGCATTGGTGGACTAGCGGCGCCGTGCCTCGAGCCGGTGGACACCGGTGTGTCGTGTAGCGAGCCCTCATCTCGCCGCTGGTACTACAGTCCGCTCGACGTAAACTGCCTCCCCTTTGCCTATCGCGGCTGCCAAGGAAACGGAAACAACTTCATCAGTTACAACGAATGTGAAAGTCTCTGCAAACCGAGACGCCTCCCCGGTATTAGCTCTTCACTTCGCTTGACCTTGACGATCAGAAGCGCGAGCCAAAGTCGTGTCTCCTTTCTGCAACTAATAACGCACCGCTTTTGCACCTGCTCTCGCTATCTTTCAGCACTCTGAATTCACTATCATCACTGACCTCACATTTACAGCATCAGTTGATCGTAGTTCGAACACTTTTCTGATAATTAATAATATTATAATACTCCATAGTCCTCACAGCAACAGCATAGACCAGACAGCAGTTTCTTTGAGTAATTACTAATTAGGGCTTCATTAGATGGACAAAACCCTACTCTCGTCGTTTAATGGCACATTTATCTATTCTGTTTCCATATCATAAATATCCCATTCGACCCTTCATCATTCAACTCTACAATGCCATTCACTTAGTTGAATCTAATACTTCCTTATCAAGTCTAATAAATCGTCTAAATGTACCAGAAACGAACGAGGTATACCCAGACTGTCGTCCATACGAGGCGGAATGTTCTGCGCTGCGTTGCGAAGGCGACGTGGCCCGCGAGCCGACACGTGACGGATGCGAGCGATGCACGTGCGTGCCACGTGACCTGTGCGCAACGCACGCCGCAGCATGCCGTGACATCTACTGCCAGTTTGGAACCAACAACGTCACAGACAGCGATGGATGCACACGGTATGATCCTATGTGTTTAATACTTATTTCGTCTGAAATCGTTCCAGCTGTTTTCAGATACAAAATGTGTATAACAAAGTCTAGATTCAGCAAGGGAAGTATTTAATTTTTAAAACAAGATTAATTGTTACAGGTGTTCATGTGAACCGGACCCTTGCGTGCCCAGCAGATGTCAACCAGACGAGCAATGCGTACAGACAGCATACAGAGACACAGAAACACAGCAGATACGATACTCGTATGTCTGTCAACCAGGTAGCGTGATATTCTTTAACTTATTTTCGTTTTGTTATTCAGCCAACGCTACGATTCTTTTAACTAAAAACATTTTTTACATTTATTCAAAGGATGAACTATAATGAAATATACTCTTTGTTCTAGAAATCGAAACGAACGAGATATTACCGAACTGCGATCGATACAAGGCGGAGTGCGACAGCCTCCCGTGCGAGTGGAGCGTGCAGCGAACACGCACCCCCGAGGGATGCGAGCGATGCGCCTGCGTGCGACCCGCCGTCGACTGCACGCTGCACCAGCGCACATGTGACGTCATCCGCTGCGAGCACGGACTGACGCGCCTCACCGGACCCGACGGATGCGAGAGGTAACTACACGGGCACCGTGGCTGTGACGTCACACTCGCCGCTGTCCAACAACTAATAAATCTGAAAATGTAAGCCCTAAATTTGATGTAGTTTTTGTTCTAAAATTCATTTTTTCCATCCAGGTGCAGTTGTGCGGAAGATCTTTGCGCAAGCGTGCGTTGCGCGCCGACGGAGCGATGCGTCATCGTACAATACCGAGATGCCATATTCCCGCAACACATCAAGAACACCACTGAATGCAGACAGTGTAAGTATAGACTGTCGATTTAACTAGTACAATTATTATTGTTATATTTTTTACAAATATGTATTTTGATAATGTTTACAGGCTGTTGATGATAATGATGTATTTTGAACACACAGTGAACAAGAACGGATCATGTCCAACTGACGAGTGGACCACTCCGGCTGACCCGAGGGACTGCGAGGCGGAGTGCAGGGAGGACTCGGACTGTCGCGGCGACGGCAAGTGTTGCGAGCGAGGCTGCAGCTGGCTGTGTGTGCAACCTGTCTACACCACTACCACTACCACTACCACCAGACGACCAGGTAACTATAACAGTACAGAACTTTTGTTGTTTTTCGTTGTAGTGTTTAATAAGTTCACTGCGTACCGGTGGTGGATCTTCCCGATAATGTAATTATCTTAATATAATATTTTTATCACAAAAATGAAAACGACCGACTTCCATTTCTCAAGCATAGCACAAAACTACATATCAGATTTTTATCAAATTCATATGGTGTAATGCTCAAATGTCTGCTTTCTAACAAAAAAATAATCATAAAAAACGGTAAACACAGATCCAAAAGTAGGTACTTGTTCGATCTATAAAAAAAAAATGGGACCTAAGTTGAACCATCACATTTCATCTGACACCACAATCATTCAAATCGGTTCACCCAAACTAAAGATATCGAGGAACAAACAGAAAAAAAAGATACAGATGTTGAGTACCTCCTCCTTTTTGAAAGTTGGTTAAAAAGGGAGATTAATACGCCTACCTACTCAATAATGAGGTTTTACGTCAATTTGAAGAAATCGTCGTGTTAACCACTCAACTGGGATCGGCAACCAAATTGGTTTGTTTACTTTTGCAAAGTCTGTGGCAGGAGCCAAAATTGAGCACAGTTCTAAAACTTGTATTGTTTACATTTTTTAATCGTCTCATATTTTACGGAGATGATATATTTTCGCTGAAAATGCAATACAGCGTCGTTTAGTAATAAAGATTTACAAAAATATAAGGTTCAATTAAAAATAAAAATTAAAAATTATTGGAAAAAAATGTTTTTAAAAAGGGGCTCAAACACGGTATTGATTCCGAACGAAGTCCCCAGTTTCGCCATCTAGTGAATAGTGACGTTCCCAGTTGAGTGGTTAAGTAATGTCGTTGTTACAGACATACCTCAAGCTCCGGAGCCGAGCAGAGAGACGGAGCCGGAAGTGAACGCGTCGGAGGGCGGCAAGGCGACTCTGCGCTGCATCTTCCACGGCAACCCGCCGCCTAAGATCACGTGGAGGAGAGGAGAGATTACTGTGCGTATTACTATAGTCCTTAACTATATTCGATTAAGGTTCATTTTTGTAGGGCTAAACTACATCAATGCTTGTAATAAGTTACTTGTTATACGCGCTATAGTACAATTAAGAGATAGTACACTTGAGGGTTCGTTCCAATTGCGAATCTGATCACTAGATTTTGATTGGACATTTCCGTAGCACAGAGTGAGATAGTGCGATGTGTGGATAGGTTAATCTACGCATCTACGCTGGAGTTTAATGTTGATAACTAATCTTCATTTCCCACCCAACTCTATTACGCTACGCTCTGATTCAGCCAGCTCAATTTTGAGTTGGAGTGCATTCGGAAACTAACGGATTTTTAACTCGTATAAGCACTGAGAACTATTTTTCGTCTAATGGTTCCCAAGATGCTGCCATAATATGAATTATCATTTAACCACGCACCATCCGGCTATGGAATGAACTCCCCTCTTCGGTATTCCCAGAGCGCTTTGACTGGCCTTCTTCAAACGAGGCTTGAGGAAGGTCCTTAAAATTAGGTCGTCGGTAGGGACCCCTCAGTGTTTCTTGAGATTGCAGAGGTTCATGAGCAACAATAACCACTTACGATTAGATGACATTTGAAATACACAGACAAGTTGTATTTCAAATGTCGACTGTTCAAAATGCTTCTACGCCCTATACCAAGACTATAATCCTAGCATCGCTCAATATCACTTCATCATCATCGTACAATCAGTCTCAGAATTAGCACCAGTTCTGGTGTACATTGTATAACGGGTATAACGGGTACGACAGATCGACGGCACGGTGGGTCGCACGCGCATCCTGTCGGACGGCTCGCTGGAGATCGTGTCGCTCTACCGGAACGACACCGGCGTCTACATCTGCATCGCGGAGAACGAGCTCGGCTCCAGCCAACAGGAGATACATCTGCAAGTCACCGGTGAGATGCATGGGACTGGTAGTGGGGCTTGGGACTGGTAGTGGGGCTTTGGAGTGGTAGTGGGGTTTGGGAGTGGTAGTGGGGCTTGGGAGTGGTAGTGGGGCTTGGGAGTGGTAGTGGGGCTTGGGAGTGGTAGTGGGGCTTTGGAATGGTAGTGGGATTGGTTTCTGTGATACGTTTTTAGACTAAAATCATTGAACCTACAATTCGATGTATTCAAAGAAACTATAAGTACCAGTAAATCATGAATAAATTTACACATTGGCAGCAGTAGATGTGATTTTGAAATTATGACAATAATACTTAATGATCATTATATAAAAAGCGTATCACAGAAAACAGTAGTTTGGACAAAGTGGTAAAGTAGATTAGTAGTTGAATAATAAAAAACTCTGATTCTTTCTTCAATAACTTTATAATCTTACTGCGATACGATAATATTGAATTAAATGCATTTTAATCGTTTAAAATAACTTCGGAAATTCAGCAATTCGGGTTCGTTTCATAAAAGCTATCATTGCACCTATGAATTTTTTCGTTATTTTTTTCAATATTTCCGATCGCAGTACTTAACGCAACCTAACTAACTTGACCGAAAGAATAAGTATATTTAAATTTGTTTACATACTGCACACGTACATAACCATATCATACAATTATCATAATAGATACTGTTATAACTAATTTATTTTTCGGTCTTTTAAGTCTAAATGCATTACCTCTACCTACATAGTACCTACAACTCTTGATATTACATTAACTACTTAATGTACTTTGATAAAAAAAACCAAACGTTGATTAAATGAAAACCAACTACCCATATAAACAATTAATTAGTATTGTGATTGATATTACGACCCTATCAGGTCCTCACGATACAGGCCAGGCCTAGTGTGAGGGCCATTGGAAACGTATTATTTGTATAATAGTTTTGTAAAAAGAAAGTGATGTTACGGTATTGTTAGAAAATGTACTTTCTCTTTTGTATTTATACTCTCATTTAACTTTATTAAAAACTCATATTTTCATGTGCAAACAAATAATAAATAAAAAAATAAAAAATTAAAGAAAGTGTTATGTGAAAGTAAAGTAATTAAACTTGGTCCCCGCACTAGGAAACTTCTGTTTCGCGGGTAAACGGTAAATTATACAGCTGATAACCTAAAGCACGCCAAACGACAAAATAAGAAATACTAACTAGAACTACAAATCCAACATCAAAAGACAACAATGCGGTATTTTATATTTCTGTGTAAACGTAATTAGGTTTTTCCAGTGAATATCGATACTATTAGGTCACTTTACTGATTTACCATATCTTAGAACAGTAAACATTATGACCCTCAGCTGATAAGCTTCACTAGAAAATATAATTATTCCGTCAAATGTTTACAAATAATAAAGTACAAGATCAGTAATAACATTTATTGATTACATTCTTGATGGTTGTCTATCCAGGCAAGGACAGCGGATGCTGTTGCCTCAGTTTGCCTGAAACTGACCTTATGCAGGTCTTCGGTAGCTTTATTTAATTGTGAAATTATTGAAATGCATTCTTCCGATTCTAGAAAATAATAATATTATAAACGATCTTTATTTACAAAACATTTTGCAGTTAGATCCACATTTAATTATAATTAGTATCTATTATAATTATGATAGTGTTATCGTGTGAGACAAACAGTGCCCAGCCATGCTGCCGCGCGGTTGTGTTTCGGTCACGTTAGGGCTGCTGCTGGCCTGCGCGAGTGGACAAGGTTAACGACACATACTCTATTATCACTCTTATCTCACTCATTCACTGTTTCAAGCGTTCCTAATATTTTATTCGAAATTAATAATTATTCTCAAATTTATTATTCTTAAATAAGCTATTAAATGTTTTTTAATTGTAAGCTTTAGGAACGCTTAAAACTTTCATTTGTTTCTGTCCAATCGCAATCCGCTTAGTAGAATTAAATCAAATTAACAAGCAGTTTGTGGATGCTCATTAACATGGCGACACTACACCAAAAGCATTCACAAACTCGCGCACAAACTAACAAGCGGAGCATGGTTAGATCCGGAGAGGACGCCGGTCGGGATCGCGGGAGAACAGAACGCGGTCGTGACGGGCGAGCTCGGGCGGCCGCTCGTGCTGCGCTGCCTCGCCTACGGGTACCCGCCGCCCGACATATACTGGTACAGGGGGCTGGACGGACCCATGGTGCCCTTCAGCAGCACGCTGTACGAGGCGCGCGGGAACGTGCTGCTCATCCGCCAGCTCGTCGACGAGGCGCTGGGAGAGTACGCCTGCCAGGCCTACAACGGCGAGGGCAGCCCCGCCTCGCTGCTCATAGAGGTGCGCGCGCAGAGGCACGACGACGCGCCGCCTGATCCCCGCCTCATCGTGGCGCGCCCCGGAGACAACATCCGCGTGCGTGTGCTGGACGCCGTCACCACCACCACCACCACGCCCACCACGCCCCTCGACCTGGACTTCAACGTCCCCTTGTTCACCGGTAAGACTCTCCGCACCCCCCGCACACACACATTATACATAACGTACGATGTCCCATAAAGTGTTAAAGCCGAATAGTTCATCTAAAATGGATGTTTTGCCAACCCTAGTTTTTTTTCTAATTGTTTTGTCAATGATCGGTGATCGAACCCATAGTTTTAGAGGGTTGTTGCACGATGAATTAAAATGTATTTTTCCGCATATTTTTGGCTTTACGCTTTTTGGGATACTGTGTGCATTAGAACAATAAATAAATTACGATTATCTCACAGCGTATCCGAAACATCTGGGCGGACATCGCTCGAGAACATTTGGTACTAAATATTTAATTAATTGATGTTTTCTGATCATCACTGTAGTTTGTTTGCATGTTTGGTGATGGGTTTGTTTGCATGGTATGTGTTTGGAATATTAATGTCAATTTTAGTGATACTACGTTCTACTTTGTTTTGAGGTACGTAAACTTTGTAAATGTAAACTTCTGATGCAATAAAAAAACTATTTTATTGAAGTCTCTGACTTCTGTAACGTACGAAAATATATTGGAACAAAACTTTTGCTATTAAAAACACATGACAAATTCATAGTTGTTTGTGTTCAAAATTGTGTGGGTTTTTCCTTTATCAACAGGAAATGAGTAGGTATATAACTACATCTGATATGAACACACATTACTATTTTAGAATATATTTCACAATATACATAGAGCTAGAAAGATACGGTTCACTTTTTCTAAAGTGTTTACCGGAGTGATTACATAAAATTTCACCAAATCCATTCACATATAAGTTGCCTTGTAAAAATGCAATGTACCTAGGTACCTACAATGTTTATGTATAAATATTACATATGTTCTTGCATTATTTGCACGTAAATGTTACTTTACAATAGGCATGAAGTGAACCAATGTGGACGTCAAGAATTGTATTGTTACTCGTATTCGTACTTGTTATTATTTGCCAATGTACTGTTTGTATGTACTGTACTATAACAACCCATTACTGCCCACTGCTGGGCTAATAGCTCCTCATAAGAGGGATTAGTCATAGTCCACCACGCTTTCCCAAAATAAATTAGGGACTTCTCATATCTTCGAAAGATTCTGTGAGTCTATTTCCAATGTGCAGGTTTCCAATGGTGTTGTTTGAACAATGCAGTTGAACCTTTTCCTATGAAAGTTCCAACTTTTACAGACAATTTGAAGCATTATTAATAAGTGGAAAGGCAGCTAGGTCCTCAGGTAAAATAGTGTATTCTTGAAGTGTCACCAAATATAAGTAAACCTGATCACAAAGGATACATCATTTAGGTTTCACTCACATGGAACTTTGAAAGATTATTTATAGTTTGACAACGAATAATTCTACTTCCAACATCTTCAGAAGACTTTAAGAATCTAATTGAATTAAATTATACATGTATTTTAGTGCACACTTAATGGGATATAAGATAGAGAGATAGTAGATAATAATTTTGGATATTTTTGTAGAGTTTACTATAAAGCATTACACCAAATTCTTTGGTACTGATCGTATATGACCATCAATGATCATCATGTTAAAACATCGTTGTATAACTATAGCCCCAGTGTCGACCCGCATATCGTCCACGGTTTCTACGGTGTCCGCGGGCGCCGAGCTCTCCTTGCCGTGCGAGGTGGACGGGTACCCCACGCCGGAGAACGTTTACTGGACCAAGGACGGAACTAGGATCATTCCGAACGACAATGTCTCAATAAGTGGTAAGATATTTGGTTTTTTTAATACTTATATTATAGTAACGTGTATGTAGGTCAGAATAGTATGTGGAGGTAGAAAATTATGCCGATACTAATAAATGGGGTAAAAATGAAGCGAAAAATGATAGTAGCGTTCGCTCGCGTTGTTTTTGTGTGGTACAAAAAAAAATATTATTTCTTGCTAAATACATGTAAATAATATAAATGGGGAATGTACAATAAATACGCGACATTTCATTGATTTTTATTAATCTTAATTCAATTTGATAAGTTAGGTATCGTATGCATTGCGTATTTGATTGTCAGGAGTGACATCAGGACTGCACGCCACTGTTGATATAAGTACTTCTAACTTTAACTAATAGACTTTGCAGTGACGTTAAGTGCTTTACGATAATACAAACACCTGTTTATTGAACTGAAGTACCCGCCAGTAAAATTCAAATTATACCATCCGTTAAAGGGAACAAACATACAAATAATTTCGAATTTGACTAATCAGGCATCAAAAAGTCGTTGACCTAAACTAGCATACTATAATAATAACAAAGTCATCTGTATTTATCAGTTCAGCTTCCGAAGAAGTACAATCACACCATTAATTACGACATTGTAGTATGAGCAATGTTATCGTACAATGATGTTCATTATGTAACAGCAAGTTATTGTTTGCGACAGGAACCAGTGTTTCCCGTCTGACGATACGCAAGGTGTCAGTGAGCGATGGCGGCACATACACGTGTCACGCTAACAACATGTACAGCTCACACGAGTCCAGCGTGCAAATCACTGTTAAAGGTACATTGAATTTACTAATAACACTTTTTATCTAGGTAGATATGTATATAAAAGCGCAGTCGAGAGCGCTTTTATCAAAATCCATGTTGCTTATGGCGTGGGTAGTCCAATAAAGATGATTTGAATGAAACGGATGGCCTTCAAAACTTAAACCGTTTACTTCTTCGAAATAACTTTACAGTTGAATAATCTTTTACAAACAATATTCTAATTAACGTTAATCAGTTTAAAATAATTAAAGATTGAGGCGACAGATAGCGATTCGTCGACAAAGTGGTGCGCCGGCGACCGTCCTCCAACAAGTCCGTCTAAAAGATGGCCGCCCCGCTGCCACAGACTCGACGCTCCGCTAGAGTGACCATACCAACTGTCACTCTTGTCAATGTCATTTTTCATACGCGCCTACATATACATGCAATCCATTCGATGTTTGTTTTCATAAAATAAATAAATAAAATAAAATAAGTTTCATTTATCTTGAAAAATGACTTCAGTGATGGGCCAAACAAATTACAGCCAAACTGCAAGCGTAATTTTCAACGGATTCACAAACATATCACAGATTAAATTTAATGACAATAGCGAATGTTCTGTTGAACTCGATTCCTACCGACTTCCACCTTGAGTTCTGTGAATATTTCCTAGCGATCTTCTGTCATTATAAAAGTGATGTTTCATCACTTTTGGATAAGTACTACGTTAGTTCATGTCCAGGACACCTAACCATAACTAAATTTATTTTGCAATACCACATACAGCCCAAAGCCATTATTATTATAAATCCACTTCAAAAAACGTTTCCAAACCTTTATTGGACTGAAGAACCCTGTACTGACTTACTGACATGTTCTTTATTTATCAACAGCTGTGACGACGCCGGCGAAGTGCACAGACAATCCGTTCTTCGCGAACTGCAATCTCATAGTTAGAAGCAAATTCTGTAAACACCAATACTACTCTAAGTAAGTTGACTAATACTTCTTTACTCTCAATTTTTAATTGCAATTTAATTTTAAATTGTAATTATTAGACTGCTTGTAGTATAAGAGATAAGTTTTGACGTGACAACGTCTTATAAATTGGTTTGCCGGGTGACACTTCAAGAAACTGCGTTACGCTCCGCTCACGTTATGCGCTCACAATGAGAGCGAGTGAGAGGCGTGCCTTTCACTTTTTATGTCTGTCTCTCTCACTCTTAGGCGGGCTAACCATGCCCGAGTCGTTGTCACGTAAAACTTTCGGCCGTATACCGACTTTACAGGCAACCAATTTTTTAATAAATATTGAGGTAGATGATTTTGATTTGATTTTTTTTCTTTTATTTAAAGCTTCTGCTGCAAGTCGTGCTTGGAAGCAGGTCAGCTGAGTCCAGAGGAAGCGGAAATGCAGAACGACGCTCCACTTGTTAGAAGAAAGAAGTAGTTTTACTAGCTTAACATAGTTTAACAAGCCACCGGTTATAATTTATTATTCGAAATAATTGAAGGTTACAATTTTTTAATGATTTTTATATTTTTTTATTACTTTGTTTTTTTTCGATGATTTTAATTTAGTGGAAAAAACAATTGAAACAAATTATTTTTTTATTTTATTCAGTTTTCTTTTTTTTTCTATATTTTAAATCATTCAATTTTATATATAGTTTTTAACCGGTGGTCAAACTTCGACGGAATACTTTTGTTATTTAGTGCCATAAAATTGTGTTATTTTAAAATGATTGTACACTAGAATAATGAAATATAATATTACATGAAATCCTCGTGCACTCTGTTTAGAACAGGTACTTACAATTAGTTTTAGTTAGAAATATATTCATGTAAATATTTTAATTTTCACCATAGTTAAGGAATCCGTCGAAATTCTGAATAAGCAGTATTTATGGAATACTCTCTTAATTCGTGTCACTTATCGAATAGACAATAAATTATTTATGATTCGATATAATTATGTTTAAAATAGGTGTCGCTAGATTGTATGAACTGTAAGTCAGTGTTTTTTGTAATTCAAAAATGTAAATAAAATAAACAAGCAGATTTGTGGTTTTACTAAAATATTCGATATCATTTTTTAAATCCTTTAATATTTTAATATCCTCCGTTCAAAGTAACGGTGATTTTGCTTAACAGATTCAAAGTTACAGTAGGTAATTTTAATCGAAATAACTTTCAATTGGACTGTACCAACCCATTATAGCGGCCCACTGTTGGGCTCAGGTCTCCTCAGAAGAGGGGATATGCATAGTCCACCACGCTTGCTCAATGCAGATTATTCGATAAATAAAAACAACATAATTTGTACTGCGATAACATAAATTTTTATTTACACACCGAAATTCACAGTCAATTATAACAAGTTTCGTCTTCAACTTACCTGACAATGAAATTACAATGAGACAGGCATTATTACATCACATCTATTTATATTATACAAATACACGCAAGTTGATTTCGTCAAGCGCCGAGCACGACCACGTTACTTCATAAAACACAGCCTCCACACTGTTATGTAAACATAATTTAGATGATCTACTGGCAAAGCAGTCTTCTTTCAAAACCAATATTCATTAAGATACATAATTTTTTTATAAATTACGAAAAGCTAAAATCAAATTTATTTGAGCTATATCATTCAAATTCTTCATATCAATAACATAACACTGTTACTGTCTAAATGTAAAATAAAATTATTGTCCCCTAAATAAAATGACTGAGTCGGCTAGGCCTGTACAATTTTTTACCCGAGTGTTACATTCAAATATTTTTTAAATCCAACTATTCATACGTATCTTTCCGCCTTTGCCTACTCTTTGAGAGCGTTAAATTATTTATTATATGTACTTAAATACAAAAAAAATAAAACGTTTTTATATACATCAAATTATATTTTTAATATACAAGATAGTGCCCTCGACGTAGGTAGTTCCCGGCACACGAAGGGCGTAATCACAAACGCGGCCGCAACATCGCGACACAAACTATACACATGTCTTATTCTTAGTTACACGTTCAATTTACAAACGTGGCGTTATCATTTCGAAATATCTCCAACTGCTCAGTGTAAGACAATCGTCGCAGATACACCATACACGGCTGTACGGCCGGAGTCTCACCTCCTTGATGACTCGTAGTATAGCAAACATTACATCTAACACGAATACACAAATTTTATAAATACGATTTTCTCACTTGTGCTAAAACAGTCGAATGACATTGTATAATTATATAGCCAGACTTTTTAGACGAACTATATTAAAATTTTATAGAGACTACACGGTAATGACATCGGCTAACGGATTACATACACGCATCGAACAGATCTCACTATCCTAAACACTTATGTAAAACGTCTACTACAAAACGAAAAACATCCATTACGAACAATAAACTCGCTACAAAGATATGAACGGTACTAGTGTACTGAATATTACAGTGACGGCCGCCGCGACACTGCCGTCAGGGAAGCGGTTCATACAGGTCTGCGCCTCGGTACAAACGCAATGTCAACACACACTACAGCCGCAGCGAGCCGCATCGCCCCGGGCTCGCGTCGCGGGGGGCGCGTCCCGCAGTGGACGACCGTGATCCGCAATCTTATTTTGTATTTGGCAACGCGACACAGCCCGCCGTGACTAGTGAGTGGGTCAGAGATCGAGTGTAGTAAGTCTGTACCGCAGCGTTCAGTCGAGGAATTCAGCTACGATCTTCTCCATGTCGTGGTCGATGTCGTCGTCCTCGGGCGCGGCGGGGTCGGCGGGGGCGGGCGGGGCGGCGGGCGACGCGTCGGCGGGGGTGGGAGGGGCGGGCCGGGGCGGGGCGGCCGGCAGCTGGAACGGCTCGTCCAGCTCCTCCAAGCCGGGTGGTACTGGTAACTTGGCTAGCTCCTCCTGTAGCTTCACGTAATGACGCTGGAAACAAATAACACACTTATAACTTCCCTGACGTTAGCACAGTTTTAGTAATAAAATTATTATTTAACACACAATCAAAATACTCGGGATACTATTTAAAATTCTCACCTTCAGAGCCATAAGGTTGAGTTGTATGCTCCGCTGCGTTCTTCCGTCCCCGTTTTGTCCCTCTAACTCAGTGATCCAGTTTGCGACCGTTTGCATTATCTCGTTACGTTTAATCCAGAAATGAGTTTGAATCACCTAGAACACAAGATTTTATTCTTCAAATAATTGAACTTTTTTATTTGACAATCACTTCTTATAAATGAGTGAATCGTTATGTGTGTACCTCCTTAAAGCAGGGTTCAGGATTCCGCAGATGTTCTAGCATGGCCCACCGCACGCAGGCCTGGTATATGTTGGAGTTGTACTCGAGCGAGGCGGTGCTGCCGACGCGGGTGCCGCGGCTGCGCTCATAACCCGGCTCGTTGAAGTACGGCTCCGGGACCAGGATCAAGGACTGAATCGATACTAGCACCTGCAATAAAATAAATATACAATTTACTCGCTGTGTATGTCAACTTATGTAGCACTCACTTCATGACATCATGAAACTTTAGAGGTCCAATGGACTGATAACTTAATTTAAGAAAGAAAGTCGTCGGAAGCATTAGGCTCAAGATTTAGGACAATAATTACATTATTAGCTCATATTATCTCACAATATAGGTCCACTAACACTCCAGGATTTCGACCCCATCGGCTGTATGTGCTAACAATAATGTCTTGTCTAGTACCATTACAAGAACTCAATTCTTGGGACTATGTTTGTATTTATATTGTTACCTGTAAGAAGCTAGACGTATGCGCGTTCCACTTCTCCTCGGGCCTGCCGTGCCACGTGTTGAGCACGGAGAGACAGACCTTCCCGTCGTTGTAGAGGTTGGGGTTGAACCTGACGGAGTGGCGGCCCGTGGTCTCCAGGTTGATGAGCATGGGCACCGCGGGGTACTCCGCAGGGAAGTACACGTCCAGGATGAAGCAGCCGTTCGCGTATGGCGTGTCTGACGGACCCGTGATTAGCACCTGTGGGTGTGGAATTGCCAATATTATACAGGGTGTAATCACCATATCCAACAATACTTTCGTCGAGCATTGCAAGGTTGATGATTTTTTTTATTGCCTCGTCGTATAAACATCCTGTGACGGGCAATCTGCTTGGCTTATTATTACATAATGAGAAAAAAAAATATGGGAAATTCCATTAGTTTTCGACGCAAATTGGAAATCTTGGGTCTTCGATTTTTCGAAACTATAATTATTCACAAAAAGAATGAGCTAAGCCACAAGAAAATCGGATAATATTTAAAGTTTTTGCAGCAATTTGAAAATAGTAATTTTTCGGAAAAAAAAAATTAACCAGCTGATAAACAACTTATAACGTTTACAACTCCAAAATATCTTTTTTTAGGTACTAGCGGATGTAATAAAGGAAAACTCATATAAATTATTCCAGATTGAACTTTAAAAAAATTACTTCTAATTGCTTGCAAATACGTCGAAGAAGCTCGTTCAAAAATAGTACGAAACTGACAAGGTCCAAATTTGGTGTGAAAGGACAATTTATGAAGTACTTCAAAATAGCCAACTTTGAGAAAAATCGAAGACCATATGGAATTGACCATATTCATTCATTCCTATAATACAGCTGAAGAACTGGCCTTATTTTACCAAAAAATAAATTAGTGATATAGAAGGAAAAAAACAATAGAGAAATAGAATAAAATATTAATTGAACTTTTTTACACTAAACTAACATAAACTACAATCAAAAATAAAGTAATTTGACATAAAATATAGTCTAGCCTTGTTATTATTACTACTTAAAGTAACTACACCCTGTATAATAAAATTGTAACAATATTCAATCTTCGT
Organism: Trilocha varians; assembly: GCA_030269945.2. NCBI lineage: Eukaryota > Metazoa > Arthropoda > Insecta > Lepidoptera > Bombycidae > Trilocha > Trilocha varians. The sequence goes on along the minus strand of AP028273.1, from coordinate 6,995,724 downwards.
TTGAAGTACTCATGTGCTGTTGATACAGTAGTAAACAATGTTAGACAGAGAGGACGCACCTTCATGACGTCGAGCCTGACGGCGTCGTAGCGCACGAAGACGGAGGAGGAGTAGGAGAGCGGCAGACTGGTGGCGAGCGTGGCGGCCTCCTGCGCGAGCCGCTTGACGCGCGCGGGGTGGGAGCGCTCGCCGGCCGCGCGGATCGTGTCCTCGAAGTGGTACGGCACCGTGAACCGGAACCCGGACTCCGTGCACTCCGCTATCATCTCGTACGTGTCTGTTCACACCATAGACATACAATTTAGAATACACTCGACAAAATCATTGGACAAAACAGTGATAACGTGATGTTGTAAGCAACAAAACTAATATATTGATAGAAATTTGATATGAGGTGTCATGACGTCGGACTCTTAATGTGGCTTATTGTGAGATACTGACAGATACTGAACTGTCTCATTTTCCCTCACATCTTCAGTGCGATCATTCTTGTGTACTAATTTTATGGTTCACACACACCACACTTGTTAATTAATTGTTTCATTGGTACATGTGGGATATACGCTGTTGTGGTGACGTACCGAACTGCATGGTCCTCATGAGCTGCATGTACCGTGCCTCGCGCGAGGCGGGCGGCGCGGTGGGCGTGCCGCGAGCCTCCTCAGAACCAGACACTGCACCGCTGCACATCATCGCTAACGTTGCCTGCGACGCACAAAACAAACATAACACGTAATTTATGAACAATGATCAAGTTTTTCATTATTAAAATTATTAATAAAAAACAAACCTGTATATCAGCAATCAATGAAGCTAATCCCTCATCTTCTTCTGACAGCTCAGAATTGGTAGCAGGACAAAACCGTTGGCTGTAAGTCATCTTGCCAAATATGTTTTTCTTACTCATCCTGAGGAATTGATAATTATATTACTAATAATACAAATACGGCAAACACAGTTTATGTAACATACTAAAATTTTAAAATGTCTAAAATACAGGGTGTTAAACTACTCCCGAAGATACTCATTATGGTATAAAACTTTATTGAAAGGATATGTTTGTTTTTCGAAGCATTTGTATAACACCCTGTAAACCATTATTTTTCGTTTTTTTTTTATGTTTATACGTACTTGAGTTTAGTGGCGTAAGAGTTGGTGGTCCGCGACATCTGCGCGAGTAGGCGGGGCAGCGGTCGCAGCGAGGAGGCGAGGCGCGCGCTGCCCAGCGACACGAGCCCGCGCGCGCACCGCAGGACGCACACGTACAGAGGGATGTGTCGGGACATGTCCAATACTATACACATAATAATATTTGTCAAGTCAGACCGCAATGATAAATGTTGGTAGAAAATCCGCAAATCCATCGTTTTACTAAGTGGTAAATTTCATAGAAAACATCAAACGTCCACAGTTATCGCAATTGACATTGCGCCCGCCACATTGAATCACCTACTTAATCGATAGCATAAATATGCGCGTTCATTAAATAAAAATATACTTTTTATAGAACACTTGCTTAGTTTTGTTCTCATAATATTTCGTCCCGAGATTGAACGTTAAATGAGTATCGTTATATTAACCCTTATCCAAATTAAGCATTATATTATCAAGAGTATTAATGTAGAAGTAAATTACTTTTTGTTTTATTCCAATCGGACTTTTCGTTTAAAAGTTATCACGAATAAAACGCAATGAATATGTGGGTGCACTTCGGGCCGCGCAAATAATAACGCGACGGCATTGCGAGTACTGTTTGAACCAGTTGGAACGCAGACGAAGTTGCGCGGGTCAGCTAGTTAAAATATCAGGAAATAGTAAATCGCCCACTCACCTGAATCATTCCTAAGATATGAGCAGATAGCAGGTACAAGTGAACTATTGGCAATGAGATCAATAAACTCTGCAGGTAGGTCGGAGCACTCCTCGCTCTGTGTCTCTGATGATTTTGGTTCATTTTCTGTGTCCGGTGATGACTCCGGACCTTCTTCCGGAGGCCATTTCTCGCAAGGATTTATATATGATGCTAACACCTTTAATGAAAAATAGTTGTGATAAAAATGTTGTTATAAAGATATTTTCTTTTTTTCTTGGTTTTTAGTACATATTTCAGTTTTCAACCTAATTTTCATAAATATGGTATTATTTTTTATGATTGGTAGTGTATAAAATGTACTTAAATTTCAATTTCATAACATACGGACATTGTTATCTATTTACATTCTATTTTGTTCATTAGTATACTAAATATAAACTACAAGTTCTGCTTGACTGATCTTATAATATACTTAATGAATGAAATGAATGACTAGTGCTAGTGTACAGACCTGTAGGAGAGCAGTAACATGTTCCTCCTCAGTCCGCTGCCTCATGAGTGCCTGCTCTACGTTCCACGACTGCTGGGTAGATCCGGTACCGAACCCGGTGCCCTTCGCCCAGTACAACTGATTCTTCTCTTCTGATTTGCCTGTTGATCCGTTTGACGCTTGGCTGTTCTGTTAATTAAAAAATAAATTGACTTATATAATGTAACTGAAAATAGACTGTTTATTAAATTTTGAAAGAAAATCAGTTTTAATTTAATGAAATAACATAAGAAATTATCATGTTATGAGTTAACTTTCTGTCTCTGTTGCAAATTATTTGCTGTGTTCAATCAAGAATTTTAAAAATCTTTATTTTAATCTTTTCATTAAGCCTTTGTCTTTCTTTTTTAAAATAGTGGAATGATTCCTTTTAACAAATTTTCACTGGAAATTTCGGGCGTATAAAAATTCCACCCTGTGTATTATTTCACATCACATTCACATCACAGCACTATTTTTTAAATAATATGAAAAAAAATCAATTACAAATACTATACTATACAAATAAAAAGTTATCGAAGATTAGTTTCGAGACAGTCAGAGATATAGTAAATATACTAACATCATTAGAGGACGCGTGGTGGTGATGCGTGAACACCGCGAGACAGGCTAACAGCAGCCTGGGCGCGCCGAGTGCGAGCAGGTCGCGGCGCAGCTTGTCGCCGGCGGGGGAGCCGCGCGGGGCGTGCTCCAGCAGGCGCGACACCACCAGCAGCGGCAACGTGCCCAGCGACCAGCCCGCGCTGCCCGAGCTGCCTCCGCCGCCGCTCACTGCTATGCTACCTGCACACACATCAACTCTAGATTGTTATATGGGAAGAATATGCAAGCTTCTCTCACAACTTCCCTGGAATGTTTTATCGAAATATAACTTAGAAACTGATGTATGTAGGACTATTATAGAAGACTACTATTTGAAACTAAAAAAATCGTAAATTTTATTTCCAAGTTGTATTTCCACAATATCCACCCTGTATACCTTCAAAAAGAGATTTCATTCGTGGGATAACTTTATTTAAGATATCATTGTACATTTTAACAAATAAACATACTCTTAACGTAATTACATGCGTGCGTTTGCTATCTATGAAATACTGAGCATTATAAAAATAACAATAAGTAAACTCGTATCCCTTAATGTTACAACGTCGATAGTCCCATGCGATCTATACTCTTTCTATAATACAAAAGTAAACCCAACAACTCACGTCCGTCCTCATCATGCGTAACGCCCAGCAGTAGTCGCAGTAGATGCACCGCGCGCGCCCCCTCGTCTAACAGCGCGTCGGCGTACCCCGGCAGCTTCAGCAGCAGACCGAGAGCGATGAGCGCGTGAGCCGGCACTCCCGTACACGTCGTCTCTTCGGGGCCGTTGTTGCTCGAACTTACGGCGAATTCTACTACCTCCTGCGGAATAGTTTAGAGAAAATTAAGTCTATTTTATAAATGTTGTTAACGTTAACGTAAAAGACATATGGTTAACAGATTTAAATTAAATATGGCTTTTACAGTAATTTATCATAAAAAATTAAGAGTGTTTGAAGGCACTATTCCTGGAAACCTCATTTGAAAAATTCTGTGTTGTGTAGTACATTACCGAGGAAACTATAGGCTATATTATATTCAACAATGGAACCAAAGCTGCGCGGATCAACTAACTATAACTAACCTCATAAGCATCATCGAGTTTAACCCAGTCAAGGTCGAGATGTTGTTGTGGTCGCGGCGGTTCGGGCGGCGCGGCGTGCGGGCGCGGCAGTCGACTCGCCACTAGCGCCAGGCCGCCGCACGCACCGAACTCACGCACCAGGCTACTGCTAGGTGGACCGGAGCCTGGTGAAGTGCTGTCCCACATCGGACCCACTGTGTCTGTTAACAGAAAACATTAAACATCTCATGTAAGAGGTTATTTGTTTGTTAGCCAGAACCTCAAAGTATTTTGTTATGTGATTTAGCTATTTTTACGAACAAATATAGGTTACAAAATCATTCTTACTTTCTCCATCTTCTTAACTATATAGCTTTCCAATAATCTTACCTCCAGTGGTATCAAATTGCAAGGACACAGTGAGATGTGGTCCATAGCCCTGTGGTACGGCAGTGACCAGTTGTCCCAGTGTAATATTACCGCCTACGTATCCATCGATACCATCTACTTTGATCCGAACATTGCCTTCCACCATATCTGTCAAAAATAATTACATCTGTCAATAACTATAAACCAAAATGATTAAAGTATATAGAGGAGACATTGAAAATATTCTTTTACATTATTTTTATAACTGAATAGGAAAGTTTAATTTTTTTTTTCAAAATGTATAATCTGAGTGAATTCGATGTTAATTTTTTCTTTATCTTTTTGTTTTACATAATAATAATACTGACAATTATGTAGAAAAATCAAAGATATTTTTTAAAGTAACGTTAAAAGTGTTTTAAAATACAAATACATAAGGTATTCACCATTGTAACCAAATAAAGATAGACCTGTTAAAAAAAATAAAATTTTATAAAATAAATAAAATACATTTTGTCGGCGAAGCGGGGTTATTTTAAAGAAGTCAATGTTTTGACCTTTTTATAACCCCGCTGCTCGCTGCTAAATGGCACACAATTATAGTGATGTCACTGAAATAATTTGGAGGAAATAAAATCGATAAAATTTTCGATTTCTTTGACTGAGGTATAAATATGCAGTAGTGTGCATGACTATTTCAATCAAGGTATGCAGAATTTAAATTTACCTTATTATTTTACAATTTTATCTCGTACGATCAATTTACATAATAAGAATTTCCATTAAACATACAGCCGATTTATTCGACTTTCATTGTTATTTTTAATTTTGATTTTGTAGGGTATGCAATGCATATTAGCTTGTATAATCTGCACGCCACTGATAATGGGCATGACGAAAGATTTTGTATTGTGGGTACACGTTTACTATTTACGAAAACACCTTTATTTCGATCACTAATGAGATTGTAACTTAATGACTTTAAAAAGACAACACATACCTTCAGTAACAGCGCTGACAGTGTTCTCAGCCTTTGTCTGTCGTTTCTTAATAGCGTGGTGTTTGAGCGAGGAGTTCTTGACGTCCTTGACGCGCTTGTCCTTAGAGACGCTGGCGGCGGCGAGGCTGAGCCCCCACATCTCGGTGCCGCCCGCTATGGCCGGGTCGGACGCGCTGCGGAGCACTGATGCGGTGCCTGAACTGCTCACACTTTGCTTCGATTCTTCCATTACCGGTATCACTGGGAAACGGTTGTTATGTTAAATAACGTAGATAGTGGCCGCATAGTGTTCCCTGACATTGCAGAAGGCAATGAGCAATGGTACAACTTACAATAAAAAAAATCTCTTTAAACGAGTTTTAAGAAAAATCCTGCATAGTAAATGATGGGAAATGGCCCACCTCGTATTGCAGAGGTGCATGAGTAACAGTAACCGCTAACTATCAGTTACCGTGGGTCCTAGCTTTCTTTATCGGACTTGCATTAAAAAAAATATCCATAACCTCAAACCCCTTTTTGAGAAACTCAATTCATATATTTAGAAACACCCTGTACTCACATATAGTAGGCGCACCAGAGCCCGCAATGAGCGTCCTGAGCGTAGTATGTAACGGCAGCGTGTACAAGGCGTCGCACTGCAGCGCGGGATGGTGCGCGCCCTCGAGAGCCGCTCCCGCCGCGCCCACCGCACCCACCGCGCCTTCCGTACTGGCCGCACTCGCCGGACCCATGGAGCCGTCTGACCACCGCACGGCCACGCGAACACGCTCCGCAGACAGTACTAGGCGCAGGATTAATGCGCGACTGAAACCGCTTATTCCTTCGGGACCTGCACAAGTTACGAAAAAAAAATAGGTTAATAAAAACTCAGGACTAAAACTCTTGTAGGTCTCAAGGTAAGTGAATACTGCTAACAATTGGTACAAGAGAGAAGCTAAATAAAGATATCATGCCTCTAATACTGCGGCAGATTATGTCACTGCAGATGAAAATCAACTAAAACTCAAGATCTCTACTATGCATCTTTTAAAAACGGTAGTGGGTAGTTTATCTAGTTACCAGTGCAATGGACGGACTCCAATATGTTGTGTAACGTGGAGGCGAATAGTTTCTGGTTGGCCGCGTGACAGACCGTCAGTTCCGAGAACAAGCGTATCGTATTTTCTTCTAATTGAGCGTATTCTGCACCCTCGTGCCAGGTACTGCAAAGGACGGAATTAATGTTTCGCAACTATTTTAAATTTAAGCTATCTATTAAAAAACACTTCAAGAAAGTAGCGAAGGTTCTATTTTATGAAGTTTAAATTTATTTACATAAAAAGTATATTTTTGCCTTGCAATCATCTCGCTGCATTAACAATAAAGTTTTCGGTACAATTATCTTTTATAAATACATTTCAAAAGGAAACCGATACGAATCGAGTTCTAAACTACCTCCGCCACTGAGGCATTGAAACAAAATCTTTCTCATCATACCTTTCAGCATGCCTAGGGTAGCACAATAATCGCAGCAGCGGGGTCCAGAAGCACGAGCCCGGTCCCCCGAGCCAGTCCTTGAGTCGTCGCTCCGTGCACACCAGCCGAGCCCACTCCACCAGCTCACAGACGCTCTTCATGGAAGTAAGACCTGTACAACAATGTTCTAATATAAATTTCATATAATTTATAACATTGTAATTTAATTAATGTTTTAGAAATTGTGGTATTGGTATTGAATGTGTATATTTTTGCATTGATTGCATTTTTGGATGCAGAATTGAATGTGTTTGAGTAAACGAGTGTGACTCGAGAGTGAATGAGTGTTAAAGAGAGAAAATGAATAAGTGTGTATTTATGTGAATATTCACTATCTAATCTGAAAATCAAAATTATTACCAGTTTTACTCATTCCTGTAGTCTTATCCGATTCTGTCATTGGTACATCTCCTTGAGCATCACGTTGTAGTTTTATCGCTTCTAGTTTCGCATCACTGAATTCTGTTGATAATTGTCGTAAATTAAAAACTTCGAATTACTTATTAAACAATTATTTGGTCATTTTGGCTACTAGTATTTTCTGAAAGGGACCGTCGTTGTACATTACGCTACACAACGGGTGTCAGGGCCATAATAACTCCGTGATGAGTTCAACCAAGTGCTTTTAGTGCAGTCCGTCAGCCACACACCCCACTGTTACTTTTTCACTTCACCTCAACAGTTTTAATGAAATATGGCTTCTTGATCTCTCTTTTCAACAATATGTTACCTGAGATGGCAGTAACTACAGCAGTAGGTAGCGGCGAGTGCAACAAGGCGAGCGTAGCAGCGGGCGACATGGCGGCGCAGGCCACAGTGCGGAGTTGCCAGCCGCGAAGTCTCCACGCGATGCCAGAGTCGGCTCGAGACTCTTCACGATTAGTGCCTTGCACCTTCGTGTCGTCTGTTACGCCTTCCATGCTATTTACAAACACAATTTGTAGAATATTTTAGTAGTGACTGATAAATTTTGTATAATATTTGGATAAGAACTTATTACAAAGAAAAGAAAGTAATTTTAAGATAATCATTAACCTCTCGGGTGCAATTGACGCAATCTATAGAAGACTCAAACGTCTCATGGATAAAGTGAATATAGAGTAATAGATCATCTGCACGAATTAATAACATTGAATACTCTGTTTTTATTATTGAAATACTTGAGTTTTTTTATGGATTATTATTATTCTCACGGAATTTTCTTTTGTTAGATAGCTGTTAAGTGTGTAAGATGATGTTGATGTTGATGATGAACAGTTACCCAGGTCCTCAGATTGTACAATAAAACACTAACCTTTCATCTTGATCCATCGGTATATCCATGTGCTCAAGTAACATTCTGAATAACTCTGGGCGAATGTAACACATTGAGCATAAAACTGTAAGAAAACAAACAATTAGTATTATTTTTACACAACAAAAAGTATCAATTTAAATATTATAAGGTGATGTGAACAAACCTGCATCAAGAGATTTCTTTAATAGACTTGCTTCTGGTACTTCTTTGATCCACGTGTAGACCAAATCAAATAGATCATCAGTGATCAATTCTTCTAAGTTCTCTAGTAGTTGTTTTTCTTTTAATGTCCACAACACCTAGAGGAAGTACAGTGCAGATAAGAAATGATAATTGTATGACTTTCAATTTGTTATAGTGTGGTAATTTTTCTCAAAGAAACAAACAAACTTGGCTATTTTTTTTTAATTAAACAAATTTAAAATGATTGGTAGCGTTACGGTATACGTACGTTGGCGAGCGTGTGCGTGAATGCAGCAGGCGGCGGCGTGCGCATGCGCAACCAACGCTCAGCCGCAGCGGCCAACCACTGCACGTATGTAGCAGCTGACTGAGCCGCGCTCTCCGAGCAGACGGCGCGCACCAGCCCGCAGATGGCGTTCATGCTGCTGTTGGCGCGACCCACGCGACTCACACTGAACGCTGTGTAACAATAACATCAAATTTTATGTTGTTTAGTGATCATTCATATTATGTACGTAACGGAAAATAAGTTTCCTATGATGATTAAGTAAAAGTCATGTACGAATATGGCAATATTTCAGTAACAAACTGAATGAAAAATGAAAAATCTATAAAATTGTTATTAGTGATATACGCTATGGCGTCGATTTCATAATTTCAGAAATCGTATCTGCAAAACACTAATTCCTAAATGTTATCAATGCGCATTCACGAGAAATTTTAGTCCGTAGAAGTTTTAATAACATAGATATTATTATTTAAGTTATGTGCGTGTGTGTCCGTACCGTTAGCGTGCGCATGCGCATCCATGTTGAGCAGGGCGGCAACGAGATGCGGCCTCACGAGCGGGTAGTGTCGTGCGGCGGCCCGCAGCGCGTCCGCGGCAGGGTGCTGCGCCGGCCCGCCCGCCGCCACGCACGCGCACAGTGCGGCCAGAGCGCCGCCCCCGCACAGCGCGCCCCACTGCGCCTCCGATACCAGTGACCCGGCGCTGCTTAGTGAGCATACCACGCGGGCCCACTTGTTCCTAAGATACAAATCAACTTACAATGACTACACTTCTAAAATGTTCTGTTTAATTTTTTTCAGTTTTTAGGTTTCATAACATTTGTTTAATTGTGCTTTGTTTGGAACAGTGTACATACGATATTTGATTAAAAGAGTACAGTGTTTTCGACGAATTTTAGCTACGAGACGAGAATACATTTTTAAATAAAAATCCTGTTCCATTTTGTATATTTATAACAGCAAACAACTTACGTGTTAGCAGAGATCGGTATAGTGGTATTAAAGGCAGGCATAGCAAGCAGTTTCAACTGCAGCAGGCCCATGTTAGAGCTATCTCTGGGCTTGTAGAGACGTATTTGCACTGTGTTACAGACGATGGGCCGCGATATTACGAGCCTGATGAACGTGGTCCCGGCTGTTGTTTGTGGTGGTCCTAGTGGTGCTAATGTACCACCGCATCCTGCTTCTACCGCTACGGCACCTGGACATGCTGTTAACAAATTTGTATTTTATATTTTTGTAATAAGATGACCCAGCCAATTATGATTGTGACTATGTTTGCTCCATTAAACGACAATAAGAAAACGACTCCCGCAGTAAAACGATTCATGTTAAAACTAACCAGTATGCGTTCTAATATAACCTCACAATTTATCGACTTTGCTTGCTTCAAAATTTTTTTCTAATAAAATATTGTACTAACTGGCAAGGCTGGTGAGATGCGGCTGTAGTTGCACCTCGTGCAGTTGCACGGCGTAGGGCAGGTTGAGTGTGATGGCGAGCGAGGCGTCGTCCGCGTTGAAGAAGTGGTAGGACCAGGCGGCCGCACGCACGCGCCGCGCCGCGCACGCAGCACGCACGTTGGCGCCGCCGCCGCCGTCCAGCAGCACGTCAGCAGCCTGCGCCGTAGGGTTGCCGCACGTCACCGTACCTATACAACAACAGATTATTCAACTCGAAATAAACTCGCAAAGTAGAATATATGGATTTTGGACTTTGTGCCAGCTGAAATAACAAACTTTATGCGAAAAAAACTAAGAACTACTTAATATCAACATACTCTTCTAACAATTTTGTACACAATTACTTATTCACTCAATGTAATATAAAAATTGTACAGGAAAAATGTAACTCACAAAACGGCGCAATATTGATGAGTCCATTAGACGTCTCAATAACTGGCAACTGATTCTTTTTACTAGAATTGGCTGAGGTGGACATATTGATGATTTGTGGCGGAAGCTTCAAGTAGTTCATTAGTGATGACACCAATCCTTGTCCAGTATTTGGACCGGCCTGTGTACAAAGAATCAATTAAAATAGTTTTTAACAGTTTTAACCTAAATTACCACATTTCGTACACACTATAGTTGTTCGGTGATTTTTACCGAACACCTTACTCAGCGGTATTGGCGTAATGTACAACGTCATTTCTACAAACCATCAGTGCACATTTGATTACCGCGTTAGTCGGGTGCATTCATTAACATTAATTTAACATTAACATTTTATAACATTTATCAACATTTTACAAATAAGTTATTATAAGTCCATTTAACATTAAACATTTATTAAAACAAACAACATTTTAATACAACCCTCACACTGCACCCTACATTTTGGTCCTTCGAGAGACCCTCGCGCGTCGGTGAATTCCGTGAAAAGTGTTTCCGTCGTATGAGGTGCTGAACTAGTTAAACATTTATTGTGTGTGTGGTGTGAGAACATTAATAAGAACATTGAAACAACAAACATCATGGCTGAACTCATTGAAATCCAGTCTATGATATATGAAAACATTGCAAAACTTAGCATTAACCTGAAGATGGATAGTGCTGACAGGAAGACGGCAGATTACTTCAAGAGTCGTCTTAGTACCTTAGGAAGCTACTAGCAAGAGTGTCAATAGAGAGTGAGAAACTTAAAACTGCAAATAAATTAAAACTTTGCACAAATTGTCTGTTTAGTCATAATGGAAATCCATGTATTTCAACACAAACTTGTCGGAAATGCTTAGCTCCGCATAACACTCTCTTACACGAAGCGTTTGCGAAACACATAAATTCTACAGCTCCGACATCTTCCGACGAAACAACAAGAAAAAACAACAACAAGCAACAAACAACAAACAACAAACAACAAACAACAAACAAGAACAACAAGCAACAACAACAAACAACAACAACAACAAGCAACAACACACAACAACAACAAATAACAACAACAACAACAAACAACAAGCAACAAAAAACAACAACAAACAACAACAAGCAACAACAACAAACAAACAACAACAAGCAACAACAACAAACAACAACAAACAACAATCAACAACAACAAGCAACAACAACAACAAGCAACAACAACAACAAGCAACAACAAACAACAACAACAAACAAGAACAACAAACAACAACAAGCAACAACAACAAACAACAACAATCAACAACAACAAACAAGAACAACAAACAACAACAAACAACAAGCAACAACAACAACAACAAACAAACAACAAGCAACAACAACAAAAAACAACAACAAGCAACAACAACAAATACAACAATGCGAAGATGATACGATTTCTCAGATTCATCAACAAATAATATACAAAACAGAAGAAGAAACAAAAACTAAGAAGTTAGTTCACGTTATACAACATGAAAACAAACTAAATATTATCAACAATTTACTTCAAAAACATAACACATTTATAAAAATAGTTCGTATTTTTGCATGGATACAACGAGCTTTAATACCTATTATGCAGCGTAAACAGTTACCGGCATACTTAATATTACGAGAATTGCGAAATGCAAAATAAGCAATTGTGAAACATGTTCAAAGTATGGAATTTAGGTCAGATATTGAAAAATTAAACAAAAACGAACAGATTGCATCAAACAGTAAATTATTTAACTTAAAACCATTTATTGATCAAGACGGTTTTTTACGTGTCGGAAGTCGACTAAGGAACGCTAACATGAGTATGGAAATGAAACACCCTAAAATAATACCTTATAAAAGTCGTTTAGCAGAACTATTGATAGATGAAGCGCATAAACTAACATTTCATGGAGGACCCCGACTCACGCTGACAACACTCAGGCAACATTATTGGATCACAAGTGGATACAGCACCACTAAGAAGCAGTTGAGAAATTGCGTAACATGTCGAAAATATGACTCGAAGAAACAGTATCAACTAATGGGAGATCTTTCCGCCGCCAGAATCAATGAAGCATCGCCATTCTACCATACTGGAGTGGATTACACAGCTTTTGTCGATGTCAAGATCAACAAGGGCAGAGGTGTTAAAACAAGCAAAGGATACATCGTGGTATATATCTGCTTGGTCACGAAGGCGGTCTACCTGGACATAGTTTCCCACTTGAGCAGCTCAGCGTTCTTAGCTTCGTTGAGAAGAATGGCAGCCCGAAGAGGAACCCCTCACCATCTATACAGTGACCAAGGAACTAACTTTATTGGAGCTAATCGGATGCTACAAGAAGAATATCATACCTTACAACAAGTCTTTAGTGACAGTTTCTTAGCGGAAGTTGCAGAGATGAACATAGAATGGCACTTCAACGCTCCATCTTGGCCTAGTGCAGGAGGACTATGGGAGCGCGCTGTGCAAAGCTTAAAATGGCACTTGAAAAGAGTTGTCGGAGAACAGAAGCTAACATTTGAAGAGTACAGCACCATTCTAGCGCAGCTAGAGGCCGGTCTTAACTCTAGACCGTTGTGCTCTCTAACAGAAAACATAGAAGATTTGAATTACCTATCACCGGCACACTTTCTAACTGGAAGGTCTGGAGGAACCGTGATAGAAACAAAAGAAGATGCTAGAACCAGATGGCATCTGACTAACAACATATTTAAACAAATTTGGAACAGTTGGAAAAATCAGTATTTAACACAATTAACAGTACGAGACAAGTGGGTGAAATCTCAAACAAACATGCAAGTTGGTGATATGGTGATGATACATGAAGACAATCTTCCGGCTGGGAAGTGGGCTATGGGTAGAGTGATAGAAGTATTTCCCGGCAGCGATGGCTACGTCCGGGTGGTGTCCTTGAAAACAAAAAATGGCATTATAAAGAGACCTATCGTCAAATTATCTAAATTGCCGATAAGTGCAAGCCCTGAACAAGAGACCATAGCGAAAAAAAACTGACAACTCGAAACAAAACAACTCATCACATAAACAAACAAACCTTAAAACAAATCAGAAACAGTCGAGACACGGAAAACTATCACGTATAGTGATGGCTTTAACATTATTTTTAACATTGTGCAATACAAGCAATGCAAGCAACATAACAGAAATAAAAGGCGATAAAGCATTATATTTTGATCCAATAACAAAACTAAATTTGATAAAGAACACATGGACAATGGTCGTATATTATGACATGTCTCCCTATAGAGAAGGAATGAAGGCATTCGAAAAGGCTACAACATACTTAGATAAAACATGCAAAACAATTAATGGTGGACAGTGTAACATGATAGTCGCTCAATTAATACACGAACATAAAGAATTAACATACTATAATGAGCTACTTGTAAATCAACGTTCAAATGAACACAGCAGACAACGTCGGGGTCTTATCAACGGTGTCGGATATCTTGCAAACTCTCTGTTCGGCGTATTAGATGAACATTTCGCAGAAAAGTACACTCAAGACATTGAACTCATAAAACACAATGAACAACATTTAGTGAAACTGTGGAGAAACCAAACTTCAATTATATAATCAGAATACAATTTACTGAAAAGAACAGAAGAAATTATCACTAAGCAACATAAAACTATCAGCAAACACATCAATAACTTAGAAAATATGACGAATAGACTACAACAACAAGTGAATAACATACTACTAGTACAAGAATTTACGTTAACATCTATTCTTGCAACCAATTTATTACATAACTTAAAGGGGTCGCAGAATATTTTATTAGAAATTTTAAGTAACATACATCATGGCCAATTCAACATTCACTTACTCACTCCAGAACAACTTCGGAAAGAACTAAACATTATCACAGGATATCTACCTGAAGATACTGCTCTTCCCATTGAACAACAGAATATTAAATTTCTGTATCCTCTGTTAAACATAAAGGCTCGGATTACTTCTGAATATTTTATATTCAAAATAACATTTCCACTTATAAGTCAACATCGATTCAAACTTTATAAAGTACATTCCGTTCCCTATCAAAGCGGTAATTGGACCCTTGAAGTAGTTCCTGCAACTGAATACATCGCTATTGATTTAAAAAGAGACTCATTCTTAGAACTTACGACGGCAGATGTCTCAACATGCAATCAACAAGAAGAAGCTTACTACTGCAATTTTCGAACACCGATTCGTCATCTTCGCCCTGACACTAAGTTTTGTATGATTGATATTAAAAGTAACAACTGCAAATTGGAATACAATTACTGTAAAAACAAAATAACAGCTTTGGGCGATACATCCTCATATCTGTACCATTGCTGTGGAAATTGCGAAGTTAAAATTATGTGTGAAGACCATATCGAGATGAAACAAATATACAACACAAGTCATCTATATTTAGACCCTGGTTGCCTTCTGAAGGGATCAGATTACACCCTTCATATTCCTAAAACAAACAATAACAAGTTGGAAATGCAATCGAACATATTTATTCCAACGATAGACCCGATAAATAACATCATAAACAGCTCTCTCATCAACCTTAAAAACATAAACATTACGGAACCTAAAGACCTCAAGGACGCTCTTCTAAACATACATGAGCGTATAGAAGATTTAAAAAGAAATTCGCCTGCATTGGAGTCTTCGTTAACATCTCATGAAATACATCAGTACGTGATAATCTACGTCATCGTCAGCATAGGAGTTGTGGCAGCCGGCGTGCTGCTGTGGAGACGACGACAGCGGTTGAGGGCGAACCGCGCGCTCATCTCCTCGAGCATCGAGCTTCAACAGTGTGGTGATAGTGCTAGTGAATGTGTCAATGTAAACAGTGCAAGTCCAAGGTTTAGTGCGCGTTACAATGTGGCTGACCGTCAGCCTAGTGAAGCTAGAGTTTATGCTAAAGTAGCAAACAAGGCGTGCTCTCCGATACCACGGAGACCTATATGGACTATAAGTTCTTAGTTTTATAAACCTAACATTTAATTTTACTTTTATCACCTTGTAATTCACAATCACTAGTTTATTTTATTAACAATTTTTAAATCAGCATCCTCATCTTTGTTGCCCCGGAATATGTTCGGTGATTTTTACCGAACACCTTACTCAGCGGTATTGGCGTAATGTACAACGTCATTTCTACAAACCATCAGTGCACATTTGATTACCGCGTTAGTCGGGTGCATTCATTAACATTAATTTAACATTAACATTTTATAACATTTATCAACATTTTACAAATAAGTTATTATAAGTCCATTTAACATTAAACATTTATTAAAACAAACAACATTTTAATACAACCCTCACACTGCACCCTACAATAGTGATACTTGTTTATTCAACATGTTGTTTTAATTATAATATAACATGTTTGCATACCTGGTGACAAGCAGTAAGTTTTTCTACGGCTAGTTCGAAACCTCCAGCGTCTATGAATGCACTGAGCGCTTCCGGGTTATCCAACAAGCGAATCATGACCATTTGCATCGCCTGGGATAATTTCACTAAATCTTCTTTACCTACGGGATTAAATTGAAATTTAAATATGAAACAAAAACGAATCCAAGAAGAGATTTGTCTTAACAAGTCATTTATAAATTACATAATTGCATTTTTGAAAATAGAATGTTTTGAAGTTTTAATGGCAAACAAAAAGAGTTGATTCTATAATAAAATTGATTTCACATTTCTTTTATAAATAATATACTTACGTATAAATTCGATAAGGCTAGGAACCATGAGACTAGGGGTAGAAGCAGCAGCCGCGATGTGTGCCACCAGCCAGTACATCTCTTCTTTCATTGAAGCCGTCTCAGAGTTCATGCTCAAGCTCAAATCAGAGAAGTTCTTATCTGTATAACAAATTATACCGTATTATATGAAAAGTAATAATGAATAAAGTACAAAAACTACAAAATTTTTAAATATAATACATACCTGAGTTCACAAGAGGCATGTTAAGTCCGTCACAAACGGATAGCGTTTTGTATAGGTTGTACATTATTTGGTGTTGTTGCAATACTGAAACAAAATAATATAGAATGAAAAACATGAAATCGACTCAACTAAGGATAACTTAAAAATCCTTGTACAAAAAAATATTTATTTGTAACAACATTTTGTTAATTACGTTACCTTTTGTTCCTATCTTTAATGAATACTTACTAATATAAATTTAATTACCAGTATCAGCGAAGCACGGTGTGCGCGCTGCTTGTTGTTTCCTTTCGTCTTCAACATTGGCTTCCCTGTTCTGTGCTTTGCTTTCATCTGTCTGAGATTGTTCCGAGCTTGACGGACCCGCACTTGAAGACGCCTGTAGTAAAGTAGATTTTTAATGATCGTTCTGGGATGTTATTGTCATTATACTGGATGGATTTGTTACTTAGTATCAGCTGAAGTGGAGTGAATGAACTGTCAAAGTACAGATTAGAATCACTTTTATTTTTGGAAATAATTAAACTATTTTTCTGACATTTTATTATATGGACGACTGTCGTTGTGGACTTCCAAATTAATTTCAATAAAGGTTCACTGATTCCAAAAATAAGTGGTTCTAAGTTGTACTTCGATACCATACTTTAGCTGGGATAAAGTCATAGATCCATCCCATATATTCAACGAACAGTTTCTAAATATTATATATTATAAGAAAGGTTTCTGAGTGACAATAATAAACTATCATTGTTTTTTTCATCAGAACAATTAACTTCTGAAAGTCCTTCAGTGACATTCAAAACTGTATACATATAAAATATCTTACGGCTGATGTTCCAGGCGTCGGTTCAGCATGCGGCACGGGTAACGCGAGCATCCTGCGACAGTAGTGCAACAACTGCGCAAGGAGAGCTCGTCGTAGCGGAGGTCGTCGACCCGCGCCCGCCGCCAGCGCGTCCGCCAGCAGACCGGACAGCCGACCCTCGCCGTTTTCATTGCGGCCGCAACTCGTCTCGGAAACCCACCACCATGATGAATGAGCTGTATATGACAATGATAGTGTTACTTACACGCGTAAATGAAATAAGCAGCCGTTTGCAACGCGTTATCCTTTTCGATCATTTTAGTGCATTTTGTATGAACTGCCATACAGATTCGCGGACCACAACGTAATTTACATGCAAATTACATTCTGTTCGGACGTCATAATTCTGTATTTAACATAAACTTATTCAACATATATTGTCTTCTAGACAAAAACGAAAATGTATAATATCGAAATTGATATTTGATTTCCACCAATAGGATAATAATTTAGGTACAGTAAATAAGTCTTCTGATAATTATTTGAAAAAAAAAAACACTACACTTTTAGTAAGTGTTGTGTACAAACGTTGAAAGTACAGTGTACTTACTGCTGTAAATATAAATGAGTACATACCGACAGTCTCAAACAAGGGTAAGGCGTGGTGTAGATGCGCTGGCAGCAGCACGGGCAGCATGGGGTGCGCTAACCGCAGCAGCGTGGCGTGCAGGTCAGGCGCGGGCGCGGGCAGGCCGGGCGAGCTCCACACGCCGACCACCGTGCGCAGCGCCGCCAGCGCGCCCGCCGACCCGCGACCCGACACCACGCGGGACATCACAGAGTGCAACGCGGAACACGCGCCCGCACCGGCGCCTATGTGTGCCCCGCCCTGAATAAACAAACACATCATATTGATAGTTTTTAATCAATTATGTAGCTTAAAAACAGAATCGGTTAACAATCCCTGCTTAATATAAATGCTAAAACAAGTTTTGATGAAATTTGGCATAGACAATCTTTAAACCCTGAGAAAGGACATAGGTAACCTTTTATCGTGAAAAAAGGAATGAAGAAAAAAACGGGTTATAGAGTTCATGCGAACGACGTCGCGGGCAGCAGCTACTATGAAATAAATTATAGAATGTTAATAGAGAAAAACAATTCTAACTTACGAGGTAGGGTTCCGTGCAAGAGACAGTTCCATCGGTGCTAATATTCATTGTAATGAACTTGACTAAAGTTGGCACGAAATGTTCGCATTCTAAAATAACGCGACCCATTGTCTGGCATCCATCTTCAGTCTGTAAACAAATTTAATCATATAAAAGATTTGGACAAATCCAATTTTAAAAAAAGGAAATAAATAAGTTTGTGTATTTACCAGTAAGGGTAAGCTTGCAATCCACGCCAAAGCTTGCATGGACAATACCCAGCATCGAAGCGATACGTTTTCCAATCTGGAAAATAATATGAAAGTTTACGAAATTTCGCCCATCTAAATAAGATAAAACTTATTAGCGAATCATGGTAGAAAAGGTTTATTTTACAAAAACTAAATAGCTAATGTACTGACTTGCACAGAGATTGCAGTAAAGCAGTGACAGTATCGGAGGCTAGCCGTATCCTTGGCCTATCAACGGGCACGGCCAGAGTAGCCATCGACCAGGCACCACCGCTGCCCCACGCCGACCCGTTCAGCGTCAACCATAGTGACACTACATTCTCCATGAAAGAACATTCCATCTGTAACAAAATTATTACGTAATGAAATCTTTGGTAGTCGTTTGTTTTGGTGTAAAACACCACTTATCTAATTAGACACCCTGTATAGCCATATGACTCGGTGGTGGAAATAGTGTTAATCTATGATCAACGATATTGATCCGAATAATAATTTGTACACTTCTTGTATTCGTTTTCATCATAATCGGAATTCTGTTATCGAATTATAATTTTACAATGATTGTCACATTTTATATCAACACATTGTTTGGTTTATAAGCCTACTCCTACATTTCAACAGTGTATGTGTATCACCTTGCTGTGGAACTCAAGTGCGAGATGCCTGAATACGTCATAGAGCGTGTGCGTCAAAGGAGGATGGTGCCGGTGCGGCGGCGCGTGCGTGGGCGTGGCGGCGGGCGTGCGGGCCAGCAGCGGCGCCGTGCGGACCGCAATGGACAGCGCGTGCCCCGTCGTCAGCAGCGCGCGACGAGCCAGACCCTCGCCCGGTCCGCCCGCACCGCCGCCTGCGCTCTCTAGACGAGCGTCCGCGCATTGAGACAGGTTGCTACAATAAAAAATAATTGAAATGTAATATTTTCATTCTTGACGTAAATTAGACGATTTTACTATCTTATTATGTAGAGGTGATTAGAATCATCTGACATGTCAATTTATTGAATCTCTTATATCATATTTCGGCCTTGAAGCATTTAAACTTTAATCTTACTGTGCACAAAATTGAGTGAAAAGCATTCTGGCTTCATATTCCTAACATAAAATATCGAAATACCCAAAACTTATCAACAACGGCATCTACTTCTTAATTTAGTTTCACTAGTAAAATCATAATTTAAAACATTGTAACTTACCTATTACTTGTATCAATTGCTATTTTAAGCCTACTGGTGACTTTCTTGACAGCTTCCAAGAAATATTGATCCAGTTTCTCTTCAGATGAATCTGAATCATCAGATTCCGTTGGTTGATTGGGACCGATTTCTGCTTCGATATCTTTGATTGATACTGAAACAAAAGACATTATCAGAAACATTAAAAATCACAGTAATTTTTCTTCAAATCATTGGTGGACAAGTATTTCGGGAACATACTTGTTATTTTTGGTAAAGCAAAAGCAATGATTTTGTATAGTGGTTTGTAGTGGAATGGAACAATAAGAAAGGCTCGGTGCTTTGCGAGATTGCTGCGGCTAGTGGTGGCCTTCACACGTTGGGTAGCGGTATGCGATCTCGTGACTCAAGCTTTTATGACAAACTTATTCAACAGAATTTTAATTCGAAGAATTGTGGACCTGCTGTATAATACTATAATTTACTTTTACATACAATTAAATAAATGACAATTCTACAGCTATTTAGTTAGTTTTATGTGTGTATTGATAATTATTAAAATATATTAATACAGTTAATAGCAAATATGCTTACTAATGGTGTTGTTGTAGCATGATTTTTTTTTTCATTTTAAATGTTTAATTCTGAACAGTTATAAATATGAAATGTTGGATGTGCCTAAATATATTATTTACTACAATACTCCTTATATGGGAAATAGATGAATATTTGTGTTAATAAAGTAAATGCGAGTGTTTCTTCGAACCAAAATTCATTATATCCTTACTTGATGGCAAGACACAGGTCGGTTTGGGAATGCCTTTCGCCATACCAAAACTATCCGCTAGCAAATCTGCAATAATAAACATAAATTTCAACTACTACATTCAAACTATTTACTTAAAAAACTGAACGTAAAATGATGCGAAATGAATAAGCGAGAAGTATTAAAATTGCCAATATAAAATCATGCAAATAATCATGCTTTGTTGACATCTAGAAAGTTAAAATTGCTGTAACTTGCTGTCACGAATAAGTTTAAGTTATTTTTATATTTTGTGAACCTAACAAAACAATGGTATCCAGCATTCCATAATATTCTTTTGAACGAAAATTTTATGTGTCGTTCCGAAATACACTCAATTTTTTTTTAAATTTCCATTTGAAGTATTGTGCCTGTTGTATGTGTGGTGATATCAAAAGTAATAAAAGCTGTAATACCTGCTACAGTGGGTCCCTTGTTTTTGCGAGATTTGCCGGATTTCTTCTCTGGCGCCACATGAATGACACGTGACCCGCCTCCCCACTCTTCGCTGTTTACTTCCCCGCCTTCGTACTCTACTAGATCCTGAGAAGCAAATATGATATTATAAAAAAACAGTAATCATAGTGTTATTTTTTTGCCATGTAGGCAGATGAACCAACGGAACACATGATGGTAGTATGTACCTTATTTGCAGATTCTGTGAGGGGGGGTCATCTGCCCTAAGCTCAGTCTTTATTGCCCATCACCATATCTTCCAATGATAATTATAATATATACAGTATTATTTTCACATATGTTGCAAACATTGAGAGTGTGGGTATAGATGATATTAGGCCAAAGGGAGATCTCCGACCGGGCGTGGTAGTGTATGCCCGGTCAGGCCGAAGCCCACTGTAGTAGATTTGAGATATCGTATATATGCGAAGATTCTTGCAAATGTCGTAACCGCGAGTCAGGACGTCGCGCGCTATCGGTCGCCACAAGAGTAATGATAATATTGGTATAGATAATACTGAATACAATTGCGTATTGTAAGTACCTGCAGCAGTGTAGTGAGCGCGTGCCTCGGCCAGGGCGGGAGGGTGACGGCGAGCCGCGCCAGCCCCAACACGCACGACGGCTCCAGCAGACTGCCGCCGCCGGACAACGCGCACAGGCGACCCACAACCTGATAACGATAATCATTGTTATACATACTAGTCAAATAAAACTTTAATTATAAAAATGTAATAACACTTGAGCGTAACAATGAACATTAAAAATGCAAATGTATAAATCAAATTAATATTTTAATATCACCAGAACAAGATCTAAAGGCCTGTTCACGAGTTCGATTTAAGTGACGCTTGACGTGGCGATCGAAAACACAAATGAATAAATGAATCAAGCCATTGCACATATGAGCGGTAGACATGCAACGTGCTTTATACATTTTGCTGTCATCGCACGAACGGGTAGTAAGACTAATCGAACACTAGTTTAACCTAAAAGGTCTTATTACAAATATTAATATTATAATATCGCGATGATTGTGACCAAATAATAATATTAAAATTAAAAAACAAAACTGCCTTTCTTTGTAGCGCAAGTAATGCGTGGTTCAGTTACAAATATAAACATCATCAAGTCTTACCTTAGCAGCGAGTAACAATGCATCGCCATCGCTAGCGCTATCAGCTGCCAGTATGTGAGCGACCAGAGCCTGCGCCAGCTGTCCGGCCAGCGCTGGGGACAGAGGTCTGGGAGGCGGCATGTCGGGAGACGAGCCGAGGATGTCCGCTTTTAACGCGCGTTTACCCGCCCCGGTTAAACGAGCTTTTAAACTCATACGCGCTCTTTGTAGTAGCTGTAAAATGGAAATTAATATTAAGCATTGAGTGTCCGATGGTCGCTTCGCCGACGATTGCCGGTTCGGCGTCCGGGGGTGACGGTACGACACGTGAGCGTCGATCGCGAACGCGTCCTTTCACCTCGCTCAACCTCGTGCCGGGGGGGGGTTTGGAAGTCGAACGTGAGCGGCGAGAGGTTTTGGTGCGGTTCAACTCCCACATACCCCACTCGCGGGGCTTGTGGAAGTCCGGTGATTGCATCCCGTCACAAAAAAAACATTGAGTGTAGCATTATCGCTCTGTTACTGTTATAAACAGAATTAAAATAATTTATAGTTATCAGTAATTTAAATGTTGATTAGTGTCCGAAATCTGTGTGTGGAATAAAGTTGCTTTCTTTCTTTCTTTCAATCTATTATGATATTTCCAAATCCTGCAATACATCAACAAGTGATGTTAAATGTTCTGGTCCAGGGTAATTACATAGTTTATCGTCATACAGGCCTACATTTGCACATTATGTTTATAATCGCACCGTCCCTCATAACCCCGTGCTGGGTTCTGGCCTCAGACAGGGTTCGGACGTTGAGTGTGAGTGTGTAAGTTGGAGTTTAGTGCGGTTCAATCATATGATTTCCTCCACTAAAAAATAAAATAACTGAAGTCGAGTAAGTTTGAGTTCGTCGTGGATAGATGTCGCTGATCTGTTAACCTGAGTCGGCTGAATCGCGCCATCGCCGGTGTCACAAGAGAAGTATAAAATGATTAAATACATACAATTTGATCTTAGTGGTTTCTACAAAAGTTTATAACTATTTTTGACACTGCCTTCAGTTTTCGTGGAGGTGGTATATTTACTTGGATCAGTTGGATCCAATTTCCTAGTCTAGTCATAGTCAACACTTCCAAAAACGTGAGAAGTAGAGAGAACTCTTAATAAATCTGAACGATAGCTTGTTGGATTCGTAAAAACCTCTAGTAAAATGTAGGAGGATTACGGTACAGGTAAAAAAATGCAAAACTCAAAAGATTTTAAAACTTACACGTTAGAGAGGAGTCATCTTACCCTAGTGGCCTAGTACACGGCATTAGATTATTAAACTCTAGTGGCCTAGTAGCACGGCATTAGATTATTAAACTAAGGTTGCAAGTTCAATCTTGACTAAAGAGTTTATTTGGGGACGGTGCGACGGGGGTTATTTGGGGGAAGAGACCCGTACCGAGTCGCGTTTATTTACAGTCTATTAAACCAAAAATTCAGCATAGCCTAACATACCTGTACTTGTTGATCCTCCAACGGGACCGGCAACCCCGACTTGGTGGCCTCGACCTCGCGCACCTGATGCAACAGTTTCTTGTGCAGTTTCCGACGATGCAGCCGGCAGTCGGCGACGCGCGGCGAGGACGAACTGTTGCTCTCGTTGGTCGTGTTGGCGCCAGGACGACCGCCCGTTACCCAGTCCCATCTGGGTTACAACATGATCATTTACATGGAGGTTTTCTAGTAGGCCTATACTTAAAGCTAGATTAGAAATTATGAACAATTGAGAAAAGAGCTGAAACTATATTTTTTTCTGTGACTCGTTTATTTGGTCGTATCTAATATGGACCAAAATGAGTACCATAATTAAAAGGTTCAGTAAGAATAAAATAAAGCAATAAATAAAGAAATACCTCGTGTGTTTACTAGTGAGCGATGCCACGGCATCAAGTATCGATGACAATGTAGTGAGTAGAGCAGCCGTGAGCGCCGGTTGAGGTCTTCCACTCTGCAGCAGCTCCAGTGTGCGCTTAGCCAGTGCGGTGCACACGCCACCTTCAGAGTCGGAGAGCACGCTCTTACGGCACATGAACATTATCAGTACCAGGCATCTAGAGGAAAATGAATAATACATAATAACTGTGACTACATTGCTATGAAAATTAAGAAGGCAAGATTAATTAAATTTTAAAACGTATTTTCACTAATTCTTTTTACAGCCACCTCCTAATGAAACACCACTACGAAATTTACTCATGTTTAATTGAACAGAAAATATTAGTTCTTGAATATAAGTAATTTTTTTTTGTTATTAATCTTACTTTGGAAAATGATTTTCAATACTTTCACAGGTATATTCTGTAATCCCAATATGTACTACGCGAATATGACTGCTTGTCCCCTTTTCGGTTTAAGTACCTGTCTAGCGCGATGGGCGGCGCGTCATAAGCTCCGAAAGCCTCAGTGATGGTGTCAGCGATGTGCGGCCCCCACCACGAGGCGGCGCCGCACGCGCGCGCCACCAGCGACGCCAGCGCGCCCGCGTTACGACCGCTCCACTCCCAGATCATGGGCGTCATGCGCTGACACCAGTCTAGTGTCACCTCTTCGTATTGCTGCAAAGATATTTAATATTAATCACTCAACTAGGAACTGGTTAAATTTGATTTGGGACGTTAACGTTATACTGCATTACAATTTGAACTTTACGCCTTTGAGATTAAGTTAAGTAATTTTTTGCATTTGCCTCTTAAATATAAATTGTTTGTTTTCAATCTATAATCCTATATGAATTTCAAACTTGAAGAGTACTTACTGTTTCTCCAATTTGGAAATAGAAATAAAGCAGCATATCAACAATGTTCTCAGTGATAACTCTCAGTTTATCTGTTGAACACATCTGCAGAAGGCCTTCAGTGGTAACCTTGCCTTTAGCTATCATGTCGGGAACACTACGAGCAGACTCCGTGTTATTCTGTAGTTTCTTCAACACATTTGTACATGTGTGTATTTGTTGTTGAAGTTCAATGCACTCGTGGTAAGCTGCTATGACTTTACCATCGTTTTCCATTGTACTGTGGAGGTAGGCCATCATGTGGACAGCGTTACCATTGTACATTTCAAGGTATGGATTTAAAAGGTCCATTAGTTTACCAGTCGCCAATCTGTTTGAAAAATATTTTAGAAGTTTAGTAACATGAATAAAATCAATTTACACATAATTTACTAATATTTATACATGAACATGTTACCTGAATCTGCAAGTTAAGTCTTGGTGCAGAGCATTCAATGCATTAATGGAAGCTGGTACATTAGCTATATCTGCCAATTCACCATAGAACCAACCGAGAGGTATTTTGCATTTCATAGCTGACATGCCATAACGTCCAATCGTTGTTATCTAAAAAAAATTAATTTAATTAGTGAGGACTATTCATTATAATTAACTGCACTGAAATCTACTTAATTAGAATTATTATTTAGAAAGATAATATTGTTTGTGTAGAATTATGATTAAATCTTAGGAAATAGCTAAGACTACATGACATTTAAAATCTATTTCTAAGTATCATGGTACTTGTACTTACTTTGATATATCGGCAAAGAGGGGGTGGCTGTATGTCAGTTAAGATCAGATGTTTGGTTGTTATATCAGTGGCGTACGCCAATTTCACAGAATCCGTCTCTTCACAGTTTGTCCAGATGTCAATACCCAGTGTTACTAAGTCAGAACATGCTGGAATAATCTGTAACATTCAAGTATAAAATAAATATTTTATAAAAATAGTTGTTCATGAAAATGGCGCTTAAAGAACTCACACACTTATATGTCCAACATTAAATAACACTTTTTTCGAACAAGTCCAGATCGTGACTTCACACAAGCAAACATTTGAATTGAAATGGATTGAAATATTGAGATCACACAGACGCGTTACAATTTCCTTTTTTATTTTAAGGTTGAAAATCGCTGGAAATCTCAACACGCTATAGTCCATAACCTTTACCGAACGAAAACTATAACTTTTTTGGAATATAATGTGTAGTGAACTAACTACTATCCCTCCATTATCATGCAGTAATTAAAATAATGTAGCTTTAAACTTACAATATCAGTTAGTCGCACTGTATGTCCAAAGTCCAGTACAATGTATCTCCTGGCTCCAGAGTGCATCCTTTCTACAATGAGAGTGTGCTGCGGGGGCCTTGTCACTAACGAAGCCCAAGGTATGTTGCATTGCTCTTGATCCTGTTTCACAAAATAAATCTGCATTTAGCAGGATTTTTCAAGGAGAAAAACAACAAATAATCTTTCTTCTGGTTCACATGGTGTTAACAAAAAACAATGAATGACGGGTACAACCGAAAACATAATTGAATAATCAAAACTATGTATGTACCTTAAAGAACTTTTCATCAGCAAATTCTAGTTTCTCCTGTGAGTCACAGTCCATCAATGAGCTCTCTACATCTTCAAGTGAATCAGGATCTTGAGACATTTGTTTGGCTTGTCCTTCCTTCATTACATTCCACAACTGAAATCGATTTTAATCATTACATTTATTTCATTCTCAATTTAAAAAAATGTGTCTAGATAGACATCTAGAGAATGTATGTGGAGGTTACATCGACTTGGTCCGCCTCTATTATTTTTTATATAAAATAACACAGACGGCCTACAACTGTCATCAGTAATTTTTCAGTCGATTTTCACTCAGAGACATTGATAGTGTGTGCATATCTTAACAGCAACCTCATTCAGTAATAAATAATTTAATCAATAACATCATTAGGACGACATATGTACAAACCTGGTTAGAATCAGCCGCACCAGGCCCCGGCAGAGTGGTGACCACGGCGGGGTAGTGGCGGCCGCCGGTGGACTCCAGCTTGGTGCCGTCGGAGGCCACGTGGCAGGTCACATGCAACGGCATGGACTCACACAGACCGGAACCGAACACCGCCACGCTGTTGCTTTGAGCCCACCACGCAGATGGTAGTATTGTCGCTTTTAGATCTGTACAAATATTGCAATTTAGTAAATAAGGATGTGATGGTGATTGTGATTAAATACTATTTTGCTAATTAAAAGAATAAAAAGAAGCGGCTGTCCTGAGCGTGTCTATGTTCGAGTAAATACTTATTCGCGCGTGCAACTGTCACTGAAACAAAGAACCTTATTGTTCAAGTACAAGTTGCACTTGTCATTTAGGCTTACCGATTTCTAACGGTAGATTAAGCAAGTCTTTCAGCTGTTGTTCGTGCTTCGGCATCTGCGGTTGGGGTGGCGGCGGTGGAGACGAGGGAGGAGGCGGGGGCGGCGGAGGGGGAGCCACGCTCGCGTACGTCACAGGGGTTGATGAACCGCGACTCAGCTCCGGTACTTCCGTTGCGAATATTGTACGCTCTAACGGTAGACCGTACAAACCGAATCTAGAATGAATGAAAGAAAAAGTTCGTTAGAATCCCTGATATATAATACTGTCGATGAAGTTATATAATACTGGTACATAATACTGTCGATGAAGTTACTGTTAAGAAAATTAACTATTAATTTTTTAGCCATCCATCTATTTCTATCTATTTGGTCTAATAAAGACGACACGTACATTAAAATAATTACAAACTGCAAAGTTTCTTAGAGTTTGTAGCAAAACAGTCATCAATATCAACAACTCATAAATCTATTTAATGTACAGCTCACCTAGCTCTAAGCAAGTCATGATAGACGATAGCTCGCTCGCGCAAGTTGCGTGCGATCTTCTCCAACAAGAGTTGACACCGCGCGACCAGAGCGGGCGCCGTGGAGCGATGCGTGCAGTGCTGGGCGAGCGCCACCAGCCACCGCAGCGCGCCCGGCGACTCGCACGCGCCGAGGTAGGGGATGCACTCGGTGACGCTGCTCGACAGCGTCGCGTCGAACGTAGACATCCACGGTCTGGCCATTTGTTTGTCGCCTCTACGAATAATAACCTCTATGTTACATTTAGGTTGTAATGTTAAA
Source organism: Trilocha varians (assembly GCA_030269945.2). Taxonomy (NCBI): domain Eukaryota; kingdom Metazoa; phylum Arthropoda; class Insecta; order Lepidoptera; family Bombycidae; genus Trilocha; species Trilocha varians. The sequence continues at coordinate 6,967,468 of AP028273.1, read as the reverse complement.
TTGTCTTACTATAAATTGCGTAATTTTTTTTTTTAATTAAGTTTTTTTTTTATTATTTTGGATGATAAATAAATGTTTTTATATTTATATAGTTTTAAAAAATACTTACTCGCTAGTTACAAGTATAACTTTCATACATTTCTTGGCAAGACTTCGATTCCCACACAGAATACATGTTTTAATCAAAGCATTGATATTATTCTCAACTATTTTAATACATTCTAGCTGAACAGCTTCAACATTTTTTACTTTAAGCTTATCACTGGATCCCAATCGCATTCTTTGAAGTCGTATACTAAGAACCCATATTATAAGATCCAATGCAAGTCTCCTTTTCTCATTATCACTCTTGTCAATGGCTATTTCAAACAATGTATTTAAGAATGTATTAGATTCAAGCATTGCTATCCTCTGTTGACGTTCCATAGGAACATTCGTATGAGGACTAGAGCGAACAGTCAAAGAAATCTGGTGCAACCAATCACATCCAATAAAAATGGATTTTTTCGAACTGCCTTCCCCACTCTTTGCAGTACATTTGTTCATATCTTTTGCGGGATCGAACAGAGTCTTAATATGAATTAGGAACGTTCTTCCTCTGGCCCTATATAATCTAGGACTTGTCAATATTAAGGTTCCAGATTGTTGTGTGAGATCTAAACCAGTTGATAACAATAAAGGACCAGCTAATATTTCGGCATTTTGGGCTTGCAAATATTCCTCATTGTTTACTGGAATATCTGCATTTTGTTGTACATTTGGTTCCTCAGTTAGATTCTGTTCTGGAGAATTTGCCTTAGATTCAAATGAGGCATCTTTCTTGTAACCAATTCCCTGTAAGTTTTGTTTTAAAAGTGTCACTAAAATCATTGGCAAGCTACTTGTTGAGGCTGAATGCACAGTGAAACTAAATTCAATATGAGCTAATGAAACACTGTATGGCAATGTCAACTCTAGAACATGCTCATCCCATGTGGAAGAGGTGTTTTGTAGACGCCAAGTTCTATTGTTTTGGTGATCAGATGTTGGTCGCTGTGCTGGGGATAGTTCACACCAAAATCCTGGTACAACTGCACTGTACGGCACAGTAGTGTTTGTACCATACGTTCCAGTCAGGGTGATCAAAGTTTCTAAATCATTGATGTCTAGTTCTGGTTTGTTGGCTATTATAACAGGTGCTGGTGTTGGCCCACAAACTTCATCGCGAGGTGCTCTCTGAAGCATGTCAAAATCGATGTTAGCTAAATCATCGTCATCAGCATCACCAGTTGAATCGTTTTCACCATTGTTAAGTGCATAGAAGTAAATTATTCCATGTTTAGTTGCCACACTTAATCTTTCCACAGATGCGCAATATGTTACTGACGTGAAAGGTCCTTTTGGTACTCTTTTCTCAGATATAATTTTAAAATCTGGTAAGGAATATAACCTCAAACAACCATCAATACCGACAGAGGCAAAGGAGTATTGTTCATGTTTATCTGGAGGTAATAAACACAAATCAATTGGTGTTTCATTATAAGGTAGCTCTTGAATTGACATTGGATTATCTTCGAGTGTATAAATGGATGTCTTAGTGTTAAGCCTATAGAGAATAAAGTACGCCTTTAAGTCGGACTTCTTTTCCAGTTCTGCATCATCAACTTCCATCTTTGTATCTCCATCATTGTCAGTATCTTCTTCAAGTTTTAATTTTTGAGGATCTACATGTGAAATAACAACAAACATGTGATCTCTGTCTTCTGTGGGCATTAAATGTGTTACCCTTGCATTATCTTTGAGGGCTAATGATGGTGGGAATGTCAAACATTGCACAGCCACACCTTGCGAGATAGCTTCTTCCTGAGGTGGATCACTTTCAAAGCCATCATTAGTGTTTGTTGCAGTAGTTTGAGTTCCCAATTTACTACCACTTATTGCTGTAAATTTAATCTTGTCAGTGCCTTCAGCAGTTTCATACCATTTGAATTCTGGTATTTCAACAGGCACATTCATATTGAGATATTTCACTAGAGCTGATCCAGCTTGCAATGCTGCATCTGTTTGATCAACTATTTTGGTGCCACCACTTTCCATAGTCAATTTCTTAATTTGAGACATCTGCTTTCCTACTACATCTAAGAAACTGACTTGTCCATCCTCTTGCAGTTCAGGCAATAACGCTGATGATGGCATTAATTTAAAATGCTTTGGTATAAAAATCTTTTTAGTTTCGCCCCATTTTTTGGAGTCATCTTTACTAGAGGAAGCATTCAAGTTGATTACGTTACTAATTTGTTCATCTATTAATGTATTAGTACACGCCGGTAGTTCCGTGTCATCATCAGAGTATTGGAAGTAGATTTCATCATAAATCTGAGCGTCATCTGTCCTTGTGACCGAACAAACCTTTTTGCTGCCTCCTGGTTTAGAATTCCCGCTATTACTTGATGGTTGTGCAGCTGTTGTTATGGAGCCAGCCAGTGAACTGTGTATATCGTAGGTCAGTAGAAATAGTATTTTTTCTGTCAAACCCACACTATTTTCTGATTCATTTCGATTATTCAAGGCTTGTACTTTTTCTTCTGATAATGCTCCAGAGTCAAAAAGAGTTTTATTGGTGTCATCTTTAATAGGTACACTAGGTTCAGGGAAATTTGTTCTATTTACGATGACGGCACATATAAGAGAAGGTTTAGTTCTATTTATACTTGGATCCTTCTCAATATTTTCTAAGTTTTGTGCTTGTGTATAGTTTTCTGGCTGAGCAGTCATGCCGGCAAAAGCCATTGCAGTTAATTCTATGCTATATGTAGCTAAAACAAATAAAATACATTTAAAATCAATTTCTACATAATTTAACCATAGATTACTCAAGTAATAAAAAATAAATAACAAAATTGCTTACAAGAATCTTTTTCTAAACTTGTTGACCAAACTTTGTTGTAGTCTGTAGTAAGAATACCGCTGAAAATGGAGTCATAAGGGGAAACATGTACCAATTTCACCAGTTTGAGTCCACAATCAAATCTCCATACATTAACTTTGCCTTCAACAGTACCTGTGGCTATAAGGTCACCAGTATTGCCTTTTGACACTACTGCCACATTGGCACATGGTACTGCACAAGAGGTTGCATTTGTCACCTAAAAAATAATAATTAATTTAAGGTAATGGCTATATAATACACAGGCAATCTACTGCCACATTGGCACATGGTACTGCACAAGAGGTTGCATTTGTCACCTAAAAAATAATAATTAATTTAAGGTAATGGCTATATAATACACAGGCAATAGCATCTTCAGTCTTTTTTAAATTTTCTACAGATACAAATAATAATAACAGTATCTCTGGAACAAAACAATTAAGTACTCACTGTTATAGGAATGTTGTGAGTGTACTCTCCCTTGACGAAAGAGCAATTCGGCGAATGTCGTTCGTGCTCCACCCAGGGTTCGTCACTCTTTTCCCAACAAACAAGACAGACATTGCAGGCAAAGCACATCGCACGATCATCGCCATTTGGTGACGGTTGGTGGTAGAAACCTGCCTGGGCCATACGGGCTGGGAGCGCCCATCTGAACAAGGAATTGAACAATAAATTTAATTTTAATACTTATTACACTATTTTTAAAAATAACTTTCATATCAAAAGATCTTTTAAATAAAATTAACTTACTTATAGTCCATGTGAGGCCATCTTTTAAAAGTTTCCTTCCTTTCTGCCTCAGAGCTCATCAAGGATCTGACATCATCTTCCCGCAATGAGGGATCCAGTTCGTTGGCCCTCTGCCCCACTGCTGATGCAATGGCTAGGGCTGGAATCCGTCTGCTCTGACCTTTGAGCTCTTGGACAACATTTGCTGCCACTAATCGAAGTGTCGATTGTGGAAGGCATATTGTTACTGTACTCCACTAAAACATTTTAATTTTTACTTAGAAATTTAAATTCATATTCTTATCAGACAATTTCTTCTGTCTGAGGAAATTTATGTCTAGGCAATTGTGACAAATCAAGTTATCTGAGACTTTGTTGTTCACATTAGTTTTGATATCATTAGTAAAGATGACAGCTTTATGGCAGAAAAAATTAAATAAAACATTGAAAACATGAATATCAATCAAATAAGTAACGTAGCATTCTTACCTTTTGGGCTTTAACACCTTTTCGTACTGGTTCAGCATCAATAGCACTTTTGAGTTCATTAATAAAATCTGATAACCCAACAATAAAGTGGGCATCTATGCTTTGAAGACATTGGTACAGGAGCACAGCCTATAATCAAAATAATTTATGTTAAATTTTACTTATCCTTATTTTTGTCAAATAAGTATAAAATCTAACTTTCCAAATGATTTGTGGTTAGTCACTCATAGACTACCTTGTTTAAAAAATAAACTAAAATTATTAAAACCACATAAGGTTTAAATAGGTTCAGGTTTTCAACATCAGTAAAAACTATTTTAGCAGTAATTTACATTTTATTTTTAAATTTTGCTTGCAATAATAATATTAAAACGGTTGCCTTGATGTGGTATCATTTGCAAAATGTACAGACTACAAAAAATAAAGTATCATAGTCCTTTATTTTATAGTTGTAGTAATAAACAGTGTAATAATATTCAAACAGTCTACACAACATTTTTCTTTGGAATATGAATTGCAAAATAATTTATATAGTTTTATATGGTTCCATGCACCGTTACCTAGAAGAGATCTCTTTAAACAATAGACTGTCCATTACTTTATTTATTCAATCATTTATTAACTATTGTATCTTTCGGTATTGAACCTAAGGAGTTTTACAAAATTGTTTTGTGTATTGTAGACATTATGTGCCCACTAGAAAGACTTAAAACCAGAAACTTTTACTGTTCTAATTTAATTACTGTTTTCTTGAAAATATTGTTAAAGTAAAGGCTTATAATATAAAGCCTTTTGCTAAAATTGTTAGTTAGATTGTTACTTAAATGATTTCCTTTCTAATCACTATTGATTCATATTCATTTATATCAGTTTAATCAATATTATAAAAGAAAACATATTCAGGAATGGTATGTTATGACATTGATACAATAAATTATGAAACAATAAAATATATACCTAAATGAAGTTTTTATGTACACAAGTGTACTAACTTAAATATATTATAAATTAAAAAAAACTCAATATTTTGTTCATTTTAGTAAATTGTAACATGAAATATTTTTATCTTAGATAACCTAGGAATTAATGAATATAATAGATTTCTCAATTAGAAAGGCTTATTTTCTGATTAAAACTTTGTATTTTGTTAGAAAATACAAGCAAGTTAATGTTAGATTTACAAAATTCATTTAAACTTGGTGTGCGATAGATAGTTTTAGGTGGCACATGAAAAGTATAAATTTTACTTATCTGTATCACATATATCTTGTTAAATAACTGTAATGCATAGATAATAATCATATTGAATTACAAAGCAAGTACACAAGACCAGTAGAATTTTTTAATCAATATTTTTCCTTATTAAGTCACATTTTTCAAGTTTTATATTACAAAACAACCTACCTCTGATAAGACAAGCTCGATTTTTATATTCTTTTCGGTTTGTGACAGAGGTAATGGGCGCTGCAAAGCTGTATGGAGCAACAATACTCCATTGTAGTCAGTTCGAGCACCAATACCACTACTGTCCCATGCAAATACTCTGTCTGCTCCTGACGCGTATTCCACTCCCAACGCACCAGCTTCGTCTACAAACAAAGCCTCCTTTACGAAATATTCGAACGTACGACATTTTGGTGAAACATTTTACAAAACTAAAAGAATGAAACTGAACACTTATAGGACATGCTAATACTTAACTAACAAGGATTAAATGCTGGAAATATGAGAATAAAAGCTCGTTCATCTTTATCCGGTAGAATTGTTTATCGAGAGCTGTCAAAATGAAGCACAAAGTGGGACATGCAATTTATGGATTTTTTGCACATTTTTAAAACTATGTCAGTACTATTTCAAGAAATTTAATTGAAGGTTTGTAATATTAGTCTAAAAAGTAAGTTAAATAGCGTCGTACATACCCGCTGACAGACTTGAAGACTGCAGAATCACACCCGAGTTCACATCCAAAACGTGTACACTACCCACATCAGTCTTCACCAATATTATATTAAGATTACTGTGGTACGTGAGAGAAGTAACAGAAAAGTTCATACGTATATAGCCATCTTCCCGTAATATCAAAGATTCATCGCCCATCGTGGCCGTGAATACATCTGTCTACACTACGTAAACGCCATTTGTAATTATGTTTTTTTTTAATGTCAAATCTACGCATTTGAGTGGCCAGCTCGAAAATTGCTTAAGAGATAATACTGAAAATCGATTTGAATTTGTAAAAAATCGAAATGCAACTTTATACCGAGACATTACTACTCGATCTCAGATTGTCAATTCATTCACAATATTAACAATCGCCGAATCGATTTGAATTTGCCAAATTCGCTAATTTTTGTCTGTTCGGTTTAGTTCGTTCCTGTTGTAAACTAACAAAACGCGATTAAAAGCAAGTCGGAACGCAAGAATGCAATTTATAGCTGCTTTGCGTCTTTGTTTGAAGGTTTTCAATCCGTGTCAATTCCGGAATTATGAATAATTCCCAGGCTACCATGTTTTTCATAATTTAAAAGATAAATTAAGAGGTTTGGGGGAGGCCTATGTCCAGCAGTGGGCGTCTATAGGCTGATGATGATGATGATGATGTTCATGGTCTAAAACAAAAATGTACTGAAATGAATGATTTTCAAACAAAAATAATCAGCAAAATATGTTTTTTTTTTAAATAAAAAATCCACCCAAGCCACACCAGATTATAATGTGATTAAAAAAATATTTTTTACATAAAAATACAATATAAACATGATTTTGAAATCAAAGATAATTAAAATCGACTTCAATCAGATCAGACATCGATTGTTGAAATTGAAATCATTGCATCTCTAAACCTCATATTTAGGGTGGAAGACCTAGATCTCTGGTCTTGATTAAAATATTTATTTTCTTTTTTTATGTGTATGGAATGTGTGTGGTGTGTGCGTTATACATTTTCAAAACTCGTTTTCTTCTTTGTATTAATTATAATAATCCACACTATATATACTAAGAACGTGTCGATACTTAATATTATAAAACTGCAGAGTTTGTTTGTATGTTTGAACGCGCTAATCTCAAAAACTACTGGTCCGATTCCAAAAATTATTTCAGTATTGGAAAGTCTACTTATCGAAGGTCATATTTTATAAAAAAATAGGGATTCGTATGAAAATAACGAATTTGTAACACAAAGTTGTTGCGAGTGTTGTTTGAACCCTTCGTGGCGAAGACAAAGTTACGCGGATCATCTAGTTATATATAAATGTGCAAGATTCGTGTTTAATCAGGAACATGGTAAAATTAGTGGCCTCAGCTATCATTTTAAGCAAGTGTATGAGCGAAGCCCAGTTGTTGGCAACTGCATACATCTTGAAGTAGGTAGACCTGGTAGACCCCAAAGAAGACGACGATACGATATTACCTAAATTTATTTTGGGTAATTTTCAAACAATGTTTTTGAATTTACTACTTTACTAACAATAATTAAAGGAAATACCGTTGTAAAGCTGAGATCAATATTTTGGTGTTTTTTTTTACCCTAGAAATGAAAAAATAATTGTAATTATTTAATGTTACAACTATTTTTGTAGTAATAATTAATTGACCTAAGTTCCGAATTAGGTCATCATCATCAGCCCACACTCGTCCACTGCTGGACATAGGCCTCTCCCAGAATACGCCACTGAGTTCGATCTTCTGCTCGTCTCATCCAGTTGTTACCGGCCACCTTTCTTAGGTCATCGTTCCATCTAGCAGGCAAGCTCCGAATTAGGTAGTGCACCTAAATTAAAAATGTCAATCTGTGAAGTTACTGTTAGAGTGAAATAGCCAGATGTTTGACAGACAAATTGAGTTCAAAGAGCTTTACAAACCGAACATTAATTAATATAATTATCATGTCATTAAGAGCGAGATCATACATTTTAATAATAATAGAAGATGCGAAGAGCTCTACTATGACACACTATGATAAATATAATATACTAGGTGACCCGCGCAACTTCGTCTGCGTTACAAAGGGGTTCAAAAATTGTAGCCTGTGTCATTCTGATGTATAAGCTATATTGTGGTAAAGTTTCATTCAAATCCATTCAGTAGTTTTTACGTGAAAGAGTAACAAACATACATCCATACATACAAACTTTCGCCTTTATAATATTATTATGATTGTGTTCTATGCATAACTTTTGTAAATCTTGAAGAACAGTTTTTTAAATTTTTATCCAAGTTCTCAATTCAACATAAATGACAATATAATCTACCGCTAGGTTGAAAATCTCATAGATTTTAGAAAGTAAGAAAAGCTGATTAAAACTTTGTGATGACTAATGAATTAATAAAAATTGTGTTTTATGGCAAACTACACAGATTTCCGTTTTATATTGAAATGTCTTGGAACACCATGTTCATAATCCCAATTTAGTTTTTCTTTAATCATATCGCATTGACCACAACTTCGCCTGCAATCTAATTGTTATATAATTAGACTAGCTGGCCCACACAACTTCGTCTGCGTCACATAAGGAAGTTTTCTCACCGTTTAAACCTTCCCTGGACTTCTACGAATATTTCATGATTTAAAAAAGCCAAATTGGTTCAGTCGTTCTTGAGTTTTAGCGAGACTAACGAACAGCAATTCATTTTTATATATAAGAAGATTTTAATGTCCTTTTCAAGTACTGAATTAGGGGATTATTTCCTAGAATTTTTTTTTAACAATGAAACCACTTTTGACATTCTATTCATTTAATTTAGTGCATAAATCAAATATATTACAATAATAAATATAATAAAGTAATGGACGGATTAATTATATCTACATTAATGAGTATTTAACTTAAATTTGTAGTCACTTGGGATTAAGAAATTTGTTTAATATACATGTTATAAAAGGCTTAAAATTCCCAAGATTCAAGCCACTTTAGACCAGCCATTGTTGAATTAGGTTCACTAGACAACGGTCCGTTCATTCCATAAGCGAGAGGTGAAAATAGGTAGAAACTGTAGATAGTTGTCGATATTATAACTCCTATGATGCAATGATATGCAGTCTTCCCCAGCTCAGGACTCAGGTAACTCCGGACACTGCTTAGAAGGTATTCTGTTAGGATGCCTGCAAAACATGAACCATTAATCAATGTATGGGAAAGTAGCATCTATAAGTAAATAAGAGGTCCATAGATAGGTCCAAGTTTACTGTGGGTTACAAATGCAGATTGCAATGACATATCTATACAAATTTCAAGTTACTGCTTAATGAGTTATTTCTGAAACTAATTCGCTAGATTAGATCAAATACCTGTAAGCATAGAGCTGAAAACTAGTGCTGGGAAGTAATGATGGAAGTACAGAACTCTGCCCATCGCCCAGAAAGGCACATAGTGCAGGGCCCATCCTATGAATGTCCATCCCGCCGCATTCAATAGCATATTATCTTCGCAAACTAAAATTAAATACAAACAAATATAACATTGGGTGAGCACAAAAACATTTAATATTATTAATCAGTGACTTAAAATTAACCATTTTTAAAAATAAGAAAGTTTGTCAAACGGTCTGTATACTTATTGATCAATAGTTGGAACTTACCTGGAGGGGATGAACCAAAAGCCTCAGCCCTTTTCTCTCTTACGCAGTTAATTGTGTATACCAAGAAAAATATAGCGAGGAAAGCCAGATTCGTCCACCAGACAACTGGATTGCCCAACAGGTAAATCCTGTGACTGCTACCAGAGAAAAATTGGCCCTAAAAACGAAAAAAAAATTACAAGATTCTTAAACGAGAAACAACATTTACATCTGAAGAAACACGCATAAAAAACACTAAATAAATAATTAAAGGATACACCGGATCTATTCTTAGTTAGTCTAGTTAATCTACTCTTGATTTCGTAAAGTTCTACAATGAAAGCGCTAGTGAAGATTGTTTGGCATGTTTCTTCTGATGTATATTCTCTGCGTAGTCTATATAAGAAACTTTGACTATCTTGTTAAAAGTAGGATGTTATTGAATATTAATAATGTGATAATGTATTGGAAAACCTACCCTATAATTAATAGGCCACTGCCAGGGTTGTGACGTCACTTCCCCTTCTTTAGGCTTCAAGCCGGCATTCCCTTGAAACATAACAGCATGGGATTCTAGGAAACGTTCTATAAACCCAGAAGCGTACGCCTCAAAACTCACTTTTGGTACTGAAACAAAAATTGTGCAAAATACTGTTCATTGGTTTTTTAACATAAGTTTACGTTTTTTTATTACACATAATTTATTACTATTATTGTTAGGGTATAAATAAAATCAAAATCGTTTAAACAGAAGACTAAATTCATCATCAAATTGCATAGAAATTTTATTTTTAAATTGAAAAAGGCGAAGAGAGAGGGGTCAATCATAATTAATTTAATTTTTAAACATTTTTGACATATCTTTAAGACCATTAGGAACATTACTTAAACAAAAAAAACTTGAGAGGTGTCATGGGACACCCGAATAGAACGAAGTTCCTTTCGATTAAAACATATCTTATCTCTATCTAACGTTATCTAACGTAACGCGCGATAAGGAACGTGCTTTAAAAGATTTTGATCACAGCGCCATCTAGCGATAATCATCTAAAACAAAAAAATGTCGTGACAACTTTTCGTAAGAATTTTTTCCGTCTAGCCCCCTTACACAACGCGCGATAAGGTACTTCGTTCCAAAAAAATATCCGGTTAACTTACAATCATTGTAAACATTATCCTCGACGTTCCAAAGTGCGTTCTTATCACGCAAATTGGGATTGCACGCCACTTCTTGTTGTTCGTAACCCCATTTCGGCAATTGCTTTCCAGTTGTTGTCAAAACACATGCCTAAATTTAAAGAAAAATATCTTTAGTTATGATTTAAATTTGAGATGAAAATGTGAGTAATAAACAAAATGGAAATTCATTCTATCAACCACAGTCTTTAATGTTATTGCTTCAGAGTCCAGAACCTAATGAATAGTTCAAATTTTACATTTTAAAATAATTTTATTACTATTAAGCATTTCTTCCTTTTCTTATATACAAGTTCTTTACTCCTATCAGTGTTATTATTTATAAAACTGGTATATTGCTATATAGGTAGACAAGCCAAAGGGCAGCCTCTGCAACGTCTACGATGGCTACCTACTTTTAAGGACTTTTTGTAGCCTAGGTATGTGATAGGATATAGTTTTTTTTTAATGCAATACCTGTAAATAATGAACGAGCATCAGTTTTGATCGAACAGTCTGCACCTCGTCGCCATCTTTACCGCCCGATATCACGATCTTCCACACGTCGTTTGCGTCACCGATACCATCCTAAATAATAATAATCTTATGTTTAATGTAATTTTGGAAAGAAAGTACACTTTTCTGCAAAAAATTAAAAACTCAATTCGGAACTAATCAAAATTTCTGTTTGCCAGGTGGAGCCATCTATGGGCGACATTTAACAACCACAGATCAGTATGAAGATAACGCTACATAGCGATGAAATTGAAACTGTACAGGATCAATTTTGTCCACCAGGTCACCGCTGTGAACCATCACTGTCCCTTCGACACGGGCACGGGTGTTTTGTGTCTTCGTTTTGAATAAAACTAAGATTGCCTTGGATTTCTTATTTTGGTTTTTTACATGTTACTTTCACTATGTCTTCATTTGCGCCATGTCTCTACTCTCAGCGTTGCCGGACTATATTTATTTTACAGAATATACCAGAGTGAGAGTGTTACCAGATTATATTTTTAGTACAGTATACAACAGGGTGTAAGGTTTGTTTGTTTGTTTGTACTAACCTCCCCGTAGCCCGTGACCTGCATGTACTTGTGCGTGAGTGGCGCCCTCTCGCGGTGCGAGTGCAGGTTCCGTCCGGTGGGCGCGTGTGTGACCCGCACCAGGTCACCGCTGCGAACTATCATCGTCCCTTCGACATTTTCACGGTTGTAGGGTTTTATTTGCCATCGGTTGTTCTCGTCTTTGTGCGTGTATGTCGTAATCTGGAAAACAAAAAAACTATATGCTAAAGTAAAATTAAGATAATTTCAGAACAACATCATTTATACAGGGTGATTATTAATGGTACATAACGATGGGTCCTACGTATGCAACCAACAAAATGACAAAAACCGTTTTATTGTAAAAATTGTCTTAAAATTGCCTAATTTTTAACTGAAAATTTTATTTTTTACCAAATTATTTTCAGAGACAACCTACTAAATTGGTATAAGTGTTAGGTTAAGGTTGTGTTGTCCGTGCTTAAAAACTTTGGGGATAATTTGGTCTAATTTTAAGTACCTATTTTTATTTACATTCCGCATTGCAACAGAGTATTTATCACACTCCTTTAATCTGTACAATCACTAAAGAATCACGCTATATAAGCACGAGTATTTTTAATGTAATAATAATATGAATAAGTCGATTATTTATTATTATTTTAAGAAAGAAATACAAATAATAAAAACTGTTTACATTTAATGGCTAATCGCAATTACTATTATAACGAGAAATATAATAGTTGATAAGCTATAATATTTATAAACATGATTATTGAACTTTGGCTTAAAAACGAATGCGTCAATAAGTAAATTACTAAGAAAAATCCCCATTATTTTTTTTCATTTGATGGCCCGGAAAATGTTGTTTGATGTAAAACGTACTTAATTATGGAACAGTGGATTATAAAGGAGCGCGCACACAGGCGGGCAGCAAGGCTTCATGCCGTGAAAAAACTTTAATGCTAATTCGATACTATATCTGCTACTGCTATCATCTTCTGATTAAATTCATTGCGGAAACCTATATAAGTAAGCTTTGCCTCGGTTTCCTGGACTTCAATATTGAGACATTACGATGGTCACCGCTGTGGATCCTACATAGGAATTACAGTGGTGGGAGTGAGAGGTGGAATACTATACCTGTTGTTGTCTCGCTCCCACGCCTGCCGGGTACAAGTGATGGTGCGAATGTAGATATCCCCCGCCTGTCCTGTGATTCTTCAGTGTGACCAGGGCACCATAGGCCAACACTCGCGGGGCGCTGGCGTTGTGCAAACTATTCCCTTCCAGACGAGCTTGGAAACCCGATGAGTAGAAGCCATCGCCGTTACCACTGACCAACATAAATTTGTTTAAAATCGTAGTTGTAATAAAATTATTAAATTGGAAAGGTAACGATGAGATGACGACCAGTCGTGGTTTACATTTTTTTTTTTTCAAAAGAAAGCATTTATTTTTATAGTACTATTCAGCAATAATTGTATACATATTAAATACCTTTTACTTAACACTGCGAGATGAATCCAAAAGAAGAACACATACAATATGAATGGCCACACAATAAGTGTTGCTGTTCTTACAATGAGGTGTGTGATGGTGAAACTCTGCAATTATTACACAATTTATTTATAACAAGAAAAAACTACCATGTTTAACTCTAAAATAAGTGGAGATGAATGTGAAATGAAAGTTACAAGACTTGAAAAATGCGGTATAGCATATATAGGTATAGCAGTATATATAAATTAACAATATAACTCATAAAAGGAAACTATAAACTCACAACAGGTTTGGATAAATCTCCCAATATATTCCACAAGTCAGCTATAGTTCGTAAACCAACGAAAAGTACGACAAATAAACCAACAAATTTGACGGACATCGTGCACGCCAGTGACGCTCCAAGGAATATCTGCCATGCTAGCATTTCTCGAGACAGTGGAAGCAACCCAGTATCAGTCAAACTACGAACCTGAAATTATTAGTTTTCAAAGTCTTACAAGTGATATATTTCGATACCTCCCACGTAAGTTGTTGTATCTCCAAAACTGCAAATTTACAGTAGAGCGTTTAAAAGATTCAAAGGGAACCAAAATCTGCATTTATTGTTACTTTTTTTTAAAATTCTTTGAGTTATATTACATTTCAATACGAAATTTGAAAAAGATGTAACAGATTTTGGTTCACTTTGAATCTTTGAAATGCTCTACTGTAAATTTGCAGTTTTGAAGATACAACAACTTACGTGGGAGGTATCGATTTATTCATAGAATTATTACATGTATAATCAACATCATGAACAAAAAGAACAAAGCCAATTGAAAGTATTTATTCAACATAAGTTACCTCCAAGTGTGGTTTAGAAAATTTAACCAGTATTAAGTGCATAACTATATGATAATGATTTTTTATTCATAGGATTTACCTTAAACGCTCCATATATAGAACAGCTCATGAAAAACAATAAAATTGGATCCAACAAGATATATCTGTTTAAAGTCATGAATCCAACATCTGAAAACATATTTATTCATTTAATAAAACTTTATTTAATGTGAAATATCTAATTACGTTACAATAATATATTTTTTAAAATTTTGTTACCTACAAAAATTTTCAATTAACATAAGATTCTCACTCACCACATAATAATAGCATTGTACCAATAAACGTCGCTTTTATTGATTTAGTCATTTCCCATATTGACAGAAATGTAAGGGGAATAACTAAAGCCCCTAGTGTTGTACAGAACTAAAACAAAATGATAACACTCAAAGTTATTTCCTTTTAAGGGAAAATCCCTAGAAAAATAAAAAGTATTAATTATATTAATGTTGTTTCCATTTTTTTATTTATAACTCTAACCACTTACAATCAGGTGGCCCGTTGACTCGTCAGTCTACATGGCAATAAAAAAAAAAAAATGTCTTTTTTAATTTTAATTTGAAAATTATAAATAAACTCTTTTTTTAAAGAATACTTACAAGTCTCATTCCCTGATATTTTGCATCCTCATATTTATCTCCTGGTTTCTCAAATGCAAATGTACCATCATAGCCTGTCAACTTGCCAGATAATGCTATTAACATCTGTAAAGAGTTTGTTTTTTTTTTTTCAAAATTTAATAAGAGTAAATTATTAGTAAAAAAAATATTTCAAATATCTATCCGGAGTGTTAATCAATTTATTTAACCTACATAAAAAAAAATAAAGATAATAAGTCAGTTGATATTATTCAAACAATATGTTGATTTGCAATAATTTTTTTAATGGCTTGCTGCAAGCCATGGCAAGTCACTGGATGTACACAGTGCAGGACTGGTGGTTGTACTGAAATTTAGAAGAAATTTATGTCCAGCAGTGGATATCTATAGGAAACTCTTAATAAATAATAAAGGAACACTTAATAAAAGATGCAAATTGCATAAAAATAGAAAAATAACCAAATTAAAATAACAAGTGTATAATAATTAATTACCTTGCCAAGTGGAGGATGTACATCAAAAAAAAATGTTCTATTGATATACCAGCTTGCCATTTTACCAAAATGGGTTTCGTCCCAACTGAAAAAATAAATGAATACACAATTCTTAAATTTATTAACTATAACATCTTTTTAATTAAGAGTAGGTCTGTTAGTTATCAACATAAAAAAGATAAGGGGGTACAAAAAAAAGAAGAAATAAAAATTAGAAATAAGAAACTGACACCAACTGAAATTCACATTTATTAATTTCAGTGTTTTGTGTATTTACAATTGATTGGCATTCTTTGTACTTTCAATAACCACTCAACTGGGAAAGTCACTATTTGCTAGATGGCGAAACTGGGGACTTCGTTCGGAATCAATACCTTGTTTGAGCCCCTTTTTAAAAACATTTTTTTCCAATAATTTTGATTTTTAATTAAATCTTATATTTTTGTAAATCTTTATTACTAAATGACACTGTATTGTATTTTCAGCGAAAACATATCATCTCCGTAAAATATGAGACGATTAAAAAATGTAAACAAAACAAGTTTTAGAACTGTGCTCAATTTTGGCTCCTGCCACAGACTTGGCAAAAGTAAACAAAACAATTTGGTTGCCGATCCCAGTTGAGTGGATTATTAGCTACACTTTGTGTGATGATGTTGTTTCGAGATGTTAAAGTCCTTTGCTCTTTGCTTACCAAACATGATCAGGTTCCAGAACTTTGTAAAATCTTGTCAAAAATGTAGCACCACATAACAAACCAAAGATGACCCACCAGCTGAAAAAAATATGCTGAAACTAGTAATCTAAATATTTTTTCATATTGTATGGAGAATTTATTTCATAAATGTTATAGCGTTCTCTGGGAAAATAAAAGTACCGTTATTCATAATGATAGTGTTGGCAGTCAGAATATAATTTTATATTTCTATTTATGTGGACCATTGATCTCTCGATTAATTAACCCCATCTTCTAATCTAAGACGTACTATATTAGTAAAGAAATATTTTTTGAGCCCACAAACTTAAAAAAGTATTTACGTGGTTGTGTTTGCTCTGAAGTCGCAGGCTTTCTCTTCTTTTTTTTGTAATTTATTCCCCATCTTACAGTATTTGATATGTGTAATTATAAGTATATGTTAAGTAGTAAATTACATTCCTAACTAAGAACACTTTTAATCTTGTATTAATTATTTTTCAGGTTTCAGATTGTTCGCTTTACTTTCAAATTCGTTCCATTTCTCAAGCTCACTCACGTTTGAAGTTTAGCAGTAATGTTAAACGTCAATAATGTCATCGAAAAAACTGACAACTGAATGAAAAAATGATAAAAGTAATCTGTGTTAGGGTAAAAAGACAAGAAACAAAATCCATTAAAACTAACAAAGATTTTGAAGTTTCTAATTTAACTTTAATGAAATATTAAAATTTTTACTAATTTGTAATTTCACTGACATTACCGCAGTCATACATGGCTTAATAAATATATATTTTTGTTTGTGGTGCTTGAAATCGATTAAAACAGGCGCTTTAGGTTGTTAGTTCACGTGAAATTCTTTGGTTAATTAACCCTATTGGTATTTTCTCAAAACCACTCTGTTATTCAAAGCAAGGATGGGTGTAGGCTGAAAGTATCGAACATTATCGGTAAAGGACAGGGTCAAATGTTTTATTCACTGAATGTAGTGCCAAAATCCAAATTAGAAATTTTGATTGACTTTCATCCATATATAATTGTTACATCTGTAATAAAATTTATTATATTCTGAAAATTCTATCTCTTCATCAAGAAATAAGCGCTTTTGGTAGCCATTACTAGTTACATGGTTGTGATAAAGAAAGAAAGGTTTATAAAAATACATAAGTAAGTCACATAAAAAAAGTAATTGAAAGGAAGGTAGTACGGGCTCATTCGAAAAGGCCTTGTTTTAGCGTCCACAGTCCACAGTTCATGCATCTTTTGTCAAAATATTCGCTTTGCATTCGTAACTTTTCGAATTCTTATAAACGTACATCCCTAGTTTATTTACTCATACGTCAAATTTTCAATTTGTCATTTATAAATATTGCGATTTTGATATTTGTTTACAAATTGCTGGAGTCGTAATGAAATGAGTCATTAAATAAAATATATTAAATATAAGAAGCTGTTTAAGTGCGCAAAACTGCAGATTTACTTTTAAAGTGAATATATGTACAACGAAATGGTCGTGAATGTATAAAATTAAAATTCATGATGTTTTTTCGAAGTATTTACTTGTTGATATTTCAATTAATTTTAATATCCCACTGTTCGTGTGAATTAAGCCTTGAGAGACGAGAAAATATTGTAAATGGCTTTGTCGAATACTACAATAATCTACCGAATCAGATTTATTTAACTGATGAGGCTGTTCTACAAAATTATGAAGAAACAGTAAGTGTTAGATTTATGTTTTTATAAACTTGTTTTTTTATTCGTGAATCTTTATATTGTTTCAATTATATTTTAAAACAAAAAAAAACCAGATCTGCATACAAGCTAATGGAAAATAATTATTAAATTTATCTTTCTTGAAATAGAATAGATTTGATTTACTATTGTCTTTTTATAATAATTTTAAGTGTTAAGAAAACAATGTCGCAGTACCCCACTATCAAAATTTTGGCTTTTAAATATGTGTAGTGCAGGTAGTCTGGAATATAAGTCATGTTTGATTTGCTCTTTCATTTAAACACAATTAAACGAATATAAATGAACATAATAGTAAACAAAACAAGTTTTTGAACTGTGCTCAATTTTGGGTCTTGCCACAGACTTGGCAAGAGTAAACAAACCAATTTTGTCGCCGATCCCAGTTGAGTGATTAAAACAGAATTCATTAAATGTAGGATATGTGATAAAAGGTTATCACTCAAACTTTTTAATACTTCTGTGACAGAATATTTAATAAACAAATTATGCCATCGTATTTTATTTATATTTTGATATTTATTTTCTGTAACAATATAATGTAAAAATTAGGATAAATGAGTATAGATAATATAATTCCTATTTTAAATACGTTCACAATTAGATTAACAGCTTTTCATGATAAAAAGAAAAATGCTACTAAAAATGTTAAAGTTTGTTGGGATATTTGTGAGTTAATAACTCCTAATGGTTTTAGATTTCACTTAAATTCTGTAAATGTATAGAACATTGTCTGACCCACACAACTTTGTCTGCACTACAAAGAGAGAGAGAGATTTGCCAATTTTTACTAACCCATAAGCCATAAGTTTGTTTATCTACCTAGCAATAAAAAAATCTTTTGTATTATTATGAGTAAAATAGTTTGGGAAATTACTTAGTGGATTCAAAGACTTGTTTTCTTGTAATTTTTGAATCTATTAAATAATTTCATGAATTATATTAACAATGTCAAATATTCCTATGGGGAAAATCCCTTATGGAATTCCTTGTATGTATCAAGAGTTTGCAAAGTTTAAAGCAACAATATATTTTACTTTGATATATTTACTATTCATAAAGTAATATTCTTGAAGAGGTTATCATATGTCAAGTGCTAAAGTTCTCTACCGTGATAAGCAATGTATAAAATGACTCCTTGCAAATCATAACCCAGTTAGTCCATTTTATTGAGATCATGATATTATTATGTTTGGTTTCGTTGGCCTTGTCCCAAATCAACTTTCTTTGTTTTGATGACAAAAATAAACACAATTTGTATTGTTTAATTTTGCTTGTCATTAACATATTGTTTCTATACATGGCTTTGAATAAAAACACTTGAATGATTATTTGATGAAATTAAATAAAAACTTTATATATTTTACAAAAATTAAAACTACAGATACAGCACAAAACCAGAAATGTTCCTTTTTGATTTCAATATCATCATCAATCTTTAATTTCCTCATCATGAGACCAAATTTGAAATATCTTCTTTCAAATAATAAAATAATTCTATTTCAACGTGACCTCGCGCCACCAACTGTCGAACGTAAATTGTTTTACACGAATTTGGGATATTTTTAAGTGGCGTAATCATTTAACTGGCGTAACGTTTAACACTCTAGCGGCTTTTTCCTGAGCTTTTTCGTCATAATACTGTTATTGGTCTAATAGGACCATCAACTATCATTACCTTTAATGTGTCCGTCCCTCAAAACCCCGTGCTGGGTTCAGGCCTCAGCCGGGGTTCGGACGCTGAGTGTGAGCGGTTGGAGGTTTCAGTGCGGTTCAACTCCCACAGATCCGGTGATTTCCTCCAACAGAAAAAAAAATAAAAAATAAAAATTAATGTGTAATCATCATTCATTAAAAAATCGCCCTGCATACGGTCAACTTGAGAAACCTGTTTTGAAAGTCAATTAATAGTTTTTGCAAATTTAATGTCAGATACAAGATATAAAAATGCATTTGTGATTAAGCAATGTGTATTTGGGTATCATACCAAGTTGTATTGTTTAATTTTAGGAAGGAGGCTACATCAATATCGAAGTAAATTTAAAAGTTGGTGAAATTCGTAATCTTGACGTCATAAAGTACTTTAAATGCAGCAGCACGGTTAAAGAGGAGGAACAGAGCGTGGTTGTATTAAATGAAGTGCATTGTCAAGAAATACTTCCAGTGCAAGAAGGTTCTGTAGAAAAAGACACCCCAACAACATTTGCACATAATCCTGTGCCCTCAGAAAGTGACATTGACTTGAACACAAATGTGAGTTTATAATTATAATAAATAATTTATGAAAATAACTTATTTATGTGATTGTTGCGTGGAGACACGACCTTACCTTCTTAAATCAAAAGTAAGATTCCACTGTCGGTCCAAACGGAGCTAGACTCACGAGACAGATAAGTTACTAAGACTGAATATGTTTTTTTATAGGTTTCCCCAGTCACTGAACCGATTCCTGTAAAAAAATTAGATAGTTCTTGCATAGGATGTTCTAATCAGATCGATGTAAATACACCTGGTGTTCATGAACTCACATCTCTAGCACTTCGTCATCTTAACAAACACGATGATAAAGCAAAACACACACTACAAACCATTGTGGAAGTGGAAAGACAAGTTCAGGTAAGTAATTTTATCAAGTGCTGGGCTTTATAAAAAATATCATACCTAATGATTTACAATATCTTTTACAGGTAGTAAATGGTGTTAGGTATATACTTACTCTATTAATAAATTATGACAAGTGCACCGAAAATCAATCGGACGATTGTCACGTGATTACACCATGTCGGATTTCGATACTTGAAAAACCATGGCGTAAATTACCCAGTGGTGCCAAGTATAGAGCTATTTTATCAAACAACTGCACAGAGGAGTGGATATACGGCGACGATGGTGAAATTTTGGATGAGAACTCTGAACAAAATACTGACATTAATAAAACGAACGAAACAGATGAAACAGGCAATAATGTTATTAAACCAGAAATTGCTCACGACTTGCAATCGCAACAAAATGAAGTCACGTACCTAACAAATGATCAGTTGAAAAACTTAGAAGAACAGATTATACCTCATGATAAATTTGTTAGAAGCACTACAGAAAAGGTAACAATAGTGAATGATAGAGAAGATCTCAGTAAAGAACATGTCTTTAAGGTTCAATCTACGCAACAGAACGAAAACACTATAAAGCAGTTTGTTGGAGAAGAGCAAAGTAGTCTGACCAATGACAAAAAGAATGCAATAGATGACTTGATAAATTTTTTCGAGTTTTCTGGAATAAATTTGGATAGTCGAAATGAAGAACAATTAAGACCGAAGAGAAGCTTTATTAACGATTTAAATGTGCTGTCTGTAGCAAAAAAATATCATAAATTAAAAGAAAGTTTACAGAATGGAAAGGAACTTTATGCTTTTGCACAAGCAATGGTGGATAACTTAAATGAGATGGACTTAGAAATAAAAAATAGAGTTTTACAAGAAGTTATTCAAGCTGAAGAAGAACACGCAAATTTTCAACGTTTTCTCTATCTCCAAGCTCGGGTTACTATTCCTTGCGAAAATAACAATTGTGAACTTAAAGATGCCAAAGTAAAAATTTGCAATGGTATCCTTGAAATTACGGACACTAAAAATCCGCAAGTACTTACAGCTTTTTGTTCTGCTGAACACAATCCAAACAGCGTCATTAAAGGAGTAAACAGTATTGCAACGGATGATCCAATTTTACAGGAAATGCTCAAAGTGACGTTAACCAAAATTGAAACTGATTCGAATGAAATTAATGCTTTGAAAATAGCCCAAGTTTTAGATGCTAATGTACAAAAATCTTCAGGAATATTAACAAAATTTTCAATTGTAATACAATACCTAAACTGTAGCAAACATACTTCAGTGTCATTGAGACAAGACTGTAAAGTAGTTGGAAACCTCGGCACAAAAGTTTGCGATGTGACTGTATATGAAAAACTTTGGCTAAAAGAAAAGGAAATATCTTATTCTTGTTTAGAAAGACCTGTTGACACTTCATACACAACTTCCAATATTCAAGATAAAGTTGAAATTGATGATCATAAACTTTCTGACATGCTAGAACAAAGCTTAATGTACCTAGAAATGAAGTCTAACAGAAATAACAAACAAAAGATTGTTGAGGTGAATTCAGTTTCAACTCATATCAATGCTGGTTTAATAACGGATATTAAATTTACAGTGGCCTACACCTCTTGTACAAATGATGCAAGAGAAAATATAAAATCCTGTAACGTTTTACCAGACGAACCTTTTAGAAAATGTAAGACTCAAATTTGGGATCGAACTTGGATAGAAGATGGTACCCAAATAAAAGTGTCATGCGAAGATGAGTCTCTGACTGATGACGATAGTTATTCAAGCACGACTGAGAGAAACCACTTTGTTGGTGGTCATGCAAACCAGGATATACACGATCCACGTTATAAATCATTAGCAGAAGAATCTCTGACCAAATATCTTCAAGAGAGTGGAAACACGAAACCTCACACTGTAATAAAATTAGAAAAAGTAACCACTCAAGTTGTATCTGGAACCATTACGCGTATTGACTTCATCATGTCACCTACTGAAGAGGACAAGTCTTATAAATGTCACACGGAAATTTGGGAAAGGCCTTGGTTGAAAAAAAAAGACATTGAAGTAGATTGCAAAGTAAATAATAAAAGATCTAAACGTAATGTAGGTGGGGAAAAGGATTCAGCTTCGGATGATTCTTACGTTAAGGAATTATCTGATCACACATGGTCGGACGATAGTCCACGTGTAAGTGCTTTACATAAAGGTGATTTAACGAATGACCATAGTAACACCAATAACAAAAACAGTTTCGTTGGTGGACGTGAGGAGCAAGATATTAATAATAAACATTATAAAAAATTAGCAGAAGAATCTCTAACCAAATATCTTCAAGATAGTGGAAATACGAAACCTCACACTGTAATAAAATTAGAAAAAGTAACCACTCAAGTTGTATCTGGAACCATTACGCGTATTGATTTCATTATGTCACCTACTGAAGAGGACAAATCTTATAAATGTCACACAAGAATTTGGGAACAGCCGTGGCTGAGCACTAAGGACATACAAGTGAATTGCAAAATAAATAATAAAAGATCTAAACGTAAATTAGGTGGAGAGCAAAACTTACCTCTAGACGACCCTGCCGTGAAAGAATTAGCTGAGAAATCTTTGACGAAGTTCTTACAATCTAGTGGAAATACGAAACCACACACTATAGTTCGTTTGGAAAAAGCAACTTTTCAAGTAGTTTCTGGATCTGTAACACGTCTTTCGTTTTACGTATCTCCTAAGGGTGAGGATTCACTCTATCACTGCCATGCTAAGGTTTGGGTACAGTCTTGGCTAAAAAAAGAAGAGATAGACGTAGATTGTAAAGAAACTACTAAAAGGTTCAAACGACGCATTTTAAGTGTAGAACATGAGGATCATACACATGAAACCCACAATAAGCATTTAAGTAGAAGCAAAATTACATCACGTGAAAAGCCTCTTAAAGGTGGAATCGTAGAAGAGGACCCAACGAACAGCAAATTCAAAGATTTAGCTCAAGAATCTTTGCAAAAATACGCTGATTTGCATAACAATGAATTTATTCATAAAGTTATTGAAGTAAAACATGTAACGAGTCAAGTCGTAGCAGGAACCATTTATAACATAAATTTTCGCGCTGTGCCCACTACATGTTCAAAGAAAGCTCACGACTTAAGTTCATGTTTGCAGAAAAATGGGACCGCTGTGATTCAGTGTCACTCGAATATTTGGGATCGCCCTTGGTTGCAAAGCAAAAGAATTACAATCAACTGTCAACAAAAGAAGGGTACTAATTCATCTAAGTCGAAAAAGAGAATGAGAAGGCAAACGACCGATGATACGGATTATATGGATGAAGAATTAAGAAATTATTACGCTGAGTTAGCTAATCAGCACCTAAACCAGATTTCAAACACAAATAATCTTTACAAATTAATAACTGTGCACGCCATTAAGTACGCTAAACAGATGGGTAATACTATTGTCCGTATGTTTATCGAAGTTGCACCCACTTTTTGTTTACGTCATGCTGATGAAAATGAACTATCGACCTGCGAAGAAATGCACGGACTTCATCACCAGTTATGCTATGTAAGACTCTGGCCTTCACCAGATGACGAGTTGGTAGTTCAATCCGTTTCAGTCGTTTGTGAAGATAACAGCGAATTCGAAACTGTATCAGGATTATCTATTCGTACATTACTTAAATATTCCGTTAAAGAACTCGAACGAAATCCAGATCAACGGTATAAGTTAGTTCACTTAGGATCTCCGCACGTTGTTCCAAGCCTTGACTCTGAAATACCCATTAAAATCTCATTTTTGATTGGCACAACAAATTGCACAAAAGATCTTGAAGTCGAGAAAAATCCGTTTCAATGTTATTTAGATGATAGCAAATCTTCAACACCGTGCACTTCGTTTATATGGTTCACACCGAATTCAAAAAATACTTACCAAATTAGTGTTCAATGTACGGAACCAGAAGTGACACGACAAAAACGATCAATAAATCCAACAAATGTGACTGCTAATGACTTAGAAATTAAAGAATTAGTGAGACAATCTCTAGACAAACTGGAAATGGCATCAGTTCATAAATATAAACAAAGACTTTTACAAATAAACTCATTTTCCACAAAAATTACAACCGGCAAGGTGACCACCATAGACTTTGATGTAGGATATACGATGTGCCTTAAATACGAATGGGTAAATGATATTAAAACTTGCGAGTTTCTTGAACATTTGCCCAGAAGACGTTGCGTTTCAACAATATTTGAAAGGCTATGGGATACGAACGGAAAAAACATTGACGTGAATTGTGAAGATGATGAAACTCCATTGGAAGCACACGTTGAATTTGAGAATGCAGATCTAGCTGTGCAGTTAGCTAAAGAAGCTTTAAAACATATTGAGGCCAAGTATCCGCATCCGCGAAAACAAAAAATAATAAGAATATTTTCTTTGGAAAAACAAGTAGTGGCTGGCATACATTACAGAATGAAAGTGGAAGTGGGTCTAACAAACTGCAGTGCTCTAACCAATCGTTTAGATTGCAAATACCTAAATAACGATAGCCTGAATAAGTTTTGCCGCGTAAATGTCTGGATGCGACCCTGGACCGATCATCCTCCTAACTTTAGAGTAACATGCGACTTCCAGGAAGCCGCGACCTCAGACCTGTATCATCACATACAAGCCGAGCATTTGTTTTACGAGTTTTTGGCAAATTACAAGCCAAGTTACATTGATGATGCTGCCGAAATGCGTAGAAAATTCGAGATATTTAAAGAAAATGTGGGAAAAATTCATCAACTGAACACACATGAACGTGGTACCGCCACATATGGAATTACACGATTTGCTGATTTGTCGTACGAAGAGTTTACTAGAAAACATTTGGGTTTAAAGCCTAGCTTGCAAGATAAAAACCAGATTCCAACTCGTCAAGCCACTATTCCGAATGTGGAGGTTCCTGATAAGTTTGATTGGCGTGATTACGGCGCTGTCACGGATGTGAAAGACCAAGGATCTTGCGGTAGCTGCTGGGCTTTCAGCGTGACTGGTAAGTGCAAAACATTAAGCATTTTAAATAAATATATGGAAATAAAAGAATAAGATTCTCATAGGCCAAATATAAACATATATTATTTAAGTAAGGATGTATCTCGCTATATTTGACCGAAGCATATACTATATAATAGGTCTTAAATGTAAATAACATGTTCCTTGTAACAAATCAACGTCATACTTTGTTATTTCAAGATAAGACAGAACTAAAAAAACAAAATTTCATGATCATTTGCAGGTAATTAATGTAGTTATATTCTGACGAAAGTACTTAAATATTGATGGTAATTTATGATACATCTACAGGTAATGTCGAAGGCCAATACAAATTGAAGACCGGAAAGCTTGTTTCTCTCTCGGAACAAGAGTTGGTGGACTGCGATAAATTAGACGAAGGTTGCAATGGAGGTTTACCAGACAATGCCTATAGGTATGCACTATGTAGTTCTATCTATAATTACTACTATTATTAACTAATATCCGTACTTAATTTTCCTGTCCTTAAACACCTCTTTGTATTAACAGAAACAATGTTAAGATTTTTTTACGTTACAATTACTTGAGAAAAAAAAACTGTAGAGAAATACAGAAGTCGACAAAAAGAATGTATTAGCACGACAGTTATTATAATTTTAAAGCTAAATGAAAAAAAAGTAGTAAGTTTAATAAATAATTTAATATTTCGTGTACATAATGTTTACACTATTATTGTATCAAGGCATCAGTGGTAACGGTAGGCAACCATGGAGTTCTATTTCAACATACCCTGTTACTTTATTTGCGTTGCTACTCATAAAAAGAGAAAATTGATTTTCCTGATTTCATAGACATAAATATTTTAAATTGATTTATTTGTAATGTTTTTAAACAAACATATATTTTTATCGAATTATTTATTTTACAATGTTTATGATAAATTTGAATTATATTATAGCTATTTGAAAAGTAATTTTTATCACATTCGTTTCGCTCAGTTATCGAATCTGTTAGTGTTTCTAAGTCGACCGTAAGAATGGAGGAACTTGCATGAAATTTAGATTAGACTGGTTATATTTTTTACAAAATCAATGTTTCTATTGACTGAGATATTAATTAATGAAAAGCTTCGATCAAACAAATATAAAATCAGGGCGTAAAAATCTCACCGAATATTTCAAGAGGAAATACATACTTGAAGTAGGTAATAATTACAACGTTCAAAAATTATAAACAATCAGAAATGTTTAAACAAAACATTCGAATTATACTTACTACATATTTTGTTTACTGTTAACAAAATACTTTAAATTCATCAACATTTACAGGAAATGTAACTGTCTTGTTTATTATTTTAAGTTATCTGTTATTACTTTTTTCACTGTTTATTTTTAAAATACAGTTCAATTTTTTTTTCATTAATATATGAAAAACTCGCAACGATAGTTTAACATAGACTTTATTATGAAATTAGAAAAAAAAATACATAAATAATAAAATATAAGTTCTAAGTTGTATTTCGACAAGTCATTTACCCTACTTCAGTTAGGGTAAAGTTACAGATTAACTTTATACAATGTTCGGTGCACTTCAAATACTGACCAGATATTGTATTTTACAAGCTTTATATTAACTTGCACTGGATGTAACTATGCAAGTTCGGGTGGAATCTTGCAAGATAAATTTGACAAACTTCCCGGTTTCCGATTTAGCTGACATTTTGCACTCAGATGTATATCCCGTGACAATGCAATAATGTGTCGAAATGGCTGATCTGATGATGGATTCGGAAGGTGATCGTAGGAACTCCTTAGGCTCGTTTTCCATGATGTCCAGGACCTGAAAAGCTTGTATTTAAAAAAATCGCTAAATTAAGTTGCTATCTCAATCATTTCAACTTATAGGTTACGCGTCCTGTTTCTAATACAATGCAACAGCTCTAAAAAATAACATTTAAAATTTTGTTATTCCAGGGCAATCGAGCAGTTAGGTGGTCTTGAAATGGAGAAAGATTACCCATACGAAGGCGAGGACGACAAGTGCGTGTTTAACAAGACCCTCGCCAAAGTACAGATCAGTGGAGCCGTGAACATAACCACTAATGAAACCGACATGGCGAAATGGCTGGTCAATCATGGACCTATATCTATTGGTAAATATCTTATATATAAAACTAGTACGCCTGTGCAACTTCGTCTGCGTCACTGGGGGATATAATATAGCATATAACCTTCCTCGATAAATGGGCTTTCCAACACTGAAAGAATTTTTGAAATCGGACCAGTAGTTCCTGAGATTAGCGCATTTAAACAAACAAACAAACTCTTCAGCTTTATAATATTAGTATAGATTGTAAAAATAATTTTAAATAAAAAATTAAAAATTTCCAAATACTTTGTTTTTAAAGAGTTTTTTTTCAGTTGGAGGAAATCCCGGGTATGTGGGAGTTGAACCGTACTAAAACCTCCAACCGCTAACACTCAGCGTCCGAACCCCGGTTGAGGCTTTCCGAAGCCCGCCATGTTTTTTAAAGGGTACAAAAGAATAAAAAAGAACTTTAATAAAAGCATCATATAAAGCTTAACAATATTTTCATAACAATATTAACTGCTTACTGCAGAAGAACATTAAGTTAATTGTCACTATAAATAAAACAACAGTTTCATGGAATGACCTCACCCGTTTGATAACAGAGGGTCTTAACCGCAACGTCGTTTATTTGATAAAAACTTGGCCACATTTATAGGATAATTATTACAATAACAAGTTATTAGTGTCTAATTAATAATTATAATGTTTCTCATTTGTTGAATAAATTAATGTAATAATAACTTACTTCGACTTAAACTATAAAACATAATGATGGACTGATGATAGTAGAATCAAACAAAGAGAAAATGAGTTTGATATTAGCAACTTTGTTCGCGTGATATCCTATTAAATATTCGTTTGTATTTATTTCATTGATATTTTTTAATCGATTTTCCAAAACGTTTATCTTCTACTTTTTATGTTGTCAGTTGACTGTATTTTTAATGTTTGTATAACTAGTGGGAGGTCTGTCTACGCTGCGAATTTTTCGTCGCGTATGTTATTTTGGACCTACATTCACAAATCCTTAACAGACAACATTTATGCGTGTTTGCGATTTTTTTTCCGGGTGAACTAATTTTGATGATTATTTTTTCTTTGAAAACTTATGTAAATCGAAATGAATTTGATCAATATCTGATTGGTAGTTCTTGTGCTGTTCTTGAAAAATGAAAGTCAGGTCGTCGTGTTAATGTTTTTAACAGTATTATTTGTATAATTACTCTCTTAAATAATAAGTAGCCTATCTTGGGTCGTAGACCCCTTCTCCGGTGGCCCTCTGTTTTTTTTTACATTGTATTTTTAAATTTATTTGTTCGGAAATGTTTTTTTTTAATATAATGTAAGGAATAAGTATGAGAGGAGGTCCATGAGCGCTTACGATCAGGTGGGCCGTTAGCTCGTCTGCATACGAGGCAATAAAAAAAAAGAATACAAAGAGTTGCTTATAAAATATTAAGATTTGAATTGTTTTAAACTAGACATTTTTAAGGCGTTTTTAAAATATTTGATCTTTAGTGTTAGTAGTTTGGAGACACTATTTTGATACTTTCATGCATTTTGAACGGGTTTTTACCACGATATTTAATTAATTGAGTTGTCTCGATATTTCAACGTTGCAAACGTCATGATCACGAGAAGACTGGATACACATAGAAAACCGCGAGTGTTTGAATAAGTTTATGACACTATTTTGTACTTTTTTGTTCGGTATATAGTAATATTAGATCTATGCTTCAAAAGAACCTTTTTTATTTCTAACCAGTTTTATTTATTGCATTTATTTATTTAAACAGGCATCAACGCCAACGGCATGCAGTTCTACATGGGAGGTATATCGCATCCATGGAAGATGCTTTGCAATCCCAAGAATCTTGACCATGGAGTTTTAATTGTCGGATACGGAGCTAAAGGTGAGAAACATGACATTTTATAGCAAAGACAAATGAGCTTAAGGCCTGATATATAAGTTAGTATAGTTCAAGTAAGTTTAGTAAGAGAGTAAACATTGTCTCCGTAGATTAATGCACTGACCCAAGCGGCACATCATTGATGGTATAACTTAATGCACCGTTTCTCAAAGTGTGTTCCGCGGAGCCCCGGGGTTCCGCGAAGCCTTTCCAAGGGTTCCGCGAAGATTGGTACTGATTATAATTCATTAAATAGTAAAAAAGGCTCCAGAAGAAATATTTTTGGAAAGCGAAGTATTTGACGGAACCTTATAGATATTGATAATCAAACACTTACTTAATTGTTATTTTATATTTATAATCAAAATATTATAGCAGTTATATGATGTATTATAAGTGTTTGATTATTCTAGGGTTCCGTCGAATAATTAGCTTCCGAAAAGGGTTCCGTAGCCAAAAAAGTTTGAGAAACGCTGACTTAATGAATTGTTAAAGAATAGCTAGCATGCATGTTTTATTTATTTTTAGTATAATCTTAAATTTTACAAATGTTACTTAAATATCGTCTGAACTGAGATTCTGGAGGTCCTGGGGGGCTTGTACCTCTAAATCTAAATGTGAAAAAGATTTATGTGCAACACCACTGGCTAAAACCGTGAAGGAAAACATCGCGAGGAAACCTGCATGTCGGAAAAGGATTCTAAAAATCCTTTGAAGATATGTGAAGTCCCCAATCCGCACTGGGCAAGCGTGGTGGACTATACTTAATCCCTCTTCTGAGGAGACCTGAGCCCAACAGTGGGCAGTAATGGGAGTTGGGAGTTGTCATTAATTGGACTTTGCTCTTAATTGGGTTGAGCACCCTAGCTCTAAATTGAATACATCAGTCAATTTGTCAGATATTGTGAAAGCATTTTAAATTACAGACTACCCTCTCTTCCACAAACACCTGCCGTACTGGACCATAAAGAACTCTTGGGGTCCATCGTGGGGCGAACAAGGGTACTACCGAGTGTACCGAGGAGACGGGACCTGTGGCGTTAACCAGATGGCCAGTAGTTCTATTGTATAACGCTTCTGTTTATACAGGGTGTGGAAAATCATCTCGAAATACATATTAATTATAATAAACTTTATTTTTTCTTATGTAATTTTATAGTAATCTCAATATTGACTATGGATTTAAAAACAATGTTCTAATATGTCTTAAGTAACAATTCTAATGCTTTGAAGTTTTATTTGTAAATATTTTTTTATTGGTAATATTAGTTACAGATTAAGCATGACAATGTTGCCAAAATTTACAATAATACTAGCTGACTCGCGCAACTTCGTCTGCGCCGAAAAAAAAAATTAGGGGTGGACTACCCCTAACATTTAGGGGATGAAAAATAGATGTTGGCCGATTCTCATAGGTACCGGATAAGCACAAAAAATTTCATCAAAATCGGTCGAGCCGTTTCGGAGGAGTTCAAGTTCGAACACCGTGACACGACAATTTTATATATTAGATGAATATTTTTGAAGAGTAAAAAAAATTTAAATGAAGGTAATATTAAGATTTTTATGAAGTTTTATCTTATGTTTTCTCATTATGTTTACGGTTAAGTCACGTTCATCTCGTTAAGTGTAATGTTGTTTAGATAAGATTTGATACGTGTATTCAAAACTGAGGTATTTACTATTTCTATTTGGGGCTACATCTTTATTTAAAATAGTTTTTTTTTTCATTTAGAGTCTAAATTAATTTCTTTTGAATGAAAACGTAAGATTATTTAAAAAAAAACTGCTTGTAAATATTATAAGCACTGCTAGTCAACTGTCTGAAAAATAATTTTATGCAGATAATTGCATAATACCTTAATTCGCACCGACTCTTCAATAAGAAAAATAATAACAGAAGAATAATACTTTGAGTTAAATAATAAGAAATTTATTTATCTCAAACAACATACAGTATCTTACACTATTCCATCTTCTTCTTATATATAAAAATGAATTGCTGTTCGTTAGTCTCGCTAAAACTCTAGAACGAATGAACCGATTTGGCTTATTTATCTTGAAAAATTCGTAGAAGTCCAGGGAATGTTTAAACGATGAGAAAATTTCCTTATGTGACGCAGACGAAGTTGTGTGGGCCAGCTAGTTGGTAATAATAATAAAACTAAACATGGGAAAAACAGCAATTTATACAACGTAGTGATAGAATTGGCTGAAATAAATAATATAATTGTAATTTACATGTTTTTTATTATTATTTACCAGTTCTATATTAACTTGCACTGTATATAACTATGTAAGTTCGGTTGGAATTTTTCAAACTAAATTTGACAAACTTCTCGGTTTCTGATTGATCTGACATTTTGCACGTAGATGTGTATCGCGTGACAATGCAATAATATGACAAAATGGCGCTGATCTGATGATGGATTCGGAAGGTCATAGGAACTATTGTGCTACACAAGATAGACCCGTCATGTTTGTGCTCATGTTACTTGTATTAGCTAGCACTCTATTGCTACATGATATCCAGGGTCTTAAAAGCTTGTATTTTTTACTAAATAATTTCATGTCTGGAATTGTATTAAACTGTCTGCGAATTGAGGTATTATTGAACTAATGTATCAAAAGTGCCTTATTAACTGAATCGCCTTACTGTTGAATATTTTATATTTTCTTTTTTTTTCACCAAATATAGAACTCATGAGTTTTTTTTATGTATTTTGGGTTCATAATTTAGATCTGATAATAAGAGATTAATGATTTTTCAATATAGATTTAATACAATGATTATAATTAAATGTACTAATCACTGTCGTTAAATAATGCATTAGTTTAATGTAATAATTTAAATTAAGCCTGTTAATTGGAATTGCATACGTTTATGTAATGTAAAATTTTGTAATAAATAAAAGATAATAATTAAAGACTTCTATCTCGTCTATACAGGGTGGTTCTGTATCTTTGTCCCAGCCGAAGTGGGTTGAATGACATGTTGAAATACATCTTAGCACCATTTTTATTTTTTCGATCGGTTAAACTTATTTTTCTGACATTCGGTGTTTCCCGAGCGCTATGACTTGTCCTTCTTCAAACGAGGCTTAAAGAAAGTACTTAAAAAGTAGGCCGTAGGTAGCGGCCCCGCAGTGTCCGCTGACATTGCAGAGGTCCATGAGCAACGGTAACCGCTTACGATCAGGTGGCCCGTTAGCTCGTCTGCCTACAAGGCAATAAAAAATAAAATAAAAATAGGCGTAATTTAAACGAGTTGTCCTTCAAACCAGGCTTGAAGAAAGTCATTGAATATAAGAGATTAGGCAGTCTCACAGTGTCCTCTAACAATGCCAAGGTCCATAAGTAACGGTAAACGGGGACGACCACGAACCGGTAGGCGCATCGTGGGCAGATCTCCCATAAGGTGGACCAATCTTTTTCTAAACCGATTGCGATAGCAATAAATTTAAAATGAAATAAGTATATTACTTGTAATGTCTATAGGTACTAGTAGGTAGTACCTACTCACAATAAACGATTCCGATGTACTACAAACAATTTACCTGTCCTGTATCCTGTACCAACCCATTACTGCCCACTGTTGGGCTCAGGTCTCCTCAGAAGAGGGATTAGGCATAGTCCACCACGCTTGCCCAGTGCGGATTGGGGACTTCACATATCTTCAAAGGATTTTTAGAATCCTTTTCCGATATGCAGGTTTCCTCACGATGTTTTCCTTCACCGTTTTTAGCCAGTGGTGTTGTGAAAAATTGCACATAAATCTTTTTCACATTTAGATTTAGAGGTACAAGCCAGCCGGATTTGAACCCGCGACCTCCCGTTCGAAAGGACGCGCTTCGACCACTCGGCCACCACGACTTACCAACAATTTGCCTATCTATTGTTTATTCAACTAGCGTAATATGGAAAAAAATGCAAGAACAGTGGGGAATTACTTAATCAGACTGGTTGGTTTTTTGAATGTGTCATAACCGGTAAATATAAAAAAGATCGCAGCCATTACGCCATTTGGTAGACTTATTTTAAGTACTATAGGCACATTACTGTTTACTACTGTACTCGGGTTTCCTTCGTAGAGATAGCACAGTGCCTGCTGGTCGTGTGTAGGTATAGTGTTTAGAAATTTGGAACAAGGTTTTATATTGTCCTCATTGCCCTGGCATTGCAGAGGTTCTCGAGCGACGGTGACCGTTTAGCATCAGGTGGGCCGTAGACCCATTTATCTAACTTGCAATAAAAAAAAAAATCCAGTTCGATTCGAACCTACAACTACGAACCTACTACATACTTACTACGTTCACATCCTGTGGGAAACTCCCTTGTTTTGGTCGACGTGTCTTTTATCTTTTTTACATTCCACTAGAGCTAGTGCAAACGTGGAAAAACACATCAGTGGGAAATTTCTTAAACAGATCTCCTAAAAAAAGATTTTGTACAACAATCAGAATTACGCACCCAAGAATTTATTCATCAAATCTAAGTAAGTTTAAGTATATTATGTTCATTTATTTTGTATCAAAGTAAACCCAACCGAACACGTTTTTAAATACCTAGGTCTTTATTTATTAGCAATCAAAGTTATCATTGGAACGGTAGGTAGGTATTATAGTTTTATTAACTAGTTATAGTTTGGCGAACACCGCGAATTAACATTTTGTATCAAACATTCCACATTGTTTCTTTTTTTCGAGAGACTTTTTATTATTTACTGGTCTTTCCATCGGCATGTATACAGGTTGTTAAATATTTCATTTTTTGTTGGATCGATTTTCAGCCAAATCCAACAATGAATATGTTGTTTCTTGAACTGCAGTATGGCGTAGGTGACTAGAGAAAAAAAGAACGACGATAACTCCTTACCACCGCATGAGCCGTACGGTCGTTTATCTGACATGCAATAAAAATAAATCCTGCTAGTGTCTCTGGTTGGCACTAAGGTAGATTAGATAGATAATATGTAGATTAATACTACTATCCAGTGTTGCATGATCCTTTATCACGATTACATGTGACCTGAGTAAAATAGTTGTGTAAATAGTCTACTAGTCTTTCGCAATAGGAAGACTAATAACCAACCACCGAGCTAAGTGCATGATAAAAGATCTCGCTAGAAACAAAGCCAATAATATCGGTCATAAGATGAGGAAAACCGGCGTTATTTAGTTTTAGTACATAATAATTATTCACGGAAGTTGTTTTTCTGATGTAATGTGTTTTTGTACCCATCTTATGTTTATATTATTAAGTCTGTTCTATACTATACATATAATCGAATTGGTTATGTGGAATTGTCTTTAAATACTTAAATGTATAAATAAAGTATTAATTAAATTAACAGTATTTTTTCGTTAATAGTTTATTTAAATACGAAGAATCTAGCTCATTAGTAACCGCATTTTTCCCTATGGCTGAAAGCCTGGTAAAGTAGGATGGTAAATTTAAAAAGGGTGACATATTTTAGTCTATTTTCATTATTTTTTTCTTAGAAATGAGAACAAAAGAATATCAATCAATATAAGTGAAGAAAAAATAGTATTAGACTTTAATTCTTATGTACTTATTTAGATACCTATATTTACATTATGCTTTTTTCCTGATTGTTGTATTAGTAGGTAATACAGCAATCAGTCTGCGGTGTATTTATTGTATGAAAAAGAAAATAAATGAAATACTTATTTTATATAATTTTTTATAAGCACCTTCTAAGAACTACTACTAACTTAACAAAATTGTAAGGTTCAAATCCGTTCAAAAAAGTAATATATAAGTAATGTAATGGTAAGTGGTAAAGGTAATGTTTAAGAATAAATAATTTTAACAGCAATCAATTCGTATTGTATGAAACAGGCTTAATATCAGGGTCTTAACATATAATTGTCAATGAGGAAAAATTGTTTGATAAATATAAATAAGTTTTTGACTTCAGAAAAAATGTGTTAATTTACTAGACCATAGATATTTGAAGATTTCGGTCTTTAATTAATATTTGTTTGAAATTATACTGATTAAACGTAATTATTTATTTTAGATGGTGGTTTTAGCTAATAAAGAAAAGCTTTATATAGCTATAATACGTAACAATTTCTATCTAAAACTCAAATATTATGTGGATTGTTGAAAATGCAAAAGTGTAGGAGTTAGTAGCCAAAATATCTTGCTTATCAGTTCAGTTGAAATTGATGTTTTTTTTAATTAAATTATTTTGAAATTTTCTTCCATATGAATCTGCTCCAACAAATAAAAAAGAATTATCCAAATCGGTGCAGTCTTTCACGCGTGATGTCGTGACAAAGGGCAATAAAGATACAATGCTGTATGGTGGTGCTCTACTTTATTTTGCTAGCACACCGTGTACGAGAGAGCTCTCGTCGGCTTCAGGACCTATCTTGGAATCTGGCCAAACCTTACATTTATACTAAAAAAAATGTATATTATAATCGATATTATGAACCCATCAGGTCCTCACGATACAGGCTAGACCTAGTGTGAGGGCTGGAAACATTCTGTTTAATAAGTGTGTAAACATATAATAATAATTTTGTAAATGTTTTTTTTTTAATATAATGTAAAAAATAAGCAAATAAATGAATATATTATTTTTATATTGTATTTTTAAATTTATTTTTTTGTGATTATTTTTTTTAAAATATAATGTAAAAAATGAACAAATAAATGAATATGGAGATTTTAAAAAAATAATAATTTAACAAATCTTCTCCCTTCCTCTCACTTTTGAATTGAGATACTGTATGATATTTTTTTCACATATTTTAGTGCTTATTAAACACACCTAATAACAATTAAATGAACTTTTTATATAAAAGTTACACCCGAAAACAGTAATTTTTACATCATTTTTATTTTTTATTATCATATCAGAACGTTGCTAAGAGGAAAATTTTCAATAATTTGTTGTTTGACATTCATAACTTAATATGTAATTGTCCAAACATCATGTGATATATACGACACGTGAAGGTTGTTTAAAATCGACTTCACGGTTAATATTGGTATTCAGAGTGAAATATTTATTCCAAAATTTTTCCTTATATTTTTTGTAACTAAGTGAAATTTTGTACTATTGTTTGCGATAAGTGTAACCAATTCTGATAATTCATATATGACAAGAAAATTAAATACTTAAAGAGTAATTAATAATTTAAAGAGTTACCTACAAGGAAAATAGTATAAAGAAAGAAATGACGATGTGGTTTGGTATTTATGTTAAATTTCCTTTTTATATTCTACTAGTTGACCCCCGCAACTTCGTCTGTGTCACAAAGGATTCAAACAGTACCTACTCGCAATGTTATCGCGACATTATTTGCGCGGCCCGCGTTGGGTGTATTCATTACGTTTTAGACGCGTGATTCTCGAACTTTTGTGTCAAATTTCAAGATTTCGAGTTTATCCCGGACAATTTATACAGGGTGATTTTTTAATGATGGTACATATTGAAAGTCATGATGCTGCTGATGGTTATATACGACCAGTAAAAATATTATTACCAAAGAATATGGCACAAAGCCTTAGTAAACGCAACTTAAAAATATCTAAAATTCTTGCATAATGATGAAATGAGTTTAGATTTTTAATTTTGTTTATAAGTATTCCGTATTAGAACAGAGTACTCTTCACCCTCCTTCAATATTTACCATCTTTAAAAAATGTCATCGATGGCGGCAATGCTATTTCATGATAATTTTATAAAGGAGCTGAACCTCGAAATAACCATGAAAACCATACTATTATACTATCAAATTCGTGCGTATTCATTATGTATCTAATCGTATGCACCAGTTACTTTCTATTTTATGGTTCAGCTCCAAACATGGAACAATTTTGCTAAATTTGTGTTATGTTATGCTATGTTTTTTAATATAATTGGTGCGGCGACCAATAACAGCGCGCGAGATCCTAAATCGCAGTATCAACATTTGCAGCATTCGGCGCATATATACGACATATGAAATCTACTACTGTGGGATTCGGCCTGACCGGGCATATACTATCTCGCCCGGTCGGAGATCTCCCTTTGGCCATAGTCCACTGTACCCACAATTGGACTTCTATTAATAGATCTTGGCACGAAATTTAAAGTTTTACAGGTCAATTATAATAACAAAATGTTTGTCAAAAATCGATGTTAACCACTCACCCAGCTGGCCTGTCTTGCAATAAAATAAAATCTATTTTAAAATAGAGTGTTCCCTGAAAAAATAACTATATAATACTGACTGTGCTGTAAATGTGTGAACTTTCAAAGAAAAATAAAGGTTAGGATAGCTATTTAAGTTTTTGAATTTTAGTAATCGTATTTACAAAATTCATGCGAAAAACGTTAAATTGTTTTTGTTATAATATAACGAGTAATAGTACGCTTTGGTATCTTTCACTGTGGCGTCTCACGCGTGGCTCAAGGACATAATATGTATTATGTACTAAACTATTTTATATTTTTACCAAAAGTGTAGATCCTGTGTCCTGTCCCCGTCAACAAGCGAGCGTAAGTTGGGTTTTTTGACTGATTTTCAAAACTATCTGTAAGTATTGCAGAGTTATATTTCAGGAAATATTTGGTTTGTTTGGTGAAAATTTACCATTTGATGTACGTAATCATGTTTAAGTAGATAGTCATAATAAGGAATCACACATTTTTTAAAGAGCTCCTTAAGATGCATAACCGTACCAAATTTAATTTAATCGATCTTCTCATATCATCTCTGCAACATACAGGGTGTATGAGCAGCACTCCTCAAAACGGAGACTGGTGTTAGACACCCTGAATAGCATGATTTTGTGGAGTTTTTTCGACCTGAAAACACTGCACTCTATCATTAATGGAATGTATTAGCATTTTCAGTTGCATGAACATAAGTCTTTTTCTTCACAACGCTGGATGTAGTACATCATTCAAGTAAAAAAAAATAACTTTAACCCTTAAATGGACGATTTTTGTTTCACGTTTTAAAAAATATATTTGTGTAATGGACATGTATTACTGTCTAGGAAAAATGAGTAAAAAAAACTAGACATGAATTTACTATAATTTTTTTTTAAAGTACAAAATTTGTTCAAAAATAAGAACTAGCTGTCAAAATTAACAAAAAAATTTAAAGAAGCTTAATTTTATTGGTGATGTTTAGTATGTTGTTAAAAAACAACATTGTCCATTTAAGGGTTAAAGTCGCACTGAGTAGACTTAGGTAGTAGTGGAAAACTTTGAGTCATTTCAAAAGACCTATCAAACTCGATGGGACGCGATTAAAAATATTTTCACAATGTTTTTTTTCATTGCAATTTGCACCACTCCGATCTGGAATGGACTCCCATCCACGGTGTTTCCGGAGCGCTATGACATGTTCTCTTTAAACGAGGTTTAAGAAAAGTCCTGTATGGGTAGGTGATAGAAAGTGGCCCCTCTTTGCCCTGGCATTGCAGAGGTCCATGAGCGACGGTAACCGCTTACCATCAGGTGGGCCGTAGGCTCGTGTATCTACTAAGATATAAAAAAAAAAATGTTTAAGTTTTCTAGTATTTTATAATTTATGAGGAAAAGGAGCATCAAAATCCGTTGAGTATTTTTAGGGACACAAACAAGCATGTTTTTGGGGATATGACAGACAGACAGACGGATAGAAAGAGATTTTGCTTTATTATGAGTAGTAATTATTCAATGAACAAAAGTAAAAACGACCAAAGAGTAAACAATTACGAAAATATATAGGATGTTTATTTCACCGCATCGTATATAAGACAGCACCGTGTTCCCATCGTCTTCAGTATCATTTCGGCTGAGGAGGCACATATACGACTGATAACACGATGCAAATCAATACTAGAAACACTTTTATCAACTTAGCAATACTCGTATTGTTTTGTTGTGAAGCAATAGATGGAGCACGTCTACGAAGACAAGCGGTAAGTTATTTTAATGATCTTGATTTAGATATTTCAGATTATTAAATAGGACGACTCATTTATCTATAGAGTCTTCCTGTACCAACCCATTACTGCCCACTGTTGGGGTCAGGTCTCCTAAGAAGAGGGATTAGGCATAGTCCACCACGCTTGCCCAGTGCGGATTGGGGACTTCACGTATCTTCAAAGGATTTTTAGAACCCATTTCCGACATGCAGGTTTCCTCACGATGTTTTCCTTCACCGTTTTTAGCCAGTGGTGTTGTGATATAGAGTCTTAAAGGTAGGTATTTTAATATACAACAATAGTTACTATAGGCCAGTTTAAGCACATGAAAGCTCATCACAGCCAGGCCCGTGACTGCTAATGCCAAGATTACATTGTTTATTAAGAACGATCTGAAGTACTCTTTCACATGATTCCTTTTTTTTGGCACCTTTAATATTACATTTGTCGTTTCGTTCTCTTTTTAATATTACATTTGTCAGACACTATTCCATTTTGGGCTATATAATCCCCTCTTTCGGTATCCCGGGTGCTATAACTTTATATTTCAAGGAGAATGATGGATAATAAGTCATGGGTGCCTTGGCATTCTGAAGTACATTAACAACGGGTCCTAACCCAACCCAATATTACAGAAGAGCCATTTTAATATATTATACCTACTGTGTAACTTTGCTGGAACTTATACCAGTTTAGTAGTAAAATTAGGCAATTTCAAAACTATGAATGCAAAATAATGGTGTTCCTTGGTTTTTGGTTGTACCAATATACGTAGAACTCGATTTTCCATCAAGCGAGTAAACTCCTTTACCTGTCTTTAAAATATTCATAAAAACATAACGTTTAACCGCAAAAGCTACCCAACCAAGCACTAATTAGACCCTGCCCAGAAAGCGCGATTAACGACCGTGAGATACTAGAGCTACATTCATTCCGTCCAGATGCACTCGCGAGTTATTCTTCGATCAGACAGGATGTTAGATTTGTGATTTTCAGCGACATAACCGTTTTTACATGTCAGTTTTTGTAAAATGTTTAAGGTTTTTTTCATAGATAAATGGTAACTCCAATTTTTATTGCCTATAGGTAGCTTAAGGAGTTAGGTAATGACGAATTAAATCTAAATACCAAGGTATGATATAGTAATTGGTTAGAGAAACACGCCTTATTCGTTCTTGGACCATTTTGTCCGGTTTTTCATGATGGCTACAGATAGATACAGACTCATGTTCAACTCGTGTTTAATAAAAAACGACGCGTGGATAATGAAAAGACAATGCTCATTTCCTTTCCACCTTGAGGCCCCCTGGTCAACCTATTATGAAAAAGAAACTTGTGTCATTTGTTAGATAGACTATCCTACACAATTCTCAATTGCATACTGAATTTTTTTAAATTTTCATTAAGGTTTATAATAGGTTATTCATTGACGAAGAATTTAACTATATTGAAGCTAAAGGTTATTTCAAAACAATACCAAACTGTAAGTTGTGTTTGTAAAAATAAATATAGAATAAAAATATATTGAACTGTAGTACCTACTGTATGTCCCTATAGTGTCCCTTGACATTACCTATAGAAGCCCAATGGCGACGATAACCATGTACGATCAGGTGGTCCGTTGGTTTTCACCTGCCTAGGCATCCTTCATGGCAAAATAGTTTGATTCACCGATCAAACACCAATGATTTCATCATCTTGTTTTATTGCTTTGTACCTGTTCGAAATACAAAACTAGAGTTGTCCATGAGTTCTTTAAGAGATGCTCTAAAATTTAAAGACAATTAAAAAGCAACAATTATTTCTATTGAATTAAAATAGTTGATTGTATGGTCTCAAAATAAGTCTCAAAACTACTTCAGACTCTCAAGTTTCATAATCATACACCCTGTATATTATAACTTTTTAAGCTTGCCCCCCTGCACATTTTATAAAATGTGCTTTTTGCCTTTAACTTGCCGAATCAATATTTTTGTGATAAAGGAACAGTTTACATTCCATCCAATTTCAGGAAGGAGCAGAAGAAAGTAAGGATGTGAACGATCCTCAATACAAACAACTAGCAGAAGAGTCACTAGACAAGTACTTGAAACAAAGCGGAAATGCTAAAGCTCATGAAGTTGTGAGTATTTTGAAAGTAACCAAGCAGACAGTAGCCGGAACTATAACAGAAATTGATTTTACGGTTTCTCCTACTGGTGAAGACTCAAAATTCAACTGCCACTCCAAAGTTTTCGAACAATCGTGGACGAACACGAAAAACATAGATGTGTCTTGTGAGGACAACAGCGGACGATCCAAGCGAGATGTCCTGGTAGGCGGAGATTCAGAAGAAGATGTGAACGATCCTCAATACAAACAACTAGCTGAAGAGTCACTAGACAAGTACTTGCAACAAAGCGGAAATGCTAAAGCTCATGAAGTTGTGAGTATTTTGAAAGTAACCAAGCAGACAGTAGCCGGAACTATAACAGAAATTGATTTTACGGTTTCTCCTACTGGTGAAGACTCAAAATTCAACTGCCACTCCAAAGTTTTCGAACAATCGTGGACGAACACGAAAAACATAGATGTGTCTTGTGAGGACAACAGCGGACGATCCAAGCGAGATGTCCTGGTAGGCGGAGATTCAGAAGAAGATGTGAACGATCCTCAATACAAACAACTAGCTGAAGAGTCACTAGACAAGTACTTGCAACAAAGCGGAAATGCTAAAGCTCATGAAGTTGTGAGTATTTTGAAAGTAACCAAGCAGACAGTAGCCGGAACTATAACAGAAATTGATTTTACGGTTTCTCCTACTGGTGAAGACTCAAAATTCAACTGCCACTCCAAAGTTTTCGAACAATCGTGGACGAACACGAAAAACATAGATGTGTCTTGTGAGGACAACAGCGGACGATCCAAGCGAGATGTCCTGGTAGGCGGAGATTCAGAAGAAGATGTGAACGATCCTCAATACAAACAACTAGCTGAAGAGTCACTAGACAAGTACTTGCAACAAAGCGGAAATGCTAAAGCTCATGAAGTTGTGAGTATTTTGAAAGTAACCAAGCAGACAGTAGCCGGAACTATAACAGAAATTGATTTTACGGTTTCTCCTACTGGTGAAGAGTCAAAATTCAACTGCCACTCCAAAGTTTTCGAACAATCGTGGACGAACACGAAAAACATAGATGTATCTTGTGAGGACAACAGCGGACGATCCAAGCGAGATGTCCTGGTAGGCGGAGATTCAGAAGAAGATGTGAACGATCCTCAATACAAACAACTAGCTGAAGAGTCACTAGACAAGTACTTGCAACAAAGCGGAAATGCTAAAGCTCATGAAGTTGTGAGTATTTTGAAAGTAACCAAGCAGACAGTAGCCGGAACTATAACAGAAATTGATTTTACGGTTTCTCCTACTGGTGAAGACTCAAAATTCAACTGCCACTCCAAAGTTTTCGAACAATCGTGGACGAACACGAAAAACATAGATGTGTCTTGTGAGGACAACAGCGGACGATCCAAGCGAGATGTCCTGGTAGGCGGAGATTCAGAAGAAGATGTGAACGATCCTCAATACAAACAACTAGCTGAAGAGTCACTAGACAAGTACTTGCAACAAAGCGGAAATGCTAAAGCTCATGAAGTTGTGAGTATTTTGAAAGTAACCAAGCAGACAGTAGCCGGAACTATAACAGAAATTGATTTTACGGTTTCTCCTACTGGTGAAGACTCAAAATTCAACTGCCACTCCAAAGTTTTCGAACAATCGTGGACGAACACGAAAAACATAGATGTAACTTGTGAGCCCAACAATTAATTAGACACAAAGTCCTGATCTTCGGCTAATCATGGTTCTAAATTATTACCCTTTTCTTCTATAATAGTATCTTATTACTTGACTTTTTTATTTGTTTAATTTTTTTGGTTTAATATAAAGATGATATTATTTTTGTAAAAATAGAAAAATTAAGAGAAAAACTTTGGTGACTATGAAAACAAAATTAATTAAAGAATTGTTACATGTTGTTTGTCTTTTAATTAGTTTCATAATGAATATAGAATATTACAAATTTATTGATACTAATTTTATGAAAGGAAAGATGTAGAAATAAATACGTGTAACTTGTATCTTTTATTGACGACTCGAGTTTTTCTGGTTTTCTTTTTTGGACGTATCTCGGCGTGATGAGA
Organism: Trilocha varians; assembly: GCA_030269945.2. NCBI lineage: Eukaryota > Metazoa > Arthropoda > Insecta > Lepidoptera > Bombycidae > Trilocha > Trilocha varians. The sequence goes on along the minus strand of AP028273.1, from coordinate 6,923,872 downwards.
TAGGAATACCGAACCTTGCAAATCCTTTTGACTCTTCGGGATCTTTTCCATGGATGTGTTTTTCTTGTTCATAATCATTTATGAATCTTCCCTCGATACTTTAAACCTTTTAAATTACCCATACATACAAAATTATTAATCTCAATTTATATAGCAAAATCAGCGTCACGTACACTTATTAAATAACACAAATTATTTGCCACTTGTTATCTGATGTCACTTTTCAAGATCCTACGGAACTTAAGATGTGCCTTTTTGTTGTTGTTTTTCGGTGACATATACGTAATAACATAGCAAATTATGTTGATCTATTTTGTAATGTTTAGCATTTGCAACATACAGGGTGATGTAATGGTGTTTCTCGACCTGAACTCTATCATTAATATAAATCTGCTGAACGATAAGCTTAAATGAATCTATTGGCTTTTTAAAACTTTAACTTTAAAGTCGCACTTTATTGATGTCTAAATAGTCGTAGTCGTAGAAATCTTATAGACTGACTCATTTCTATTTAACAATACCTTATATCTTTATTTTCTTACACAGGGTGTTAAAATCCGACGAACCAATACTTTCACAGCAAATAATATACTTGATGTAGAAGCTATCCACCGATTCTGGGTTTTCAAGGCATAATATATCATGAGTTATCACTAATCAAAATTACATGTTAATTTGTGCAGGATCAACCCTACCATACTGACCTACACCAACAGCTAAAGACTTAAGCCGGCTAGTTACCTCCTGTATCATAGAACATTGTAATAATACACGGGACAAAAATCACATTCTAAACAGGATACATGCGCCTGTGAACGTGAAAATAGGTATAACACGCTAAATGTAGGTCTGGGTAGGGTTGTCAAAAATAATACAAAACAATAATTTTTCAACTTTGTATGGGAAAATAAAGTAACTATCTCCATTTCAAAAGTATGTGTATATGATTTGAAATGTGATATAGATTAAGCCCTTAACGTATTGTTTCACCGGGCACCAACACCCTGTATATTTAAGTTATCTGGTATTAATAGTTTAGGAGAAAACGATCGCACGGATCTGGCAAAATGAACACACAAAAAGATGCATCAAAATCCGTTGCGTAGGGTAGCAATCAAGCATGTGTTTGTGGATGCGACAGACACAGACAGATAGAAAGCAATTACGTTTTATACTAAATAGTTAATGATTAAAACAATTAGAAAACTATATATTCTCGAATATTTATTCCGCTGCATCGTAGGTATATAAAACAAAACTGTGCTCCCGTCGTGATCAGTATTATATCACAGATAACACGATGCGTATCAATACTAGAAACGCTTTTATCAACTTAGCAATACTCGTATTGTTTTGTTGTGAAGTAATAGATGGAGCACGCCTACGAAGACAAGCGGTAAGTTATTTTAATGATCTTGATTTAATTATTGCATCTTATTACAGAACGACTGATATAAGTACTTATAGAGTCTGGTCCAAGAACCTATAACGACATGATATTAAAAAGCTATTTTTATATTAATTACAACAATTAGTTACTATGGCTCTTAACTACATATACCAAGACTCAGCATTGTGATTAATTTTGTGTTTATTAGGAACGATGTCTTACCTTTCAGATAAAAAATAATCTTCAAAATCGGTTCAACCAGGAATAGTATTGATCTAGTAGTATGTGACCTAAGTTTCATACTTTTTTTTGAAGATCAAACTAGTACTTTTGGATCTGTGTTTAAAACTGTGTATTTTTAAAGGACAAAATTTCACAATTTACAATTTTTTTTATTGCCATGTAGGCAACTATGCGGTTTTGCGTGTATTTCTTTGTGATATGAACCGATTTCGAGGATTCTTTCTTTGTAAGAAAGCGGACATTATGAGCATTGTCTCATATATTTGATTTGATAAAGATCTGACTGGTATTTTTTGTGCTATGCTCGAGAAATGGAAGTCGATCGTTTTCATTTTTGTAATAAAATTATTTTATTCAAAATATTATTTTTCTGCTTTTTGAGATGTCAACATTTATTTTCTAAAGTAAAACATCAATTATTATGTATAATATATTCATTAAAACTGCTGCTAATTCTTTCTTTTTTATTTATGAATATACAGTAGGTAAAATCATTTTACAAAAGTCTAATGCGTAGTATTTGAATTTTGAAACTTATCCGAAATCATTTAAAAACTATAAAATTGCCCTGAACCTTTAAAAAATGTAACGTCCTTTTATCTCTCACGTCGAATCCACATAAAAAATTGTGATAAGCAGTTGTTTTTTTAAATTCCAGTCTGGATCAGAAGTAAGTGAGGATATGACTGACGATGAACTTAAATTTGGATATCTCGAAGAAGATGTAAACGACCCTCAATTCAAACAACTAGCGGAAGAGTCACTCAAAAAGTACTTGCAACAAAGCGAAAATGATAAAGCTCATAAAGTTGTGAGTATTTTGAAAGTAACCAAGGAGATATTAGCTGGAACTGTAACAGAAATTGTTTTTACTGTTTCTCCTACTGGTGAAGACTCAAAATTCATCTGCGACTCAAGAGTTTTTCAACCATCGTGGTCGAGTGAGAAAGACATAGAGGTAGATTGTGAGCACAACAATGAACGAGTAAAACGTGGCATTCCAAGTGGAGTTAGCGATGCAGTCGTAAACGATCCTCAATACAAACAACTAGCAGAAGAGTCACTAGACAAGTACTTGCAACAAAGTGGAAATGCTAAAGCTCATGAAGTTGTGAGTATTTTGAAAGTAACCAAGCAGATAGTAGCCGGAACTATAACAGAAATTGATTTTACGGTTTCTCCTACCGGTGAAGACTCAAAACTCAACTGTCACTCCAAAGTTTTCGAACAATCGTGGACGAACACGAAAAACATAGATGTAACTTGTGAGCCCAACAATTAATTGAAAAGACACAAAGCCCTGATCTTCGGCTAATCATGGTTCTAAATTATTAACCTTTTCTTCTAAAAATATATTATTACTTGACTTTTTTATTTGTTTACTAGCTGCCCCACGCAACTTCGTCTGCGTCGAAAAAATAAAAAAAAAATTAGGGGTGGACTACCCCTAACATTTAGGGGGATGAAAAATAGATGTTGACCGATTCTCATAGATACCGCATAAGTACAAAACATTTCAACAAAATCGGTCAAGCCGTTTCGGAGGAGTTCAAGTTTGAACACCGTGACACGAGAATTTTATATATTAGAAGAGATATTTTATAAATGTTTAACATAAAGTTGATATTATTTTTTTAAATATAGAAAACTGTACAGAAAATCTTTGATGACTATGAAAATAAAATAAATTAAACAATTGTAACATGTTGTTTGTCATTGAATTATTTTCATAATGATAATATTACTAATTTATTCATACTAATTTTATGAAAAGAAAGGTTTAGAAATAAATACGTATGTGTTATTGTAACTTTTATTGTCGACTCGAGTTTTAATTACTTAGGTTCCATTTAAGAACGAACAAGTAGGGGAACCCGGGGATGGTTGACTAACTTTTGACTCAAGTTCGTATATCTCTGACGTTCAAATTAATTTAACAAAAACAACAATTGATATAGAAAAGGGAACTATTCAGGTACCTAATTAAGTAATCTATAACCTAAACATTTATCATTATAATACTTACTAGATGACCTTCGCAACTTCGTCTGCGTCACAAAGGGGTTCAAACAGTACTCTTAATGCTGTTGCGAAATTATTTGCGCGGCCCGGGGAGTAGTCATGTTTTATACTCGTAATAACTTCTAAACGAAAAGTCCGATTGGAATGAAACAAAAAGTAATTTACTTCTACATTAATACTCTTGATAACATAATGCTTTATTTGGATAAGGATTAATATAACAATACTAATTTAACGTTAAATTCATTCTTCGGACGAATTAATTTTTTTTTTGAACATAAAAGCAGTTGTTGTTACTAAACTATGATAGTTAGATATATGCTGTCGCGGACTTTTTTGTTTGTCTTCAAAAGACCTAAAAACCCGTAGTACATCATTTTGTTCTATTGTAAATAGTTTTTGCAGCGTACGCATAAATAGGTTTTCGAATATTCACTTGTGTTACATATTCGATATTATCATACGGATCCCTAATTTTTTTGAATATAAAATATAGCCTATAACCTTCCTCGATAAATGGACTTTCCAACAGTGAAATAATTTTTGAAATCGGACCAGTAGATCCTGAGATTAGCGCGTTCAAACAAACAAACAAACAAACAAACTCTTCAGCTTTATGATATTAGTATAGATTTAGTTGATTATCTAAGCCCCTGACGATTAGTCAACCTACCTCATGACCGGGGTAGGTTGACTATAAGCATGGGGCAGGTAGACTTAGACAGTATTAATGTAAATAAGCTGAATTCATACAAATAAAACATTACAATTTAATCAGTGGTAGTAACTTTGAATTAAATTTAAACTTACTTGCATTTGAGTTCGATTCTCACTTAATTAACGACATTTAATAAAGATTTTGAAACAGTATTTTCTTAATTTTTTTAAAAAATAACTATACAGGATGGATCTGTAACTTTGGACAATCTGACGTGGGGTGAATGACCTGTCGAAATAAGACTTTTTTTTGTTTTTTTGACGGGAGGAAATCGCCGGACTTCCACTCGCCCCGCGAGTGGGGTATGTGGGTGTCGAACCGCACTAAAACCTCCCGCCAATCACGCTCGACATCCGATGATGTAGGGGTGACAGGACGCGTTCGCGATTGTCGCTCACGTATCGCCCCGTCACCCCCTCGAAATAAGACTTAGAATAACTTTAATTTTAGGAATTGGATAAAAAAGAATTTCACCATAGTATGGAAGTCCGCAACGATAGTCGAACGTTTTCCATACAATTAAAAAAAAAAGTTTAGCCGATCCAAAAAATAAAAATGGTGCTAAGTTTTATTTCGATAGGTCATTCACCCCACGTCAGATTGTGAGGCTTCTGTTTCCATTCGGGGGTGCTTATAATATGTGGATTATGGGCTCATAATAGCCGTGGAGAAATAAATGATGATGAAGCTCCTCTGTAAGCAATCTGACGTTGCCAGTGCAGAAGAAACATAAAAACAATCAATTAAAACGATAAAAAATAAAAGTTGAGAAAAAATATGACGAATTATGTATTTATCAATGTTCACACATTCGAAATTTTAAAAAGAGCGCCAACATTACATCGTACAGTTAAAAAGGATATTTATTTACAAATGAGGTTTTAATCATTCTTAATAAAACTATTTGTAGATGGCGCTTTAGTTACATTCAGTCGCCTAAACCTTTTTTCCTGCAAGTTCTGCTAGGTTAAATAATTACTTTTCTCATAGAATATTTTCATCACCCCATCTTACCTCAGGGGAGTACCACACTATTCTTTAAAAAAAAATTATCTTAATTGTGTTGCCAAAATATTACAAGAATAATCAGTAGTTGTTAGTTTATTCAAATAAATATGATTGATTTACTATGTTTTTTATGTTATTGAGCTTCAAAGCTTAAGTACCAAATCTTACCACTCTCTATCATAAAACTTGTGGTCTTCTCATTTGTAAACGGATTATTTTTTGGTCAATAGAAATTATGGATGTTACAACTTAAAAAAAGCGATAAATCTCTAAATACCTAACACACAACATAGATTGGATAGTGTATCTATCCGAGTCATTTACCTGTGACTACCGCAACTGCTGTCCCCGCTCCTTTGATTACCATCGTCATGAAAATCTTGAATCAGAATATTAGCAGTATTACAAAGAACATAACTGGGCTGCACTCTCTTAAACTAGGTTTGAATGGGACATCACTGTCTTAACTGAATGTTGGCACTTGGCTCCCTACATCACACTACATCCCTGATCTTAAAGCCTATATAACAACTTTAAGCAACGACTAAAGAAGAATATTCTGCCTTTTTTTATTATTTTTGCTTGAAAGATAAACGAGCCCACGTGATGATATGATGATGAGTGGTAACGGTCGCTTAGGAGCCTCTGCAATACCAGATCATTGAGGGACAATTACACATAACATACCATACTTTATAGGACTTTTCTTAAACCTCATTTATAAACTCGACATGTCATAGCATTCTGTGAACACCGAGGAGGAAAGTTCACTCCACATTCCGTCTAGATCTTATCCAAAAGCCTATGATCGAACTTCTGCAGAATCTACTATGAGAAACTATGAGTGGAAAGACGTCATTGACACTTATGAATCGGTAAAATAATAAGCGAAAGCCACGATAGCACTTCGATACCTTCATGGTGGACTCTCGAAAGTAGAGAGGAAGGAAACGTTATCTTAATTAGTGTTTTAGCGCGTATCCTTTTATGCTTAAACATAAATACAATTGGATTCAAACATTTTTCAACGTACTTACTAAACCCGGGAATTAAATGTGCTAAAATTCGAAAAGCCACAATAAACAACTTACTTACAACATTATAAAATGCGACCCATCAAAGCGAAAACAACAAGTGTCATGACACTAACGCACCAAAGAGTAAACAATTAGGTAGATAGTCAAATATTGGATCTTAATATCTTAAATCATCGTGTTGTATATAAGACTGGTTTGTCCTCACGTCAGGGTCAGTATCATTTCGACAGAGCAGGGACTGATAGCACGATGCGCATTAATACTAGACACGCCTTGATAAACTTACCATTATTAGTATTGTTATTGTTTTGTGGAACATTAAATGGAGCACGATTACAACAGCAAGCGGTAAGTTCTTCTATTGAATGATTATTTCTATAAACAAGTTGACCCTCACAAATTCCACCGCCTCACATAGGACGGAATAAGTAAATTTGTTCCGATGTTTGATTCACGACTTTAATACAATTAAACATCTCGCTCGTTGAACCATCAACTGGTTTTGTCAAAATATTCCATAGTTTTAACGTGCATTGTTTTAAAGTAAAGTATAGTAGTAAAAACAAATATTTAAAATATTATTTTATGGAAACTTTTCCGTGATCATTGTAACCAATAAAAAAGAGTTAGTTATAAGATGCGGTCCTTCAAAAGTTCTGATCGTACATGGAATTCGAAAATAAGATAATTTTAAAATATATAACAGTCGACTGTATATCGTTATCTATACTTATACTTACTAATATTATAAAGCTGCAGAGTTTGTTTGTATGTTAGTTTGAACGCGCTAATCTCAGGAACTACTGGTTCGATTTGAAAAATTCTCTCATTGTTAGAAAGTCCATTTATCGAGGAAGGCTATAGGCTATGTTGTATCTCCTGTGACGCAGATGAAGTTGCGCGGTTAAGTGTATTGATATTAAGGTCTTCATTTGAATGTAGATGGTTCACGTGTAGCCACTTTAAAATTTTATTAAAATTCTTACTCATTAATATGGTTTTATGCTCATACTTTACAATTTACAATACATATTAGGTAAGTTGGTATTTCTCACACTTTGAGCTCATTTGCTTTTGTAAATATTGTCATATATAGTTAACCCATTATAGTCAGACATATCCTGTTAACCGATAACCAACAACTATTCTTAATTGTTTATTTAGAATTTAAAGAAACACGCTAGGCCTTAAGTTGTTCTAAGGTGAATGTACATATGTATGTTTGCTATTAGGATTGAACCATGGATGACCGGTTTATTTCAAGGGTTCTTTTTTTGCATTAACTATCCCTCGCTGAGCGCTGCAGCTTGTTCTTAGTAGGTAGGTATAGTAAGTATACGGAAAAGTTCATAAAAAGAAAATAAGGTTCATAGCTACACGTTTGGTACTCTTAAGAATGTGTTCAAAATTAGTATAGTTAAACTCGTATGTAGTTCAATTAAGCACAGTAATTTTGTGATAAAAAAAGTAGTTTGTTATTCATTTCAGCTTGGAGCAGAAAAAACCAAAGACGTCAATGATCCTCAATATAAACAACTAGCAGAAGAATCACTAAAGAAGTTCTTACAACAAAGTGGAAACACTAAATCTCACCAAGTAGTGCGTCTGTTGAAAGTAACTACACAGGTAGTAGCTGGATCTCTAACAGAAATTGACTTTGTGGTTACTCCTACTGGTGAAGACTCAGAATTTAAGTGCCACTCAAAGGTGCTCGAACAACTGTGGTTGAACAAGAAAGAAATAGATGTAACTTGTGAACCAAACAATGAACGAGTAAAACGTGGTGTTTCAGGTGGAGTAAGCGATGCAGACGTCAATGATCCTCAATATAAACAACTAGCAGAAGAGTCCCTAAACAAGTTCTCACAACAAAGTGGAAACACTAAAGCTCATCAAGTTGTGCGTATTTTGAAAGTAACCACGCAGGTAGTAGCTGGCACCATAACAGAAATAGATTTTATGGTTTCTCCAGCGGGTGACAACTCAGGATTCAATTGCCACTCAAGAGTTTTTGAACAATCCTGGACGAACACCAAAGACATAAATGTAACTTGTGAACCAAACAATGAACGAGTAAAACGTGGTGTTCCAGGTGGAGTAAGCGATGCAGACGTCAATAATCCTCAATACAAACAACTAGCAGAAGAATCACTAAACAAGTTCTTACAACAAAGTGGAAACACTAAATCTCATGAAGTAGTCCGTCTATTGAAAGTAACTACACAAGTAGTAGCTGGATCTCTAACAGAGATTGACTTTGTGGTTACTCCTACTGGTGAAGACTCAGAATTTAAGTGCCACTCAAAGGTGCTCGAACAACTGTGGTTGAACAAGAAAGAAATAGATGTAACTTGTGAACCAAACAATGAACGAGTAAAACGTGGTGTTCCAGGTGGAGTAAGCGATGCAGACGTCAATGATCCTCAATATAAACAACTAGCAGAAGAGTCCCTAAACAAGTTCTTACAACAAAGTGGAAACACTAAAGCTCATCAAGTTGTACGTATTTTGAAAGTAACCACGCAGGTAGTAGCTGGCACCATAACAGAAATAGATTTTATGGTTTCTCCAGCGGGTGACAACTCAGGATTCAATTGCCACTCAAGAGTTTTTGAACAATCCTGGACGAACACCAAAGACATAAATGTAACTTGTGAACCAAACAATGAACGAGTAAAACGTGGTGTTCCAGGTGGAGTAAGCGATGCAGACGTCAATAATCCTCAATACAAACAACTAGCAGAAGAATCACTAAACAAGTTCTTACAACAAAGTGGAAACACTAAATCTCATGAAGTAGTCCGTCTATTGAAAGTAACTACACAAGTAGTAGCTGGATCTCTAACAGAGATTGACTTTGTGGTTACTCCTACTGGTGAAGACTCAGAATTTAAGTGCCACTCAAAGGTGCTCGAACAACTGTGGTTGAACAAGAAAGAAATAGATGTAACTTGTGAACCAAACAATGAACGAGTAAAACGTGGTGTTCCAGGTGGAGTAAGCGATGCAGACGTCAATGATCCTCAATATAAACAACTAGCAGAAGAGTCCCTAAACAAGTTCTTACAACAAAGTGGAAACACTAAAGCTCATCAAGTTGTGCGTATTTTGAAAGTAACCACGCAGGTAGTAGCTGGCACCATAACAGAAATAGATTTTATGGTTTCTCCAGCGGGTGACAACTCAGGATTCAATTGCCACTCAAGAGTTTTTGAACAATCCTGGACGAACACCAAAGACATAAATGTAACTTGTGAACCAAACAATGAACGAGTAAAACGTGGTGTTCCAGGTGGAGTAAGCGATGCAGACGTGAATAATCCTCAATACAAACAACTAGCAGAAGAATCACTAAACAAGTTCTTACAACAAAGTGGAAACACTAAATCTCATGAAGTAGTCCGTCTATTGAAAGTAACTACACAAGTAGTAGCTGGATCACTAACAGAGATTGACTTTGTGGTTACTCCTACTGGTGAAGACTCAGAATTTAAGTGTCACTCAAAGGTGCTCGAACAACTGTGGTTGAACAAGAAAGAAATAGATATAAATTGTGAACCAAACAATGAACGAGTAAAACGTGGTGTTCCAGGTGGAATAAGCGATGCAGACGCAGATGATCCTCAATACAAACAACTAGCGGAAGACTCCTTAGACAAGTTCTTGCAACAAAGTGGAAACACTAAAGCTCATCAAGTTGTGCGTATTTTGAAAGTAACCACGCAGGTAGTAGCTGGCACCATAACAGAAATAGATTTTATGGTTTCTCCAGCGGGTGACAACTCAGGATTCAACTGCCACTCAAGAGTTTTTGAACAATCCTGGACGAACACCAAAGACATAAATGTAACTTGTGAGCCCAACAATGAACGAGTAAAACGTGGTGTTCCAGGTGGAGTAAGCGATGCAGACGTCAATAATCCTCAATACAAACAACTAGCAGAGGACTCCTTAGACAAGTTCTTGCAACAAAGTGGAAACACTAAAGCTCATCAAGTTGTGCGTATTTTGAAAGTAACCACGCAGGTAGTAGCTGGCACCATAACAGAAATAGATTTTATGGTTTCTCCAGCGGGTGACAACTCAGGATTCAACTGCCACTCAAGAGTTTTTGAACAATCCTGGACGAACACCAAAGACATAAATGTAAATTGCGAACCAAACAATGAACGGGTAAAACGAGAGGTTATCCCAATAGGAGAACCAAACACGTATACAACCTATATCGATCCGAAATCCGTTGAAGGTGTTGATATTTCCACATATGCAGTCAACCATCTTAACGAAAATAATAAAAAAAATAAGTACATAATCAGCAAAGTCCCTGAAGTTGAAAAAATCATACAGGTAATTTTAGATTATTTTATGTTGTAAATTAATACAACAAATATTTAAGACTAATCGTACTGTTTTTTTTATGTTATAGGTTGAGAAAGCTATTTACTACATAATTACTTTGGTAGTAAATGAAGACGGATGTCAAAAAAAAGATTCTGAGCTTTGCACTGAAAAAACGTTTCTAATTAAAATAATGGAGAAATTGTTCGAGAAACTACCAAATGGCGCTAAAAATAGACAAGTCTTGGAGGTAAAAAATGAATCTGAAAAAAATAATCATTAAAATGGAAATAAATGTTGTTTCCAATTATATTACTGATTGTTTGTATTGTAGGTAATCATTTCATTGCTATTCTCTATTCTAATAAAAATATTATATGAATTAAGTATTATGGTCTTTTTATTTCATAGTTCTTATTTTCCTAGTGAACGTGGCGTGTTTTAATCATGACTATTACGTGTAATTTAAGCTGTAGCTCTTCCTATAATTAGATAAATAATAAATAGAACCATACTGGTTCTTATTTGTGTTGTTTTGAGTTAAATTAATTATACAAGGCGAAATTTTGAAACGCCCCTAAAACTTGAATTTAGTAATTTTCCTTTCATTTAATCCATCACACTTTTTTTTTGGTTTTGTAATCCTTAAAAGTCACTTTATCGATTGGTGCAATAAAAATACAGTGTGTGATTTTTTCGAATTGAACCAGGTTTGATTCCCGGATAAACCAAGAATTTTTGAAAAAAATGTATGAATGCTGATGTGTTTTTTTTTCTCTTTTTAAAAAATAAAAGAAGATGTTCCGTTTCAGCTAAATTCGCTAGAATCATTATTTCGAGTATCTATTTCCCCTGGAGGGGGCGTTTAAAAGTTCCACCCTGTATACTTGTCATGACGATGTGATAAGAAGTATCATATTGTTTTCAAAAGTGAGTAGTGGTGATTTGAAAATTGAGAAATAATCGAATGCATCATATTACTTTTAAAGATGATATTCAACAATAATCTTACTTACAAAAGTCTTATGTAAAATAAAAACTAACCATATTTTTAATATGGTGTACATCCCAGTACCGTTGTAGTTTTTCCTAGGTATTGTGTAGCCGCTAGCGAGGTCACGAAACCAGGTCGGTGGTACTGAACGGGGTAACATATATGTGCACGAGAAGTAGGTAAGTATATTTGAGATGTGCAGTCTGAGAGTCGGTCTAAAATTACTTCCCAAAACTAGGTTTGCTATCCCAGCTCGAAACTTTGTGAGTCTCAATTGAAATGTAGAATTGAATTGTAGAATTCAGTGATCAAATTGGATTCTGTTTTCATGAAGTTATATGATGGTATTTAAATATGGAGGCAATTATAATGTATTTAAATGCGGTTTTACTGTTTAGCACAATCAACGGAATCCTCTTACTAGATAAATGTATATATTTGTATCGAATTAAAAAATAAGTTATATTTGGAAATCCGTAGCCTCCGTCTGGAATCTGTAGTAGAAGTAGAGTTAGGCTTGTATCGTACTCTTAGATTATAAAGTAGTCACTACACAAAAGAAAACAATTACAATTAAAGCCTGCAATGTTCTATCCTACAAAAAAATTTCTAACAGTGATTACTCAAGTTCGGTCTAATATTGGAATTTTCTCTCACGATACTTAATTTCAATAAATCAGAATACGTATAAGAAATGTTTGTCCATCGTCTCGGCCGGGTATCAAGCCTCATAATGGATGGTGTATTTGTTGTTTGTTCGTCGTGTAGAACATTAAGCTATCAATTTTCGTAACTACGTAGTTCGTTAGTTTCTGGTATGATGGAGATTTAAATTCAATACATGCGTAGTTGTAGAGCGTTCAGTAAATTGTTATAATAGTTGTCAAATACAACTATTACTAAGTAGTTTCATCAGTTTTAACTCAGAATAATTTAGTTCCAACTCTGCTGCATGAATCAGATCGGGCGGGTTATTAGAGGAAAGTTATCAAATATGGAAACTACCCTTCTTTCATCTGGAAACTCACACCTGGAATCAAAAGTGATTTTTAATTTTCTCCTATTGCCATTAAAGAGTACAATTAGTATAAAGTTAGTCGGACTAGTCCTGTTGCGGTTGTGACAATGTTTGATTTTATCGCTACCTTATCTCATAATACAAGAATGACATAATTGGGAATAGGATGAAATGCTATTATAGCTGGATTCAGAAAACGGGTACATTATGCTGTGGCTAAGTTATTTGAATATTAGCGCTAATGTACTCGAGCCATTATATTACTATTAAATCGTTATAATATAAAGCATTATGAACCTATGACGAAGTTTATTAGAGAAAAGAAGAATCAAAAAAAATGTCAGTTATTTGACGTATTATATGCTGTCTTAAATTTGGAGTATTATGGTTAGCTGCAAAATGCCCGTGTTAAACTTGTAACAGCCGGAATAAATAAATTAATCAATAACAAAATGAGCCATGATCTTTTACCTGATGGTGATCCAACCGCCTCTATAACAGATAAAGCTAGAAAATGTGCACCAACCAACTCCTTCGAAGTTTTCAGAAACAAAACTACAGCAGTTGAAGTGACAGTTAAAGAAATTGCGAACAAAAAAACAGATCCATCTTGTAGCACTGTTAAAGACCTTCACGAAGATATGAACAAAGTAAGAAGTGAACTGAATAAAACGATCAATTCCATCGTCGAAATGAGGCAATGCTATAAAGTTATAATTTGCGAATTGAAAAAACAGATTGACGCAGCCAACCAGAGGGAAAGCGATTTGCAGAACAAATATTTGAGTGTTGTTTTAGAAAAGGAAAAAATGGAAATGATGCTCAACTCTAAAGTCAAACTCATACAACGGTTGAAGAATGAGTTGAATGTTATGAAAGGTGTCGTAAAATGTGTTATCAAAGGTATGGACACAACACCTAATGTTTCGGAGAATCAAATGTGTACATGTGATTTAGATATTAGGGAAATAGAAGACCAATATAACAGAGACGTCAATATTACTTCTTCCTCGGTAAATATTTCTAAACCGTTTGATAAACAGGATCTGGAAGATATTAAAAATGTATAAAGTTAATGTACCTTTGTTTTTTTTAATATATTTAATGGACCGGAGCTTCACTCATTCGTAATATGAGCAGATTCCGATTTTAAGTGTCGGTCTATCTTGGATTTAAATTGAAACATAAAAATAGTCTGCAACAGTATACAATTAGTACTATAGTGGTATTTACTGGTATACTGGTAAGTATGGTAGGTGCGATGATAACAAACTTTATACAATGTTTATAAGTTCTTATAATCGACTAACTCGATCATTAAATATTAAATTTAATTAATCCAAAGCCGGGATGCTTAAATTCACATCGTAATATTTCACCCGGACTTACATATCGACATATAGTTACATAGCTACACCCAGAGAAAGTTTAATAAAAGCTTGTAAAAATAAATGCAATAAGATTTTAAATTCACTGTATACCGGCTTTGGACAATTTATTCTTGACCGCCGTAGATACCTATGTCATAAAAATCTCTGATCACTCGAGTAAATCGTTTGCATTATAAAATTGCACGGTGATATCGGTAGAGGTATTGGGTTGCAGCGGATCCGGGCGTTGCATAGCCGAGTAACCGGGTCAGGCTGTGACCGGGTCATGCGGTCAGAGCCCAGCCGGGTCTCTGATCGGTCACCAGGTCGTCGCGGAAGACACGCCCGGTACTGATAACCGTTCGAGCATCGACTCTTATTCTATTTGACGGATTTCGAGTGCTTTTAGCGACTGAAACTGAATTTATGTTGAAATTGTATTCGTTTCGGATCCTTTTACTGAAAAATATTTTGAAGTTTGTTTTATTTTTCATGTTTACCTACTTCGATAATTTCTATTTATTTATTTTTTCAGTTGGAGGAAATCACCGGATCCGGAGTATGTGGGAGTTGAACCGCACTAAAACCTCCAACCGCTCACACTCAGCGTCCGAACCCCGGCTGAGGCCAGAACCCAGCACGGGGTTTGGAGGGACGGCGCGACGCGTTACGCGCTCGGCACTCTTTCCCGTCGCTCCGTCCCCTCGATAATTTCTATTAAAGCGTTTAAGTTCGATATCTAGCTAGATAATTTGGCAGTAAAGTAAATAATAAACTTTATTTATTACAACGATTTACGTAGAAGTAATGGTGTCAGTCGTGGTGCCCGAGTGGTTTCCATGCTGCATTGTCATGGTCGCGTAGTGAATTCAAATCGGACGATTTTTATCTCGAAATCTTAATTATATTTATGACAAGATCACTAGCAAAAATATTAAATGATTATCGTAAGGAAACCTGAACATTGGAGATGGATTTAAATCGAAAACATGTGAAGTCCCCAGCCCGCTTTAGGTAGAGTGGTGGTTCATACTCGATCCTTCTACTAAGAAGACCTGGGCCCTAAGGTAATCTACAAATGAGTAAAATTACATTGTATGTTTAATTTCGCGTGTCTCTAAAACTTTATAAGGTAAAGTAGGAAGGTAATAATAGGATAGTGTATTTACTCTTATTTATTTACCTTTTTTTACAAGAAAATAATTTTTATTTTCAAAAATAAGAACAATTATTATAACCCTAAAACATTTCGTCAATCACCTTTGTACTTAAATGTGGGCGCTTGAATAATCTTCGTCAAATAAGAATTTTAAAGAAGTTCAATAAGTTTAACGGAATGCAAAGCGGTTTGTGTTTTGCTAAAATATGAAAATTATGGTTTTATTTTATTTTGTAAAAATTGTATCAAAACAAGTAATAGCTAATTTTACTAAGTTTCGCCGTAATTGATAAAACAGGACTTAATTACACACTGTAACTGTTATAATTATAAATAGTTTTATATTTATTTGTACAAATAATATTATTAAAACGATGAGACAAGCATACATTGGGGTGGTCGAGTGGTTGAAGCGTTTGCTTGCCGTAGTTGAGGTCGCGAGAATAAAACAAGCCGACTTGTACCTCTTAAATCTTAATGTGAAATGACTGACTAAAACGGTGAAGGAAAACATCGTAAGGAAACGGAACGAAAAAGGATTCTCAAAATTCTTCGAAGATGTGTGAAGTCCCCAATCCGCATTGGGCAAGCGTAGTGGACTATCCGTCCTCTAAGTAGACCTGAGCCCAGCAGTGAGCAGGAATAGGTTCTTACAGTGCAATATAGATGAGACAAGCCCACATCAAGTAATACCCAGTACTTATAGTCCGGTCAATTTAGACATTCAAGGTTACAAAAATTCGCACTTGGCTGAATTTTGGTAGGATTGCTCAATACACTATTATAAAGGAAATGTGAAAAGTCCTCATCGATCCGGCACGTGCAAAAAAATTTACTCGGGGTCTAAGGTCCCAAAAACGGGTTTTTCGCGATTTTCAGCAAAATGGTAAGTTTTATCATAAAATTAGCTCAGACAAAAGTTGTAGATCAGATAATTATCAATAAAAAATGTCTCAATACTTTTTTCCTAAGAGCCACCGTTTTTAAGATATAACGATTCAAAAAGTTGAAAGAGTTGTAATCATCATAATATGTATAAGTACACCACGTATATACAATACATCACTGTTGGGGGTGACGGGAGAGTGTGCCGCAGTGCGTAACGCGTCGCGCCACCCCGCATAACCTCGTGCTGGGTTCTGGCCTCAGCCGTGGTTCGGACGCTGAGTGTGAGCGGTTGGAGGTTTTAGTGAGGTTCAACACCCACATACCACCGGAGGAAATCGATCACCCGCGGGGCGGGTGGGGATCCGGCGATTTCCTCCAACTAAAACAAAAAAAATAATAGGGTCTTATACCTGCTTTATTTTACTATCTCCAATTCATTCAATGCTATTAGTTTCGAGTGCCGCTCTGGAGTGTAAACACGTGTTTATTGTAACCTATTTTTTCTAAGCTCAGCGCCCGAACCAGCGCCCGAACCTTGACTGAGGCCAGAACCCAGCACGGGGTTATGCGGGGTGGCGCGACGCGTTACGCACTGCGGCACACTCTCCCGTCACCCCCAACAGTGATGTATTGTATATACGTGGTGTACTTATACATATTATGATGATTACAACTCTTTCAACTTTTTGAATCGTTATATCTTAAAAACGGTGGCTCTTAGGAAAAAAGTATTGAAAATCGCGAAAAACCCGTTTTTGGGACCTTAGACCCCGAGTAAATTTTTTTGCACGTGCCGGATCGATGAGGACTTTTCACATTTCCTTTATAATAGTGTATTGATAGTAGAGGAGCCCAAGCGGGGATTCCGGGATTTACTACAGCGCGGCAGATTAATATACAGGGGGTACCTTGTACCCGGTTAAGTACCTCCACAAAATATGAGGCCCATATCTAAGGCCGCCCGTGAAGGATACAGGATCAGATTAGTAAAAAAAAATTGATGATCAGAAATTCTCGAGCGCGTCAGATTAAGGTAGGGTGAGTTAATTACATCCTAAAAAGTGTATATTCCAATAATCTGACAATTTGAGAGTGACGTAAAAAAAGGAGACGGTAACAAAGTTGTAAAAAAAAAAGTCATCTCGACATTCTCGAGCGTAGCTAAATTTTTTTTTATTTTGAAGGAAATAATTCAAGAATAATAAAAAATATATAATCTGACGATTTCCGCAAGCCGAAATAACAAAAATCTTATATATATAAAAATGAATTGCTGTTCGTTAGTTTCGCTAAAACTCGAGAACGACTGAACCGATTTGGCTTATTTTAATCTTGAAATATTCGTATAAGTCCAGGGAAGGTTCGTTCGAGAGATATCGTGAACGATAGAAACCCGAAAAGTGTTTTTCGGGATTCCGAAATTTATCTCCGAAATTTGTGAGTCGATCAAAATTACTTATGAGGATGATAAAACTACGTCGAATGGTGCCAACCGCATTAAAATTGGTTGATCCATTCGAAAGTTATTGCAGTTTGAAAATTCCAAAAATAGTGTTCTATGAAACTTCTATCAGACTTTCGAGCTGGGAGAGCTCAAATGCATAGAAATATTATTTCTTTGAACTCAGGAATGGAATTAGCGGGAAGTTGCAGGGATGGCTTTAAAGTGAACCATTAACCTATTTTTTTTTTGTCAGATCAGGCGAATCCCTCTAGATAATCGTCAGATTATGAGACAGTACGTTTAGAACATAAAGATAAACCATATATATCTTAATCTGACGCGCTTGAGTATTTCAAAATGGCGATTTTTTTTTGCACATTACGAAAATGGCTGCGAGTTTGCGTCCCATCGAAATCGTCAGATTAGTGAATGAGAGCTTTTTTTTGGTGTACTTAACACTCCCTTAGAAAATCTGACGCGCTCGATATTTTTTTTTTTTTCATTTTCAACCTTTAAATACAACCACCCGCATCACGCAAACGATCAGATTAACATACGTACGTTATTAAAAATACGTAGGGCATTGATGCTATCAATATCTGACGCGCTCGAGGATGTCCATGCAACAGTTTTTTTTTACATCTTTAAAAATCTATAGCCCCTTTCCCCACCGATGTAAAGGTATATGTCATATAACATTTTTTTCTTCTTATCATCTAAGCTTTGCATCCCAATAGGTCTCTTCAACGCTCGAGTAAATCCCCATTTAGCATCGTCGCCTCCTCTATTATGAGCAATCCTACCAAAATTCAGCCAAGTGCGAATTTTTGTAACCTTACCCCTATTTTTTAGTCTAATTTGACCGGACTATTACCTAATCCAAAATTACATTCCATAGTTGAAATAATAATTTTACAACTGAACGTAATGATTGTCGGTTATTTTATTTTCTTATTGTAGACAGACGAGCCTAATACAATACAATAATTGCGTAGTTTTTCTTTTCTAGAATTACACGACCGATATCATTAAGGTATTTGAAATAGAAAAAATCAATTCACAACTCAACGTTCATAAAATACTCCGTTCTAACATTCAATTGCAATACTTCCTGCATTTTTCTAAAGGGAAAATCCAGCTTTTGATATCGGTAATACACTCTTATTCGTATACCGATCTGCGCCGAGTCCAGCCGAGCTACCCCGTAGGTTACCTCCCCTACAACCAGTCGCCAGAGAGCCTTCGCCGCCGCCACTCACTTACAACCATCCAAAGACACTTGCACATGTGATTAACTTTTAAACAAATTGGTGACGTGATTATTTTTTTAATTGGCTTGTAATATACGCGAACTGAACTTTATTATTTACTGTGCGTATTCCGAAGATGGGTTTAGTTGAAACGACCGCCAGACGAAGAGTTTAGGTTGTGCAGGTTCGTACCTAAATCTAGAAACGATTGTTTTACGTCAAACCTCGAATTTAGTAAATTTACTGGTTAAGTTTGAAATGCGAAACACAAATTATATTAAAATATCTACAAAAATAGACAATCTTTATATTTGTAATGAAAACAATATAAAAACAATTTCCCACCAATAAATAAAACATAGGTCCACAAGTTAAGTTTTCATCACAAATCATTAAAAACAAACATCGTTGTAGATGATTAAGTAGCTATTTATAGTAATTCAGTAAAATAGGTATAAATAGTAGTATATGCATTAATTATAAGTTTTATTTTGTGCATGCATGACAACTGCTTTTTTTTTTTAATCTGCATTTTCTATTTTTTATTTTCTTCTGGCCACGTAGGCTGAAGTGCCAACGGGCCACCAGACCGTAAGTGGTTACCGTCGCTCTTAGACCTCTGGAATGCCACGGAACATACTACGACCTATCTATAGGACTTTCTTTGACGACGAAGAAGGACACATTATACTTAGGTAGTAAGTACATCCACTCGCTGAACTTTTTTTTTATTGCAAGCATACGGCCCACCTGATGGTAAGCGGTCACCGTTGCTCATGAACCACTGCAATGCCAAGGCAAAGAGGGGCCTTTATCTACCGCCTACCCATACAAGACTTTTCTTAAACCTCGTTTAAAGAGGGACATGTCATAGCGCTCCGGGAACACTGTCCCTTGTGTTGTTAAAATATCTGGCGCTCTACCCGTTTACTTGTAATTAAAAATAAAACTATTAAATTATTTTCAAAATATATTCAATAAGACTTTGCTTCTGATAACAACGAATACAATAAAAATGATTATTCTCATGTGGTTCACGCGTGATGTCGTAACCAAGGGAAATAGGGATTCATTTTATTAAAAGAGATTAATAGGTTCATCAATCGGACGCACCTACGTACGATGTCGTAAATTAAACGATACTCAAAAACAAAGTCTGTTCCAATAAAAAATATAAAAAAAGGAACGATTTTTTTTCATATTTTTCGAACTGGTACAAAGTACATTTTAGAGGAAGGAGAACACCTTATTTAAAAAATATATTTCGCAAATATAAATTGAACAATTCTTGAAAAGAAATACTAGTCATTTTATAACGAGACGCGACGAAAAATATTTAAATTTTACTCCCGCCTTATGCGTATCGGAGGTACCTTATTACGGATTTTTTAAAAAATATCATAATTTCCATTATAAATCATGAAATAGATCGTACCTATTATTTTCTGCGTTTACTTTTGGGGAGGAAGTTGTAATCTCTGGGTTATAAAGATTGTTATTACTATGTTTAATGGGTTTATGTCAGAGTAGGCTGGAAGTATATTAAAATATGATTTATTTGGGTTAGCTATGAGAAATCTCTGCGTTTCTTGGGGCATTTTCCTTATTATTAGCTAAAGTAAGAGATAATTCAATCATTTACTGATAATTGTCTCAAAAACAGATATCATACAGATAAAACCTAAGCTTTTTGGTACTGAGTTCAGATATGATAGGTTCAAATGAATTTGAAATATACATAACTACCGAACTATACAGTAAGGATTCAGAAAGAAAATACTCAATAGTGTAGTCAATACCTAATATAAATATCGAGGCACGGATGTTGGAGTCTGAGTTCGACATTGCTGTTGCAAAGTTTGTATGTCTACATTGTCTTCGAATCAATACTTGTAAACAATCCTCTGTGGTGGGTACAAAGTTTGCTATTGATATTGCTTTGATTTATGCAAACTATGCATCAAGCTCGCATACCTAACCTAACCTAACTTTTTTTACTGTCTCGACGATAGATGAGCTTACGGCCTACCTGAATGGAATGAATGGGCAATGTCAGGGGACACTACAGGCCCGCCGGGGAGCGATCTATAAGCTAACGGTAGAACTTTGCAAATCTTTAAATAAGGACGCACTTCACATTAGACACATTAACCACATGTTTAAATCACCCCATTTGATGGGTCCATGTGCTCCAATAGATATCTACTTTAGGTGCCACTGTTCTCGTCCATTTACCCATAAACTCAACTAAACCTGGGACTACTTACTCACCCTTTGATGAATAGTTAAGTACCTTATTTAGTAATCGTTGTCCATCGAATATAATCTTAAATTTTTATCTATAATGCAACCGATAGTCATGAATTGAAGTTTAGCACAAAAATATATAAAACCGGTTGCCGGTATCACTGGAATTTGAACTCACATCTCGACACACCTCACTGAGAGTGTCGACTGCTAGGTATCCCACACATGATGTTTGGATTTTTCTCGAGTCTAATATACGAACGAGAAAGAGGGTAGACAGATTTGTTTGTTCTGCAGTAATCTACCCGCAGTACTTAGATTTCTCGTGATTACTAAAAATCGTGGTAAGAACCTTTTTAACAATAGTAATAGAAATTAGAAACTAATGCGCTCTTCAAAATACCCCTATTTCATACTTTATGAAGAGAGCTTTAAAGATATTTGAAACTTTGAAAGTCGGTCAAAAGAGGGAAATATGTAAGTCCCCGCTGAAGTGTGTAACTCGCGCCATTGCTACGGTGCCTCGCAAACTCTACGACCCGAAGCGCGATCACTGTCTAATCGGGTAGAAACAATAGAGATGATAAAAATATATGATCCTATTACACCCAGACAAGAAAAATATATTCAATGTTTTGTTTTAGTTTAGATCACAAAGTACTGTTACGTAAATCGTACGTCGTGCGCTGATAAATTAGTAAACAAGCTTATTCAAAGCTAGCACAGATCTGTTTCATTCTTTAGATTTTCGTCTGTGTGGGATAGTTCCATATATCCAAAGCAATCTTCATTTTTAAAAAAACCCTCATTTCTACCTTAATATACCCATGGCCTCATGGTAACAAAGCTCCTATCAGTCAATCAATCCAGAAAGCCAGAGTCAATCTTATCATAAGTAGCAGAGTAGCAGAGTTCCTTCATAGTATCTAAAATGTATGATTTTGAGAAAAGCACTACACAATATCTACATTTGTCTACTTATAATGCATATCTGAAAATAGGTTGATTATCATAATCATTAAAGGCAACACGAAATCAATTATCTTTATTAATGGGAGTAGGTACAGAACCACAAACGTGCTTTGCAATATAATTTGTAGGAGCTTCGTCGCGAACCGAGCGCGAACGCCGAACTCTATAGGTGCTTAATTATGAATGAGATCCGGGCGCACAGCCTCCCCGTATCCTTTAATCTCACGGGGAATGGAAGATTTAAAACAAGCTCTTTATGATGTCAAAATTATTTGTTTACTCATTTATTCAGAGTTGTATTAATTAGTTTGTCAATCAATATGGCTAATACGTTAATCAATAGCTTCAGGAAATGAATACAAGATAATGGCAAATTTTATTACAATAATTATTTTTTCCTTTCACTTCTTCAATACTGTATAAGGTAATTTCCTTTACGTATAAGGTAAGTCTAAATAATTATAACAAACTAAATACAGAACTAGATGGTAATACGAGTCATTAAAAACTGAAAGAGTTTTTAAAGACTATTTTCCAAGATGACTTGTAAATTCAGGATTGGAAATTTGACGAAAGGAAAGCAAAGGAATTTCGTTATCTGATCTCTAGTTTTTTGCATTTTTTTGAGTTTATTTCATCATCTCCTATTCTGCATTTTAATGTAACTTAGTTACTATTTTAACTATATTTTCAACTCATAACGAAAAGTCAACTTCGTACTACATATACCTAACGTGATATATATATGTTAGGTACTTCACACGCATCCTACTATCACTTGACTCGCTAACCCTCATGGTTATTAAGGGATTGTCCCTTGGAATGAATTAGCAAACGGACCCTCGCTTTGACTGAAGCCTCGTTCGAGGTTTTTTAATCATGTTAATTAACTTTTTTTTGTGTCGGGTCAAAATTTTCCATAAAGAAAAAGTGACAGTACTTTTATTTACGTATATAGGTTTAATTAAGTCAAGCTGTAGGTGTGTACATATTTTAAATTGGGTATTTAAACGTTTTTCAGAGAGGAGATAAAAGTTGTATAAGAATTATATAAACTTATTCAGACACTCGCGGTTTTCTATAATACTTTCATGCATTTTCAACGGGTTCTTACCACGATATTTAATTAATTGAGTTGTCTCGATATTTCAACGTTGTTGCAAACGTCATGATCACGAGAAGATTGGATACTGCGGGTCGATTTAAGTGATGTGAGTGACGTGCGGGTGATGTGAGTTCGAGTTCCAGTGAGAAAGAGGGTAGACATATTTGTTTGCTCTTAAATCGACCCGCAATATCCAGTCTTCTCGTGATCATGACGTTTGCAACAACGTTGAAATATCGACACAACTCAATTAATTAAATATCGTGGTAAGAACCCGTTGAAAATGCATGAAATAATTATATATTTTTATAAGAATTACTTTAGTATCTACGTTTCGAGATATTATGTTTAAAGTTTAAATTTTCAACGCAAAAACGAATTGTGAGTCATTACACTGTTGGTTATAATAATTGGTAGAAGTATTTTGTTGATTAATCGATCGCAATGATTTTTTTATGTTTGACTGGTGATAATTTGCATATCATCTTGATAATTTGATAAAATCTAATAAGTAATAAGATAAGTAACGAACGGGAGGTCGCGGGTTCAAAACCGGCCGGCTTGTACCTCTATATCTAAATGTGAAAAAGATTTATGTGCAGTTTTTCACAACACCACTGGCTAAAAACGGTGAAGGAAAACATCGTGAAGAAACCTGCATGTCGGAAAAGGATTCTAAAAATCCTTTGAAGATATGTGAAGTCCCCAATCCGCACTGGGCAAGCGTGGTGGACTATGTCTAATCCCTCTTCTGAGGAGACCTGAGCCCAACAGCGTTTGTGTGTGTGGAATAAAGTTGTTTTCTTTCTTTCTTTCTTCTTCTTTCTAGTAATGGGTTGGTACAGTAATAAGTTATTCGTGCAATTATTGGAAAAAGGAAGTCAATCGTTTTCCTTTTTTCTAAAAATGTTACTTGTGTTCATATATTATTATGGCGCGTAAATTCAGAAGCTGCAGGGAAATCAATCTCATTCCAAATCAATGAACTCTATCGTCGGTAAACAAAATATTTCTTTGATATTCTATTTCATAATTGTATTTTGTTTGTTTCAGATTTGCTTGTACACAAACATATAAAACAGCAAAATGTTTTCCTTATGCCGCCGATATAAAGATGAGCACGGTGAGTTATCTGCAAATATTTACTACGGTTTTTATTTGTGGCTTCGAAAATAAAACCCTTTAAAAATGTTTCAATCCGTTAGTAAAATTATATTGTTTTATGAGTATTTGGATGACCTCACATATCTTCAATGATCTCATCTGAGGATTTTTTTTGAGTTGGAGCAAATTGCCGGATTTTTTAAATCACTAAATTACAGTGTAGTAGTGTTCAAAGTTTTGAGAGAAACCTGCGCCAGAAGGAGAGTCATGAGACCCATGACGGTTGTTTGTTTAGATTACGGTACCCTAAAAAGAAGCGAGCTCAGAAAAATATTATTTCAATGGAATTTTGTACACACAGATCGTACCTACAATGGATAAACAGAAAAACATACTGAATTCCAAGTAATATTGAAAATGATTTCATCAAAACTTCTATGGAAATCTTTTAGCGCGAACGAATTTCATTCAAGAAATGTCGCAATATGATAAATAAAATATCGTAGCAAGTATCTCCCGAAGGACCTTGAATTCCAACCATATAAGTGACTTCTACCACTCTAGGTAATAAGCCTTCAAAATATACTGTATAACATCTATATTTTTATTTCGAAGACGCAAATTTCTCGAAGTTTATTTTTGTACTATAATTTAGTACTTTTAGTTCGGATGTAGTTAAACATAATTATTTGCCTAATATGACGATTAGGCGACAAAATAGTAGTATAGTACCTAATAGAGAATATGTTTTCAAACTATATGGAGTATTAATTGACTTAATTACATTTTACTAAAACAATTTTACTTACCATACCAAACGTTTACGCCTAAAACAATATTTAGTTTTAGTTAGATTGACTACTGATGTAGGACGAGGTCTACGAAGATTAGATTTTAAACATATTTTTGATTTAAATAGTTCGAATATAACAGTTTTAAAATAATTAAGATTTTTTCTCCAAATATTTAGTTTTCTATGAAAGTGTTTAAAACTGGTTTCAATGATTGTATTCGACAACGTTCATACATTATTTTACAATTAACTATAACGTTAACACTTAAAATAATATCAAGACTTATACAACAAAATAAATAATCTTCAAAACAAAAGAACCATCGATGCATCAGAGGATAAAGTAATTGATAATTGAATTAAGTTAATGAATTTTAACGCGATAATTCTATTACATTTTCTTATCTATTTTCGGCGTCTCTCACGGCGCCTACGTTAATCGTTCGACGCTAATGATCAAGACCGGAGTCAGCTGAGTAAATTGGAGTACCTTCCGCTCTATAATACATTTCTACTCCTGTTAATTTAACCTATCTGACCACAATACTAATTGAATTACATTGTAAAGCGCGTCAACGTATCCTTTCTGTCAATCGACGTTGATAAATGATAGATTCGAGTAAGAATTTAAAAATCTTACGAGAATGTAACTTTTTATTTCACGGCTGTATATGTAATTACCTAACAATAATAGCATATGCTCAACTCATCTATATCTAATCAAATAGTGTCATAAGTAATACGTAAGTTCAAAGTAAACTAATGTAAATTTAAAATTCTTGAGCTACTGTAGCAAGTCTCATTAGTTATATCATAACGAGATGAATTCATTTAAATGTCGTATACGTTTTTGTCATCAGACTCTATAGCTTTTATATTCCAACTGGATGATCTAATTACGCATCTGTCTGCCTTATTATATTAGGTTCCAAAACGTATCAGAAAAAGAAACATGGTTAAACTTAATTCGACACTCGACGAGACTGCTTAAACTAAAGGCCCTCGAAGAGGTGTCGGCGCCGTGTGAGCGAGACGGAAGATCTGAACGGCCATTCATAAAACTAACTGGATCGATATAAAAGCTTTCACCTAACGAGCTATGTTCAATGCAATTACATTTACGTACTCGATGTACATTGCTGTTTAGGGAATAAAGCTTTTGAGACAAATACTCTGTGTGATTGAGTTTGGTGAGGTTATGTCATCTCCATATCATTGTTTGTCAGAGGACTTTACATGAACTTAGATTGTCAAAAATATTAACAGCTTTAACATTTTAAAATAATGGTGGATTTCATCTGGCTACTGTTATGCTTCTATTTTTCAATTTTGTAGTTTATATGAAAGTCTGGCATTGGAGATGTTCTTGAGCGATGGTAACTTACTATCACATGGGCCGTAGACGAAAACCATAGCAATCAATGTCAAATATTTTGCAATAATATGTAACTATATTATATTGATCGGATTAAAATATTTTTCAAATCTATGTTCACTTATAAAATGGATTTGTTCGAACTATTCAGAATATTGTCAGACTTCAACTATGAATGAATTAAATTTAGACTACGAAGTATCTCACAAAATGTCCACTAGAAAGTGGTTAAACTCTATTTCTTAGAATATGCAAAGTTTAAAAGTAGATACTTAAATGAAAAAGTTTCTACAATCTTTCTTTGTAAGTTTGAAATGTTCAACATAACTTTACTTTATATTGCATTTATATTTAATTAAGTACTTGAAGTAGTAAAACACAGTATTATATTTTTAAATAATACTAGTTACTCACAATATGAATAAGGACCGTAAACTATTTCAATTACTAAATAAAATAGTATAGAGATTCAGTCCTTTGATAGAGTTACCTCAGAAAATAGGATTCTCAGAAAATACTGCACCTATAATTGAATAAATACTCTAATATTAATTTGTAAACGTGTCTTCCAATAAAACAGCATTTTGGGGTTATAGTTAAAATATATTGTATTGAACTTAACTCAAAAGTGCGATAGATGTATCCGGCTATGGAATGAGCTACCCTCTTCGGTATTCCCAGAGCGCTATGACTAGTCCTTCTTCAAACGAGGCTTGAGGAGAGTCTTTAAAGTTAGGTCGTAGGTAGCGACCCCTCAATGTCCCCTGACATTGCAGAGGTTCATAAGCGACGGTAACCACTTACGATCAGGTGGCCCGTTGGCTCGTCTGCCCACATGGCAATAATAAAAAAGTGTGTGAGGTGAGATAGGTACCTTAAATTATACGATATTTTACCATTAAATTGAAACACAACAAATGGTTTACTGCAGACATACAACAAAATGTTTATCTTTATTATAGGTATAAGACTAAAACGAAACAACTTAAATTCAAGTTATTTTGATAGAAAACATGAATTGAAAATTGAATTGAAACACTATCTCGTTAACAGCGTACACAAGTGTAGATTGAGTTAATGTCTGAGTAGCGAGTTCATTGCGGGCAATGCACTCAATTTCGTAATCAATTTAGGACCAAAGGAGCGTTGTATTCTATCCAATGGAACTGCAACACAGTCGCTACGACAGTTAAGTTGTAGTTACTTATACTAGGATTTGAAATGAATTACTCTCAGAGCACTCGTCGAATGAATGGCTCCCAGTGGTTTATTCAACTAGGAATGGTGTACAATGCTTGCTTTATAAATAGAATGTTTGATGATTATTTTGGCTTTGGGAATATTTGCTATGGATTAATGCCAGAGAGACAGTCTACTTAGTTTTGTGACTAATTGATATTTGTGACTCGGAGGATCAGGATTGTCGTATCAGTGTTCTCGAATAGCGAAGAACGGTAGCCGTTGTAGTGATATGTGTGTTGTTGTGTATTGTTTTATCAAAAACAACATGCAATTTATTAATATTTTGTGGACAAAAATAAAAATGGATCACTTCGAAAAGTGGATCACTTCAGATGATAGGTACCGATAATAATTTCCTACACGATAATCAGACATGGTGAATAATACTTCAGTATATTTTTATTGATATTAATATTTAGCAAAGAGAATATACGATATTAACTACAGCTTTAAAGAGATATCAAATAGATCAGGAAGGCAAATTGATCACCTGATCGTAAGTTAGTAACCACTTCATTTAAAGTAGTTGTAGGCATAAGATACGGCCACCTGTTTAGCAAAAAAAGTTCCAAAACAAGAAGAACTTATCTTCCTTAAGGTTAATTACTATGATATGAAAGCCAGTATTCATAACCCTAATAAGTTCATATAATATTTCGAGTACCTACAATCAACTGAGTTCTCTCTCTATACTCTATAGAATAATTAAATTTCCTTTGTAGGATGCAAGTAAGGCAGCATCGCTTTAAGTAAAATGCGTTGAGAGCGCTCCAATTCAATAATACAAGACTCAGTAGCGCCCTTCAAAGCATTAATGCAATAATATCTAAGAGTAAAATACATAGATGATGGTTAACTTCAGGACCATTGAGTCTTCTGATCAAAGTCGTGGTAGCCGAGTGGTCGAAGCGCTTCCTTCCGAACGGGAGGTCGCGGGTTCAAATCCGGCCGGCTTGTACCTCTAAATCTAAATGTAAAAAAGATTTATGTGCAATTTTTCACAACACCGCTGGCTAAAAACGGTGAAGGAAAAACTTCGTGAGGAAACCTGCATGTCGGAAAAGGGTTCTAAAAATCCTTTGAAGATATGTGAAGTCCCCAATCCGCACTGGGCAAGCGTTGTGGACTATGCCTAATCTCTCTTCTGAGGAGACCTGAGCCCAACAGTGGGCAGTAATGGGTTGGTACAGGAGTCTTCTGATTAAAAACGGTGAAGAAAAACATCTTAGGGAAACCTGCAGATCGACAAATATCTAAACACTCTTCTAAGATGTGTATGTAAAGTTTTCAATCCGCTTTTAGCAACCGTGGTGGACAATACTAATCCTCTACTGAAGAAAAACAAACTTAGCTACTCTATAGGCATTAATAGGTTGATAAACTACATCACTCTTAGTTATAAACACTAACACAGGTAATTTATTTGAACCCCTATATTTTTTCCCTAAATTTCAGAACAGGTGTTGCAGGGGCGGCCCGGCTCCCGATATTGGTTTTATGCTAATACCTATTTACCCAAGAACGAAAGAAAAGATGACGAGGCTCTAGATTTCATAGATAACTCGGTTTATTGTCACGACTAAAGTGGGCCATTCTGTTTTTTCAAGATTTCAGGAAGGCAAATTGATCACCTGATCGTAAGTTATGAACGTAATTTCAGAAGGTTACCTGCCTACTATAGTAAAACGGGGACTAACACTATAACTTGTTTTAAAGAAAGATTAGTCATAGTAGCTTTTCAAGGCGTACTGTCAGGGTCTCTACAAGGGTGGTCTTTGGTTTCGGCATTCAAAAAAGTCACTGAACACCTTGCGAATCCAGTACCTACAACAAAATCTTTCGGATGAAGTTGGGGCTCCCTCGCTTCTGCAGTGCTTCGGGTATGTTTGCTCTGGCTCGAACATACGATTTTTATGCCGTTATGCGAAAAAAGGTTGCATCCATAATGCGGAGAGTGAGGAGGAGTGACACCATTGTATTAAAAGCAGTGGCAAGTGATCCGTGCTCATCACTGGTGAGGCAATTCGTTAGGACGATGGTACGTCCGTCCTCTTCTGGTGGTCGTTAGCATGAAGAGCATCGCAAGTGTAGGGCTTGTTATTTATCTCAGTTTTGTTTATTTTTATTTATTTTATTCCATTCTTATGTCTTACTAACACCTAGTTTTAAAGTTATTTTTGTTAATACTAACAACTTGGACAACTAATGTCCGAATAAAGAAATTTTGAATTTGAATAGTGCTCAAAAAACACAGAAGAGGGGAGTTTATTCCAGATTTGGAATAAATTAGGTACCTAGAGGGGAAATGTTTTTTAAAACGAATAGGAATGGTTTGCGGAAGTGTACAGATGAAAATTACTATTTACTAAAATTACTATTCAAAACAATTCTAAATATTAAATACATAAATCAATTTGTTGACTAACTTTTGTTTACCTCTGTTGTACACGCCGTCCTTACCAATAAGAAAGGTTCAATTACTATGGATTGTACAACAAATTAAACTATTATATGACTACGCATTAATAACATCACATATTCATTGTTCAGCAGGTACATTAAACTTCAAAATCGATATGAACAAATACATAAAGTAACTATCGATTCTTATCTCTGAAAACTAAATTGGAAAATGAAAATGAACGATACCGATTTAGTGAAAAATTCTTGAATCTTAGTTGTAATTTTGACGTGACAACGTCTTATAAATTGGTTTGCCGGGTGACACTTCAAGAAACTGCGTTACGCTCCGCTCACGTTATGCGCTCACAATGAGAGCGAGTGAGAGGCACGCGTGCCTTTCACTCTCTATGTCTGTCTCTCTCGCTCTTAGGCGGGCTAACCATGCCCGAGTCGTTGTCACGTAAAACTTTCGCCCGTATACCGACTTTACAGGCAACCAATTTTTTTTTAATATGTTAGAACATACATGAGACAGGGAAGCCCCACGAAGTGAGCTTTTAATTCCGATTTGCGATGTACCTCAGTGGTGAAAATTGTATCTACGTACGTCATCACATCAAAAACTTCTGAAATTATCAGTGTTTCTCTACTATATTATACATGCATCTTGGATCGCACTATCTATAAAAAACGCATCATTATCTGTTACGTAGTTTACATATTTAAGCATACATGAGGTAAAACAATGCCACGGCGGAAATTTACTTTGTTTTCTAAATTCCTACTGTATATTGATGAGTCGAATACAATTGTAAGTATATAAATGATCGCTAAGTAACTATCTACCTTCTCTATCTCTTAAGATCAGTTTGAGAATTGATTAAGCTTCAAATACTTTCAAATGAAGTCGTTTCGAGTGGCACTGAACGAACGATAAAAGATACAAGGACCTATTCTACATTTATAATGGAAATCCGATACCCGAACGATTTTAGAACGAAATTCGACCTTATACTTTAATCTTAAGGTCTGTATTTGTTCACCTGGAAAGTTTGTTGTTGAATGTTTTAGCGAGGTGTTTTTGATGTCTCATTGTTTTTGAACCGTATGGGTTTTAAAGATATCATTATTTTCTTTTAAGGAAAAATCCATTATATGTAGGTTTATTGTGCAGACTTAAATGCTTCCCTCGATGGTAACTTATAGTGGTAACGTAAAACAATGTAACATACATTGCTATTATAAAGAAATCAAAAGTATTATGAAACGGATGGTTGTCATTTATTTGAATGATTGAACAAGAAGAAAAATTAAACATTAAATGAAAAACTAGAAATGCATTTTTTTATTAACGAAGGATATATTTCATTTCAGGAACAGATTTTTGCATTCTTGATTTCATAAAGAAACCTACCATCTAGAATCTAAATATTTGTCTACATATCCGTTCAAGTGTTAAGAGTGGTTGGGGCTGTTTACGTTCTCGCCTATTTACAAGTAAACAGCTTCTAAAACCAATATTTCTTCATGTATCAGTCAAAAGTAAACTCATACAAGGTCGCAGATAAAAGCCACGTGATAAATATCTATGAGGTCAGCCAGTGATTTGTGGTCTCCGATTTCGAATCGATCCCCGAATTATCTTGTTTACGTGAACTGAACACAGGAAAGTTTCCGACTTGTGTAACCCGATTGGAGATTTTTGCAGAAAAAAATAACGACGTTATACGAATTATTAATTCGTATAACGTCGTTATTAATCCTTCGTTAATAAAAAAATGCATTTCTAGTTTTTCATTTAATGTTTAATTTTTCTTCTTGTTCAATCATTCAAATAAATGACAACCATCCGTTTCATAATACTTTTGATTTCTTTATAATAGCAATGTATGTTACATTGTTTTACGTTACCACTATAAGTTACCATCGAGGGAAGCATTTAAGTCTGCACAATAAACCTACATATAATGGATTTTTCCTTAAAAGAAAATAATGATATCTTTAAAACCCATACGGTTCAAAAACAATGAGACATCAAAAACACCTCGCTAAAACATTCAACAACAAACTTTCCAGGTGAACAAATACAGACCTTAAGATTAAAGTATAAGGTCGAATTTCGTTCTAAAATCGTTCGGGTATCGGATTTCCATTATAAATGTAGAATAGGTCCTTGTATCTTTTATCGTTCGTTCAGTGCCACTCGAAACGACTTCATTTGAAAGTATTTGAAGCTTAATCAATTCTCAAACTGATCTTAAGAGATAGAGAAGGTAGATAGTTACTTAGCGATCATTTATATACTTACAATTGTATTCGACTCATCAATATACAGTAGGAATTTAGAAAACAAAGTAAATTTCCGCCGTGGCATTGTTTTACCTCATGTATGCTTAAATATGTAAACTACGTAACAGATAATGATGCGTTTTTTATAGATAGTGCGATCCAAGATGCATGTATAATATAGTAGAGAAACACTGATAATTTCAGAAGTTTTTGATGTGATGACGTACGTAGATACAATTTTCACCACTGAGGTACATCGCAAATCGGAATTAAAAGCTCACTTCGTGGGGCTTCCCTGTCTCATGTATGTTCTAACATATTAAAAAAAAATTGGTTGCCTGTAAAGTCGGTATACGGGCGAAAGTTTTACGTGACAACGACTCGGGCATGGTTAGCCCGCCTAAGAGCGAGAGAGACAGACATAGAGAGTGAAAGGCACGCGTGCCTCTCACTCGCTCTCATTGTGAGCGCATAACGTGAGCGGAGCGTAACGCAGTTTCTTGAAGTGTCACCCGGCAAACCAATTTATAAGACGTTGTCACGTCAAAATTACAACTAAGATTCAAGAATTTTTCACTAAATCGGTATCGTTCATTTTCATTTTCCAATTTAGTTTTCAGAGATAAGAATCGATAGTTACTTTATGTATTTGTTCATATCGATTTTGAAGTTTAATGTACCTGCTGAACAATGAATATGTGATGTTATTAATGCGTAGTCATATAATAGTTTAATTTGTTGTACAATCCATAGTAATTGAACCTTTCTTATTGGTAAGGACGGCGTGTACAACAGAGGTAAACAAAAGTTAGTCAACAAATTGATTTATGTATTTAATATTTAGAATTGTTTTGAATAGTAATTTTAGTAAATAGTAATTTTCATCTGTACACTTCCGCAAACCATTCCTATTCGTTTTAAAAAACATTTCCCCTCTAGGTACCTAA
The DNA here is from genome assembly GCA_030269945.2 of Trilocha varians. Classification (NCBI taxonomy): domain Eukaryota; kingdom Metazoa; phylum Arthropoda; class Insecta; order Lepidoptera; family Bombycidae; genus Trilocha; species Trilocha varians. The sequence continues at coordinate 6,890,516 of AP028273.1, read as the reverse complement.
TTTATTCCAAATCTGGAATAAACTCCCCTCTTCTGTGTTTTTTGAGCACTATTCAAATTCAAAATTTCTTTATTCGGACATTAGTTGTCCAAGTTGTTAGTATTAACAAAAATAACTTTAAAACTAGGTGTTAGTAAGACATAAGAATGGAATAAAATAAATAAAAATAAACAAAACTGAGATAAATAACAAGCCCTACACTTGCGATGCTCTTCATGCTAACGACCACCAGAAGAGGACGGACGTACCATCGTCCTAACGAATTGCCTCACCAGTGATGAGCACGGATCACTTGCCACTGCTTTTAATACAATGGTGTCACTCCTCCTCACTCTCCGCATTATGGATGCAACCTTTTTTCGCATAACGGCATAAAAATCGTATGTTCGAGCCAGAGCAAACATACCCGAAGCACTGCAGAAGCGAGGGAGCCCCAACTTCATCCGAAAGATTTTGTTGTAGGTACTGGATTCGCAAGGTGTTCAGTGACTTTTTTGAATGCCGAAACCAAAGACCACCCTTGTAGAGACCCTGACAGTACGCCTTGAAAAGCTACTATGACTAATCTTTCTTTAAAACAAGTTATAGTGTTAGTCCCCGTTTTACTATAGTAGGCAGGTAACCTTCTGAAATTACGTTCATAACTTACGATCAGGTGATCAATTTGCCTTCCTGAAATCTTGAAAAAACAGAATGGCCCACTTTAGTCGTGACAATAAACCGAGTTATCTATGAAATCTAGAGCCTCGTCATCTTTTCTTTCGTTCTTGGGTAAATAGGTATTAGCATAAAACCAATATCGGGAGCCGGGCCGCCCCTGCAACACCTGTTCTGAAATTTAGGGAAAAAATATAGGGGTTCAAATAAATTACCTGTGTTAGTGTTTATAACTAAGAGTGATGTAGTTTATCAACCTATTAATGCCTATAGAGTAGCTAAGCTTGTTTTTCTTCAGTAGAGGATTAGTATTGTCCACCACGGTTGCTAAAAGCGGATTGAAAACTTTACATACACATCTTAGAAGAGTGTTTAGATATTTGTCGATCTGCAGGTTTCCCTAAGATGTTTTTCTTCACCGTTTTTAATCAGAAGACTCCTGTACCAACCCATTACTGCCCACTGTTGGGCTCAGGTCTCCTCAGAAGAGAGATTAGGCATAGTCCACAACGCTTGCCCAGTGCGGATTGGGGACTTCACATATCTTCAAAGGATTTTTAGAACCCTTTTCCGACATGCAGGTTTCCTCACGAAGTTTTTCCTTCACCGTTTTTAGCCAGCGGTGTTGTGAAAAATTGCACATAAATCTTTTTTACATTTAGATTTAGAGGTACAAGCCGGCCGGATTTGAACCCGCGACCTCCCGTTCGGAAGGAAGCGCTTCGACCACTCGGCTACCACGACTTTGATCAGAAGACTCAATGGTCCTGAAGTTAACCATCATCTATGTATTTTACTCTTAGATATTATTGCATTAATGCTTTGAAGGGCGCTACTGAGTCTTGTATTATTGAATTGGAGCGCTCTCAACGCATTTTACTTAAAGCGATGCTGCCTTACTTGCATCCTACAAAGGAAATTTAATTATTCTATAGAGTATAGAGAGAGAACTCAGTTGATTGTAGGTACTCGAAATATTATATGAACTTATTAGGGTTATGAATACTGGCTTTCATATCATAGTAATTAACCTTAAGGAAGATAAGTTCTTCTTGTTTTGGAACTTTTTTTGCTAAACAGGTGGCCGTATCTTATGCCTACAACTACTTTAAATGAAGTGGTTACTGTCCTTCTTGAATATCTGTTATGCGAAGGTACGGATCAACACCTTTATCTTTCTGTAAAAAATGTGTTCTTAAAGCTGAAAAGAGATATAACAATATAGAGAATGATGAAGAATAATCATTTAGCTTATCAAAATATCCTATTTTAAAGACCATTTTTCTTCTCATCTGAGCAAAAGCCTCTTCTATAAAACCGTTTCTAAATTTAAACCAACATGAATAAATAGAATGATCCAAGATGGATGAAAATGATTAACATTCTCTAAAGCAGGGTCATTTAAATTTTGAAGGGAATGCTGGAAAGTTCCACTCAAGGATTTAGAACGAGTTAATAGCATTCCTCGTGTCAGTTGAAATTTCTTATTATTTGATAGAAATGCCTTTGTTGTTGAAAACTAATTTTGTGAGAAATGTTTTTCTATTTTTTATAAATTAAAATAGTGAAAAGTATTGTAAAGTAGAGAATTTATTACGTAGGTACTTAGCAAAGAATACATGTAATTTACTTTACGATAGTCATAACGAAATACTGAAAAGCCTTATTTTGAAGCAAATTATTAACAGAAAAGTATCATGTTGTAAGTGTCCTAAATTCCATACATAATAAAAGTAACTACCTAATACAATTCAATATAAAAATAATTACCTAAGAACATTGTTGAAAAGCATAAAATATTTTTTCGATTGGATTTTTTTTTTCTTTTCAGTTGGTGGAAATCACCGGATCCCCGCCCGGTGTGGGAGTTGAACCGCACTAAAACCTCCTACCGCACACACTCAGCGTCCGAACCCCGGCTGAGGCCAGAACCCAGCACGGGGTTTGAAAGGATAGCGCGACGCGTTACGCGCTCGACACTCTTTCCCGTCGCGCTTATCGATTGGCTAAACGAATCTCCTTAACCTAAAAATTTTTATACGCAATAAAACAGTCGAAAACAAAGCCCGATTTCCTCCTTCAGTTTATTAGTTCTGCAGTGATAATCAAACGTTTATTAACACCAATAAATTATATTGTTTCAGAGCATGGAGCTACACAAATCAAGGGAGGTTATATGCTTCGGTATAAACGTAAGTACCTATCGATAAAACATTACTTTTCAACTGTCATTTTTACTGCTACTGAAGCCTTCATTCCGGACTTCTAATAGAAAAAATATTTTAAAGAAAGCTTTTTAAAGGCAAGTCTTTAAGATGCTGGATATCCTGTAGCAGTACAGTGCTTATGCAAGTAAAACGACAGAACACGACGGGTCTATATTGTTCAGTACACGAGTTCCTATGAACACCTTCCGAAACCATCATGAGATCAGCACCATTTTGTCATAATTTTGCATTGTCACGCGATATACATATGCGAGCAAAATGTTAGGTCAAACGGAAACCGGGAAGTTTGTCAAATTTAGCTTGCAAGATTCTACCTGAACTTACATTTACACATCTTTACATCAGTTACATCCATTACAAGTTAATTTAAAGCTTGTAATATCGGTACTCCATCATATGAAAACTATGGAGGCTGTGTACAGGAGACGTAAAAAGGGTAAAACTAAAGTGTAACTTTACTAGGTATAAGACCCAAGAATAGTAAGTTCCGTCCCTTTCAATCACTGAATTGTCAAATAAAAGGAATTTTGAGGAATTTTATATAGTCCTCTATAAAGATAGAGCAGTTTATTAGCTATTTGTATGTTTGGTCAATGATATTCATATATGTTGATATGCTTTAAGTTAGGTAATTTTAGTTGAACTATAAACGATGCTAAAATTACCTACACTATATTCCCCAATCTTTCGTGACACGATTCAACTAGCATATTTTAGATTATTTTTTTTTTAGTTGGGGGAAATCACCGGATCCCGTATGTGGGAGTTGAACCGCACTAAAACCTCCAACCGCTCACACTCAGCGTCCGAACCCCGGCTGAGGCCAGAACCCAGCACGGGGTTATGAGGGACGGCGCGACGCGTTACGCCCAAGGTACTCTTTCCCGTCGCGATGCCCCCTCCGGACGCCGAACCGGCAGCCGCCGGCGGTACGGCCACCGGCTGTCTCGGTCGGCGGGCTCTCCGAAGCCCGCCAAGATGGGACCGCGTGTCACCCTCCCGCGGAATACCCCGCTGGGTCAGAACCAGCGTGGGTCGGGGAGCGCGGTCTACCATCCCCCGGTTGCTCTAACGCTAAGGGCGTGCTGAGCGAAACACGGCACCTTCTTGGGTCCCCGCTCACACTCGCATGCGTTGGGGACCCGAAACTCTTAAGGGGCCAGAGTCCGGGCGAGAGCCCGGTTCTGACCCCTTGCTCCACGGCGGCGTCGGGCTATCGCTGGGCGGAGGGAGGAATAAATTCTCTCCCTCGCCCACAGCATATTTTAGAAGATTTTAGGGTATCTCTTTATAACGGAAGAGTATCCCTTTATATTTTACTTGATGTAGGTACCTAATTAGTAGATACCATTGAATTAAAATGAACAACTGATTTTAGTGATATTATTTATTCTCACTCTTTACAATATACAATAATGAATATGATTACAAATATAATAATGTGTGGACGTGAGTGTACGCTTTGCTGATTACGGAACGACTGGGGAGTCGCGCTACGCACTGCACTTATACATATATTACTGCTTGTATCAAAAGTGCAAGCATGCAATTGCATCCCTACAAGATAATATTTTCAACTAACGTTCGGTGAATACATAAAAATAACTGCTGATCTGTATCTTTTAAAATGTGAGAAACTATCAAATTCAAATTCGACGAATTTCAGTATCTCAGAAATTAAGTTTTAATATCCAGTCTTCATAGTTGTTTTCACTTGGTTCTAACAATTAAACAGTCTAAAAACTAAGTTCAGAATTACTATAACTCCAAAAAAAATACCAAAATCACTTTTCATTCTTTACATATTTTCATTAAACTCCATGGTTTTATCCGTTTTATAAAGTTCACCGATCAAATACAGAATTCATCTGCGTAATCATTTCGGCGATCCAATCCGCCCAATGAGTGTCAAAGTTAATAAAACCCGGTACACAATATCGTTGGTGAGCACAGACGCGTTTTACGGTTTTGTCATGGCTTTATTTCGCGAATAGCAATACACTTGATGGATCTGCATTAGCTAAATGAAAATGAACTTTATCGACATGATATAGAGATCGGAATTGATATGAATTTAATGTTGGGTTGTATTTGAATTTATTTACGTTTTAAATTAGATGTTGTTGTGGGACATATTACGTAGCAAGTTACATTACAAAAAGCAGTTTTTAATATAAATATTTCAACAACAACGGGTTTCAGAAGAATTCTAACAAGAGATATATCATTACTGAGATCCAAAAACGACGATAACTTCTTATCATCCGATGAACCATACGCACACAAAATATGTGGACAGACAGTGATATGCGTTATTTATAATGATTTTTCTGAACTGATGAAATTGATTTCAGTGAATTGAAATTTTCACCACAAAACTGGGTGCTTTATTTAAATACTACTGGAGATTGACCACAGATTATATCTATATCAATATTCCAAATGAACGATACATTTACTAACTGGCATTGGCTTTGATGCCTTTTTAGGTAAATAATAATTCTTTACCTCACGGAGACAGTTTCTTGAAATTCTGAAATGAAAAAAATATAGGGATTACGTTTTGAAGTGTGATTTTTTACAGGAAAATACAATCTGTGGAGCTCGTGGTCAGAAGAATGGGTAGTGCTTTACGACGACTCGACCATGGCGTGGTTTAAGGTATGTAGTAGTAATAATAAGTATTAGTATTTAAAAAATATTTTTTTAATAAAAAACAAACACGTCAGTGAACGTCTACATTTGAAACAACATGGGATTTTACAAACAGGATTATCAACATAGTTTAAAAGGAATCTACTAAAATAATATAGCAAAACACAGAACGTGAAATTATTATACAAACAATACAATAGTCGTGATTAGCTAATGAACAGACTGTCTTATACCTCCGCAAACTAAGATTGAATTAATTATTTCATTATCGAACAGAATGGAAGCATTCATCGTTGTCAGTCCTTTAATATAACTATTCTCCCGTCCCATCGATCGTTGTCTGAAGTTGAGCGAAACTTGCCCAAACCCGGTACCCAAATGAAAACTGTATAAGCTTTATATTTCGACATAAAATGGCGGACGTTAAAAGCTATATAAAAATATTATTATTCAAATTGAAAGACGATAATTCAGAGTGAGTTTTACGGCCACATACGAAAGTCATCATTTATGGGTTTTTTTTTTCAGTTGGAGGAAATCACCGTTTGTGGGAGTTGATCCGCACTAAAACCTCCAACTCCAACACTCAGCCTCCGAACCCCGGCTGAGGCCAGAACCCAGCACGGGGTTATCAGGGACGACGTGACGCATTACGCCATCGGCACATTTTCCCGTCGCGCCGCCCCCATCATTTATGGGTTAGGTGATGAACTATACATGCATGACCTAAAGAATTGTTGCAAAAAAGTTTAGGTTAATGTCACATAAAATGTACCTACTATAATTACTACAGAAGATAATGCTATACATAGGTGTTAAGTTTTGTGTGCTTTGAAAGTGGTTTTGGAAAAGAGTAATTGTATTCTGTTTAATAAGATTTTAAAATAACGGTACATTCAAGACTACGAGGCGATTACTACAAAGAGATTCCAGACTAGCTTAACGTAGTGGTTACCAAAAACTTCTTTAATATGTATTAATACCCTGTAATTAATAACCTGTAGGTTTCTATCATAATTTTCAAAAATTAATGATCAGTATAAATGATTTTTGTTTATTCAGACACTCGCGGTATTCTATTATCCTTTCATGCATTTTCAACGGGTTCTTACCACGATATTTAATCATGCAGTATCCAGTCTTCTCGTGATCATGACGATTGCAACAACGTTGAAATATCGAGACAACTCAATTAATTAAATATCGTGGTAACCCGTTGAAAATGCATGAAAATGATTTTAGATTTGATTTCAAGTCAAATATTTACTGAAATGACCACTAAAATCTCATAGACACCCATTCAGTTTCCGGTACAAAGCAATCACTCCGCTACAGCATCCAGAGTAGGTGCCGAAACAATAGCACAGACCCTTCACCGTGACAGGAAACTAATTAAAATAGTTTATTGACTCAACTCGGTTGCTGACTTCCGTTTCAGTTTACAGTTTGAACAGGAACATGACACTTATTGAATTTAATAATATTGTTTCTCCAGTATTGCGATCGTTCAAGTTTGCCGATTGTAGGAATCTGTGATTATCTTATACAGGATGTCTCAGCACTGAGTCATGATAGGGTGTTTTTTTTCTTCGATTTTGTTCGTTATATTTTCAGACAAACAGAAACATTTATGAGTATTTCAGCAAAAATTCTTCAATATTGAAGGTAAGTAGGTACTTCCCGTTCATGTCGCTTAGTCCTGAGACGCTCTGTATATTTATCTATCTTGGATTGCGTATCTAAGGAACTGGATTTAACGTCAGAACAGTTTCCGTATTGGATACTCATTTTGTCTTTAACCTCTTCTTTATAAATCCTGAACGGTTTAGTAAGGGTAAACTGTGGAACACTACCTACACTACGTATGATCTAACACGCACTGGAATTGTTATTGGAACGAAGTTCCTTATCGCGCGTTATCGAAAGGGAGCTAGACGGAAAAAATCTTACGAAAAGTTGTCACGACACTTTTTTTGTTTTACATGATTATCGCTAGATGGCGCTGTGATCAAATCTTTTAAAACACGTTCCTTATCGCGCGTTACGTTAGGAAAAAAAAAGATATCTTTTAATCGAAAGGAACTTCGTTCTATTCGGGTGTCCCATGTCACCTCTCAAGTTTTTTTATTTTCTTTCAGACATAACTAATATCTACTACATACTAGAAAATTACACAATGCTTAATTAATAAATATCGTATAATTGTTTCGTAAATACATAAATAAAGTTCCAAATGTTCACTCGGTTTTAACAATTACAATAAGAAATGATATCAGTCAGTTTCAAACAAATATTGTTTACATACATGTATTTAAACCTTCATTTATGTCGAAGCTTCCATTTCAGTCTTTACACCTCATAAAACTTTACATTATTCTAGCACTGTGCCGAAGTACTAATAGGTACTTTTGACTTGTTTCGTAAATTTAATGAAGAGTGTTGAATTGCTTTCAACAAGTAATTTTAAGGAATAAATTACAGAAAAGTAAGTTTTTTTTTCATAGTTTTACTTATCCCCTGACTACTCTGTACTCAGAGACTTTTCTAGCCATAATTTTAGATTCCTGTTCAATTGATATTATTTTTAATTTAATCTAGGTCTTTTTGGCCACTTTGTCAGTGTTAAATTATTTCTAAATTTATCTTAGTGTCTATGATAAGTATTGCCTGTATTAATAATAAAATGTATAAGTCCTCCTAATTACAAGTTTCGCGAGTTCGTTGCAATATTTAACAAATTTTGGTCTGATGTTACTGTCTTCTATAATTTTACACATACTATTCAAATCGATTTTCATGCCGACATGCTGCTCGCAAATACAACCTTTGGCTGGCAAATACATGGCATGAAAAGTGAGTTTATAACTTTTTATTTTACGAATGCCCATATTCGTTACCATATTAAGTTCTGTCCAACAGTATAAGTAGGTAGGTGTTGCCAGTTAAATTTTATAACTAAAGTAAAGACTAAAATCTGAACGTCCGGTTTAGGTCTTTCAAAACAAATTGTTTAGTTATACCTACTTAAAAACAGTTTCCCGTGGATTCTAGTCTTACGAGTGTAAACTTCTCCAAATCAAACTCCAATTGTAAATCAGCATACAGTTTATTCTCCAACACAAATCTCTCTTCTTCCGAGTCACAGTCACTTTCACTTGTAAACTTCTTAAATAACACGTCCGCTCACTTCGAGCATCCAAACAACAATCCCCTAACAACGGCTAACACTTGCATTTATAGCAAGTCCCCACTTCCAACTACCCACAATGTTGGCTCTATTATACAAAATATTAAATGGGAAAAATAATGTTAATTGTAATATTGAAAACTGTTACAAAGATGCTTTAAATTTATTAGAAACCTTTCACGAGTTATGACTCATAGCTTCCGTATAATACCTAGGCTATACGTTCAGCCACACAAACTCTTCAGCATCAATATTACCAAATCCAGTATTGACAAGTTGTTGTCACCTGTCAATTAACGTATGACCTTCCCAACGGTCGTAGGTAATAAACGATAACAGTTTTTCCCAAGTTATGACAAGTTTCGATATGTTGATTAACAAACTTTGGCCTCAGTCCCCCGAAGCCTGAAAGCCGAGGGGACCGGGCTCCATTGCGAGGAAATAATTTATAGGTATGAGATTGTAGGATAGTTCGCTTAGTATTTAGTTATGGTGTAAGTTAAAGGCGATTTATTAAAAAAAACATGATTTGTTCGATTTTTCAACATATTTTTTTCTTCTATTCAAATAGTTTGCAACTCTTTTTAACTGACTCTTCAAGAGGAAGAGACTATTTATATCATACTTCAAATTTAGAGATAAGTATAAATGTCACAGTCCAGAGTGATTAGCTCGAAAACCCAGCATTATACTAAATTCTTTTCTTGCAACTTCTGTCTCCTTTAAGAATACAGTACGCTTCACATAGTATCGTATACATAAATCTTCTAAATGAAATAATACCTTAACAGTGTTGCTAGCTTATTTGAAGTCAGTAGTCGAACATAGGTAATTTTCTTTTACAACACACGATTATAACATTACGATCACGAAATATAGAATGTTGATATATCAGAAAATGTCATGAAAAAATACATAATAAATCAAACACCTTATCAAAAGTGATTCGGTGGCTTTGTGATTACTTCACGCAATGTTTTTTGATCGACTATTTTTGCAATCGTTCTTTCATATCCATCTAAAGAGCAACCTTATTTAATTTCTACCTATCATGATTTAAAAAATTGTCTATAGTTTTGTTTGTGATCGAATTTTCATGTACGGTTTATCTATCCCGAAGGTGAGGCCTAAGAAAATTAAGGTTGAACAATAAACGAAGGATGGATAAGGAAGTGTACCTATGTGGTTCTCAAGGTAGATAGCCCTTCTATGAAATAAATTTAAAAATAATGAAGAATTACATACAAGTCTTTATATTTTTCCTAATCGGATTACTAATTAGTAGCAAGTATAAAAGCCCAGGAAACAATCAAGGAGTTCATTATAAAAGCTACGCGTTTTCAAATTTAATTCTCGCTTTTTCTTATACCCTTGAATCGTGTTCATTCAGGTGTAAACTGAACAATGGCACAGCTATTTACTCAATCACGTGAACGAGATTTTTGGAAGACGTTTTCATATTTCGATATTTTTGTAAGAATTCGTCGTGAGAATATACATACGACTAGGATTGCCAGGCGTCCGGATAATGTCCGTTAAAAACCTTCGAAAGGTATGTGGCAAAACACATAAGGCAAGCGCTATGGATTATACCTAACCACTTGTGGACTTCATAACACACCTATCTTCGAAGAGTTTTTAATGATGATGTCATGATGATTTCGACACAAAAAGAATATAGGTAAAGAAGCGACTTGCCCAAGTTGTTACTGTCACTCATGAAACGCTGTAATATCACCACAGAATCGCTACATACCTACCTACCTATTTATATTAAAAAATACTCGAATGTTGTGTAATAACAAATAGAAGAGAAAACGATGAGCGTTCGATTGTCGCGGAAAAACCGGTGAAAACATCACAAACAACTCTGTAAGCTGTTTTGTATAACTCCGGGCGAACTTGCCGGCTCTGTCTTTGATACTAAAAATTGATGACTTCCAAACTCCGTCCCCTTCCACCAGATATGTATTTAGAATGATATGTAGCGATAACGGGGTTCCTTTTAGTCGACACGTTGTGCAATTTTTTTTGTGTAGCTTATAACACCCTCGCCTTCAAACTAATCTATAGTTTGAAATATCGTAAGTAGCTATATTCAAGGTAAAAAATACTTTCAATTATCTTTTAGGACCCGTAAAGAATGACCTGACTGCATAGTCCATGGTGGAGGTAAGTGCAACACTGTAGTGCTAATCCAATATTGGTAGTTGAAGTTCGGGTTAATAAACATCTAAACACCTAAAAACTCGACATTAAATTATCTTAATAACAATTACAAAGCGTATTTTTTGTTTAGATTTAATGCAGTCGCTTTTTTGTTATGTGCAATTTAGTCTGCATTTAAGCAAACAGATAGCGTGAAGCGGCTTTGTTTAATACCATGTAGTAATATATCAATTTGAACAGTGCCTACTACCACTAGCCGTATTTCTGAGTAGGACTCTGTTATATTTTTATTTCTCATCTGTGAAAAACTTTGTCCTGAATCTGAGATTATATACCACTTTCCGTCCTCGAGTAATTTGTTTTGTTTAGTTGACAGCGATAATGTTCGACTTATTTTGCCCCTGATTTTTATTCTCGTCGATAAAATATCGGGTCAAGAATAAATGAAATGTTATTTTAGCACCGTTTCGACGTAATGGAAGGTAAATGGGTGTTCTCTTTATTTATTCTGCCTATCAAGGCAATAAAAATACTGTAAAAGACACATTTAACTTGACATTATAAAAATATTATAGTTTTATTAGCATTTAACGTTTTTTAAGATTTTCTTGAAACAATCCATATTATTTTAACTGATAAAAGAGTTAAACTCTCGTATCACAAAAGTATATTTTTCAACTTTGTGATTTCTTCTACTAGATCATCTATGTATATATAAGAGACTAGACCTAGTCATTATATTATAATTTACTAGCTTTTGCCCGCGATTTCATTCGCGTGGACTTCAGGTTCGTCCCGTATTATCAAAAATTGTAGCCTATGTGTTATTCTGATGTATAAGCTATATTGTGGTAAAGTTTCATACAAATCCATTCAGTAGGTAGTTTTTACGTGAAAGAGTAACAAACATACATCCATACATACAAACTTTCGCCTTTATAATATTATTATAATAATGTTATATATCAATATTGAATCTAATTTTCTCGTATAGCTTGCAGAGCTTATTTGACAGGAAATTATCAAGGGTGTACAATTTCACCTAATTTCTTTGAGTTACTTTACCTTCACTTCAGCATCGGAAATCAGTAATTACTCTTGTAATTGTACTCTGAAACAAGAAGGAATTTCTTAGAAAAGGTACATTGTCAAGATTAATTTACTTTCATTATTACAGAGTAGAAAACAAAGTGGCTTGACAGACAAGCGAATTTGTTTCTCATGCGTGCTTAAATCTATTAAATTACGCAGCTGATTGTGATGTTTCCTGAAACAGATAAAGCCACTCAAGACATGTTTATAGGTATCATATGTTATGACGCAGACGATTTCTTGTGAATTATACTGTTCTAAACAAAATATAGTCATCAGCCGTTGCCTTGATTTCTAAACTAACATGCATGTCTTAATGGAAGTTGGAATGGTTTATTTTCCTCTTTCAGTCTATAACATTCAAATAAGATATTATCATTGTTGAAATTCCAATCTAATCGCGCCTGGCGAAAAATCACACTGTGTCTAAAAATTGAGCTACGTTAAAAAAATCTAAAATCTGTTCGAAACATTTTCCCTGAATTTAGAAAACAAACCAACGGCCACTATTGAAAGGCGGAAGCTTCAGTGTTTAATCCACTAAAACTATTTCGTGAGCCGAGTGCTTACCCCGTCAGACTGACAGCGGTAAAGGGATTTAAATTGCACTACACTTTTTCAATAGCAGAGTGAGGTCGGTGTCACTTGTCAGTTTCGTGATTGGGTTTTGTCGAGCTTTTATTGTGTATAACATAGTGGCTTTTATACAGTGGCATAACAACATATTAACTGTATGTATAAACTACTCTTTTTACACAGTAACTGATCCTCGTAACTTCGTCTGCGTCAAAAAGGGGTTCATTTTTACAAGAACTATAAATCCGTAATACATCATTTTGTTGTATAATCAATCGTTTTCACAGCGTTCGCGATTAAAGAAAGTTTTTTACACCTTGGGTTACCTTATCGGAGTTTTGGTAAGGAAAATTGTAATTATTTATAAACTAATTATAGACTATGTCACTCGGGGATAATGTAGCTTTCCAACAGTGAAATATTTTTTCATATCTGTGCAGTAGTTTCGGAGACAGCAGTAGTAGTTTATAATATTAGTATAGATAAATATGTCATCTTTGGAACGTTTGACACTCGTTCTGTAGCTTAAGTGTGTCAGGAAGTCAACTGGCTATCTGTCTACAGGGCAATAATAAAAACAAACAATTATTAATTCAACCGCCTAACAACAACTTTGCGTACTCCACACCCACGCACCCACCTACAACGGTAGTAGTTTTAAAACAACATCCTGGTATTACATTATTTTACTGGTAGCTAAATTATACTTTAATGTATAAAACTTAGTCATCCTGAAAAACTGATGTATTGGAATGACCAACTGCGAACTCATTCTTGGAAATTGATTTCATCGTGTTTATTGATGCTTTTACAGTGAAATATTGTGTCGAATGGACAAATAGAATAAAGTTTATCGCCGTACTGATTTTTGTAGGCTAATTTCGTTACATTTCCGAGTAATTTTTGCTCATTATAATGATTTTATTCAACAAAAGAAAGCAGAACGTCCTTTGATGTACAAATTTTCGTTTATTTACCAACTTAAGAAAATAGGAAATATTTCGAGCAGAAATTCACACGAAACACTCGTTTAAAGTCAACCAATAATGTTTTCGATCATTGCTAACTGCAAATAAAAAATATCTTATTTAGTTCGCAGTCTATACGACTCTAAAGTAGTATTTTATATACTTAAAATCTAAAAAAACGTTTCAATGTGACACCTTTTAATACTCTTATTCATTTGATTAAAATTATCCTCACTAATAACATTATCTTCTCAAAGTCTGTTAATACAAGTAATAATATTCCATAATTTCTTAGACATCGCAGTCTATTCACAGGAACACGTTCACAGTCTGAAAATTAATTCGAAACACGTTTTGTGTACATTATGATTTTCGCATCTCAGTTTGTTATTAGGACAAGAATTTTACAGTGACATACTTTACTGTATTAAGGAGTTGTGAAAATAGACGCCATTTTCTGATACAGGAGCCTCAAATTGGTAATTATTATCTTCGTTTGCCTAAGACTACTTAGAACAGCCAAGTTGCCGTTGAGCTAAATCTGGCTTGCCAGTTGCATAATTCTGGCCCGCCAAATGGCAATGGCTTTTTTATATTATTTGTAATTAAGCTATGTAAGATTCACCTTACGCTTTACAACCCAATAAATATTAATTATTCACAAAAATAACACACTAAATACTACTTAACGTACTAATTTCCGATACCCTATGACGACAACCATATTTCACATGAGAATTTCAAAATCAATGTTGTGACCCTTAAAACATAAAACATTAAAGTATTCAATGGGCTGTATCAAATTGGTTGTATGTATGTAAAGTTTAGTAGTTTGGAGAGTCAACGGACTTAAAGCAATATTAGAGAAATTAAGATTGATGTATTCATTAGTACGAGGTAGTTTGCAGAAGTCTTTTTAAGTTCCTCTGAACACATAAACCCTATTTTTGATTAGCTCCCAGAATTTTCCCAAAAACTACCTAGAGTATTAGAACCAAGTAATAAGAATAAGGAATACTTTGTCGCAAATAAAATAATCCCAAAGAAAACTCATTCACGAAATCGGGCGCTTAAATAACCATGGAATATCAAGTGGAGTTAGTCGACTCATTCGTTTGGTAAACGGGTTAGTCCGGCGCGGGATCGTCGCTTCCCCAACATTACTGCGACAAAACTTGTAATAAGTTCCTGGTAAGGCAGGTTTAAGAGAAAAGAATTATACGGGAAAATATAATTTTTAAGGTTAAAGATATATATTTCAAAATACAATGTAAAAAACACAGGGCCACTGGGGGGTCTACGACCCAAGCCATCAGTGGTCAGGGCTCAAGAGAGAGGAACCTCCTCGCAAAACGACGGCCTTCAAATTAGGCCCTTTACCCAGCCGGGGAGCGAAAGCTTCTCTAGATGACGGTTGAAGCTTTTCGCTATTAGACCGTGCACAGATACAACGATCGGAACAATGATGGTCGATTCAACACGCCACATGTTGTTTACTTCGTGGGCCAGGTTTAAATATTTTAGCATGTTTTCTTTTATATTATTATTTGATATAAAAAATCTTTATTTTTGTAGTGAATCATGTTAATATTTGATGGACTATTTTTCCGATTTCTTTTATAAATTTCGTTGTTTCCGTTTGAAATCCTACTTTTTAGATTAAAAAACCTTTCTTACTTCTGAACATGTGAAAAATCTGTTCGTTACTTATAGAATATTAAGAAGCAAAAACGCTTAATGTTCTTATTTGCACCAAACAACATCAGAATTAGTTTACTGAAAACGTTACCGCCGCCTCTTCCTGTTGTAGATGCGATATCCAGTTTACCGGTTCATTTATTTATGATAAATTTTTCTTCTCCTCAGTTAAAACTTTTACAGGCGTAAATTACACGATTACATGATCTTCCTTAGGTATAATATTAGAGTCCATTTCCTTCATGTCAGGAACCAAAACTTTTATTTATTTATTATTAGGTCCATCAACAAGATTTACATCGTAACAAGCAAATTCACAGACATATGAAAACAATAGACTACATGCAATCTTAATTATAGATAAACACAAATCACAAAGCATAACATTTAACAAAAAATAAAATAATAATTACAAGTTACATTACATTTACGAATTTAAAAATAAGAACAAACAAATTAAAATAAATTAAAATCACACAAGCAGACCAAAAAAAAAAGAAAAGCTTTGCACTTTGTGTACAGGTAATAATAATGTACATCACCTTTATTATTAAATACTAAAACCTTAGTTTTCACGGAACATGGGATAATATACTTGGTTTCAAATAAGTTTACGATTGCCGGTAAAAAAATTACACCAACTTTCGATTTCAAATGTTCATCAATATTCCAAATATACATTTTTGTCTACGTTCGTTATTTATGAGAGAGCTCTTCAGATGTCTTGAACGCCATCTTGAAACACTAGAGGCGGCTATTTGAGGGTCCAGTGGTCTTCGTTCTGTACTTGAGCCGGGCAAATTCAGACTACGGATATAAAAATATATATTTCTGAATCGTTTATTATATCTTGTGTTTATTTTAAGTTCTATGAATTGTAATGTACTTTAGGTGTGGATACGAGTTTGATTGTCTTCCTTGTACCTGATGAAAAAACTCATTAATGCTTTAATAAGATTTTCGGCAAACATAGAACTCTAGTTTTATTCTGATGCATGTATTGTCTGAATTATTTAACCACCGCAATTCTTTGTCTATCTATATCTTTATGAGATTTTAGAAAAAGTTGAATCAAACATTTTGCAGCATATAGCAGCCGCCATCTTAGTCTAATACGCATCAATCAAAAAACACTCTCGACTAAATCGTCTTTAAATTAAAAAAATAAATTATAATCCGTTTGGAAGCTACGATGCCATAGACAGACACACACACACGTCAAACTCATAGCACACCGTCGTTTTTGCGTTGAGAGAAAACCGTAAAACAATTACTTAAACACATTTTTCCTTACGTAACAAAAGCCCACGTGAAAATACAGTTCTAGCTAATAACAAAGGGAAAATTTAGATTGGATAGAAATGCAGACGAATCGGTTCACGGTTCGAGAAACGTTGGAATTACGGAAATCCATTTAGTATCGGTAATGCTGAGCCGGATCAAACTAAATTAATTGAAAATCTCGTAGTAGATTGCAATTTATGAGCATAGACGTGGAATATATTGGATCTTTGAATATAATCTATTTGGATTACACATTTGGCGGTGCCCAGTTAGTTAATAATAATAATAACCTCTTGTAAAAGAGAGTTGATATTTATAAATACGATTTGATGATAATAATAAAGCCTTTATTTTAGGTTATAGGTCTTCTCCAGTTTACTCCAGGTTTCCCTTTGCTGCGCTACTTCAATCCAATCCTTACCAGCAGTAGATATAATATCGTCACTCCATCGCTTTACAGGTCTTCCTTTTCGTCGTCGCTTTCCATTGGGACCTTTCCATCTCGTTGTGTCTAGTGTCCATCTTTTGTCCTTGTATCGTGCAACATGTCCTGCCCATTGCCATTTCAACCTTAAACTGTAGTGTAATGCATCGGTTATTTTTGTCTTCTTGCGAAAAATTTCACTTCTAATCTTGTGTATTTTCCTTACTTTTAGTATGCTCCTTTCCATCGCTCTCTGGCAGCTAACTAGTTTGTTTGTGACTTTGGTGTTGCAGATCCACGTTTGACAGCCGTAAGTTAGGGTAGGCAGAATGGATGTATCCTTTACTGTTTTCTTAAGATGGTGTGACGAAATTTTTGAGGCAAAAGAACGATTAATTGTGAGATTTTTTTACCTTAGATACAATTTACATGGTAAACGCATAACTTGCGTGAAATCTGATAACTTCTGCAATACTTCTACGCTTCAGTACGTTCGATAAGTCATAGTCACAGATACGGCGTTCCGCGAAAACCGAGTCTGGAATCTCATTCTAAATCAAATGGAACCTTAATGGAAAGCAAGCTCCAAGTTATTCAAATTTTAATATGTCGTTCGAAACATTAAACAACAAAATGATATTAATTTATCAGGTGTCGAACGTCATATTGAACCTCACAAAGTCAGGTCTTTGGGAGGCCGTTACCTATCCTATCCTAACCTAACCTAACCTCACTATACAGGTCTTATCTTAAATCTTGCTTTAAAAGCTTTTCGCAGACCACGCTGTATTTATCCTTATTTTTACTATCACATAGTTTGAAACTGCGAAAGTTGATGAGTGTAATGGCGCTATCAGGTCACAGTTGTGACTCGTGCCAAGTCGTGCCATACCTACGTCTAAAGTAGAAACTCATTAAAATTCTCAAGGTGTAATAACAAAGTCTAGAGATGTGTTCAGGCAGAGGTGACGCTGCAGAAGCCTTCAAGTTTTCTAATTAATGTTTTCATGACTCCCAACGTTAATGGGACCAGTTCTAAACTTGCATACTTTAATGCCGGTTTTTACCGCTCTAGATTAGAATGATGTCACCTGCTGAGTGTTTTATAAGTGCTATGACATGTCTACCTACATTTCGCCTTAACTTATATTATAAAAATCCTGGAGCGTCATCTAAATTTATCAAAATCTAACAGGTCGATACTTTTCAGCTTTTTTTTTGACGATAAGTAGTTTCGATTTTCATTTGCAATTAGATATCTTTATTATGTTATGTGTAGATTAATTTGATAAGTGGTTTTTGAGAAATATTAGGTAGGTATTTGTAAAATTAGTCACCCTAAGGTAAAATCTTTAGTCTTGAAGTTCAATCTAAATCATCGACCACTTGCTTTACTTACTTTAAATTTACAAAATGAATTCTATAACATAGAATGAAATAAAAATTGAACAGAATACGCAAATATTACGATTTAATTGTGATTTAATTTAGAAAACAAGGTATTAAAGTTTTGCCAATTACCATCCATAATCCAGATGAATAAGTTTCGATGCGATATAATAAATTGATCGACGTTTAATTAATACAGGTTCGGGCGCGCCACCTGCTCCTACTTAATTAAACCATTCGCTGCATAAACATTTAAAAGTCATAATATTTTTAAGGGATAATTTTTTTAATTTATTTTTTGCTTCATCAGGACGAACTTATGACCTGATGTTAAGTGGTTACCACTTACTGTCGCAGTGTCACTCATAAACCTCTGCACTTTCTGGGACAAGGTACACGTGGCGGATTATGTCTTATCTGTAAAGGAGAATCTAGGTGTTTTTCATGTTTGAATAATGAAAATTCAAGGAGGGCAATCACTTAAACTTTGAATGGAATCCAAGTGAATACAGTGACAACAACTTACTGATTTTAGAACGACTTAGAACATCTAAGAACGACTTAGAAGAGTCGTTTTATTTTGTTTAAATTTAATGTGCAAATAACCACTGAGATGCAAAGACAGATTTTTACATTTTGGTATAGGTAAGATTGGGCGGTAAATGTTCAAGTAGCCGGGAATGAATGCTAAGTAATATTTCCATTGAAATATCTTAATACATAGCTTAATTACATCTTAACACTAACGTAAGGAATAAATCATCAAAGAATAAATAATTGATAATTTTCAATTTATAGCCATAAACCAATTGTGGTACATATTTAAATAATAGTCATAAAATTATTCAGACATTCGCGGTTTTCTATAATACTTTTATGCATTTTCAACGAGTTCTTACCACGATATTTAATTAATTGAGTTGTCTCGATATTTCAACGTTGTTGCAAACGTCATGTCACGAGAAGACTGCATACTGCGGGTCGATTTAAGAGCAAACAAATCTGTCTACTCTCTTTCTCGTTCGCTTTTGGGAACTCATATCACGACACACCACACTCACTGTATCTACAAGACTCTCTGAGCATGAATATAAGAAGGTAAAGAACCCGTTGAAAATGCATGAAAGTACCTATTAAATAATAGTCGTATTCGATTCACACTTTTTCCTTGAAAGGGTGTTTGTTCCCTTTACACTATTTTTTGGCAATTTCGAAGGATGAAAATTACTCATTGTGGCTCCTTCGACATTTAAATCAATGATTGCAACCCATAGTTTGCTTTCATTTTACATAGCAGAGTTTCTGGATTTATGTCCTCCTCGAAAATATTTTCCACAGCAAGTTTTGCTGTATGATAAATACTCATATTGACTGTTAATCGATTTTCAGCCTAAACTCAAAACTGATAAGACTCAATTTGTTAAAACTAATGTATAAAGTTAAGTGCACGTGAGTACCGATGTTTACGCACGAGCGCCGTCCGTCCGTACGTCCGACCCTTCACTTCCAGCTGACGAGCCTAATGTGTTTTTACTTAAGTAACGTTAAAAAAGTTTATTTACGTTCAATTATGTAACGTTTGATCCGTCAAAAGCACAGCTACCAGTTGTTACGTCCGCGTCATGGGCAGGATCATAGCAAAAAAATGCCTCAGGATAAGGTTATGTAAATCTGTTCTGAAATTTTTGCCGAAATGTTCTTCATACCTTTGTACGTAGAAGGCCGTTTGTATTAGTCAAAGATATATTCTAAATAATATTTTTTCCTCTACCCGTTAACGCTCACAACTAAGCATAAACCTCTCTTCTTGCGCTACTCGTCTCAACTCTTACTAATAATATCAACGACTAAACAACTGTACGAATTTTATTATCCTTCAATCTAAAGTCCTGACATTCACAGCTTCATCCCAACACACTAATTTCAGTAATTTTAATGTTTTAAAGTCATGATAACATTTTATTTGACAACAAAAAGTTTTCAAACATTTAATTCGATATAAACAAAATTTGCTACATCTGTGGGATTGTAATGTCGTAACCCAAGCTAGTTAGAGCGCCAGCTGGACCACATCAATTTTCTTCATTTGGCTATTGATGTAATAAAATAATATTTGAATTCATAACAGACCGAGAGTTCAACAAACCAGTGAAAGGTAAACGCTCTCATCAATATGGCGTTTGGGTTCGAATTTTCATTACTTCAATAAAAAAAAACATTCGAGAATATTCTACGAGCACTCGAAACTGTTGATGGATTGTTCGCGTCGTAACAAGTTGTTTGAGCTAAAACTTAAATCCAGCTTCATTCTGAATACGCTGTGAAAAATCTTTCAGACAAGCGAAATAACTTTGTTTTTGTAAAATGCTTTCGTTTCGAAAAGTTTCTAACAAATATTTTTAATTGTCATCTGTCACTTTAGTTCTGAGATCAATGGATGTGAAGTAGATACGGGGTCGACGACGTGTGGAAAATAATTTAAGTGTGATCAGCTTTCCCACCCTTCTATAGTCAAGTCATTTATTTCAAAGTAGATGTGGACACACATACATTTTGAATGTCAAAAATAAAATCAAAAGTTCTACCACCAGTTCGCTAAACTTACGCCTCCGTCCTGAGAAGTACCGGCGCAAGAAACTCAGCGGGCATGTCTTTTTTTTAAATTTAATAATATGTTTTCTTTTTTAAATATTGGTTTACAATGTTTTTGTTTTTAACAAATGTATCAATTGAAATGGCCCGGGACGAACACCTCATTCCATTTTGTGCAGTCATTTATATAATCATTAAGTTTATAATATGCTTTACTGCATTTCATCATTTATAAAATGCACTGCTGATAGTTTAATTGCAGACAGACATATGATTTACATTTTCATTATAATAGTTTACTCTGCTATCTAAGCTTTTAATTAGTAGACTGCCATTTATATGTTTTAAACTATTTTCAGGAATAACAAGTTTCTTAACTAGATTTTCATAAAACTCTACAATTACATATGAAATTCTTCATAAGTTGCTAAATTCTTTTAAAGTTTTAGGCTCTATTCGTTGAACAATATACAGTAACAATTTAACTTTGCCGAAATAAACTATGGATACTACATTTTTGTGGTGGCCGAGTGGTTGAAGCGCTTGCCTTCCGTACGGGAGGTTGCGGGTTCAAAACCGGCCGGCTTGTACCTCTAAAATCTTATATGAAAAAGATTTATGTGCAATTTTTCACAACACCACTGGCTAAAAACGGTGAAGGAAAACATCGTGAGGAAACCTGCATATCGGAAAAGGGTTCTAAAAATCCTTTGAAGATATGTGAAGTCCCCAATCCGCATTAGGCAAGCGTGGTGGACTATGCCTAACCCCTCTTCGGAGGAGACCTGAGCTCAGCAGTGGGCTGTAATGGGTTGTACAGTACTTCATTTTCAGTCTGAATTAAAGAGTTCAAGCAACAAGGAACCACGAAGTCAACGAAAAAATATTCAGTCCATATTTTTGTTTTATATCAGTAATATTAAGTGCAAGATAACAAATGGTATTAACATGAATGCGCAGAACAATATTACTCAATGTATGACATTGTAAGACCACATGTATATTTACATAATACATTACATACTGTTGTGTATATCTGACAATCTGACTCCGGAACCTCGCATGAGGGAAAGTCATTTGCTCCGACTTAGATTGCCACTGGTGCCAATTCAATGTGTGTATGACTTCATCTAAATCTCTATGGTACCGTGTAGGTTTTAGATAGGTTTAGTATTTTCTCACTGAAACGAATGCGGTTTTTGAAATTCCATAGTTTTTCTTGTACCGCATTTATGGGAAACCACAATAAAACTACAAAGATGCCAGTTAAGAATTCTTCAAACAAGTATCAAAAAACTATTTTAAAAAGGAAGAACTAGGACTCTTAGAATATCAAATCATTATCAAGCCGTTGATGTCTGCTTCTCTATATAGTTCAAATTCAAATCATTTATTTTCAAATTAGATGTGGACACACATACATTTTGAAAGTCAAAAATAAAATCAAAAGTTCTACCACCATAGACTTTTGTCAATCAATATCGTGGACAGATTTATTTGAACTACATAGGGTTTTAGGTTGCCGAACTTTAGTTCAAAGCATAAAACCCATTTTATTGAAACAAGATGCATTCAATTTATCAATTTCTGTAATACCGTAGCACAACGCGGTTTCTACTTAGCGCTCAAATTATTATTAAAAAACCAAGTAAATATTATGTTTATTAAACAGCTTTTCCGTTACCTATCTGTCTGTGTACGCTCCCAGCCATATCAATATAAAGTCCGTAACGGAAAGTTTTACGTTTACCCTACACTGTACTGGATACGCAGCTCGAACCGCCCAGCTCATTGTGAATTCAGCAAGGTCGCTCGCACATGACATGTGCCGAGACGGATCGGGGCCGCCAGAACTCTTAATGTACTAACTCTGTTTACGAAGTGATCAGGAGCCTTTATGACTCCGCCAATTTTTTATGCGCAGTAAATTCGGCTTTTGGTGTAAATGTTGTCGTTTTTTCATGAATTTTCCTTTTTATTTGCTGGTATTTTGAATGGCTCGTGTTTCTTGGTTTGAGTTTGGGGAAAATGTCCAAGAAAATTCTTTAATATTGTTTAATGCCCAATCAGTCGAATATAATTAATTAAATAAACAAAATGAAGATCGTTTAATATACCATTGTATATTTTATGATAACGAATATAACGAAATAAATATTTAATTAGATTAACGTATCTTTGAATTGTATAACTGTCTTTAAATGCAGTTTGAAGTATTAAACCTTTTTCTTGCAATAAAGACCTCTCTATAATATATGACCCTTAAGTGATAAAAAAAATAATAAGACTATTTATTACAGGATGCATCAGGAAAATGCTTGGCGACTCAGAAGCACCTGGTGAAGGAGAGCCCAGAGATGTTGGCTATTGCGACCTGGACTGGACAGGTGCCGAAGCGACCAGCTTTGCCTCTGGGGGCCAAAGTGTCTCAGCTAATGGCCTTGGGGTCTCGACGCGATCCCGGTAATGTCGTCTGGATGCTGGCTAAATCTGATGCTGAGATGAAGTAAGTCATAAAAACCTTCTTAATCGATTTGCGGTCTCAGGCAAATTAATGAAATAATGATGATAATGACACAGGCTTGACGTTATAAAAATATACCTGTATATTTTATCAAAAGTAACAACTAGTAAATAGTAAATTAAAATGCATTAAGTTACTACATATTTACATAGTAATGGAAATTAAAAACAATTATAAATACTCAAACATACAACAATAGTAAAAACAAACAAACAAGACGAGTTATAATTTATCGAGTAAACAAGAATGCTTTTATTGTTTTCACAATGGCTAGTGTTTTATAGCTGTCTTGTTACGACAGTAGAGCTGTTATGTGGCATCGTGCAAAAATACAATGGAGTTATATTTTTAGAAACACTACACTAAAAATAGTATTTTTGAGTTATAGTTAGATTCAGTTGATACTGAAGAAAATAACAATGCAATTGATGATGGAGGCAGTTCTTAGAAATGATGTTTAAGTTTACGTGGACAAATTGTTTTTGTATCTGATGTTGATGCACGTGATCTTTCCTAAGACACTGAGACCTGATCAAAGATGATCTCTCAGTTCCAGAAGGACTTTGTAGAGCGTTAAAGCCATGGCTAGGCAATTTAATTAATGATTTTTAGTCGTTACTTAATACGGTGACCGTAACTCACTCTTTCTTTCAATTCATTTTCTTTTTTTTTTTCAAATTTCTGTGAATGAGTGTTTTTATCGGGTGCGAAGAACAGTCATATTTTAGTTTATTATCTGTACGATCAAATTACAAAAATAAGCATGCATTTTATGTAGAATTTATTAATTTAGTAGTTTAATTACGACGAAAATAAATCCTCGATATTAAATGAAATGAAATGAAATGAAATGAAATGAAATGAAATGAAATGAAATGAAATGAAATGAAATGAAATGAAATGAAATGAAATGAAATGAAATGAAATGAAATGAAATGAAATGAAATGAAATGAAATGAAATGAAATGAAATGAAATGAAATGAAATGAAATGAAATGAAATTTTATTTAGACAAAGTGGTACATAAACAATTTCTCCATGTTCAGATTATGGCAAATTTAACAGGAACTTATGTTAACAATAGGAGAACTTAGGTCCTCGTACTAGGATACCCTGTGTTACGAGTGACCTAGCCTTCCTTCTATAATACGTACAAAATTGCTTCACAGAAAAAACAAAAATATGTAGGTAAGAGAAAAAAACAAAAATATAAACAAACAAAAAACAAACTACAATGTGACACAACGGGGTGTACAACTACATGCAAAAGATTGTCCACTCGTGTGTGTGTCACGAATTATATATCGAAACTATCATAGTAGTGTGTGATTGTGCATGTGTAGTGTTGGTGTATGTGGTGTGTGTGCGTGAGTATGTAGTGTGTGTGGTGTGTGTGCGTGAGTATGTGGTGTGTGTGCGTCAGTATGTGGTGTGTGTGGTGTGTGTATGTATGTACAGGTTAATGTGTAATGAGGGATTTTAATTATTAGATGTGATTTTTAGAATATTTCGGTATTATCTTACAAGGTCTTCAGTTTCTTGGTAAGACAGCTTTAGCAACCATTCGGCAACCATTGTTCTGCATCTAAAAAGAGGGACAGGGTAAAAGTCCAACAACTCATTAGCAGTATTGTAAACGCGAGCACTTGAAGATCCAAAGTTACTCCTAGCCATTTTGGTTCGACAAGGAACAATTGCGCATGCTTGACCCTTTCTCCTTCTCCTTCCACCAGATGTTGGAACATAAGGAGTACGGTTATGTACTCTGAGAATAGCTTTCAAAACAAACAGTTGCCGAACAGTAAGCACGCCGCATTCCTTATACAGAGGCACTGTAGGAAACCTCTTTGGTTTGTCCTTCAGAACCTTCAGTACGGCTCTCTGCGCTCTCTCAAGTTTCAGCATTTGAGTTTTACCTGCTCCGCCCCAAACCGGGATACAATAAGTTATCAGTGATTGAGCAAGTGCTAAGTATACTGTTCTTAGAGTATCCCAATTTGCAACCGACCTCAATCTCCTGAATACAAACATCAATTTCCTGATCCTTGGAATGAGGGCATCAATGTGTTTATTCCAGGCCAGGGTAGAATCAATAAAAATGCCCAGATATTTTATGCAGCATGTTCTAGAAAGTTTTGAACACTCACAGGATCTATCCTGGACCTCCGAGCATTCATGGATCTTCAGATCAAATAATTTGGGTTGGCTACTGGTACTGGGGGAAAATGTTATGAATTTGGTTTTTTCAACATTAATTGTTAGCAGACTTTGCGTCATCCATTGTAGGACTGTTGATATAGACAATTCTACATCAGTTTTCAGTTGTTCCCAACTATCACCGTAAGTCACTAGGACAGTATCATCGGCGTATGCGATAACCGTGGTATTGGAAAGAGATAAATTACACAGATCATTGACGTAAATTAAGAAAAGAGTAGGCCCCAGCACGCTGCCTTGTGGTACACCATAATTGATTTCTGTAAAACCACTGATATTTTGAGAAATTTTAACGCACTGAGTACGACCCGTCAAATAATCTCGAAAAATGTTCAACGGGACCCCTCTAATTCCGACCGACTCCAACCGATGAACAAGAATGGGTATCGAAACCGTATCGAATGCCTTCGACAGATCCAGAAATACTCCAATCACCTTCTTTTTTGCTTCGATTTTTTGGACCACGGTATCAGTAAGCTTAATAACTGCGTCTTCAGTTGATCTACCTTTCAAGAACCCGAATTGATTTGGAGAAATTATGTTGTATTTTGAAAGGTAACTCACTAGACGATTATTCAGAATTTTCTCAAATATTTTTGACAGTGTACTCAAAACCGAGATGGGCCTGTAATTGGCTACGTTATTCTTGTCTCCACTCTTGTAGATCGGATGGACCATCGCTTTTTTAAACACAGTCGGGAACACACCTTGCGCCAAACACAGATTTATAACATGGGCTAGAGGGGGAACTATAGCAGAACGAGTATCTTTTAGGATCTTGGATGAAATACCGTCCCATCCAACAGCACAGTTGTTTCTTAGCTTCATGATTGTCATTTCTACTTCACCATTATCGACACTGGACAAAACCATGGAGGTACCAACTCGATTGCCCAGTGCAGGGCCTGAAGATGGTGTAATATTCTGGGCTTGTTGTTTAGCCACGAGGGGAGCAGCCAATTTTTTGCCAATATTTGCAAAGAAATTATTTACCTGATCTACAGAAGATAAAGGGGTATTTGCTATTTTTAAAAGTTCATTTGAGGTAGTTGGATTTTTATTTAAATTTGTAATATTTTTAATAACTTTCCACGTATCTTTGGAATTTCCCTTCGCATTTTCTAATTCGATTCTCTCATATTGCATTTTAAGGTTAGTGAGAAGGTCGTTGCAGTAGTTTCTGTAGCGTGTATATGTCTTTTTATAGGTAATGTTAGTGGGATGTTTTTTTGACTTCATATGCAGGCTGTCGCGATTCCTTATGCACTTTACTAGACCTGGCGTCATCCAAGGTTTCAAAATACGAGTTTTATTTGATTTTTTTATAAGTTTGGAGTGTTTCGTTATGTAGGAAGAAATGATACTCACTAAAAGTTCCGTGGCATGGTTAGCGTCGGCACATGTCAAAACATCATCATAGTTATGACCCCTTATTTCCGCTACAGCAGCCATGATATTCGTTTTAAGAAACATGTCATTTGCATTTGCTCTTGAGTAATTATACGCTAGGCAGGCTAAAACCGGTGCATGATCCGTAATGGACACATCCAGGACAAGCGTAGTTGTTCTGCAATCAGATCTTAAGATAAAGTGATCCAAGCAATTGTCTCCGCGTGTAGGTAGAATATGTGCTGGTAGGAGACCATGCAATGCCATGAGATCAAGATATTCATCTGCATTAACATCGGTGCTGTTTGATGCAATATTAATGTTCAGATCACCAACAATTGCTACTGATTTGTATTTTGCTAAAGAAGTCAGAATAATGTCAAGATCATGTAAAAAGGGACTAATGAATTGTGTAGAAGGTGATCGGTATACGGCAATGATAGCAAGTTTGTCATCAACTGTAAGAAGCAGACCATTAGAGTCAGATATTGACACTTCGATACAGTCCGAATGCAATGTCTCGTTGATATAGATAACTACACCATCATTTTGATTAAGATGTTGGGATCTGAAAGAGCGATATCCTTTAAGCAATGGTAAATTGGAAATCTTGCTTAACCAACACTCAGTAAGAACTATTATACCACAGTGGATATCAATTCTGTTAAGGAGTATTGTTAATTCATCAAAATTACGATTAAGACTGCGAATGTTCAGGTGTAGAATGTTCAGTGTGCGTGAGTTAGCCAAATGTTCCAAACATTGGCTTGGATTACATTTAAACGACTGGAATAAGTCAATGTCATCAACATAATCAATAATATTTTCGAAATTATCCATTAACAAATAAATTAGCATATAGGTAGGAACTGATAAAGAAGTTTGGATATGAAAAGTTATTTAAAAAACGACGATTTATTATCACAAAAAGATGCACAAAAGTTTTAAAATTACCCACAGAACATAAAAAAGTTGTAACATACGGATTGCAACCACAAGCATATTGTAACAAGTTGTTAAAATAATAAAGTACAAGCATGCAAATGTATAATAATAATAGAATGTATACTGTTTCGTGATAGGTGAAGTGTGTATCAACGTTTTCAGACATAATTATGACCGAAATTAAGACCATGAAAGTAAATAGAATGAAATAAATGAATATTATGGATAAAACTAAAAATATAACTAAGTTTAACATGCAGACATCCAAATTAACAGATCTTCTTAGTCATTTAGTATTTTGAAGTTTGCCTAGATCCTGCTCAGTTGTTATTGGTATGACGGGCGTTCCCTCGCGTTTACGCAAGTATATTCTTCCATAAGTCGTCCAACAAAAATTATAATCATTTGATTTGGCAAAATCCCGAGCAAGATAGAACAAGTGCTTCATTTTACTAGTCAGTGATTCTGATGCGAATATAGGCTTTGGAGGTCCTTCCAGCTTAAGGTTTGAGGTGCTTAAATAACCTTTATTTGCTTTTCTGTAAGTTCTCATTGATTTCAAGAAGTTTTCTTTAATAGGAACTGTAGTAAAATCCACCAGAATAGGGTTGTTAGTATCAGTTTTAGCTTTAAGTCTGTGTACATTTCTGATGTAGGAGAGGGGAGATATCGACATTTATGATTTTACCAGTGTTGATAATTAAATCAGTTAGATCTTGTTTAGTTTCCGGTTTCTTAACTGGGATGTTACGAAGTTCCAAACTAGATGATGTGTATTTTTTCTCCAAAACCTCAATTCTGGACTCTAAAGTTTGGATGTATGCAAGGTTTTTGCGATTCTCTGCTATGATACTATCCAAGTTTTTGGTAAGCTCGTCATATTGCTTAGACACGAAATCCATTGAGTTACATATCTCCGAATTTTGCTTTTTTATTTCGTCCACCGTTTTCTGAAGAGTGAGATATTTAGTAGTTTGTTGTTCGCTAAAGGTTTCAAACATTCTCCTCATTTCATGGGTAAAAGCATCGAAGTCATCCACACGACCGTGTTTTCGTTTATAACGCGACGACACACCACTGGATTCATGTTCGGTCGCCTTCGTTTGGAGATCGGGCTCGGAGTCACATTGTGAGTATCTTGGAGAAGATTTAGGAGGTGTGCGTTTCAATGACATAGTCGCATTAGCAAGTTATATCAATACGAAAATTGTAAAATTACAAAAACTGCAGCAATTATTAATTTGCCCTCCGAGTTCCGAACTCCGGACCAACGACGTACAAGTCAATATAGCAAACCAATAGTCCACGATGTCCTTGCAGTGCAGTGTTGAATATTATGATGCAGTTCGTGACTGATCGCCGTACATGAAATAGTCACAAAACCGGTTAAGATTTTATGAGCGCCTGGTAATTGCAGCCGATGCACAGATAGTACATTGGGTTGTCCTCTTCACACGCGTGAGTACACTATATTTTGAGCCGGCTAAAGTAACTATTCGTCGACCGAACACTTCACACCTCCTTGAGATTATGCAAACTGAGTAGAGTAGGGTTGTTTATTCAATTTTAATTCCTTAATATTTGACAAAAATAAGCAATAAAAACACGTCTGCTCAGTACCGACTTTCGGACGGAAGTGCATTAAGAAAATATTCAAGTTTGTAATATTTAAAGAAGCTCCATTCTTGGACTTTGTAACAAACTTACCAAAAGCGGAATGAAAATAAAGGGAAGGAACTGAAACTGAAAAAAAAAATTACTACACTCCTTAGTGGATCGTTTTTCTAGTAATGAGTAATGAATTGCCCTTTGAATAATTCTCAGAGCCTGACTGTCATTTTCACCTCTGAAACTTTTGTATAAAGGATTTCTATCTGAGCTATGATAGCTCAAGTCAAAACTTACACAATTCATTAGGAACCATTGTATGGCCTAATCTATATTAGAAGAATGTGGTGAAAAATCTATATTTTTGAAGTATAGGTATTCTTGTAGAGTTGTGAAGTTTAGATAAATTATTTGTTTACTTTACTTTACATGCATTACTAATTCATTATTCATTTCGACTAAGAAGAACTATGCAAGATAATAAAATAATATTATACCGATTTCACTATATCGCTGACGGGAAAGAGTGCTGATGGCGTATAAATAAGTTTTAAACCATTTTTGAAAATCTATTATTTCTTGGTAATCTTCTAATAACAGTAAAACCTCGAAATCCTAAATACCCATCAAGGTGTGTCAAAATTTACGCTGTTTAATATTATATCTGGTTTTGTGATATCTATCCATAGAAAATAATAGGTATATTATGTATTTCCAAACAGATGTTTATTACTTTTAAATAAGTAGGTAAGTAATTTATGAAAAAAATAGCATAATAATACAGACAGCTATTACTTTTAAATTAATTAATATTATATTAAATTAAATGGATATTTAATTTTCCTTGAACATCGACTTTAAACGTAACCATTATAAAACAATTGTTGTTATTCAAAATACGTTTCCAATGTATTCAAGTGTTTTAAGTTCCAAAGTTTACCGAATTCGTGACTTATGAGTTTGCTCATATAAACAAAAATACAGACTTGTTATTTAATTTTAAAGATGTCTAAGTACATTTCCAAACGCCCTTACTGATGTGATGGTGATCTTATCTGGTCAGTGACCTGTTCTTCATTTTCTTGTTAGACAATAGAGAAACGTTAGGAAATGGCTATAAATCGTTTATATTTATGTTTTTCGCGTTTCGTTGTCCAAGTTGTATTGTTGGGCTCCGCGCCAACTCATCGTGCCTACTGCGCTTACTAAACTTCAACACCACATACAAACATTCATGACTTGCGATTTCTATTCATTATACGGAATCATTTCAGAATGAAAGTATGAAAGTCAAATTACAAACATTTTCTTATTCAACTAAACAAGGATTTCTAGTAAATCATTGTGAAAAATGAACATGGTGATTGAAGTAGTTCAGAACTTACTCTACCTACTTATTTTCTAAATGCATTTTATTTTTGGAACGAAGTTCCTTATCGCGCGTTTTCGAAAGGGGGCTAGACGGAACTTCTTATGAAAAAGTTGTCACGACACTTTTTTGTTCTACATGATTATCGCTAGATGGCGCTGTGATTAAAATCTTTTAAAACAATTCCTTATTTTGTTTATATGATTAATGCTAGATGGCGCTGTGATCAAAATATTTAATTACAATTCCCTCACTAATTAATCGAAAGGAACTTCGTTCCATCCGGGTGTCCCTTGACACCTCTCAAGTTTTTCTTAACACTGTGGCATCAGAAAGCATACTATGAAGCAAAAAAAAATTAAAGTAACTTTATATTTGTCTCTTGGTAGCCTTACTGAAATAACTGACTTTTTACCTAACGGACCCCAATTTCGTTTAAATTGCCGTAACCATTTAAACCCATCTGGCGTTGTATGTATATAAATCTAGACACAAAACAGCTTTTTTGATAAAACCTTTTTATTAAAGGAAGAATTATGTTTGCGGTGCCGCCCATAGAGACAGTCCGTACCTACATAATAGGGCAATATCAATAAAACAACCTCTCTTGTTTGCGCCCTGTTTATGTGTTGAGACTCACACCACACTTTATTGCTCCCTTATTTATTACTTTATGTTTGTGCTTAATTTTTTGGATATTTTCCATTTTTCCCAATATTATAATCTTGACGTAAAGTAACTAGGTAATATCTTGATAACATGGTAATTAATAACAACAAAGGTACATTGTACAACACATTTTATTTTACTTCATTTACTCATACATTAATCCTATTCTTTATATGAAAGTGTTGCATTTGTATACTCAACGTTGTTATTCAGCTTACTATTGAATATTTCTAGACCACCTTAACCTGCTCGGACCTGAGAAAATGCCAGACCCTGAGCCTGAGGATTTACTTGACCCTGGGCTTGAGAATACGCCTGAGCTCTGGTCATGGTATGTACTTGACCCTGGGGCGGAGAATTTGCTTGAGCCCAGTTCTGGAAATTCATTGGTATCTGACCAGGACCTACCTGAGTAATGGTTTGTCCACGGTTCACAGTTTGTATCTGCCTCTGTCCCTGACTAAAGGCTTGGCCTTGTCCTTGAGTAAAGGCTTGACCTTGGCCCTGGGCAAAGGCTTGACCTTGCCCCTGTGCAAAGGATTGACCTAGTCCCTGGGCTAAGGCTTGATTTTGCCCCTGAGAATATACCTGACCCTGTCCCTGAGAATATTGTTGGCCCAATCTCTGAGCATAAGCTTGAGCTTGTGCAGCTTCATAAGCTTGATTATCAGCCCCAGGACCATCACGGCGCACTATGTTTACATCTCTGTTTACGTGAACGCGGGTCACATGAGGACCGTGTTCACTGTTCACTTGGCTGCCAGTTTGTGCGATAGTCTGTTGATTAACCAATTGTTGTTGACCAGATTTTTGTTGGCTGATAACTGAGCCAGCTGTGGCTTGGGCATTGCTCGAAGCTTCGGTATAAACTTGCTGATTGGTTGGTTGTTGACGAAGTTGCGTAATTTCAGAAGATTGTTGCTCAGATGACTGTTGTTGCAAAATGGGTTGTTGATTTGTCTTAGCAGGAGCTACATTTGTCGGTTGAGCGATAACATCAGGATCAGATTCATCTTCAACACTGTCGGAGTCATCGCTATCACTGGAATCAGCATCAGATACAACAGTTGCAGTCTTTGCTGTATCAGCTGTACTTGCTGTATTTGCTGTATTTGATATTCCTGTGACCGATTTTTCTTCATCGGATGTAACTTCAGTACTTTGTGAAGATTTTCCTTCGTCAGTAACGACGGTGTCATCACTACTACCATATTTCGTTGTTCCTATATGTAAGCTGTTTGCAATAGAATCTAATGGGTTAGAATCACCATTCTTTGTTCTTAGTTTTATTTCTTCTCTCAAAATCAATCCAATAAATGCAGCTATTGAAATTCCTACTCCTATTGCTTGAACTACGCCAGTTACAAAAGCTATTGTTTTAGGAATATCGATAGGTGGTAATTTAATATTACGGACAACATCGGTTACCTTTTCTACAACATTTTTAACTTTTTCTTCTATAGCAGCTTTTTTAATACTTAAATCTTTTACGATTTTTTCAGTGTTCTCTTTAATAACGTTCTTGTTAGTAATACCTTCAACAAAGTCTTTAGTCTTGTTTATTATAGTTTCTTTTGTGTCTTTTACAACTTTTCCTACAGTTTTCACAACATTTTCAACAGAAAAAGCTTTGGAACCATTTTGTAGTCTATCATGGAAAGATTTGATGTAGTTTACTAACGTTTTATCCTGAGTTCCACTAACCGCTGATACTTGATGAATAGTATTATCGGAGACAGGTCCATCTAACTTTACAACTCTTACGTTAGTACCTGTTTCTGAAGAATCTCCGTTTTCTTGAGATGAAGAATCATAGGTGTTTTGAACTACTTGAGCTGGAGCATTTTCCTCCTGTGATTGAGTATATATTGTCTTAGTATATGTCTTCGGGAGTAGAACAGTTGTATAACGATTGTTTCTTTTCTCGACTGGTATTATTTGATCATATTTTTCACTGGATACGGTCTGTACTGTACCAGCTTCAGCACTGCTAGACCCTTCTTCACTTCCCAGTAAAGTAGTTATTGCAATGTCTGGTTTAAAAGGATAAAAAATTAGAGAAAACAATAAATTTGTTCAAAATTACATATTTGATAAAATTGCTTATTTGCATATTGTAATGTTTTTATATATTAATATAATTATGTAAACTCTTAAATTAGCTTTACGGATATTAATTATTTTTATTATAGGATAGGATAATTTTTAACAATTAATAAATTATCTATAGTTCTACTCACCTTCTTCTGC
The DNA here is from genome assembly GCA_030269945.2 of Trilocha varians. NCBI lineage: Eukaryota > Metazoa > Arthropoda > Insecta > Lepidoptera > Bombycidae > Trilocha > Trilocha varians. The sequence goes on along the minus strand of AP028273.1, from coordinate 6,856,626 downwards.
AGTCGCAGTTACAGCTAAAACTACCTGTTAATAAAATATATTATGTTGATTGAATTGGACAATTTTCAAATTGAGTACACAAATTCAAATTTATATATTTGGCTACTTAGGTTAACAAATAAGACTTATAAAATAAAAATGGTTCCTTAAATAAATAAGATTTTTAAGTTTAGCGTTATTACGAATATAATATATATCCAAAAATCTTTCTTACCAAAAAGGTAAAGATTCCCGTCACTAACTTCATTGCTACAGAGTTCCTTACAATATGGAAAAATTCCCAGGCATTATTCGCAATTTATACTTATTTAATGACATTACGTTACAGCAACATGTGTCAATATTAGGTATGTGTTATAATTTTAATTCGTCGTTTTATTTGTTCAAGGGTGGATTTAAATAGCGAACGGTTGTCATTTTCAGAATGTATACCAAGTTTTCGACGGGCCAGAAATGTACGTCAGACAAATGTTTGGTTCCACCGCCTGAACAAACACACCTAAACTTATAATTCAATAATGATTAATTTAAGTCGCGTAATTATTCTTGAGCTCATAAATAAATTATAAGGCTATATATTATCGCTAGAGAACGTCTAAGTTCGGGGAAATTATAGACAGATCATTAATAACGTTTAATGACGTCTATACCGATGTTTTAAGCCTCTTAATATTAACCGCAACACTCTTGAGGAGCCTCCCGATGTCGAAACCCGATCTTGTCTCATTATTTATAATAATTGGGTGAAAGGAGATGAAAGTGTTGGAACGCGAGACGTATCCTTGAAAGGGTGTCGCAGGCTCCGAGTTAGAAATCAGTTCACAACTTTGACCCCCTACACAGATACCAGTAGGTATGATTGAAAACTTATTTTACTTTATGTCATGATTTTTAAACTCAACTCTATAGTACTCTATACTAATAAAAACTAGTAATATAGTACAATACAATATTTAAAATATTTAAAGGTAGCAAGTGAAGGTTCTGTATATAAAGTCATACAATTAATAACTCCGAAAGAAAACTCCATAATTTCAAAAAATGGAAAAAATCCGTTTACGCATTTCGCCAAAAAATAAATGGTGTGTCTGTAACAAAAACGAAGAGAACGTACGTTTCTCGAAAAAACACGAAAAGAATATAGCCGGGCTCGATTAAAAATAGCTGACTCCAAGCCTGGATGGTTGGGAAGTGGGGCAATTCATCACGGAGACCGCAGATGTCTGAAGTGTCGTCATGGAAACTTATTACTGCCTCCGTAATGTGGCGCCTTTTTATCGCCGCAAATGTGGTCTTTGCCGCTTCCGTTATGTAAATTTTTCACATTTGAATTGCGACTGGCTCCGGAATGTTTGAACGTGCAATTTCGATGCAATATTGAGTGGCTCGTTTGCATTTTCTTTTGTAGGTTTCAAGCGATTTCTCTCAGGTTTTTGTTGTGGGTATGTACTCGGTGGATTATAGGTATACCGAAATTAGATCAATGGGTATAGTTGAAATTTTGACCATACTACTGAATTCCTCTGCAATACCAGGGCAATGAGGGGCCTTTGTTTATCACCTACCTATACAAGACTTCTTAAACCTCGTCTACAGAAGGACATATCCGAGAACACCGCGAATGAGAGTCCATTCCCAATCGGATCTTTTGACCTGGACCATGGAAGAACGCAGTGGATCTAAGAAAAGATGATATATACATGGAACATTTGCATTCTAATAATTATGGAGGGAAAAACAGATCACGCCGTGTAATGTAATATGGAAAAGCGAAAGAAAATTATTTTTTAAGACTTTTCTATCGGACAACAAACGAAACATAGAGTCATAGTGAATTTGGAAAATTGATTATTTTATCACGAACGTTAATCCCTTTAGGACAAACGCCTGGACGGAGGTCGCGTGAATTAAATTAATGTACTAGGAGTAGGGTTATTCCATGCTGCAGAATTTTATTTTTTAGAGGAACGACTAAGTATATAAAATTAATTTTTGACTTCTCATTTTAACATTAAATTGTTAATGAGTTTTGTATCAGACAATACAAATAAAATTTGTATAAATATGCTGTAACGTTGATGAAAATTAAAAGTAGTTACGATAACAATAATAAAGATTACGTCATCTTCTTGTTTTCAAATTTATCCTATATAATTTCATACACCAATAGCATGTCATAGTTTGGATTTAAATCAACAAAGAGTAGTATTTACTTACTAGTAAACGAGGTTTACGAAAAGTCCTGTATAGTATGATGATGGTCCTCTAATGCCCTGGAGCTCATGATTGACGCTAACCACTTATCTTCAGGTACATCGTACCTAGAGTCGTTTATCATGTAAAAAAGGCATAATATTTTAAGTAGAGACATTGCCACAGGACGATAAAAAAGGGATTCTAAACCAAACTATTATAAGACAAAAACATTAACTGAACAATTTTCACCTACCCCCGTTTTGATCCATTAAATGAAAGAGAGCTCCATTAACTTCTCTGGGTAGCGACGAAACATTTGTCAAACTAGATTTTGAGTTGAAACATGCGCGGACCCTAAGCTATTCGGTGAGAGGGTCGGACCATGTGACATATCGATTCCTCCTCTCACACCTCCCGGCGACCCCACAACGAGTTCAACAGAGAATAATGACTTTAATTATTGCATCTGGTCACAGTCACGCCTCATTTTAACGCACAAATAGATATATTAATTTGATGGTCTCGATCAAGTCAATCTCGTTTTTGTCCCGTTTATTAAATTTCGATTAAACTTAGTCAATTATGTTTTGATGATTCGATTGTTTTTCGAATGCGGTTTCTTTGAGATTTTGTTTGTCGATGTGTTATTAAAAGTTTTATGGTTTAATCTTTCGAAACTATAATTAATTTGAGAACGGAGATAGCTGTAACTTTCAAAATAGAGTTAGGTATATAAAGAAGGTAATATATAATGTAAGCTTTAATTTAGACAACAATTGATGTCTTTCTGATGATAGAAGCTATAAAATATTATGTCTCCTGCAGTGGGCGCAACATGGGTTTTAGTTGCCTATCACCTCCTCACAAAACTATTATAATAAGTGCTTACAACAGTTACCGCTGTTCCTGCGTGTCAGTCAACACTGTTAGCCGTCATATCCGAACTATTATAATTTCATTATAAACATAAAACAATTCAAGAATTTTATTCTGAATAAAATAGTAGTTACAAAGTAAGTAAAATTATTTATTAAAAAATGAATAGAGTTACAAAGTTAAAGGTATTCATATAAGGTACAACAACCACTTGACCTGAAAAAGAGATAAAATTTATTAAATGCAGTTTATAGCTTGCACCAGTTTCGATTCGAAAAGCTGAGGCTTAACCTAGAACGCCGAATCAATAAGACCATTGTGACCCACTTACTCTCAAGAGAAAAATCCCTCGGATTTTAATTTTTAGTTTAAACATGAAGATTAAGTAAATGTATATGAAAAAGCAATTTGTTCAAACATTTATTGAGTAAATTTTAATTTTAAGCAAACAATTGAAAAAATGAACTCATATTTATTCCCTGAGACTAGTCCGGTCATATAACAAATTATAAAATATTAAATTACATTTAAACCATTTAAAAAACTACGAGTGTCTGGTACACCATTCTTTGTAATTGAAATGTGAAAACTTTACATCGACTGAAAAAAAATGTAAATGTCAAAATTCGCAAATAAGAATTTTATCGATAAATTTTCGCATAAAAATAGCTAGAACTCAAATAACTACTAGATCAAACTATTATCTAAAAAAATATATCACAGTTTTTCTTGTTAATAGTCGCCGTTTCTGAAAAGTCCAAAAGTTAGAGAAGAAGAGAATCTATGGGAACTTTTCACATTAAATTATGGAGTCCAAACATTTCAACAAATCTTCACTTATTTAATGTCTTACTTGAAGTAACTACATAAATAAACATTATAATTTTTACACTATGTGATATTTTGAATAATTCAAAATAATATATTGCATTCCTTACCGGATAAATATAGTTGGTACAACGACTCGATTAGTTACTACTACTCAACCTATTCCATAAATAACAATAATATACCTAATAATTTTTATTTTAATAAAATATTAAACAACTATTCATAACATACCACTCTTTTTCTTTGTTCTTGCTTCACAAGAGATTGGGTGGCAGCAATATCGAAAACGGTAAGTAATTTCATTATTTCTTTACTATGCGAAAAAAACCTAGTTTTTTTTTCAGGAAACATCGATAAGACTTTGTGAGGACGTTTGGATATTCAGGTGTTTATGACTCTATTACGTCCAAACAGCTTGCATTAAATCTACACACATAGTTTATAATCTAAATTTCAAAGTATTACAAAAGATATTGTTTGGAAGATTAGAAGACTAGTGCATTTCCTTTAGAAGCTAAGCTGGGATAAGTAGTAGTACCAACCCAAAATAGGAGCAATGTCACATAGATGAAAACTGTAGCCCTGATGTAGACATTACCTACTTATGTACATTTTTTACAATGTGTTTTCAAATTTCAGTTACCACCTCCTCCTCATATCGAGCTGGTTATGGCAATGCCATATCTACGAACAGCATTCAAAAGACCAACAGTAAGAGTGAGACGTAAGTAGTCTTCTATTTATTATTAACTGAACTGACTGTATATAATATGTGGTTATTTATGTATTGTAGGTAGTAAATAAATGGAAGGGAAATGTATAATGTCTATATAGGTATTTCTTCTAATTGGTTTTAGAAACAAACTAACTTGTGTATTTGTTACTTCCATCCAACCAATTTACGATAGAAGCCTTAAAAATTAGGACTAACTAACTCAGATTTATTTTCCAAATCACGTGCATTTGGTTTTAGTCCTCGTGATCCGCACTTCGCACGGTAAAGGCTTCAACACGTGTTCAATTCAAACACGTTTATACCCTTTAATGGGTAACTGTACTGCTTCATTGCCACCTGTATTTACAGTGATTTTATAGTCAGAAATCAGACTCGGACTTTTGAGCGAGTATACTGAAATAGTTACATAATGAAGATTTTCATCAACTAGGCTGTATGAAGTGATTCTGTCATTAGTGTCATCCCTTGTAATGCTTGTTATCTAACCACTCAACTGGGATCGGCAACAAAATTGGTTTGTTTACTTTTGCCAAGTCTGTGGCCAAAATTGAGCACAGTACAAAAACTTTTTTTATTTGCATTTTTTAATCGTCTCATATTTTACGGAGAAAATATATTTTCGCTGAAAATGCAATACAGCGTCATTTAATAATAAAGATTTACAAAAATATAAGGTTTAATTAAAAATCGAAATCAATTTTTTTTGAAAAAAATGTTTTTAAAATGAGGCTCAAACACGGTAGTGATTCCGAAAAAGTCCCCAGTTTCGCCATCTAGCGAAAAGTGACGTTCCCAGTTAAGTGGTTATGATTACCTATTCGACTAAAACAAATGAAGTTATTGAAATTCATCCCTGTAAGAAACAATAAATTGTATCAGTTTACTTCCCTTCCCTAAAAAATACACATCGATTTACATTACGTAATATTTTGTGACCGATCTAAAACAGAGGCTGACATTTGTGACGTAGACAACTTTGCACAATAGTTTACCTTATACAACTCGCTGAAAGTCTGGTGATGAAGCTTTCTGAATATATGTTATATTGTTTTGTTCTCAAACAAATTGTATTCTAGGAAATTGGATTCATAACGATCAATTGTTAGTAATGTTGTCTGCATTGTCTTGGATTTCATATTGTGTTACACGTTTAGTTAGATAACACTAATCAGTATATTAAGGAGCATCGTATTGCTTACTATTATATATTTGGGAAATTAAAAAAAAAAGTTTTTTTTAATGTATTTTAAAACTTTATTATATATTAATAATATTCATATTTAATACAAAAAAAGTCACTTTTTTTTCAATTAATTTTAAACAATTTAAATTTGATTAAAAATCACGTGACTTTAAACGTCCCGTGTTTGACATGAGAGTCATATAAACATACACTTCAAAACAAAATACACGCGAATACAGATTATAATTGCAAATAATATAGTAGTAACTAAAATAAAATAAATAAATAAATAAAAAGCAAAAGTGATTTTATTTCGCAATTTCAATATAAAAGAGAAATAATATCACGATGTTCCATTATCTAGGATCTCAGTCCGACAATATTGTTAAGTGTTCTGAACACTGAAGTACATATTTATTGCACTGGTTTTTGCAATCCCCGACGGAGCAGATATGCACTCGAACAAAGCAATAATCTTTGAAGAACGAAGTATTTTCATCTGTGACTGCTAAAGTAATTAAAATTATGAACTCATTTCGTAAAGATTGCATGCAGATTATTACAGTGACGTTAATTAAAAATGAAGTCGTGGTGGCCGAGTGGTCGAAGCGCTTCCTTCCGAGTCGCGAGTTCAAAACCGGCCGGCTTGTACCTCTAAATCTAAATGTGAAAAATATTTATGTGCAATTTTTCACAACACCACTGGCTAAAAACGGTGAAGGAAAACATCGTGAGGAAACCTGCATGTCGGAAAAGGATTCTGAAAATCCTTTGAAGATATGTGAAGTCCCCAATCCGCACTGGGCAAGCGTGGTGGATTATGTCTAATCCCTCTTCTGAGGAGACCTGAGCCCAACAGTGGGCAGTAATGGGTTGGTACAGTTAATTAAAAATAGCGAATGTAACTTTGTGAAAAAATACTTATGTGAGCGGCCTAATGACTCTTTGGGAATACCTTGACCCTCCTGTCCCCACGTATGGAACCCAACGCCTGCTGCCGCCCACATTGAGAACCAAATCATCAAACCAAAAGTGGGCAGTTAATAGATTATCAGAGAACCAAAACCATCAAAGCTTATTTAATTTCAGTACCAAAACATTTCAATAAACGTCTCGAAACGAAGCCATTATTCCACGACGAATTATAACCGTAATTTCCTCTAGAAATAATGAAAAGTTGCGTTCAACCATCTTTTCTTATTTTTCAGGGAAATTGTATGAAATTTATCTCAATCAGATTTACTTTTAATGCATGAATTAATTCTCGGTCGGCGTGTACCTGACTTATTAAGTTGTAATGCTGAAATGATGAGGATCCCAATCAATTTCAGACACGATTTCACAATTTGTTACTAATAACTTTGGTAATTAGAGTTTGGGTACGAGACTGTTTAGGATTCAACTGAAAGCCCAAAAAATATTATAATTACTGAAATACCTTTGAAAAAAAATCTAGCAAATCTGACCTTTACCTTTTTGTTACTGACCATATCCGCTTTCGTTATTATTTTAATTATTCGAAAGATATTAGGATCAGATTTCTTTCAATTTAAATATTTTTCCTTCAATCTGCTAAGTGATATTCCTTAATCCCTCTTAGCAACTCGTTTTGCAATTACGCATGCAATAACCGTAGTTAGGGTCTTTTCCCAGCTGAGGTTCTGATGTTGAGTGGGTGACAGAAGTTTATAATGGGTTAAATTACCCAGTGGCGTGCAGTCTATAGAAGCAAATATGCATTGCATACCCTAACTTTTCAAATTCTATTAAAATAACAACAAAAATCGATCAATTACGGTTCTTTCATTGATATACACTCCGAATTCTTATTATTTACACGTATTTAGTTATTATTGTTGCTAAAAAATGTAATCAAATGGATAGTATGTAATTTATGAACGATTACGTCAAAATCTTCACTTCTGAAAACCCTGGCTAAAATATTTAAGCACACTACTGAAATTACCATACCTTTACCAAACTAGCAGGAAGTCCATCTTAAATGAAAAGAACTGATCACTTTGCGTGAAAGAATAAATAATACTTTTCGGGAAAATAAATAGTCGGGCGGTTCTTTTTAAGGGAAAACGTTCCAAAGAAACCTTTGGTACTAAGATTAATTAAAAATCTTTTTTAAATGCCATTTAGGTAGACGAACCATCACTTGTAAACCTCTTTAATATGACAGAATACTGCAGGGCCGTAACCGTTAAATTCACTTCAGGTCTCGTTAGAAGATCTAGATCTCTATTTATTTATTTAAAGGAACATCACAACATCAGGAACAACAGTATAACATATTGAGAAGACACATTTTGCTTATGACAACTTAAAGTTATTCTAATATGTATACCTATCACAGATGTCCACAACATTCATAACATGCAATGTACTCCAAATAATTAGTAAAAAATTAAAAAAATATAATGACAAATAAAATATTTTAAAAAATTAGAATAAATGATAAAAAATATTCAATTACATAATTAAATAGTTCCAAATTTAAGTAATATTGCAATTTAGTATAATCTCTCTCATAATCATCTCTAAGAACAGTAAGAATACATGTCTTCTTCTTCATCCTCGCACTGTCCCACTTTATGTAGGGTCGGCTCTCCTAAACTTGTGGCGCTAGGATTCTCTATCATAGGTTGACGGTCTAAGAACACTTTACATAAATTTCCTTGATTTTATCATAAATAACTCATTATATCAACCAGCCTATGTAGATCAAATCAAAATCACATAGCAAGTATATTACAACCACAAAACTACATAACTGTTTTATGTCTCACGGGACCCGCGCGTTATCTTTACGCTCTCGGTTAATGGAGAATTAAGTAAATACGTGTTCAGTACATTAATATACTGAGCTTCGTGCCCTGCTGTAGTATTACGTGTGTAACTAAATGTTTTCCCGGGCTCCTCGTGTTTGTACAACGTTTCGCGTGCAAGGAAATTGAAGGTCACGTGTATGAGAAACATTACCCATTTGTTAACTTCCTCGTTGATATAATTTATGAAAGATCTTTATATAGGGTGGGCAATCTAACGTTTGCATTTTGAACTACTGTTTAGAGAATGACAGCTTAATCTGTGTTCATAATTTAGTTAAAGGTTTGACATTTACGAAATGGGACGTTTTCGGTTCGCCCAATGGGCAGAAGATCGTTTGGCCGAAGCATTTTTACCGAAAAATCGTCTTTTCAGATGAAGCCCATTTTCACCTCGGAGGCTATGTCAATAAGCAAAATTGTCGCATCTGGGAGTCGGAAAATCCACACGTCACCATTGAGAAGCCAATGCACCCACAAAGAGTTACGGTTTGGTGTGGGTTTTGGTCCGGCGGCATCATTCGAAAATGAGCAAGGAGCCGCCGTTACGGTCAATGGCGAGAGTATAACATGGACGACATTTGGTTTCAACAGGATGGCACAACATGCCACACAGCGAACATGACAGTCGAACTATTGGAAAATGCAAACTTTATATGGCCCACCCCTTATTTAATACGAACTTGGTTGACTGGTAACTGGTAAATGCCTTAATTTATTAAAGGCTTACACCATTACTGCGTTATCACAAACATCGTCATTATTATTTTCAAATGGGATCTCTGAATTTAAGTTTATTAGTAACTTAACTACTATCAATCAATATTTGGAAAGGAAATTTATCTCAAATTACATAAAAAAAACTTACATCGCCATATAAATTTGTGTGTAAACACACACTACAACTACGGCTTTAATGGTTGTTTCATGTGGATCAGGTAAAATAGCTCCGTGCATAGTGATCCTACGTGGCATTTTACGTACCTTGACTTGAGATTACTGCTAGTTTTTATTACAATTCAGCCCTTCAATTGGGCCCTTCAATTTCCCCTGACATTGCAGAGGTCCATGAGCAACGGTAACCACTTACCATCAGGTGGGCCGTTGACTCGTCAACCTACATTAACGAATGTTTTGCATCAAAATTTATCGTATAATTTCACAAGTATCACGGGTCATTAGCTCCTCGCATATCCGACAAACGTGGGATTACCGATATCATAATCCTGGCCGACAATACGAAGCTTAACAGCCAGCAGGAATCGAAAACATTATGTAAACACCACGCTGACACGTTTCAGTATAATTTAATCCAAGCTTAACTGTACATTTGTTTAAGCTTGATAAAACCTCCGTTTATTGTAAGTAGCGGTTTATTCTTAAAATGGCGGCTAATTTTACGATGTTCATTAATGCTGCTTTATGAATATTCGATTCGTTTCATTTTGCAGACTTTAATGTGCGTAATTGTTATGTGTACACTATACATAATAATAATATGTTACTATAATGTTCTTATATGTTGTTATAACTTAAGCTGATTCGTTTAGTTTGTACCTACATATTTAAAATCTACTTATTATAATTTAAGTATCTACGTCTCGTTTTAAATTTTGACGGTACATATTTTAGAAATTTTATGCTACCCAATGGCTGATAACTCCATTTATTATTCGTATTTTTCACATAAGATTAAACTTTAAGCATGTTAAAGATTTTATAGAAATAAAATAGCAAATATACCAATCTAAAATTGCTACTAAAATTATCAATAAACTTTGATTCTTGACACCCAAAGTTTTACGCATTTTTATGTTGAACTCCTGCCATACAACAGTGCTTTCGAGCTAACAGATTAACTGATCATAAGTGGTTACCTTCTCTTATGAAGCTCTGGAGGACACCCAAAGCCACTGGCTAGGATCTACTTTAAAGGAGACTTTGCAAGCCTTCTAAATAGTACTATTAAGTTTATTCAACAACAAAAATAATGCTATTCCTCCATACACTCAGTATTTATCCTAACATCACACTTTATTCCAGCTGCCACCTCAGCAGAGATGTACAACCGCGGTCGCAGCAACGTGGGTGCCATGGATGGTCGCGGTCTGGTAGCTGTGATCAAGAGGCAGGTGCCCCTGGCTGGACAACTCGACCACCAGCTCGCTTGGGGACAGGGCTGGGGATGGGTGACTTTGCCCAACGGAGTGTGGAGTGGACGTGAGTATTTGCATTGACCTAACAAGAGAATAAGCATCTGAACTGTGAGATTACCGCTTTTCGCATTCTATTAAGGACTTATTTATAAGGGAATACCAAGGATAATATCTTCATATTTAAAAAAAGGGTGGCTTAAAATTATCTTAAAACTATTATAATCGAGATAGCTGAATAAAACGTATACCGTTTACGTTTTTTTGACTGAAATCATCAAAGATTATTGTAAAACTTTTGTAGAAACATCACTTGAAAACAGTACCTACAGACATTAATTTTATGAAGCGCCTGATTATAAATGGTTAGGTTACTCAAACAACATAGTTTCTACATGATGGACTTTCCTATAATGTTTAGTTTCCTTTAAAATACAATTGTCTTAATCACATCTCATATTTTCAGGTCTTACTTGGTCTCAAGAAGGCGAAGATTTCGCGCTGCATGCCATGCCTATAATGCACCACACCAACGTCTCGCAAGCCTGCTCCATGCTGGATGGAGTGACGGCATACGAAGCTTCAGCTTACGAACAAGCCTTGGCCGAGTACGACGATACTGGCACATCGGATGATTGGGACTTCGGCGTCGATTGTGGCGACTTTATGATGTAAACGGGCCGGTTGTTTCACGGGGTGGTGTTTAGATTTGACTGGGTGTTTTTGAGTTTTTTAAAGTTAATATAAAGATTTTTCAGTTTTTCAAAATACAAGCCTAATAATCATTACTGATGATTCGCGATTAAATCACTAATTAATTTGATCACTGGTTCAGCAATTTGATGCTAAATTTAACAAGTGCAGTAGATTCTCTTTGCTATATCTACGATACCAAAAAGAACAAAATTTATTGAGGTTACTACAGTTAGACTACTTATTTTTTTTTAAATGAGTTATGTACTACAATTTAGACACGCCTAGAAATAATAACCAATTCTAAAAACCATTCCCTGAAGCTGGCTCGTGGATTCGAAAATCGCTACCGACAAGTCAAATTACCACGTGTTCTTAGTTATAGAAAAAAATTACATGATTTGCGTGTATTATGTAATTTTTTGAAACAGTTCATTTCTGTGACTGTCAATGTAAATCATGATATTATATTTATAATCTAAACGCACGTTACCGATGTGATAATATGTAAAATGAGTAGTGCCAAATGTTTCTTAAAAATATATATTATTATGTTTGTAAAGTGCTGGTCACGATAAAATGTTAATGTGCCAATTAATCACATCAAACTTATGTTAGCGCGGTGATTATTTCAAATCAAATCAAATGTATGTCTTTATTGAACTGTTTTATAATTATTTATGATTTCTTTATTCATAATTTTTTTATTTCTAATACTTTTTAGATGAAATTTGTATTGTTTTTTAAATATACCCTTATAACTATACATTTTAAATTAATAGTTGCATGTCCTAGAACTAATAGACGTATGTCTTAGTAAAATATGTGTGTAGCCATAAATAATAAATATATAATTAATAATAGAGTATTAAAATTAAAGGCCTACGAATTGTCTTAGCTCGAATTTATGTAAAATTATTATATACCCATTTTGAGTCAAGTCAGTCACATTTTTGTGTAGTTAATTGTTGACTAAATTTCAACTCGGGACGGGTCGCATTGTATTGTAGTAAAAAGTGAGTAGGTACAAAAATGTATTATGCATTTAAAATAAATTTTTGCACTATTTTTATTAGTGTGCGTATGAGTGGACAATGGGTTACTCTCTGAAATACCAACATTTTAAGTGAAATTGGTTTAATTAGTTAAACAACGACATGGGAATATCACTAAATTGCAATAAATAAAATTAAAATGGGTGAAATGTACAATTCCTATCAAACATTTATGTTTTGGAAATATTTATAGTATTTATAGCAGTTATGTTTTGGAAGTATTATGTTTATTTGCTCTTAAATCGACCCGCAGTATCCAGTCTTCTCGTGATCATGACGTTTGCAACAACGTTGAAATATCGAGACAACTCAATTAATTAAATATCGTGGTAAGAACCCGTTGAAAATGCATGAAAGTATTATAGAAAACCGCGAGTGTCTGAATAAGTTTATAAGATCTTCATGTTTTTCATTTTGTGGATACCTACTTATTCTGCATTGTGACCCGTTCGAGTCAATGCGCATCTTTATAAATATTTTTTTTACAAATTTATAAACCTATTTAAACATGATTTTGGAACCTGTCTTTGAATGCATAAAATTTTGGAGAAAGTTTATAAATGTTTACGCTAAATAAACCAGGGTAAGATCAGCTTATTTTATTACTATTTTCTTTCACCATTATAACATTTATTGGAGCTAAATTGACAAGGAATAGGATAAGTAACCCTGCTTATCCTAAATGACACCAATTATGAAAATATTATTATATTTACCCCTGAAAATCGTGGTGGGTCTATATTGGAATGCACTATGATTAGTGCAAACATGGACTTTTAGAAATGATTAAGAGTGTAGTGATATTTGCGCCTATATTTAGCCATTAAAACAATGGAACTTATTCGTGATCACTACATCAATAATCACTTTAAGTGCAAAAACGTAAAGTGATAAACACTAAGCCCTAATCAAAGTGCAAACCTGTCCTTAGTGTAAGTCGATGTTAGTTCGTAGTGAATGTGGTCGGTAGAGACAGATTATCTATCCGAAAGTGATATCCCTAAATAGGCCTTTTAAAAATTACGTGTAAATTTGATGAAACTTGACAAAACTTTATGATAAAGTTTACACATTTTTAAGAGGTCCAGTGTCATCCAAACTAAATTATTTGATAGTGTTGGCAAATTTAGGTGTGGTAACTTAGTACAATTATTGAGAGTTGTAGTCGCTAAAATCTTCCGACCTACCCAAAGACTGCCTAACGTTATATTACCTGATACCTGTGTTGTGTGTACCCTAGTCATGGTAATTGCGTAATGACCCTGGCCCCGCTTTGGTCATATTGCATGATCTGCATGGTCCGAATGCTCGTAATGAAAAATGAGCAAGGCAAAATGATTTAAGACATGGCCAAATAGATGTTGCATTACTGTCAGGTCATTATAAGATAATGATTGGAAAAAAGGAAATGCAATGTAAGTGTAAAATTGTATAAAAAAAACTTGAGAGGTGTCATGGGACAGCCGAATAGAACGAAGTTCCTTTCGATTAAAAGATATCTTATAAAAAATATTTCCTTTCGTAACGCGCGATAAGGAACATGTTTCAAAAGATTTTGATCATAGCGCCATCTAGCAATAATCATCTAAAACAAAAAAAGTGTGACAACTTTTCGTAAGATTTTTTTCCGTCTAGCCCCCTTTCGATAACGCGCGATAAGGAACTTCTTTCCAATAATATTAATATTACTAATGTTTACCATGTCTTCATAAACATTTGTATTATTTAATTCGAGTTTTATTAGAAACTGACAGAAATTTTGCAATTTCCAATTTTTCGGTGAAATAATATTAACAAATGTAGAGATCATGTAATATGACTGATAGATGTTGTAGCGTATATTAATACGATAACAAATTGTCTATTTAGATATAATAATATATGTAGAAATTAATAACGATGTGTGGTTATCGCAACGTGTTCATTATTTTCTGCAATTTGTTATGTTCAAAACATAATATGGCCAAATTGTTTTCTTAGCATAAAATGTGTCTACAATTTCATATTTTGAAAGGTTTACAAAAAGAAAAGCTGAGATTCATCTAACTCAAAAACAACAATGTTGGTAGAGACGAGAGAGAGAGAGAGAATAATAAAATAATTAAAATATAATTTTAATAATATCACGGTGAAAATTAAAAAAATTGGTTACATCTGAAAACAACAAGTAAAAATAATAAATTAAGTTATTTATTTACTAACTTAATAACTCTTTACTGCTCACCGCTGAGCTCAGGTCTCCTCGGGAGAGGATTTAACTTAAATTTAATATATTCAACCTAATAATTTCACCTTTTCTCGTTTGTAAATCCTTTTATTCACATGTAACATAATGTCCAAGCACAAATAACTTAACAAAATATAATAGTAGAAAGGCGCTGGCTTCGTCGAGTAGTAATATTTTTATAAGAAACATCAGATCTCCGTTTACTGTACTTTATCTAGCAAATTGTGCTTTGAAGATTATAGTATAAATCTATTCGAAAAAACACTGGTGTTTTCCCATAGAGAGGGAAATAGGTTCCCAGTTTGAACTTTTAACTGAACTGGAGAAGTTTTTTACTGAGGACGATTTTAAATTCTATTTCTATGAAGACGAACATATTTTCTCGGCAAGATTTTTAACTGTAACCTGTCTGGAAGTTTTCATCAAGCTTTTTGACGTGAGAAAAACTCACTTCTAGCTTTGCCTTGCCCAAGGAAACGATATTGAATAACTAAGTTTATTTACATCTTTTGAACTGTGCAAAAATCAAAAAAAGGCGATTTAAAAAACTTATTTTAGTACTTCTAAACACAGTCAAACTTGTGCCCAAATAGCTCCCTAATCATGATCATGGAAAGAAGTTCTAAGCTATTTAAAACCACTTTCTCGCCAAATGTATTTAATATGATAACACCAGTAAATGATATTTGATACAATTGAATGTCCACGCTGTTCGTAAATAGACAAGAGTAACTTAGCTAGTTCGTGATTGTGCGTAACTTGTGTGAGATGATAGCGGTTCACGTAACATGATTAATGTATGTTTGTATGTAAATTTTATAAATAAACGCCGTTAGGTGGTCTTGTGTTGTTTTATTTAGACAACCTCCTCTTGAATGCTTAATTGGTTTGCTTAATTAAGCGCTAACGCAAAGATTCGTATCGCGTTATCACGATGCTCGTTTGCCTATTTAGCAATAAAAAAATTGAGACAGGTGATTCTAAATCAATCATAAACCAAATCTAAAAGAATATTCTGGATACACCATGAATAGGAATGGGATATAAATTTATGAAACGCATCTTAATATTTTTATGGCTTCTTCACAAACACACAAACAAATATTAAAAAACTAGTTGGCCCACACAACTTCGTCTGCGTCAACATAAGGAAATTTTGTCACCGTTTAAACCTTCCCTGGACTTCTACGAATATTTCAAGATTAAAATAAGCCAAATCGGCTCAGTCGTTCTCGAGTTTTAGCGAGACTAACGAACAGCAATTCATTTATATATATAAGAATACTCGTAAATTCCATAGAATATTTCAATTATTCTTCCGAAAATATTACTTGGCTACATTTTAGCACTCAATATTTTAACGTTATAGGTGATTTTTACAGAGGAAAGAAACAGGAAAAACGTAATTCAATTCAGGGTACAATTTGTAAAGACAGATACCCTACTATATTTAATTGTATTTGGAAACTCCTTACCTACTAATGTACCGTCCAAATTTTTATCACCGAGATAATTTAATGTGATGAAAAGTGAAAACTACTTTGAGCTTCCAGAAATTATGAACATGAATTTGTTGATTGGCAAAAATTACTTGTATCAATTTTATCGTAATGCAATTTTTTTAAATGTTTACTGCTATTAACATTCTTACACCGATATCAAACAGCTTTCACTGCACTTTATTTACTTGAAACTATACGACATGAACACGAACTTTACCGCCACAAAAATAAGAACTATTATCCTTTGAATCCGCGAATTTCATTTCAGCCGTTAAACTTTGATAAGCAAACTTTTATTTCAGATAACAAAAATGCGCACGAAATTTTGCTACTTATAGTTAAGCTCATAAGGTTGTTTTTGTAGGTGAAGGCTTTATCGAGCGGCTCGGTTGCTGTGTTCAGGCCATGTAGGTGCAGCTAGTCGATTAGTCAGCGTGAAGTCATGCAGGTTGCCTGCGCCCCACCGCGCCATCTCGCGACATTCTGCCAGACTCACGGCGGCTGAGTCCTGTGACAGTTGCTTGGCTACATAGCACGCGTTTGATCGGTATTAAAACCTCATTTCGAATAAAAACGTAAATAAACATAGACAACAAAGTTTGATAATAACGAGCTAATCAAAGTCGAATCATTTAGTGTCAAATTTTGTGATTGTTTACAAATAACATGTATTTTTAATGTTTTTCATAAATTTCTCATTAATATTTTTATAAAGACTTTTGATTGATTGTTTTTGTGTTTTTTGTATTTTTTGCAAACGTGTGTGTAAATTGCGAAAATGGAAAAGGGTGGAGGCTCCAGACTGCTGCAAATGCAGGTAAGTTTTAACATTATCAGGTTGCACTGCTGATATTATACATCAATTATATTTTTTGAATTTGTTTATTAATAGTCGTAATATTTGTGTTATACAAACAAATGTCCGAACGTTTTTAAGACGATTTTATGTTACATAGAATTATATAGTCGACCTACTTATTACTTATTAATATTACAATAATTTATATTCAGAGACACTGGGTAGTTAAAAAATAAACGAATTGTATAAACAAATACCTACCTCTTAAGTTTTAGTTATCCTTCTTGAAATTAGTTCTCACAAGTATAGTAAAATAAATAATAACAGTAAAAAGTAAAATAAAGGAGTTATCAGTTGACAGACCGGCGTGTGAATCAACGGTTTTTTTTGTTTTTTTTTAAACGGACCAAGTTAACGCTCCGCCGGCGTCGGTCGGGACGCGAACCTTGAACTCTGCGGTCTCAATTATTATTATAATCACTCACTGGAACAGAGTCAGACGGAATGTCTTTAGAATAACGGCATAGATAATCAACATTAGACATACAACACTACAAATTAGCCGGATTCACGATTACCTTATGAATAGTTAGAATTGGATCGTAAAATCAAGGAATTACGAAACATAGATTTTCGAGGATGCCACTTATTAATAGATGTAATCGAGATATATATCCAAATTAATGGCCCGCTGTCCTTTTGAAGATCGTAATAGTCTACCAAATGCAGACAGCATCAGACCGGAAGGTATAGGTGTACCTAGTAGTTTTAGGATGGCTTATATTCAGAGGTGAACTTCTATTGATGTGTAAGATCAAATGACGTATGATAAGAAACAAATTCATAAAAAACAACTCAAACTATGGTTCTAAGTATATGTAGTTCGTAAACTGTGGAACCATCTGTCCTTTACTACTTACCTACTAAGTTCACATGAAACGAAGCTCAAGTTCCGGACCAACTGTTTCTCAGTTCCATCATTGGTTTCTCATTCCACTTTACCTACTCTATGAATAATCATAGTTGTACCGAATAAGTATTTGTTGTGTGACGTCAAACCGCCAACACATACGGACATAAACAGATGTTTCGTTTCCTATAAATACTGTCATTCATTTCCTTTAATGACAAATATCAAGCTAGTCACATCTGGATTCCCGCAGGAGCAGGATGGATTTATTCCGCCTGCTATGGGTGAGCCGCCGGATCACACCGGCGGTGAAGCCACTGCTGAGGTGCCTCACATTACGAGAGATGAGCTCCATGTGGCCGTGGTCAAAATGAGCGCGAAAGACACGGCCCCCGGCCCGGACGGCATCCACGGCCGGGTCCTGGCCTTGGCCATCAATGCCCTAGGGGACCGGCTCCTCAGGCTATTTAATTCCTGCCTGGAGTCGGGACGGTTTCCCTCGCTCTGGAGGACGGGCAGACTGGTCCTCCTACGTAAGGAGGGGCGCCCGGCGGACTCAGCCGCCGGTTACCGTCCCATCGTGCTGCTGGACGAGGTGGGCAAATTGTTGGAACGCGTTCTGGCAGCCCGCATCGTTCAGCACCTGGTCGGGGTTGGACCCGATCTGTCGGCGGAGCAGTACGGCTTCCGGGAGGGTCGTTCGACCGTAGATGCCATTCTACGTGTCCGGGCCCTCTCGGAGGAGGCCGTCTCCCGGGGTGGGGTGGCCTTGGCGGTGTCGCTCGACATCGCCAATGCCTTTAACACCCTGCCCTGGTCCGTGATTGGGGGGGCACTGGAGAGGCATGGAGTGCCCCTCTATCTCCGCCGGCTGATCGGCTCCTACCTGGAGGCCAGGTCGGTCGAATGTACCGGGTACGGTGGGACCTTGCACCGGTTCCAGGTCGTGCGCGGTGTTCCACAGGGGTCCGTTCTCGGACCTCTCCTGTGGAATATCGGGTACGACTGGGTGCTGAGGGGCGCCCTCCTCCCGGGCCTTAGCGTCGTGTGTTACGCAGACGACACTTTGGTCGTGGCCCGGGGGGATGACTTCGGAGAGTCTGCCCGTCTTGCCACAGCGGGGGTGGCCCTCGTCGTCGGCAGAATAAGGAGGTTGGGCCTCGACGTGGCGCTAAACAAATCCCAGGCCCTGATGTTTCGGGGGCCTCGGACGGCGCCACCAGTCGACGCCCACATAATGGTTGGAGGCGTCCAGATTGAGGTCGGGGTGCAGTTGAAGTACCTCGGCCTCTTGTTGGATAGCCGTTGGACCTTTCGAGCCCATTTCGCGGACCTGGTCCCCCGATTGGTGACGGCGGCCGGCCATTTGGGTCGGTTGCTCCCGAACATCGGGGGGCCCAGCCACGCAGTGCGCCGCCTCTATGCGGGGGTGGTGCGCTCGATGGCCCTATACGGTGCGCCCGTCTGGGCCGAGCCTCGCGTTCCGGCAAATCTTGCCCGACGCCTGCGCCGGCCACAGCGCATCGTAGCCATTAGGGTCATCCGTGGGTACCGCACCGTCGCTTTTGAGGCGGCGTGTGTGCTGGCGGGGACGCCGCCCTGGGATCTGGAGGCGGAGGCGATCACCGGCGATTATCGCTGGCGATGCGACCTCCGCGCCCGGGGCGTAGTGCGTCCCCTGCGGGAAGCGGTCCGCGATCGGAAGGTCCAATCTCGGCGGTCCGTAATGGAGTCGTGGGAGAGACGGCTGGCCAACCCCACCTGGGGTCTACGGACCGTCGAGGCGATCCGCCCCGTCCTAAAGGATTGGGTGGGTCGTGGCAAGGGACGCCTCACCTTTTGGATGGTGCAGATGCTGACCGGGCACGGGTGTTTCGGTCGGTATCTGCACCGGATTCAGGTAGAGCCGACGACGAGGTGCCATCACTGTGTAGAGTGTGACCAGGACACACCAGAGCATACGCTCGCGCTGTGCCCCGCTTGGGAGCGGCAGCGTTGTGTCCTGGTCATGCAAATAGGACCGGACTTGTCGCTCCCGGGCGTCGTGGCGTCGATGCTCGAGAGCGACGAGTCCTGGAAGGCGATGCTCGACTTTTGCGAGTCCACCATCTCGCAGAAGCAGGCGGCGGGGCGTGTGAGAGAAAGCTCTTCTCTCTACGCAGAAACCCGCCGCCGTCGAGCAGGGGGTCGGGACCGGGGTCTGGCCCGGATTCTGGCCCCCTAAGAGTTTCGGGTCCCCAACGCATGCGAGTGCGAGCGGGGACCCAAGAAGGTGCCGTGTCTCGCTCAACACGCCCTTACGTCAGAGCAACCGGGGGATGGTAGACCGCGTACTCCCCGACCCACGCTGGTTCTGACCCAGCGGGGTATTCCGTGGGAGGGTGACACGCGGTCCCATCTTGGCGGGCTTCGGAAAGCCCGCCGACCGAGAGAGCCGGTGGCCGTATTCGCCGGCGGCTACCGGTTCGGCGTCCGGGGACGGAGCGACGGGAAAGAGTGCCCATGGCGTAACGCGTCGCCCCGTCCCTCATAACCCCGTGCTGGGTTCTGGCCTCAGCCGGGGTTCGGACGCTGAGTGTGAGCGGTTGGAGGTTTTAGTGCGGTTCAACTCCCACATACCCCGCCCGCGGGGCGGGCGGGGATCCGGTGATTTCCTCCAACTAAAAAAAAAAAAAAAAAAAAAAGTCACATCTGGAATTTTCCTGGTAAACCTTGAATTATTTGTATTCTTCTATTTCACATGATCGCGTTGGAAAATTAAGTAGTTCCCGGAGTAGTTCGCGGTGTTCCCGGAGCGCTATGACATGACCCTCTTTAAACGAGGTTTTAGTAAACTCCTGTATCGGTAGGCGATAGACAACAGCCCTTCATTGCCCTGGGATTGCAGAGGTTCATGAGCGACGGTGACCGCTTACCATCCGGTGGGCCGTAGGCTCGTTTATCTATCACGCAATAAAAAAAAATAAAAAAAAGTAGGTTTTGAATATCTTGTACTTAGTCTCTTGTTCTTCGCCTTTACTTTATAACAAGATTTTGTTCATACACTGGATAAATCTCAACAAGTTCTGACAAATTTCTACCTTCCCAATAGTCCCAGAAAAGTTCGAAACCATGGCTTGCAGCAGCTGTAGTTTGTCGAATAGATTAATTGAGAAAATTATGTTTAAATATGCTGAATACTTTTGCGTAGCTTGAAATTAGAATTCAAGGAATATCATGGCCCTGTAGACACCACACACGGTGAGTGTTACCGTCAAATTCGCCATCTACACATGATCTACACCGCCACCACCGCATAATAATTACAGAAAATGGTGGTATTTCTGACTAGTTCTTTAAATTGAAAAGCTGATTTATTAAAAAAAATACTGGTAACACATATCGTGTGGTATCGATTGTATAATGTGATACAGTTACTGTCCTCATTCAATTCACCCAATTGACGTAATACTAGCTCGTAAACAATGCCCTGACACGATTCGTACAAACGGGGATACAGCCCCTTGTTACCGAATACCACCCCTTTGTTGTACTGTATCGCTGAAACGAATACATTTTTTACGCATTGTACTCTTTTCAATTAATTGGTCGCTTTCAGTAGTGCGAAATTTCTATCCAGTAATGTTTCTTTCACACCTCAATAGAAGAGGTCTTTTGGCATTTCTTTTCATATTTAACTTTTTCTAGGTGGTTTGGTTAAAAAATTTAAAATCATTTCGATTTTTTTTTGTAATCAACTAAACTAAGGTTTAGTTCAGACGATAAATTTTCAGATCCTACTGACCTGTTACATTGATGAATGTTGGAAGAAGTATAACTATAAAATAGAAGGATAATCTAATACATAATGTAGCTTTACTTCGCAAGCATATTTCACTTACACAATAATTACCCATATAAAAATTGGAGACATATTATTATTATTAAATATTAATATTACTCCTGGTCTCCCCTTACCAACGTTTTCGGCTAAAAATTAAAAAGAACACGATATTTATCTAAAACGGTAATTCTCAAAACCTACTCACGACTAGTCGTCAATCTTGTTCTTAATCAAATGGAATATAACTGCGACGGTAATTTGTACCAACACATAGCGGAAATAAATGCGATATGAGAATTAGGTCATAAAATACCTACTTAGATATTAAATAACTTACCTATATTAAATAACATACCTATTTAAATATCAAATTTATGGATGTTAGAAAATAGAATGGCGCGTTAAGTCAAAAAGTTTTAGGTGACTGAAAAAAATGTTGTAAAAAATGTTCTTTTACAGTAACTATTGGGTACACCTACTACAAAATAGCAATAAATTCAATATTCGAATATTGAAAAATATAAAGCATTAGTAACCATGTAAATTTTCATCACGACTCTAAATCACATACAAAACGACATTACTGATGGTTACCAATATCATCATCATCATCATCAGCCTATAGACGTCCACTGCTGGACATAGGCCTCCCCCAAACCTCGCCACATCGACCAGTCCTGCGCCATCTGCATCCAGTGACCTCCCGCGATCTTGACCAATCATCATCATTATTGTTGAAACTTACACAAATTAATTTGACATTAGTTAACCATCAAAACGGTTACCGCCACGGCATGATTCTCGTTAAAGTAATACCAAACGATGACTATATTTCCATGTAAACAAATAATATTAAAGCTTCTAGCCTAATTGATATAATGGTGGGCTGGATTACTAATTTTGCGTGTTGCTACGAGGAATAAAGGTGTGACTAAACGACTTTGTAGCCTCGTTATTTAAAAATAGGTATTTGGTAACAAAAAACTTCGAAAAATAACTAATATTGCTGCTGTTTATGTCAAACAATGTGCTTTTGAAATCGAAATAAAATTAAGGACCTTGCAACTAATCGTAGCTTAGGTACTACATAATATATACCTATTTACTAAGTCATCACAACTTTGTGTCTATTTCTATTGACCATATTTTGCCTCATTTATATTCAAACCACCTTAATTCTCATTATTCTTATTTCCTCATAAATCTATCTATAAATCTATCTAGAATAAAGTATAAAGTATATTTATCCTCCCTTCTATTTTTCATGGATCTCGTCCGAATACGACTCGCCAATTTATCTACAAAAACAAAAAATGGACTCACAAGCAAAAAGGCTATTACTAAGGTCACACGTCACCTCCATTCTGTCCCTCATGCTTATTCTCTAAACTCCATAATTCTGCAATTAACAACAGGTAATTGGTCCACATTTAATCACTCATCGCTAAAACTTAAATCCCTTTTTCGTTTGTATATTATCAATTATTTAGCAAAGGTAGGGTAACTTTCATTGCTATTTTCTGTTTCTCGCTACCAAATACCCACTAAACAGCCGATGAGACAGCCATTTTTAAGCGATAATCGCACAATGGATCGCACTTGCGATACAGAATAACCCTGATGGGTGTGGGTGCGGACGTTAAACCTTATCGATCGAACAAGATAGCCTAGTGGAACAATTTTATAATAATAACATAATGGAAAGTGACAGTTTGAATCGATACTGTGGGTGGTTATAAACCTGCTCGATTACGTATTTATTAGCACATGAACAACTTCAACAACAATAAAATTGAATGTTGCGTTTTATACACACAACTTAATGAAACTCTTATTGCAAACAAACCTACTTAGTCCAAGCAATTTTGTGCGGTTCCTTGAAAATATTAATACTAAATCATAGTGATAAAAAAAGTCTAAAACACTCATCAATTTCAAAAGCACTCATCTTCATACTCTATAATATCATGTTGAAGAACCTACCAAATTTTCTCACAATGTATCAATAGATAGACCAGCTGGACTTCTTTAACAAAATTAATGTATTGCCAAGACGATACAGCACATAGATTACGCCAATAAGGATTGTCGAGACCTAAAATGACAATGAAGGCTCTAAATGACACAATTCGTGGGTGGAATTTAATAATACACGATCTGCGATACCCGATTTGCAGAATGGACCCACGCACTGAACCAACAAGGATTTCTTGTTTTTTTTTATCCGACCATTTTTTGCAACATCTAATTTTTGTTAAAAAAAATTTAACACCATTTTTCGTTGTCTAAATTTCATTTCGATTCAAACAAAGAAGTCAGTTTCAAAAATCATCTTTTAAAATAAATTAATCTGCTGCAAAACTTTAATAATAGTAAAAGTATTTCAAAATTATTATTTTTAATCATAACACAATTATTATAATTATTTTTCCAGTCTTATGTTCTCATCTATTCATTAATAATATTCGATAATAATCCTTTCAGTTCAAAGAACATAGCTACAACTTATGCCTATGTACGTTCATCACATTCCACGGAGCCATTACACATCTCTCGTTACGTTTAATCGTTGTGTGTGTGTAAACATTACCAGGCTAATTGAGGAATGTATCCTAATGGACACTTGAGTCAATAAACCGATTATCTTGTCAGTCGCGTCTTTTTAGTGTATCTAGGTTTTCTCTGTTGACTATGAGTGTTGCTGAAAGTAATGGTTGTTTGCTTGCTTGTCTGTTTATATAGGGGTAAATTAAACAAATAAAAAATGTTTTTTATGAATAGGTTGCCTAGAAAGAATTTTAGATTTTTGCCAAAACAAATCATGAACGCACCTCTTCGATGAGTCGACCCTACCTTGCTTACGCAGCTAACCTAATTTTTACAACGACATTCAGTCACGCTCGTTTTCCATAACATCAAAACTGTAAACATTATTTTAAAATTAGTAAATACTTATATTTACTCAGTACGCTGGATAACTTGTTTTTAGTAGATCTTTTTGGATATTCTTGAATAGTATCTACACATACCTAATTGTGTAACCCCAACAGGTTTACCAGTAAAATCACTCAGTCCAGAAAGCTTGCCACGCCATGAAAATGAATATATAATCTTAGTTACCTGCTTTTCTGCAGCCTTTAGAATAAAGGCCTTTTATTTTACGAACTTATTTGCCTATAGTAGACCCGGCAATATCGATTAGGTACATCCAAAATTTGGCATAATAAATGCAATCTAAGCATAATAAATCTAATCTAATCTAATAATGTTAGATTGTTAAAGAACGTAAAGGAATTAATAGTATTCTAGTTAAGTTAAAAACTTCATACTTTTCGTGTTTTAAAACTTTAAACTATTTTTTTTTCTTCATTGCATTATTTCTTCTGCACATCCTGTTGTTCTTGTTCTTGAACGCCCTGTATGAGTTACCGTAAAACACGTACACAACCTTACGGCATATTACGTGCAAATACCAAATGCAGCTTCTACGTGGGCGAAACAAACGGAGGCGGACACAGACAAATTATGCATTGCTTTGGTTCAATTACGACGAATCATGTTATTGTAATAGGTCTTAATTGTTTGTTTGTATGGATCGATTGATAATGTAATCACTGAACGCACTTGATGTATGGATATTTTTGTCAAGTGGATCGAGTGATATGGACGATTAGTGGTAATTAATCAATTGCAATCGTTCGGATCGGAGTAATCCTTTATTTCATATTCATTCAATTCTTAATTACAAGAAATATTTCTGTAATTATGTTTTAAAGTAAAATAAAAGTACTGTTTTTTTTTCTATTTCTTTAGCGTCTCAAAAAAAAATTTGACTTTTTGGTAGATTCCACTCAACGAGAAGTTAAAAAATTAATTATCGTCAATGTAAATGAAACAAAAAATTTACAAAAAAAAAATTTGTTTGAAGAGTATGTATGCAGAATATATTCATTAAAAACAAAAAATGATCTGAACTAAGGACGGTATGAGTTATTTGAAATAGGGTATAAAACAAAAAATGATAATGAAAAAAATTTAAAACATAAAATCGTAGGATATGATCCTTCCAGTTTGCCACCAACAAAAGAAGAATTGTTGCAACAAATTAAAAGAACTGTATTCATCTGCAATGTATGGTGTAATGCACACATGCGATGCCCCACGGAAAAATTGCCAGAAAATTTTGGATGGACAATAATTGATGGTAAATATGAATATTATTGGTTTGATGGTCCCCAAAATCCAACATTTGAAGAATTATCTTCTGACTTACAAGGTACCTATTAATACTATTGTTATTTATTGATTGATAATTCATCTATACTAATATTATAAAGAGGAAAGATTTGTTTGTTTGTATGTTTGTTTGTTTGTTTGTAATGAATAGGCTCCGAAACTACTGGACCGATTTCAAAAATTCTTTCACTTTTGGAAAGCTACATTATCCCCGAGTAACATAGGCTATATTTTATTTTCAAAAAAATTAGGGATCGTATGAAAATATCGAATATGTAACACAAGGTGAATAATCGAAAACCTATTTATGCGTACGCTGCAAAAACTATTGACAGTAGAACAAAATGATGTAGTACGGGTTTTTTGGTCTTAGAAACAAAAAAGTCTGCGACAGCATATATCTAACTATCCTATTTTAGTCACAATAACCGCTTTTATGTTTAGCAAAATAATATTTCGTCCCAAGATTGAATTTAACGTTAAATGAGTATCGTCATATTAACCCTTATCCAAATTAAGTATTATGTTATCAAGAGTATTAATGTAGAAGTAAATAACTTTTTGTTTTATTCCAATCGGACTTTTCGTTTAGGAGTTATGACGAGTATAAAACGCAATGAATATGTGGATTGTAAATGCTCTTCGGACCGCGCAAATAATAATGCGACCGCATTGCGAGTACTGTTTGAACCCCTTTGTAACGCAGACGAAGTTGCACGGGTCAGCTAGTTATTATATAAATTACTTAATTTTTTCATGTTATTACAGAGTTAGATATCACGAGAGAGGAAAGTGAAATAGATGAAGATGTTGGCGAAGATTCTGAAGATTTATCAGATGAGTCTGATGAAGATTAACTTTTTATATATGTATATATTATATATATAATATATATATGTATAAATACACATATTTTTGTACCTAGGTATCTAAAAAACAAAATTATTTAAATTTAAAAAACATTTTTCCACTGTATCTCAGGTTACAAATAGGAAAACTAAAAAATTACAATTTTTGTCGGACTAGTGATACATACCTGTTTTCTTGTAGGACGTTGTTTCATTTGGGTAAAGAACACACTAACCTATTATATAAAATTGTTGTCCTACAGTTAGTAAAGAGAAAAATGGTCTTGTGGTATTAACAATGTCTGAGCATAGGACCAGGGTAACGTACCACGAAATTTGTAGGACAATTTATCTGTTAAATTAAATAAATATTAATTAAGTAAAAAAAAAAAAATCAGCTGGTTAGTAATCATTTATGATGACCTGGTTATCGATACATGTTGGAAAGAGGGGACTTCTTTAATCCAACCATAGATTTTGTAGGACAAATATTTTTTCAAATAATTTAGATAATTATCTTGAGATATAACAAAAGAAAATTCGGTTAGTAATAAATATTTGAAAATCATCAAATCGACATATTATATCCTTGCTACCTCTGTTAGCTACCACAATCGAGAGTTTGGTATAGGAAATTTTTGGGCGTCTCATCAAAATAAAAGTACTCAAGAAAAATTAGCTTGATAGTAATCAAGTACAAAAATAGACCAGGGAACCTGGACTATATGTATTACGTGTTCACATTTGAAAATGTATTTAATGTAATTTCTAGAGCAAACTTGCACCTATTACAATACCTCATAATAATTAATACACAGTAAACACATTTGTTAAATCATTTAACGTGCTTGTTAACATAACCTCGTCCATAATTACTGCTACCAACATAATTACATTAATTTAATTTATTCGCATTAAATTCTTAACGTGTAGGAAATCTTAATTCGACTTTTCCGTTTCAACTGGTCACAGGTTTCCTTAAAAGTAAATATTATTGAAACCAAGGTAATGCTCCAAAAATGTACGCTGAATGGTTTTAATCTAATTATCTTTTAATCTTATTAATATGGTCTATTTTTAGTAGGAAGGAAGTTGGAACGGAAACTGGTATTGGTAATGCAACAATTGTAACATTTGCAAGGATGCAACTGAGTAGTTACTTCCCATTTAAAAAATAAGAAATTAATGCCATATTCACAGTGTTTGTTATTTTCCTTAATGTTGCAAATAAGTTGTTTATGGACACTATTTCCTTAGCTTTAAATACAAACAAAGAGATTTGTTGAAATTTTAAATTATCTACATGCTTTAACTTCCAACAAGCTTTACTAAAACTGAATAGCCTATACAACTATATCTTGAATTTCTAAAACATTAATCTGGAATTATTTGGGTAAGTAACAAAAATATGTGCAGTTAGCTACTTTCTAACTTTCATATCGCGATTGTCCAAGCCAAATATACTTCGTAAATATAAACATTGCAAAATAAATGTTGTGATTTTAGTTTAAGGTTGAACGTCGAACGCCTACGTTGGATCAGCCAACACTTTATGGTCATGACAATTCAAAGAGCTGATGATTCACTGGTTTCCTTGCAAGGCGAAGCTAGATGTGGTGACTTGGTCACTTTCAATCTTGTTCTTATGTTTGTATTATAATCTGTAGTTGACTTTTTGTCATTTGATTGATTGAAGCAAGGCTTGCTGTGGGCGGTTCAATGACTTTAGTGCGTACAAATTTGGCTAAGATTCCTAGTGGTAATACCGTTTGCTATCCTTTTATACATATACAGAAATTATTGTTTCATTTATCGCAATATACCATAAAACTCAGTCTAGGGTTAGTTAGATCGGGGACGGAGCGACGGGAAAGAATTCCGATGGCGTAACGCGTCGCGCCGTCCCTCCAAACCCCGTGCTGGGTTCTGGCCTCAGCCGGGGTTCGGACGCTGAGTGTGAGCGGTTGAAGGTTTTAGTGCGGTTCAACTCCCACATACCCCGCCCGCGGGGCGGGCGGGGATCCGGTGATTTCCTCCAACTGAAAAAAAAAAATGGGTTAGTTAGATGCAAATTATGTGTTATGTCTTATTGTATAGTATTCCGTGGGGGCAAATTTTGTATTGAATCCGAATTACATGAAGATCTAGTGAAGCCGTAGGTATAGCCTCTTATCTATAAATAAGTTATTAATAACAAGTGACTATCAATTCCTCTCGCCACAAGAAACACGAGAAGATTCCGCAATTGTTTACATAGCTCTATGTACACTGAAACCACTTTGTCATTGTATTATCTAATGGCACGAGAAATTGAATATTACAACCACTATACAGCCTGGGACTTGACTAAAGCTATTTTCATTATGTTAAATTCGGAATATGTATTTCGTTTATATTTTCTTAGTTAATCTCTGTAGTTATTCGGGTATTAAAAAAAATGTTCTGTTATAACTATTGCCATTTGTCCATTTTTATTTACGTTTTTCAAGAGCTCAATCGATATCCAACTTAGAATAGGTAAAACGACAGTGAACTTTCCCGATTGTTCTAGAGAGAATCAATACTGTGCATATTGTTTAATATTCATTTTTCAACATAAAACACCTTACGAGACACTTGAGAGAGACTCGCTATTGTCTCGAGAACAGATCATTCGTTCCGGTAAGCAGGTCAACCTGATCATCCATGAAGGTCATCACTTATACTCGGTACCGTGACATTGAAACGCACGTGGCCCGTTGCCTAGCAACTGCACAAACAAACAAATACACCCTCAAGTTTCAAATTTGAATTTCATTCAGTTTTAGAAATCGCCTCCCTCAGTCGACACACTATTCAATTACAGTTGTTGATGTCTTGTTACATGTAAAATTAAATCATTTGAAGTTAAATATGCTTTGGATTTAGTACAAAAATAATTATTAGAAGCTTATTCAAATTAAAATCTATTTAATTGTTATTATAGAATTTTTTTTTTTCATTTCTAAGGAAAGCAAATTAATTATGATCAATATGTATGAAATAAGTTAGTGTAAAATAGCAATGGATACGAGTAAAAAATCTCGGTCTCTTGACCACGTCAACTGGTGGGACCCAGCGCATTGGAAAGGCAAAGGTCCAAGAACGGTATCAGCAGTGTCATTAGAAGGAGCTGATCCTGCCGAGATACGGAACGGTTGGCTTACATTACCAGATACTGGCGATAAGGTAACATATCAGATTTTCTCCGTAAATAATTAAAATATTATCGAATTCTCGAGCCAAAAGTCAAGCCACCAATCAGCAAAAGTCATTATTAGCAGACCACCTTGTTTCTTTTCCAACAGTTACTAGCCGCAATAAAGAATCCGGTCAAATTTTACTTTACAGCAATATATCCTAGCTTTCCTGATCTTATCAGTTTATGCTATTTAAAAGTTTGGTCATGGGACACCAATCTGTGCTTGAAAAGTACCTGCTCCAAGAACTTTCAACCACTTCGTTGGCTATTATCCCCTTATACCTGCTCCATCATGAAGTTAATCTATAAATGCACGCAGTCTACAGAATATGTTAAGAAACACTTAAATGCAATATCTTTTATAATGATATCAAAGTGAAATATGTAAAATATCGATTTCCACATATCACACACCACGTAACAGTCGCTGTTGTCAGAAAACTGCCTATTATTAAGTGAATAATTTAAGATACAGCTGTTTAATATCCCACATATGGTCGATATTCAACAGGAGAGTCCGTTGACATGGATATTAATTATTGAATAGTATCGATGAAGCAGAATTCCTCGGTGAATTGTGGTATTCAAATAACAGGATGCTTTAGGGTAGCGTATCTTACTTAGATATTCATTAAAGTGAGTGAGAGATACCAACACGTAGGTATAGTTTTCCATTTCCAAAATTAATTAAGTAAATGGGACTAGATCAGAGTTATACTCAAGTAAAATTATTGATGGAAGGTAGGTTAAAAACTTTTGGTTAGAAAATGTAGTACTACAAGAATTTTTGGAGATTGATCGTTAAATATTTATTTTTATTTTTAGCATGCCTTAAAATTTATAAATTTGAGTGGTTAATAAACCTTAACGAGAAACCTGAATAAGAAGAGAAAGTACGTAATTTTGAAGCATGTAATTCTGCTGCACAGAAATTCGCGTACCCCGATACTATGGTTTGATAAACCTTAATTACAATAATTTGTTTATTCATCACGTAGAATGATAGCAGTATTTGCAATGGTGAATTTAATACCTATGGCATTATCTACCAGCTAACTATGGGTAATTGCAAATTATATGTAGGTAACTAGGTGACCCGCGCAACTTCGTCTGCGTTACAAAGGGGTTCAAAAATTGTAGCCTATGTGTTATTCTGATGTATAAGCTATATTGTGGTAAAGTTTCCATACAATCAATTTACGTTACGTACAATTCCAAACATCCATACATCCATACTTACAAACTTTCGCCTTTATAATATTATTATGATATAAAACCTTATCTTCTCGTAAAAAAGCTATAATGTGTAAGTAAAAATATACTTACACATTAAAGCTTTTTTCTGTACACTTGATATTTCTATTAATAGAAAAATTGACACCTCAATAACAGCAATTATGCAAAGTATACTTAAACCAGTATACTAAAATCATGGCAACAGTGATTACATCATCAGTCCAACACATGACCTCTGATGACTCAGTCAAGCAGGTACCATATCCGAACTTTACGATATGCTAAATTTTATACAACGTATTGTTTTGATGATGATAAACAATCATTAATTAAAATAATTTGGTTGATGACGAGTTTCATAGATAGAAGATCTTAAGGAAAATAGAAAACCTAATTCAACTACATATTTCTAATTTAACCACTACACACTATACTACAATTACTTTTACAAATTCTGGTTTAAGGGAGCACAGGAAGATTAGTAAACTACAATTAAAACAATACACACCCAACCCTCAATTCTGAGAACTATCTGAAATATTAGAGGATCAAAAACAATTAAATGCTCTGAGAAAGAAAAGTTTGTAATTTTAAAACTAACATCATAACCCACAGTACCTACTTTATTCTACAAACGTACCATCTTTATACTTTGCTCTGAATTATGATACAAAAAATCGAGGTTTTCTTTTATGTTTTTTTAGGGATTCGGATGATTGTTTCGTACGTCTTCTCGTATGACTTTTATAAAGATCTAATTTGTAATTTATGTGCAATTTTTGAAAAACGAGAGTCAGTCGTAAAATATAAATTTTAAGGTACTACGTCAACTGCACCTAATTCGGCAATCAACACTCTGGTTTAGAGTAAACAAAATTAGACCATTGTGTTTGAAATTGAATGAAATGTGGGTGGACTATCGATTTTGCTCATCCATATTGAATAAACTCAAGGCAGCTCCATACGTGTCCAAAGACAATACACGGAAGTTTAACAAACTGTTATTACAAAGTTTGCTGCTTGGTAAGCTTGTTATTATTATAAAATCTGCTAGTACTGAGTCATAAAATTGTCAAGAGCCTTTAAATAAGTAATTCATCCGTTTATAAGTTCGTTAACAATCACAATTTATGAAAAGAAATACGTAACTATATGCAAAATTAACCGAAGAAGGTCCCAAATAGCGAGGTAGGTTACCAACTTTTAAAAATATTACAATGTAATACAATTTGACGTACAAAATTTAAAAAAAACCTGATATTCAAAAATAAAAATGATAATCAGTTGCCTTTAAAGCTTAAAACATTGTTCATGGAGACAGACAACGTGAAGCGTATACATACTACATATGTACATATATATTGATTAGTTCAGTAAAGCACCATAACATAGGCATGCAACAAACTAGTTTGACTAGGTCCAGCTGGGGTATTAACCTGGTGGAATCTCTGTGAGTTCACACCTGCCAGCTGGTTCAACAGGATCTATTCAACAATACAAATGGTTATAAAACACTTGGCTTCGCTTTCAGGGATGTCTGTCTCTAAACTAGTTGATTTTTTAAAGGGTGTTAATCTTTTTGTCAAAATTTTAGGTGGATTTAATAAATCTATTTTGACAATCATGAAAATGGTATATCTTCAAATTAACTTGACATCAGTTTAATTGTATTAATGTTATATCTACTCAAGTATTTATTTATTTTTTCTTTTTGCCTACATTCAAGTTTTTAAATAAATTCGCATATTGAACCGTTTCGGCACTATACGTGAGTTATTGAAATTAATTTAAATAAAATAATAAATCTACTTTACTGTGACATAAAATAGCACAATGTTTCTAACAAGATTGATTTATGCCACTTTTCCTTATTGGTAAAAAGGACTGTAACTGTGACTCATAAATCGTTTTACTGCTGGTAGTGTATCTACCAGATATAATAATATGAATCAAATATGCTTATAAAGAATACATAGCTATCAACAACCCTATTTGGCAAGGAATTTAAATACAGCATTTCGTTCCACACTCCCGGTCACAGATATCGCGTACTGTTTGGATACAAAGTATTTTAACTTGTTGTACCATTATATTGCAATAAAGTCTCGACAATTATTTTCAATCTAAAAATGTTAGGCATTTACTACCATAAATCCATTCTCATAAATTAGAAGTTAATTACTGGGGTCCATAAAGCTGATTAAGCCACATACCATGCGCTATCCTGACGTACATAAACATTACACATGTATTAGGCAACAGATTAACGTTGTAATCAGCTTACGAGCTACCGACACAGCCTGGGACTGTTTACCATGACTCATCCGATGATCAACGACCTTACGGATTGATGAAATAACAATCAGTATCGCCATTGTATTATGTGCTAGACGTTTAATAGTCTTTTTGTCTGTTTCTAGGCATCTATCGCCTCATTCGCGTCTTTAATACTCTTAATAACTAGAGAATCCGTGCTACTTTGTCTGCGTCATATGAGACGGAATAAATAAAATTGATTTTGATATATACGTGTTCGATCTAATATGTATAAATAAATACCTAGGTAGATAAATTAATATAATGGTAATTTAAAAAAAAAACTCACGTAATACTAAAGCAATTTTCTTTTATGAAAACGTTATCAGAATCGTTATAACCACAATAAAAAATCTGATCCATTCGAATTCTTCGAAAGTTCTCCGCACAAAACTCGTGCATCATACATGTCTAGATCTCGAGTAAATTTAAGCTAAAATGATTTTAACTACAGTTCTGCAAATTATAATGAGCATGGAATAGATTAAATTCGTTTTGTATGTAATTGTGTCGCTCACGACCTGTTGCATCAATTTGCAAAGTCGTGGACCTAATGATGTTTAATATGCAGTAATTGTCGATACAGTGTGTTCTCTAACAACTACTACACAATACCTAGTAATAATGAATATCGTTTGTAAAATAATCTGTAATAAAAATATACCTGCAATGGCACCTATTTCAAACGATATACATACCTACTATCATACTCGTAAAGCGAGATACCTAGGTACCATAATTATGAAGACATCAGTGCGAATTATCAGTTTTAATATTAAAATTATCGAAACTTAAAAACTTGCTTGCAGTGCCTACCTAATAAGGAGAGTAGCACATTCCAAAACCGGACGAAACGCTCCAAAAATGATCTCGTTATATAAACCACGAAACAGCGATGATTTCAGATATTTGACCATATACATTATCTACATTTTATAATTAATTTAGATTTAAAACCCTTAACTGGAATTAGGTATGCAAAAGCAAATGACCAAAATGTAATTTAAAACATTGGACTTTAACACTTATGTATAACTAGTTGTTACCCGCGTCGTCGTCTGCATGAACTCCCGGTTTTTTCTCCATCCCTTTTTTCGTAATA
Source organism: Trilocha varians (assembly GCA_030269945.2). Taxonomy (NCBI): domain Eukaryota; kingdom Metazoa; phylum Arthropoda; class Insecta; order Lepidoptera; family Bombycidae; genus Trilocha; species Trilocha varians. The sequence continues at coordinate 6,821,850 of AP028273.1, read as the reverse complement.
AAAGGTAGCCTATGTTCTTTCTCAGGGTCTAAAGATTGTCTGTGCCAAATTTAATCAACATCGGTTGAGAGGTTTAAGCAGGAAAGCAAAACAGACAGAGTTACATTCGGATTTAAAATACTAGTAGGGATATATCAAAAACGAAGGATATAACGGTTTAATTTAATTAAAGTAATGTCTCGCTTAGAAACGGTAAAAAGCCTTATCTTCCTCGTTGTGTTTACGTCACGGAAGTACGGTTGCAATGAATAAATGCCGATTGTCTCGTTGTTCTGTGTTGTACAGTGAAGCGTAGGCGACGACCTCACGCCCTCCGATACCTGGATAGTATACTTTCAATGCTTTAAACTAATTACTTTTGTTGTTTGATAGAGTTATAATTAAGTATCTTTGCTTTTGTATATGAGGAGATCGCAATAATACCTACGTGTGTTACCTAGGTAATAGTGGGGGCGGCGCGACGGGAAAGAGTGCCTCGGGCATAACGCGTCGCGCCGTCCCTCATAAACCCCGTGCTGGGTTCTGGCCTCAGCCGGGGTTCGGACGCTGAGTGTGAGCGGTTGGAGGTTTTAGTGCGGTTCAACTCCCACATACGGATTCGGTGATTTCCTCCAACTAAAAAAAAGAAAAACCTAGGTAATAGTAGTACCTACCTATTTTATGAAATAGCTATGCTTATAAATTATATTGACTTGATGATTGACTTATGACTATAAGAATCTGACCGTAACTTGAGAGTGTGCTAGACGGAAAACGTTTCTGAAGACTGCTCATTATACGACGATTAATACGAAGAATATACAATATCTCTATTCTGAGAATAAGAAAGATAGATTTAAAGTTACCAAAGATTATATCAACAAATATTATAACGAAGCCCTAAATTTACAAATAAATATTACATCTTTCTCTACAACATCAAGTTTGTTTTCAGGCCAGGTTCCAACAAAAACAATTGCAAGAGAGAGAAATGAAGATCGCATCGCTGTATGAGGCTCAGCAGGCGCGTGCCCTGGACCGTGTGAGACATTCACCCAGCAACGGGGTGAATTCCACTCCACCACAGCAGCATACGCCTGTACAGACCGTTCCTCATCAGCCAGGGAAGGTAGGCTTTTGAAACTTTTACTTCTTCTGGTCCATTTCATGCGAATATTGTCTTTAGTTCTTTGTCATGGGTTGGTTGTTTTAGAACTCAGAAAAACTGAAATAGTGGCATATTTTAATTTTTGAATTTTTTAAAAATATTGTTTAAAAGGTTGTAGGTACAACTTGGTTTTTGAAATTGAGATCTCGCTTGCATAAATAACTTTGATTAATATTTTTATAACCCACATTGATAATAATAGGACAAGATAAGAGCTATGATACAAACATCCGATATCCACACAAAGGCACGCGACATTCAACGATTATCTATCATAAAAATTATAAAGGCGAAAGTTTGTATGTATGGATGTATGTTTGTTACTCTTTCACGTAAAAACTACTGAATGGATTTGAATGAAACTTTACCACAATATATTATACATCAGAATAACACATAGGCTACAATTTTTGAACCCCTTTGTAATGCAGACGAAGTTGCGCAGGTCACCTAGTCTATCATAAAGATTATGGTGTATGTATTCTCAAATAAACTTTATAAACCAAATTAATTCATTCATTTTATTGATGGACCTAATAGGATAATAAATTGAATTCAATTTGTCATACGTTAACAGGAAAATCTTTAATTACTTGTACTGAAATAACATTTCAAGGTTAATTTGTCACCAGGTCAGACAAATGTTCGAAGAGCGTCGAACAAAAGCAGGAATAGACAAAAGCTACCCGCTACAGCCAATCCACAACACGGAGAGAACAAATCGAAAGGCACTACCTAATGGCTACGCGAAGGTGTCTAATACTACCAGCAACACGAGGGTCTCAGTTGAGAAACGATCCTCGAAAACACACACAAGCGTCAGCTCTCATAGCGTTAGGAAACAGAATGTAAGAGGACTCTACACTTATTTTAGTTTCTCACAGCTTGTTCTTCAAAAGATGTTTGAAAGACGTTCTTCCTAATATCTAGGTCAATCTATGTTTTTCCTTTAGCTCTTTGTACATCCGTTATCAATTTGTCACTCGATTGGATTCATCTACCAAATCTTTGGATAAAATTTTCGAAACTAAAGTCGTATAACAGTTTCACACAGAAGATTAGAGATATAAATTGACTCCCTTTTTTCTATGTTAACTACAAATTTTGTAACATTTTCTTTGTGAACTAGGTTATAATAATAAAAATCTGTGTTAAAATTGTTTCAGAAAATAGAAAATTTAGTGAACGGTTCCGGTGATCTGAATCACAATCACGAAATTGATATCAAAATTAAACGTTCGGTGAGTTTTTGCACTGAAGATACAAAAAAGTTTTTTAATCTTCAAATATCTTTAAAAATGCCGATTAAATTTCTTAGGTTCCCCATACCAATGGTGAGATCGTGACAAACGGAGATGAGCCCGACAAGATCGAGAATAATAACGATTTGCTAGAAAATGAAACGTTTCCTGAAACATTAGCACCTACTCCCACACCGCGGTCACCAGAACCAGTCACAACTCCTGAAGCGAAAAAAACAACCACCAAGTGAGATGCTTTTACGATATAATTTTAGCAAAAATAACCTACGCGGGTTGTTTTATTAAAGGATAATATTTGTTTTCATGAATGAATCGAGCGAACTGTTCAATCCAAAACAGTATTTGGACCATCAAGTAAAGTGGTAAATAGTTGTGATCGTGACCATAGGCATTAGCTTTAACCAAACTTTGTTGCCTCTAGCTAATAAGTGAATACTCCATGAATTTAATAAAATGTACAATTTAAAATAGTTTGATTACAAAGTACTTACCTCACAGTAATTTGTTTTAGAACACCATCTGCCAAAATTAGCCCGGTAAAATCGAAACCGCAAATAATAATATCGTCATCTTCACCACGAAGAGTTGCTAATGACAGAAATGTAAGTAAATAAAGGAGAATTTTACATTCCACATTTTTAAAGATCTTTTTTCCTTTCGCTCTCTTTGGAGATTCCAAAAAACTAAGCCGGCCAATTAATTTGTAAAAAAATAAATCCTTGACAAATTATTTGTCAACAACTTTGGTTTTACTGTCATAAAAATGTAAAATACATAAATTTTGATTTAAATTTTTATTAAATAAAATTATGCTAGTGTAGGATCAAAAATAACTCGGAAATATTATGCATGATTCAGGTACCAGATACAAATAAAACGAGAGGGGCTATGCAACGTCCAGCCAACACAGTAAGTTCTTAGATAAAACATTTTCTTATCTTTTATTACAGTTTTATTAATTTTAGAATAATAAGTATCAAAAGCTTCGAACTTGTATTTCCTGCACCACGCTTTTTACAAACTTTTTATGTTCTCTTTCTTTACAGACACCTAGGAAGGCACCTGTGGTATGCATTTAGATTTTTCTTTTCGTTTTCAAATCATACCTAACTTTCTCTTCTAGTAGGTACTTTCTTCTAAAATTCACAACTTCTACAATAAAATTACACTTGTCTTGGAAACTTCTCATACATTTTATATATATAGATACTATTAGATACATCTATAATACTATTTTGAAACATTGTAAACGATTCCAAAAAAATAACAATATTGAATAAGATCAAAAATAATCATACAACTTAATTAACAATTAACTTAACCAAGTTTGTATTTTAGTATTGGCTATTGCAAATGTCCAGTAGGTATGCAAAATTTGTTACGTCGATAAATCATTAAGTTTTATTCCTTTCTTTGTTTTGTCTTTTTGGTTCTTCTGTTTTGTTTTATTTTGTTGTGATTTATTCGGTTTTTGTTTCTTCTTCAACTTAATATGTTTTATTTTGTTATGATTTATTTGGTTTTTGTTTCTTCTTCAACTTAATAAGACTTTTTTTTGTTTCTTTTGATCTTTCTGCCTTATTTCTGCGATCTATAACAACACCACTGATTCCAACTTCTATAGCTTGTGGAAGCACGTTTTTGGATTTATGCTTAGTGCATTCTTTCACGCTTTTCTTTTTCTTTCCAGACACCTAGAAAGCAGCATGTGGTATGCATATTAGATTTTCCTTCTTTTTAAGACACAATTAATTACACGTTTTTACAATTAATATGTGCATGCTTGTAAGTTAACTTAAATTTCGTACCGACTTTCACTGCATCCTTCACTGCATTGACAGGCTCTTTACTGCTTACAATTACTGTGCATTATTAATGCAACGTTGATGTTTAATTTTTAAGTACATACCTAAGTTTCTGATGCGAACTGCCACTAACCGCAATTGAGAACGCCTTGCAGATAATAGCTCCTTTCAACAGATCATCACAAATCTTACAGACATCATATCACCGCTACTAAAACTTAACCACCATCATATTATTTACAGAAAATCGCCAGTGCGAGTGCAAGTACTCCTAAAGGTAGGTCTACAACGGCGACCACTCCGTCGTCCACTGCCGCATCCGGCGACGCTTGCGGCGTGTGCGGTCGACACTTCGCGCCCGACCGCATCGCGAAACACCAAGAAATCTGCAAGAAAGCGCACAGCAAGAAGAGGAAACCATTCGACGTACTTAAACATCGTTTGGCTGTAAGTTTACAATTTCTTACCTACGCCACAACTTAAGTAATATTTAACTCTTAATATTTATTTAGTTCAAACTATATTGATGAATAGGTAAATTGAAGTTTACATTAATTTTGCTATGATAAAAAACAAAAGTAATTGAAGTCTTATTTTTAATATGTGTAGCACATAACCTTTTAATTACTCTCAATGTAAACTGAAATGACCATTACTAACATCACATTTTTCCTTTATATCTCAGGGAACAGATGTCGAAAATTTCAAGGCAAGCTAAACAATATTACAAATTAATCATGTTTCTTTATTATTTTTAACAGTTTTTCAATCCGTGTACCGTGTTTTCTCCTTTTTTGGTCTCACGTCTTACCTACTCTTACATTCCGCTTTTGGTTCAAGATGCAGATGATAATAATACCTACACATTTTTACATTACACATCGGTTTCATACATTACATTTTACATACATCTTCTGTGCTAACTCATGCAACTCTGCACTCTGCAGTGTAAAAACATAAAATCGAAGCCTAAAGTTGCATTTTCCAACTTTATCCATGCCTATCAGTGTTTTATATGTAGTAACGATTTTATTTTAATTGTTCTTTGTTTTTTATATAAACCAATCGATTATTTATTTTATTCAATCTACCACTTCTCATAATGCTGGTGTATCAGAAATAATCGACCTCTGGAAAAACAAATTTGTTAATACTCATTAAACTTGTGAATTGTAGGGAACAGAAGCAGAGCCATTCATAAACAAGTTACGCAAAACGACGACTGCACCGTCCAATACTAAAGTGAACAAATCAGGAAAACAATTGAACAGCAACTGGCGACAGAAACACGAAGAGTTTATCCAGGCTATACGAGCGGCCAAACAAGTGCAGGCACATTTGAATGCTGGAGGTATTATCACTAATTTTATAACTAAGTTGGCTAAGTTCGATTACTATCATCCCTTCTTAATATGATAAATGCGAAAGTAGACTAAACTAGTAAGACTCTGTCTGTCACTGTCTGTCTGTCTGTTTGTTACGCTTTGTGTGACAATCTTTTTCAACATACCAAACACTGGCGACTTAATATAAAAGTGTAAGGACTTTTATCGTTAACATGAAAATTGAGTTCATGACTTGATATTTTCAGGTAAACTAAGCGACCTCCCGCCACCGCCACCTTCAGAGAACCCAGACTACGTGCAGTGTCCGCATTGCAAGCGCCGGTTCAACCAGGGAGCCGCCGAAAGACACATTCCGAAGTGCGCTAACTTCCAGTTCAACAAACCCAAACCGGCTGCCAAAAAACGATAATCATAGACAATAAACAAATTAAATTTGAAACAACGAAATAGAAATACTTTTTGCTGAATATTTTATATTTCAGTGACTTTAAATTAATCTTTTAATATTTGAATAACTGTGATAGTGTGTATTTACATCTTGATCTTGCTAAATAGAAATTGGTGTTAAAGTTCCTGAAACAACGATCTCGGAAATGTCGGATTTGGTCGCGACTAAGCAGTCAACTTCGAATCGAATCGTCGACTGTCTCATACAGATTTTATTCACGTACACTCTTTTCTATTTAGTCAAAATATTTTACGATATTATATCGACTAATTTGCCTAACAACAACTACTGACTTCTCAGTGATTCAATTACAAATAAGTTAAGAATTAGGCCGCAATGGACGACGCAGGAATTGATTTTTTAAATTGGGAACGGAATTCTTTGAAACCAAAAGGTGCGTTTACACTCTACGATTTTTTGCTGCGCATTTGTTTGGCGACGATATTATATTATGGAGTGTGGATAATCATTGCCCACGTCCACGATTTTACATGCTGTTTTCGTCGTCAGAGTAATGCTAGAATTCCTGTAGGACGTAGATAGCTCATTTTTATTAACGACATGTTTAGATCCTCGTAGTTTTTTTAATTATTTTAGTTTTATGTTTCAATGATATATTTTTGACTTATAACACCAATACAATAAAACGTAAATAAAAATACAGAATGCAATTTTATGAATGTAATAATCTATCTAATGTTATGTAAGATACTGTTGCTTTGAAATGTTATTGATGCAAATGTTTAATATCTGTCAATAAAATATATACAACAAATCTTGTTTCACTAGTACACGTGATCCAACGATAGGCTTTTTTTCAATTATTTTTTTTAGTTTTAATTCATTTTGCCATTGTATCAATCGGACAATCTAAATGACAATAATCACTTGTGCAATTTCTACGCGCCGTAATCCCACGCATTGATTACATACCGTAGAACTAGTTCTAGATGTTAAAGAAGTTTAATTTATTGATTATCGTAATAAAACAAAAGTATTTCAATGCTCAACTGTTTGCTTTATATGCTTTAACAATGTTTATTAACAATTACAGATTTGAATAAAAAAGCAACTTCATTTAAAATGCAAACAAAATGGCGCGCGTACACAAAATGGCGGCTGGCGTCACTATTCGGTTTTGCCCTCTTCCGGCTTCTCGGGCACGTACGAGATAACAACCGTAGACTTACTGGGAACCAGCAAGTACTCTGCTGGTTCGTTGTTATCTGTATAACTGTAAAAGAAAATAAACATCAGTAATGGTTCAGTAATTTTGCAGAAAAAAAAAACTTGAGAAGTGTCATGGGACACTAGAAACGAATAGAACGAAGTTCCTTTCGATTAAAAGATATCTTTTTTTTTTCCTAAAGTAACGCGCGATAAGGAATGTGTTTTAAGATTTTGAGCACAGCCCCATCAAGCGATAATCATCTAAAACAAAAAAAAGTGTCGTGACAACTTTTCTTAAGAATTTTTTCCGTCTAGACCCTTTCACAACGCGCGATAAGGAACTTCGTTCCAAAAAGTAATTGGTCTTATTATTGACTGTTTTTAAGAAATATACAAATAGTCGAGTTCTCAATCAAAATAAAATCAAACCATTCTGAAATAAGGAACATCAGATTCAGTTTACTAAAATCTAAATTACCACAAATAACAGTCAAATAAATACCTATTGCCTATACTTTACTAGGCACGAAAAAAATTGCGATGTTTAAAATCAAACATGTTTGACATCAGGAATTCCTTATAGATTTACATAATTTTGCATTAAAATCATTATTAAAGCTACTTACTTGGTCGCCAACTGCACGGCCGGCGACACGTTCTTTATAGTGATTATTTCAGGCACTTGCGGCACTGTCGTGAGATTCGCGTGTAGCTCCTCCGTCGACGGGTTGTACACCGCCATCAGACCGTCCACGTGACCGTCCCTCCACCTGGCATACCAATAGCTCTTGTAATTTAGTCATTTTAGGTACATTTTAACAGTCATTATGATGAGTTTATTTGTTGAAAAAATTTAAGCATTTTCTGAACCTGTTTTGCTACTTTTAAAATAATAATGTAACTGCCAATGTTATCGCTATACCAATAAAGCATAGATTTAAAAAAATAAAGTAATAATCAGCTGACATTGAATCACTTCACTATTTTTTATTTAGGGGTTGTCCATTAATCACGTGATCTTTTTTTAGCATTTTTTAACCCCCCCTCCCCCACGTACGAAGTGAGGTTTAAGACCACCCCCCCTCCCCCACGTACGAAGTGAGGTTTAAGACCACCCCCCCTCCCCCTTCTCAACATCACGTGTATTTTTAATACCTACAACGAATCTTAAAATTTTCGCGCCGTGCCGGTTAATATTTGTTCAAAAATCGCGCGTTTGACGAAAAAATAAATACACGAGATATCTTACTACAACCCCCCTCCCCCTTGTGTTATTTTCGTGATTTTTATCAAACCCCTCCCCCCCCTTTCAAGCCTCACGTGATTGATGGACAACCCCTTACTAGAACCTTATAACACGCTGATAAGCCTCTTCTTCTCTATTAAAGACAACCAGCTGATGGGCTTCAAACATTATATCCAAAAGTTTAATGAAAATTTATAATATGATCTTGTATCATACCTTGCAACGACTAGTAGTTCTTTCTCAGTCGCATTAGCCGAAGGCACCGCCCCCACGTAGTACTTGCCGTGAGATATGGTCACTTCACTACGCAACTTCACTAATTCAGACAGGGACTGAAATCGATAAAATAATACATATTAGGAAAAACATTCATTGGTTGAAAGTTGTTTTTTGTTATCTGTCGAATCAAAATGTTAAAGTTATTGTTAGACTATATTATTCTACAAGCTGTTTATAAAAATAATACAAAAGTATGACGTCACTTCTCTACTAAATCTTTCTCCTTTTGTTTATATTAAGTATCTAGTATCATCGAAGCTAAACTCAGTTTAGTTATTGCAATTAAATTGTATAATGCATGAGCAATTGTAAGATTGAATACTCACGGTGTCATTAACTTCAGTAGGTAGTTGTTTGGCCGTCAGTAATGGCGTCGCCGGTAGTAGCATGGCAAACGACGCCAATTCACGATCCTCATCCGTATCCTTCAACTATAAACATACAAAACTTCACTTAATTTGTATATTAAACTTTAAATATATAAGGAAAAATCGTAAAATCTACTTTTTTTCTTTACTATTTATAGATTTTTTCTTTATTTGGGGGAGATGCAATTAGTAATATAACGCAGACAATAAAAACAATAACCACACCAATAGGTATACAACATTTTCATAATTTTATAACATGTCATTTATCTATCCATAGCTGTTAAATCTAATACACTCTTTTACAAATTCGCCGTAAGTCCCCTTAATCCTACTACTACCACTTGTAAAATTATATTAATGAAAGATCTTTAATTTTCTCTTATATTATACAGGGTGTGTACAGGATAGTGAGGTATTTTAGTGACATATTGAAGGTCATGGTAGCTGATGGTTATATACGACCAGTAAAAATATTATTACCAAACAATATGGCTTAATGCCTTAGTAATCGCAACTTAAAAGTATCTAAAATTCTTGCAAAATTATGGTTTTTCGACAGCTGATGGGTGTGGCGGAGGTGTGGGGTGCGCGAGATCACTAGAGGTCATTAGTCAACACTCTTTAAGCCGAAATTGCTTATGTTTGAGGTAGTTTTGTCGAATTTAGATAAAAAAAAAAATTGAAATTTTACTTATTTTTTGTAATATTCCGTATTAGAACAGAGTACTCATCACCCTCCTGCAATATGTACCCTCTCTTACAAATCACCCTGTATTACCTGAAGTAGCGGCCAAGATCCGAGTGAATCGTTGATTTTCTTGGCTGTTGCGGTGATGTTTTCAGTGACCTGTATGGGAGTGGCGTAGGGAGGCCGGAACATGTGCACTTCGCCCTTCAGTAAGTCCGTTCCGGAGCCATCCTTCTTCAATGTGTACACTGTCGGTTCTGTTTTCAATGGAAATATTTTTTTAAACTTTTAGGAATCATATAATAATCAATATTTTTAAATTATTGATGTCGGTATTTTATAGATAAAACTACTAAATCCAATCAAATATAAGCTGAAAAGTTTGTTTGTTTGTTTGTTTGAACACACTAATCTCAGGAGTCTAAGATAAAACATTATTTCAGTGTTAGATAGTCCATTTATCGAAGAAGTCTAAATTATTATTTTTTTAAATTAGGGTTCCGTACTCCAACAATTTATGAAAATGTAATCTAAGATGAGTAAAGTGATAAAAAAAATTGGTAATACCTACTAGCTTTATGGCACAGGCAAAATTACGCAGGTCAGCTAGTTAATCAATAAAAGAGTATTAATATTTCAAATATCAAGCTTTTTAAATAATTGTCTAAAATACCTGTGCTTCCAGCAGTAACATTGTTGGACCACCTCGCCAGCAGAGCCTTGAGCTTGGGTAGGTCAGTAGAAGGCTGGATCTTCTTCATCTTCTCATCAATTGATTCGACAATCAGCTTGTCAGCGTGACTCAACCTACGAACAAAAGAAACGGAATATTTAGTACTAAAAACAAAGTCTTGCTTTAGAGGTAGAGTATATTAATTCATAACTAAACTAAAAAGTACTAGTCAGATGAGGTAAGATATTTTTTTTATTTTTTTTTATTTATTGCCATGTAGACAGACGACCCAACAGCGCACCTGATAGTAAGTGGTTACCGTCGCTCATGAACCTCTGCAATGTTAGGGGACACTGGGGGGTTGCTACCTACGACCTAACTTTAAGGACCCTCCTCAAGCCTCGTTTGAAGAAGGACAAATATGAAGAAATAAACTACTGAAGCTTGACTGTCGAGTTTTAAATTGGTAAAAGCCCAAAATACACATTTGCTGATTGATTATTGACGATTCCAGACTGCTTTTTTTTAAAAAAGAAAATAAAAAGTAATCTTATATAAAAAAACTCGAGAACGACTGAACCGATTTGGCTTATTTTAATCTTGAAATATTCGTAGAAGTCCAGGGAAGGTTTAAACGGTGAGAAAATTTCCTTATGTGACGCAGACGAAGTTGTGTGGGCCAGCTAGTTTTTAATACAAATTACGAAAGTATGCTTTTAAAATATAACATTACCTAACTCCACTAGCACCTGCTCCCATCCATTTTTTGATGACATTATCGAATTTTTCAACTACTTCTGGCTTCAAAAAGTTAAGATCAGCGCAATCATCGCAAATCTGATGGAAATAGTACATTTGTCGCAACTCGTCCTTTGTGAAGGCATGTATGTCCATTTGTTGAACCTGAAATAATATTGATTTCATAAAGTATCATCATCATCTGCCATCATTGTATTCGCTATTTTTTTAAACGAACTAATTTTGCTCTTTTCAAATTTAACACTCAACGACCTCACAAGGTTTTGCCTGTATCTCAAGATTTTGAGTTCGACTCGTTTGAGTACTTTTTTTTCCGAATTGCTATTTCTTCTTTTTAGCTTTGTATGCCCAAAAACTGTGGCCATATTATTTCCCTAACTAATAATTAATTAAATAATTTTTAGAAAAAAATCTCTAAAAAACTTACAGACATTACAAAAAAAAAATAATTCAAGTATAAGTGAATCGAACTTACCGCATCAGCAGTGTCTTTAGTCCACACGAAGTAGTCTGTGTAAGGTTCAGTTCCGTTCCTGCTCTGTTGGAACCACGTGTTGTTGGTCGACACGAAGTTAGGTATCAAGTCAACTACGATCCTGAAAATTGCAAGTTTCAGTACTGAATCAACATAGGTGTAATGCCCCATGCTTGCCTTATCGTCGCCTCAGTGCTTGTTTGGCCAATCTGCACTCGAGCAAATTTTACAGGAGACAGCAAACAAGCACGAAATTTTCGTTAAGTGCCGTGTTGAAAAAAAAATTGAAATGAGATTTTTATTGTTTTAGAATTGAATATTTTAAAAAAATATTTTACCAGTCGGATGGAAATTTCATTCTTTATAATACTGCATTAAAAAGTCATTTTAGTAAAAAATGTCAGATTGGCCAAACAAGCACTGAGGCGACGTTTTCCAATATGCTAACTTTGTCGTAATGTCTGCCTTTTTTTTTTTTTTTTTTTTTTTTTTTTTTCAGTTGGAGGAAATCACCGGATCCCCACCCGCCCCGCGGGCGGGGTATGTGGGAGTTGAACCGCACTAAAACCTCCAACCGCTCACACTCAGCGTCCGAACCCCGGCTGAGGCCAGAACCCAACACGGGGTTTGGAGGGACGGCGCGACGCGTTACGCCATCGGCATGCTTTCCCGTCGCTCCGTCCCCGTAATGTCTGCCTTAGCCGTTTTTAGACAGTAGTAAATCCTAGCTAGGTAGAATTAGTTATATCAAGTCATTAGGTAGGACAGAATTAGTTACAAATTAAACGCACTTCGAAATGATTACCTTATTCCTTTCTCCTTGGCCGAATTAAAGAGATTCTTGAATTTATCCAATACGTCCGGATTAGTAAGCACGTCATAGGTGGGCACGGAACACAAAGCACCTTCTACATTCGACTGCTTCAGCAACTCTAAATCTTGTCCTGCATCCAGCTCCACCAAAGGGACGAGTTCCGGCCTAAAATATTAAACACAAAATGAATAGTACAAACCAACTATGTTATAAGGAAAAGATCGACGGGATAAAAGTTTTTTGAAGTTCCCGCGCAAAATATTTTATGCGGCTGATGTAACAACAATAGGATTGACGTCAGCTGCATGTGTCTCTCGCATGCCTCGGGATTGGGGCCTTACAATTATATCAATCAACGCACAGCAGGCGTGACTTTGAGACACATGTAATTTTATTAATTAGCACTGTTAACAGTATACGGAAGCCTGCGTGCATGATAATTAATCTATGGTTGCCGTGACCTACAAATTTATAGACTTAAGTGATAACTAGTTTACATGCCAATAGACAACATAATTAAACCCTTTTGTTTGTCTTTTCGGATAATTTTGTAAGTGTTAAAGCTATTCGAGCCATATAAGTTTCAAACTAACTTCAACCACCAACCGATTACTCATTAAAATTATAACAGTCATAAATATTCGGTCCCGTTGGATTGTTTATAATTCGTAATATATGACTTAGGTATTCATCAAAATGCGACTAGCGATTGAACATAAATGTGAGGTAAACAAATGTATTTGAACTGTTTCATTCCTATCTGAAATCTAAATAGTCGTAACACGCAATCAACGAACGGACTTTGTCATTTATCTACAGTTCACAACAGGAATGTCGGCGTGAGTTCAATATATTGAGGTCATAAGCAATTAATATCAACAATCGTTCACTGTATTACATTAATGTAAGCTATTATTCTGGAAATGAAATGGAAATTAAGGTCTGGAGTGGCGGCCACGAACGGGTAAAGGCAACGTGGCCCACAAGATGGACCGACGACCTGGTCCAGATCGCGGGAGGTCACTGGATGCAGATAGCGCAGGACCGGCCGTTGTGGCGAAGTTTGGAGTAGGCCTATGTTCACCAGTAGACGTCTATAAGCTGACGATGATGATGAAGCTATAATTTACAAATTATCTTATTTATCTTACCATGTCCTAGGCTCCGGTGGGTAGCACTTGGGAGCTTGCACGATGATGGCGATAGCTCCAGCCAACATGCAGAACCAGGACACCCAGAACACAACGAACAGAACCCAACGTATCTTCGACCAGAATGGATCGTCAGCGTACTTCAAAACTTCCTCCCTTGGCATGCCCGTGTATTGCTACAACAAAACGTTCTTCGTTAAATGACATTATATACCTAAACTAGATGACCCTCGCAACTTCGTCTACGTCACAAAGGGGTTCAAACAGTACTCTTAATGCTGTTGCGATATTATTTGCGCGGCCCGGGGAGTTTTATACTCGTAATAACTTCTAAACGAAAAGTCCGATTGGAATAAAACAAAAAGTAATTTACTTCTACAATAATACTCTTGATAATAAAATACTTTATTTGGATAAGTATTAATATAACAATACTAATTTAACGTTAAATTCATTCTTCGGACGATTTATTTATTTTTTTGTTCATAAAAGCAGTTTTTGTGACTAAACTATGATAGTTAGATATATGCTGTCGCGGACTCTTTTGTTTGTCTTAAAAAGACCTAAAAACCCGTAGTACATCATTTTGTTCTATTGTCAATAGTTTTTGCAGCGTACGCATTAATAGGTTTTCGATTATTCGCCTTGTGTTACATATTCGATATTTTTATACGGATCCCTAATTTTTTTGAAAATAAAATATAGCCTTATAACCTTCCTCGATAAATGGACTTTCCAACAGTGAAAGAATTTTTGAAATCGGACCAGTAGATCCTGAGATTAGCGCGTTCAAACAAACAAACAAACAAACAAACAAACTCTTCAGCTTTATAATATTAGTATAGAAGTAAAGATAACTCAAAAGGGCTGTATTTTTTTAAACAAAGACAACACAATCTACCTTGTTATTACTTATTTATTTTTCTCTAACTTTGTAAGTATCCACAATCTCAAGCAATATTTGACACTTAAGGATTGAAGAGCAACAGTATCCACTTTCTTTGTTTTACAGACCGATGAACCGATGGTCCGATGTTGGTATAAGGTTGAACGAGATTTCGAGCCTTTTATAGACTCGGAAAGAATAAATAAATCCGAACATAAGAAAATTAATGTGAACACACAGGTCTCGACGGTCCAGGTTCTTGTGTAGGGGTTGAAATCTTCGCTATTTTAATTTATTAGGTATTTTACATTTAATTTTTGTAAATATTGTTAAAAATAATTTGACACTCACGTCAATTTTGGCAACTATCTTTTTGGGACCTTACGATTTTGAAATAGGCACAGATGTTTTAAAAAAAGCGAACTAACGTAAACTTTACCACCATCAAGGACTGCGGAATTATTTGGCAGTAACCGTAAAACATCTGCGTGAGATTATTTTCCAAATGTCCGAGCCCCACATGGCAAATGGCAATGGAATTCCAAAATAACTAAGCCGGTAATTATTACAGGTAAAGTCGATAAAGAAGCTTCAAAATTACGTAGGCATAACTTTTTTTTTTTTTTTTTTTTTTTTTTGTTTAGGTGTTGCACTCGTTAAATTACTATGGTACCCATACTTGGGGGCCTCCGTCGCTAGCGTCCGTGGGATTACCACCTCCCTAGGAGACTGACCCCACACGTGGCCCCCGGGTGGTGCAAAAATAGTGACGGGTGAGCAACCGCGAGACTGGGCGTGATCGCATTAATGCGATCATCCCCACAGTCTCGCGGAGAGTGATGGACGAAGAGTCCATCACTGGGGTCCGCACAGGGGTTGGCGTTCAGGCCCCTGTGTCGGGAAATATTACTGACGCAGAACTGGAGCAGGCATCTTCTGATGACTGCTCCAGGGAGCCCAAGGGGAGACTCCGGCGCAAGCGGAAATCCGCAGCGCGCCGGAGCTCAGAGACGGGCGATTCCTCGTCGGCCTCCGACGACGAGACGTCGCGGGGGGCGAGACACGCCCGGCGAGTGGCCGCCAAGGCTACCGCCAATACCACCACCGGATTGACAAGGGGAGGGCAGCCCAAGGTGACTGCTGTTGCCACGGCTATGCCCGCCCCAAAAACGAGGACCGTCGTCTCGCCGGCGCGATCGGCGCGATCGGCGACGTCGTTCGCCTCGGCTCGGACGACTGACGGGGAGCTCTCGGAGAGCCCCGTCGTCGTCCTCACGGAGAGCCCCGCCGCCGTCCTCGAGGGCCTGAGGAGGCGTGCTACCACTGCCTCGTGCAGATATAGCACCAAAGGCAACAAGGTTGCATCGCGGGAGTGGCGCGAGGTGGCAGCCGAGACCAGCAGGATTATGCCTGCTATCTCGGCGGCCATCAGCCGGGACGCTGATCTGCAGACCAAGTTGCAGAGGTCGACGGCTGAGGTGGCGCGCCTCCAGGAGAGGCTGGCGACTCTTGAGGCTGAGCGGCCGACGCCGCCGGCTCCGCGAGTCAGAGTGCGGCAGGCAGCCGAGTCTCAAGCCGAGATGGCTGCCCGCATTCGAAAGGAGCTCGCAGCGGAGTTCGGCAATCAGATTGCCGAACTCAGAGCCGAACTCGCGGCTCTACGCGGTGCGGCGGCGACGTCGACGACGCCGCGCCCAGTCCTTCCGGGTCCAACACCGGCCGGTGCGACCCGGAAGAAGAAAAAGAATGGGGGTGCTGGTGCCGGAGCTGTCGCGCCACCCCCACAACCCCAACCCCGCCCACTTCCTCCGCCCCCGTCCAATATGGATGAGGGCTGGACCGAAGTGGTGAAGCGGGGCGCCAAGAGGGCCAAAGTGACGGCCGCTCCGGCCCAACCACCACAGGCCGAGACAGGGGCAGGGTCTCAGGCGACCTCCCAGTCGAGAGGCGCGCCAACCGCTGCCCCCAAAAAGAAGGCGACTGCGGCTGCTCCCCAGCAGGGTCGAGCACCCGCAGCCGCCAAGAAGAAAGAGAAGGCCAGGAAGAAGCCGCGCGCGCCCCGGCAGGCTGCAGTGGTTATTACGCTGCTGCCGGCCGGCCAGGCGAAGGGGTTGACATACCCCGACGTCATGGCCAAGGCGCGTGCGGCCGTCAACCTGGCGGAGATCGGGGCGGAGGATGGCCTCCGCATCCGGCACACGGCCGACGGGGCCCGACTGCTGGAGTGTCCCGGCGGCGCCGACAGTGGCAACGTCGCGGACCGTCTGGCGTCGGGTCTCCGGGTGGTGTGGCCGGAGGAAGAGGTGAAGGTGCACAGGCCGGTCAAAATGGCCGAGTTGCGGGTGACCGGCCTGGACGACTGCACCTCCAGGGAGGAGGTGGCGGCCGCCATTGCCGCCCAGGGCAAATGCGCCCCAGAGAACATAGCCGTCGGCGAGCTTCGCCGCGGCTATACTGGGGCCAGCTCCGTTTGGGTGAGGTGCCCTGTCGACACCGCCAACTCCCTGGCCACCCCTCCGCCCGGAAGGCCGGCGGGAGATCCGGGAAGGCTGCGCGTGGGCTGCTACCCAGCCCGGTAGCACCCCACGTGCGGCTGCTGGAGCCACGCGCCTGGCGATGCCTCAAGTGCTTCGGCACGGGGCATAGCGTCGCCAGGTGCACCAGCACGGTGGACCGCAGCGGTCTATGCTTCCGCTGCGGTCAAAATGGACATAAAGCGGCCGTGTGCTCGGCCGTGCCGCACTGCGCGCTGTGCGCGGCGGCCGGGCGCAGGGCCGATCACCGGGCGGGTGGGAAAGCGTGCTCCCCGTCCGGTGTAAATACGGAAAGAAACAGGCGCCGCAAATCTAAGCGGCGCCAAAAGAAGAGATCGGCCGGGGGAGTACCGGCCGATATTTCAGACCCCGCCGTGGCGACCAGTTCGCCCGTAGGCGGGGGCGATAGAGGAGGGGAGGGAGCGATGGAGGTGGTCCAACCGTAATGGATCACACCCGTCGCTTCCTCCAAGGAAATTTGAACCACTCCGCCAGGGCTCAGGACATGCTGGCCCAGAGCATGGCGGAGTGGTCCATTGACGTGGCGGTGGTCGCTGAGCCGTACTTTGTTCCCCCGGCAGATGATTGCTGGTTCGGGGACGAGTGCGGCTCGGTGGCCATCCACATAAGAAGAGCCGCGGCAATCCCGCCCCTGGTAATGGTGGCCAGGGGACCAGGGTTCGTCGCGGTACGGATGGAAGATACCGTCGTGATCGGGGTGTACTTCTCTCCAAATCGACCTATTCTCGAGTTCCAACAGTTCCTGGACGGGCTCGGAGCGATCACTCAGCGCTCCGCTCCCCGTCCTGTGATACTGGCGGGGGACCTCAATGCGAAATCTGTCGCTTGGGGCTGCCCCCGCACGGAGCATCGGGGTAGGCGATTGGAGGAGTGGGCGGTCGCGGCCGGACTCTGTGTCATAAACAGAGGGTCGGTCGCGACTTGCGTGCGGTGGCAGGGCGAGTCCATCGTGGACGTCACGTTCGCGAGCCCTGCCATCGCACAACGCATCCGCGGTTGGGAGGTGTTGGTGGGGGCGGAGACCTTGTCGGATCATCGGTACATCCGGTTTGATCTCTCCGCCCCCGCGGCAACCGCGGTCGCCCGCGGAACTGCATCCCGGTCATTCCCCAGGTGGGCATTGAAGCTCCTGGACAAGGAGCGCTTGATGGAAGCCTCTACGGTGGCGGCGTGGACGCCTATGCGTCCACATCCAGTGGATGTGGAGGTCGAGGCGCAATGGCTCCGGGGCGCGATGCATCGCATTAGTGATGCTTCGATGCCCCGGGTCGGCCCTCGGCCTCCCAGGAAGTCGGCGTACTGGTGGTCGCCCGAGATAGCGCAGCTTCGTGCTGTATGCGTCCGGGCGAGGCGCCGGTGCGCCCGACATCGCCGCCGTATCCTCGCGCGTCGCGACGATCCCGTCGCGTTCGCGGAGGAGGAGGCCCGGCTGTATGGCGAATACGCGGAGGCGAGGGACGCCATGCGGCTGGCCATCAAGCAGGCCAAGGAGAGGAACATGGAGGCTCTATTGGGGACGCTCGACGAGGACCCTTGGGGGCGTCCGTACAAAACGGTGCGCGGGAAGCTGCGCCCGTAGGCGCCTCCCATGACCGAGCGTCTCCCACCTCAGCAGCTGCGGGACATCGTCTCGACGCTGTTCCCGCAGGAGCAGGACGGATTCATTCCGCCTGCTATGGGTGACCCGCCGGATCACACCGGCGGTGAAGCCACTGCTGAGGTGCCTCACATTACGAGGGATGAGCTCCATGTGGCCGTGGTCAGAATGAGTGCGAGAGACACGGCCCCCGGCCCGGACGGCATCCACGGCCGGGTCCTGGCCTTGGCCATCGATGCCCTAGGGGACCGACTCCTGAGGCTGTTTAACTCATGCCTGGAGTCGGGACGGTTTCCCTCGCTCTGGAGGACGGGCAGACTAGTCCTCTTGCGGAAAGAGGGGCGCCCGGCGGACTCAGCCGCCGGTTACCGTCCCATAGTGCTGCTGGACGAGGTGGGCAAACTGC
Source organism: Trilocha varians (assembly GCA_030269945.2). Classification (NCBI taxonomy): domain Eukaryota; kingdom Metazoa; phylum Arthropoda; class Insecta; order Lepidoptera; family Bombycidae; genus Trilocha; species Trilocha varians. Next base: position 6,802,772 of record AP028273.1, on the reverse strand, counting down.
TGGAACGCGTTCTGGCTGCCCGCATCGTTCAGCACCTGGTCGGGGTTGGACCCGATCTGTCGGCGGAGCAGTACGGCTTCCGGGAGGGTCGTTCGACCGTAGATGCAATTCTACGTGTCCGGGCCCTCTCGGAGGAGGCCGTCTCCCAGGGTGGGGTGGCTTTGGCGGTGTCGCTTGACATCGCCAACGCCTTTAACACTCTGCCCTGGTCCGTGATTGGGGGGGCACTGGAGAGGCACGGAGTGCCCCTCTATCTCCGCCGACTGATCGGCTCCTACCTGGAGGCCAGGTCGGTCGTATGTACCGGGTACGGTGGGACCTTGCACCGGTTCCAGGTCGTGCGCGGTGTTCCACAGGGGTCCGTTCTTGGGCCCCTCCTGTGGAATATCGGGTACGACTGGGTGCTGAGGGGCGCCCTCCTCCCGGGCCTTAGCGTAATCTGTTACGCGGACGACACGTTGGTCGTGGCCCGGGGGGATGACTACAGAGAGTCTGCCCGTCTTGCCACAGCGGGGGTGGCACTCGTCGTCGGCAAGATAAGGAGGTTGGGCCTCGACGTGGCGCTGCACAAGTCCCAGGCCCTGTGTTTTTGCAGGGGCAGGACAGCGCCACCGGTCGACGCCCACATCATGGTTGGAGGCGTCCGGATCGAGGTCGGGGTGCATCTTAAGTACCTCGGCCTCGTGTTGGACGGCCGTTGGACCTTCCGACAGCATTTCGAGGACCTGGTTCCCCGACTGGTAAGGACGGCCGGCCACCTTGGTCGGCTGCTCCCGAACGTCGGGGGACCCAGTGACGCGGTGCGCCGCCTCTACGCGGGGGTAGTGCGCTCGATGGCCCTGTACGGTGCGCCCGTTTGGGCCGAGCCTCGTATCCGTGCATTTTATGCCGGGTACCTGCGCCGGCCACAGCGCATCGTAGCCATCAGGGCCATCCGCGGATACCGCACCGTCGCGTTTGAGGCGGCGTGTGTTCTGGCGGGGACGCCGCCCTGGGAACTGGAGGCGGAGGCGCTCGCCGACGATTATCGTTGGCGATGCGACCTTCGCTCCCGGGGCGTGGTGCGTCCTCTGCCGGAAGCGGTCCGAGATCGGAAGGTTCAATCTCGGCGGTCCGTTATGGAGTCGTGGGAGAGACGACTCGCCAACCCCACTTGGGGTCTACGGACCGTCGAGGCGATCCGCCCCGTCCTCAGGGATTGGGTGGGTCGTGGCAAGGGACGCCTCACCTATTGGATGGTGCAGATGCTGACCGGGCACGGGTGCTTCGGGAGGTATCTGCACCGGATCCAGGTGGAGCCGACGGCGAGATGCCATCATTGTGTGTATTGCGACCAGGACACGCCAGAGCATACGCTCGCGCTCTGCCCCGCGTGGGAGCGGCAGCGTTGTGTCCTGGTCAGGAAAATAGGACCGGACTTGTCGCTCCCGAGCGTCGCGGCGTCGATGCTCGAGAGCGACGAGTCCTGGAAGGCGATGCTCGACTTCTGCGAGTCCACCATCTCGCAGAAGAGGGTGGCGGGGGGTGCGAGGGAGCGATTGTACGCTTTCCTCCGCCCAGCGACAGCAACCCGCCGCCGTCGAGCAGGGGGCCGGAACCGGGATCTCGCCCGGAATCTGGCCCCCTAAGAGTTTCGGGTCCCCAACGCATGTGAGTGCGAGCGGGGACCCAAGAAGGCGTCGTGTCTCGCTCAGCACGCGCCTTAAGCAAGAGCGACCGGGGGATGGTCGACCGCGCTCCCCGACCCACGCTGGTTCTGACCCAGCGGGGTATTCCGTGGGAGGGTGACACGCGGTCCCATCTTGGCGGGCTTCGGAAAGCCCGCCGACCGAGAGAGCCGGTGGCCGTATTCGCCGGCGGCTACCGGTTCGGCGTCCGGGGACGGAGCGACGGGAAAGTGTGCCGATGGCGTAACGCGTCGCACCGTCCCTCCAAACCCCGTGCTGGGTTCTGGCCTCAGCCGGGGTTCGGACGCTGAGTGTGAGCGGTTGGAGGTTTTAGTGCGGTTCAACTCCCACATACCCCGCCCGCGGGGCGGGCGGGCATCCGGTGATTTCCTCCAACTAAAAAAAAAAAAAAAAAAAAAAAAAAAATGGTACCCATACTTGACAAAAGTTATTAGAAAATTCGAGAAAGCGCTAGAAAGTGCGGCAACTCTTACCCGTTTATTAGCGTCGAGTTCAATCTTAGCATCGCCATTCCTGTGGTCCCCGACGACATACTTCGCATCGGACATATCGACACGGGTCACTATCTTCGCCTCGTCCTCCTTCTGCAATAATTTCTCCTCAGCACCGTCAGCAGATATCTTCTCCTTGGATTTACCAAGGTTTGATTTAGACGACCGGAATTCTGCAATAGGAACTCCTACTATGAATACCAATAAACTCGAATGAAAGTTTTAACTGGACATTGCGGAGCTGCGGTAGGGGGACTGATTGACGGTTATTTCCGAGTAGAAGGGCCGGACGTCAACCTACTAACTAGACCTACGGCATTAGACGTATTAAAATTAGCTTTAAAGTAGTTTAAAGCTTTAGAAATTAAAGTGTTCTGTTGCATCAGAAACCAAACCCGTTAAACTACAAGAAGTCACGCACAGTTTTTTTTTTTTATTTATATATATTTTTTACTAATTACTAAAACTAGGTGCACGTATAATTACAACAATTTTCTACTAGTCTTACGTTAAAGAAATTCTGCTCACGAAGTAATAAAATTCCTCACTTCACTACACGCGATGTTTCAATGTTATTTTCGTCCGAGAGCAAGGAGAGGACTGAAAACGTGCGAACGAAAGCTTCCACCTATAAAATTACCGCAGTGTGACGTAAAAAACACGAATCATAACCCGTTTCGTTCCCAACGCCTTTACAAAGGGTTCTCTGAAAACTCGATTTATTTTTTTAAGTACAAGAAAAGGAATTCGCGTACTTGTTTCTCAGAATAAATTCTTCACTGTTCGTGAGAAGCACAATTGCTTTTATTGTAAACGCTCAAGATGTCTGCCAGAGGCTGGTTTGAATTTGGAGTTCGTTAAACCAAGTTTTATTTTGTTTTTTTTTTAACGCAGTCTCATTATTAATTTAATTTCTTTAAGTCAAACCAACAATAACTCCATTTCAAACATAATGACAAAAGTTAAACTGTATTTAGATAATCTTATTTAAATTGTATTTATTACTAGTGCATAACGGCTAAAGTTTACAGAAAAAAATCAAGTATCTATACATCTAAAACCTAGTAATATAACTCCGAAGATACATTAACTGCCCCTCAAGTGCTATTAAGGTCATTCTCCTTTCATTGAGTCTGATAGGATAATAGCAAAGTAAATGGAGCCACAAACGGATTAGGTCGTTTATTTAATTCTCAATTGAGATAAGGATACTCGTCGACCAAGAATTCTTGATTAAAAAAGGGTACTGAGACTTCGAAGGACTTTATCGATTTATTCATACAGAAAAGAGGTGAGTGTAAAAGGTAAAGTGACCTTCGTCTGTTTGACCTTTTGAGTTTTGACGAATAAACAGATTTGAATACATTTTTTCTAGTTGTAAAACGGTTTTTATATCACACTGGTTTACTGTTTCAAAACTACAAACTCTTCAAATTAATGAAATGTATTAGCTTTTGAATTGGTCTTAATAATATTTAGATGACATTCTGAGATTGAATATGAATACAGAATTTAATTTAATATTTCAAATATCTTTGTATATTACCTGCAGACCCGGGCTTCAGCTTTCATTGTTATAATAAGTACGCATTTTTCTATTACAGCCTAGATTTCTCTCGATGTTGTGATAATAATAATTGCTTCAAAATCAAATCAAAATAATATTCTGTATTTTATTTCAGGCAATATTCCAGTGGTTATTATAACTATGACACATAAAAACTAGGTCAATTTCATCGTAAAACGTTGATTTTGGTCTGATGTTATTAATGATATGATAATATAAGTCGTAGTGGCCGAGTGGTCGAAGCGCTTCCTTCCGAACGGGAGGTCGCGGGTTCAAAACCGGCCGGCTTGTACGTCTAAATCTAAATGTGAAAAAGATTTATGTGCAATTTTTCACAACACCACTGGCTAAAAACGGTGAAGGAAAACATCGTGAGGAAACCTGCATGTCGGAAAAGGATTCTAAAAATCCTTTGAAGATATGTGAAGTCCCCTATCCGCACTGGGTAAGCGTGGTGGACTATGCCTAATCCCTCTTCTGAGGAGATCTGAGCCCAACAGTGGGCAGTAATGGGTTGGTACAGTATAGTACAGTTATTAATGAAGAAGAAAACAAGTAGCCTTTTAACTTGAACGTTTTATTTTAAAAAACTGCCGCTTTAAAGTTTTCGAGAATTCACGATAAGTAATAGCTAGAGACAATTTGCTAATAACAAAAGTATGTAGATCTGCGTATTAATTTTCATAGCATTCCTCATGGTCATATTATTTTTTATTATAAAACTCTAATAATACATCAACATGCAGCAGAGCAAACAATTCAAGTACATACTTAGAAATTTATATTGTAGTTTCTCAGTAAAATAACCCCAAAATTATTTTTCTAAACAATTTTAGTACGATTTGACTCCCCTGTGAGGTGGAAGTCTGGTAATTTCCTCCTACTAAAAAAAACGTACAATAATCAGAAGGCTACTTATGGAGTCTACCTTTATTCTCTTACATTAATATACTAAATAAGTAATTTTCAAGGAATCCAGGTAGTATAAATGAAATACATATTTTTTTCAATTTATGTATAAAAATATATTGATCTAATTAATCTAAATCTATAAAATCATAATGAATTAATCATTATATCCAAAATATAATTTTTGGGTAATTAAATAATATTTTATACATTGGTCAATTTTATTTATTCAATAAGTCAAGTTTGATTTAAGGTATTTAAAAATTGTTGGAATAATATATTTCTTTCTTTTTGTATATTATTCGACTCCTGTACTATACTTATTAATTTATCTAGTTTTTCTTCAACTGTTTTCTGTCGATTTCTCATTTCAAGTGCCACCTTGCGGAAGTCAGTGTATCTTCTTCTATTCAGTTTTCTTCTGGATTCCTCGCTTTGTCCATTTGAACTCTCTGTGTTGTCTGGTTCTGGTTCAAATCTTGAAGGCCCGGCCATAGATAAGATAGCTTTGGTAACTGTTTCTGCAGTATTATCCTGAATTTTAACCTGTATATCTGGTCTATATTCCCCATTTTCGTTGTATATGTGCTCAAAGATTTCAAAATATGGCCATTTTATAACAACAATGTCATTTCTGTTCCGTCTCTTCAACAGTCTAACATAAGTTTGTTTTAAATTTCGAAACTTTTTATCGCAACTTTCGGGACCTTTTCCTACAGCCTGTGATATTTCAGCCCAAACTGTTTTCTTTTTAACTTTCGAACTACGAAACTTATTCAGGTTTTGAAGATACAAGTCTAGGAGTGTTTTTATACTATTACTTTCCCAGTGATCGTCCTGATCATCCCCTGCCTCCGTGTCTGTAACTTCAGACTGATTAAGCTGCATAAACACCTCTTCTGTTTCAAGATACTTCGCATCTTGGACTAAAATTGAAAATTATTCGTAAATTTGTCTTCTTAACAATATGTTTCCAGCAATTACACAAGTAATGAAGCGCTGCCAGTTCATTTTTGTCCTGTAAATGAAATATACTAAAGAATTCCCAAAACTTGAATGAAAATAGGTTGCTTGAAGTTGACTGTTACATTAAAGTGGCAGCGCTTCATAGGATGAATTTATAAAAGCATTATTTGACCAATTTAAGGCTTTTATTTTAAGGGTTAAACTTAGAAAAATATATTTACCACTCATTGATCGTTTGTTTCGCTACAAATTATATAAATAATTATTGAAAAAGGATTAACTACACATTTAATAACGCAAACAGCGACGTTTCTTGCATCATTCAGCGGCGTTCACAAAATGGCGCTGAACATAAAGCGCTTTATAATCCGACCAAATTTAAAAGAAAGGAATGATATGGTTATTTCATATTTGTAAATCATAAACGTAAATGAAAATGTCGACAGTACTAACAAAGTAAAATACGCTTTTCATTTTGTTTCCCTGAAACGGTTAAAACTAACGACATTAAAGACTACGACCGTGAAAACAATAGTGTCTTTACGAAATCAACATTACATTTGGCATCATTATACTACTACTACGTCACTCGACGACCTTGAAAAGTGAATGGAATGATGATAGTAGTGATAAGAATGACACCAATTGATAAAGTAAATGAAATGAAATACAAACAATTCATTAATTTTCTGAAAATATTTTGCACGCTTGTAATAGCCCAATATTTTTAGAGTCTATGAATTTATCAATGAAATATGGCTATGAAAAAGAACTACCCAAAAAAATTATAAATGAAAACAAAATTATTGGACTCAATATAGGGTAAATAAGAACACTAATTTGTAAATATTAGACCTGTATCAGATTCCGGCAAGGCCTTGTATGTTGCAACGTGTTCATCTTCTTTCACTTGCCCTCCATCTATAGAAAGGCGATTTTTCCGTGGCTCCGACATGATGTCTAAAAGAACTCACAACCGGTTTAACAGCTCGAGAAAGTAACCCTTTCACTAGGTTTAATTTAATTACACTGTTCGTAAAATTGCTTCTCCAGCAACCAGCCCTTTTCCGCAAAATTACTATTATTAACCATAGACTAACGAGGAAAATGTAGGTCAATGAACGAACGACTCGACCGAAAGTTTTAATGAATGGACAAGCCATAGACAAACCCATTTACTGAGCCAAAATTTTTACATGCGTCGAAAAGAAGCAAATACATTTTCACCATTTTGGTTCTGTCACTAGTCGAAACAAAGTTTAGGGATGAAATAGGTTCGAAAAAATAATACGTCGAAAAACTCTAATAAAGAAATAAATTAAATTGTATTAATTATTTTAGTCCAAAAGCTTTGCTCGTCATCCTGTTAAGCCATTGCTTCCTATCTTGGTAAAGGTCTCGATTCAGAAAGCATTACAGAGTGCACAAAGAGGAAATTTCTTAGTCTTTTGGGCACCTACTGCAGTCATTTTTACGTTTGTGCTGTTTTTATGAGTTTTTTTTAGTTATAAATACTTAGGAGCGCTCACCTCCATTAAACCTTGATTTAAACACAAACAGTGAAAACTATTAATCGAAATAAAATATCGACACTATATTCTCTAAAATTATTTCGTAGTGCTCACAGCGTCAAAATGGCGAATATCAAATAGTCTCATTTTTATTAGGAAGTATATATACGTATGTGGTAAATTTAACGAATGAAATGACGAAATGAATGACGTATGAATTGGTACAAAAATAAATCATGAAAAAATCTACACCACAGATTAGAAAGTATATTACAGATGCGACACTGTTACCGTTTGAAGTTTATTTATTAAAGAGGTACGAGTCTCAGACGCTCCAGTAGAGGGCGCCAGCATTTTTTTTTTCTGTAGAAATTTTGCATTGCTGCATAAAACAAGTTGGCATTTAATTTCGGCCATTGGTTAAAAGGATAATCTATTACATTAAATTAATGTGACTTCTTTGGCCCAATGGAGTATATCTAATGAAATAATATTAAAATAAAATAGAATCAGGGTGACTAACCCAAATGCTAGGCAACTTTCGCCTATTTTAGAGGTGACTGTCCCACTCAGTATAAGATTTATTCCGCGACACCAATTAAATATTTGTCGGGTATTGGCGGATCACCAACTACAGATTACATCAACTGTGGTTGAATTCCTTCCAAACGTGGTTTCACAAGGTACTCCAACTTTAAGGAAACCAGTATTGAACTTGTAACAACAGTTTATTGAATAATGAACACTTTAACAATATTTCATGGCAACACATGAACGCGATCCGTAAACTAAAGTGACGTTAACAGAGCGAGCGCCACAGCGTGAATGTGTCGAGCTCGGTGAGTGCGCCTTATAAATGGTTCTCGGCCGCCCCACCTCGCGCGATTCATAGTGTAAGGCGATGTTGTTGTTTGAACACGTCACACTGCACGTGTTCTTGTTATCGAATGACTCAGCCCACACAGCTGTTTCGACGGATCGTCTCCGGCTTGGCATACCCTCCACAAAATGTATCATAAGGAGGCCCCTGTCCTCAACTTATACACCCACACAAAACGTGTCATAAGGAGGCCCCTGTCCTCAACTTATACACCCACACAAAACGTGTCATAAGGAGGCGGTGGCATTTGAGAAAATACTACAATCTAATCTTACATCATCGTAAATCAGGAATCTGGATAAGCTTTGCACCTTAGCTGGTTCTGATGGGTCGCCATATTGTCTCTGTTCCGACGTTTGACAATCTGAAACACTCACGTGGAAGACTCGTAATCGAAGACACGTTAAAACATCGAAGACACTCATTAAGTTATCTGTTGCCGTTTACCACTTCCGTTTAGAATTATTGCTCGAAACAAATTATAGCTTCGCGTCTCTGCAGAAAACAGGCTCTACTGTTAGATGGTGTGGTTCTAATAATTTGAAACTCGATAACAATCTGAAAAGCCTTTTGACACAATTATCAACATTTATACTTTGCGCCTATATTTTATTTTTCTGAAAATACACAGCGTAGTTTAATAGTAAGGAGTCATGGACCAAAAATTGATGTTCTCAGGCGATGAATAGTGTAATTTTATATCTGCTCGCTATGACCTTCAGAAAGTACTCACATTTGAGGTGTTGAAGTGTTCAAGTGCGGTTTGGTTCCATCTAATGAGGCTAGATTGTTTTTTTTTTTTTGTTTTTAAGTTTGTGAGAAATTAAATTACCTGCGAGTCTTCCCAACAGTCACTGCTCCGTAAACAGTCCGATTACAAACGGACAATGAAACCTTAGCGACAGAGTCCCGTTTGCAACTCTTGGCGCACAAAACCCCCTTCCTATTAATTTATCCTTCCACCTATCCTTCTCAAGCAGCATTCCGACTTTGCCTGGCTTCGATGAAGACCCTAAGTCCATTTTTCATAAAACATTTTTCAAAAACATGTTTACTGCACCTCTTCTCTTCTGCTTTCCTAGCCACCGGTAACAGATCCATAATTTCCCAATTTCCTAAGATTTAAAAACTCGCAGCACACCATTTTGTCCTACAGTCGACAGCTCCTGTAGCGTAAGAAAAAAAAAATACAGACCATAACCTTCCTCGATAAATGGGCTTCCCAGCAATGAAGTTTTCTTTCGTTATGGAATTTCTGGATTCGGTCTCTACGCTCAAGGTCCGCAATAGAAGCTATGAAATAATTTAACCATCGTCGTTTTCGCCTACACGCTCTCGGCCATCCTACAAGAAAGTACAAATCCGTCTCTCGTCGTCTTCATGGTCTTGAAAGTAAGCACATTTCTATGTCGTCTTGATGATATCCGACCGTAATTGAGCCGAACGACGGATGGACACAGAGTGGTTTTACCAATAGCGAGGATTAAGTTTTTAAGGATACATTGGTAATAATTTACAACGGTCTGCCCTTGGGCAGTCGCAGGACTTATTCAGCAATTCTCATTAACCAAATCACAACTTCATATTGACCTAACGCGTCAAGAGTGTTGGGTAGTGGCGGGGTCTAGGTATGTTCTTGAAGTTATTAATAAGTTTGGAGGACACGTTGACATTAAACACAATGCAATATATGGCAACTATATCTGGTAACACTGCGGACAAGTTCTGGCATTTAGATCACTTCCTTCATAATATATTCGCACATCAATTATACTTCTTTTAGCTCTTATCTTAAAGACAACTCTTTGTGAATGTCGGAGTCATAGTTCAGAACAACGGTAGAAACCACACGTGTGTGACTACTAGAGATGGACAATTTCAGACTGCATGAGCAGCATAACTTTCTCTATCTAACTGCACCGTTTACCAATTTGTTGTACTTACGGACCAAAACTGTAACTAATATTTTTTTTCCAGAACACTCAGTAGAATTAATCGCCCAGGTTGATATCGTCTCACAACTGTCTGAAACTAACTAAATTATAATCTTAAATGAGAACTTGCGGAAAATAGATCCCTTCATCAGACATCGGCTGGCGTTCTCCAAGCCGTTCACTAAATCGGGCTCCACTTTTATCTTTGCAACAACGTGTGACAACAACACACACTAGTGTTGTCACTCGTGAGACGCCGCACCGCAACAGCTGGTAGCGCTTCCATTGATAAACTATGAAAAACACACGCGGGTATCACATGAAAAAGAAAAAAAAAATTGTGTCAAAAAAAACGCGACGTTGGCACACGTTCTTTAGGCTGGCATTAAAGAATAGCGTAAATGATTTCTCCAAACTGCCCTGGAACTGTCGCAGGATTAAACCTTTACCACTCCACAAGCAAAATATGGCCTACAGTCTGTCGATTCATATTATCACTGCATTTACAAATATTCTGACAACTCTGAACAATACACAACGAAAGCACGAAAACCGCCCCATTGATCATTTTGACTTCTTTAGCTACGTGAACCTTTATCCGTTTTAGTCAATCTTCAATTATGTCTGAACCATGACAATTTTTTATTTTTATTTTTTTTTTTTTACCTAGCCTTCACACTTCCATTTTGCCATACAAGCGAAGCATCAGATGTATCCGTTTCAATCAGCGAAAGACACACTTCTCTGGTGGCGTAAGCAGCATTCGGAACGAATGATCTCGTTGATGTTATTATGATACTGTAGCGTTCTTCCCAGCTTCAGCTCAATGTACCAATTTAATCAATCCAGATAATCCATATCTCTGTATAATCCCTTTGTTCACATCATGTCTGGTCAGGTTCACATCGACCCTTCAGATAGTGCTGGACCAACTAGTAGGCCCTTCGGCGTTCGTTACCCTTCATCTACTGGCCCAGTATCGTAGAAGACCAGACCCTAACTGCAAGTGCCTGTAACAATAAACCCTTACAACCTCGCAAATTTAAAACCAGAATATTTTAACAGACTGGATACTCCATCTTTTCAAGTGAGCGAAAAGCGCCTTGAAGTAAATAAGTCGATCACCAGATTACTGTGCTACCCGCCAATTTCTTCGTTAACGCATTTCGTTGATTAAGCGAAGCTCTACCTTCTGCTTAGCTCGCTGCAGTTGCTTGATAACTGCTCACTCCACCAATGATGCAACGGACCTCCTCTAGGACCGCGTGCCTGAGTGTCCCTTTTGGAACATCCAAACACTTTAGTCCTGGTTATGTCTAATACTCAGCTCAGCAGTGTCTCTGAAAACAATACGACCATACGCTTTGTTTTTAGGCACCACGCCCAAACGGTGCTTTAAACTCGTTTAAACTGGTCTAGACGCGCTTCTCTACGCACTGGATTCCTTAATTTACGTTAATCCACCTTAATCCACGCTAATCCACCTTAATCCTTAAGGTACCAGAAGGGTCGGGACTTCGCTGGTGGCGGTCGCATGTCCTCGACAATACAGCTGATAATGCGACACCAGCCATCAACTGGCTTTTCATCTCTCTTCGATGTGAAGATGTGAAGATCTGAACACGAAACTTGAATCGTCTTCAACAAGTTCTCCATACCTGGGCCTAAAACCGAACCACTTTTGCACCTTTTAACATTCATTTTTCGCTTCAGAAGTCCGACGAACGCTGGCTTTGCTCCGCGTTTTCCATAGAACACTGGTCTTAATCATTCATGAACCAAGTTTTTCTTGATCTTGGTATTTGTGCTCCTCTTCCTTTTTCTAATAAGGGCGTGGTGGAGCTGAGGAAGCTCCGATGTCGAACACACTTCTGATGTCGGGTATTGGCGGATCACCAACTACAGATTACATCAACTGTGGTTGAATTCCTTCCAAACGTGGTTTCACAAGGTACTCCAACTTTAAGGAAACCAGTATTGAACTTGTAACAACAGTTTATTGAATAATGAACACTTTAACAATATTTCATGGCAACACATGAACGCGATCCGTAAACTAAAGTGACGTTAACAGAGCGAGCGCCACAGCGTGAATGTGTCGAGCTCGGTGAGTGCGCCTTATAAATGGTTCTCGGCCGCCCCACCTCGCGCGATTCATAGTGTAAGGCGATGTTGTTGTTTGAACACGTCACACTGCACGTGTTCTTGTTATCGAATGACTCAGCCCACACAGCTGTTTCGACGGATCGTCTCCGGCTTGGCATACCCTCCGACATATTTGTAATTGCACAGTTGTGAAAATTATCTAAAATTTCGACTTTATGGGTAGGACAGCCCAACCATTCCAAATCCCTCCCAAGTAAATATAGGTTTTTAATATTTTTTGTTAAATTACCTTTTTTCTTATAATTATAGTTCAAGTATGCATTCGTTGCGTCTGTTAATGAAGAAAATGCTACAATAAATTGTGTAGAGGGTTATTTTATTCTTTTTCTTTTTAATTTTTTTCGTTCTCTAAAGATAATCAATTGATGAACTTTAGTGAACTCTTCAGTTGTTATACTTTTTTCACATTTTGTACATTTTCTCCCTCTACATAACTTATGTACAACATATCCAGCCGTGAATCTCTAGCGTTACAGTTATTTTTTTTCATTAAAAACGAGTTGGCTTGAAAACTCAACTGTAAAGTGATGTTTACATTTTGGTATATTTTAATTTTTTATTTTTTCTTTTTTCGTCGCCTCAGTGCTTGTTTGGCTTATCTGACATTGTTTACGAAAATGACTTTTTAATGCAGTATTATAAAGAATTAAATTTCCATCGTATTGGTAAAATATTTTTCTAAAATAATAAAAATCTCATTAGTTTTTTACTCAACACGGCACTTAACGAAAATTCCGTGCTTGTTTGCTGTATCGGTATTAGGTTGGCCCAATACTAGGTTGGCGCAGGACTAGGTTGGCCCAATACTAGGTTGTCCCAATACTAGGTTGGCCCAATACTAGGTTGTCCCAATACTAGGTTGGCGCAGGACTAGGTTGGCCCAATACTAGGTTGGCGCAGGACTAGGTTGGCCCAATACTAGGTTGGCCCAATACTAGGTTGGCCCATTACTAGGTTGGCCCAATACTAGGTTGGCGCAGGACTAGATTGGCTCAATACTAGGTTGGCCCAATACTAGGTTGGCGCAGGACTAGGTTGGCTCAATACTAGGTTGGCCCAATACTAGGTTGGCCCAATACTAGGTTGGCCAAGGACTAGGTTGGCCCAATACTAGGTTGGCCCAATACTAGGTTGGCCCAATACTAGGTTGGCGCAGGACTAGGTTGGCCCAATACTAGGTTGGCCAAGGACTAGGTTGGCCCAATACAAGGTTGGCCCAATACTAGGTTGGCCAAGGACTAGGTTGGCGCAGGACTAGGTTGGCCCAATCCTAGGATGGCGCAGGACTAGGTGGGCCCAATACTAGGTTGGCGCAGGACTAGGTTGGCGCAGGACTAGGTTGGTCCAATACTAGGTTGGCCCAATACTAGTTTGGCGCAGGACTAGGTTGGCGCAGGACTTGTTTGGCCCAATACTAGGTTGGCCCATTACTAGGTTGGCCCAATACTAGGTTGGCGCAGGACTAGGTTGGCGCAGGACTAGGTTGGCGCAGGACTAGGTTGGCCCAATACTAGGTTGGCCCAATTCTAGCTTGGCGCAGGACTAGGTTGGCCCAATACTAGGTTGGCGCAGGACTAGGTTAGCTCAGGACTAGGTTGGCGCAGGACTAGGTTGGCCCAATACTAGGTTGGCCCAATACTAGGTTGGCCCAATACTAGGATGGCGCAGGACTAGGTTGGCGCAGGACTAGGTTGGCTCAATACTAGGTTGGCGCAGGACTAGGTTGGCGCAGGACTAGGTTGGCCCAATACTCGTATATATGAACTCGTACACCGGACAGAAGAGGAAAAGAGGTAGGCCTTTACGATGGTGGGAATACAAAATAACAGGGATATTATAATGAAGAAACGGCTAAAGACAGTTAGGAGTGGAGTGTAGGAGGCTTTTGGGCACGTAACGTTTTTATGGCTTTCAGCTATGGTGCTACGAGGCTATAGTATCGAGGAGTGCAATTCAACCATGGCTTTTTGTATGGACACTTAAATACTACGTTGCTTGATTTTTAGTTGGTTGTTTTGGTCTCCTTTTATTATTATTTTTTTCCCTCATCTTTTAGTAATGGTTACAATTAATCAGATTTACAGAGAGTTAAACAAGCGTGATGACTCGCTTAGTTACAGGATGGACGAGCTGTTAGGTGACTTTTCTCTAATTCCATTTAATTGTTTGTAGAAGCGGATATTACGTCGATTTAAAGGAAAGACTTCCAGTTGTGATGAATCATTTTATAAGAGTGTGAAATACTAGTGGCGCCATCTGATTTACTTTTCAAGAAAGTATAAAAAGCGTGTGAACTATCATTTAAATACAGTAGTCGACGTGATTTCCAAGTGAACAGAGTTGGCAGTAATTGTGACTGAGTTTTGGAGGATGATTACACTGATTTTGGAGAATAATTATACTGTTTTTGGAAGATAAATAAACTGTTATTGTGAACCAAGGAGTTTTCATTGTTTCTGAACTGAACCCAATAATAAAAATATTATAAAGGCGAAAGTTTGTAAGTATGGATGGATGTTTGTTACTCTTTCACGTAAAAACTACAGAATGGATTTGAATGAAACTTTACCACAATATAGCTTATACATCAGAATAACACATAGGCTATAATTTTTGATGAAAACTCAACTGTAAAGTGATGTTTACATTTTGGTATATTTATATTTTTTATTTTTTCTTTTTTCGTCGCCTCAGTGCTTGTTTGGCTTATCTGACATTGTTTACGAAAATGACTTTTTAATGCAGTATTATAAAGAATTAAATTTCCATCCTATTGGTAAAATATTTTTTTTAAATATTCAATTCTAAAATAATAAAAATCTCATTAGTTTTTTACTCAACACGGCACTTAACGAAAATTCCGTGCTTGTTTGCTGTATCGGTATTTTTTTTAAATTTCAGTGCTTGTATACTGTATCACAACTCAATTGACCAATCACAGCCGGCGTTGCGCCGTATCCGTCATTTTGTAAGATGTCACAGTAGTGGGAAACACAGTGAGATTCGCTTGAAATCGCAATAAAAAATGAGAAATAGTTTATTAAATTATGTTCTTTTTTCATAAATTTGATTGAATATCATTTTAATATGTCTTCAACAAATCATAAAAGTAAACATGAGCAGACACGGCTAAAAATAGAGAAATACGTATTTTTTCTTTCTTTAATTTGTTTTACCCAGTTTTCTCGAAGAGTTGGATTTGCAGGAAATCTGAACATTTTGTAATTAATTTTACAAACAAATCCGAGATGCCGTAATCAGTGTCAAGTCGTCAATCGCAATGAAATAGTTTGAAAGTGGTTCGAAAGAAATGAGCAGATGTGAGTGCGAAGGAAACTGTGACTACTCTGAAGGAGAGTTGAAATAATGATTGAAATTTGATTGTAATAAGATTAAAAAAATAAAATTTTGGAATAATAAATAAGAGAATATGATATACATATATTATAAATAAGTGAAAAATATATTAAAATTTGCGAAGTTTACGGGCACACATCTTCTTTTTCTGAGGTAGAAATAATTATAAAAATCACCAGTTTCTGTTTAATGTAAACTACTTATGACTTAAAATCAAACTTTGGTCCTGGAATAATTATACTAAAATCCAAAATTCAATTCAGTCGTATAGATTCTAAATACCCCATTAAAAATGATTTAACATAGATTCTGAATACTATGTTCATTCATATTTTTATAAATAAGTAAAATATAATTAATTTAAAAGACGATATTTTTTTATAATAATTATATTAATTCAAAAGAAAGCGTTTATTTTTGTCGCCAAAGCCAATGAGGACTAAAGACAAAAAATGGTGGCGCCCTCTGCTGGATTTTTAAAATTCCGTACCGTTTCCACTAAGAACTGTCAAGTTTGTATGGAATGTCATAGCCGTGATTTACACTGTGATTTACACATCCAAAGAAAAATGGGTCATGATTTCAACGTTGCAGTTCTTTATTAAATTACATATTCTATTATTTTATTGATTGACAAAGAACAGGGTAGGTAATTGAATAACTAATTCATTTATGAAGATATCTAAACATAATGCATCTATTTTTAATTCATGATTTTTGTAAAATACTTGTTTGTTTACATGATATTAAAACTATAAAATATAAATTAGAATCGAAGTTCCTGGACTAATCTTTAAATTAGGAGTTACATAACAATTTGAAACGTGAATTGAATCTTTTAATAGTAATGACAATCTGTTTAAATATAGAAAAAAAACATTTCAGGACTACTATGCTTCTGTATTAAATATCAACAGCTGATTTCTTGTTGGTGACAATGTGCACAATACCACCAGCTCCACCGCTGCCACCACCATCCTCTTTTACCACCGAGGAGCCCAAAAGAACAGAAACAGTATTAAAAACTTTAACAAACACTGAATTATGTCAATGGGCATCACATGTACCTGAACTGAAAGAAGTATGTATTAAAAATAATATTTGCATAGAAAAAGTACCATTTAAGTATAAATATAGATACACAGAATCTATAGCTCAAATTGGACCAACATGCGGCTTAGTTGCACTATCAATGTTGGTAAATTCTGAGGTAACAGCCTCCGAGATGTTAAACATCTCAAAACTATCTGGATACACCAGTAATGGTGAAATGTTCAGTTGTAAGAACATGGTTAAATTAGTTGAAAAAGTGTTCAGTTTGGCCGAAATAGAGAATGTGACTTGTGAATTGAAAATTGGTGGCTTATTTAGCAGTGAAACAATACAATCTTTAGTTGATGGTGCTGTTATAATGGTGCCGTATCCTTTTGAGACTTAAACTTAAATAATATTGTAATAAACCCTGCCTTTGACTTTTATCCCCATGTACTGTCTTTAACCGTCTTGCTTTAAATAAAGATATGTCCTAATTGCACTTTTCTACATACTGCACTAATTTCTATTATCACCTTTAAATCTTTTCTTACCATAGCACCACAAGTTACATTATCTGATATTGAAATTGACCATTCTACCATCCTTCTTCATCAATATTTTCTTACCTCAATAAACATGGAATTTTGTAATCATTGAAAAACTTAAAGAATAGATCCTTAACATTAATATTCAGTTATGATGCAGACTGTAATCATTCTCCTTGTCTTCGTAATGGGCATACAGCACACTGGGCACTCATCTGTGGAATACTTATTGTGAACGAACCAGCTGAGACTTGCAAACTAGATCCCGATAACATTTATGTACTATGTAAACATGGAAAATCAAAGTATTTAGCTATGTGGAAGTTAGCAGATTTGGATAAAAGTAATAAGAATTTACAGGAATTTTCTCCAAAGAAAGGAACTGATGGTTTGATATATATTTTACCTGAAGGTGGCATTGGTGGGGAGAATGGACTTAGTAATCAATATCTATTGTTTACAGGATTTTAAGAGCATGATATTGAGTAGCTGGAAAAATCATAATGGTAGGAATTCATATCATGTAATGTGTGATATTAACCTTAAGAATAGTAAAATATTTATTTATTTTGTTGTTTATAAAACATATTTAACATTTTAATCGTCTTTTAAAGATATTGTTCCTAAATAAATTAATAGGAGATTA
This sequence comes from Trilocha varians, assembly GCA_030269945.2. Classification (NCBI taxonomy): domain Eukaryota; kingdom Metazoa; phylum Arthropoda; class Insecta; order Lepidoptera; family Bombycidae; genus Trilocha; species Trilocha varians. Next base: position 6,785,077 of record AP028273.1, on the reverse strand, counting down.
AATAAAAGATTTATTAATGGTTTTAATGCAAAATTTTATTTGTACAATAAATACAAATCATACTTGCAAATCAGAATAAAATTCTCATCACATCACTCAATATTAAAGGAAAATAATATTACAATTTATCGACAGATGTCTATTCTAAAATGAATTTAAATGTAGCCAAAGATACAAATTATTGCACAGTCTCTTTTTTGCATTGCTTTTAAAATAATTATATCAATATTTTGTACTAAATTTATAAAACTTAATAAAATACATTAAAATGAATTAAAATAGTTAGCCATTACATTAGGCGATTTGTGATGATTTAATTAATAAAAACGAAATTAATAAAATATCAAGACTCGCAAATAACATAAAATAAAAGCTGTCTGAGCATTCGGCAGCAATGAGATCACTCTTAAAAATGGTATTATCTTATTTGACATAGTTTATTACTATGGTGATACCTCCAAAAAGAAACAGCTTTTTGAAAGCACATTCAAAAAGATACTTATTCCCATATTTTTAATAATAATAACAAGCAGATCGCTGCATGTATTTTTTTTCCTTCATTCCTTTTAGAAACAGACAAGATATTTCATGAAATAATAGCATAATAAATAATATACTTACTGCAGTTCTTTTCAGGAATGGAATTATTTTACTTTTTGTTTGACTTGTAAGTAATACATTGATTATGACACAATAATTGGTAAATAGTAGGTTAATTATAATGTCGTGGAACGATTATAAATTTCTATTTACTTAGTTATCAATCAAAATATAAATATTTATGATTATTAGCGACTCGAAGATGGACAATGTTACAATTTATGATATGATCAATTATCTATTTCCACCTTTTATCTCTGATTTGACGTTAAGCTATGTATAAAATTCATATTGATAGAATTTAATTATAAATTTTGTAAACCACGAAATTTTTTCGAAATTGTTGAAACTATAATTCATTTTATGATCGTTTCACGACACCTATATAAGATGCAACAACGGGTATATTGAGTACATTAAATTTCCATCGTAATTCGTCCATACGACACAGAACAACTAAAAAAACCTGGAATAGAATTCGGAAGATTAATGTTTTGTTATAAATCTCATATAAAACGAAACAATTTGAATCAAGATGATTTTTGGTGGCTACCCGCTAATGAAATAAAATCGAAGGGTTATAAAAATTAAAAGTATGTGTCGTATTGTTAAAATCAGATGGCATCTAAATACTGCGAAAGACTTACATATTAAAATCTTATCCTAACAGCATTATAATATTTAAGCTTTATACACTGAAGTTTTAATTACTTTATGCATAACTTCTATTGTCTTAATTTTTGATAGAGTACCGAACTAATCCTTTCGCTCAGATCGCTGTGATTATGAATAAAATTCTGAACTATCTTTGTAATCGAGTATTATTTGTTGACGATTGCTACCGTTGTCCTTTAAACTGAAACGCTTGAGATAGTTAAAAATTTAAATAAAGAGGAAACTGTGATTAAATTAAATGAAGTTTCAAGAAAAAAAGTTATAAGGAACAATATTACTATTCTTAGTAAATCATCAGATGACCACTGTTGCACATCCCTAACTTTACTATTACTTTTAACAATTTTAATTTCTACTTTTATGTATCAGTCTCTAGACTATGTTTCAGTTTGACGGTATTATACAATTCTAGTAATGTAACCATTATACTCTATTCAAGATGATAAAGAGTATACCACTTAATTGTAAAGTTTTGGTTCGTTTGAGATCGATAGAAGCCATCATCACGAGAAGTCCCGATTTATATTATTATGGATAGTTCAGAATTCAATAATACTGACAAACAGCACAAATTTCAATACCAATACGATATGTCTACGTATCATTCCTTTAACATTCTAATTACAATATCATTTTTCAATTTAGAGCATTCTGATTACATAATAATATTTTTATTATTTATTATAATGGCATAAATTGCAATTGCTCGCCAAATCGATAAGTAAATTGGTGTTATGATATTTTACCGATAACTTTGTCGGCAATTATATTTAGTCACTTGGCGTCCCTTCTATACGCGACCATTTTTGTCCGAAGGATCGAGTAAATTGCTTTGTGACAAATATTGGGTTCAGTAATATGTTAGTAATCCGGCCACAAATAATATTATTTAATGAAGTAAAATTTAGGGGAACCTGCACGTTGAAGAAGGATTTCGAAACCCTTTATTTAATATGTGAGGTCCCCGACCTACGATAGTTAAATGTAGTGAACCCTCAACTGGGATTTCCCAGCTGTGGTCCATAAAGTTGATACAATTCATATTAATAGAGCTGTTATTCGCGTAGACTTTTGAGATGCCAGAAAAGATGTACTTATTTGTAAAGTTAATCAATTTAATGTGGCACCTAATCAAAATATTTTAAATTTAAGATGTGGCTCGGAATATTAATGATTTAAGATTCTAAAATAGTAATACAGAAATGAAATAGGAAGTTATTTTATAATCTCAACGATGCAAAATCTACAATTGACGTACAAAATTAAAAACATCCTAACTTAGCTGCTATATAAAAATTAAAACATGAATGCACGCCTCTCTTTCGATACAAAAGAAATAAAACGCATTCACGAATCACAGACAATACAAAAAAATACCTTCCATTTCGCCTCTTACACAAACCTAAACTTGATATGTGACGAAACGCACCGAAATAAAATCGGTTTCTCTCATCGACTCTACTATTCTAAACTACACACATATTATATTGTTGGAAATGTCACGAACCATTAATCATCGATACACAATTATTACATTAACAACTAACATTTAATGACTACAATGAAATAGATATTGTGGTTATTGAGCTTTTATTATGTAACTTGAATACATTCAAACTGCGTGACACTCGTGCACGCAGATGATAACTACTTCTAATAACATTGGTATACAATTCATAAACATTACATGCTAACTGCATCTCATTGAATAATAAGTATAATTTACGTGCGCAAAAACGATACAAATTAGATTTGAATGTTTTAATGGCCGACTTGAAAATCGATAAAACTCAAGCTACACAACAAAAGTCACCCCACTACGCTCCTACGAAACAATGGCAGCTCGACAACGTAATAAATATAGAATGTTAAATAAAATACATACAATAGCACTGTAATGCTAAAAGTCGATAATTCTATAATTTATCGACTTTATTTAGAGCCTTCTTGCGACCGTTGCGAGCCTACGCGCCGTCAAACGCAGCGACTATTGTTCGACGATCGAGCGACATCGGCCTTTTGAAGCTGAAGCGAGAAATACCGATAAAAGATCAACGCGTCCTTAGGTCTCGGGCGGAGCGAGCGGCGCGCCGCACGTGGCCACCGGGAACGTCTTCACGTGAGTCTGCCACTGCGTCGACAGCTGGAAAAACTTAACGCCGTTCCATTCCGTGCCGTCGATAAAAACTGAAACAAAAAACAATCGTTTTCATTCAAGTATACATAGATGGATTAAAAATTACCTTTTTACCTGACAAGCAAAGTTTAAGGATTACTACTAGGGATGTAACGAATATTCGCATTCGCAAAAAATCATGCGAATGTTTTGACAAAAGTTAGGAGGATGTTGTATGGATGTAGAATGAATCTGGCAGAGCCAAAATAAAGGCCTTTAACTGCCCTTTAAAATGAGCCCAAACTCGATGGGTCTACCTGCCGTTGTCAAAATAATTTGAGGGGGTTTCAGTTATTTGGTGGGGGGAGGCAAGTACCTCCCACTTTCCGAGTAGATCCAGGATAGGTAAAATATAGGTACCTATTTTGTAGTACCTATAAATTTTAATGACTTTTGGAAGATACAGTTGACTTGTCAGTAAAAAACGTTGAACTTTTTGTTTGAAAGATCAACATTCGCGATTGTCGAAACTGAATATTCGCATTCGCGAATGTCCAAAAAACGACATTCGCAACATCCCTAATTACTACCTAAACACTACTTAACAAACTAAGATAAAAGTGAATTATACCTTTTAGTGGTTGATTGTGAGAGCTCTTAGCAGAACAGATGAGTCGAGCCACTCCGTCCACCGTCTGAGTGCGACCAACCTCTTGTTCGCCACCTTTCTCCTTTTTCTTGCCGAGTCGCATTACTGAAATTTATTTTATAATTAGACTCAATTATGCTTTTAAAGATTAGCATTCTAAAATTTACGCTAAATTAACTGACAACAAATGAAGGTCGTCATATAGATTTCAGTACGGGCAAGAATAATGACAATCATAATGGAAGAAGTTTTGGGGTAATTAAAGTAGTTTCACAAGATTTTTTTTACTAAAACTTATTAGTCATCAAGTAAATAGGTTAATAAGTTGTTTCATACTTTTTTGTTTCTTCTCTTTAGTGAGATATGTGATGCAGAGATGTGCGTTTTGTCGCGTCACGTGGAGAGCTCGGAACGATGCTTTCACCGTCACCTTGCTGTCCGTGCCTTCTTGCTGGCGGCTCGGTACCTGATTCAAGAAAATTGTTATGTAGGTTTCACTTTGAAATAAAATCACAGAGTTTAACGCTGATTTTTTAGGTCCTAATTAATTACATATTCACATTGCTTCTAAGACTAAAAAAAGTTTTTTTTTGAGACAACACAGTGAATACTTTGGCATTTAATGACTACTTTAAAAACGTGTGGGTTTTGTCTCTTTTTTTACTTGTCAATTTGTATGCGTATGTAATAGTCAAATCGAGGAAACAGCTTAGAGCGTGAAGTCCCATTCGAAGGGATTGAATCGGCAACAGAAGATTAAAATTATCCCGGAGTAGGTCCTATCATGATGAGGTCACTATTTTTTCTAGAGATAAACCGATTCAAGAAACAGTATATACGTACCAGCCAATAGTCGAGTTGTATATCGAGCGGCTCGGCGCGGTGCGACAGCGGTGCGGCGTCCACGTGCGGCGCGGGCGTGCCGGGCGGCGAGGGGCGCGCGGGGGGGGACCCGCCCTCGTCCAGCTCCAGCGACGACACGCCGCCCTCGTTGCAACCTATCCGCACCTCCTACACACAACATGATTTAAGAACTCAACGAGAATGCGATATGTAAGACTTAGCGTGCAACGCGTCGCGTCACCCCGTACAATCTCGTACTGCGTTCTGCGTTACCCCCATTAATTTTAAAAACAGAAAAATAACATACACGTCACTGTTGATCAGGAGGCCTCTAGTAATGTCGTTAGAGAGAATACTGCATAAAGCAAAGCACTTATTTTCAAACTGTGGAGATAATACTATAGAAGTAGATTCCTACCGGCTTCCCTTTTTTTTAATTAAATTAAAATTTGATTAGGCAAATTACTGAACTATAAAAAGTAAACTCATATTATAACATCAAACAGTAGATAAGTAAACTTACAGCTATAAACGGAACAAATGTCTGACTAGCATCTTCATCTCCCGACTTCTCTCTGTACGCGACCATCGCTTCACCGATCGGTATGTTCACGACTGGACCGATGCTGTTTAAATACCTGTTAAAATTATTGCAATGTAATTGTATTATTTTCTTAATATCTCGTACGCCTCCAGCTGATTGTAAGTGGATTAAAGTATTTAAACCTTAAAATAAGGTAAATAGTAAAAACCTTAAACTAAGGTGAATTGTGCAATTTCGTTTGTGTCATGAAGTTAGGAGTTGACCAACTAACTATCAAGAGAATAGTGCTAGTGGTTTGATGAACTTTCCTCACAGACAATAATTGTAAATAAAAATAAATGACACCTATATTTAACAAATTAGTAACCTTTAGGTTTCAATATATTAAATATTATTTTCCCTTGAAACGTTATAATATTGTGAGTGGTACCTGGCGATCCTGGAAGACATCTCGGTGATGTCGGGTTGCGAGCACTCGGCGGCTCGCTCGCACAACGACGGCCACGACTCGCTCGAGAACAGCGCCGCGTAACCGGAGTCATTCGCCGCTAGGTAACGCGCTACCGTGTTTGAACCTATTCAAATTAAAAGACCGATTATGTAAAATGTTAGTTTACATATTGTACTGTAAAATGTAATGTCGGGTTTGTTTGAAAGTTTGTAGTAGATACTTATGTTCGATATAAGCTTCGCCAATGTGTGGCGTACGTTAAACACGCTTGGAATAAAATTCAAATAATAATATAACTTTTGTATGTAAATACGACAGGTTGACAACTGACGCTGTTTATGGAATGTTATTGGCCATCAAATGTCACTTATAAAGGCATCACTTGACAAACGCCAATTTTGGTCAGTTCCCAGTTGAGTGATGTGTACATACCGGTGGGTATGATGTAGAAGCGCACGGGAGGCGCGTCGTGCGGTCGCCGCGCCGCCAGCTCGCAGTGCGCCCGCAGCGCGCTCGCACACGTCGCGTCGCCGCCGCACACCGCCACGCGGATCCAGCCGCGACGAGAATTCCTGTCACACAAATATTTTTTTATAACTAAATTATACACATACATTCTTGTGTTTTTTAACTTATGTGTTCTTTAACGTGAAGCTTTTGTTTTTTTTTTCTCAAAATTACTGAGTCGTTTGATTGTCAAAATTATTCACTTGGAAATCCCCATACATTTTTTGTTCCCCGTCTTTGTTTCGAAGTTAACCTTAAGTCCACCTTGTGTTTTTTCTTTAAAAAATCTATAATAGTACCAAACCTAACACAACACAATAAACACATCACTTCTTGGTTTCAAGAATGTGACATCTCCAGACTAATAATTTATTGATTTAAGGGCTCATCAAGTTATTAGTGAGCACATACTGTTTAACAGTCCTGGAGTAGAGCGCCTGCAGCAGCGGCCGGGCGTCGGGCACGTGCGGCCACGGCACGAGCACGGCGGGCACGGCGAGCGCGTGCAGAGCGTTGGCCACGCCCCCCCCGCCGCACACCGCCACGCACTCCGGCACCGAGCCCTCGTCCGACAGTAGCCGCGATATCTGCTCCATCATTGTGCGACGCGGCTGGAATACATACGACGCATGAAATTAATAACTTAGCCACGCCTACTAAATCTGAGGCTTGAACGTACAAGTTCGCAGACTTCGTTGACACGACTCGAAAACTTGCTTTAAAAATTCGAAAGATTAGCAAAATATACTTTTAAATTATAAGCCGTTGTGAAGTTTTGGTTCCAATAATATTATGAGTAAAATCAAAATGCATAATCTCACTAATGAAAAAGCATCATTCAAATCTTTTCACAAAAAAATGAACTCTTTCTTTTTGAATCTCATTCATCAATCATAATCAGTCTTTACACTTCTACTACTGGACATAGACCAGTTCATAGTGAGTTATTTTTAGCTTATATATATTCTAATCAGTTACACATTATCATGAAATTGTACTAAAATAAAAGCATATAGTTAAGTACCTCGAGTGTAGTAGGACTATGGACGGGTAGTTCGTGTGCAGACAGAGGCCGGTCCATGCCGCTGACGAGCGAGTTCTTCTTGCGAGCCGCGGCGCCCGGGGTCAGGTTACCGCCGCTAGTGGCACTCCGGAATAGTCGAGATCTTTTATCCTCCTACAAGAAATAAACGAGGTTAATGTACAGGGTGATTGAACAAATTTTGATGGAAAAATTTCTGTGTGATCTAGTGCTTATTTTTTGGGTTAAGACTTAAACTATAGTTAAAATTAGATACATTAAACTTGAAAAAATTCTATGAAGTACAAACACCTGGTCATAGATTACATAGGCGTATACTTATTACCCTGCATAAAATTTCAATATTATCATTCATAACATTAACCTGCAAATTTCGAATTACTTTTAAACTTTGACTAAAAACAGTACAATCAAAGTACCTTGGTTTCATTGGGTGGGGAACTGGATACGCTAGCTCCAGAAACGGGCGCCTCAGCCGTGACGTCACCATCACTATTACCATCGCTCGCTCGCTCGTCACCCGCCGAACTACGGATCGCTTCTGATTCTAAACGGATAGAACATATAATGAAACATACAATAAACTTCGACATTATATTTGAATGGTCACATTATAGTCGCATCCACCCACATTTTTGTAAATTGGGATAAGTTAAATTCCAATAGATCGATAGAGTTGTAACTTGCAGTCAATTTGAAATTTAAAATCGTTTTGGCAAAACAGTATAAGAATAACATCTCAGTCAACGAAAAAAATGCGACTGGATGAGGGTATAATGCATGGACATAAACTCTATACATTCTTTCAAATTATAAGTTTTATTGAACTGAACTTATTGTTATAGTGAAGTATAAAGATTCGAATGAGGAAAATTGACAGAAAGTAACAGAGCTGTAAGACAGAATAAGGTAGGTTTTTAAATTAAGAAGACAGGATGTAAAATACACATAGAACACACACATGCTATAAGTTGCACACAGACATGCGACTACAGAGAAAGTGAAGCCATATAAAGTTTGAAATATGGAAACATAGAAATAAAACATAAATTTGATAGTTTGAGATTACACGCTGAAAATAATTGAATAATCAGTCACAATTTTTTGTCCTGAATATGAAATGATTAGATGCATGTAGGCTTTATAATAACTTCTTATTTCATTTCAGAAGTTAAATAGTTTATTTATTTTTCAGTTTGTAATCTCTAACTCCTCAACTTAAATATAGGTCCCAAAAAAAATGTAATGTAACCTTTTTTGAAACAAATGAAAGTTACAATTGGATAAATTTGAATATTATTACGATGTTAATCAACAAAGAAACATTTTACAATTCTCATCACATTTTACTGCAACTTCCGAGAAATGTACATTAAATACTTACACTTTCGTGTTCAAAATAGGTTACATTAGATCATAGGATATAAAGACGGTAACACATAAAGCGTGTGTGTGCGTACCTGCGAGCGGGACAGCAGCGACGTTCCGTTCACGCACCGCTCTCAGCTCGTTGGCGGACGCGAGGCTGGCGTGACGCGTCACTGCGCATGCGTACGTACCTTTATAACGTGCGTCCGTGCGTGCGCAGTGTGGAACACATTGTACTCGAGTTATACGTGAATATTATACATTTAAACGATATGACGGTTAATAATGTGAAGATTAAAGGGCACTCGTATACTAGGGCGAGACTTAACCTTAAACATTTTTTTTCGTCTGGTTGAGGCCCGACCTAAGTACGTCTTAACGCATGTTCCACACAACACACGTAAAGCACTAAACTATGCACACAGCTTTAAACAAAACACAAATTTACGATATACATAATATAATCTATTTGTTTACATTTGTATGTATTGTACAAAAGCGACAACAGTACTAAAGCGTTCTCAACATCACAATAGGCATCTTTGTGATCACCGAGTTATGACGTCACAACTAGTGTTCTGATTTCTTTACTACGTCTACGGCAATTTAATATTTTAATTATTTCTTTAATATCTATGTTTTTCTAAATTGTGTGTTTATTCTAAATACTATTTTAGAATATGAAATTGGTTTAAAATAAAGTCTTGAACAATTTCGTACAACAGAAATTGCACTGGTCAGTAACATTCGTGCGATTCTTTGATCAAAATGTTTCGAAACACGTGCCGTATTAGTAATTATTGTTTATTAGAATGTGTGTGAATTGATGTAAGTGCTGTGATTGTATCGATTCATGATGTCGGTTCTACGTTACCATTGGAATGCCTGTGGTGGTCTTGATTGGCGAGACTTCTGGAACTGCTGAAGAACGGTCGTAGAGACGGTTTGGGAGTGGAACCGATGCTTATCGTGTCCATTTGATCTGGACCCGAATCCTCGCCTTCGCCACATGATAGTGATTCTAGTTCCTAAATTATACGTAAAATATTCATGTTCAAATCAAATAGAACTATCTCAAATATAGATAGATCTCTGCAATCTTAGTCAAACTTCTTGAGCTCGGTTGTACCCTTACGTCACTTGAAAACTTAAAGCTCTATTGATCATCTTATTTGAGAAATGAACTACGAAGTTCTTTGCGCACTTCCTCTATTTATTTACTCATCTCCTCCTCCTCGATTCTCGAACCCCAGAACTGTCCTTCATTAATCTGCAGACATCTACTGAAGACCTTTCGTAGTACTCGCTTCCTAGGTGGAAGTCAGGTCAGTACTTACTTGAAACAGTTCATCGATGTCCCTCTGAGCGTTGTGTGTGTCGCGCGCCGCACCGCGTTCCGACAGCTCTTCGGGCATACGGAATCGACGCAGCAGCGCCGCGAACTTCTGTTTCAGGTTACGTTGCTGTAACATAACATAAAATTTAAAAACTGCTACGAAAAGTTCAATGAAAATGTTACGGAGTCGCTAAAAGGAAGTTGTGGAAGTTGGAAGTAAAATTGTAATTTGTTAGGAGGAATCCACTATACTTGACAATGTTCTGTACGAAATACAAATAAATTTAGAATGTACATGTCTTTAAAAACTTAGATCTACATTGACAAAGGTCTCCAAACAATTTTAATGAAATGACATTACTTTTATCAACAATAATTTCTGATATCGTGTAATATAAGCTTAAGGTAAAACACATTCCATTTTATGATGCATTCTACTAGTAATGCACGTAAGATAATATCAGTTAATTAGTCGAAGTCCAACTCCCCACAAACTATCGTCACACGCAATCACATAAAATCATCAATACAGACACATGATAAATTAATTAAAATCAAACAGACACTCAAAAGGACGAACACTGAGACAATACCTCCATCAAGACACGAAAGCTACTGCAAGATAAACGTACACAAAAATCTAATCTAGAAAAAGACGATAAGCTACTAAAAATGGCAAGAATGAGTTACGTAATTTATTATGTGTGTACATACATTATAGTTGGAAACGTACCGTATCAGTTTATATGTAAACTAAGCCAGTGTGAGTCACTACTCACGTGCGAGAGATATCTTAGAAGACAACCGAACCAAATACTTTGATTGATGCACTACAGTTGGATCAATAAATAAAATAAAAAATAAAATTGTTTAAAACCTTCTTGTAGGTCATTGCATAATATATTGGGATTGTGAAAATTTTATTAATTTAGTCTTCGTATTTGACTCAGTAAGCAAACTCCAAAAAGGTGATAATTCTACTTTACAATAGGAATAATTATGTAGTGTAATTATTCATAATGTTCTGGTGCCAATCGATGGGCTAGAGTCAAATAACTGGATGTAAAACGGAAGGTTAATCGATAAAGTTATTCTAAGATTCATCAACGGAGTAAACTGGTCGCATCTAAATAGAATCTTAATAATAGTGATCAGCTAAATAAAATTAATATACTCAATAGGACACTCTAGGAAATACGTTAGTATCTATTTTCAAAACATTGTTAATTCTACCTACGGTAAAATATGACAAAAATCAAAACGTTCATGCGAATTAAATGACGCAAATCTACATAAAGTGAGAATAGAGATAAAACCTTTTACATAAATATGATTGCTCTTATATTGAAGTACGATTCACGATTACAGATTCCGTTTACTTTATCAATACATTTTCCGAAAACGACTCTCATAATGTGATCAGCCTACGTCGTTCAATACGCCAAAATTCTGTACCAAAACTCGATACGTCAACATTGAAAGCTTTGTCGAGTTAATGATATTTATCATATTACGAGGATCTCAAGAATCGAATGTTATTAATATTTATTTTCAGAAATCCTCGTGGAGTGTTTCCATTACAATAAACTCTTCTTAATTTGACGGTAGACTGAAATAACTTTCTCGTGAATATAATGTTGTTGATACAACTACGTTTAATTTAGCTGAAGATAAAAAGCCCCATAAATTCTAGCTAAAGCCCATTTTAAAAGTTTTGAAAGCAAAGAACAGTCAATAAGGCCCCAATACTTTAGAGTGCATCTCTATTCTCACGCAATGTAATGTGGGTGCGGAGGCGTGCGGGCTCACCGCGAGCTTCCCGCGGCTGCCCTTGCGCTTGGCGGTCGCGTGCTCGAGCTCACTATCGCTGTCCCTCTCGTGCGCCTTCGAACTTATATAGCTTTGCCGTTTCCTCTCGCGATCCATGTAGCTCATATCGCGCGAACGCGACAACTGCGTGCAAGGCAATGCCTATTTTAAACAGCTCTAAGCAGCTTAACAATACTGTTTCTTTTTTTATTCTCTTTTACAATTGCTGGACGCTAAGCTGGTAAGCTACTTGGTTAACATCTTTTGAGGTTATACCTATGACCAGAAGGCAGACAAGCTGTCTTCACCAATAGTTTAATTAAACTTTTACATATTTAACTGCTTCGTGTTTATTAATAGGCAGTTTTTTAATATGTCTAATACACACCGAAACTTTAGAAATACTTCAAGCAATCAAATAGCCTATTTATACAATACAAGTATCCAAACTGATAAGTATTAATTATACATTTCCCGTACTAGTTGCTACCTCTCGTTTTATACCTACTAACTTAAAGCTTATCATCAAAAGCATGCGATCTTCATGGTAACCTGAAAAGTCTCCTTGAAAAAATAGTATTATTACAGGAATATTTTGATACTCAAAGTATACCTTCGTATAAGAAAGGTCTGCTTTGTTGAAGGCCAGTTGTCGGTGCGTGCGCCTTCTGGCCTGAGCACCGTACGTCATTTCGTCCGCTTCTTCAACTGAACTGAATTCGCCTTCTTCTTCTTCGTCTGAATAGCCTCGTTCTGGAAACAAAGTGATTAAATAAATAAATTGTACAACCAATGTGTTAGAGTAAACAAATTGATTTGCACTTTGTGTTTCCCGTTACACTCTGCTTCTCTTGTGTTACTGATAATTGAGTCACACACATAGGGTAGGAAAGGTTCTTACATGGATTATTTATGTTTTCCAACTTACGTGTGAATGGTAAAATTTTATAGTTGTCAGTAAGATGTAAACTCACCAGTAATCAGCAGGGTATTATTGTTCTTAGTGTCGTGGTCCACGGGCGTGGAAGCCAGGCCGGTGATGGATAGCTTCGCAACGGGCTGACCGGCAGCCGCGCCCACTTTGCCACCCACTCCGATCAGCTCCAGCTCCATGTCCATTGAACGTTGAAGAACCTTGAAATGAACATGATAAGATTAATGTTTTAATTATAAAGCTACGGTTTAATCAAAACGGATACAGATAACTTCTGATTTTTTTACTGGTTAGGTATTCATTATTATATTATTAACATAGCATTTCCTCGTTTCGACTAGTAATGTTTTCATATTGTAACTTTTGTACTCCCATCAGCGGTGTTCCCGGAGCGCTATGACATGTCCCTCTTTAAACGAGGTTTAAGAAAAGTCCTGTATGGGTAGGCGATAGATAACAGCCCCTCATTGCCCTGGCATTGCAGAGGTTCATGAGCGACGGTGACCGCTTACCATCAGGGCCGTAGGCTCGTTTATCTATCAAGCAATAAAAAAAATACTAACAAAGAATATTGATAGCTCGAGTCTCGATACTGCGACAGTGCTGATTTGTTATAATGAGTTAATATTAAACCGTAGGAATTCATCATAAGATAAAAAGTGTCCCACACTAATAAATATGTGCAAACCGTCATTTAACAGTAAAGTTCGACATTGTGAATTAAACAAGGATTACTTGAGTATCTAATACTCGCGATATGCGTTTTTTTCTGTTGCTTGTTAAATAACAATAATTTCAATTGAAGCTTGTTGTACTAATGTCCTTTTAACTAACGATAACTTAATTGAGTTGATGTATTCATCAAGGATAATAGTCTAGATCAGCATTATTTTCGCAGTTAATATTATACTTATTGCACCCTGGCCTTCTGGGTATAGAGCAAAATTTAATCAGATGCAAAAGTTTACTAAAATTTTCTGTGACCTTCAGTAATCATTTTAAAATTATGTACCTATTATATTTAAAAAATCCGTATATGTTTTGTTAATTTTAAAGGAAAAAAAGATATTTCGTCACTATTGATATTGTTTGACCATTATTATGATGTAACAGCAGTTAGTAATATATTTTTAAATTACCTTCGCTGTATCAAAAGGCACGATAGAACCACTAGAAGCTCACTGAGTCTATAATATTTTGCAGTTTACAGTGCGATGTTCAACTCTATCTATGGAATTATGTAGGTTTCTATATATTTCGTATACAAATCGGTCCATAAAGCTGAGGTAAAGCCGACCTTTAATAGATTTTCATGATCTTGGAAGCAATCCAATACCATCAATGAATAATTAACCGTCATTTCAAATCGTTTATGTCTATCAAACATAGAAACCATTTCGTAATTTTCGAAAAGATGTTTACAATGATAATGCTTTCTAAATTTTAATCAGACATTTTGTTTGGACACACGTCACATACGAACTGATTGAAGGAAAACAATGCACGTTATTGGAATAATAAATAGATTAACAGACTAATTAAGGCGGATAATTTTAGATGTTTGTTCATTTTTACCTTTGCAATTATGTATTAAATAAATTAGCTTCGATACCTACTAATACTTAACTTCAGTCAAGTTTCTCATTATCGAGACACTCAGTTACAAGAGCAGATTTAAAACGATTTGTTACACATTTTTTTGGCATTCTATATACCTAACCTACAAATAAAATACAATCATATTTTGTCTATCTATCAAAGAAAAGCTTCCGTGAAAATACATTTGGACGTACAGTGTTAATGTTCCGCAGGTCACACCCATATAGAGGTATCATATCCACAATACAACGGTCTGAATAAACTAACGACCACTTAGCAATTAGTGCAAATTATAAATTCAACCTCCGCCGGAGCACGTTGTGTTAGTCACTAATTGTTCACTTCAATGTCCAGACTCCCGGGTGCTTGATAGTGTGGTTCGGATTAATCCTACAATTTACTAAACGTTTTAATTGTTATTGTTTCACGGCTATATTTGGTGGTTATATCATCATAACAGTTTAAAACGTGACCAGCCAAATTGCCCCAAAAATAGAACCGTCGTGACGGTATACTAATTTGAACAAAGTCTATTCAGCAAGGTTTAGTACCTAATATGTGTTTTTGTAAAATCTAACAATAGTAGCAAAATATACATTTGGACTAATAGTAAAACGTGATATAAATGTTATTAAGGGACTATGTTTTATACTATGTAATGAAAAGTCCTAAGCCCTTTGAGCTTCACAAAGAGACCACCTTAATCTTACCTGATCCATACGGATGACACCTTCAGCCAGAGTCTTATATCCAAGAATCGTACGGTTCTTGTACTTCTTACGCCTCTGGAGCATTATTTGTAACCTGTGGTAAATAAATATTATTATTTTCTACTGATTGAAATAATAAAAAAACTATGAAATAAGAATCAGAGAAGCCACAAACACCACATGGCGAATAAAACAGCAAGCTTTTAATGTAAAAGCTAGATCCAAACACAATAAATTTTAAAAAGGGTTTTTATGAGTACGCGAATAAAATCGCCAAAAATATGACTTTGCAATAATTTTATTGATGTTTTATTACAACCACTAAAGTTTACTATCCAGTTTATGATGTTTACAGAATCCGCACACACATCTCAAAGTTATGCGCGCGTGTGTTAATGTAGAGTAATTATGCAAATTTAATTATAGACTGCGTTTTTTTTATATAAAATTATTGTATAATTCTTTGATGTTATAATCGTTGTATAGAATAAAAAGCCAAACATCGAATATAATACATAATATTTTCTTAGGACAGCCCACGCTAGACATTAGTATTTTTATAGGCAGCCAAATGTTACAGTTCAGGATTATGTATTAAAGACTCTTAAAGACTGCTTTAACATATACAACAATATATTTTTTTTCTAAATTACTATGCTTCTGATAAGACTGTCTCATAAGGTCTCCACTGGTTGCGTCTAACCATCCCCAAACAAAAAAATCAATGTTATCTCTCAACATACCTGTTACCATCCCTTTTCACGAAATGGGGGTACTGTAGCGAGAAGCAGAGATCTAGTTCGACGTCCATTGGTGGTATGGTGATGTCGTTGGAGCGCAACGTGCGTTTGCTGCTGTGCATCCGTGCAGCGAGGATGACCGCGCCCGCTCCCGCTCCGCTGGCAGCACCGCCACCGGCATCGCCAAGGGCGCCACACACGCGGAGACGAGTCACACGAAGAGTGCATAGCCTGAAATTAATAGATGGTTAAATTGCTGCTACATTAGTGTTAGACTCATTTTACTTAAAATGGAACGAATTGCAAATTGATCGTAGACGTATGACTAAGAAAAAAAATATCGTTTTTGTAAACTTTGTAAGAGTAATATCTAACTTAATCTTAGTGTTATATCGTACTTATAGAGAACATCAACTGGTGAGCTAAATGTGTAAGCCAAAGAGAAAAGGTGGAAGTACGGGCTCGGTGGCGGACGAACGTGGGTTGATAATGATGTCATCAAATTAGCAATGTATCAATAACCGTTCATTGAATATCACATCAATTATAAACTTAGTAGCAACACAAAGCCTGATCAGACATAATTAATTACCTTAAAACTAAAGAATACCTTAAGGAAAGTAAACTGAATTTAAAGGTATTTACTTAATCTTAATTTTCATCACGTTGCTGCGGTTAACCAAGTCGAATGGAAAGAGAAATACACTTTCTCCTGTTTAAAATCAACTGAGATGTCTCGACAGAAAATGAAAGAGTTTAACATTTTTCGAAAAAATATCACGTAACACCGTCTATCCGGTGATTTGGCTTAGTATTTCTCATAGACTAAGCAGAATTATTGTAACAGATGACACAAACATAAATTTGTTCCCGCAGGATATTTATGGTCCCCGAATAAAATAGAATTTACTTTCATTTTTCGTTTGTGAATGCGAAACGTTTTCGCGGTGTCTCTGAGAGATTTTATCATATTTCATGACATTTATTGCGTTTTGTGTTGAGGTAACGGCCTCTTTGGCGCCAGAGCAATGTCCTCTTGCCAAATCCAGAGAGCTACGTAATATAATAATCCTTTGTTTTCGAAAGTGATGAGGTACTTTCACCGCGCGATTACTCACTAATAAATACATCACAGCCATAAAAAAATAATTCATACAAAGGAATAATAATATTATGATAACAAAATTACATATTTTACAAATTCGGTAATAATTATCATTCCGATTTTGAATTTATTTTTCTTGTGAGAATTGAATAATGTAAAACGTATCAAATCTGTAACAATAATCCTTTCAATCGTTTAAATAGACAAAAATCAAAAATAAAAAAAAATACAAAGCACATTTTATCTTTGTACAGATATTACAATGATAACTCAATTTCCGCACATAATTTCATCAAAATCTTTTGTTGATAATAAAATTTTGTAGGATGAAAAATGATGGAAAGCCTGTCACTTCCGTACGAGGGAACACAATGGCTTCCGCTGGGTAATGTATTCGGCAGTCTATTTGCGATCCGCCAGACGATACATGTCGGATGTTCTATTGATCTCTTGTCTTTGTAATGGATTTTCACATCATTCTATTTTCTTCCGACATAACGTTTCGAAATTTGAACTGGATTTAAAGGTTAACACACAAAGAAAGGAGGCGCGCGGTAGTATCGTTTACAAAAACGACAAGGTTTTCGTTTTTACACTCGTATGTACCTTTATTATTTGCATTACAAAATAAAGCTTTTTTTCCACAACAGATGAATCCAATATTAAGTGGTTACCGTCGCTCATAGCCCTTACTTGAACCACCAAGGACTAGTGAAATCACCACTGATCGCCTACCAATAATTACTTCAAAACATTTTCCAATCTTCATTAAACTAATATAATAGTTGTAATTTACGAGTATGTTACTAATATACTTGGAAAACGAGGTGATCTAGTTCTATCGTCCTAAGTCCAAGGCGACTTCCATAAAATAACAGACGCGAGAGCGACCGACTTTCTCCGCATTTAAACTACATTGGCGATTATGGTCCACAATACACCGCATTAATATTGTTTAGTACAGAACCCATTGATCTACAAGAGAAAACTGGACTATGATAAGTACATTTCTTACTTTGAGAAGTTTTTTTTTACTATTTAAGAGTATTGTTCCAAAAAATGTGGGCAGTAACAACAGTTTTATTTTATTTAACACACGAGATTCATTGTTATTTGTCAATAATAGGTTATGTCCTCTGGTTACGTAACTCATGGGCGTAGGCAATGCCAAGGATATAACAAATTCCGTTGCCTAGCACGTACTACATTTTTACAACCTTGAGACAAACCCAAAGATTCGTCTTTGAGATTGACGTTCACGCCGTAGCTGATATCCGTTTATTTTTTAAATTGAGTATAAAACAATTGATTTATTCACCACTAGCTTTTGCCCGCGACTTCGTTCGCGTGGACTTCAGGTTCGTCCCGTCTAGCCCGTCTAGTTCGCGACGTCTATAATATAGTACTACTAGCTGCCCCACGCAACTTCGTCTGCGTCGAAAAAATAAAAAAAAAATTAGGGGTGGACTACCCCTAACATTTAGGGGGATGAAAAATAGATGTTGGCCGATTCTCATAGATACCGGATAAGCACAAAAAATTTCAACAAAATCGGTCAAGCCGTTTCGGAGGAGTTCAAGTTCGAACACCGTGACACGAGAATTTTATATATTAGAAGATTATACCGCAAAAAATGTGTTTTTTTACGACCTCACATTAGAAACCTCAAAAATTGTAGCCTATGTGTTATTCTGATGTATAAGCTATATTGTGGTAAGGTTTCATTCAAATCCATTCAGTAATTTTTACGTGAAAGAGTAACAAACATACATCATACATTATAAAGGCGAAAATTTGTATGTATGGAACATACAAACTTTCGCCTTTATAATAGATATTAGATTTGATACTGATTTAACGATCATGAGTCATTTGAGTTATAGACGATACATCGACAAAAATGTAGTATTTAGTTTGTTTTATTCCAAAATTATTAGCGCGTAATTTAACCGACGTTGTTGATTTCAGATCCTCGGTACTCGTCCATGACACAGTCATCAAGTCCATCAACATACAACTCACGCATTAGCCGTATTAGTAAATCTGTCGCACCATTTATAGCATGATAGACACTCATCCACATCGTACCATGTAGCTACAAGGAATACAAACAATATTTCACAATTCCAATAAACAGTACCACGTTATACATTCATATATCGATTCCGATATTCTAACGTGAATATTTTTTTATGGATATGAGCACGCAATCCCGAAGTGTCTCGTACTAACTGCGCAGCTCGATGTAGGAAGCGAGAGAACCGACACTTCCATTGTCTGCTTCCCACGGTGCAGATGGAATTCCTGTAGCGAGATAAATCTGCACTCCGACACAATAAGATGCTCGGAAGTTGTGTTACTTATGCGAAATAGTTTTTGCTTATTCGTTATATCATTGTTGGAATAACTTGAGATAATTCAAGTGTTTTTAAGATGATTGTAAATTATTTTGACTGGGATTTGCCATAAATATTTCAAACAATATAAAGCAATATAATACTATGTCATAACCAACTTAAGAAAAGCTTCAAACTGTAAAGTTATTATTGAAGATTATGCAAACTTTATTGAGTACCTTTATCTCCTGAAGGAGGCTTTATCTGACGACGCATTAACCAAGAGTCCTTGTAAAACGACCATCCAAGGATCTTTAGACTTTAAACAAAGACGTATCGGTTTTGTTAAGTACGCAATAAAAATTAAATGACATCGAGTTCAAAACATAATCACCATATTGTTTACAACATATTTGCTACGGTACCTACATAGTATGTAGGCCTATTTAACTGAAATGATCTCTGACATATCTATAAGGTTCAGAATATCAAAACATCAAAAGAAAATGCAGGATTTATCTTGCAATTTTATTTTTCAACACCAGTTTCGGTTCTTTTCTGTAACTTTATTGGCATTTTCGTTCCACAAAAGACGTCGCCAATATTAAAGATAGAAAATGAACCAGTAATAAATAAAGAGGGATCTAAAAGTTCTCTTTACGGTTAGCGCTCGTCGACAGACAGACACAATGGCGAATTTTTTAATAAAACAAGTTTAACAATCGAGAAGGCAACTTTTTATCGTACCCGACGATATGAACGGTTCCCTCTCGCGTCCTGAATAACGATCAGCCACTGCGAAATCATTTTCTTATAAAAACTAATACTTCTCTTACGGAATTTATTGCTAAAAGTACATCGTAACTCCTTTCTATTCAAATCTTTTTAAAAACCAAAAGCAATGTATAATTTCCAAAGTTAAGTAAGACTCGAAGACATTACGTCGTATCAACACATAATACCTTGCCATACAGTACACGCTTGAATGAATCTAAAATATAGTATTGTGAACATAATTTCATTGATATAGCGTGTGTCTGCAAACGACCGAGTTAATACTAGAGTGCACGTTCTAATTGTCCTATTAGTTTTCCGCTCGCGTCTGTTACCCTATTTTCTAGACAGACACGTCATGGGAAAACCCCTGCGAGTAACAGCAAGCTGTAATTTGAGGTCGTTCCCTTGTTTGTCTGTATAATTATAAGCGATTATAATATTAGATGCTTTTCTATTACAAACGTTTACACGACAAAGGGGAGTCTAATTAATTTTATATTAGGTCTATTAAAATCATGGAGTCGCCTGCCAACAATTATAATTGTTATGTTTTATAATTTGAAACAGCTTGAAGTAATCAAAATAATGTTGCGATAAACATACAATAATTTTAATTATTGGGATCTCTTTATTATCGCAAACATCATCCCATTCGTCTTCAAACTCTAAACGTCACAATGTGTCAACAAATCAATGTCAAAAATTACATTGCTGCATAAATATTGATGAATATTCAAGTTCAATTTTATGAATTACAAAGTTTCATGCTTTAAATAGCGCCATGTTAAGTAGAATAATACTAAGGTAAAGAAAACAAAATGATACCCACAGCAATGAAATTACTTATCATCATTGTACCGTACACGTTTGTCATTTTCCTCACAAATAAGCTTTTTGTAAGCTTTTAGGCTACAAAAGAAAAGTAACTAAGTATTACGACTTTGCGGTTATTTTTTCCGTAGAAACCAACGAGGAAAACTGAAGTATATTTCGGTAATCAAAAGTGACGACGTGAGGGATGGAAACAAGAAAGTTTCGTTAGAAAATCATAATAACATTAATAGTAGGAACAAGAGCAGTAAGATACCGACAGTACCGCCTCATGGGAACATAACTTTCAAATCAGACGAAGATAGGAAATATTCACCATTCCACGAAGTTGGACAGGTATCTATCAAGATTTTGACGTCACAAACTAATGTATAACTTTGTAATTCAATACAAGTTTAACATTGTACACTATACATATCCCGAAAAAACAAGCTAGATAAATTATATAAAATGCAGTAGGTACTTATAATGTGTTATATTTACAAAAATGTTCAGGATCAACAACTCAATATAAAAGACCAACCAGCAAATAAATGCTTTTTCATACAATCATCTGATAAATTGAAAAAGTAATTTCGGCTGTTCATTTCGTTCTCGTGTTTGTCATTGAATTTCCTTCCCGCCAAACGGAATACGACACAGATGAAAATACATTTAAATGAAAATACGAATGAGAGTAAAAAAAAATTCAATTTCATTTTGCTTACACAATCGCGTTTTACTTACGCGACAAAAAAGCTTCCAATTATTTTTTCATACAATGTTACATGCTCACATACCTTCTGACTTAATATTTTTTTTATATAAGAAATAAACGTGCCTACAACCAAGTCCAAAAATATAGCACACATTATTATGTATTCTATTATATTCTATTCAAGAGAGAATCTTGGAAACCGACCCAATAGCTTTCCAGTTTATTCGTTACCAATGTAAAAGTATTTCGTTTATATATTGTTATTGGTTTACTATAATGACCTATAAGAGTCCAAACAAACTAATAGCGCCGTATACAATGTTATTTGCCGGCGTAATACACGGGTAAATAAAAGTTCCGAAAACGGACCGGGAGTAATTTCCGATGTCCCAGAAACATGAGGCAATCCCGGGATTACGGTGCCGGTCGAAAACAGGAATTAAATGACGATCCCCGGGGATCCGGCCGGAAACAAGCTTCCAAATCGCGACTCTATTGATTCGAGCCTTCTACTTAATTCATAACAACGTCTGCTGGATATAAGGCAATGGAGTTTAGATAATTATTTATGTGATAATCGATATTGCATTACTCTTATTTCAAAGATTAAATGATCCATACTTCAAGAATTCATCTAAAAGAAAAATGAAACCAAAAGTCTCGTATAAATTTTCCTTAACATTATACCAAAACTACCAAAAAAACTAAGCCATGTTTATTATTGAACGTCCAGAGTATAATATATTATACATATACAAGGTCTATCCATTAGCCGTAAATTCTGAATCCAATTACGTCGGAAAATAGAGATTTATCTGGGAACGTTTTTTCGTGCGCCTTCTGGGCAAGTCCTTATCGATCTTAGCATCGTAACACTTGCTACTGTCAAAATCTTCAACGTAACAACAACAATTTCTTTACAAGGATATGGAGTATTTGAAGATCGGGAAAACATATTTAATTATAGGTTTTAAAGTTTTAATGCTATGTATTTAGTTTACTATGTATAAAAGTTTCTTACCTCATACAAAAACCATAGTTTAATCTCAAAATTGTTGATAGTTGGCCAACCCAATTTTAGATGTAGTATCTAAACTATACTATCTTTTATATCAAGAGGAAGCAGCCGATGAAACCTTAACAGCCAATTTTATTTCTGTACATTACGATTTATTATTCGTTTGAATTGAATAAAAACTATGATTCAAAATTGAAATGTAATCGAAATTTTATCCAATAATGTACATTCAATATCATGATTTATCCAGAACGTAGCAACTCAATCCATCAAACGTCGATATATTATTTATTACAAGAGTAGAATTAACTTACAAAATTGATACATAATTCATATTTTATTTTTATATTCTGATGTAGTTTCATCAATGGGCTCTTAGCCCTAAATTATAAACAATCCCTCGCTAAGCTCCTCAGATTTTGGAAAAGGTTAAACAAATACATTTACTAAGACCAATTAACTTTAAAATTTCAGTCAACTGCAGAATGGGTCGTAGCAAGAGCAGATGATATCCTCAACTGGGGTCGTAAGAATTCTGTGTGGCCGCTGACATTTGGCCTGGCATGTTGCGCTTTGGAAATGATGCACTACGCTGGATCAAGGTAAAACGTACTTGTACCTTATTCCAAATCGAAATTATGAACATTATTTCCTTTGCAATACGCTCCGAAGCATAATATTAGATGTTTGCGAATCACGACGTAATGGATTTTTATTGCTTTCGGATAATTTAGTTGTCTATCTCTAACACAAATGCTGATTGCTTCGTCGAACAGTCAATAATCTTAATGGCGAACGAGTAATAGTTATTCTCAGGAATACGATTTATTGGATATAGAATATAATACATGATTATTAATATTCTAATATTGAGTAGAAATGTGATCATATTTGTATTATTCACAAATTTTAAAACAAAGGATTTAACAGGTCCATCCCAGATTTGAAATTCTCATGAAATTAAAGTCTTATGAGAAAGTAATACTTAAAATACAGATAAACATTTCAAAAACAATAAAATAAAGCTATTGTGATAAGAACTTGTGCTGTTATTGTGAGAAAACAACTCTTTATAGTCGCAATATTTTTATTACGAAGCTATAAATTCAAATGGGCACATGAATACAATTACAAGTGAATCAAAACCAAGACAAAAGAAAATAAACTCTTATCTACACTACGTAATAAGATTAGCAAGACCTAATGTTGCTTTTGTTCAAGAGTCACTCGAGCGAAAGTTTATATGATGCTGACTCACGAGTCAAAAGGTCAGACGTTGATATTTCGTTCTAAATGGATAGTTAGGGGTTGAGGTGTCAATCACTTTCAGTATGTGCTAGAAATATTCACACCATTACTCTTTTTTTAAAAAAACTTTGCACTCTTATTCTCTATATTAGATACGACATGGATCGCTTTGGAATGGTGTTCCGAGGGACCCCTCGTCAGACCGACGTGATAATTGTGGCAGGGACTGTGACGAACAAAATGGCTCCAATATTGCGGAAGACGTACGACTTGATGCCCGAGCCCCGGTGGGTCGTCTCAATGGGCAGCTGCGCTAACGGCGGAGGATATTATCATTACACATACGCTACTGTTCGAGGCTGCGACAGAATTGTACCGGTAATTTGTTGTTTTGATTAAGAAATTCACTAAACGTAATTGAATTGATAAATTGCTTCTGTTTTTGCCTCTTTAGAAGTTTATGAAGGAAATTGTACAAGTATCTGCTGCAGTAATCTTTACTGAAATACACAACGAAGGCTCCAATTTGAAATCATGATCAGTATAATACTTTGTTGTAAGTTTAAAAGGAGGTGGCTGGAGTTCAATGTAGATTTATTACATCGTCATTTTATTAGCCATCAATAATATTCTTATCAATGGAAACAAAATTAATCATAATTAATGACTTTGTTTTGTTATTTAGGTGGACATTTATGTGCCAGGCTGTCCTCCGACAGCTGAAGCGTTGTTGTATGGTATGTTGCAGCTGCAGAGAAAAATAAAACGTATGCGAGTTGTACAAGTGTGGTATCGTAATTAAATACGTATTCGTATTGAAGAAATCTTTTAATTAAGTAACATTTTGATTTTTTTCTGCTGATCGAAGGTTACATACATTTTGGATGTGCAAAATGTATAATGTATTCCCAGAAACCAGTCCTATTTTCTTATTGTAAAAACCTCTCTTCTCACTATATTTCCTTTTCATGTTGAATGGATAACACTTTCCAAACTCGCTTAAAGACATCATTCCTCTTTTAAATCGAATTTTCCCTGCAGCCATTCCTTTTAGCTACACTTGTATACCGTACAATTGTAAAGAGGATCGCTCGTTTTACCCTTTGAAAATATCTGCAGAATTCCCGGGGAATTTATAGCGAGCGTGTGAAGGTACTTACCGCGGTATCCGGTGAAAATTTATAGAAGCTTGTCAAAGTGGTTTGTGAATTTCTAAACATCGTTTTAAGTTTGTTCTTGTTTGCTAGAAATAATATACAGAAATAGGATATTAAGTTAAAGTAGGTAGAGAACCTTCAAAAATAACTTTATGCTAAATAGATTAATCTACATATAAATTTTATACTCGTTCTAACTAGAGTTATATCAAATGAGAATCATTATCTTTCCATTAAGAATCACTCAGCCAGAAAATCAATATAAACAGGATGACGAGTGCGTTTCACGACGTTTTCCGTCCCAACCATCGAATATAAACGAGCTAATAAAAGCGACCGACCCAATTGCTTAGCGCTCCTAACTCCATAAGAATCGCAGAGATAGAGAACAATTCGTTCAACATTCGATATCGATTTCCTTTTGGAATGTATTTCGGATTCATCCAGACCTTTTTTCATCAGACCAAGTTCCTGTATAAATCAGTTTATGTTTTAATCCTCATTGAAAACAACATTATCTAAAGAACGTTTGAAATGTCCTCATTAATCTCCAAATAGGATTTAGAAACACGTTGATGCAAGTAGTGGCGTACTATGGGAGAATATTGTAGGTAGTAGGGATGTTGCGTATGCGAATACGAATATTGACCTTTACAACAAAAAGTTCAAGGTTTTTTTATTGACAAGTCAGCAGCAACTTCTAAGAGTCATTATAATTTATGAATTCTATAAAATAGGTACCTTTATTTTACCTACCTTAAATCTACTAGGAAGGGACGGGGTACTTTCCTCCCCCCCACCTAATCATTGAAACCCTCCCGCAAATTATCTCGAGAACGCAAGCTCTCAGACCTATCGAATTTGGGCTCATTTTAAAGGGCATGTTGAGATCTTTATTTTGGCTCCATCAGATCCCTTTTATAAGCACGCAATGTCAATGCAACTTTAGTCAAACCATTCGCACGATTTTTTGCGACTGCGAATATTTAAATCCATTTTATGAGCATGCAACGTCATTGCAACTTTAGTCAAACCATTCGCATAACATTCGCATGATTTTTTGCGAATACGAATATTCAAAAAAGTGCGAATGCGAATATTTGTTACATCCCTAGTAGTAGTAGTAGACATAAACAGGCTGCAAGAATTTTTTTATAATAGAGGAGGCGACGATGCTAAATGGGGATTAACTCGAGCGTCGAAGAGACCTATTGGGATGCAAAGCTTAGATGATAAGAAGAAAAAAATGTTATATGACATATACCTTTACATCGGTGGGGAAAGGGGCTATAGATTTTTAAATATGTAAAAAAAAACTGTTGCATGGACATCCTCGAGCGCGTCAGATATTGATAGCATCAATGCCCTACGTATTTTTAATAACGTACGTATGTTAATCTGATCGTTTGCGTGATGCGGGTGGTTGTATTTAAAGGTTGAAAATGAAAAAAAAAAAAAAATTATCGAGCGCGTCAGATTTTCTAAGGGAGTGTTAAGTACACCAAAAAAAAGCTCTCATTCACTAATCTGAAGATTTCGATGGGACGCAAACTCGCGGCCATTTTCATAATGTGCAAAAAAAAATCGCCATTTTGAAATACTCAAGCGCGTCAGATTAAGATATGTATGGTTCATCTTTATGTTCTAAACGTACTGTCTCATAATCTGACGATTATCTAGAGGGATTCGCCTGATCTGACAAAAAAAAAATTAGAAAAACGGTTCACTTTAAAGCCATCCCTGCAACTTCCCGCTAATTCCATTCCTGAGTTCAAAGAAATAATATTTCTATGCATTTGAGCTCTCCCAGCTCGAAAGTCTGATAGAAGTTTCATAGAACACTATTTTTTGAATTTTCAAACTGCAATAACTTTCGAATGGATCAACCAATTTTAACGCGGTTGGCACCATTCGACGCAGTTTTATCATCCTCATAAGTAATTTTGATCGACTCACAAATTTCGGAGATAAATTTCGGAATCCCGAAAAACACTTTTCGGGTTTCTATCGTTCACGATATCTCTCGAACGAACAGCTTGAAAGCGATCGACGTGGTTTTTCAAGCTCAAAGGCGGATTAGTTTTTGAAATTAATCGATAAAGTCGGTTAAAAGTTATTCCAAATAAATAAGTGTATGCTTTTTAATGTTTCTACCGTAAAATTAATTGTTTTTTGTAAAGTACTTTCACCACAAAATACACATTTCAAATTAATATCACTCATATCAAATACTTGAATCACACAAATCTTATTAAAATAGCAAAAAAAGCCAAAACGTTGGAATTACGTTGTAAACAATATGCCACGAACGAGTCTTTATGATCAGCTGTGATAGCGTCATGGCAACAGAAACCAGAGTGATGACGGAGTGAGAGTCATAGATAGAGAAAGAGTGAGAGAGGAATAGAAACGCGGAGAAGGAAATATAGGCATCATGCAGCTGCACGCATTTAACTTTATCGACGAACTAGCTAGCCCACACAACTTCGTCTGCGTCACATTAGGAAATTTTCTCACCGTTTAAACCTTCCCTGGACTTCTACGAATATTTCAAGATTAAAATAAGCCAAATCGGTTCAGTCGTTTTCGAGTTTTAGCGAGACTAACGAACAGCAATTCATTTTTATATATAAGATTTTTGTTATTTCGGCTTCCGGAAATCGTCAGATTATATATTTTTTATTATTCTTTAATTATTTCCTTCAAAATAAAAAAAAATTTAGCTACGCTCGAGAATGTCAAGATGATGTTTTTTTTTTACAACTTTGTTACAGTCTCCTTTTTTTACGTCACTCTCAAATTGTCAGATTATTGGAATATACACTTTTTAGGATGTAATTAACTCACTCTACCTTAATCTGACGCGCTCGAGAATTTCTGATCGTCAATTTTTTTTTACTAATCTGATCCTGTATCCTTCACGGGCGGCCTTAGATATGGGCCTCATGTTTTGTGGAGGTACTTAACCGGGTACAAGGTACCCCCTGTATATTAATCTGCCGCGCTGTAGTAAATCCCGGAATCCCCGCTTGGGCTCCTCTACTATTATGAACACAAATTTGTCACATGAAAACCTAGTTACTGCTTACACCTATAAATGAAATGTAAAGTTTGACCTAGTCTGAACTAATAGTTGTCTAGTCTGAACAATATAAACACTAACCTCCGTCAACAAAGAAGCTCGAGCTACGTTGACTATTTATCACTATCGAGACTAATTGCTATGACTGTATCATTGTAGTGAATAATCGATGAAATTAAGCTCAATTTGCTAAAACGTTGGCTCGTATTAATCACACCGGCGTCCCGTATAATGGATTAACCTCTTTCTGTGAAACGAACGTACGTGAACTGTGTAAACTCGTAATCGATATAATGGAGAATCAATTATCGTGTATCTCTTTTTGTAGGCGTTTTCATGTACTGGTTCAGAATTGTTTACAAACAAGACCAGGAACGAAGAAAAGTTGAGATGGTAATGGATGGATCGGAGCAAGAACAACGTGGAAGCTAATTTCCGCAGCAAATATATTTATAACACCTCAGCAATTCCAAAGCCGAGAGTTTGACAGTTGACACTAAAGCAATCTTTCTCTTTTGAAAATTGATTGCGAGTACTGTACTGTACCAACCCATTACTGCCCACTGTTGGGCTCAGGTCTCCTCAGAAGAGGGATTAGGCATAGTCCACCACGCTTGCCCAGTGCGGATTGGGGACTTCACATATCTTCTAAAGATTTTTTAGAATCCTTTTCCGACATGCAGGTTTCTTCACGATGTTTTCCTTCACCGTTTTTAGCCAGTGATGTTGTGAAAAATTGCACATAAATCTTTTTCACATTTAGATTTAGAGGTACAAGCCGACCGGATTTGAACCCGCGACCTCCCGTTCGCAAGGAAGCGCTTCGACCACTCGGCCACCACAGATTGATGGCATACGTTCCAGATGATAAGAATCAATTCCCCGTAACAAACACCGTTCGGTGTTGAACACCAAATGAGACGCTGTCTAACCGTGCGAAAGAAAAACAAAAATTTCAAAACAGACAGCAGGCTAGACGGTATGACGCGCGCCGATGACTCACGTCATACCACTCTCCGACCGGTCACCGATTTCGGAAGACTTACAAATCCGATACTATATTTAGTGCGATGCAACATTTCCGTATTACAAAACTTGAATAAATTTAAACATAGAAAAGGATTGGTCTTCGTTCCGACGAAGTTTTACGACTAGTTGAACGAGGGTTTTCCCTCATTTTCCAAACTATTTAACGTTATTGCAGTTTGCTTTGTGGTTAACTCAGGTATTAACGTAGTTGCGTTAGGTGAAATTGTCTGTCGTTAAAATTACAATCCACAATGTAACCAATTTTAATTGCAATGTGTTAAACACGGGGTGGATTCGACCCCGCCTACGCAATTACAACCCCCAGCTTTTCGTGATATATTTTCTTAATTAACGCAAATTAAATTCTCGAATCTCGTACTTTAATGTGAATTATAATTTATAATGTGTTGCTTGTAAACGGCGTTTATAAATAAACCTCTGATTAACGTGTACGCAACGTGAAATGTACGAAAGATTAATGGAACCTTACATGCGAATGTGTTAATTGTTTTGAGATGTATGTGTTGTAATTAATTAATGGACCGTTGTACATTGTGTAGTAAAATTGTGGAGACGGAATTGGAACGGCTTTTGAAATGTGTGAATTGTTTTACACGCATCACCTACGTCATATGCATATGAATAAAAGATGCCCTGTATTTTTGTTTTTAGACATCAATCGATATCCGCCAACGCGTAGAAGTAGGCGTAGGACTATACTGATATATTACAGACGAACCAGAAAAGCTCCATGCTGTTCAATTTACTATCCTGCCTTCAGCACTGACAGATTCTAATGAAGTAAAGGATAAAAGTTGTAATACAACAGTGTATACAAAAAATGGACGAGTTCTTAACCCTTAAATGGACGATTTTTGTTTCACGTTTTAAAAAATATATTTGTGTAATGGACATGTATTACTGTCTAGGAAAAATGAGTAAAAAACTGGACATGAATTTACTAGATATGATTTTTTTCTACTACTAACTAGCTGTCAAAATTAACAAAAAAAATAAAAGAAGCTTAATTTTATCGGTGATGTTTAGTATGTTGTTTAAAAACAACATTGTCCATTTAAGGGTTAAATAAAATAGGGACTTAACAGCAATTTCGTAAATATAGAATGAATGGAATAAATTTAGAATGCGCGTTAGAATTTTAGGAACATATGTGAGGAAAGTAAGGAAACCAAAATCTACAATATTATATAACACGCGTTGGCTTCGATTCAAAGTTGATTTTCAACTTGAACCGGTTTGTTTCCAGATGTTATCAATGTGCAAACGTTTATACGAAGCCCGATGTTTGTTTTTATATTATTTGCACGTAATAACGCTGCAATGTGTTACAATCCAATTATTACACGAAACTAATTTGCTTACTGAAAAACGTAAGTCGTTTTATTAAACAAAAGCTTTCATTTCTCAATTATTTCAAATATTTAACATAAACAATCGTATATCTGCTATCAACACGATACGGAATGGCAATTTATAAAATATTAAATAAACGTTTTGCAAATATTTTGTACTTAAAACAAAGGCTGTTATTGTGTGAAAGGAAAGTTTATTTTCAACATTGATAAAAAAAAACATACTTATTGGCGTTATAAAGCTATTCATACCAGTTCGGAATAAATTATTAGCCACCGTCCTGAGAAAAACTGGACTGGATACAAATATGTACACAATAATATGTATCTAAGTGAGCAGTCACGATCGAGCAGTTGAACGGGTTTTCATTGAGAAATATTTCAAGTATAGAATTACGTTAAACAACAAAACGTACACGAATTAATGTGCGAGTTGTGAACGCTCGAAGCGACCATTAAAAGTGCTGAAACTGCCACGGGCCGCACGCCTCAGTCTAATTAACGAAGTTTCAGAATTCATCATGGACGCTGATACCCTTGTAGAGGCTGTACGAAATTACGTCCACAACTTGCAATGGCATCGCGATTACAAGAATTAAATATGAGTTTGGTAGCTTTTATCGCAGTTAGAAACAAACAGCTGTTGTTGAGTAGTTTTGAAACATGAATGTGCTTGTTGAATCTTTTATGAAACAATAGTAACTAATTATAATATTTTGTCATCTCAATTCTATACATATTGCCATATTAAAGTAAAAAGTCATGGGGACCTGTAGATTATTCGTCACACATGATATGACTTTGTAACTAAACTTTAGGGATAGTTGCTTACAGTTCAGTCCTTTATCTACATTTAGATTAATCCGTTGAATATGAAACCGAATTAAACTACGGGAGCTTTTCAAAATCCAAATCTTTTACCCTTAACCTTTCAAAGTTAGAAATTGTCGGTAATCCGGATCGGACACGAGTTAATACACAAAACGTGTTCAGAACCCAAAATACTCGATCCTCCAGGATGACGTAGGATGACATTGAAGAGCTCTTCGTTAAAAATATATACGTCAAACCCGATCTCACTTCAAGGGACAAGGTTAACATAATTAGACGGACGTAGCACGCGTCGATGGATCCGTGCCGCCCTGTCTCGTCTGTCTGACTCTTCTCATTATTGTCTCCGTCATAATAACAGTAGCTCCTCGTTAGTCTATTGCTACAAGAACTGCAGTGATATTGAACACGCACATACCGTTATTACATCGAAATAGACTCTTAATGAACTCGTTTGTTCCACCAGTCAACTGTGAAAGCGATTTCATCTTGTAAATTGTCAAATTATAGCATTCACGCATCATGTAACCAGGATTTGACACTCGCATGTGAATTCATCAAAGTCTTACAGTTCTTATCGTATCTATAGGTTTTACGGTTGAATGGCTCTTACAAGACAATTACGTCGAGTAAACATGAAATGCACGTGTCCTACAGGTAAGTATCATTGTCTGGCTTGTTTAAATTTAACGAGCGACCGGGCAACGCCCGACTGAGACATTAGTCTATTTATACCTTCGGCATATGATCACGTGAAGGACACGGTCTAGGTCGGACAGTATCGGTTGTCTAGGCCAAGGTCACTAGCTGCGATTTTATTCCATTGACTGATAAATTCTCTAATGAGATTTTATGATATTAAACCTTGTAATAACATTATACTTTTTTTTTTTTATTGCAAGGTAGATAAACGAGCATACGGCTCACCTGATGGTAAGCGGTCACCGTCGCTAATGAACCTCTGGAATGCCAGGGCAAAGAGGGGCCGTTATCTACCGCTATCAAACTGTTAATTATAATAATATGAATTCAGTCTTGATTAACTTGAAGTATACTTCGGTGCATCATGTAGTAATCACTGAGCAAAGTATGACAAATCGGAATACGTAATAGTTGTAAGTATTTTGTTATGTCAACAGGACCATGAAAATACACATCATTGTAGCAGTATTATTTATTTTCAGCATCTAGTGAAAAACTAAACATAGGGGAAATGACTCGCATTTTTTTACAAATCCATTTTTGTACACCTTTGTATCCCTTTTATTACTACTACTAGTTACTAAAACATACGCCTAAATAGTAGAGTATTTTATGTTGTAGGTACATTTATTTATTATTTTTCAAATAATCTTGCTTATTTCCATTAAAAAATAAGGTTTAATTTTTTTAATACCAGGGATACCATTAATTTTTCCACAAGACGTTTTAGAAATTACCGACGTAACCTTATATTACTTAGACTAGTATCAAGAAAAATGAAATAGATTTATGAAAGTCACTTAAGGAACGTTACAGTGAAATTTTCTCTTTATTTCCAAGAAGATGTAAGACATTCAATTAATCATCTGAAAGTGGTCTTTGAGTAAGCTTTTCCATTTTCATCAATCATACGACTCAAGTAGTATACAGATTGTTGTTACTGTACCTATACACCAGCTCCAAATGTAATTTCTAGGTCTAGGTTCTAGGTCTAGGTACTTTACTACTTTTTACAACACACAGACACACTTTTGAGAAAACACAGTTACAGCAGTAAATTTAAAATGTAGTCTTTAGTTGTATCATCATCATCAGCCTGTAGACGTCCACTGCTGGACATAGGCCTCCCCCAAACGTCGCCACATCGATCGGTCTTGCGCTGTCCGCATCCAGCCTCCTCCCGCGGTCCTGACCAGGTCATCGGTCCACCTTGTGGGGGTCTGCCTACGCTGCGCCTACCAGTTCGTGGTCGCCACTCTAGAACTTTTCGGCCCCATCGGCCATCAGTTCTGCGCACAATGTGTCCTGCCCATTGCCACTTCAGAGATGCAATTCTTTGGGCTATGTCGGTAACTTTGGTCCGTCTGCGGATCTCCTCATTTCTGATTTGATCACGCAGAGAAACACCCAGCATAGCCCTCTCCATTGCTCTCTGAGCGACTCTGAGTCGTCTTACGTCTTTAGTTGTATCTAAGTACAAAAACAACATGCTAAAAAGTGAAGAATCTAAAATGCAGACTTGTGATAAATGTAAAACTACATAATAACTGTCTATAGCATGATGACACGAAAAGTTAAGCGCGCCTCGACTTAACGCGGAAGACTATCATTTGGAGTCAGTCCAAATATTTTATAACTAAGCACAAATGGATAAGGTTTTGGCACGAATGCTCGCGTACAAACATCGAACCAATATTTGATCACAGGAACACGTGTGACTCCATCAAACACATTACAGTCCTTATTGCTAAGAAGTTAAGGTTGAATTTCTTTTTAAATGGCGTATATTGGCATATGTGTACGTGAATGTATGCCAAGTTCCTCAGGCATATATTAAACTGATGACAGCTGCGGTTTTGTAATATGCTTGTAACAATCATATAGCAATTGTAGGCGTCTTAAATTATATTTAAGCGTCAGAAATCCCATTCGAAAAGTAACAATATAATACAATGACAAATACATAGGATGCATTTCATATTTTGATGATGTACAACGTACCAGTGCCAGATTCGAAAAGCATTATAACATCTCAACAATAGACAGAAATAAATAAGGAATATATATCTCAATTCACTCAACTAATGCATGTAATATACTATGCGTTTTTCTTTAACTGAATTTACTATTGAATATGGAATTTAGTTTTAATCAAGCGTTATTGCCAGACTCAAACTTTAAAGAACATAATTATATTTAAAAAAAAAGTGTATAAAATCTAATAATAACAAGGTTTTCAATATTGTTCCGATAATTCCCTCAAGATACACAAGATAAAAGGTTAATGGGTTTTGAAAAGACGAAGCCTTCAAGTTATTTCAATGTCGATTACTTGACTTCCGGTAAACACTGGCTGAACAAAAAATAAAAGCGAAAAAACGCGTCAACCGATTTGAATATCAAGTGTATTTACTAACACATGAAATATTCACGATAAATCTGTTTTACGACAACGAAATTCACTAATATTATGCATGGACATGTAACGTGGAACCAGAAAATATGAGCAAACGGAATATCGCATAATATTATTAACATAATATTGTGTTGATGTATGGTAATGGCGCTTTTAATGAATTTTAATAGACCATTTCAATGTTTTTTGTTAGAAGTTTGTTTTAATACGCATAGTTTTTTTATCGTTGTTTATACGTCTTATAGCATTGTCGTATTATTTTTTCTTTAACTAAGTTTAACTAAGGGTTTTAAATACAGAAAACAAACCGTTTTTTGACCATTGTTGCGACCTTCGGGTGTGTTGATGTGATAGCACCACGTACCTGAAAGAAAAGAAAATAAAACATTAATACAATAACTACCTTGGTAAATGAAGTTGGGTTATTAATGGAACTCATTTAGAATCGAAAAGTCTAAAGGTACACAAAATTACTGTTCATAATGAAGAACTTATGCTCTATCTACTTAATACACTAAAAAACAAATGACAGATTAGAAATCTACTGCCAACGGGAGTGAAGAAACTCGCCTAGAATGAATACAATTTAAAGAACTATTATTATTCTTGGTAGGTATATATTTTAACTCATATTATGATGTAAATACTCGTATATCAACATGTCATTAGGGAGCCATTGATGTTAAGTTACAAATGATCGATTCACAGTAGAGATTTATGTATAACCATTTAGATAAAACTTAAAAGACGCTTTGTAAGTGTTTTCATGTTAGTTTGATTATACGATGGAATGTTATCAATGTCTTCTTAGTTTAAACTAAATGTTACTGTTTTAAATATACACGGGATATTTTTTCACATTTTTATAATTTCACTGTAATTTTTGGATAAATTTGCTGTCAAAAGAGTAGGATGAAAAATAAAACCGTTCAATCGTCGATCACACGAAATTATTACCCCATAGGTTTTTTTTTATTGCCTCGTAGACCGACGAGCTAACGGCCCATCTGATCGTAAGCGGTTACCGTCGCTCATGGACCTCTGCACCGTCAGGGGACACTGCAGGGCCGCTACCTACGGCCTACCCTTAAGGACTCTATTCAAGCCTCGTTTGTAGCAAAGGCCAATTTAAGTTTCCTTCCATTTATTAGCTTATTTTTTACATTATATTTTTAAAAAAACATTACAAAAAAATAAATTTAAATAGTAGTAAAAATAATAATAAATTAATTAAAATAAGTTTCCTTACTATTATATTTCTGAAAAAGAATGTTGTATTATACCTCCGAGAGATTTCAATTAGTTTAGTCCTGTTGAATATACAAACTTCAATACTTTTTAAATCTAATGTAATTTCAAGTGTTCGAGTAAAAATCTGTCCAACATTTTTCATACCTAAAAAACGAAACACGAAATGGCGATGAAAAAAGAAAAGAAACAAAGTTCTATTTCACAGAGCCACATTATTCTCCGTGCGGAGCTAAAGACACATTAATCTCGGAAAGTGGTGCCCTTTTTACGCCCTCACGAGCCAGTCAACTCGAAAAATGCTCCGCGAAGTTTGAGATAATAGTAAAGACGACTTTTGTCTCGAATTATACGAAAATGTATGAGAATATGACATGTGTGTGAAGAATATTTATTTGTGGACTGAAAAAGGAATGGAGAATGTATGGAACAAAAACATAATGAAAAATTAATTATAATTATGTCTATGCAATATACGATTTTAAAGTCGTATATTGCATTAATATAGACTACATAATGTAACAAAATATGAATACATTTTTATCGTGACAATAACAATAGTACCTAATGTAAATGTATTTAACTGTATTTTTATTTATAGAATAGTTAAAACTGTACACTACTAAAAGGTGTATTGATTCTGAGCTTTTCTGTGAAGTAAAACACGATTGTACATTTAATTTCACGTTAATACAAAATTCCCGAAGGCTTTTCTCCGAAATTCCTTTTGATAACAGCGTTACTACCTTAAATTACTCAAACGGCGCTGTTCATTTAACAATAAAAATAACTTTGAGAATGTTTTCTGTCGCCTGTCAAATAAAATAGCTTCAGACGAAAACATAAATTCAATTTTCTTTCAATTTATCCTCAAGATTTTTTTATTACTCTCAAAACATTACAGAAAACTTGTGCTTTGATGTTAATATAGTAGCGTAATTTTTACGTTATGTAATTTGATGTTATCCAAACCAAATATAATTATTTTTCTGCTACTAAACAACAGAAATATTTCACTCTCCAATGAAGGCATGATGGTAATCGAATTAATATTAAATAACTCTTATAATCAGCCTCATCTTGTAAAACGATAATAATTTCTAGCATAATTCTGTACAAAATTAATTCAAACTGTTCCAGCGCTCTAATCTTTTAATGAAGAGACGTGTAAAGAGCTCTAGATTAAACAATAATGTTAAATAGGCGATCCCCCGGCCCTGTACAAACACATCTCAAACAGGTGTATTTAGGATAATATTCGCGCAATCAAAGACGAGTGTTGTAAACGATTCGATCCGGCCAAAGCTCGAATAACCTTAGGCTAAATAACTTTGAATTTGACTTGGAAATCTAAGTACTGGTAAGTTAAATTAATTTGTTCTCGAGACCGAGAGATCCGAGTTGTATTTGCGGTGAGGCTCTGATTACATCTAAGGTTACTCCTTTAGAATTTAAAATAGGTACTCTTATATTTTAGAAGACAAACAAGATCAAGTTCTTAGAAGACCTTCGTAATAATTCGTAATTCGAGAGGATTCGTATCATATTTTAGATTTTATAAATGAAATTCCATACCTATTTATTCAATTTTGTTTATGAAGATTCTGCGTAGAAAGTTCAGAATATTTTTTTTAGAATCCAACGTAATTATGTACTCTATAAGTGTATCTTCGTAATTATATAATTCTATCGTAATTATGTATCACTATAAGTTTCAGGCAACATTAGATTATGATAAAGCTTTTCGTTTTCTAATAAACCTAATCCTTACCGCATTTAGGCCATAAGCGGCACACCACAAAGATCCATACCGAGCTGATAATGAAATCAATATGCATCAACCAACGTAATCTATAAAACAAATGGCATCATTACAAAACTGAACACGACATGTATGTGCACACATATCCCTGTCGATGTTTGATTAAATTCAAAATAAATATTAAATAGTCGCATGCCATTCTGATCACGCATAAACCACGACCTTCGGTAGGGTGCTGTCTGTCAAACATGGCTAACAATAATGAAAAAATAGTGTATCTTGTAGGTACCACCAACCTCTCTGGTTAGTATAATTACAGAACAGTATTTATTATTAAGGTAATTTTCGGGCTACCATAAAAAAAATATTAATCGAAAAATTCATGGACTTAATTGTCAACCCTAACTGCAAAATGCGCAGCGCGATTGTGGTGGTGCCCTTAAAAGGATTTCTTTTGTCTTCGCGCTCCATAACATTTTCTGATTAAACTTTTTGATTAATACCGCTTAGAATTTTGATGGATCTAACAAAAGTACGCTCATTTCAGAAATAAACTTAAATTTTCGTTACTTCTTCTGATTTAGTTTAACATAAAAGTGATTTATTATTTTTGAATAACGTTTTTTGTACACAATATACCTACACATACCTACTTTTAAACGTCTTGCCTGACTCATACCCAGTTTACTGCGCATTTCTGTCTTACGATGGCGACGCTCATTATCCATAACTAAAGGGGGACAAAGCACGGAATACATAATGGCAAGTGGCAACGTAAAAGCCCCTCCCCACATTAACCTCAAGAAAATGCGTAGAAACATAAAATGAATGAATAGCTCACGGACGGAGGTGCACTTAAGTAAATTAGTTTAGCAACAGATAAATTCCTTAGTGTCTCCGCTTACAAGCAAGTATTTTGTGTAAATCAGGGAATTTTCTCGAGACGAATTTGGGAGATAAAATGTATGAAACGTAATGAGATCGTCGCAGATGTGAGTGCTGACAATTAACTTGGCGCTTATCTGAACGTAAATTTGTTTGTAAACTTTATTTGATATGTTGATTGCTTTTATACATCTACTGTTTAGATTACGTTGGAGCACAGCGTCTCTAATTAGATAAACGTCAGAGAAAAGGCAGAGACAAAATACAATTTACTGTGTGTGTAATATAAGGAAGAAGGGGGAAGTCCCTAATTGAACATTTTGTGATTAGCTAATCAATGAGCGATATGTACTCTACGTCATTCTAATAATATTGGCTAGATACCACAATAATCTCTTTTGTTGTCCAATAAAGAAAATCAATTGGAAGAGAAACCATAATAAATATAATACCCCTTGTACGAACCCTTCCATACAATGACACATCGAAGTCTGCGACATGAACGTGTAATTTATTAAAACGTATTTACTATTTCCGTCGCCGGTACATCGGCCCTAGGTTCGGGTCGTGAATATTTAACAACCATGCTGTTTCATACAAATCATTCGAGCACTTCCTAGGAACTGAAATAGACGTGCCGCTCGTATTATGACGTTCTTTTTATTTACTAGATGACGACCGTTTCTTTAAATCTTCTTAACGATTTGCTTTCCAAAAATATTACTCTAACAGAGATTGCAACATTTTGTACAGCAATGTTAGACATTTCAAGGAAAACGACGAGGAGTAACAAATAGATTTCATTTCCAAACAGTAGCAAGCCAGCAGCCTCGAGACGTCTTGGGTACATATGCTGATCAAACAAAACAAACGAGAAAAGCCATATTCCAAAAATACGGTTCAGTTGTTTGTCGTAATGCCTTACCGGGGTCGTAAACAGCGGCTACGGACGGCAACGAATTGTAAACATTAGGAATCCACCGTGTTACCGTGCTCGGAGTAATGTAACGTTTTTAGATTTAATTACTCCTTTCGTGTTTGCGTTCAGGATTCAAACGAAGCGAAATGTACACTAGACTCTTTTAGCCGTTTGATGGAAGCTCTAATCTTTTTAGATGCTAGTTTTTTCTTCTTTTTATTGCAAGATTTAAACGAGCCGGCCCACCTGATGGTAAGCGGTCACCGTCGCTCATGAACCTCTGCAATGCCAGGGCAATGAGGGGCTGTTATCTATCACCTACCCATACAGACCTTTTCCTAAACCTCGTTTACAGAGGGACATGTCATAGCGCTCCAGAAACACCGCGGATGGGAGTCCATTCCAAATCGGAATGGTACTGGGCAAAAATGATCTTCTGAAGCGAACCGTGGAAGATCGCCGCGGTTGCAACTAAAGGTGGTGGTTCTGGAAGTTTACTTCTCAGTGTTTCTGTCAACGAGTCTATTAAATGTATCATTGTTTGATCGACTCTTGAAAAGTTCCTGAAGAGTGCGAATTGGTGGAAACCGTCCTTAGATTTAGATCTTTCTATAAACTAACCAGAAATTATGGAAAGAAATAAATTAAGCAGTTTTTCTGATTCCTCTCGAGTCGAGTCTTAGAGCTAATCTTCCAGTCTTTTAGGCTTCAGATTATAGAAATTTTAAGAATAATAAAACAAATAAATTTGTTTAAACCCCTAGTCCACTCACTGATATCCGATTGACAAAATTAATATATTGGTAATGGTTGACAACCGTAAACTCGCATTTTTGTTGTGGCTTGTAGGCATAAGTGTCTGAAACCTCATGAATATGGAAAGAGACTGACGAATAAAAAATAACTTGATGTAGTTAATTTTGTACTTATTGGAAAACAATTTAGTTTTAAAGAAATTCAGTATATTCTACACCTAAGCTCACCTTATGCCTTATGATTATACTTCTGATTTTTTTTTGACTTAAACACCTCAACCGATACTGACATTTACGTACTATCTTAAGGTTTCGGAAGTCACAAACAATGGGTAAGTCGTACAAAGGAAATCTTATTGTTGTCATATATCTCGGCGTGGCATTTCGTGTTATCACCAACGTGATTTGATTAAAACCAGCACGGGTTTAGGGAAACTATGTATGCTTGCACTATGTATTTATTTTAAAATAGTGACTTACCTACACCTACTAATCTTTTGTAACTTATGCATGACAACTTTACTATAGATCACAGATCAGATAGATCAAAATGTGCCTACCTGTCCCAATTGCTATGTTGTAGATTTATCCGTTGTTTTGCTTCTAGAGATTTTTTGTTAAATCATTAACTCCAACATTTTAAAATGTAATTTAATTTTAATTTGTAAATGTTATTACTGTTTCCGTATTTCGTACATTTCGTTTTTATTCAACTTAATATCGTATGAGTACTTAATACAATAATACCTTTAATCCGTACATTGGTATATAAACCATGTTCCGATTGAAAATCCAAATTAATCTTAGGTATGATATTTAATTTATGAACTAAACGATAAATTTTATCGATAATTTTGTTTATTGTATTCAAAAACACTGTAGTGATAGAGTCGAGCATTTATTATAGCGTCTCTTATAAATGATAGCTCACTTAATCATAGATGAATTAGCACTTTTGTAGTCCAAAGCTTTAGGGTAAAAAATAACATGTAAGAAGTCAATGAGCCTGAACTTGACATATTATGCAAGGGCAAGGCAAAAGCAGTAGGTACTAATATCGTTTAAGCACGGCATGCAACTGCGGTAAAACTTCCAAGATAACATAAAACGCAACACGACATCAAAACGTTCAAAGTTCTCGGCCGCAGTCAATTTTAGTGTGTCGTTTCATATTTTTTTACTTTTAAATGTGAAGGACGATCATAGAAATTGCAGCACGAACTTTTTTTATAAAGTGTCCGGAAAGTTGCGAAATTATTATTTACTACTGCATTGTTAAGAATACAAAATATAACCTCGAAATGAGGTTATAATTTAGAACGCATTAGAAAATAAAACATTATATTATAAACTACAGTTTACATAGGTTTATGTACCTACTACATAGAAATCATTATCAGTATTATTTGCTAAGGAAAATCAAAGCATAGTTTATCTTCTATCAATTATTTTCAGGTACCTATATTAGTTTATGTATTCCTGCTTCCATTCGACTTTTAGTGTTTTATAGGTATATGTATAGTGTAACAGTTCTACCCACACAGTTCACACCTTTTTCTGTGAAACCCCTAACGCTGGAAGTTAAAATTAGAATTTGACCGAATACAACGAAACAATAAAATTATGTTCCACTTATTTGAATAGTATATTAATCAGTATGTTTTTTTTAATAGTAAAAATAAGTCAATAAATGAGTACAGAAGTACCTATATCTATAAAACAATAACGAATGTATCCTGAAAATTTAAACATCTCAAGAATTTTCCAATAAGTCCATGTCTTTTATGTGCAGTATTTGATTGTTTACGCAAAATATACTTCTTTCAGTACGCATTAAGCTTATGTTTGATATTTTTAGCGTGTACTAGTCATACAATAATTCAGCGAAAACCAGACATTTTTGTCAATTTTCTCGTACTGTTTTGCACGATATATCGATTCTATTAATTTGAAACATGTCTTTTAGTATCTACAAAATGTAATAACTACATAAAATAATTTAAAGAAGAAAATATATGAACAGTAGAATATTTAAAAAAAATCACTGCGGAATACAATCTGATGATACATGAGAACGAGGGCTGCGCAATTACGCGGTCAAGTGCACTGAGCTACACTGCATTAGTACAGGAATGTAAGAAATTTTAATGAACTGAAAACCCGAGAGAATCTAGGTCATACAGCCAAGCTACAAAGTGTTCATTCGAGCCGTGAATAATCTAATCTAATACTCGTGTAATATTTACAGGATAAATATTATGTTAACTATTGATAATTACAATGATGTATCAGGTATTGTTTACTGGAGTAATGATATTTTATTATGCGCTATTTAGGAATCTATTCTCGAGAATTAATTTCGGTAATGTCGTCGAAACGTTGATTCTTTTAGTACAGGAACTGACATCCAGCCTAAGCAAGCTGTAGTGATCTGAAGCTCATGGTATAAGGACCAAACCCTTCCATTGAAACCATATCACTTGAACTTAGAATTGAAACTAAATCTTGCTTAAAGTAAAAGCCCTAAGTTGCAAAAAAAAACCATTTCTAGTAGTAAAGTTTGGCCAGAAACATTTTCATTATAACAAGCATCGTGTACTTTTTATTAATATTTTTTTACTTTAAAACTGAAATATCTCACTAATTGGACGGCGAAGTTGGAGAGCGAACATCGCATTTCACTTAA
Organism: Trilocha varians; assembly: GCA_030269945.2. Taxonomy (NCBI): domain Eukaryota; kingdom Metazoa; phylum Arthropoda; class Insecta; order Lepidoptera; family Bombycidae; genus Trilocha; species Trilocha varians. The sequence goes on along the minus strand of AP028273.1, from coordinate 6,742,297 downwards.
TCAAAAGAAGATAAAAAAAACGCGACAAACAAATGAAACCTAACAAGATGAGCCTCAAGAATTCCCAGGGGTTCATAACAAATTCAAATATATTCCAGACTGAATCAAATCAGGCTTCGTCAACATTTTTTCTCCGGTAAAAATGATTTTTGCCCGTCGTTTAACGAGATTCCGATCCTGGAAACCTAAAGAGATCAGGAACGGTCCATTACGCGCGTAAAACGATAAAGATTTTTAGATGTAAATTAAATATACATTTTTAATACAAACACTCTTGAGATTTTTGTGGAATTATTCTGTTCTTTCTTTTTATTAAGTTTGCATTATTTTACTAGCAGATCAGAGTTCATAGGTTATAGGTTCATAATATCATGTAATCTTTTGACGCATACCTACGATACCATTTTTAACAGTATGTTTAAGACTTCAAATCAATTACATTCACAAAATTACTTATATGTATACAATTATTTTATACTTTTCCTTATAAGATCAAACAAATATTGTCTTGGACGACTTACCTACTTCAAATCAAAAAGTTTATAAAATTTAACAATCAAGATTAAAATTTTTCAAACTTTTCCTTGTCCTAACTTCTAACTCATAAGGCACTAACTAAATGTAAGTACGTACATGTAAGTTATAAGTTAATGTTGCTTTGTAAAGCGAAAGCATACACACGTAAAAATCATTTCCCTTATCAGACGTTTACATCGAGTTTATACCTTTTTTAAGTACACGCTCTAATGTTTGATAACACGTCAGATTACTATTGTGTTTTTTGTGACGTCTTTAAATTGAATCATACACGAATGTGTGAAAAGATAAAGTAAGGTTTGTGTGAAGTGCAAGTTCAATAATTCTTCACAAAGAGACAGAACTGAATAATCCACTTATAATCAACAACGAACGAAGAAGTATAACAAGAAAACAATTGAAAACTATTCCCTGTAAGACAAGACTTTTTCCTTACACATCTCAGTGTTTAATTATGAATGATCTACGAAGCATTGACATCGATCGACGATTCTAGAGCACTGACCCGAGTCGTAACTTATTCATGTAAATTACAGCATTTATTTGATACTCGGTGGAACTGCAGCTGGTACCGTCTAGTGTGCACACGTTACTGACTCACAACTCGCAAACAGAATGCTTAATAAGCGGAAACTTTTACTTAGTCCGGCAACGCTTGCAATTTCTACGCGGAAGTCAGATACGGAAGAACGTGTAGGCATTACTTGATTCGCAAATCAATTAATCAGTTAAACTCTTTAATTCAATTGTTATTTTCAATTCGTAATAAGTCAACGACCTGGGTACAGAATATTACTGTAAAGAATAGCTTATCAATATTCTACTCGTTTTCTTTCATATTCTCTCGAGTGTCCTTATTCTAAAGTTTTTCTTTTCTTTGAATGCAACTCATAAGAAATTTTTTGTATTCCACTAATGATGCTCATTATAAGTACTTTTTAACTTGGAGAAAAGTTGGAAATAAAGAACTTGAGGAGTGTCCTCGAAAAGAAGTGCTACAACTTTTCGACGTATATTCATTGTGAGAGTTTCGAACATCCATTCAAAGAGGGACGGTCAATTAGGACAGAGTATTGTCCCGCAAAAGGTCACCGAATAATAAACTAGCCGTGGAGTTTCACAATCTATCACTAACTCTTTAAACATTTTTTGGTTCAGGTACTTTAAAGGTAAAAAAATTGTGAGCAAATCGATTTCACCATAGTAAAGTTTTGTTCAGTTACATGAAACTCTATTTTCACTTTTGGTCTTCTAGGTTTAATGATTATAATCAGATTACTTTAAGTACTTAACACAACTGCGCACTCAATAATAACGTACTGAAATACACAGCCATAATACACGTTGCCTAAATCCAATATACAAGTAATCAAAACAGACGCACACATACAAGTCCTGCCTCCGGTGAATACGTGATCCAATTCTCACGCTCGTGCACATTTACAAATTGAACTATCTAGGACGTGAAGCGAACTGCCAGAGATTGCTGAAGCGGTTTTATATCCTTTAAACATTTTGAAAATGGTATTTTAAATGTCGTGTATGTGTTTTGTTTATTGTGACATAAGTTCTAAGAAAATTAAGAGACAACAATAGATTGCGGTTTGGAGATATGACTAAGTGCTCATAGTCGATCTTTGAGTTTTAGGGTCTAATAAAAATCTTATTTATTTTATTTTAATATTCCAAAGAAACTTACAGCTAACACTTATTTAATTAAAACAATGTAATTTATAGCCAATTAAAAGTTTCTACAGCTAAATTTTGAAATAGAAAGAGCTTCACAAGTTATGTGCTATAAATACATACACATATTAATATAAGTAATAAAACAAAAAATAATTTTCTATCTTAAGTAACTAAATAGTAAAAGGTATGTTATGTTATGTTATGAACCTGCATCAGAAAATGTACTGGCTAAAATATTTTTAACTGAAGTTGACGTGCTATTAAACAAATCTAAGTTACAATCCTCCAACACCTCGTTACAAGACCGACTCGCCCTGGGTATAAAAGAATTGATCGATACCTTACCTTCGTAGTGGGTATATGCAGGAGCTTTGGGTTTCGCAGATAGATGTTGGAGGTTCGGATCTGAATCTTATTGACTAACTCTGAGGAGTCGATATCCACGTCTCTCGTGCAAAGGAAGAAAGTGAAAATGCTTACAGTGTAATAAATAGTTAGCAAAATAAGTTATTGTTATTGTACTTTACAAGTGCATATTTAACCCATTACAGTGCTGTTCACCATCCTTAGGAAACCAAAGAAACAAATACCAAACAGGTACAAATATATCGGTCAGATAGCCAACCAATAATATTCAATACATCGACCCTTAAACTCCGTTGCCCCGAAACACTATTTCGGTTCGGGTTAGTCATACGAACGTTGTAATCATTAGTTAACACGTTCTATGGACGATTTAAATAAAAATGTTAACGGGCTAGTTACCGAATGCCGAGTCTGTTATTCACATCTCCGTAATTGCAATTGAGGAGCTATTCTGGGTTCACACGGGTGACTCACGGTGCAATTTTAAACATATTAATCCTTTTTATTACGTTCGTGGTTGTGGGACTACTTTTTAAAATCATATTTGACAATTAACTAAGAATATTATATAATTTAATTTGCGTTTCAAAATATCTTTTTCTGCTGCGCACCATCTGATGGTATAGGTAATGAATTTACTTACTACAATTTTCTCTACTAACAACGTTTACAAAGAGCCCTGTCTAGAGCGGGTAGTTTGTTTGTCAGTTAAGATATTATGATTTACATAAAAACATCCATTCATCACAGAAAAAGCAAAACTAAATCATAGTTAGCCCCATTGTTTTATATTTTAATGGTATGTGTAATCCAAATCTATTTTCTGTTAAAAATAGTAACAAAACTTAAATCTAAAAATACTTATTTAATAACCGTTCACAAAAGTAAAACAATTTCTAAACGATTAACAACAAATTTTAAGCTGTTAACACAAATACACAACTTTGTTACAAAAGCACCTTCGAACAAAACAAACAGTCCGGCCAAATCAAAAACCAATATAAGGCGAACAACACAAACACAAATAAACCGAAAAGTAATTAATCCGGATCGCAATCAAAACGCCCACATCCATTAATCGGGCATCGATCACCGGTCAATCTTGTCGATGGTCTTGGCGAGATATCGACATAAAATGTCGTGTCACGTGGAATTTGACGTGCTGTTCTAATCAAATATGTACCGACTTTTCTGTGATGCGTAATTGCATTTCTTTGCAAATCTACGTGTGTATTGGCACATGTTATTGAAGTAACTTGCTTTTATGACAGAAATATAATAGTAGACAAGTGTTAGGCACTATGTAACGTGAGAATACGTCTTTACCAAACTGAAAACCAGAAAAAATGGTTAACAAAGCTATTGTGACGAAAATAATTGTTTTTTAATATGGAGTAGAGACCACGACATCATAGAGTTTAATTGAACCTTGAGAAAATTAATGAACCATTATCAGGAGAAACGATTTATTTTTTTAAATACATATTTTAAGGTGATTGACTTTGTAATATCATGCTTTAGTCAAAGTCAAAGTCAAGTCAAAGTCAAATCATTTATTTCAAATTAGATGTGGACACACATACATTTTGAATGTCAAAAATAAAATCAAAAGTTCTACCACCAATTCGCTAAAATTACGCCTCCGTCCTGAGAAGAACCGGCGCAAGAAACTCAGCGGGCATGTCTTTTTTAAATTTAATATGTTTTTTTTCTTTTTTTTTTTCATATTGTTTTACAATATTTTTGTTTTTAACAAATGTATCAATTGAAATGGCCCGGGACGAGCACCTCATTCCCAATTTGTGCAGTCATTTATATAATCACTAGATGACCCTCGCAACTTCGTCTGCGTCACAAAGGGGTTCAAACAGTACTCTTAATGCTGTTGCGATATTATTTGCGCGGCCCGGGGAGTACTCATGTTTTATACTCGTAATAACTTCTAAACGAAAAGTCCGATTGGAATAAAACAAAAAGTAATTTACTTCTACATTAATACTCTTGATAACATAATACTTTATTTGGATAGGGATTAATATAACAATACTAATTTAACGTTAAATTCATTCTTCGGACGAATTTTTTTTTTTTTAACACAAAAGCAGTTGTTGTGACTAAACTATGATAGTTAGATATATGCTGTCGCGGACTTTTTTGTTTGTCTTCAGCAGACCTAAAAACCCGTAGTACATCATTTTGTTCTATTGTCAATAGTTTTTGCAGCGTACGCATAAATAGGTTTTCGATTATTCACTTGTGTTACATATTCGATATTTTCATACGGATCCCTATTTTTTTTCAAAATAATAGCCTATAACCTTCCTCGATAAATGGACATTCCAACAGTGAAAGAATTTTTGAAATCGGACCAGTAGATCCTGAGATTAGCGCGTTCAAACAAACAAACAAACAAACAAACTCTTCAGCTTTATAATATTAGTATAGATTAAGTTTATAATATGCTTTACTGTATAGCCGTTATTTGCTCCATTGAACTTTTTACGATCAAAAGTATAATTAAAACGCTACAAAACTCATCTAACCCTATGAATGATTATAATACACCCACTACGTTACGGAAATACCGACCTTTCTTTCTACAAAATACAAATGACTCAGAACATGCGCTACATTTTACGAGCCATAAAAGTAGTCTCCACTCCGGCATTCCTTGAAATATTTAAATGGTTTTATTGTGTGCTAAATGTCAATTCCAATTGAGAGTTCATCGTAGACATTCTGATTATAAATAAGTTCGAAGCAAGACCAGACGAGAATTTTTGAAATGATAATAATTTAGAGTTTGTAACTAGTATGTAGACACGCAATGAAGATGGGGGAGAAATTCAACGAAAACAACAAAAAGTGAAAAATTGTTATGATAATTTCATATTGAAAAAATATTATCAAGCAGGAATAAATATTATCATTATCGTAATCGAAACTAACACACATCTGCAGGAAAGTGCTAAATTATACAACGCAATAAATATACAGATATCGAATTACAATTATTTGCACATGCAAACATGCAATAATCCGAGCTTGTTCACACGAGACAGTGACAAATGACACATTATTTGTGATAATATGAAAATCGATCGTTTTCGAACATCCATGGATACATTTGTAAAACTTGACTTATTCGCAAAATATATTAAGTAAATTTATTCGGTATCTTTACTTGTAAATTGCATGCATTTGAAATTAAAAATCATATTTAATATTATTATTTTGAATAGATAATCAATTATGATTTTAATGCAACATCCTACGAAACATGCAAGTGTTATTCATAAATATACAAGTTACGTACTTGAGCGCAGTAAAATTTTCTCAAATAACTGCCATTCGATAAAAAGTAAACTTATATTCCAACACTAGAATCACACATATACAACTCTTAATTAATTTGTATCAAAATTAATGAGTTATAAAAATAATACGTTCTATCAAACGTAAAACACAATGCCTCAAGGCGGCCTGGATGCACGGAATGGTAGTAAACAGACTAAACTCGTGTATATTAATAAAGATTATGACGTATGTACTACATACGTTTATGTACGTTAATCCTTACGGTATCGTCCCGCTCTGTTAATCCGCGTAATGGCTAAGATCGACATTTCAAGGACGCTACACAAAGGAACTCGTGTACACTGAATACTAATTATAACAAGATCACTATTTGTTGTAACAATTAATGAATGGATTTATTAATAGTAGACCAGATAAATTAGCTAATAATGTTGAATTTACATAACATTATTTAACCTAAATGATGATAATAATAACTTAGTTAGGTACTGTATCAAATGTTTCAATTAACCATCTTGATAAGTAACAGATAAGTACAAAACGTAGATTTAAGTGTACACATACAAAGAAACCTAAAAAACTAAAATAATTATTCATAGAAATAAGAGATTCGCTCTGTGTTTGACCTTATACCAATATCGCAAATTCATATTCACTAATTGCTTAATTTGAATAAGGTAATATCTAACTCCTGTGATGTTCCCAATTTATTATAACTGCAATCACTGAACTTGTGCACTGAAATTATAGCACACTATTAAAGATAAATGAAAGGAAAGCTTGAGCCAATCGTATCGATATGCATAGTTTATAACCTCAAGCTTGTCAGGTGGTTCGTCTCAACTCCATTTAGTGTAAAACCACCTGATTAAGATAACTAACGAATAATTTCTGGCAAATAATATTCTACTCATTAAATTTGTGCGGTACAACGTCGTCTTTGAGCTGGAAACTAATTAATACTCCAGTGATTAATAGTCGCGTTAAATTAATTAAGTTTGTCAAACTACAGCACGCTCGACTTGTGATATTATTACGTCTACATTATTTTACAACGACCCTTGACTCACATGCGTTCACATGTTAACGAGAGGTCAAGATTTTATCAGACTCGAAATAAAAGTCAAACCTAATTAGCTCTAGAAGGCAAAATTATTTTCATTCATCCAAAATTGGTGAAACATTATGAAGTAAAGTTATTCAAAAGTATATTATTTGTTGTAGCTGCAAATTAGCTAACAGTATTAAAAGCTTTTAATGAAATAACAGTGTTATCGAGTAGGTACTCATAATTAGAAGTTATTTAATTAACTTATTAGTAGACTGGGAAGTTTGTGAAAAACGAACTAGCAACTGTTTTCTGTTCCACGTCTACATAAAAACTTACCGTCTACCGTCTAGACATATTTTTGCATATGGGTCATTCCATTTAAAATCGTCTAATCAGCAAAGCTGCACCGTTTTAGATTTTGATGAAAATTTGAGGGATTCATCTCTAGGGTCCCTAAGAATGAAATATACACATATTCGATTTTAATGAGCACCTGTTTCCGAGCATTTAAATATCAACTTTCAAAAATCGCCTTTTTTTAGGTTATTTAAAATTTCCTCAAACTTTTGTCTGTTTCAATTTTTCTTCATTATTAAAGCGGAATCCTTAGGGGGACAGACTATAGTTTGATAAAACTGAATGATAATTTTGTTTATGGCAACCTACCATTAGCGAGAGCAAACTAAAAATGAGTGTTTTTTACTCATTTTTCGTGAATTTCAAGCGACTCTAGCGACTAATCGGTTATGAGTTAAGAACTTCCGGTTGACAGGAATTAAGTACACATATCATAGACAAAATTTAGCCATTGATCGATCTGAGTAGCCCACTCTTTCTGGAAGAAAACTTTACTTGAAGTTTTGAATTTTTAAAAAATCGCAATATTCAGCATTCAAAACGAAGGTGTCTACTGCGAGATAAAATTCTAAAATTTTCAGAATCTTTTGTTCTTACCTTTAACTTTGAACGACTGCATCGCTTGTTTTGTTATTTTAATGTGTAGTGCACTTACCGATCGTTTTTAGGCAGCAAAAATTACCTCAATATTTTTTATTTTTTCCTAAATAATTATATATTAGGGTACGATTATTAAGTACGACTATTAAGTACGATATAAGGTACGTGAGAAAAGCTAGCTTGCAGCGAACTACAGATCATCAGATTTTTACTCCAGTTGCAATGAATGATTTTTGTTCGGATCAAATTTCTGGCATTAAATTCTTTTTCGTAACGTCCTGGACGTAGAAGCTACTGAAACGTTGTTATGTGAACGATTTGTAAATATTAATACAATAAAAATGCGAGATCGTATCATATAATAGTTTCATACCAATTTCTCAAAATCAACTGGAAGCGCGGAAATACTCGGCTTCTGATAATTTTGATATTGTAAAACCAAAACGTCAATTTTTAAATAAAAAATAATTGTCCAGTTCAAGTTGTAAACAGTAACTGTTATTTCAGGTGACTATCACTTCCACAAATAATTTTATACTTATTATATCCAAAATTCTAATCAATCCTATATAGCCTGTAACCTCCCTCGATAAATGGACTTTCCAACAGTGAGATAATTTTGGAAATTGGAACTACTGTTCAAATCTTGAGATTAGCGCGTTCAAACAAACAAACAAACACTCTTCAGCTTTAGTATAGTTATAATATAAAAAATATTGAGGTAATTTTTGCTGCCAAAAAACGACTGGTAAGTGCACTATACATTAAAATAACAAAACAAGCGATGCAGTTGGTCAAAGTTAAAGGTAAGAACAAAAGATTCTGAAAATTTTAGAATTTTATCTCGCAGTAGACACCTTCGTTTTGTAGGCTGAATATTGCGATTTTTAAAAAAATCAAAATTTCAAGTAAAGTTTTCTTCCACAAAGAGCGGGCTACTCAGATCGATCAATGGCTAAATTTTGTCTATGATATGTGTACTTAATTCCTGTCAACCGGAAGTTCTTAACTCATAACCGATTAGTCGCTAGAGTCGCTTGAAATTCACGAAAAATGAGTAAAAAACACTCATTTTTAGTTTGCTCTCGCTAATGGTAGGTCGCCATAAACAAAATTATCATTCAGTTTTATCAAACTATAGTCTGTCCCCCTAAGGATTCCGCTTTAATAATGAAAAAAAAATTAAACAGACAAAAGTTTGAGGAAATTTTAAATAACCTAAAAAAAGGCGATTTTTGAAAGTTTTTATTTAAATGCTCGGAAACAGGTGCTCATTAAAATCGAATATGTGTAAATTTCATTCTTAGGGACCCTAGAGATGAATCCCTCAAATTTTCATCAAAATCTAATATCATGCAGCAACCATTTTTTTTATTTTTAGACGATTTTACATGGAATGACTCATATCGATTACATGTGTTTTTTATTTGTTTAACAGATGCAAATGACGTGTAGCCAATTCTAGTGTATCGCGTTAACATGTTGCAAGAATGAAATAAAAATGAAACATTTTCAGAAACATAAATTGGTTCCCGAAAATCTACGATATAGTCATTTGACATACTAATCCGAGGTCGTTCAACCGTGAAAAGAAAACATGTGCTGTGCACCAGACTATGGTTATTGATGGTGACAGCGATGGTGATGCTAGTAATGATAGCAATGATGTTGATGGTGTTGAATATTAATGTGAGGATGTTGACAATGGTACTTGTGATAATTACTATGAAAATAGCATGACGAAAATTATTCTGAAAAGTTACATTCGTCTCGTTCATTCACGTCGGTTCATCAAAGATGGATGTGTAAATGAAGAGAGTACAAGATCCGCTAGCCTCGAACTGTGTCACAAGTTCAAGGATCAGAGAGTGTGGCGTTCACTTCCTACAACGACCGGTATTCAGAACCGGCACATGCGGTAAATGACCGATGATTATTTGTGAACTAAAAACTTACAATACGCTTATTCAGAACAAAGTTTCAATCAATCATAATTATAAATTTTCTTCTGAAAATTGGAAAACATATTCATTAATGATGACTAACGATAAATATCGTGTTTATTAGCATACTCTTCTAATTTGTAATATTTGTACTGTTATTTATATGAAGTAGGCACAATAAACTTTCGTTTTAGAATTTGGGTCGTAAAAACAAAAAAATATGTTTTTTTCCAAAATTCAATGTACAGTAAAATAAATTCGAAGTATTGCAGTAGTTTGTGTTCAAAAGTGTTTTAGGAACACCGTTCCATTAATATGGATTAGTGATTTTATTTTGCGATGTTGTAGATAGCCGAAGCTTTTCTTTTTTTAAATAACCTTAACAATGACATATTCAGCATTGACCTCGTTTTCTTTTATTCTTTCATTTTATATTTATGAAGGTTGATAAATCTAGTCTAGACTACACTCTTGAATAGACAAATAATATCAACGGATTATAACGACGAGTTCAAATATTAGCTTTCTGGAATAGAAAAGAGATTTACTGGAAAATGGTATTCATTTATTACTAGTTTCTGAATTTCTATTTTAAGCTGTTCGTTGTCAGCTACAAATTTTAATTTTAGATTTGAACAAGATGATATTTACTACAGGACCGTGAATAACAAATGTAACATATGAATGTGTCATTTTATTTTTTTTTATTGCAAGGCAGATAAACGAGCATACGGCCCACCTGATGGTAAGCGGTCACCGTCGCTCATGAACCTCTGAAATGCCAGGGCAAAGAGGGGCCGTTATCTACCGCCTACCCATACAAGACTTTTCTTAAACCTCGTTTAAAGAGGGACATGTCAGCGCTCCGGGAACACCGCGGACGTACGGTACGGGGCAAAAATGATTTTCTGAACCGAACTGTAGAAGAGCGCAGCGGTAAGTAAAGGTGGTGAACCTTGCCCGTGTGGTGCGATGGTAAAAAGGAGACGAAGGAATCATCTCAAAGAGTTCCTCGGAGCATTCCCCATGGACCAGACGATATAGAATGCACAGAGAGCTGAAATCTCTCCGTACACTCAGACAATACAACAATTTACATTTTTTTTTATTTTAAATGATAGAATTTTGTCCCATAGAATTTTGTCCCACAAAATTCTACCTTTGAAAAGTTAAATATATATTACATAGAGAAAACAAATCTTATATGTGGATAAAGTTTCCTTAATATCGCGATAGTGGTTTTCTTGACACGATCAAAAGGTTCTCAACATCAAACGGATTCAAGCAAAGGTTTTCCTTTGTGTCATGGCTGCCGGAAATATATACCTACACTAATTTAAAGACAAGGACATGTACAACCAGAACTCGAATTCCAACATGTTATTAAAGAAACTAGATATAGATAGATCGATAGAGTATATCGAAAATCAAAGGCAAAATTTATACCAAGTTAATCAGAATGTCGAAATTTCGACTAACTATGTATATGAGAAATGAGAATATATGAATTCCCTTTGAGCATCCTACATCATTACATCACTTTGGTTCCAATAGTATAACACTGAAATTCCTAATAAGACCTCGCTCGTTTATTTATTGCTTTATGATACCTACACTCAACTCAAGTAAATCAACGCAAATATCAAGAATACAATCCAATTTCCAGAAGACGAAGAAACTTGACTTATTATAATATTGACACTACAAAACGGGGATCAACATGTTTAGGCTTTAAATATCCGATAGTGTAAGTGATTTAAATATCCGATTTGAACTTAGACAGACGTAAAACGTTAGCCGTGAACTTAAATTTAATAAGACACGAAGCTATAATATGTATAGCTTTATCAGAATTAGATTCCATTTTTAAATCAACAAGTAACTTCACTTTAGTGGTCACAGCAACAGTACTGGCTCGCAACACACCCAATAAACTCTTCTCAGAAAGTGAAACAATAAACACTTACAGGGTATTACCGATTGTGATCTAACAACAACAGCAACGTTGAAAGACAGGAACCATTCGTACACTTCAAAGAACGATTTCTATAAACAATACAATGCTGATATAATATTCATTAAAATAATCTTTTGGATTAGTTTCTTAACTTAATTAATAATGGTAGTACCTAGCTAGGTGGTATATTTATACTATCATTTTATATTATTATTTCAAGAACAAAGTAAAAAAACAATTTTCTAGAACCGTAACATTGTCAGACCTTCGTCTAAAACAGTTACGCATGAAGGAGGCTATACGTATTATTTTCATATCACATTCGGAACAAAAACGGGCATTTGTTCTCATATTATTAGGACAGAAAATAGAATTTCTACTTTAAAAGAAATCTATACAAGGCAATTCTTTAAACGAGGAAAGAAGTTTCACCACTGGTGATTATGCTTGCTTAATCTAGATTTTAAATTTTTAATATTAACTGTAAATAGGTGTAAATATTGTAAACGAAATTTAAATAAAGGGTTCTCCCACCCTCACAAAAGGGATAAAAATAGTAGGGCCAATTTGTTAAAGTTAAAGATGCGATACGGCCGGCTGTCTAACGACTTCTTTATGACTTCTTGGTTGCATGGCTTCGACTTGAAGATCACCCAGAATGGGAGGACTTCGGCCGGGGCTGGTGGCAGCTGAGAGCAGAATCACTCGACCCATCAAACGCGCTGAATCGTACTCGCCAGACCATGGCAAAACCCCATGAAGGGAATCACAACAATGCCACAACAAAATATCACCCCCGCTCAGAAAGGGCGGGGAGATCATGCCCGGGCAACGGGGTTATCCCAAGGCCCGTCGACGACCCCATGGCTGGCTGGTGATTATGACAAGTAACAATATTATCACCCAAGAATTACTTGTAACCAAAGTATCCAAACAAAAATGCTCATAGACAGAACCATAATTAAATTACCTTCGTGTTCAACACAGCGATAAGACATATCCGCGTGTCGATGTCATGGAAAATGTTTGCTAATGCCTAAACAAGAGCTCAGACAGTCTCGTCCGGCCATTAGCGTTAAAAGCTTTATTGATTTCGCAAACGCACCCACGGAGGGGGCCGAGTGGACGCGACGTTGGGAACGGAAGGTGATCAACAGGGCTGGGTGACCGAGAGATACTCATTTTATGACTCTTTTTATGGCCTTGGTCCTGATTATATTGGTGGACTTTACCAGCTCTCATTGTCGTGAGTAATACCTCGAAAATTAAATCCCAGAAATCTCATTTGGCAAAAGACAATTGTTTAAAAGGACTTATCGTGAAGTTCTTGGTTTTTTACTTAATATTGTGTTATGTATAAATTATTTTGTAAAATTAGATCTAATGTGGATACGCAATTTTGCGGTGCGTAGTTAGAAAACTATTTTAATTTAAAAGTGACGTTATCATATAGGTCGTTGTGGGTGTCCATGGGCGCCAGCGATCGTTTTATAAGGCGGTTAAGGTCATAGGACGGTTATACACATACATATTTATACATCGGAAAAGTGAAAAACATAATTGTACTATACCTAAGTATTTAATGACTTGGAGCCATGAAAAGTATGTTCGTTATTTGCAATGTATTATTTCAGTTCTTTGGATTTTGTCAACAGTTTGTGCAGTTCGGAGATTACGAAGTTTATTGCTCTCAAATTGTTAGAAACACGTTCGAAATTTGGGCAAAAACTGTTTAGTTTTCGTACATTCAACTGCTAAAGTTTTTTGGAAACTAACAACAAAACACAAGTCCAAAAACAAATCTATGAAACTGATACTGATTTGAAAATCTTAGTCATTGTGTAATTTATAAAATAATGCATTCACATTATTACTATAACGGTACAATGTCAACCCTTGAACATCTGATTTGTGAGTCCCGTTATCAGTCAATGATTAGGTAAACCAGACGAACAACATTACACTTCTCACGCCTAAAACACAAACAGTTTCAATTTGAACCTTACTGTGATAGAAATAAAGGTTTATCGTCTAGTTTCGTGCAATATTTACTAGCAATTAACATTGGTTCAAGCCGGTAGGACAAACAACCAGGTCACTAACCTCGGTAAATGCGAAAGTGAAATCCGTCACTTGTTGCTAATAAGAATCGAACGGAAACGCATTATGGATGTAGTTTTAAAACGACATTCGTAATTGGCAACACTACACGAGGACAACTTGGATAAGGAGCAAATAACTTATACTCATTCTAATAAGATTCTATCTAAATGCATTTTTTTATACGTTTTAATTCATAATGCCTTGCGTGACCGCAATCATTATAATCAATAGCGTTACGAATTTTTCAGTACACATATTTAAATTGGAGTAACCATTAATATTAACTAATTTTAATGTTAAATACTTACAAACGATGTTTTCAAATTACACATTTTCGTAGTTGATTAATGTTGAATAAATAATCAAAATACAAGCTTTGGCTTACCTGAAACAAAATGAAGACCATTATTTAATAATTACTTTATAATTAAATTGAATTCGTTATCATAATATTTTCTATTACATTTTTATCGGTGGCAGTTACTAGATACATATCTAGTTATTTTGATTCAAGCCCCAATCTTTTTACATAAAAAATAGTATTGTTAATAATGTCATTAAACTCGTAAAAACTACTTTGGAATAAAACTGGGAGTACTACCAAAAACACAAAATGGCTGTAATTTTTTTCACGAAAGATTAAACGCCAGGATAAAATTTCAAAGAGGTTGACACATCTCCAGTTGATTTATTACATTGTAGGGGCACAAACGTGCGGCGTATCCGAATTAATAGCTTACAAAGTAAAGAATGGTTTGTAATATATTCTGCTGCTTCATAAAATTTAAATCCAAAGAGGAATTATGCCGTTATTAATCTTAAAAGTATGTAAACTTTTTAAATATTAGTTGACGCTGACAAATGGGTATATTTTTTGTTATAAATTGTTTACAGTTTGCCCGTAAATATACATGAACCTACGTACGTCACGTACACCTGCTATAGGCACATACTGAAACAACTGGAAGCATAATGGCCCAAACCATTAAATTTTGCGACAAAACAATTGGGGATTTCATTTTTTTGCCACCTTCCAAATAAGGGTTTCACACTGAATTAACGGTGATGATTGGATTTCTTTTACATCTTTGGATGAAAATGATCTATTAACCAAAGCTATCGCAAAGGAAAATTTTTCATTCTTATATTTACTAAATATTAATTTATTACTCTTCTACAATGAAGAAGATGAAGTTTATTTGATTCAAACGTGTAATTCCTAGTTTAAACATTCACAGACCCTACAAATCTGCGAAACACAAAAGGACATTTAAACCCTTCAAAACGTACTAAACGTTAGAGGCACGCAATGCGACATGTTGATAAGAAAGGTCAGGAACGTCATTGACTGATAACGTGTGCCGTCGGGGGTGGCGTGCGATAGTCAAGATTTATAGTACACAATAACACTACCATTCGCCTCCATAATAGCCACTGAAGAGGTTAAAAGTGCAAATAGAAAGCTATCAATTATGGTCTCGGATAACTTTTCACGAAAAAGTCTGACGTGCTTGAGTTATCACTAACATTTACTGGATTTAGTGGATTACAGATAAGAAATTGCATACTCCTCTATTGGATTTTTTCGACATTTGTCGACAGGATTTGATTTGATTAACTTCTGTTAATCTTCTATTTCTAGCAATGCCTTCAATAAATGTAAAATTTAAACGACTTTCCAAATACATATTTCGAAATTAAACAGAATAATATGTGTAAGCCATTCTATTTCATTAAAAATCTGTGTTTAAAATTGTATTATTATGCGTAATCAACGACTCGTGGCATTAATTAATGTAAACAATCAATCGATAAGTAATTAACTTGTATGCTTGATTACATAACAATAAGGTTTCGTTTAAGTAAATTACAACACTTAAGCTATTAGTACAGTCGGTTCTTTTTGCTTTTAGCTTTTTTCTTGAATTAATTAGTTTATTATCTTTTTGTTTCTTTTGTTGTTTACCGCTTCATACCAATTCCTCAATTTTCTTCTACAGACAACTCGGAAGGTATCATGTGTGTGTTCCAAAAAACTGTTTTCAACTACAGTTAGTTTGTTTATTTTTTTAATTCCTCATCGACTCGTGAGCAGGTGTCCCTGTGATTTCTACCGTACATTCACATCACAAGAGCGGTTGGTCACGTTTTAAAGATTACGGAAACGATCAAAGCTAAAACTTACATCAAAAAAACGCTAACGCACATCAAGATCTCGAATGTGAACTTCAAAGGTTTTTGTCAACCATTCTGATAGAATTATTAGTACGATATGTCAAAACAAATCACGTTACACAACCCTGTCTGTCACGTAAGCCAACACGCAGTACAGTTTACATACGCACAGCACACGTGCACGTATAGAATTGCTAATTGAATGAAGCCAAAGCGTAGCGAACGACTACTCGGCAGTCATCTGCGAATTAAGAAACGACGAAGTAATATCGATACAAAATAAATATGGTATTATTCTGATAGAAACAACTTTGTGGATGTGAAAAATGAAATTGAAAAATACCAACGTGTTTTTAACACTTTAGAAGCAGAGTGCTTCTCTTCTTTATTTGCTGATGGGATTTAATCATTATTTGCACTCTAGAGTTATTGTATATTAAATACATAATATTCATCATCATCATCACATCGACCGGTCCTGCGCTGTCCGCATCCATGGCCATCCATGTATGTGGCTGGATACATAGTATTATTGTATGTAAATTGTGTATATAAAGAACGTAATTTGTGTAATAGCATGCCTGTATCATAGCTAAAGCAAAGCTCACGGAGATAAACAAATTAACTAGTGCCCGACCGAAACTGGTTTTTTGGCCGAAACCGAAACCGAAACCGAACCTTCGGCTAGGCTCTTAGTTTCGGCCGAAACCGAAACCGAAACTCACAAATTTCACAGAAAAATTTTTGTTTTTGAAAATGTCCTTGACTTTAGTGCATATTTTATCATTCCTCCCAAAATTTGTTCTCTTCATTATGGGTTATCCAAAAATTATGTCACACGTAAAGGGGAAAGGGGAGGGTGTTTCAAAAATGTGACCAAGTCTGTCAAGGGGGAGAATATGTTTTGGCACCCCATGGGTATTTCAAAAATGTGATGTGTGACGAGGGGAAGAGAGAGGGATCATCAAAATGTAACCTTGTGTGACAAAGGGTTGGGAGGGGTTGTCTCTAAAATATGACCAATTGTGACAGAGGGAGGGAGCGGTGTCTGAAAAATACGATAATCGACAGCAGTCGGCTTGCTTGGCGGACTATCCAAAGTATCGTGAGAGTGTCACGAAGAGGACATGACACCCTCACGCTGAATACCCGTCTGAGTCAAAACCAACCTAAGTCGGGGAGCGCGGTTTACCATTCCCCGGTTGCTATTACGAAAAGAGTGCAACACCGTCTCTTAGCGTCTTAGTAGGACCTGGTATTCTTAGGGGGCCAGATTACGGGGCAGATCCCAAACCTGTTCCCTCGCCCGACGGTGGCGTGTTCTTGCGCGGAGAGAAGAGCTCTCGCTCACACGTCTTGAGATGGTGGACTCGCAGAAGTTGAGCCACGTCGTCCGGTAATTTATTTTATTTATTTATTTATTTAATTCAGACCACACAGTGAGTCCATAGTCCAATGACAAGTCCTTCATGACACGGAGCTACTACTCTTCCAAGCGGGACAAACAGCGAGCGTATGCTCCGCCATGTCCAGGTCACACGCACAATGATAACAACTCGTCGTCGACTCCACCCGTATCCGATGCAAGTACTTACCAAAGCCGAAGTTTTTTTTTTTTTTATTGCCTTGTAGGCAGACGAGCCAACGGGCCACCTGATCGTAAGTGGTTACCGTCGCTCATGAACCTCTGCAATGTCAGGGGACATTGAGGGGTCGCTACCTACGACCTAACTTTAAGGACCCTCCTCAAGCCTCGTTTGAAGAAGGACAAGTCATAGCGCTCTGGGAATACCGAAGAGGGGAGCTCATTCCATAGCCGGATGGTGCGTGGCAAAAAAGTGTTCCTGAAACGGACCGTGGATGACCGCGGTGGTTCCATATAGTAAGGATGAACCCCACCTCGACGCCGGGTGGTACGGTAATAGAAGGGAGAAGTTATTATCTACTTTTTTAAAAGATTTTTATTTTTTATTAAATCTCGTTTCAAAAAGGACAAATCATAGCCCACGAGCAAGCCCTTGAATTCTTGAGATTGGGTTCATCGACTTTCCAAGCAACACACCATGTGGCAAGGAAGAAGGAGTAAAAAGTCATGAAATGTATCGACGTAGTTTGTGGATAACCCTGAGCAACATTTAATTCTGAAATAATAAACTCTACATGACTCTTATTTTAGAATATTAGGAATTGCTTAAAATCTCCATTTCAGAACCCCATTTATCCGTTATCAATCTGTTAATTGTTATCAAAAGTTTCGGTTTGGCCGAAACTTTCGGCCTTTTTTGGCCGAAACCGAAACTAAGGCCGAAACTCGAATTTTGGCCGAAACTGAAACTTTCGGTCGGGCACTAAAATTAACCTGCTGTTTTAAAAATTGTAATTTTGACATTGTTTTGTCTACCTCTGACGATCCAAATTATTTGATTGAAATCAATGCACAACCCGCACATGGCAGAGATCCAATTCAACCGTATGTCAAAGTCATTCAGGAACATAAAATAACATTTAAAAACGTGTGATCACCTAAATCACACCCAATTGAATCACTTTCTTAAAATTACTTGGCCATTTAATGTTCTTCAAAAATAAAGTAGGTACCTATTCGTTTTCATTTATTTCACTTTTAGAATACACTGGCAATATTAAATTCTTGAAAGTTAATTAGATGTAATTTAATTTAATTAATTGTTGATCATGGCTATTAAAACAATGCTGAAATATCGGGACCTCTCATTTAAAAATAATCGTGGTAAGGACCCGTTTAGTAGTAGTGTAACTGATGTAGATAACCGCGAGTGTTTAAAGAAATTTAGATGTAATTTTGATAAGAAAACTGTTATTGAAATCAAAGTAAGTACCTACCTAACTAATTATCTGAAATTATTCGCATAATCTAGATGCAATTCTTATTATATTATACGATTTACAGATAGTTAAACTTCAATTATACTACAAATAAGTTGAACTTATATTTTAATGATCTCGTTTTTCCGTAAGTTACTATCAAAGTGTACAAACAACTTTGTAAAATTAAAAGTATTTTTCCACAAAAAAACATTCCAAAATGTTTGCCTTTACCTGAATTTACACCAATAGTCACAAACAATGTTATGTTAACACCTTAATGTCAAAATGTAAACACAATGTCTGTTCGTGATATTTACAAATTAGTACGTGTGCATCCACACATGCGAGTCACCTGTGACAACATTGTGTTAGACGATTCGGGTTGCTTTGGGTAGGATAAAATTATATGAACAAAACTTATCACGAAGTACCTAGAAGTACGACCAGTACAACAGTACTCTTTCGTGTCATCCTTCCTTTTAATTTATCACCAACTTCTCTTAGTTTTTGTCTCTGGCTACTGAAAGCCCCATTTTTTACTTTTAAACCGCCATGCTAATGAATCCTTTACTCCAATAGTTATCATACAGCATAGCAATAAAATAATAATATATTCAAACGACATACATGTTGTGTGCTTATCATCTATAACATAACTCGAACACAAATATTAAACAAAGCTCTCTAAACATTCTCTTTGAAAACAAAAGATCTTATCTAAAACTCGTTATTATATTTGAATAGAAGCAATAAGCATTATAATATCAAGAAGAGAACAAAAGTTGAACACAAAACCAGTCCGCTAAACTGCAGACAATAAGTAGCGGTCGTCCAAATGACCTGAAACAAAGTTCCAATGGAACTGGAGTAACCAACGGCGACAGATGAACAATAGAGAAAGTGAAACTACCGTTGACACCGTCAATAACAGTCATGAATTAATTATTCCATAACGGAGAACAACAATGTTCTCGTTCATATTATTATGTTTGAATGAGTTTAGTGGACGATTTCATTCTACTAGTACTAAAACTATTAGTACTATTAGAAGACAATATGTATATGTACTCTCATTCAGTAACAGCAAATATATTTAAAGCAACAACAAAGAAACACGCAACATATTGGCAGTCTCAAAGTAATTATACTTCTGGGTAAACAACTGGTGACACACAGTGTTACTCTTGATACGATTAGTTCACATTGCCTTGAAAAAACATTAAAAACCCAATTGTTTTTAATCGAATTAATAATACCTAGTTAATTACTGCTATTTTTAATAAAAACAACGACACCGATAGGTTTAGAAATGAGATCAAGTGAACAGCAGCAACAGATGTAGACACTTTGATATAAGAATGTATTTCGATAGAGACACACGAGTTTTAAAGTCTAATCGATAACAGGACCTCTCTACGTCGTATAACCAGATCAGTAATCTGTCCTTGAATGCGAGTAGAGACAAATATTCCAGTCGAGTACTAAACCCGAGTGACTTCATCTGGCAGGAATTCCGTATAGATAATCTTCATTTCGAAAGCCTCGAGCGTAATGTCGAAGGAGAACCGTCGCAAGGTCTATCCGATTCACGTACAATATTAAATTACGAGTTCGTAGCTGTTGCCTTTTCGTGATTCCTTCCGTTATTCGAAGAAAGTGGAAGTTTAGTAGTTTTGTTTGGCGAAGAGCCAGTTTGGTTGGGTTGCGGGAATGCGACGTTTGTAGGTCGATTAAATTTCGCCAGTCACGTTATAAATCCAAAACTAGGGAAAGCCCTATTTACGTTAGCCGTTATATTATTAGAACTAAAGTTAATTTAGATTTATTGCCCTTATTTAAGAATATTTCCAGGTAAGACATCTAATCAGCATATTCAGTGGTTCAATATAACTGTGTAAAACTTTCCGTAATAAGATAAAAATCCCATGCAATTTGTAAGCTTTCAAAAAAACCCAAAACATCTTCACATAGATACGTAAATAGATTCCAGAAGCCTGTACAAAAGTTGAAGTCGTTCTGAATTCTACATTCTCAGTGCCATCAACTGTAAGGCAATTTTCCAGGACATTAAGCAAACCCCTTCGCTCTCTCGGGTAGCTATTGCATCGAGGAATGAGTTAGGGCGCAAGTTTGTGATTGCCCGACTATTCGCCGGTCGATTGAACGCCGTGCTCCGCGAAGCATATCATGGAGAAAGTGTCGCGATCAATGCACAATTTTATTGCACTTAACCTGATATTTTGAACTGATACTTTGTTGCAAATTGATTGTCTTTTGAAACTCAAAACTACTACTTGCAATTCATTATGATTACATGACTCCGGATTCGTGCTTAAATAATAATCATTTTTAGTGGCTTATTCCTGAATGCTTTAAACTTATGTTTTAATGCAAAATACAACAACTAGTGCTGGACAAAATAATTATTCTATGTTCATCTAAAGCATCCAGATTTAGTTTTCATATAGCTTTCATATAGTTTTCATTGTGTCTTTTCTCGATGCGATAAAATAATGCATTTTTACATTTGTCACAGCTTCGTGACACAGTTTCTTTAAATAAAACGTTACTCAGTAATCGTGTATTGTTATCGTATAAACAACGATAAGATAATGTATCCGTAGTGTATTTATAACGATTCCTTATCTCGTATTCAAAAGTTATTCTACGGATAACCTTCACGTGTAACGCATGGATGGTTGCTTTTTGTTCTTTTGTCTTCTCAAAGCTCGCGCTTTACCCATTGTGTTTGTAATTTGTAAACGTCTACTGATATTGAATATCTTCCACGTTTACTTATCTTAGTAATAAATGAAGGTACATAAAGTATTGTATTGTTTTTCTTACGTATCGCCATCAATTACCTGGTTATGATGAAAGTTTATTCCGTTGTTCGTTACTTTATCAACACTCAGCGATGTTCGACCAAGGAAGTATTTATCGTCGAAACATTTTTAGGATACAACGCACTTGATTTAGAACTGAAATTTTCAGGCTGTAAAATAGACATGATTCTACTAAATATATCCCTATAATGCTATTATCACACTTTTACCAACAAATGTTACGTAAAAAACACAAGTTGCGTAAACTTTTACTTTCATTCGTTGTTGCTAAGCACAATTCAATAAGGACGATGACTTTCAGCCATTCACTTCTTTCCTTAGAAAGTTCCAAGTCACGGTCTAAACTAACAATAGAACTTTGCCGTGTTCTATATCAGATAATAACATAATTGTTCTAATTTCGTGTATATTTTCTACGTTAAGTTTTACCATAAAAACACAACCTGTACTTCCTTAAATGTAAATAATCCTAAAATTAAAAACAAGTAACACGTAACAGGAAAGCAGCCATCCGGTATTTATAATAATGTAGTAGATATTTGTAATAGAAAAGTTTTGGTTTACTTTATTACGAAACATAAATCACCTTTTGATCCTCGATCCGTTGGGAGAGATATAACAATTTAGGCTAAAGTGTACTAAAACTATAAATCTTATGGTCAAACATCCGTATATAAATAAATTTGGAAGCACTTCTAGATAAGGTAGGTAACTATATTATATTCATGTTTGTGATATAATAGGCTATTATTTAAATAGTACGAAGAAAATAATATCTTTACGACATTCGAATCATAACTCGACACCAACGACCCAAAAAATTATAAAGTCACGTTGAGCTTATTCCTTCATTGTACATCTATTAAGCGATGATGCCACATGAATGATAGGTCATACCATTGTGCTGTCATTCAATTAACCAATGAAAGAAACTTTCGTTTGATTTTACATAACATCATCGAATAGACCCTGGTGCGTCACCGATCTTGACAGAAAATACTTTCGCTATAGCTTTTTATTGCACTTGGCTAGCACGCGATATTACATCTTCTTCATGGTTATTTGACTCATAGACCTCGACAATTCCAGGGGCATATAATAAACTGCCTTTTAGTGTAGTTTTCAAGTATTCATTTATCGCAAGGCAGAAATATTTTTGTTTTTGTTTACTGTAATGTAATTTGAACGGAAATGTCCTGACATTGTATTTCCCAATATTATAATTTTGTCCCTGATTTGTTAGTCATCGATTGTATTACTCATTCATTGTCACAAGAATTGTTCACATGTTTCATATAGCAGGAGCGAATTGTCTCATCTTCAAAGAAATTAAGTTATTAATGTGTAGACAGGATGATGTTATTGAACATCATATTATTAAGAAAGGTTTTCTGGCTCAGACTAGCATATATAATTTTTAAAAAAACTTGAGAGGTGTCATGGGACACCCGGATAGAACGAAGTTCCTTTCGATTAAAAGATATCTTATATTTTTTTCCTAACGTAACGCGCGATAAGAAACGTGTTTTAAAAGATTTTGATCACAGCGCCACCTAGCTATAATCATCTAAAACAAAAAAAGTGTTGTGACAACTTTTCGTAAGAATTTTTTCCGTCTACCCCCTTTCACAACGCGCGATAAGGAACTTCGTTCCAAAAGTATTTTACTAAAACATTTTGTTGATTTTTTTCCTGTGAGCTGTGTGGGCAGGAAAAAATCCACTATTATAACAACAGTGTCATCAAAAGTGATGCATAATTTAACATTTTCTGTATAAAATGAATAATAGTGTGGTGGTGAAGTGGTA
Source organism: Trilocha varians (assembly GCA_030269945.2). NCBI lineage: Eukaryota > Metazoa > Arthropoda > Insecta > Lepidoptera > Bombycidae > Trilocha > Trilocha varians. Next base: position 6,718,700 of record AP028273.1, on the reverse strand, counting down.
TAATACACCTGCAAATTGATCAACATTACACGTTGTTGAGCGATCCGGTTCGCTGCACTCGTATTGTTGGACAGGCTCATTCACATCGACGAATATAACCTGGGACTAAATAGATCGTTAAGAATGTATTCAGTGCCACCCATGGACTGATAGAATCCATTAGGAAGTAAAAATATAGTTTTCTAAGTGATAGGTTACCTAACTATCTACGACGCGTTAAACAAAAAATGATATTTTGTTAAATTATGATCAAAATATCTTATTTTGAAAAGAAAACTTTTTAATTGACGAGATGCGTTTTGGAAAGGCTGACATCATAAAATAACAATCGTAAACATATTCTGCAATGCGACTAAAAACCGCAACAATTAGAATAAATGGAAAAATTATCATTTAAAATATTGTACACAAATACTATATTACAAAATTTAAGTATTATGTACCGCAGACTACAGAACAGATAATATTATTATGTTCCATTAACGTACGTTACAACATTCAACTAATTACATTTCTTACTGAGCCTTGCTGTATCAAACGGAAGCACTGTTTACACAATATTTCGGATGTGTCACGTACAATGGTACTGTTTGGAGTTAATAAATGTTATTGTGAGATCGAGAGATTGCAGACACAATGCGCAACGTGACCATCTCCGCGTGGCTTGTGAAATATGTTCATGACTCGCAGTGCCAACTGTTACTGGTAATTACTTGGCGAGACGAAAGAAATTCGACAATCGCAGCAATAAATTTTTTGGTCGATAGAATTAGAATTACTCGGAATAGACGCAAGTGTTTTATAGCCCGTCGCAGACGTGATCTTATTTTGATTCGATCGCAAAAAACAGATTCTAATAAGTTCGAAATTACGTGATAAAAATACAAAATAATGTTATGTATTTCAATATATTTCATACATAAAAAATAAAGATTATCAATCTGAACTAATAGCACAAAAATAACCTAATTTAAAATTCAAGAGACTTGATCAAAACAAAGGCCAATTTAGATGAACGCACAAACGACAAAAACCGTTATAATAAAATAGGCATAACGTCAAACCAACGATAATAATGACGGTAATGAGTAGGGCAATGAATCAGCCGAAACAGCTGCTAAAAGAATAACAAAATGAGGTAACGGCTTTGAGGAAACATGCATTATAAGGATTCCGATGAAGTTAAACAAACGCTGATAAAACATTGTGTTGAAGGATTACTATGTATGTAAGTCTCCTTTTAACTTGCAAATACACATGCAATAATATTCTCATTAATTTAAGTAAATTTTGGAATTAACAAAAACATTAAATAAACGTTTTCTGTTGCGTTGTTTACAATGAAAACGGTTTATTTTCTTGCGATCTTTGTTACAAAAAATATTTAAGAATGATAATTTTATTGTTATTTATCACATAAAGCCCAAATGTTTCGATTCTATCTTATTAAAATATCAACTGTATTTTGTGCGCTCTACAATTTCTACGCACGCTTCTGAATTTTAAGTCAAACATCTCATTCGTCATGCCTCGCTCGATTATTTACCTTTAAAAAACGAATGTCAAAACCTTTAATTACGATGTTTTATGTACATGCATGTAACTTGAAACCGCGTCATCAATCAAGCGATACGAGAAACGACCTCGGTTTTTCAATGTCTATGCACAATGGTTAACTTATTTTCAAACATTAGTACTTTATTTTAACACTATTCTAAATTTTATTTTACATCCATTTAAGAAAATATTTTTTTTTTGTCTGAGCTTTAGATACTGTCTTGTATCAGTTTTTCTGAAAATAGTACTCCTACTAGCTACTCAGAACAACAGCACAATCGTTCCTAATTCAAGCTTATTTTGAAGTCTCCTCGAGAAATCTTAATAAAAATTAACAAACAGATCTTAAAATTTACCTCTACCGAACCATCAAACAATTATTTAGTTTTGACAATTACAACTCAAGTACTGCCTACTTAAACCCGTTATTATTGTACACTGTTTTGAGATTAAACATCGGCTAGGCCAGATATAAAAAATGATCCAATCTAACAAACGCAGTAACGGTACCGAAATATGAGGCCGTTTTTTTTTTTTTTTTTTTTTTTTTTAGTTGGAGGAAATCACCGGATCCCCGCCCGCCCCGCGGGCGGGGTATGTGGGAGTTGAACCTCACTAAAACCTCCAACCGCTCACACTCAGCGTCCGAACCCCGGCTGAGGCCAGAACCCAGCACGGGGTTATGAGGGACAGGGCGACGCGTTACGCCATCGGCATTCTTTCCCGTCACTCCGTCCCCGGACGCCGAACCGGTAGCCGCCGGCGAATACGGCCACCGGCTCTCTCGGTCGGCGGGCTTTCCGAAGCCCGCCAAGATGGGACCGCGTGTCACCCTCCCACGGAATACCCCGCTGGGTCAGGACCAGCGTGGGTCGGGGAGTACGCGGTCTACCATCCCCCGGTTGCTCTGACGTAAGGGCGTGTTGAGCGAGACACGGCACCTTCTTGGGTCCCCGCTCGCACTCGCATGCGTTGGGGACCCGAAACTCTTAGGGGGCCAGAATCCGGGCCAGACCCCGGTCCCGACCCCCTGCTCGACGGCGGCGGGTTTCTGCGTAGAGAGAAGAGCTTTCTCTCACACGCCCCGCCGCCTGCTTCTGCGAGATGGTGGACTCGCAGAAGTCGAGCATCGCCTTCCAGGACTCGTCGCTCTCGAGCATCGACGCCACGACGCCCGGGAGCGACAAGTCCGGTCCTATTTGCATGACCAGGACACAACGCTGCCGCTCCCAAGCGGGGCACAGCGCGAGCGTATGCTCTGGTGTGTCCTGGTCACACTCTACACAGTGATGGCACCTCGTCGTAAATAATATGAGGCCGTAGCGAAATTACTATTTGAACGAAGAGAGAACCAATCTCACGTGTGAAGTAATTCAATTTTATTATAATTGTATCTATAAATCATTGTCAGTTAGTACTTCACAAATTTAGTTGTACCACATTAGTTTTTTTTACGGAGCAATTTGGGTACATTTGTGTTTAGGTATTGTGAAGACTATTTTACATATTTATAAAATTGTTTCAGTGGTGATGTGACGATACATTTTCTCAGAAATGTTCATCTCAGTGCGATGTCACGTAGTAAGTTTTGTTTTTCTTACAGCAAATAGTCATCGTTGACTAATCCTTTTCAGATGCCCGATGACCAGCACTTTAAAACTTGTTGGTGATTTAAAGTTAAAAATACTTTACGGATTTTATGAAACAGAATAAAAGCTATTACTTCCAACTTATCAAAATAAAGCTACATTCAATTCAATGCATATTGAAATTAATGCAGTATTGTATGTAGTAGTATGTACAGTAAGTAGTGCAGTATTTGTAACTGGGATATTTCTTGTATGAGCTAATGTATAAAAATCCACTTAGTTTCTGTCAAACTATGACATCAACATGAAATCTTTTTACTTAATGTAGTATCGAAACAAGCAATGCGGTGTAATAGGTCTTTCAATGATCTACATAACATGAAACATCTGCCACACATCTGGATATCGTTATCCAGAGCACTAATCAGTACATTATGATTCCAAGATATTTAATTCTCATAGTAACGTCTATCATTGATAGAACATACAAGTATGATTGACATTTCATGGTCTGTCGTATCGCTGAAAAATGTACTCCCTTGACACCGATTACGAAATCGGAAAACGATAAACGAATTATCTGTTAATCGTTGAATTTAAATACATAAATAATAAATATTTTACAAACTTGTAATAGTTCTAAGCTGCATTTCTGCTGACGTTGTAAGCGTTAACTTATCGTTTTACAAATACATACTGTAATAATCTATTGAGTTACCTTTGCAGTAGTTAAATTAACTAATATCTGGCAGAAAAATATGAAAAACTGAACTCTAAATCCCAAATTCTACTATACATATGATTATACTTGTCTTCCATGAGAAATGTGTGTTCCTGATTAGAACACAGCTTATCGTTGACGGATGACGAATGCACAAAGAATTTAGAGCAACACAACCGTAGACCGATACGCGGTCAAAATTTTCTGGACTTGTCGCTGGGTTATCGTCAGTTATTATTGGACGCTTCAACATATTGAAGTTCAGACACATATTTATTCATAATATTCGTATCAAACAAATACTTGGCATCAAATTGTGTTTTTAATAACTTGATCTGAATAATTGAATTAAATATAAAATTACGTAGCTGATTACGTAGACACTTAACACGAAGTCTAATTTTGATTATAATTTCATTAAATTCTCAAACGTTTTACGATCCAAGATACCATTGCAAGTAAAACCTAATCAGACCTTGTTCGCGTAGATACAATGACATTAATGTAGGTTATGACCGTTAATGAAACAAAACACTGTCACTAATATGTCGTCTTTGGTCATATGGCGGTAACAAATCTATGTTTGCTGTACGTGATTTATCTAGTCTGAATTATTAAACTGAGTTCTTTTAACTACAAAAAACATAATGGCTTCGTATTTTATTTAAAAGGAGGTCGAACTCGTCGTTAATTTCTCCAGAGTGATATCGGTTTCAGGCATTCTTTTTTTTAACGTAACGGAAATTCAATATTCGGCGTACATTATAACAGCTAATATCGGTGTCTCGGACCGCGGACAGTTTTACAATTTATTTCGCTCCAGTTATCAAAAAGGCAATGCACTAACCACGAAAGTTACGTCTATTTAATTATATTAGGTGTTTACTACTAAACCGTGACCTCGTCGGTTTTGTTGATTGCCGCATTTTAATTATACTAAGATATTCTTAACCAATTGACTGCCGTTACCAATCCATCTCTAATTACAGTCGCTGATGGCCAAGAACGTGATAAAAGCAAGCGTGGATTAGTTTGATATGAAAAGAACATGAGGCGTAGATTTTTAACTCATAGTAGGTACACATTGTCTGAAAGTAAGTTACGTTTATGTGTACCTACTTCATTGAATCAACAATTCATCTAATTTTGATAATACGCAAGCGTACGTCAATACAATGACCTATAAAAGTACTACGAGATAATAGTTGTTGGGACGACTGTTATCTGAAAACTACAGCCACATTTCACGAAATAATTCCTAAACCAAACGGCTCTTTTACTTTGCAACTAAAACCTCTCAGTAATTCCTAAATCCTGAATCCTAAGCCAGTCCCGCCTATAGAAGTCGGATAGATATCTAACAAAGCGGTTGATCGTAAATCTGTAAGTCTAATGTAATTACAGCTTGGACAACGCTGAGCCGACACGATCTAGATTCTAGTGGGATAAGGATAAGACCTCGAGAGGAAGCTCTCAGAGGATTTTAAATTATAATTCAATTCGCTTAACTTTCTAGGTCATGTAGAATTAGGTTCGCTGTATTATATGTATGTATAATATTGTATACGTATCGCTTGCCGACTCCAATAGAACACTTTTGATTGACGTCTTCTCTATTTGCTTTTTGTGGACCATATTAATTCGAATATCAACGTAAACTCCGTTTTAGCTTTAAACGACGTACTGGCTAAATAAACCGATGTTTTCAATTTGCTCGTGACTCTTATTTATTGCGTACGTGATGTTCATTAAGAAATTCGTGCGTCTAGTGCCGACAACAATACGAACAGCCTCTCAACTCACGACAACTGAATAGACCTTGCTCTTTCACGGTATGTGTCCAATTTTCTGTTTTGTTCAATTTTCTGTTCTGTTTCTTGTGTTCTTTGGTTCACTGACAATCATTTTTAAGTTACACTAATATTTCTAAAACTGAAATAACCGTAACAAGTATAACTCCACGTTGAGAAATGATCGCGTTGTTCAAATAGAGCGCGTGATTCAGATTCTGTAAAGTGGATCGTGCGTAACTGCTGAAGTAGACTGAGACCCGATATTGAATGGTATCTGGTATGGTATCAATTTGTAAGGACTCCTTAAACTTTTGAGCACTTTGAGCAACAGCTTTTGAGCATCTGAACCTTCGGTCTGGTTCTTAGTTTCGGTCGGCCATAAGATACCTTACCAAAAAGAGCAGTTTTAAATCCCAAAAGTGAACCGTTGAAATCTAATAATATAATAGTTGTTTTCCAGTTTTAGTTATCAAGGTACCATGGCCACGGGCATCGGTCAACGTACATTTAATAATTGTCTTGATTACGATTATTTGGAAGATTACGATCTACACGTACATAATGCAGTGAACACATGTACACTATTGTTTGATGCCGCGTTTACTCGCATTTGCATAACTTGCGTTCGGAAACGTGACTCATATGATGCCGGCATTCGACCCATATCTGAACTCTCATGTATAGTAAATTAAAACACACTATTTTTATTTGGTATTTAAGAAATCAAGTTGAACGCTTACTAATTGAGTACTTATTTATAGCTCGAAGTATATTAGTACTAGTCTCGCGAAAATGGTGCTAGATTTACCATTTTAGGATAGGAACTTTGAATAGTATGTACCTGCTTTGTTTCTCAGGGTGTGAAACATTTAGCTATTGAATTATAATGAAACCTTTTTGCCAGAGTCTTAAACATTGACCTGAATTGCGAAAATAATAATAACAATATTTGTGTATCAATAAAAGCTGGTTTTTGACTTTCTTATAATGAACAAAATTTAGTATACTTTTTAAACATAATTTTAAATAGTTATTTTAAATGCATTCAAACTGTGGTCTTTGTACACATTTATATCATGTTAGCTATATAACTGTGTGGCAAAAACATGACAATACTGAATAAACATACCGAGAGAGAAACACCCACTAGTTGTTCTGAATCATTGTATATTATATTGCAATAGCAGGCGACTAATAAATATATTCTATTTTAAAATGTTGATCTAACTATATTTTAAAGGCTTATTTTGCAACAAATAAAGATTATTCTTTGAGTTTTATTGCAATTAAATGCATTAATCTATGACAGTGTTTTTATATTTATGGTATTGACCATTGAATAATAATGTTGTTTTATTTTTACCTTTTTGTTGTAGTTTGCTAAATATTAATGTCAGTGACCACTTTGTGTTAAGTTGTATCTATACCAAAGCCAATAATTTCAGTTTCATTCTTTAATATTTTTAAACATACTATGTCTTTCGAGACAAGTATATTAAAACTTTTTTATGGTTACTTCTACAGCATGCTTATGATGTTAAGATACAAGATTTTTTTTTTTTTCTTCTTTTTTTGGACTTCGCATCTTTCACTAAGCACGGCTTGCCAATGTCAGGTTGTACAGGTATCAACATATTTTAAAAAATATTGCAGTAATATTGAGAAAATATTGCAGATTTCAAGATTTTATATGTTTCTATAATATGGATTGATAAATGGAAGTCTGTAAAACAGTCTTTTGTGAAGCAGATTAACTACTTATCACTACAAGCGTAAACAAATATCATCTAATCTAAACAATGTTATCTTAACTGCTTGCAATGTGCACTGTTTAAAATAATTTAAATCATCTTGTTTATACATGATCATAATATAAAAAATTGTTTTTGTTTTTAATCAATAAGAATTCTTGGAAGGTAATTCAAAATTCAAAATTGTAACTGTTTTATTAAATGTAAATGTTTATTGCATTCATTCGATTACAACAATCAATTCTATGTGATAAGCCGGTAAACGATGATCAACGACTCGCCCACAGTACGCTATAAACATTGCGAACAACTTTGTAACTTGTGGCTAAAACTACTATTGCAAAACTAAATGTTGACTGAAAACTAAGCAGGAACTAAGTTTATGAATATCTTATTACCTGCGAATGCAATTGGAAGGAGTCCTGTCCACTTCCCAGGCTGCAAAAAGTTTCATGGGAACAGGTTTCGATGCGTTAGTCATCTTCTCTGATTTATTTTTCTCGGTCATTGTAACAGCACTGCACACGTTTCACAGCACAACACAAGCGTATGTCACATTGAACATTATTATTTATACACTAAACATGACATCGAATTCATTCTTATTTGAATAGTGTAACGCCGATGCAAAAACAACTCAAAAAGTCTAATAATCAGCACAGCCGACTGCTGTTGAGGAATCCCGAACGAGTCAACGAAAACGTTCGATAAGCTTGACAGCTAAATGTTGCCGTGTACGGTTGAAAAAAATCCGAAATGTGAATGCCATTGAGAAACGGCGAACTGAGGATGACTGATAATGATTTTTTTATTATTGTTTTTTCGAAGTATCAATTAATTAAAAATACGTATACCTGATAGTTTTAGGAACATAACATCGAAAAATATTAATTAATTTTATCGTACTATTTTTGGAAATAAACATTTTTTTTCACACAATTCATTCGAAATTGTGCAAAGAAGGTGTCATCATGTAAACATAAAAAACATTAAAATATGACTAAATATCATTACAATTCTCATTTTTTTTCTCTTATTAGTGGTAGTAACGATAAGTACTAATTCTCAAACAACTTTTTTCAATTCAGGGAATTTTCTATGCACTGCCACATTGTTTCATTGAAATGTCACTTCATCGGATACGTTCATTAAGTACCAATAGTGCGTTCAAGAATTGCGATTCAATGTTTGTATGGTAAATTGTATTGAAATTTCTTTTGAAATCGTTATTTGATTGAAATTGATATTCAAAATTTCTTTGGCTTAATTATTTTTAGCACCTAAGGTATAAAATTAAATACAATAGTTAAACCTAAGGTATGCTGAGTGAGCTAAGTAACATTATTGGATAGCATTTATCTTTATGAAATTTTTGTTATTTTTTTGCTAAAAATGCTGCAGATAGTGTAACTGTAGACAAAACAATAAGATTCTATTAGACCCCTTACTGAGATTTTTTAATGGGAAAAGTCTTAAAAAATAATACACAAGCTTTCAAAACAAATAAAACTTTTATTAAAAAGGTAAATAAACAAAACTTTTTAAATCTAGGACTTCTAAGACCGAAATTTGTAAACGTGAATGTCTTAAACATAAAATTAATTAACAAAACATATTCATTCAATAAAATACAATAATAACGTAATGTTTTTGATAAAATATACAAATAATTAGACTAGTATAATTAGACAAAAAATACATAATATATAAATCACTTAAAATTAATAAAAACAGAAGCTCGAACTAAGGCAAAGATACTTAATTAAAGGAATGACTTATAAAATTGTAGAAGATATTGGTCCAAAATAAAATACAAAATTTGGCAAAATCTACACAATCTACGTTCACTTTGCTACTTCTGGGGGGCAATCTGGCTGAGATGACGGATGAGCGGCGCGGAAAGCCGGATGGTTCTCCAGCTCGCGGTCTATGCGGAGAATAATGGGGAAAGGACGCAGATCCACGTGAAATCTGAAACCAGCAATAAAAGAGACTATATGAACTGTATTTCCAAAACAAACATACTATTTTCTAAGAAATCCACGTTAATAATATTAAAGGGGAAGCCAATCGGAATGGAGTTGAACAGAGCTTAGGCCACTAATTTATCTACAATTTATGTTCACTTTTGGTTGAGAAATTTATTAAGACTAAACTTTCCTATCAATGAATTTTGATTCTTTTTGGAGTATGATAACTTATAGCATCCAAAGCTAAATTATTGAAAATTTAATACAAAATCTATTTATTACCGTCTAGCGTTGAACACTTGTGGAACTAAACAGCAGTCAGCCAGGGTGATCTCGTCTCCAACACAATATTTTCCAGCTGTGGTAGACAGCACTTTCTCAATTGCTCGGAAGCCTCTCATAATCCAGTGTTGGGACCATTCCTTCTTCTTCTCTTCCCCAACATAAATGAGAACAATCATGTTCTGCAATGGCTGGATGCCTGATGCTATCATCTGAAAAAGGAGAAGTATAAGGTGACAATGGTAACAAATAATAAATACTCAGACAAGGTAATTTGCTTTTGTTTCAAAATTACAATTGAAAGGACTCACTTCACAAATTTCTCGAACTTTAGCTCTCTTGAAGCAATCTTGGGGCATAAGAGGCCTTTGTGGTCTTGTCTCTTCTAAATAATGCATGATGTTCAGCGACTCAATAAGAGTGTGTCCATCTGTAGTAAATAAAAAAATATATTACAAACAAGACTCAACAATTACACTAAAATAATCTAATTTGATAATCTTAAATGATCTGTGTATCTGAATATATCATTCCTCTTCAAATCCTAATCTTCTGTTTATCACTTTAAACACGGACCTATCTGTTAAAAAAAATTACAATGATAAAATTGTATCACCGTTTCTCAAGAATATATATATACTTTACTATTTTTATACTGACCAATACATAGAGATGGTACTTGCTCCATAGGATTAACTTCTCGGTACTCATTGCAATGTTGTTCTCCGCCACCCTTGATGAGACTGACTGCTTTTATGTCATATGGTATTTCCTTTAGATTGAGAGCTATGCGGACCCTCCAGGAGCATGAGCTACGCCAGTATGAATATAGCACTGGTTGCTATAAAAAAAAAAAATTGCATGTTTCAAAAGTTTAATTTAAATTAATTAAATTTTATCCTCACATTTTTTTTAAATCTCTGAACGTACGGTAATGGTAAGATTAGATAGATATTTACTGAATTTTATAAAATATAAAAAATATACCGATACTTATAACAACAGGTTGAAAACAAGTTTATTGAGGCAACCAGTGGAATGCGATATTGAAGTAAACATAGCAATTTGAAAATTATTACTTGGTTATTTTATCACTTGGTTTTAAATAAATAACATTTTATTACCTTGTTTTCAACAGTCTCAGTCATTTTAAGTAGATAAAATGATTATTTTACGGTAAAACGACGACTAACAAGTGCTTCTTAGGCGGCGGCCTGATATGCTATGAAATAAGTAAATCTAAACTCAGAATTCCAGTTCGTCGAGTTTATTTGAATGTCAAGATAATCCAGTATGTAAATATAATCATAGAATATGATAACAAGATATTTTTCATTTATTTTATTTGCTTTGCGTTTTCTTGAGTACTTACCTTGCCCATGGCGGAGGATGATACGGAACCATTGTATTTATTGTAGTACGTAATTTTGACGGCTTTAGGTGCACTTTAAGGTAAATTAAAGCTGTATTTTCTTCAAAAACTTGAAAAATTAAACGAATAAGCTCCTGATTGTTGTGCTAGCAAAATCTCCAATAAAAAAGATTGCCATATTAAAATTTCAAAAACCTACCACCATCCGGCTTCTAATGCAGGGGTGGTCAGGGTGAAAATTTAAAAATCCCACAAATATTATAAAAACGGAAAATTGTACAAAAAAAAAAATTAAAGTAGATCTGCTAATTAAACTAAAACTTAGAAGAGCTATTATTTGTTTCCATTACTACATTCTACACACCTCTACCAGGCTGACTCTATCTATACTCTTATTATCACCTTATTACTCTTTTTCTTCTTGTCTTATCAAGATATATTAATTAAGGACGAAAATAAAAAAGTGTGTGAAAGGATTTTTTTACATTTATTATTTACAATATTATGAACAAGAAGCTGAATCAACCGAAGAATGTCAGGATGCTGCTTCTTTGTGTAATCCATTTTCGCTCACTTTATTCGTGATTCGCTCCATGACTTCGTGGTTGTACGTAGAATGCAGCATTAAGCCGAGCACACCCGCTCTGTAAAGTATAAAATTTACTTCGTTGTAATTTTCGTTATATGGAACTTTTTATTTAAATTTAATTTTACTCTTAATCTTTTTTTTCTATGATAGTTTCCTTACCTTGAAGCCATTGCCAGTCTAATGCTACGCTCTTGTTCAACGAGTTCGTCCAGTTTCAACCACTGTCGAACCCTTTCCATATCTATTTCGGCTCGTCGTAATTTTTCCCATTGGTAATGACGTAAGCAAGATTTCTTGGGCGCCCTACAGAATTCTCCGCTGGGATCGAACACGTTTCGAACTAATGGACAGCCACAGACGTCACTGTCGCTCACTTTCGGATCTTTGAAATGTTCTGGACACATCACCTGAGCATTGTAAAATTAATAATTAGTATTGCATTTCTCTGCATGATTTTATGTGGGCTAGATAAGGGACAAATTCCCTGCTTTTTTGCAACAAGTGCTATATATTACGAATGATAACCCTAGTAAAACTCCAGCTTATGTCACAATTCGTTGTCCACTTTAAAATGTGAAGTACTTATAAATGAACCCTAATACTATGGCACTGTTATCTTACCCTCAATCTTTTACAATAAGTAGCATTGATAGGATTGTAGTAGTCGCAGAACATGCTCTGTCCATCAATCCGCGTTCGATGTCGACTGCCGAAAGACGCCTGCGCTTCGTATTTTATGAAACATTTCTCCATGTGTTTGACGGCCGTTCTGGAGTGAATCTCGTGTCCACACGTTATACAGTACATTGAAGTTTCATCGTCGGCATCCTATGATTCAAAGAGAAGTATTTGTATTACGAGTTGATTACAAATATTGTAATGACAAGATTTTTTTTAATTTAAGTTATAAGGAATCTTGAGTCTCAAATTTATAATGAGATTATCCGCTTGCGCGCTCCATGTCAAATATCTTACCATTAGCCACACTGCTGAATGCAGATTGATTTTGAGATTAATTTAAACTGCATTAGGAGTAAAAATATCTTAGCTCACCTTGTCATCTGTATGTAAAATAGTAGCGTTTTTAGCTTTCGCAAGGAGTGCGTCTAAATCTGTATGTTGTTTATCGAGAGCGCGGAGGGCAGCCTGTGCTTTAGCGATCCCACTGCGCACCACTTCCAATGATTTCCGGTTTTTCTGTTCAGCCACACAAGTTGATAGTGACCATTCTTGAATTCTTTGAGGAAGTACCTGTACGAAAAAAAGAAATAATCATAAAGACAGACTTCGATATTGTGATGTCAAAAAAAAACGTAAAGCAAGCAAATTTTGGGGTTACTCTTTATTATTTTAATCTATACTAATATTATAAAGCTGCAGAGTTTGTTTGTTTGAACGCGCTAATCTCAGAAACTACCGGTCCGATTTCAAAAATTCTTTCACTGTTGGAAAGTCCATTTATCGAGGAAGGCTATAGGCCATATTATAGGTTATATATTTTATTTTGAAAAAAATTAGGGATCCGTATGAAAATATCGAATTTGTAAGACGAGGTGAAATATCCAAAACCTATTTATGCGTACGCTGCAAAGACTATTGACAACAGAACAAAATGATCTACTACGGGTTTTTAGGTATTAGGCAGATCTAAAAAAAAGTCCGCGAGAGCATATATCTAATCTCATAGTTTAGTCACAATAACCGCTTTTATGTTCAAGAAAAAAAAAATTCGTCCGAAGATTGAAATTACGTTAAAATAGTATTGTTATATTAGTCCTTATCCAAATTAAGTATTATATTATCAAGAGTATTAATGTAGAAGTAAATTACTTTTTGTTTTATTCCAATCGGATTTTTCGTTGAGAAGTTATGACGAGTATAAAACGCAATAAAATATACCCAACGCGAGCCGCGCAAATAACAACATTGCGAGTACTGTTTGAACCCCTTTGTGACGCAGACGAAGTTGCGAGGGTCATCTAGTTTACAATACAATCAGATAGAATCACCGATCTGCTTCGATTGAAACGAAAATTAACTATTGGACTTTTGCTTCAGCTTTTATCTTTACAAAGCAAAATCCATAAATATTATAATATACTAGCTGCCCCACGCAACTTCGTCTGCGTCGAAAAAATAAAAAAAAAATTAGGGGTGGACTACCCCTAACATTTAGGGGGATGAAAAATAGATGTTGGCCGATTCTCATAGATACCGGATAAGCACAAAAAATTTCAACAAAATCGGTCAAGCCGTTTCGGAGGAGTTCAAGTTCGAACACCGTGACACGAGAATTTTATATACATAGAATTATTACCTCAGGAACGTACATGGGGAACAAAGTTGGCGAAGTTTAGCCAAGTCGCACCAGTCGTGTACATACACATAATGAAGCGCCTATGACATTGACGTTTATTTGACAGTATTAACATAAAACACGCGTTGAAACAAAGTTGTATTATGCCTTCCTGCGTTGTAAACATTTGCAGAAATAATTCATCAACACAAAATAAATGTCACAGAATCACTTTCCAAACGTAAATATAAGAAATATCGCTGTTTTATAAAGTTTTAAAAACATTTTTTAGTATTTCAAAACATGACATATTTTCAACTGACATTTGACATTTCGTAACTTTGACGTAATTAAAACTTCAAAGGGTTACCAACTAAACTTTTGAAATCCCCCATTTTCACTACCGTTTTATTTAATCTTCATTTATTAGATTTCCACGTTATAATGAAAATAAATGCGATTATTGATTATTAATTCTTATATCACCATTTTTCTCCAAAAATATAATTTAAAATCGGACCAGTTCCTGAGATTAGCGCGTTCAAACAAACAAACAAACAGCAAGCTCTATAATATTATAGTATAGATAAGGTGATTGTGTTATATATTACATTACAATAAATAAGTTAAATGATTATACGTTTTTTTTTCATTTATGAAGATGTGATTAATATTAGAGAAATAATTAAGAATTTGTCGAATCATAGAACCATTACCACGAAAAAGTCTGTATTCTACGATTTACCCGACGGGAAGTACCCGATTTTTGGGGAAATTTAAAAACATGACATCTCCCAGTTTTCAACACATAGACATTTTTCACACACATACAAAGCTTCGAATGTTTCAGTTTGTTGTTCACCATGTTGATTCCAGAGGTAATAATTCCATGTTTATATATTAGATATTATGGAAAAAAATTTAAGACTAATACCTGGTATATCCGTGATGTAGCCAGCCTTATCCCGCACTGAGATGAACAATATTTAGAGGAGTATTGAGCTGCCCTCGTACACTGCGGTCCGTAACACTGTCGGGGCTGAGTTGTTTGCAGGTGAGCTAATGATTCTTCCGGTTCATATGGCTCACGTTCATGATGTTTCTTTTTTATTCTGCTACTGCTGTTATTTAATTATTTATTAAGATCAGTTTATTGTGAAGTTTTTAGTACAATATGTTTTGTATTATTGTGTGACACTAGTCAGTAAGCTCTATAAAACAGTTTATTTTAGGACATTATTTTAGATATACATTTTATTGGCAATGGGAATATAGTCAGAAGCAACCTAACTTTAAACTAGTCTTTAATAAACTACTAACCTGGGTGGTTTAGAAGATTTTTTACTTTTAATGCAAACTCTCATTTTGCACCTCAGTTTCTTGTTAGCACTTCCATATTTGAATATTTCCTCACACGCTTCGCAACTGCAATAAAACAATATTGCTATTTCAATATCAAATGTTCAACATTGGGAAGATGTTTTTAAACAATCATGTTTTGAATTTAAACAGAACATTGTAGCATTTACACTGAGCATAAGCATTTCTTATACAAATGTTAATGATAAAGTAAATAATTTTATATTGTATTTTTAAATTTTATTCCTTTGTAATTTTTTTTAAAAATGTAATGTAAAAAATAAGTGTAAATAAATGAATACAGAAGTAAATAAGGCACTTTTTCCAGTCGGGGAGCTAAAGCTTCTCTAAATGACGGGCCGAGCTTTTTGCTATTAGACCGTGCACAGATACGACGATCGGAAAAATGATTCAACATGCCACATGTCGGACACCTAGTGGTCCGGGTCCAAATATTTTAGCAGTTTTGAATATGAAGTAAATAAAGAGGAGTGTAATTGTATTCTTACTGTCCACAATCATAATCTTGTAAGCAGCCAGGGCAATCTCCACAGCCATCTTTGATAATAGTTCTCTTGGATGATTTATTCTCTGAATAATCTCTTTCTTTGCGCTGCTTTTTTCTATCATCCCGACCTGAAATTAGTAAAAAAAAATAATGGATAATTTTTCAGGCAATTTGAAAAAAAAAAATTCTTTGTGTGTATTTTTTTTATTCAGATAACAATAGTATAGTTGTAATTCCATCATTCCTCTTACCCGTTATATTGTTACCTGAATCAGCTTCATTTTCTCTTTTCTGAGGTCTGAATCTTGTCTTTAAACTGGGATCTTCTTCTCTACAACGCTCACAGAAGTAGTTCTTAATGTATTTAGATTCCCTCTCGGAAATGTTGATACAGTCACCGTGGTACCACTCTTCACATGCATCACATGCTCTATAACAAATGAGTCAAGGTATATCTATTTATGAAATAAGGTTAGGAAAAAAAATAATTATTAAGGTGAGATATGTACAAGATGTGTAATCTTCTAGTCTAATTTAAGTAACTCTTTATTGTTAAACTTTGCTGTATTATATTTTGAACAAAAATAGAGATTGTAAAATATGAGATGTTTAAAAAATGTAAACAAAACAAGTTTTATTACTGTGCTCAATTTTGGCTCCTGCCACAGACTTGGCAAAAGTAAACAAACCAATTTTGAAGCAGATCCCAGTTGTGATTAAACAACAACAGCGGAATACTGCAAAATGTTCAGGATTTAATGTAGAAAACAGACGAAGTTTAGGTAATAGAAGACATACATCATAAACCGGGAGCTATCCGATGATCGGCAAATACAATACGCTTGTCCAGCTTGATTTAGCAGTGTCGTGATTTTGGACTGGCGTTCCGGCAAGTCGAACTGTTTGGCGATGTCCGCTTTCTGAAAATACAATCAATTGTGTAAGAATTACTTTGGAAACAGATATTACGTGGTTGATAGTACGATACTTACGGATTGTCTCGACTTTTTATCACCCATTTTTAATAAACTTCTTATTCGTAATATACTCTTTACATTAAAGTGTTTATTCAAAATACAAGACAAATTCGTGATTTTGATTTTTTTTAAACATTACTTCCAAAATCTAGCACATAAAACCTAGGAAACTCCGTAAAATGCATTATTTCTTTATTTTTTTATTAAGATTTTATGGCCTGGTAAAAAGACCTTTAAGCCATAAAATGCATTAAAAACACAAATCATAGTGTAGCGATTATTTCACGTTTCTAGCACAGTTTGTAGGTCGATTAATCGATTTTTATCCAGCAACGAGTAATGTGAAAAATCGATTTTCTAATCTGAAGAACGAGGATTTTGTTTGATGGCCAGTCAGCATCATTTGAATTTATGGTACCTACCATAAATTACATGTTTGTACACTACAAAATAAATGGACTTATGGCCATGTGTGTAATCAAGTTTCTGATAAAATTGGAACCCAAATTACATACCTTACTTAAACAATTCCATTCTATACATTCAAAGATCATGTACCAAACCGAGCGGGGCTAACTATTGACAACACAGACCATACATATACAGGGTGGATCTGTAACTTTGGACAATCTGACGTGGGGTGAATGACATGTCGAAATACAACATAGCACTGTTTTTATTTTTTGGATCAGTTAAACTTTTTTTTCTGACATTATATAGAAAACGTACGACTATTGTTGCGGACTTCCATACTATGATGAAAATATTTTTTTTATCCAATTCCTAAAATAAAAGTGGTTCTAAGTTTTATTTCCACAGGTCATTCACCCCACGTCAGATTGTCCAGAGTTACAGATCCACCCTGTATATATGAGATAATGACAAACTGCTTATCTCAAATAAGTTTGTGGAGTTGCTAACTTCAATGATCCATTAAATTAAATCGAGTCAGAATGTTTTAAAACATCGATCTACTCTCATCACTGTTCGCATTATGTCACACCATGTCAAATGTCGAAGTAAAAAAAACTTTAGACAAAGTTGACAAAAAGCCACGACTTCAGCTTTAGACTAGTAAATTCCGAAACCAAGGGCCTAATTTTATATTTTAAATCAAGACATTGTGTATACCTTAGCCAATTTTATCCAGTCTAATAACATCAAACTCTAAAATATTTATAAATATTCACAAAATTGATATTTAGTTAAACGTTTGTCATTTCTTTTACTTTATTTACATTTCTGTTCGTGATATTCTATCTACGTGACTTTGGCAGAGTCATCCACAAGGAAAGAACTCGGAGCAGAAAAAAAAAATCATGACATTGTTGCCTAGCAACTGTTTCTGACGTTTCTGTTATTTTTGTTTTGATGAGGGTGGTGAAGTGTTTGTACCGCTGTTATTGATAAACTTTGTAAAATAACATTGAGTTTTCAGTCATGGAAGAACCGAACACTCCTCAAATAATCACCCACATAGAAAACAATTTAAATCATTCCCTATTTGATTGTAAATGGATCCCATGTTCGGCGAAGTTCGTCGTACTGGGTTCCTTGCCGAAAGGTTCCGGTACTATTGATATATTCGAGATAAATGCTGGAGAAATTAAGAAGATTAAAGAAATTGAGAGATCAAACTCTTTCAAATGCGGAACCTTTGGAGCAAGCAGCGACATTGAGAGACGCTTAGCCACCGGAGATTTCAGAGGAACTTTGGAAATCTGGTAATAAACAGAAACCTACGTTTTAGTCTGAAATGTATTTCAGTTTTATCAATATTGAAAAGGACATTGTTATGAGAACTGCATCAATAATACTCAATATAAATTTGTTAACCTACAATTTGTCACCTTTAGTTCTGTAAAATATCTTCTTTTGCTTTATAATATTATGGCAAAGTATAGCAAAAATACTAATTTATATTTCCTCTAGGGATCTAGAAAAGTGCTCACAAGTGTACATAACAAAAGAACATACCGATATAATCAATGCTATTGACGGCATGGGAGGCAACACAACAAACTGTGGTGCTCCAGAGATTGTTACTGGCAGTAGAGATGGTAAGATTCAATAAATATTAATTACACATATAAAAAAAATGCTGCACATTACCTATGTATGCTTAAGTTTTTAAACGGCAATGCTTTTAATGGAGCTTTACTATTTAAAAAGAGGGTTTATGTGTATTTAACATGCATAAAACAGTAGTAGAGAAACACTAATTTTATTATTGAGGATTTTGTAAATAAGTACATTTATTAACTCTACCTCACAAACTCTGAATCCTCCCTTTGTGATGTAGAAGCAGTTACTCAACTTAGTAAATTCACGACATCTGAATGTTTTATGTACATGTATTTAGGTACAGTGAAAGTATGGGATCCTCGACAAAGAGGTAAACCCGTGGCCAACATGCAACCAGTACAAGGAGAGACCAGAAGAGATTGCTGGGCAGTTGCTTTTGGGAACTCTTACACAGACTCAGAAAGGATTGTAGTTGCTGGCTACGATAATGGCGATCTTAAAATGTTTGACTTGAGAACAATGTCACTGAGATGGGAATGCAATTTGAAGAATGGAGTATGTATGATTGTTTAAAATAGTGAGATGTTCGTTATTCCTTCCTGTTTAATAATTTAAGTTTACCTAAGATTTTATGAAGCTATGAAGTGATTACAATAAAATATTATCAAAAATCTTACAGTGATACTTTGTTGTACAAAACTCATTGGTTCATTATGTTTGCAGTCTACAATTACATACCTTATTTTTTTTTTAAATATACATATCAATTTTCTTCCAGGTTTGTTCATTAGAGTTTGATCGTAAAGACATACCAATGAATAAGTTAGTGGCAACAACTTTGGAAGGAAAATTCCATGTTTTTGATGTACGGACTCAAAATCCAACAAAAGGTTTTGCTCAGGTATACCTTTTACTAATATCATATCCCATATTCAGCATATTTTTATCTGTAAAAATTGATCATTTAGCTTTAAATCAAAATAATTAAATACTGTAAAATCAATGTAGTGGTTATGTAGTGGCGAGCGCTTCATTTAAACCAATTACCCCTGGCTTCCCTTTTGAATTATTAAACGAATATCAACTGGCATGTGAAAATAATGAGATTCAATAAATATTTAGCCTCTAATGCTTTATTTTATTTAGTTTTTAGTTATGTGCTCAGAATAAATGTTTTTTGATTTGATAATGCTAACATATTTTTAAATTGTTCACAGGTTGTGGATAACTCAACAAAAAGTGGGACTATATGGATCGCTAGACATGTTCCTCAGAACCGCGATTTGTTCATGACTTGTGCTGGTAATGGCCAAGTCAGTTTGTGGAAATAGTAAGACATTTTATTGAATAGTTATTATTAAAATACTTACTCAATACTCAAATATTAGTAAATCCTTGTCTTTTTATAAATATTCTTTCTTAAATATTCCTTGTCTTTTAATAATTTGTTACATATTAATTGTCTATTAACTTTTGTAAAGTTTACAAAATCGCCCCGAGAACTTTTTATCTTGAAAAATGTGACTAAATGACAAGATTAATACATCTCTAGTCAGAAATCTTTTCTTTTTACCCTTGAAGATTGCTAAGACAAACATTATCTATATAACATTGCTGAGTCGGTAGCCGTTTCCTAGCAATGTCATTTAGTTATAGTTATAGTTTAGTGTGATTTGTAATTGCTTGGAATAAAGATTTATTCTATTCTATCTTGCAGTGAATACCCAGAGCAAAGGTTCCACGTAGACACACAAGGTGTGGCTGTGGGGGTTCCTGGTAAACTGAAACGTCTTCAACGGATGGTCGTCAGCTCTCAACCAATCAATGCTTTGGAATGGAACAAGGATCACTTGGGACTTGCCGTGGCGACTGCATATGACCAATGCATACGTGTACTAATTACGACAAAATTGAATCTGCAATAATTGATAAAAAGATTCAGCACAAAACAATGCGGAACGTAGTTTTGTGCAAGTGGTTTTTACCTTGCAATTTCAAAGGTCTGGACTAAGTCACAATCTCTTAGGGGCAACAATGCAATAAAGAAGCCAAAAAATGCTTTTATGTTCATTCTCCAAAAGAAAAAAGTTTACAGTAATAGTTTGGTAATATTTTTATTTGAGCTGTGAGTATATTAAGTTAATTAAGTTTTTATTTAAGGTAAATATTATATTGATTTCATAATTTTTAATCTTTCGTATTATTATTAAAACATTCTAGTCTGAACAAATCATAGAAACGCTATTTGGCTGTAATAGTGCTGTCCAGGGTGGGATCATTGATTAATCTAAATGAGGAACAAAATTGTAAATCAAACAAGACAATTTACTAACTCCAAGGAGCAATTTATTATCCTAGCACATATGTATTATAAATAAAAATTAAGGCTAGCAATCAGTTCTTATTATCGCAATAATAAGTTTTAAAATCGATCTTTTGCGCTCTCAACTGATGTTGTAACATTTTGTAAACCATCTCTGTTATTTTACTATAATTTATAAGAGACTGCAATATGTTTGTTTGTTACAATTTCAGCTCAAAGCACTAAAGATGCTACATTTAAGCGTAACTACATTGTCGACATAAACCCTTGCACTAATCAAAACTATAAATAATCATTGAAACAGGTGATTTAAGTAAACACAGTTTGCAATTACAAAAAAAATCTATATCTGCTAAAAAATAATAGTTCAACACATACATCGAAAACTTTCCACTTCGAAAAATAATGTATTATAATCAACATGTTACAGTAGTTTATATATTTAATTTAATTGATTAAAGTTACGGGGACCAGTTGCATTGAGCCAAAGGTTTGCTAAATTTTAAACTTATTTACTTATTAAACTTGTCACCTACAAAAACAAACCTTGATTGAGAATTTCATTGCTGTAATAAATCGTCTAATCAACTAATTGTGAAGTCCGAATTGTACAAAAACTAAATTTTACACTCCGTAAGCTAACAACTACTACTCCTATAAAAACTTACTTTATTTACATTTCGTTTTAGGACATCGAATGAATACTAATCAACATTATTGTTAAAATTATGAAATTCGAGTCTTTCTTTTTTAAACTCGGATATAAATGCTTTGATTCCAATTTGATCACATAAAAATTCCGAGATCGAAGGCTTCTAGTCGAAACTACGCTAAACAACATTTTGAAATGAATACCTTCTAAATAATTAAGTTAATTTGTTTTTTTTGGAACTCCATTCTACTCTCAATATTATCCCATAACGACCACTTGACTGTCTAAAACTGAATTCTACAATTTATGACAATTATGCACCGCAGCAATACTTCTAAATAAAATGTAGTCGAATATACAAGAAAGAAAGCAAAAGTTAAAAAGTGTGATAGGCAATTAAGAATATTTTTAAATATTATGTAGAGGTTTTGGTGCATAGTTAGCATATTATCATACATAATTTTGCTTCAATAATATAGTCATAAAATAAAGTCGCGCGGTCGCTACTATTGATTCTTTTTTGTAATATGCAGTTTAGCAAGGTGAAAAAATATGGTCCATTTGATTTTACAGAACTATAACAAGACATTTATTTCTAAGTCAATATTATAAACAAATCTACTAAAATATTCTGTTTTGTACTATGACTTAGGAATAGAGTGAACTTGTAACATGTTTATATTCAAAATTAAATCTTACAATTTTTTTATATTTTTGATCTTTTGGTATGTTTGTATTTTGGTAAAAAACCAACAATTTCTCGTTTTTATATTATTTTTGTGCACATTTTCAGCTACCAATGATGAAAAAATACTGCTTTGTATGATAATAAAAAATCTTAAACATAATTTAATTAGAGCAGAAATGAAAAGTCATCACCAAATCATTACAAAATTTCATGAAAAAATTATAGTGCTCACAATCTTAAATCTACACAAAGAAAATACATAATGACATTTTACTTATAAACTAACAGTTTTGAAAGCGTTCGTTGACGCAGGGGAAATCCACGATATAAATAATATCTTAGTTAAAGAATTTAAATTTCAATATACTTATTTACATTTCATTTATAACACACAACAAACATTATTCTTAAACGTGAAATCCTATCAAACTCTCATTTCATACTCACACTTTAATTTTTATGCTCTTTTTTATTTTATTTTAATATCCAATCCAATTATTATTTAGTAATTTCAATTTCATCTCCAATATTTCAACACCAAATAAAATCTAATTAAATATATCACCACATTCATACATCAACACAACTAAATAAAACAGCATTATATGATTATCTTAGATCATTACTGTTTTTATATTATTTGATAGTATTCTCTATACATACAATCCAATGTATGGTGAAATTTAATTTTATTTGTATTAATAGTTTCATAAATTACTTGAAATTAACGACATATTTTTGTGGAGTGCTATTTGTGATTGTTATTTGGAAACTTGGTTTAAACTTAATCTATAGAATTAATGATGATGAATCATATGATAGTTCTCTTAGTCACAGATCAATATCGATCGAAACATTTCGATTATTACTCTTGATACATACAATTTTTTTTTGTGAAACAGTGTCGCTGTTTAGTAAAAATCAAGAAGAGTCAGACAGGGTACCGTCAAGTGAGATTCCGTCGTCAACGTGAGCGGTACATCATTGTGAAGTCATGAAAGCATCCTCAAACTACTGAGGAAAGTCATAACTAACTAATATTACATACGAGAATGTAATACAATCGTTCTGAGAAAGGTCGGGGTGTTACAATTTTCCGCTGGCTGTATGACCCCGGCCCAAAGCGTCTAGAGGCTACGTTTTCTTACAGACGATTTTACAAGTATGCCCTCCTATTTACAAAGTTTGATTCGAAGTTGAACCTGAAAAGGCAAAAATATGATTTTTATAAGATTTACACATCAAGCGTTATATCATCTGCTTACATTTTCTAGCTCATATTCGCTACTTTAACAAAATATGACTGTATCATATATGTTACATGAGGTGTCATCGTTCATGAAAATAACTAAAAAAAATGTCAATAATATGAATTTTCAATGATCTTTTCAGTCATGAACGGTGACAATTTTTAGATAAAAACAAACAGTGTAAATCGTGAAAATTGTTACAACTATTTATCTGCGAGCTGATAACACCGCTTGTTTCATAACGTACCAGTAGCAAGTCTCAATCGAGATTATCTTGGAATATAAGTCTGACGTAACCGGGCGAGCCCTGCAGCGGCGCCGCGCAGAACGGGCAGATGGCGTGGAAACCGTTCGTGCCGTGAGGGATGTCCACGTTAGCCCAGTACCTGGAACCAACAATCACATTTTTAATTTACAAGTTGAGCGAACACACGCAAAACACAACTGAACTGAAAGTGTTGTAAACTGGATTGGTGTATTGGAACGAAGTTCCTTATCGCGCGATATCAAAAGGGGGCTAGACGGAAAAAAATCTTACGAAAAGTTGTCACGACACTTTTTTTGTTTTAGATCATTATCGCTAGATGGCGCTGTGTTCAAAATATTTTAAAACACGTTCCTTATCGCGCGTTACGTTAGGAAAAAAAAATATAAGATATCTTTTAATCGAAAGGAACTTCGTTCTATTCGGGTGTCCCATGACACTTCTCAAGTTTTTTTGTCATCAAATTGTAATTTTAATATACCTAGTTAAATTAATCACTGAGTTATTGTACTGCATCAGAAGCACAAAAGTTATTTCCTGGACTGTGTAATACAACTTCTTACAATAAACATAGTAAGTCAGTGACATATGAGTAATATTAACCACTGACCCTTAACAATACTGTCTTCAACAGACATATTTTCATCGCTTTTTTTTGTCAAACGTGACCTGAGATCACTTTAATTTAGTGATATAGATCAGTACATACTTGACGGTCCTCTCGGAGGCCATGTGTCCGCAGGGGTTGAAGGCGTAGGTGGGCGGTCCGGCGTCGACGTAGAAGGCGGGCTCGATGCCCATACACACGCGCACCACGCCGCCCGCCGTCATGCACATCGGGCAGCGCCGCACGCCCGTCTCGCTGCCCTCCGCGCCCCACGAGTGCTCGCCTACAGAACAATAACATTATAATGACTATCAAACAACAAAGGTTACAATAGTTTACAGGGTGATTGTAGATAGTCACCATAGACGTGTCTACTAGACATACACCAATTTTGGTCAGTTCCCAGTTGAGAGGTTAAAGCGTTATGGCCTGCGTTCAACTCGTCCACTACCGTACCTTGTACGTGTCCACAGTTGAGGTAGACGTAGGGCTGGTTGAGGTCCTGGTGCGCGGTGGACAGCTTGCGCGGGATGACGAGCGTGTTGAGTCCGACGGGGCACTGCGGCCGGCCTGCGTTCAACTCGTCCACTAACGCTTCCAAATCGCGTTTTGTCTGTATATAATAACAAAACAAAACAATCAAAATTCAATCATAATTACTTAAATTTAAAATCTTGTTACATTATTTAATTCTAGAAATTTAAGAATTTTTTATTTAATAAGTAATTACAATCAACTTAACCTGTCCTTAAATTTGGAACTGTATTTTTCTAATTTTAATTTACTCTTGAATATGTGCAGTTTGTTGTACAGTCTGAATGTTTCTTTGCCATAACAGATATTATATTTACCGGTGAGTTTTTCAGTCCTTCAGCACTCCTCCACAGCAATGTCGCTCCGCACAAATCTATCATAGTTCCATCTCTGAGTACATTAGTTTCCGCCTGACACGGCAAACCCTGTAACATTTTAAACTAATTGAAATTTGTGTGACCTATAAGTTACTTTTATAAAGAGGTAACTATTATAAAAATAAACTGACTGACGATGTTCCTCAGAAAAACAATGTTTCCTTCAAGTCTTCTGCACAAAAGAAGTCAATGAAAATTCAACTCTTTCCGCCTTAAAATACTTTTAATTTGGGATTCTTTATCTTTACTGTGAAAGCTGTAGAAAACATTCAACAACTGACCTTCTGTTGAGCTGAACGGCTTTCTCTCAACGAGAACACAGCTCCTCCGACTGATGTCTCACGCCAAGGACCGCATGTAGCGCTGCCGCCGCAGAAGTCGCCTCGAGGATGCATTATCAGCACACCGTTGGTCGTCAAACCGTCTATCTCGTGGTTTTCTGTCCATTTTGTTGCTTTTTCCTGTAAATTACGATATCACGGTAAAGGATTTGTAAATGGTTCACTTTTTCCATCACCCAAAAGTAAATTGGTAGTATAACTATGCATGAAGTTTAAATAAATGAGTTAAAGGCAAACTCTTAAATGAATGTATCCACCGCCTATATAAGAAAACTCTTGTTAAACCTCATTTAATTATTACATGTATAATTTTACTTGACGTAATTTAAACCACTACAAGGTACTGGTGTGATACGAAACACTGATGAAATTTACTTTGTAAAATAACATCAAGAGAGAAAAGACGTATAAATAATGTGCTTTATTTGATGCGGCAAATTTTCCCTTTTCCGTAGTATCCTAATTGTTTATTCTGACGGTACCCTCCCACATCGACCGTCACTTATTCACATTAATATTTAAAACATCCCTAAACTGTGTGTGGTACATACATTTAATTTTTATAGCAGCTTTCCCTCTCAGCTTAATCCTACGCGATAGATAATTTAAGAGAATCATTGATTGATCATTTCTAATATTCATAGAAGGTGTATGTCGTGGTGGCCGAGTGGTCGAAGCGTTTCCTTCCGTACGGGAGGTCGCGGGTTCAAATCCGGCCGGCTTGTACCTCTAAATCTTCATATGAAAAAGATTTATGTGCAATTTTTCACTACACCACTGACTATAAACGGTGAAGGAAAACATCGTGAGGAAACCTGCATATCGGAAAAGGGTTCTAAAAATCCTTGGAAGATATGTGAAGTCCCCAATCCGCACTGGGCAAGCGTGGTGGACTACGCCTAATCCCTCTTCTGAGGAGACCTGAGCCCAACAGTGGGCAGTAATGGGTTGGTACAGCGTACAGTGTCTAGAAACATCTTGACTTGTGGAAAATAACAATTTCTGAGTTTTATTTTGTTTACTTTCCCGTCCTTAAACAATATTTCGTCAACTTTTCAATCCCTCTCAGGAGTTCTATAAATAAATTCCATTCGTATAATTTTCGTTTCTACGTAAATCAACTTTGTACGTTTGTATGGCTTTAAAATTGTTAGAAGTTTTCCGTTAAGGTCACCTTTATATACATTCCGTTTGTAATTCTCGACTAAAATAATAATGTAATGTGTTTACATTGTTTACGTTGCTGACATAGGTTGCTAAAGGGATCCAAGGTCGAATATTTTCACTAGTGTTTATAGGTGGCGTCGGAGCGACGGGAAAGAGTGCCGATGGCGTAACGCGTCGCGCCGTCCCTCATAACCCCGTGCTGGGTTCTGGCCTCAGCCGGGGTTCGGACGCTGAGTGTGAGCGGTTGGAGGTTTTAGTGCGGTTCAACTCCCACATATCGGGTGATTTCCTCCAACTAAAAAAAAAAAAATGTTTATAGGTTTAGATGTTTTATAAAACCTGGCTAACGGAAAATGCAGTCCTTTCATCGGTGTAGCTAGTTTATGTATTCACTGGACTAGAATCGAGTATACATAACACTATGAAAGGTCGCATACATTTCATGAACTTTCTATTTTAGTTAAGCTCACCTTTTTAAGTACCCATTTAGTTACAATATCTAAAACACAAAGAGTCGTCTATGGTACTCACGATACAGGCTTGCCTAGTGTGAGTAACAACACTGTTAAACGACAGTAATGTCAATCCCAACATGATTTTATGTATTAGAGTGTAAGTTTGTAATTTATTTCATGTTTGTTTAATGTATTATGTATGCATGTTGGAAATAATAAATATATGAATTTTGAATATTTGTAAACTTATTCAGACACTCGCGGCTTTCTATAATACTTTCATGCATTTTTAACGTCAGTCTTCTCGTGATCATGACGTTTGCAACAACGTTGAAATATCGAGACAACTCAATTAATTAAATATCGTGGTAAGAACCCGTTAAAAATGCATGAAAGTATTTGAATATTTGTTTTTTAAAGACGTATGAAAGCCCTTATCAAGATGACCGAATACTGAATCCTTTCGAGGTTCAAAGTCAAAGTCAAATCATTTACGTTCGCTACAATGACGAATGCTGTATAGACCCTGTTAATCTATGCCATTACCTACAAAAGAAAATGTGCCGTACATATGACACTTACCCCGAGAAATATATTCCTTGAGGAGTCGAATCCTGCTGCGTATATACGACAGTTGTTGACGTCGTTTCGGTCTGCGATAATGCGACACGCGAACCGCGATATCGTGCTCTGAAGGACCTTTGTGTCGCCCGTCTTGTCGCCGGCGACTGTGTCCATCACCACGAAGTCGATAGGCGGCTCCGATGACCTGCCAATCTGTGGGTAATTCATATATAATTTAGTTGTAAATACATAATTCAGCAATGTTGAAGTAATCTACAGGGTGATTTGTTAGTGAGGGTACATATTGAAGGTAATGGTAGCTGGTGGTTAAATACGACCAGTAAAAATATTATTACCAAAGAATATGGCTTAATGCCTTAGTAATCGCAACTTAAAAATATCTAAAATTCTTGCAAAATGATGGTTTTTCGACAGCTGATGGGTGTGGCGGAGGTGTGGGGTGCGCGAGATCACTAGAGGTCATTAGTCAACACTCTTTAAGCCGAAATTGTTTATGTTTTAGGTAATTTTTGTCGAATTTAGATTAAAAAAAAAAGAAAATATTTTGTAATTTTACCTATTTTTTGTAATATTCCGTATTAGAACAGAGTACCCATCACCCTCCTGCAATATGTACCCTCTCTAAAAAATCACCCTGTATAATTTACAATACATAATTCAGCATTGTTGAAGTAATCTATAAAGTATACAAAATTGTAAAAACACAAAAAATATACCTATATACCTAATATATTTCCATTCTAAAGGTTACCAAATAATCTTTGCCTAAAATCACCGTTTATAACCCTAACGACATTAGGAATAACTTTAATATTTGTTATGGATCATAAATTCGTAACTTCATATTATAAAGTAGAAGAAAGTACTTCATTATTTCTATTAATAGTAATATTGAAACTATCAATAGAAATGATTAAGGCTCGTACATTGAACTAGTCCACATGATTATAGAATAATTGAAGAGAACATTATCAATCAAGTCCCAACATAACAGACTTGTTAACTTATGGAAATGTAATAAATTTCTTTAAACACTCGCGGTTATCTACATCACTTAAACGTTATGGAAATGTAATTAAAGAGTACACGAGCATATTTTTTGGTAATGACGACATGAAACTGGTTTATTTACGAAAATAAAGTCTATTTTGAAGTCAGTATTCATCCATTAACCTAATTGGAAGTCACGACATGTCGGTCGCAAGTTTCAGACAGAAAAGAATGAACGCAAATCAGACAAAATTAAACAGTAATATTCATATTATTAAATAAATAGAAATGTATTATACGTATATTAATGCTGTCATTCATTAATCATTATATGTACAATTTATTGCTATATGAGGAAATAAATATTACTCATAAATTTCTCGGTCGGAGTCAAATATGGACTACGATGATGAATATTTCAAAAGAAATATCCATTTGCATTTCGTTTAATTTATTTAACGTTTCATTTATTTAAAATGCATTTCTGTTTTGTTTAATATAGTCCAATTTATAAATTAATTTATAGTTTATTTTGTAATGAACACTATGACTATTACGTAGGTAGAACTTTGAAGATATTCTTGTATTATTCTCTCTCTATATGTCGTTATCTTATTTAAAGTTAAGAGCTTGTGTCTCATTTATATTTTTAAAGATCATTAGCCAAACTTTCGTATCAAATTCGAATCTAAAACTGATAGCAAACGGGTGTGAAGGTTGCATTACATCACCGTTCCAGACTGTGCATGCACCGCTCTACTTGTCAATACCGACGAACATTTACGAACCTTCTACAAATCATTTTCGTAATATAAAATTAAGGCTCAATTAAAGAGAGATTTTATCGCCAAAACACACTGAAGGTGAAGATAAATCTTAATGGATCGGGAAACGATCATTTATTGCGATTTTAACTGAACCAGAAACCACTCTGTATTCATAAAACTCAAAATTACATCGGACTAAGAAAGTCTGGGTATAATAAAACTGGGAAAGGTGCTGCTTTTAGTTTTGTTTTTAGTTGTGCCATTAAATGATCGAAATATAACATTTTCAGTTCCAGTTATTTCGAATCATCCAATGAAAAACCCACAACAAGAAGTGGTCTTTCTTCAAACAATAATCATAAAACAGTCGACGCGTCACAGTTTTTTGGATTTATTGAACAACCTATTTGGTTTGATGGGTTTGATGAGTGAAATAACATAAATCCATCATGACTAACAAACAAGCCTGGTCAAAGATCAAAACGAAAGTTGGTATTGGGACCGAGTAGACAAGCTCGTTAACTTACTTACTCCCACTAGACCGGTCTGTCATCTGATCTATCTTCTTTATATTGTCTTTAGCTACACGTGTCTAGACTTGCTTTGTTTTTGAACTTTATTAACATATATTGAAGTAGTTTATTCCATAAACTCTATCAACGCCTCAAATGATCAACTACCGTATTGAGGAGATCTGATTTCTTTTATAGTGCTATAGAAAAATAATTAAATCTCTAAGAAGGTTGAGATTAGAAAGTACTTATGTACCTCTTAAGGTAAGATAAAGTCGAGGTCTGCAGATTTTGTCCTCAAATTTTTATTGTTTACGCAGTTATTAAAAATTCGTGGAACTACAACGGAATTTTCTAATTATCGAGACCACAATTAACTCCGTATTTGTCTTAAAACGCTCATTCGGGTTTCAAACACAATATCGGTCACGAACACAATATTTCTTCAAAGTATAAGTTGATATTTTATAGACGAAAACTAGACGTAGTATGCAATTGGTATTAATTGATAGAACCATCAATGCAAGACTTGTTTAATTATTTCAGTTAGTAATTAAGTAGTATATTGCAGCACACTAGTGCAATGTAGACTAAATTATGTTCATATAAAACTATAGCAACTGGAGATAATAATATGACCAAGCGGAAAGATCTTAATCATAGGAAATGTAACAATTCCTACAGATCTCATCTCTATTGTTACCGAAGTTACTGTAATATCACTATACCACCATTATAAATTATTATCTATCAACGTGAATAAAAAACCCGAAATACTTCAGGTCTATCAATCATGTTTTTAACAAGATTGGTTTTTCCGCGAATCAGAAATTCCCATTTTCATTTTGTCCTTGCCGTTACTTGGAAAGCTAATTTTAAAGTAGGTATACCTATATCTATTACGTAACTATAGAATTTGAAATTCTTATAACTTGATTAATACAAAAAAGTAAATTTATTTTATAATTCAAAAATGTTTTTCCAAAGCTCTGATGGAATAATTTCGTCAATCCTTGTTTACGCATAACTAGCCCTTCCACCTGTTTTTTTTTCCAAAATTAAGAATTGATCTATTTCAGTTCGAAGTCGTTCAAGTGTTCAAATTCGAGTAAATTAATATCGATGCCGGCGTGTGCCGTAGTCGCATCGTCTGAGAGCTGGGGGCGACCTTTTAATACTCAATTACGTGAAGACGAAATCTAATTTCCCTTAATGTTAAAGGTTGCGTTCAATTAACTAGCAATATTACTACTAGCTGAAGATCTAATTGACAATGTTAGAGGAACGGAATGAGATCAGTTTTGGTAATGAAAAGTGGAATCATAGGAGTTCACGGAGTTCATATTCAATTTCTTAAAACTCAATTATATTAGGTGTATATCTTTCTATCCATTATGAAAATGTATAAGTCTCTGCATTGCCGTTATTGGGTAATGTACCACCGCAAGTTTTTGCGTCAACTATAGCTGCAGCACTTAACAACATGCAATGTAGTGTTTTATATAAATAACCCACATGATTTAATTAAATAAAAAAATACGTCAAAATACTATGTTTTGAACTACGTTAAGAATTCTATTCGCGCTAACTGATAGTGGATGAAACCTGAATAAAAGTAATAAATTGTCTTGTTATAAGAGCATCTTTAAAATATAAGGAAGGAGATTCATACAATTTTCCACAACGTAGATTTGTATGTTATGACAATTTTATTTAACTCCCTACAAGTGTATCATCCCACCCCACAGTTTCTTAAGACAAGATATACAAACAACTTTGCCAGACGGTCCTTTCTCAAAATTCAATAATGGTAACACGAAACCCATTACGAAACGACAGCTGCGTCTGGATTCTTATTGAGCAACTCGGCTCGACTTCACTTCATTTTTTTCTGTAAAACCACAAAATCAAATCAACGTGCGTGACGAATAGAATTTAACAGAAATTATTGAGCATATTTAACGAAAATTGAAAATATGTATGCGACCCACAGTTATGCAATTTTTACAGTAGTAAGTTTTATATGATGGTTCAGCAATAATTCATTAATGGTCGCCAACAATAGTAATTCTGAAAATTGTAATACGGATTGCGGCTTTACAAAATGCCCGAATAAGGACGTTTCACCACCATTGACGTTCTTTTTTTAAACAT
Source organism: Trilocha varians (assembly GCA_030269945.2). Classification (NCBI taxonomy): domain Eukaryota; kingdom Metazoa; phylum Arthropoda; class Insecta; order Lepidoptera; family Bombycidae; genus Trilocha; species Trilocha varians. Next base: position 6,686,244 of record AP028273.1, on the reverse strand, counting down.
TTATGTTTACAACCTAAATTACTGTTTCCTCGAAGTCAAGCTGAATAACGTTTAGTGGTTAGATTACAATATATTCAAAGAGCTCATTCCAGTGACAGCACAATACAAAATATATTACATCGAAGTGAAGTCTTTACGGAAAGCGAGCCAACAAATGCCCGAGGGAGAACACCTGGCAACGGTTCGATGTCGCGTGGTCGTTTTCAAAAGATTACACGTTTACGTATATTTCACTATTACAAAACCGTTACTTACGCACTTCTAATCACTACGTAGGCAGCTTGTGCGTTAACGTCTTTGCCGGAACTAATTTAAACTTGCCCACGTTTCAAGAAATCACGAACTTCGATCACGTGTTCATTACGACCATTCGACACAGCGTCGGTGAAATTAAGAAATATTTTACGATTAAATATACTTAGTGGCGATATAGATACAATAGACCATTTAGAAATTACTCAAAAAAAGAACACTGTAAACACGGGCTATTGGGAAACTGTGTCGTCAACATTCTACGTTTACAGTGAAACTGATACACGAGATATAAAGCTATGATAAAGGGAAGAAAAACTGGCGCCACAACAAGAGATAAAAGGGCATTGTACCGTACTTTATTGCGCAAACTGATACAATATACAACAATGTATATTATTCCCCTTAGTCACCACATCCACATTAAACATGTCAGACTTGTTAATGACATCCGGATGGAGATATCATTCACAATTAAAATTAAACTACTACTTTCATTTTAGACGCACTTTGCTAAATAGATGTTAAAGTTTTGAAGCTATGCATGCAGTATGTACATTCGCAATTATAATTCTGTACGCTATTAAAACACGGAATTAAAATGAATTTTCGAGAAACGCGCCGGCGCGGCGGTACTATTTTGTTCCATGCACGAAATATCTAATTTGAATTTGTGTAGTCGCGTGTATTTGAAATGTTGCTAGGCGAAAATGTTCCGCCAATGCACAAAAACCGACAATAGAAGCAATTCGAGAGGTTTGTTTTATTTCCGTGTTCAACAATAATACGGGCACTCGAAGGCTTTTTACAAGGTCCTGTGTAATAGAAGCGGCGCTGGCGGTGGTGAAGCAAACCGCAGGTGTAAGATAATAGGGCGGGGGCTGCGGCGCCACCGAAGCGCGACAGGCAGCAAGCCGCCACTCCAAGGCAATTTTCTCGCCATGAACTCAATACCGATGCTATCATCACGGCTGGCTTGCCACACAATCTAATTTGGGATCATAGGAACGGATGTTTCTGACTCTACCATACGTTATCTCTGCATTGTAATTGTATTCAAAATCGTATCCAACTCCAAATCAGTCTAACTTGAAATGAACCAATATGTTTTTATGCAAGGAATTTTAACTCAGTGGCAGATGTAAGGTTTAAGCCAGGATATAAAGCTACTAGACACCAAAAGCAAAAAAAAGGATAAAGGAATGGATTTGCCAAACAAACAAAGAAAGGATTTCCCGAGACTTAGCTGAAGAAATTAGTCTAATCCTACTTATTTTATGTTTTAATTAAATATCGGTAGGTAGGCACTACTAAACATTAATACATTGTTCTAAACAAATACGCACGTAACAAAAACAAATAAATTAGAATAACGGCAATCTTAATGGCTTTGTAATTTGAAATTAAGTGCTATTTTTAAACAGAAAACAACGGAATTTGTTACCATTCCAACCAATAAAATTTTACAATCCTTTCTATACCCATTGAAGGCAACATAATTACCCTTATCCATAAAATTAGATTCTGTTTGAATATATTATATTTGTGAGATGATTTTATGGATTACCATTTATATTTTTTACTATGTTAGGTATTATAGGACTGTTTTAGATATAACGAACTTGATCAGATATCTAGAGGTGATTATGTCTTTTGCCTGTGAACCAAACGCTGTGTCTCTTTAGCATCCCATAACCCATTACTATTTACTGTCCACTGCAGATCTCAGGTAGAGGGATGCTGTCTATTGGATCAGTTTTTTGTATTATAGGTTACTACTCGTCCGAATACCGAAAAATTCTACCGTTGACCATCGATTAAGATAACTGTGATCTGGGTAAGGTAAATACTAATTCATCTATTACGTTTGTCGACGTTTTTCTATCTAAAAGTATAATCAAAATATTAACATTATCAATCATATTTTTTATCACATCACAAACCTACAAAGCTAATAAACATGTCGTTTTGCTAAAAAAAAGCCTTAGAAAGTGCATTAAGAAGACAGCAGTTAAAGTTAATGTGTGAGTTGGCAAAGATAATTCGAAGGTCGCCGATCGCATTCTATATTGTATGTTACTGTCACACGTGGGCGTTACGTAGGCGACATTACTGTCTCTACGTACAGATAATTCTGGCAAAGGAAATTTCAAAAGTTGAATGAACTTAACAAAAAGATCGATCTCAATTTGCTAACCTCAAATTGGGTTATAAAATTTGATAATCAGTTTTATTGGAGGCTTGATAACGATAATCTTTATGATGCTCTGAATGTATTATCTGATAAGAATGTAAATAGGACGTCATCAGTGTCATCACATCAACAAACACACTACAAAGAACTGAACTTTAAATAGTCCGTCATCAAAAGCGTCTCGCAACAAAGTAAATCTCAATATTTCCTCGTTTATTGGACGCATGGAAATTGGCCGATGGGAATTCTTTCCCGGCATCACTTTCAAAGTCCGTTCTCACCTGTCAATACTTCCGCTACGGATACCCGTGTTGGCGTGTTATGAGAGCTGTTCACAATACTGAAAAGGTCGCATGGACACGACAGGATATGAACTCGATAAGCATATTGCAAGTGTAGTAAGAATTAACGTATAAAAATTTAATAATATTCATCCCTTTCCTCTTTTACAATCTAAAGCAGATGCGTCTGAGGATTTAGTAATCGACATTAGTCAATAATAAAAACGAGAACGATTATTTCAATTTTAAAGACTTAAAATTAATTTTGATGCTGTTATAACACATACGATCATTTTACTTTCGTCTTTTGTATCAAAATTTGGCTAAATACCAAGAAAACAAATCATAACTAATATGCAACAAAAACTGACTAAAATTCTGTGTATCGTTCGTCAAAATTTGCGTTCTTCCTTCCTCGTGATAACCCAGTTTAGCGGAAAGCAGGAGTTGTTTGATGAAGTGAGACGGGATCTACCCACGCGAGTTTCCACAAAATGGGACATCCATCGTGCTAGTTGCATCAACTTATTGAACTTTCGCAACGAGACGAAGAACGTTGCATTTCACGACATCGATTTTACAAGTCCTTTGGTTTTTGTCTACCTCATAGTTTTTGTAAACACGACAACTATATCGTAATAGTTTTAAATGAAACGGTTTTCCGTACCTACTACAATCACATTTTGCATAACATTTACAATATTATAATAAATAACTCAAATACATTTTTGTTTTAATTATATGTATTGTAATTCTGGGAAAACCAGAGTGGAACTTTTATGTAAATAATTCCTTATTAATCAACATCAATAACTACACAGCTTTTCATATCTACTGAAACTATTATATTGAACTTGTAAGTTTTAAGCATAGTACACAAGTAGGTATTACCTACCTACAAGAAAACAAATACATTTTTAAGATTTTGACAATCCCAAAACTTATTTTCATATTGTGTTACAGCTTGAATATCTTAGCCTACACAATACTACACATGTATGTTCTAACTTTACAATGTACAGATATAAATCAGTAAAATCAACAAATACTGAGAAACTCAGTAATTAAAGTAAAATCCATTTATTATTCAAAACTTTGCTAGTACAAACTGATGGCAAATAATGGCGGGTATACGACATAGTTACAGTTATAATAATGAGCAGCCAATTTAGTGATTGTCTATACACGCATATGCCTATTCCTCTCAGCTATTGTGCAACGAACAATAGGCCATTTCCAAAGATGACAGTCGCCGGTTATCCATTGTCATCGTGTCCTCGAATCGTCCTAGGTTCGCAAGTAATTTTGAATCGTCAAAAACTTTTTGCTTATTTAGGAAAAAACCTTCGTACACAACACGTTTGTCATTACTGGCATATTTTTCTTCTATCAAATGGACTAAACCCACTCATTATTGATGTAGTGGTACTTGAAGTGACTAACATGATGATGGTCCTAAGTACGCAAGTGTTTTCAATTCTATACAAAGTTTTTATGTTTGACAAACGGTTGATAGGTTGACGAAACTGTATGAAAAAAAAATCGATTCTCCACTGTATAGACGCGAATTATGAGGTGGAGAAAGCATCGTGTAATTCGATTTTTCTAAGACACTAAATAGATATTTGAAAAACTAAAACAATCTAGTTACGAGAACAACATAATAAAACGAATGAAAACACAAATAAAAATTACGATAAAAATAATATCTTTGTCTTTCGTCAAATAAAACCAAGCTTTAGAATATTTTTAGTCTAAATTGAATGATCAACATAAAAGTGTTTCGGTCGTAAAGTGTATTTTCAGTTCAATTGGTTTGATTTCTTAAAAGTCACTGGACAGATGTTTAAAACAGTGAACTGACCTAGATGGGGGTCAAATGCGTTAACTCTAACGGGCCTTATTATAAGAAAGGTCGTGACATGAATATTAATTGCTTATGACGTCTACGTAATAATAAAAATGCATCCTTTATTGTTTTAGTATTATAGTTTCCGCAGAATAATAATATAAAAAAAATACTGGATGAACTAACTGGCAATTATGTTTGTATGACAGGAAAGCTGAGTCAATATTTTGAAATTCAAGCACATACCACTTTTAACAGCCAAAGAGTACTTTATTTTCTCGAATATAAAACCTATGGCATTATCCACCCAGAGTTAATATCCTAAACAAACTAAATTCTTAACTGTAATTAATTCAAGTCTTAAAATTTAAGTACCTAAAAGTATCTGTGATAAATTTTAAATAACATACCCTTTAATGAGATCAGTACACGAGACGAAGATTAAATATTTCTCGTCTAGACTTCAGGTCAATAGTATTTGAACGCAGAATCCTTGCGAAGTTTACGAGCGTCCGTTGAACCGTCTCGACATACCCTGGGATCATTCTCAACGAACATAACTCCAACCGTTAAAGGACGAATATCTTGTGAACTAAATTGAATAAAATGCTGCATTTTGTTTTGATGGACAATAAATTTCAAAATTTAATCGCTTAGTCTTTATCTAGATCTAGATAATTATATTATTATATCAAACTAATGAGTTCAAGTTCGGTCGTTGACACATGATAGTTTTTTTATCTACCTGAAGAACCTAAACAAAAAACTCGACTAACAGACAAATAATACTGAATACATTTCCAATAATAATTAGACAGTGAAATAGATTTTATTTGTTTTTTGACCCATTAGTTAACCAAAACACAAAATATCTAGACACTAATTTGTCTATAACTCGCAAAATTCTAGATACATATACGAGTTTAATTTGCATTAAAAGATTAAAATACACTTTTGAAAATCAGTATAGCTCTAGAAATGTTATTTTTGGCAAGGCATTTGACGACCTTCTATGTATGTTTTATGATAATATACTTAAACGAATCTATGCAAAACTAGAGAAATTGTAATGCTGGTAGACTGAATAACCAATCAAGTTATTTGCGAAACAGCAACCTCAAGTGCCAATGATTTTAACATTTGTTTGATTAATACGTTTTTCTACTGATAAGCTACTTCTATTTGACAAACATAAACTGGCCTATTGTGTGAGGGATTTAAATAATTTTAAATGCGAAACCATGAACCAGCTTTATTGCACGATCATGAAGGTTACAAGATGATAAAAGAGAAATGAAAGTAGACTTAACAGTTTAAACACGATGTGAGTACAATGTCAGTACGATTTAAAATGATATTTTACAATATGAATTGCAATCTATAAACTGAAGCAATAATCTATTTCAGATTTTGAAACAATAGTTTAAATGCAATTCATGAAAGTATATCAGTAGAAACTGTTTTTGTTATCGTTTCAAGCGCTGTTGAAGAATGCTGAACCAGTTTCGAAAGACTTTCACTGATAGTCGATGCTGTAGGCACATTAGGAACCAAAGCTTTTTCGAGACTGAAAAAAATACCTTTAACTACAAGACTAAAGACATTAATATGAACTGTGGCGTCTATCTAACGGCAATCAAATGAGGGAATAGATATGACATAATGCTGTTGATATACAGCTTATTATGATAAATAAGGAAAGAATCATTTAATTTTCGCTGGTTTCCGATTGCAGATGTTGGTTGTCAGGCAATGGTTATCGATTGTGGCGGGTTGTTGCGCGCTGGTCGGCCTGGGCGACGTCCTTGGCCCGACGAAGCAGTCTCACATATTATCATACTATAAGAATACAGTATTAATATATCGACAGCGGCATATCATTAGCGGCGACGATTATGTTATTAGGAAATAGTTCCGTAATTGTAGTTTATAATAGTCACTTAATATCATATAATAGGATTGAAGTTCTTAAGTAGAAGAAACTTTGGGGTCCTTTACAATGTGCTCTTAAGACACATTAGTCTTTGTTGAATAATCAGACAATAAAATCAAATTCTAATTATCTTAGAATCGTAAGGTATTAGGATATACGAATGCATGATATCACAGTTCTGGTATATAATCTTGCCAAGTTAATGATGGGTCATGTTTAATGAAATGCAAAATATGCACATTATATTAAAATTATTATTGTATGAATATTATGATAAATGAATATTCATAAGAAATGTCTGTATGTGAGATACATGGGATCATCGTTATATTTAACTAGCTGACCCACGCAACTCCGTCTGCGTTACAAAGGGGTTCAAACAGTACTCGCAATACCGTCGAGTTATTATTTTCGCGGCTCGCTGTGCCTCACGTATTCATTGCGTTTTATACTCGTAATAACTTCTAAACGAAAAGTCCGATTGGAATAAAACAAAAAGTAATTTACTTCTACATTAATACTCTTGATAACAAAATACTTAATTTGGATAAGGGTTAATATAACGATACTCATTTAACGTTAAATTCAATCTTGGGACGAAAAAATACTTTTTTTTAACATAAACTTTTATGTTACCACTTGGTTATTGTGTCTAAACTATGATAGTTAGATATATGCTGTCGCGGACTTTTTTGTTTGTCTTCAAAAGACCTAAAAACCCGTAGTACATCATTTTGTTCTATTGTCAATAGTTTTTGCAGCGTACGCATAAATAGGTTTTTGATTTTTCACCTTTTGTTACATATTCGATATTTTTATGCGGATCCCTAATTTTTTTGAAAATAAAATATAGTCTATAACCTTCCTCGATAAATGGACTTTCCAACAGTGAAAGAATTTTTGAAATCGGACCAGTAGATCCTGAGATTAGCGCGTTCAAACAAACAAACAAACAAACAAACAAACAAACAAACTCTTCAGCTTTATAATATTAGTATAGATTTAGAATATTAGAAACATAATAAGTACATCGTAATATAACTTAATAATAAATTTGATGTCACATAAAACTTAAAAACAAAGCATAATTTGAGACATTGTCTACTTACAATTGAGGCCGCCTTTGAAGAAATTGGATCTTTTTATATTCATTTTGCAATAATTATCGAAATTCCCTACATTTGTACCGAAATATGACCGTCTTAGTAAATTTCACTAAATTGCATTTCCATCAACAACATAAGCCTTTTGTTATTTTATACGACATTATTGTTTGTTATACTTTTCTCGAAGTATTATTTCCGGAGCCGGTTTGACGTCACGACCCACCCCTCGTTGACATGTGGCTCGGGTCATCTGTGACGTCACGGGTCTCGTTAGCGCACCCATTCACGATGCACCACTAGGTTTATATCCGTTTTCATGAGGCTTGAAAAGATGCGGTCGCTTCCTATTCAATTTGTCGAAATGGGAACTGCGGCCGACATTTTAGGTGAACTCTTTTCCATCGTTTTCTAGACTTCAATGAAGTTTATTGCTAAACATTGAGTTTTATTTTAATGTGTATTTGGTGTACGCATCTTAAAAAAGTTAATGTACTCGGATTAGATAAAAAAACAAAGCATAATGAATGTAAGCTCTGCATGCGACACAGAAATATTTTCAATATAAAATTGAGTTCAGTAGGTCGAGACTCCATTGAGTGCCATGAAGACGTTGTATTGGATTCCTATTCACATATTGAAAGTAACCGAACAATACAATTTATTATGAAAAACAACAATTTAAAATCGATACAATAAAAATATGTTTAATCCACATCGCACATAAACGTACTGAAAATCAAAATATGAAATATAGAACACAGCATTGCGTTTTTCTGTTTAGTTTTTCGGCAGCCAGAAGTAAACGTACATTAAGACGAGTTCAACGACTCGTTTATGTTTCGGTGATGTACCGGTATTTTAATTGACTACAACGTAAGATGAACTACGCAACAAACAATGATTGGTAAACATTTTTATCTTTCCCATGCGATATAATGAATCTAGACTAAAATATGCCGACCGATTGTCTGCGAAAACATACCGGCCGTAAAACTGGCGATTCTATTTTGTTTTTGTTCTCAATACACGTTCAGCACGCATATTTTACGAGATAAACAAGCTCGACTCTGACGGAATGTCTTAAAACAATATACACATTTGTTTCGTATTTGAAATTCGTATTCCGGGCCACACGTAGAGATTCAACGACACCTCTATTGACCCTGTTTTTATTTACAAACTATGGTGAATAATAAAATAAAAATTCTAGAAAGGATTATCTCTACAAAATTTATCTATGAATCAACGAGTATTATCACCTAATTTTCAATCATAATAAAAAAACATGATTTTAATTATCAGCCTTAGTTAAAACTCTCCACAGAAAACATAAGAAGTGTTACTGAAATACTTTTTGAAGTAGCAAATATGCATGTCGATTATCGAGACCGAAATTGAATACAGGATGTGGATCGGTGCGTCGACCGCGACGGCAACGAACTTCTACGCCCCACACATGACCTAGCGATAGGGTAGTTAACTTTACGCCACTTTTATTCCAGTACCTTACTGGACTTATGAAACGACTATCACCGATACGGCCGAAAGTCTTGTATGCTGTGCAAAAGTAAGAAATAAAGTTAAAAACACAGTATAATTAGGTACTTGTATCATTTTCTTAAAGTATTTTGTGGGTAATAAAACTCGAAGGTGGTGCGATAGTAAAGAATGTCCCAAAACGTAACGCGTTGTGAAGCTCAGTATGTACTACTCCGTGCTGGCCTCAGCCGGGGTTTGAAAGCTGAATGTGAGTGGTAGTTTTTAGTGCGGTTCGACTCCCGCATACCCCAACTGACCGCCCGGATATCGGCAGTGATAGACGGTAAGTTTTTTCGTAAAACACATCAGTCTCAGTCGTCCAATGTCCACTTAAACATCAGGTCAACAACTCGTCCTCATATATACGTATCATTGAATAAAAACCGTACAATTTAAGAATAGTTTTACGTAGTGGAATACTAGAGGGTAAACCAACAGAGCTGGTCATCAACCCCGCTTTTTACACATCACGAACTTCTTTTTGTGGCTACGTTAATTTGCGGTAAGAAATCTTGAAATTTGAACGGAGAAATTCGTGTACGTAAAACTAAAACTTTACCATATTTCACGAGTGGTAAAGTCAGCAGTCCTATTATTACTTCTTTGTGGTCAAATTCCTTAATATTAGATATTGGTTTTGTTCGGTGGTGAACTTTTATGATAAAGATCAGGATGTAAAGATTTCAATTCTAGTTAATTTTTCTGCATATCACCAGTTTTGTACTTGTTAATACTGAACTCATGTACTTTGAGACGTTACCGCGTCCGAAGACATCAATCTTCTACGTCATTTATTGAAGAGGTCGTTGAACTCGCGCAAATTATGATTTGTACACGAAAACACAATGATCATTTCATTACACTAATTTTCAAATTACAGCAGCACAAAGACAAGATTTGCGTATTATAATCCAATCAAATTAAATGAACCGCGATTATTATTGAATGTTTGTATTCGTTGCGTCTAAAATATAGTAAACTGCGTATAATTTTTTGTCTACTTTTTCAAGTAATTCTGTCACTAGTCAAGTAAATACATTGTAAAAAAAAGTACTATTCTCATCGAACACAACGTTCTTAAAGTAAAGTGACCTGAAAGTTTTCTTAATACATGAAAAGTTTTACCCCTTTTCCAGCTGAACATAATCTCTAGAAACAATACAACTCTTATTTTTCTATTAAGATCGATCCGATTTGGTGGTCGAATGCGGGCTCAATTATTACGATTGCATCTAATCTTCAGGCAATTATGCAAATAGATGGTAACTAGCACACCGCCAGCGACACGACAAAAGCCTATTGTGTACACAAATTTATTTTGTATGCCATCTACGATAATGGGCTTGTAATCTGCGTTCGGACAGCTCATAACAGCGCCAAATATATCAAAATAATCTCGAAAAGAGAAACGTACAATAAGTAAACAACGTAATATTATTTTTGGGAATTATCTATGGTCGCGAGACAAGTTTCAAATAATTTAGGGATACTCCATAAAGCTCTCTCCAAAGTGTATTAAATTTCGTAAAGATAATGATGTTAAAAGTAAAGTTTCCGCCGCTGTGCACTCTATAATGACTCGAAGTTTTAAACTAACAGGATCCGACGTTTTGTAGTCTGTGTATTAAATCATTTATCATCCCTGCGAGGAGCGGGGAGGGACCAACGCATTGTTCTCTCCAGGGGGGCACTAACCCATGTGCGACGATTAAACACAGGCGACGATCATTGTACAAACACTCTGCACTTCTCGCGCGATTGTGTACTTTTAATTCTTCTACGGAGTTTACAAGTACTTTTTTCATGGAAGCTTTTTTGCACCAAAGAGAAAGTAGCTAGGTCTTTGTCCTTTTACAAAAATATTAATTGTGAATGCTTAACATCCTATAAAAATTTCGTAGTGTATTCGAGCCAAATAGTGTGTTATTGTGAACTAAGTAATTCAATTAAACAAAAATTCTAAATAGAAGCTACAATAGATTTTGTTAAAACGAGACGAATACAGTTCTACAATAATATTGAACAAAGAAAAAACTCCGTCAAAGCATAAACCAGAGCAATATTCTTTAACCTCTGATATAGAGATGAAAACTCTCTTGGTACATTTGGCAGACCGCCAATATTTAACATGTAACAACGTATAGGAAAAACAATATATCGACATACACCAATCTTACTTCACATCCATTCATACTAACTGTGTTTATGTATTTGCAATTTTATCAATGGCGATGTTAAAAGATGACTATTTCAATGATTTAGAATCTTGACTTCTTTTAATTAATCTTTTAAAAACGGATTTAAAAAGTGATTTTATTAAACTGCCTAAAAATCAGGTATTAATTTTTATTGAAATTCTGTTAAGTGTTGATAATGAATTTTAAAGCTTTACATAATTTAACGATTGTAAGATGAAGGGTTCTTTTTCTATAAGTAAACTATAGTACCATCTTACAAGCAAGATTAAAGTCATAATAAGTTTAGAATTAGTATGTCTTATAGAGACTATCTTTAATTAAACTTCTTGTAATAAAACTACTGTTTTTGTTCGTGCTGCTTCGATAATATACCGATATCGTATCTGTTTGGTTTTACCCAGACGTTTGGGAAAATTTCCGTTACTTTGTTGGTATGATGAAAAAAAAAATAATTTTGTTTTTTTACATTGGGGTGATCGTCCCCTTTCATCTTTGATTTCTGGTTTTTTTAGTATATTGTTCTGGATTTGAAAATAAATAGTTTTAAAACCCTGTTACATTAATAAAATCAGTAGTTTGAATGAATATTTTCGTTAGTAACTTCTTAAGTTTTCTATGTTTATTTGTCCTGTTTCATACTATTTATTTCGTTTTGTTTTAAATACGTTTTCCTACGAGAATTGGAAAAACCATACTACGCCGGTCGGTGTGGTCATCATACCAATAAAAGGCGTGACAATAACGCTCTAGTCACGTAGACCTTGTTAATTTTATACATTCGAAATTAAATCCTTTTTTACTGCAAGAAAGGTGCACTTTGTGTGGTTTATAAAATTGACGAATAATATATACGATTTTATCTCAATGGCAAGTAGTAGTATTGGCTGTTCTCAGGCAGATTAGGCAACGATTACCTATTATTATCATCAGTCGTGCCAAACAATCATAATATCATATCATTTATCACAATCATCGTCACTTTTATCCTACAAAGAAATTGGGTAGTATAAAATATTCTAAATAAAGATTCCTGGAACGTTCTCCATTCTGATTTATATAAAGCAAATTCATTTGACCTTCCCAAATTGAAAATCTAGTGTCGCAACAATGTTGAATGAATCTTGAAATAAGTACCTTATTGTCTGAGTTTTAAGGCTTAGTACACGAATTTCTAGTTTTCAGATGGAAATGAGCGCCCTTGGCTGAGAATAAATCTGAAGCAAGATTCAAAGATCACATTCGTCTATTAAATCATTTACTAACAGCCGGATTTTCCTTATCAGTTGACTATTAGAAAATCACCTTTCATCTAATATCATAACCCTTAGAACTTTAGAACATGTTTGTAAACATGTTTTATATTAATGTCACTTCTACATAAATACACTGAAAAATACTGTCTCTGACTGATATTCGAAGATAAGGAACACATGATAATAAAATAATTACACCTGAAAATAGAGTTCACACAATTGATATCCTACATTATTTCCACTATAGACTTAAATTCCCTTAAATTCTTCTTATCACAACGAATTTGGAGTTTAAAATACGTAACAGATAGGAGATGGTTTCGTGGGATCTAATCACACACACTTCTAAACTGACCTGAAACATATCCGTGTCAGGGTCCTCTGTGTACTCGACGATGACCGCCTGACTCCGGCTGAGAGTGTAGGAGATAGAGTGCTGGCTGGCATCGAGTATAGCTTTGCTGCTGTGAGGAGTCTTCACGACGTAGTGCTTCGATCGTCTCACTCCGTTGGCCTGAGGCCTTCTGTACAGGACGAATTTGCTCCTCCGCCGACCGCGCTCGCCGGCTGGCAGGTATCCATTGTAACTGCAAACACAATAATTACCTATATTAAAGCTCATCACAACGAGACTGTGGACAAGTTTCGAGACGCCTAAAAAATGATTTCGTGTGACGGGCGGCTTCTAATCAAAACCATCTCAAATCAGTGAGGTCTTCAATCACAAAGATTATAAATGCATTAACACAATAAAGTGGTCAAGGTAATAAAATAAATCAGTTGATTGCTTTTGTTAAATGCTGAAGTACTAGTATCTAATAGACTACGTCGCGAGTAAAGCCTTTGTCTTGATCAAGTTCATGGCGTAGTGGTCAATCAACCACTTAAGATTGCGATTGGATTACGGACCTGCGTAAACACTTGATAAAGCCGAACATCAAACAAAGGTGTTTGAAAACTATCTGTTGATGAAAACGGAAGTACGTAGTTGCTTTTCCGGGATGACTTTAAGAATGATTATTTTTCAGAGACAAAGAAATTTTAACTTTTTATCACTTGCAAACATTATTCAATACCAAAGGCACCTTTATCACATGTATTTACATATACCTACGTAAACTTTGAAGACAATAGTCAATGATAATTTTGAATAGTCATCAATGGGAATGGTTATGTTCTGTGAGAATTCACGTAAAAAGGTGCATCACGAATGTGTGTCGATGTTAACAAACAGTTCTCAAACCTTGACACTTATCTTTAGTAGGTACTTCAGTGTTTACTTTACCAACGTATGTCTAATGTAATTATACAAACACATAATTATTATAATGTCATTCCGTATCCGTCTATGGGCTGATTAGAATACTAATTAAAATAGCGATTATATCAAGTTATCGCAAATTGATGAGTAAAGTTTGTCTAAAATATGCAATACAAGAATTATGCAATCCTCATTACTAAACAGATTATACATTTAATATAAGATATTTACACCAATTGTAACCAAGTTCATGGTGCTTCATAGTAAGTAGATAGGTAGTTAATAAATATCAACTGCATCTACAGTTAACTACGGTAGAATGCACTCGTATGTGTCAATTTGCTCAATACGGTAAATGTAAGATTAAAAAAGTATAACATTTTAGTAAATAACTATCTCATAGTATCCGATATATCAGAAATAATCATTTCCGTGAGCGACGGTTAACACAGATCATCGTGGGTTTTCTGACCAAAGGAAGCAATGAACAACCTATTTTAACTGTAAAAGACCATGAGAGCAATAAAACATTGGTGTGACCATCGAAAACCAAAACAAAACGGACGTAATAAGTTAAGTAGCATCATTCCGGTATTATTTTTCACACGAACGTTGCACAAGAAAGTATAATTATAACAAGACGACGTTTAGCTCATGGGAAACCGTGCAAGTGTAGGCTTTGTGCGTTATTATGTAAGGAAACGTAATGTCTGACATAAAGGCAGTTCTTGCAGCGAACCAACTGTGTTCCGGTTGTTGCACTGCCAATGAACGGTAAGGAAGTATACTGCAACTTGCACAGACGACTGGTAACCTTAACATGAACTCAAAATTATTACCTTTTTATAGCCTTGGTTGTTACCGTGTGATTTAATCGTTGCTCATGGATTTCAACAAAAGGATAGTCAGAAAAAACTGTGACTAGATCCTATTAATCTGGTTGAATTTACTCTATAGATAAAAATAGTGTTTAGGTACATTACATTACGACAGTTGTGTACCACTTCAAATGCTTAAGTTTGTGCGAAGAGGGTAACCTGCCAATTATTTACCGATCAAGCAGAAGATACTTTTGTACAAAATTAACCTGATTTGGCGAAGACAAATTGATTATAATTGAATATCTTCTCAGGCATGTGGGATGCCTATGAAAGATAATGAAATAAGAGATGATCAATTACTTATTGTAGCATTAACAACTACTCTATTAGTATTCAACGATTTGTAATCAGTTCTATTCAACCAAAGGCAATACACGACCACTGCAGAGGTTTGAATGCGTACAACTTAAATTTCGTAACTTATAAATGTCAAGATCGAAGACAAGACAATGTTATAAACACTCATACGATCTAGGCAAGAGAGGTCGTCTCAATGAAAGTGAGATGGGTCACGTAAGACTTTCGCATACGTTCGGTACAAACAAGACATGCGGAATTTCACAAGGCCGTTCAATGTCGACCTGTGTATCCTAGACTGGATTTGGCGCCAAAAATAGATCGAGAGTCTCGCACTTGAAATGTTTTCCATTTCGTACGAGATATGTTATGAGAATTCGTTTAGATCTGAAGAAGGAGAATGGTACTACGATAAATCTTGTCATAACGATGAAAATATAGGTAAGATTTTCGAATATTATAATGGAGTTTAATGGAGATAAACGATATAAATCTTGGCACATGAATGTTTTAAAACAATTGAGTATGCTGCACTCAATTGTCAATCAATCCAATGCGGGTTAATTCTTTTACGTGTACATATATCGAATAGCTGTTGGTACTTTTATTTAATCAAGTTTTATAAAGGATCGTTTTGGTAAATTATATTTGGTCTATCATACAATAATAATTGATAGAATATTGAAGGTTTACTTTTTTTATAGCACTCTTTCAAAGATATTTAAACAAAGTTCACATTGAAACTAGAGAAATAAGGTTTTGTCTTCTTTAATATTCAATAACTTTTTATTACTTAACCGTAACTTCAAATAATAGCTATAGATTTATAAACGCATATAATAAAATTAAAAGCCGTGATACATAACGATTCCAATCTGCAGTAAACTAAGCGCAAAACCATATAGCTAGTCTACGATTAAATTAACCGAAAGTAACTGTACGCGATACGCGATCGGTTCTGTCGACGTCTGTGAAATGCAATTTCACGGTTTTATCGGCACATGTTATATGGTGGATCGATCAACGGGGATTTTCTGTTTTCGTGTAAACGCGACGTGAAAAAGTTAAGATAAACACGGCCAGATTATGGTTGGGGCGTCAAAAGCTTGTTGATTCTTAGTCACTTCATTATTATTTGTTGAAAAACCTGACATTATTATTATGATGACTGACCCTGAAAACTATTTCCGGGTCAGGGGTTGACGGCCTAGGACAAAAGTTCTAAATATAAAAAAGGTAAAACAATAAATTTCTTTTCTATAAGAACACCTTCCGTTCACCTCGATGCGACAGACCTTAAATGGCTAGTCCCGTTCTATAGCGCAACGTGGCCGGTGGAAGCTCGGCGGAACTGGTCGTAACATCTATTTTGGCAGTTAGCACACGCGATCTCGTTTCCGGAGTCGTAACCGGCATCTTTGTGCGATTCCAAGAAACCACGCATTGTACGAAGAACCTTGCGTAACATCTGCAGCGCGCACGTTAACAGTTACACGCAAATAGGTGCTACTTGGTACGCATTTATTTTAACTACATGTTTAATCCCAAAAGTATATAAAACACAAGAGGAACAAAAAGCGTAATAAGTAATTCATAAGCCGTTTACAAGATTTAACAATCTGCGATCACGAAAGACTACTACTATTAGAAAAGCGTACTAAATGAATAAAATGTTCATACATTTAAACTTAGTTTTAAGTTTCAGTTAATTTTTTTTATGATTCGTTAAAAGCAACAAGTAACTTTTTAGTGTTTTATTTATTGTACTTCAACGCTTGGCAGAAATTCTCTTGAAAGAAAGGATCTGCACGTGTAAATGGGCCAGATGACATTTAACAGAGGGTGGCGGTTGTTCAGATAATTGCAGTAAAATAAAAGAACAACGAAAAACTGCACCCCGACATCAGCACTCAGCAGCTCACGACAGTGTTTTTATCTGTCTCAAGGCCATGAAAACCTTTCAGAATCAATTGAATCGTGCGAAAATGGAGCATTAAATCGCCACGAACACGAAATACATTTTCGAATCGACATTAACAAAACGTGCTTCGAATTAAAACGAATCCGAGTGATACGGAGACGTTTTCAGAGCATGATCATGACCTCTGCGGATACGCGGAGTGCGCAACACGAAGCCGCGGTCACAACAACTATTATACATACTTGAACTCATTTTTAAACGCAATAACATAACCATATGTCACACGATCGTGCTTAAATGCGTTTACATGTTAAAATTCCCTCAATTTTAGTTAGATAAATTGATTTATTAGTTAGGTTAGAAGGGGTGCATTAATGTTGATTATTTTTGAGTTTGTAATAAATACTACCAACATCCGGGCTCTTTAGTATGATGACAAATAATGTTTACTAATAACAGAAGAAATGTACATATCACGTCCATATTACACTATTACAAATTATTTAAATCGCTTCCTTGTTAATAAGCAGGAAACTCGAAAACGTGGATTAACCTGGTTTAACGATTTATAATTTGGTTTTTTCATGGAAAACCCCTCATCATATCCTCTGTAAATTATAACCTATAGATAACGACAAATATAGTAATATGTATTATTAAGATGTAATGTCGTGTTGTTGGTAATGTTGTAGAAAATTACCATTCACGAAACTGGGACCCATCCTAAAAGTTAGATAAACATTGTGATCCAAATTATCCTCAGACAGAACAATGTGTGTCGAAGCGTATACCGAACAATAAGTTCGACTTTCACCATTCGCCTGCATAAAGCTGATAATTAAATAAAGCAATTACAACGATTTATTAGAACAGAAAATGCTTTCTACTTATCGCGCAATATCGGATATATTATTACTGGTACAAACTATTAATGCTTTATCGCCCATTGACCGGTCTGCTGCCGTCGTGTAATGCAAATAATTCTGCTTGTGACAATGAAAGATAACGTCTACGATTGTAGGGCAGACAAATACGCAGAACGGGAAGCGGCGTCCGACAACCGGCATAATATAGGTAGGTAGACATTTGATTATCGTATTTAGTCTTAATTAATCACACTGGAATCGTGTGGATAGTTTAATGAGCAATCAAATTCGTATTTAATATGTTATTAATTAATGTTTTTTTTTCCCGAATGTAGGTTATTGCCTATAACTAATACCGTACAGTTTCTCATTATTAGTGCCAGTTCAGGTTTTCTATATCAACGACACTTCTAATTTCTATGAAGTGGAAAAACCTATGACAAAGAAGGAAAAAGCACTGAACAGTCCAGTCCATTCACCAACTTTTAATTAGTGCCGCCAACAGAGTAAGAGCTAACCTAAATTCCATTCGATTATATTATTCGTATTGATAGAACATGTAAAAACCACATTTAAATGGTTATAATTGTTTTAACTAAATCAAATAATTAAACTCAAAATCCCCAATACGAGGATAATATTTGATTCCAATAAAATTACTATTTAATACTGAAACCAATAAAATCCCAGTTTTCATAAGTCCCGTAGTATACCTACGTAGTTTTTATTTTAAGTTTACTATCAAAATCACTCGTTTTAATCCAGACTAATTAAGAACATAATATGTACATATTATACTTTTTATGTAGTTATGCTTTTTAAAACATTTCTTTATATGAGCTTACTTTTGATAAAGAATTTAATTGGTAGGTATACTGTAAGTTCTTTTAGCTCATTCATGTTTTCATTACTGTGTATCTGTCATAAATTGCAGGATAGGATAAATTGTACAAATACAAACAGGAGCAGCCCAAGGCTCATAAAGAGCTATACTGCGATGGTACTAATTGATTTCCAAACTTTGAAGGCAGTTGGAAGTTCAGTGTGTCAAGTCAATTAGATTGGTTCCCAATTATGTGCATATTATCTATCAGCCTATACATATTTAGTATACTAAAAGTATTTGCAACTAGTACGAGTTGTATTCGACGCAGAATGTATAATCTTGATTCTTGATGTTTTGAAACAGTCGCGTCACGGCTATCCGGAATGCGCAATACACCAGTATGTACACCGTTTGCTTAACCTTGTAAACGACCACTGACATTGGAGTCTAGATTACTAAACAATGGATATAATTAGCGATGTATTATTCCCTAGGTTCGATGGGCGTTAACGTGCCTCAAGAGTACTCGAGCATTCGATTAACCGACATCGATATACAAAAGATATTGATAGATGAGTTTTTAAACACTGAAGTGATTTTTGTTGTGCCATAAATGGGATTAAATAATATTTTGCAGTAATACGAGTGCAATTGAAGTAAAGATCTAGAAAAAATCAAGAAAATGCACTAACTAGGATGATTTCACTTTGAGCATTTTACACTATTATATTTTGTTTACCTCTTAGTAAATATTTCGTTTTATTTTGGTACATTTTATTATATAACCGTATCATGAAAAGTGACATGCTGTAGACTACTGTAGAGATAGTATAGTAGTATATACTACTTTATGTTTTGAACAGTGGTGCAACAGGCAGAGCAAAAATGTTAATAGGTTTTCGTTTTCACTTGCTATAAATTCTATAAGAGCAAGAAGATAAACGGAGAAATATAGCTGTAACAAATCGTTGAATCAACAAACCGTCCTCTGCGCGTCCGACAAGCAACGCCCTTCAGCGGAACTTACCATAAATAAAATATTAGCAAGCAACTCGTTCAACGTCATCTGTCCAGTGACTGAGGACATTGATTATAATACCGAGGTCGTTTACTTAAGTAATTGCATCAAGAAAAACCTTATATTAAATAACAATAGGAAATTAGGTATTCAAGGCGGAATTATACATCTATTGTCACAGAGGTTCATTTTTACGTCGCCCATTCGAAAATTTAGAGGTCCTTGTGAGTTGTTTGGACTGACAAGACTGTATTCAAATCTGTACATTATATAATCGTGTGAGCACATACAAGTTCAAGAAAGAACAACTAAAATAATATTTACCCTAGTATCACGAGCTCGCCATATTTGACGAGAGGTTTTGGCTTCTGTTCGGAGCCACTTTCTCCTGCCTCTTCAAGTATCGGTGAGTCCGCACTTTCCGCAGCACTGAAACAAACAAACAAAATCATTATTACAGTACCATCCAAAACAAAAAGAAGTTTAATAACAAACCGGAGACTATAACATTATTATTACGTTTAATTTGGAACGATCCCTGAATGAACAGTACCGCCACCCACAATCTTTTCCACTTCCGTCCATGCGAGATCTCATTGATATCAGTACGGTCACGCCTCTTCATCGGACCTACAACTGGCCGTGCAGCTGTGGGTCAAGATTAGTGGTAAATTATGACCGCCCGCCGAGAACCGGTTGCGGCCGATGCACTGACACTTACGCAAGTCTCATAAATGGTTATTAAACTCCCCCCGCTATAAAACATTAAAACAGGCACGGCTAACGTTCGCATCTGTCAGTTCGTGTCTATGAAATAATTAAGCATCTCAGGCTAAACTATGCGATATTCCTTTGTGTTAAGAGGACTTAGCACTTTCGAGTGCTATTGATCGTCGACGATAAGCTATCGGCCTCCACGAAAACTAGGGCACTTTATCTCTGGACATGGCTAGTTTGCAGATTGTTTGACTTTCGTTTTCTATAAACGATGTTGACCTACATAAGGTTAGACAAGTAGAAATATCAAGAGAAAAACATTATCTTTAACATTGATATTTTTTAGAAAAACATAAATTAATGTAGATTGAAAATCAGAACGTTTTCAGGGTTGAAAACCCAGAGTCAGATACAGGTAAGCAAGCGGTCAATGACCCATATCAAGAGAACCTGTCCTTTCCACTCACTGCACGTACAGAATCGTCGACCCGAAATTATGAAGGTTAAAATTTAAATAGCTCCAGTTGGATCTCAACCTTCATAACTTACATTAAATGTCTAGAACAGATCATAGAGTTAGGATGAAATTTGAATACCTACCAACAAATAAATCAAATTAAGTAGTTTGATATCCGTTTCTTATATAAAATGAAACGTTTCATATTATAATTTTACATAATATACTTACAATATGCATGTGTGAAATTATAAATTGGTATTATTATTTTATTCATAAAAAAAAGTTCATGACTTTGTATTGTACTGATATTAAATTTCCAAAGAAAGTATGAAGTCATTTCCGTGTTGTCTAGAAATGATTGCATTTGGATAACTGTTCGAGTTTTCCGCCATTTTCTTCCTCATATTTATAAGTGGATATAAGTAATTGGAAAACTGACAATCAGTTACAAATCAAATTTAACTTAAACAACGTGGTGGGTGTGTGTTCTAAGAAGCGATACGGAGGTGATTCAGCTCGTCATGGGGGTAACGATGACCGTTCACTGTCGTCACTCGACAAACAAAGCACGTGGCGATAAGAGGCATTGTAGTATCCGGCCCGCATAAAGAATTCGCAGGAACAACGGAAGTTTACTTAGAAATCGTTTACGAATCCTTTGAAATATCTTTTCGACATTTTTTTGTGCAGCAGATGGGCACATTCTCTCACGGGGTATCTCGTAAACTTGAAATGTTTACTGTGGATTGTTTTTTTTTAAAGATTATGGAAAAGCAGTTTGTAGAACACTTCGTGGGAGACTGTTTATCATTGATAGATACATAAAATACCTTACACCTATGATATCGTTTGTTGTCATTGATTTTATTCAATTTTATCCAATTCTAGATCAGAAATTTCTAATGCTAGTAAGTATTCAAAGATATTCAACATCACTATACACGTATAACATGTATACATACACGGTATAGATTATATATATTTTTTAAGTCAAAGCAATACATCCACATCAGTAGCATACTGAACTAATAGCTATGTAGGTACTTAACTGAGATCGCAACATAAATATACAAAAGCTTCTTGTAGATATTGATTAAGACAAGGTACATTGCATAATTTGTTAGGCAGTTTGATCCCTTGCTCCAGGGCATTACTTTCACCATTTGCGCGGTCACGATTCAGAGTTACTCTCGTAAACCTTGTACACTTTCTAACTTAACGTTTCCGTTCTCTCCAGGCTCCGTGTAATTTCATGGCGATCAATAATATTCGAGGCAAATCAATGTAACAATGATTAAACGATTTCAAATAACTTCCTCTTCCAGTCTACGAAGTTGCTGAAGTGGTCATAGAAAATATGATAAAGAAGCTAGAAGAGTGTACTAAAGTAAGGGTTTGAAAGAGCACATTTTAAATGGTCTCTTGATATATTAAACGTAGTGATACGAACTGATGTGAAACGTACGTCATCCGTCGCATTCGTATGTGTAATCTCAGAACTTGATGGGCAACGGCTGTCCAACGGTCATTTTTTTTACACCCGGCGGAAATTACTTCAATTTGACGCTCGATGCGGATACGAAATGTTTTACTATTAATTTTCGCCGTGTCTTTACTCTTTTTTACTTGCCCAATAAGTGCAATTTTATTGATTATTTTATTTAAGGATGAATTTTATCATTTTTATCTCAATTTGGTATTCTTTGAAGTTTTTGTGGGGTGAGGAAACGAGGCCACTCGGTGTGAAGCGGTCAAAGAACTGCAGCTTGACGCCACATGCATTAAACAAACCAAGTATGTGTTCATTTTAGAATAAATACTGATCACTAGCCAAAAAATAGTCTTTCGCAACACTTTGATCATGGGCATATGTCTTGGAATATTAAAACGGCAAAATGCAATGAAAATATAATTAGCAAGGCATAATTAAAACAGCTTGTACAGCTCAATCCACGTGGAATGGGGATGAAACATCTGTCGCGCAGGTGGTCGCCCGCGTCGGCGGAGGCAGGTGTTACAATTTAATGCGGATGAATTCCGTTATGACAAAAACAATTAGCTTTTTGTTCTTCTTTGCTTTTAAATGTCGCGGTGGTAAATAATTGATATTTATATTACAGCATAAAACGTGCCGTTCTAGTATCAATAAGAGCGTTTATTACCAACGTATGCAATTAGTAGATTTCTGCTAAATTGCTGAATCACCTTCCGTTATCTTGGCGCGCCAGACGTGACCAGGGTTTTACGTTGTGTCATAAAACATAATGTTACAAAAAGGGGTCGCCTATACAGCGAAATGAAGAATGGACTTCGGGATTTTTTACGTTTACATTTCTATGAATACTTCTTCAGAGATTTTTTATTCCAGACGTCATTATTATCATTTACTGTGTCCAAACAATATTTTTTCATTGATTATTTTTCTCATTTCGGCCACAATCATTATAATATCCAATCATATTTATTTATTGCAAAACATTAAGAAATATTTTTACCAGAATCATGAGTCAAGTTCAAGTTTTCCAATGAAATATGAATGATTGTGCATTTTCGATTTCGATGACCATTGCGTGTGCGTGTTTCATGCGTTATGTATAAACGCACACGCGTCTATTTGATATTGCAATTGTAATAATGAGGGTTATAATCTATAACTCGAATCTAACGGCAACTCACAATGTAATCAGCGAAGTGGACGACCACAAAAGGCAGCCGCATCGGAATGAAAATATAATGAGAAGAGGGTCAAAATGTGCTCACGCGAACATTCAAGGGTCACGTCGGAAGTTACTTTGGAAACATGAAATTTTATCTAAACAGATAGGAGCCATTATAAAAACGTTCTAAGTTATGATTTGTATTTTTTTTTCGAATTTTGTTTAAAATGCAGAAGCCATTACTTGAAACATGAAATAATTTTATTTTGCTTTTAATTAGTTATCCAATTTTTTGTTCATGACATTAATAATACATAGGTGGTTTCATTTGATAGTAAAAATTTTTTAAGCATAGCTCCAGCCAGTCAGATCTTGATAAAGTTTGAATGAGACATCTAAACGAGTCCACTCAGTAATAGTTCTGGCATAATACACGTTAACACAGTGTAATACTACCTCACTTTGGAGTTTTGCAGTCAGTCAAAATTCCTAAAAGGTTAGAGAATAGTCTAGTTTCTACTTCTTTTACATTTAATTATACTTGAACATGAAGTTAGTCAAAATTATTTGTTTGCTTCAATCTTGTAAAGTTATATTTTGATTAAATATTGTTGTTAAGTAGTTAATGCAGTATTGATATTTAAAATTAAATTATGGATTTATAGAAAATAAAATATTATTTTTTTACTGCCTTTTCTAATTACTCCTTGTCTGGTACAAAGAATAACTAGTGTGTCACTGTTAAATTTTAAAGATGGGTTTAAATCTTTTACCGCCATCACTTTCTATTTTGAAGGAAATTTTTTATTCCTCAAAAAAATCGTTTTGATTATTGTAGTGTAGAATGTCTTTTCTTTGACTCCCTTTGCAATGATACACATTTCTTTTGAAATGAAATACTTTAACTGTATTTATCTGAATGAGTTTTTGATGTATCAAGTAATATCCAAATAATCAGAAACATTTATTGAAAATTTTATGAAAAAAAATTTTTCTTAATAATTTATTGGACTAACTAATTTGTTAAGCTCGCCTTTTGTGAACATTTTTTAATATAACTTATTTTTCTGTCGTGTATAATAAAGTATTAAATAAATAAAAAATTAGGAACAGATTACTACCGGACAAACAAATACCATTCTTACAACATTGTATTTATTAGGTATAATTTAATTTAAATTTGTTAGGTAAAATTGTTTCATTTCCTGTATAGGTAGTTTGTTTACTTGTTGTGATTGATAAGTCACTGATGACTTCAGAATACATCATTAGATGTCTGGTAATTACTTTAGTCAAATTGATGGTCATTAAGGTTCTTTTATGTATTTTTTACAGAAAAATAACTTATAAAATAGTATAATATTGTAAGATATCTTAGTAATGTTTTATCGTGCATATGTTATACACGACAAAAGTAAACAAACATGTTTATTCATGTTGCACAAAGGACTCGGTTATCAAAACATCGATCAAAAATATAGACGGTTGATGATAAATAAAGTTAAAAGTTTCATTTTTAAGTAATTTATGTATGTTAACAAAGAAACGCATCATTTAGGACACACGAGAAGACTCACCGTTTTACGACCATGGTAGAATCCGTCGGCTCGGTTGTAGACCCTATGATTCGAACTATGCTTTACAAACTTCACCAACAATGTAAAAAACACCATTAATTATATTATATCACCACCAATTCAATTTTATTAAAACACACATTGCTGAACTACAAACTCACTTCTTTTCATCATAAAACAACGACACTCGACACGCCACTGCTCACTGTTATCAACGCTGTTTATTATTTACGATTACAATTAATCTACTGCGTTTTGTGTTTAGAGAAACTCGATTAAAACCACGCAATTACATAAAATAGCTTGCCATGGGATGCCAACAAATACCGTAAACACAAACTAAAAACTGAAATGTGTGTTTTCGGAACGTACAAACTTCACACTGCCGGTGTTGCAAACTTTACAAAAAAACTACTACTATAGTAGTTTTGTAATTTTACGAATAAGATATTGTTTTTATCCAGGATGCTCAAGCAAGAGTGATTGTCATTAAGCAAGTAAGATTGTATCATTGTGTATGCAATGATATATTGTGACCTAGGATCACCCAAGTCATGAGTTATTATAAGGAGATGGCTAGTTTCTAAAGTTGTAGTGGGTATAATTTATCTTTAAAACTTAAAATAGGATTACTCCTGTAATATTTTTTTATTTCAAGATACCTATGCTTTATAGTATCTAGTTGTTTTTTAACTACATATTAGGCTATAACATAATTTCAAAATTCATTAATATTATTTAATAAATATGTCGCAGGATATGCATACTTTTTTGAGAATCATCCTTGATCCGTCTTAGTGATATAAGTGTTAAAGGTAACATGATGATGAATCATTTAAAAATCTCAGAGTATTTCGAGCAGAACAGATTGCACGTTCCAAAATGTTGGAAGTATCAAAGTTTCAAAGCACAATGAGAGTTTCAATGGCTCCAGACGATAACAGAGTACTTAGATTACTTAGGAGCTAAACCGGTGGAGCTAAACCAAGAAGTGGTAGATGATTGAGCATTCACTCACGGTTAAAAATATTAGTAAACATTTAATACAAGAACATAGTTATATGAATATCTTGGCTTTTAACTGAGTTTTATTTGTATTGAACATTGAAAATGTACCAACACATAGTGGTAAATAACGAATTAGTATTTTTTTCCTTTATTATACAGCAATATTTTTCTAGAATAGAGATGTCCGATTTAAACTTACTATCGAGTATATCTCAATTTATATCACAATCGATATGAATTGAGTTCTATACGTAGTATTTGATTTTTTATACCACGAATATTTTCGTTAATTTAAAGGGATCCACCATCCACATTATTCTATTATATTTAAAGTATGGTCTTTGTCCATCCTATTTAAAGTCCGTTTAACTTTTTATTTAACATTACAAAATGTGTACATTGATGTAAGTTCTAGTCTCTAGATAGAGATTCCACATTCCATTAACATACGTACATAGGTCAATTCTATTAATTTATATTTTTTTTTAATTTCTATTGACATGGGTTAAAACATTGTTTTATGTAGGAACAATCGGAGTCAGCAGAAAAATCGATTCTTTTCATAAATCGAAGATGATCGATTTCTAACGCCGGGTGCAGCTCGAACTGTTTTTAAAACTTTAGTTGCTTATTATTATTTTATTATAAAACAAAATTATTAATTTTAAATATTGTTTTTTGTGTATTTAAAAAAAATATCGGTGTTTTTTTAACTGCAGTTAATACTGCAGTGAAATATAACGTAAGATATAAATACCTTTTTTAATGAGGTTTTCATGTTTGATTTATTTAATATTCGTACTTAATTAAAACTTACCCAATAGGTCTTGTTATCCTTCCAAGTAATTTCAAAAATAAATTGCAATAAAATAATTTCAGTTCCATTTTAAATCGACTAATATTGTTGAAAGCCTCTACAGTTTTAAATTTTTTCATGACATTGACGAAATGTTTTCTGGTTTTAACTTCTTGGATTTTACACATTTGTCCCATTATTAAATATTTATCTAAATGTCGTCAAAGTGCTCTAATAAATAGACTGTGTATACCTATAGGTACATCTTAATTATATTCTATTATCACTTAATAAGACTAGAAATAGAAATACTTTGTCAAAATTTAAACTAATCTACCTACGTGAGCAAAACAAAACTGTCTCGCATTTTAGTCAAAACTTGTACTTATTAAAATTCGTATCAACGCGGTTTAATCACACTAGTGATGAGCGTAATTCGATGAAATCGATTAAACAATCTACGTGTTTTTGCACTATATTTGTTTATAATCGATTCGATTCGATCGAGTGATCGCTTTGGACTATTTCAAGATTCCAAGATAGATAAGACCTTATTTCTTTCTTTTTATTTAAGAAAAACCAACAGTAGTTACAATGTCGATTAATGCTTTCGATACTACAGAATGCATTTTTCCGTAATTGAATTGAGACAGCTAAAGGTACTAAGTGGTAAATATTCAATCGCTCATAATATCGTAGACCAAACAATTGACCATTAGGTATAATTTAAATTAACTTCAAATCTACGTTTCTTAATTTCCTTTCCATTCATTCGTCATCATTACTGTAATAAATCGAAATTGATGATTGGCACTTTTTATATTTAGAAGTAATATCATCATTAACTTCTTAAATATAATTAATCTTCTTCTTAAAAACTAGTATCAAAAGAGGTTACTCATTCAGTCATCCAAATAAAAATCATTGTCCAGTGATCGAATGATTCGTTTGTTAAAATTATTCTCACGGAACGTAAAGAACATCACTAGAGGGCAAGTAGAATCCGCAATCCGTGAAGCAGTCATGAACATGTCTGAACATGTTTCAACTGAATTCAATATTCATTTGTAAAGTTGTTTTGTTGAAGTGCTTGTTGCTTACACGGAGTCATGTGCAATAGATAATTTTAATACCATTTTTTATGTACTTATTGATATCGAATTCAGGTAATTACCCGTACAAGGTTGCCTGGAGGACACGGATAAGTCGGCCCATTTTAATACACCTGTAGTTCCTCAGAGTACAATGGGATGAAATAGAATATTTACGAGTAGTCGTGGTGGCCGAGTGGTTGAAGCGCTTGCCTTCCGTACGGGAGGTCGCGGGTTCAGAAACCGACCGGCTTGTACCTCTAAATCTTAATATGAAAATGATTTATGTGCAATTTTGCACAACACCACTGGCTAAAAATGGTGAAGGAAAACATCGTGAGGAAACCTGCATATCGGAAAAGGGTTCTAAAAATCCTTTGAAGATATGTGACGTCCCCAATCCGCACTAGGCAAGCGTGGTGGACTATGCCTAACCCCTCTTCGGAGGAGACCTGAGCTCAGCAGTGGGCAGTAATGGGTTGTTACAGTACAGTACAGAATATTTACAGCTTTTTAATCAAATTTGATAATAAATAGATGTCTAAGTAGAGAGTCATCATCATCCGATGTTCATAGATGACGACACAGCAGTGTTTCACACATTTTCACATTGTACCTTTTGTTTAAGACACTATGTTAGCAAATATTATTCGTAACTGTTCGGTCGATTGGCATTATAAAAATTCAGGATATTTTTCCGATTTTGTTAGTACAATTTTCAGACAAAACAAAAAAATTAGCAAAAATCTGTGAATGCAGTTTTATTAAACATCACAAACAAAATGATGTTTCTTTTCAACAAAACATCTAATCTATACTAATATTATAAAGCTGAAGAGTTTGTTTGTTTGTTTGAACGCGCTAATCTCAGGATCTACTGGTCCGATTTCAAAAATATTTATATTCAAAAATAGGCTATATTTTATTTTCAAAAAAATTAGGGATCCGTATGAAAATATCGAATATGTAACACAAGGCGAATAATCGAAAACTATTTATGCGTACGCTGCAAAAACTATTGACAATAGAACAAAATGATGTACTACGGGTTTTTAGGTCTTTTAAAGACAAACAAAAAAGTCCGCGACAGCATATATCTAACTATCATAGTTTAGTCACAATAACCGCTTTTATGGTTATGAAATATATTTTTTCGTCCCAAGATTGAATTTAACGTTAAATGAGTATCGTTATATTAACCCTTATCCAAATTAAGTATTATATTATCAAGAGTATTAATGTAGAAGTAAATTACTTTTTGTTTTATTCCAATCGGACTTTTCATTTAGAAGTTATCACGAGTATAAAACGCAATGAATATGTGGATGCACGCTGTGCCGAGTGCAGGCCGCGCAAATAATAACGCGACGGCATTGCGAGGACTGTTTGAACCCCTTTGTAACGAAGACGAAGTTGCGCGGGTCAGCTAGTTTCTAATATTTACGGACTCCCATTCATGCTATCCATTCATGTCGCATAGTTTGGGACACCCTGTATACATAACTTAACATCTAACACTCTTTCTTAGATTACTAACATTTAACTTCATTTAAGAGCTTAAAGGATCCCAACTTTTATTTGGGTGTCGATAAAATAAAAGCTTGATATCATGGTAAACATTTTATTGACAAATTCTCGTAATCATATGATTAAATAAATAAATCCTATTTTGTTATTAAATTTACAACAAATATACATCAATAAATAGTATTACAGTACTAACAAACTTACTTATTAGAAACTTAACGATGATGCTAAACAAACACAGAATATAATAATAAAAAGGTAATTAGGCTAATTACATAATAATTTATTTGAAGTACTATTTTTATTTGTGTATGAGAAACGCTTCCTAAAATTAGATGTTCTACCATGAAAGTTAACCACCATGTTTGTTTTCAGGACCGTTTCTCCTACACCCTGTATAATTAATTTATTTAGACTGATATAATAAGGCGCCTCAGCAGTAAAGCGCAAGTTGGTATTTAAAAGGTAGAAATATTCTAGAATGTAGATTACATTCTCAGAACTTGACGCCAATCCCTACTAATATTATAAATGCGAAAGTAACTGTGTGTCTGTTACGCTTTCACGCTTTAAACCTCTCAACAGATTTTGATGAAATTTGGCACAGACAATCTTTACACCCTGAGAAAGGACATAGGGTACCTTTTATTGCGAAAAAAGGGATGAAGAAAACACGGGTTACGGAGTTCACGCAGAGGAATTGACGCGGGCTAGTTTCATAATATCCTGTTGATTACACGGAGGCATCAAGCTCGCCAAGTTATAATTATCGCACTAGATTATGTCGAAATTTATTTAAATCAGTGAATACCATCAAGTCTCTTTTCCCTTTACACGATTTTTAGAACTTAATTTATTGTACTTTTTAACTGAAAATATTGTCTATTTTATTAAATAAGTATTCTAGCAATTTCTACTCGTATATTAAAACTAAACAGTCACATTTTTACTAACTACATCACGAGAGTTTCCTTATATTATCTACGAAATCTAGCTTCTATTAAACTTAATTCAGATTAGAATTCAGTACAACTTAATATGAAGATGAACTTCGTTCTATTCGGATGTCCCATGTCACCTCTCAAGTTTTTTAAATGATAGCTTTACATAAGAGGTAATAATTGTAAAAAGAAAGTATTACACTTCGAAAATTAAAAATATGGTGAAAATTTAGAAGCTTGTGATTTTTAATTTTAAGTTATTTTTCCCGAAGCGCGTAGCGTCTGCTTAATGCTTATTTTTAAAAAAAAACGACAGCTTAACGTAAATTTGTATTTTTTTAAGTAGTATTACTGCTAATATTCTTCATAATCGTAATAGTCCTCTTCTTGTCCGTTTTGCAACATGGCGGCCAGCGATAACTCTTCCGTTTCCGGTTCAGGTTCAACGTCATGATCGTCATCGTCTTCGTCCATGATTTCTAAAATAATTTTATTTCATAAGATTATTGTACCATGCGAGTAGAAATTAAGTCATTAAAAAAAAAACTCCTCCACTGTATTATTTGTACAAAATCACTAAAATTGTATTTCTATGTGGTGTTACAATAAAGAATTTTCTATCTATCTATCTATCTCCTAAGTAGGCTGTAAGCTCATATCATATCCACATAAAAAGAGCTGTAAAATATCTAATACACTGTATGTCAAAATTTTAACACCCTATAGTTTTCTGTCTCGATTTAAAAAAAAACCCCGCACCTATTGATACAGGCTGTGTGTTTTTGACCGACTTCCAAAAATGAGGGATATTCAATTCGTCCGTATGTTTTTTTTATGTTTGTTCCTCCCATTCAGATGTGCCTCGAAAGAGGACGTAGTACTTGAAACAGTAAATAGTGATACGAATGTCATATAACTTTAGTTTTGGTGGACCGATTTGAATGATTCTGGAGTCAGGTGAGAGGTCGTCATTTACTTATTTTTCAGATCGAAGTAAGAAAAGTAGTTGACTTTTGGATTTGTGTTTAGAAATGTGTGTGTGTATTACTGTGTATGAACCGATTTAATGATTATTTTTTTGTTAGGAAGCAGACACTTTGGACATCTTCTTATATATAAAAATGAATTGCTGTTCGTTAGTCTCGCTAAAACTCGAGAACGACTGAACCAATTTGGCTTATTTTAATCTTGAAATATTCGTAGAAGTCCAGGGAAGGTTTAAACGGTGAGAAAATTTCCTTATGTGACGCAGACGAAGTTGTGTGGGCCAGCTAGTCTCTTATAAAATTTGATAAAGATCTGACTTTTAGTTTTTGTGCTATGCTTGAGTAATGGAACTCGGTCGTTTTCATTTTTGTAATAAAAATATTATTGATTTGATTGGATATATTGGAGGCGTTGATCAAATAATACAGGGTGTTGTTATCCACGATGTATACGTACCTTGAACAGGCGTAGGTGGGTTGTTGGTGACGGGCGTGGCGGGTGTGGCGGAAGTTGTCTTAGATTTCTTCTTCTTTTTCCTCGGTACGGGGGACTCAGGGACCGCCGAGGGCGTCGCCGGCGTCGGTGGACCTCTGTTACAACACAGTAGTTTAGAGATTCAGAAATTAATGAATTTGATGATTATATGCGTCTAATATTATTTCAACAATAGACAATAGTACTTGTACTAATGATTACTTTAACAATAATTGGAATGAACTTCTTGAACTTTTCGCTTTTTGAGGCTGCTAAGTTAAAATGTCATAAGGAAGCCGGTAGGAACAGAGTTCTATTGAGCCCTCGCTTCTGTAAATACACGCCATTACAGTGATATTGAAGGTGATAATATTGTGTTTGTAATTTATCGGAACGCAACCTGATACTGCATTTTTTTTTTTTTTATTGCAATGTAGGCAGACGAGCCAACGGGCCACCTGATCGTAAGTGGTTACCGTCGCTCATGAACCTCTGCAATGTCAGGGCACATTGAGGGGTCGCTACCTACGACCTAACTTTAAGGACCCTCCTCAAGCCTCGTTTGAAGAAGGACAAGTCATAGCGCTCAGGGAATACCGAGGAGGGGAGATCATTCCATAGCCGGATGGTGCGTGGCAAAAAAGTGTTCCTGAAACGGACCGTGGATGACCGCGGTGGTTCCATATAGCAAGGAAATTTACTGTAAATTTTATACAAAAACACAGTTGCCTGCCTATTTGTGCGATAGTTGAAATAATTCCTACAAAATACATAAAAGGCAGATTCAGATAGTCAATACACTATGTTATTGCACACCAAAGTGTGCATCATCTTTTATAGTGAATTAAACTCATTTAGTTTCTGATAGTCGTAGATAGATGAAGTCGTGGTAGCCGAGTGGTCGAAGTGCTTCTTTCGGAACGGGAGGTCGCGGGTTCAAATCCGGTCGGCTCGTACTTCTAAATCTAAATGTGAAAAATATTTATGTGCAATTTTTCACAACACCACTGGCTAAAAACGGTGAAAGAAAACATCGCGAGGAAACCTGCATATCGGAAAAGGGTTCTAAAAATCCTTTGAAGATATGTGAAGTCCCCAATCCGCACTGGGCAAGCGTGGTGGACTATGCCTAATCCCTGAGGAGACCTGAGCCCAACAGTGGGCAGTAATGGGTTGGTACAGTACAGTTTCTGATAATTTCCACTTACTTCGAACTAGTATCATTCTCCCTGACAGGTTTAGGAGTTGGAGGAGGTAGCGGGGTACCAGGTTGGTCCAAACTCTTCAATATGTCATAGTTTATTTTGGAGCTTATTTTCTTTTCAGCGAGCATCTTCTCAATGGCCTCTCCCGCGGTCGCCGCGTTTATAGCGACCTTCTTTCTGTACGAACCTCTCACTTTTTTCTTTTTATCTTTATTTTCTTCTAATTCTCTCGCTTTGATTTCTTCTTTGACTGTAATATGATAACGTGCTGTTTATAGACTTCAATACTTTTTTTGAAAAACATAGAACTCCAGTTGCTGACGATCTTCATAAGGGAAAGGACATTAAAATAAAAAAAGCTTTAATATTAATTTTCTAGTAATAAAAGTAATACATTTGTTTATCAGTGAAGCCATTGGTTGGGTTTCTTTTTCTAATTTTATTTACTTTGTAATTTTAGCTGTAAGTCTTAGTTCTAAATAAAATAAATAATAAGGTAGGTAGATCTAACATTGCAAAGGTCCATCAACGAATATCATCACATCATATGGGTAATAAGTCCATTTTCAGAGTGATTATAAGAAAATAAAAATAATACATTTTTTACTTTCACGCATTTTCAACGGGTTCTTACCATGATATTTAATTGAGTTGTCTCGATATTTCAACGTTCTACTAAGTAACGTTGAACTAAGGGTTCATGCTCAGAGAGTCTTGTAGATACAGTGAGTGTGGTGTGTCGTGATGTGAGTTCGAGTTCCAGTGGTACCACCCAAAAGCGAACGAGTACGAGGGTAGACAGATTTGTTTGCTCTTAAATCGACCCGCAGTATCCAATCTTTTCGCGATCATGACGTTTGCAACAACAACGAAATATCGAGACAACTCAAATAATTAAATATCGTGGTAAGAACCCGTTCAAAATGCATGAAAGTATTATAGAAAACCGCGAGTGTCTGAATAAGTTTATAACACTTTTTACTCACTTTTCTGATCCCTCAAATACCCTGCGTTGATTTTATTCCACAGTATCGTTTTATGTTTTGCTTCATCAGCGCTCATTATAATAGAATCTATGTATTCTTCATCTTTATCATTCATCACGAGTTCGTCCGCGTTTTGCAGATCTTTACAAAATGGCTGCTTCGGTTCCGGTTTCACGAACTTATCTGATTTATCATCGGACGGTCCTAGGCCTATTACTGCTAAATCTGGTCCTGGAATAGATAAAATGAGGGCTATGATAAATATCAGATATATGATATGGTACCGACTAAAGAACAAGAAAGAGGGTAAGAAAGACTATATGACTAACTTTATCGAATAAATAATGTTATAGTTGAAGTAGAGATCGTTAAGTTTGTTTTATTTTATACTAGCTGACTCGCGCAACTTCGTCTGCGCCGAAAAAAAAAATTAGGGGTGGACTACCCCTAACATTTAGCGGATGAAAAATAGATGTTGGCCGATTCTCATAGGTACCGGATAAGCACAAAAAATTTCATCAAAATCGGTCGAGCCGTTTCGGAGGAGTTCAAGTTCGAACACCGTGACACGACAATTTTATATATCAGACTAGATGACCCGCGCAACTTCGTCTGCGTTACAAAGGGGTTCAAAAATTGTAGCCTATATAGGCACGCGCCGCCCGGCGCAAACAACTACGACCCTGCATTTTAAATTTGTAATATCTTCGGTAATATTCACTTAAATTACATGCTGTAAAAAGCATATTGATCTATAATAAATGCACAATTTATTTAAGGTACTTAATGGGATAAGGATTAATGCTGTATTGTTTAAAATCACTTCGTAAATAACCATTTTTTAGTAAAGATTAAAAATGGTTATGCTGGGTTATCCCTAAGAGATAGACATATACCATCGCGGACTTTTTTGTTGAACTTTTTAAGGTGAACAATACTGTAGTACATTATTTTGGTCTATCTCGTAGGGTTCAGCCAGCGTTTGGAATATAAGCGCAAAAAAACGTGTATTTTAAGACATCACATTAGAAACCTTTAAATTTATCAGTGTTTCTCTACTATATTATGCATTTATTATACATACAAACCTTCCTTAAGAATCACTCTATCTATTAAAAAAAACCGCATCAAAATCCGTTGCGTAGTTTTAAAGATCTAAGCATACATACAGACATACAGCGAAAGCGACTTTGTTTTATACTATGTATTGATTAGTTTCTGAAATATAAATCATTATTAAAATTACTACACGAGGACAAACATTATTGTATCTTTTTAAATTATTATCGAGTCACAAAACTTTAGGTATACTTACAAAAAATCACTTTTCACCATTATTAAGTTTAATATCTAGAAATAGTGTTGCCAACAGTTACATTAAATATTTAAAAATTCTCACCTAATCCTTTTTCTAGTTTCAATTTTTCAATCTTCTTTTCGTCCTTCTGTCCTTCGTTTTTAGACCTCATATCCTTTGTCAACTCATCAATGATTTCCAATGTTCCTTCGGCAGCAAAACGCGAGGCGTCTTCATCTTCTGAACCAGTGTTGTCTGAAACGAAAGTTATATGATAACCCGGCAAATTAGTTCAAAAACTAGGGGTAAGCTTGTACAGACTCGTAAGGAATACCACTTCAATCTAAAATTTTTATTCAACCTGTACTGTAAAGTATACTGTATTGGTACTGCCCACTGCTGGGTTCAGGTCTCCTCAGACGGATTAGGCATAGTCTACCACACTTGCCTGATGCGGATTGGGGACTTCACATAATACCTTCAAAGAATTTATAAACCTTTTCCGATCTGCACGTTTCCTCACTATTTTTTCGTCATGTTTTTAGCCAGTTGTGTTGTAATTTCACATATACACTATATTTAAGTTTTTGTAACGTATAACTATGTAAGTGTGGTGTTTCAATATAGAGTTATTGTATTGTATTTTTTTCACATTAAGGTTTAAGCGTACAAGCCGATATTGAATCCGCGACTTCCCATACGGAAGACAAGCACGTCTTTTTATTTAATTTTCATTATTATACCTGCAACAGGTGCCGGTGACCCAGTAAGAGAAGTGACACAAGCCTTCCGTCTCCTCGACATGTCCTTTTCTATTTGTGCCTCGATCTCTTTCTGAAGCTCCGTCAGTTCTTTCTCACCATCTTCATCCTCCATTAGCTAGAAACAAAAATCGTATTAAATTAAATTCAATCAACACATTCTTCACGTTTTTGCAAAAAATTCAGATGTTTATAATTTTCGAATTCCCGTTGAACACATTTTTTTAAAAGTACACATCGTTCCAGAGTAGGTAGGATCTTTACGAAAAGCAACTTTCAGAATATATTATAACTATAATAATAAAAAAGACCTAAGAAAAAAACATTTTCCTAAAACTTCATAAACACACCGAGCAAATATCTATTCCATTACCTTTTGCAATCTATCTTTATCCCGTTTCCTGGCAGCTCTAAACGCCGGTGGGTCCTGTTCCTCTTCCAAGTCCACAGTCATGAACTCTTCAAGTGTGAGAGCGCTGGAAGGAGTATCACCGAATTCAAACATCCGTTTCCGTAGCGTGGACTCATGTACTTTCACTATTCGCACAATATCCGATGGGGTTCGGGAGAATTCGTGAAGGCGAGCTGCTATTAATAAAGCTGTCGAAGAAGTATGATTTTTTTAAATTCTTGTAACCGTAATATTGCCATATTGAAGTCGCACTTGCCTTCCTGGTCGCGGGTTCGAACAGGTCGGCTTGTACCTCTAAATCTTAATTTATAGAAAAATTTATCTGCAATTTATAACATCTGAGTTCATCCCTACTATATGGAACCAGCACGGTCATCCACGGTTCGTTTCAGGAACACTTTTTTGCCACGCACCATCCGGCTATGGAATGAGCTCCCCTCCTCGGTATTCCCTGAGCGCTATGACTTGTCCTTCTTTAAACGAGGCTTGAGGAGGGTCCTTAAAGTTAGGTCGTAGGTAGCGTCCCCTGATATTGCAGAGGTTCATGAGCGACAGTAACCACTTCCTATCAGGTGGGCCGTTGGCTCGTCTGCCTACATGGCAATAAAAAAAAATATAAAAAATATCAATTTGAACTATTAATCATTGTATTTGTTGTAATGTGTAAAAGTGTATTTTTGGACAATAAACTATTTCATTTCATTTCAATCTAACTTGAAGAAACCTGCATATTGGAAAAGACAGTTAGTACAGAGTATATTGCCCACTTATTGGTAATCAGATTACCATTTATGAACCTTCACAATATTATTGATACTACGAAGTTTCCTACCTTCATTTCACTTAAAGAATAACCAATCTCAGCGTCAGGAAATATCAAAGAATGGATTTGGGTAAATTAAGGTTTTTATGTAAGTCCTGGTATCGCAGAAAGCCATCAGTAATAATTAAATTCAATTGTCAGAATGCAGTGTTTACATTGACATAAATATTTCGTAACGGTTTAAAATATAAACAGTAAAATAGCGAAACGCTTCCAATTCTTGATAACTAAAGAAAAAAAACTTCTATTTATCAAAACGACACGATAAATTACTAAAAACATGAATAAGACCATCACAACATACAACACATTAAAATATTTCGAATTAGCACTTAATAATTTAACCTTATTAAATATAACCTTAACAATTTAAATAAGTGTTGTTAAAAGATGATTCATTCCATATATTTGCAGTATTATTTGAGCATCGAACTCTTGTGTCCTATTTGTCACTTGTTGGTAAATAAACACAAATGGAATGCCTTATTTTTACACTTTACTTGCGAAATTACTTTTAACTTGCTCAAATGAATGATACCGAATTCTTGTTTTTTGATAACATTCAATTGACCGCCTTCAAAACTTTTCCATATGGACCGATTTCAATGATCCTTTGTTGTTAGAAAGCAGACACTTTGAACGTTACCTTATACAAATTTCATAAATGTCTGACTGGTAGTTTTTTGTGCTTTTCTTGAAAAATGGCAATCGTTTCCATTTTGTGTAATAATTACAAAATCTTATTAAAAAGCATTTGACATTTTGTCAATAGTAAATGAAACAATGAATTGCTGTTATATGGACACAGTATTTTATATAAAGAAGATCATAAAGACTAGATAATTAAAATAGACTAGAAGTCGGCCTTGCAATCCAAAATCGCTTAACGGTAATACCAAGTAGGCAATTGAACTCGCTCAATTTAACAAGACAAATTGACGTAACCTTCGTCAAATAAACACAGGAGAAACATAAAACCGAACGAAACACTCCTACTGATAAATATTGTTTGTACTTCCTTGAATTTAAAGTGTTTGTGTGCGTTTTCCGTATGTCCTTTGTGTTTGAACTGCACGATGAATATCATGGCTTTGATTGTTAATTGGTGTTCTTGATTAATTACTTAAAGATAGTGAAGATTATTTGTCAACTAGCTATTGCCCGCGACGTTGTCTGCGTGAATGCTATGTACAGCGCCATAATAATATACCAACAATTGTATCTTTTAAACTAACATTAATTTTACTGGTTTTCTTCTTTACCTTTCATATCTACACTAAGCAGAGTAACAGAATAAACTGTTTTTTTGTAAAATTTAAGTGCAAAAAGTGCTAATTTAGACCCGCTTCGAATAAATGACTTTAAGGTGATTTTGCTGAATTAAGGCAAAAGTTGTGACTAAAGCAGATGTAGAAAATAATCAAATTAAGACAAATATAAGATAAGATTAGAAGATAGCGTAAACAAACATGCTTCCAGTGGACGTGGAGGTCGAGGCGCAATGGCTCCGGGACACGATGCATCGCATTAGTGATGCTTCGATGCCCCGGGTCGGCCCTCGGCCTCCTAACAGGTCGGCGTACTGGTGGTCGCCCGAGATAGCGCAGCTTCGTGCTGTATGCGTCCGGGCGAGGCGCCGGTGCGCCAGACATCGCCGCCGCATCCTCGCGCGCCGTGACGATCCCGTCGCGTTCGCGGAGGAGGAGGCCCGGCTGTATGGCGAGTACGTTGAAGCGAGGAGCGCCATGCAGCTGGCCATCAAGCAGGCCAAGGAGAGGTACATGGAGTCACTCTTGGGGACGCTCGACGATGATCCGTGGGGGCGCCCGTATAAAGCGGTGCGCGGCAAGCTGCGCCCGTGGGCGCCTCCCCTGACCGAGCGTCTCCCGCCTCAGCAGCTGCGGGACATCGTTTCGACGTTGTTCCCGCAGGAGCAGGACGGATTTTTTCCGCCTGCTATGGGTGAACCGCCGGATCACACCGGCGGTGAAGCCACTGCTGAGGTGCCTCACATCACGAAGGATGAGCTCCATGAGGCCGTGGTCAAAATGAGCAGAAAAGACACGGCACCCGGCCCGGACGGCATCCACGGCCGGGTCCTAGCCTTGGCCCTCAATGCCCTAGGGGACCGACTCCTGAGGCTGTACAATTCATGCCTGGAGTCGGGACGGTTTCCCTCGTTCTGGAGGACGGGCAGACTGGTCCTCCTACGTAAGGAGGGGCGCCCGGCTGATTCAGCCGCCGGTTACCGTCCCATCGTGCTGCTGGACGAGGTGGGCAAATTGCTGGAACGCGTTCTGGCCGCCCGCATCGTTCAGCACCTGGTCGGGGTTGGACCCGATCTGTCAGCGGAACAGTACGGCTTCCGGGAGGGTCGTTCGACCGTAGATGCGATTCTACGTGTCCGGGCCCTCTCGGAGGAGGCCGTCTCCCAGGGTGGGGTGGCCTTGGCGGTGTCGCTCGACATCGCCAACGCCTTTAACACCCTGCCCTGGTCCGTGATTGGGGGGGCACTGGAGAGGCATGGAGTGCCCCTCTATCTCCGCCGGCTGATCGGCTCCTACCTGGAGGCCAGGTCGGTCGAATGTACCGGGTACGGTGGGACCTTGCACCGGTTCCAGGTCGTGCGCGGTGTTCCACAGGGGTCCGTTCTTGGACCCCTCCTGTGGAATATCGGGTACGACTGGGTGCTGAGGGGCGCCCTCCCCCCGGGCCTTAGCGTAATTTGTTACGCGGATGACACATTGGTCATGGCCCGGGGGGATGACCACGGAGAGTCTGCCCGTCTTGCCACAGCGGGGGTGGCCCTCGTCGTCGGCAGAATAAGGAGGTTGGGCCTCGACGTGGCGCTACACAAATCCCAGGCCCTGTGGTTTCACAGGGCCAGGGTGGCGCCACCGGTCGACGCCCACATCATGGTTGGAGGCGTCCGAATCGGGGTCGGGGTGCAGCTTAAGTACCTCGGCCTCGTGCTGGACAGCCGTTGGACCTTCCGGACCCACTTCGAGCAGCTGGTCCCTCGACTTGTGAGGACCGCCGGCCATCTTGGTCGGTTGCTTCCGAACATCGGGGGACCCAGCCACGC
This sequence comes from Trilocha varians, assembly GCA_030269945.2. Classification (NCBI taxonomy): domain Eukaryota; kingdom Metazoa; phylum Arthropoda; class Insecta; order Lepidoptera; family Bombycidae; genus Trilocha; species Trilocha varians. The sequence continues at coordinate 6,645,765 of AP028273.1, read as the reverse complement.
GGTGCGCCGCCTCTACGCGGGGGTAGTGCGCTCGATGGCCCTGTACGGTGCGCCCGTTTGGGCCGAGCCTCGTACTCGGGCAACTTTTGCCCGATACTTGCGCCGGCCACAGCGCATCGTAGCCATCAGGGTCATCCGCGGGTACCGCACCGTCGCGTTTGAGGCGGCGTGCGTGCTGGCGGGGACGCCGCCCTGGGAGTTGGAGGCGGAGGCGCTCGCGGACGATTATCGTTGGCGATGCGACCTCCGGGCCCGGGGCGTAGTGCGTCCCCTGCGGGAAGCTGTTCGGGATCGGAAGGCCCAATCTCGGCGGTCCGTAATAGAGTCGTGGGAGCGACGTATCGCTAACCCCACTTGGGGTCTGCGGACCGTCGAGGCGATCCGCCCCGTCCTAAAGGATTGGGTGGGTCGTGGCGAAGGACGCCTCACCTTTTGGGCGGTGCAGATGCCGACCGGGCACGGATGCTTCGGGCGGTATCTGCACCGCATTCAGGTGGAGCCGACGACGAGGTGCCATCACTGTGTAGGATGTGACCAGGACACACCGGAGCATACGCTCGCTGTCTGCCCCGCATGGGAGCAGCAGCGGTGTGTCCTGGTCCAACAAATAGGACCGGACTTGTCGCTCCCGGGCGTCGTGGCGTCGATGCTCGAGAGCGACGAGTCCTGGAAGGCGATGCTCGACTTCTGCGAGTCCACCATCTCGCAGAAGAGGGTGGCGGGGAGTGCGAGGGAGAGAATTTATTCTTCTCTCCGCCCCGCAACAACCCGCCGCCGTCGAGCAAGGGGCCGGAACCGGGATCTCGCCCGGAATCTGGCCCCTTAAGAGTTTCGGGTCCCCAACGCATGTGAGTGCGAGCGGGGACCCAAGAAGGTGTCGTGTCTCGCTCAGCACGCCCTTGCGTCAGAGCATCCGGAGGATGGCGGACCGCGCTCCCCGACCCACGCTGGTTCTGACCCAGCGGGGTATTCCGTGGGAGGGTGACACGCGGTCCAGCCATCTTGGCGGGCTTCGGATAGCCCGCCGACGATATAAATACTGCGTCGCCGACGACAGAACCCGTAAGAATTTCCGCCTCAATTGTGTGTTTGTGGAGCAAGATGACTTTAAGGCGGGTCCCGTTACACAACTTCGGAGGAGATAGGTTCCGAAGAAGCATAATCGGGACACTGACCTTCAGCTTGACAGTATGCGCTGGAAAACCACTTGCTGACAGAGAGTTCAAAAATTCTACAGGATAATGTGTAGCATCATTTTTATTTATTTATTTATTTATTTATTTAAAGGAACATCAACAGTACAACATATTGAGAAGACACATTTTGCTTATTACAACTTAAATTTGCTCCACGACAGTTCATTTCCCTCACTTTCTGAGAGAATTCGTTAATTGCTGCAGCTTGGTCATTTTAGGGTGTCAAAATGGCTCGCTCACACACCCAAGAATTCTGCTGGTGTGATATACGACTGATGTCGTTGTACACACAGCGAATGAGTTCTTCTAAGCTGGATACAACTCTACCGAGAGACATTGGAAGCAACACTTGTCCACCTCTCTCTTCTGGTAGAGTACCTTCACCAAGACTTAGAAGGACATCGGAGAATTCTTGAGTCTATTATGGGGGATGAATCTACTTCGTAGGTTTGCTTGTTCTTCAAAATCACTCACAAAATACATTTGCAAAAATTTTGAACTATCTGTATCCAAGCGTACCTTACCAGATGCACAACACATCCCATTGGGCTCCCCTCTCCATTTGCGGGCTCGACAAAGGGCGCACACTTCTTCTAAGATTGCTAATCTCTCCGTGTGCGGCGTAGTTAATCTCAACATTGTACATGAATCCACTTCCCTCTTTATTTAGCCATGGTGGCTCTTGCAACTCCTGCATTCTGTCCCGGTCTTGCGATACATGAGCAGAAGTATCGTCACGTACGTTCTGATAACTTTGCTGAGCAGCTGTACTACGCTCTTCAAGCTGCTCATCAGTCTCCAACGACCGTGAAAGAGCAGGCTGAGAGTGATCTCTCCTTAACTGAGTATCCTGCTCTTCAAGATATTCGATCGACTGAGTTTCCGCAATGTGTTCTTAAAGAGTAGCCATTAGCCAACCTAGCTTCATGCTCAACGGCGGTTTCTAGACATCGAGATAACCTTTTCCTTCGAGTATCGTTTGAACATTGGGATAAATTAGATCGTTATCCAGGCATTTTAAGTATTTTAAGTCGAAACTAAATAATAATAAAATGATAGCTAAAGAGTTCAATTTGACTAACCACACGATGATTTATAGCAAAGCAGGTAATCTCAGTTTTGACATTTGGTGTACGAAATGATAGCGCGATTCAGAATAATTAAAATTTATACGCCAACGCCATCTAGTTAGCAAATAGGAAACATTGTCCCACAATGACATAATCAAATTTAAATTATTTATATCAACAAAAAAATGCTTCCATATGTAATTCGACTTGAAGGCCAATAGATGTCGTTGCTCTAAAATTGCTTAATGAAATTTATTTATATGTATAGATCTTGCTAATCTCTGAAACGAATTAAATACACATTTTTTAAGAAGGAACAGAACTCTTTGTATTTATGACAATTAAAAAAATAACCATTGACAGTGCCAAAAATGACACAATCAAATTTAAATTATGGTATAAGAGCTAGCAACGTTTTTGACAGAGTATTTACCGATACGGACTGTCTAGTAGTAGCCTCCAGCCGGTAGTGGTAAGGTCTGGTTAAAAAACCGATTTTTATTTTTTTTTAAAGATATTTCTTTAAATTGTTTTTATTGTACTTTTTGCTGCATGAATTTATTATTGCCAGATATTTTTTGTTGTTTTTCTGTGCCAGACGCTAACTCTGAATGATTTTTTTTTATGAATCTTTTTAAGCACTTAAAAACCTAAAATTAATTTGCCAACTGATATAAAAGTGAAAGAGTATGAGAGATAGTATATAAAAATAAAAACTGGCTTTACTGAAATGTTTGTTTTCCCGACGTTGCTAGCTCTTGTACTAATAAAAAAATGCTTCCACATGAAATTTGACTTAAACGCCGATAGATGTCGGTGCTCTAAAATTTTGAATGAAATTTATTATATTTATATCCCGTTCCTCGGAAATGATAGCACTATAATATATAGCCTATGTGTTGACCCGACTTTTAAGCAATATTCTTGCCAAATATGAAGTAAATCCGTGCAGTAGTTTTCTAGTTTACCCCGGACAAAGCTGAATTTTGTACCATACTAAATGTATTGATTCTGCATCGCGGTGACTTTATGTGCAACGGTTGCTTGACTTGGAAGAGTGTATTTTGAAGTGTTGACTATTCTATCATTTTATTATATGTATAGATAGATTACGTTTTAGAATATCTGATGTGGTTTTACATTTCTCAATTACAAATTGTTGGACCCTAAAATAAATTTTATTTTGTACATTAAATTGTTGGTCATACCTGCACCACAAATACCGGAAGGCCTCCTCCCCGAGTGGATGGAATCCTTCTTCATCCGCTGAACCAATCGAAGCGCTGTCATGCTGACTTCGTGTTGTTTGTCTTCGAACTTCAACTGGGAAGCGAATCGAAGGATGTACAGACAAGGATCTGGAAATTATCCATAGTAGTTTTTAAAGGTCCGAGGTCTGAATATATTTAAGTAAATCTGATTCAGAATAATCCAGCATTGCCGGAGGTTGGATGGGCAAGGCTGAAGGTTGAGTAAGCTTAAGGGACCAAACTCATGGTCGCTCTCTCTAGAAAAACTTACGATTCATCTGAATATGTTATTTATAATTAACTGTGGAGTACGGCCTCGGAAAATGCGTAATTGCTTCTTAATTGGCTAATTTAATAGATACTTACTAATAATAAAGAAAAAAATATATATTTACTTATAAATCAGTGATCGTTCGACCTCCTTTGCGAACGCTTGTCACTGAGACTTACGCGAAAAAGTGCATGCGCATCATTATATCGCATTGCACAAGTTGTGTAGTGCTATACATTAAGTTTAATGAACTATAATGTGGCGACCTAGATAATGACGTTCCGAACGTGACTAACATTGTTAAGGCGAATACACACGTATAGCTCTAATAATGGCGTCAGGCTCACCCGGGAAGGATCAGCAGATCAAGTTAAAAACCGATCTCGAGCACGAACTATACAGCTACTACAGAGCTGAAAGAGAAGAGAGAAAAAAACTAGAAACTCTAGTAGGCGATTTAAAATGCCAAATAGAGATTCTGCAAGAACAGTTGCAATGCTTGGCAAAGAGCCAACCTGCACCAACTGCTACAGAATCAAATTCAATGGATTACCACACTGACGAGGAAGAACTCGCAAAAGAAACAGAGTGGATCCGGACGAAGTCTCGGAAGAAAAGAAAACTGAACACTTCACCCTCCCAAGATGTAAAATCAGAGCGACATACTGAGCACTCTACTCAAGAAAAAAAGAAGGAAAAAATAAAAAAATCTCCATTACCACCACCAATAATAGTGGACGAAGTAATGGAATATCAAAAATTATACGACCTGTTAACAGCTACCCAGTCGGCTGATACATTTACAACCAAAATGCTCAGCGGTAACTCTTTGAAGATAAATACAAGCACTGAGGACTCGTATAGATCAATAACGGAGTTATTGAATAATAAGCAGTGTTCCTGGCACTCATATGAAAACAAACAGCACAGACCCATTAGAGTCATGGCAAAAAAACTACACTTTTCGTGTAAACCAGAAAGAATTGTTGAAGATCTACAAAATAAAGGGCTAAAAATAACTGAAGCAATCAATAAGCTAAGCTGGAGAAGAAAAGAACCTTTAAATATGTTTATGCTCACATTTTCTAATGATGAAGATGTAAATAAAATTTACAAAATAAATACAATTTTGGGCTGTAAAGTTGAAATACAGGCAATTAAAACTAATAGGTTAGTTCCCCAGTGCAAGAGATGTCAAGCATATGGACATACACAAAAGTTCTGTTCCAAAGAACCTAGGTGTGTAAAATGCACTGGAAAACACCTAACGAGTGATTGCAAAAAATCTAAAGAAGAAAAACCTAAATGTGTCCACTGTGGCGATAACCACCCTGCAAACTATCGAGGGTGTCTCGTTGCCAAAGAAATACAAATGCTACGCAACAAAAGTAGAACAAGAAATGCTAAGCCAGGAGAACCAGCGAGATCGACGAATCAAGAATCAGAAACACATAATAAAAAAAGTGCAATTAAATCTAGTTCAAATAAAGCTAGTTACACCAAAACCACAAAAAATACATTATCTTATGCCCAGGTAACGAGCAGAAATAATTCAAATATTATCAAAAATGTCGATAGTACTGATAAGAAGTTAAACGATATCTTAAAACTTATGCTATCGTTTGACGAACGTCTCCAAAAAATCGAAAGTAGCACCAAAATATCTACTATTGCCAAGCCACAAAAATGAATAACATAATTAAAATAATGGTATGGAATTCAAATGGATTACTAAAGCATAAAAATGAACTGCAAGTTATCCTAGACATGGAAAAAGTGGATGTGTGTCTTATATCTGAAACACATTTTACTAAACAATGTCACATTAAATTTAAGGGCTACAAAATTTATCACGCACTACATCCGGATAATACATCAAGAGGAGGAAGTGCTGTCATCATCAAGGAACAAATAGATCACCATGAGTACTATACTTACGAAGAAAAAGAGATACAAGCTGTGGCGATCAGTCTGAGAACAAAAAGACAAGTGGTGGTGGTTTCGTCTATCTACAGTCCACCCAGATATAACATAAAAAAAGATCAGTATATGAATTTCTTACGATGCCTTGGTAATCGATTTATACTTGGAGGGGACTTCAACGCCAAGCACACATATTGGGGCTCAAGGCTATCAACAACTAAGGGCAAAGAACTTATGAGTGCTATTAAAGAAATGAAATGTGATACTACATCAACGGGAACTCCAACATATTGGCCAACCGATCCAAATAAAATACCTGACCTTATAGATTTTTTTATTGTCAAGAATATATCTACAAATTATCTAAAAACGTACCAGAGTTATGATATGAACTCTGACCACTCTGCAATATTTTTAGAAGTTAATGACAAAATTATACTAAAAGAAAAACCTCCTGCTTTGGTTAACAAGCAAACTGATTGGGAAGGCTTTAGAACAGACTTAGACCGCAATATAAACTTGAGAACTCCACTCAAGACAACTGAGCAATTAAATAGCGAATTGGAAAATTTTATAAAACTTATACAACAATCACTCTGGAAACACACACCTGTAGCCAATAAAGGAACTAGAGGAAATGTCTATCCTAGAGAAATCAAGATATTAATTGAGCAAAAAAGGAAACAACGCAAAGTGTGGCATTATACTAGATGTCCAGAAGATAAAAGAATTCTCAACAATTTGGCAAAAAAAATTAACAGAAAAATACAACACTATAACGACGAACTCACTGAAAATTATCTTGAAAAATTAACAGGTAACCGTTGTACAGACTACGCTTTATGGAAAGCTACAAAAAGTATAAATAAAAACAACTTTACAATTCCTCCGATCAGAGAAAGCAGCAATAATAAATGGGCAATTAATAATGAACAAAAAGCGAAGCGGTTTGCAGAATACCTTGAATCTATTTTCCAACCTGATGAAAATGGAACAGGTGAACCGACTCTCCCTCAAACGAATTCTCACCATTTATGTGACGATATCATGCTTGTTACACCTAAAGAGGTTGAAAAGGAAATAAAAATCAGTATACGCCCGAAAAAAGCACCGGGTTATGATCTGATAACAGGTGAAATTCTACACAAATTTCCTAGAAAAGGTATTGTGAAATTGACAACATTAATCAATGCAGCGTTTCGATTACATTGCGTACCAGACCTATGGAAAGTTGCAGAGGTAATCATGATTGCTAAGCCGGGAAAACCGCCTCATGAAGCATCATCATATAGACCTATCTCTCTCTTGCCCGTTATGTCCAAACTTTTCGAGAAACTACTACTAAAAAGGTTAAAACCTATCATAGAGAGGGCTGAATTAGTACCTAATCATCAGTTTGGTTTCCGAGAAAAACACTCAACGATAGATCAAATACATCGCATTACAAGCATCATCGAGAATACCCTAGAAGAAAAAAAAGTATGTTCTACTATTTTTCTTGATGTGGCGCAAGCGTTTGACAAAGTATGGCATGCAGGCCTCGTGTTCAAACTCAGAAAAACATTACCAAAAAGGTATGCAGACATACTTCAATCATACATCTCAAACAGAATGTTTAGAATAAGGCAGGAAGATGCATACTCAGAATTAAAAGTAATAAAAGCTGGAGTACCTCAGGGGAGTGTATTAGGTCCGGTCCTGTACCTCATATACACTGCTGATATTCCAAATCTAAAAAACTGTACTATTGCTACATTTGCTGACGATACAGCAATAATGGCAGTAGATAATACGCACACGCAGGCTATTACAAAATTGCAAAGTGCAGTTGATCAAATATACAACTGGACAAAAAAATGGAACATCAAATTAAATGAATCCAAATCGATTCATATAAATTTTACTAATAAACAGCACGAACAGCATGACGTATTCCTTAATGGTAAAATTATACCATATGCGAATACGGCGAAATATCTTGGCATGACGCTGGACACGAAATTGCGCTGGAAAGCCCATGTTAAGAAAAAAAGAGAGGAACTAGAACTCCGATACCAAAAACTGCGTTGGCTACTCGGAAGACAATCTAAACTGTCAATTCACAACAAAATACTAGTTTACAAACAAGTCCTGATGCCTATTTGGACTTATGGCGCGACACTATGGGGTTGCACCAAACAGAGTAATATTGCTATTCTGCAAAGATTCCAAAACAAAGTACTGAGAGAAGCAGTAGGGGCTCCCTGGTACACCCGAAACAGTGACCTCCACCGGGACCTACAAATGGAGGTTGTTACTAGCATCATAAGGAATTGCGCAGAAGCCCATGAACGGAGGCTTCACCATCATGTCAACGTAGAAGCAATACAGCTTCTTGACATCACAGACATTAAAAGAAGACTCAAAAGAACGAAACCGTTCGAATTAGTGTAGTGTACTTAATAATACAATTAGTGTATAAAATCAGTGAAGTGTAATAATAAAGACCACATGAACATTGTGTCTACACCTTAATAATAGAGACAATAAGAAAAGTGCCAATGGACACATTCTTAGCATAAAATCATATAGTAATTTAGGTTAAAACAAAATTGCTTATTAGTCTGAATTAGACTAGATTGTAATTATAATAGTGTGCGTTATAGAATTACGTATACAAGGAAAAAAAAAAAAAAAAAAAAAAAAAAAAACTTATAAATCATGTAAATTCCATAAATATTCGACAAAAATAACATCGTTGGAATACTTCCGCCTTTCGATGTTGACGTAACCACAGCAAGTTCCTATTTAGTTCCGCTATTCCAAACTAGTGTAAAACAAGTTTAAGTTTAAAATTTACGTTTACGTATTACAAGGTTTGTTCTGAGACAGTCAGTGGACCAACAGCTTCACTGTGTATGATAAATGTAAAATGATAATAAAGAAGGCAGTAGTTTTAAAATTGATTGACTATTTTTGGACAGAGATAATGGTTTCTTATTTTTTTATTATGACACAGAAGAGTGACATGCAGTTTGAAAACTATTGTTTTATTTTTCTAATAGAGGTAAACCGTAGGCACTAAGCCATCTCAACAGGTTGAAATTGTTTTTTTATTTAATTAATGTTTTTTTGGTCATTGAGAGAAGAAATCAAATTTAAATTCATACGGAGACAATGTCTCTGTTTCCTGTTAAACAAAACACATAAAGTCATGATCAGAACAAGAACTTTAAGTATCAATAATATATTTATTTCTCAATTGATTCGATACAATACGGATTCTGTTCACGTCCAGCTAATGTTAATTCAAAGCATGTGACGAGGAAAAGGTGCTGGTTTATATCGCTTAATGGTTTTTATTTCCAAAACAAAAACGCACATAAAAAATGAGTTATATTTTTAACTCGGGATGTGTTGCTTCGTTTTATTATAGGTTATAATTATAAATCAGATTATTTTTAAATTTTTTTTATGTGAGGGTTCGTCGACTCAATTTTGGTGCATCCTAATCCTTTTGCTTTAAGTTTTTTGCCAGATTATTGGCACAATTAAATAAAATTGCTATTATTACCTTTTAACATTCGAGACGGTACAGACTGAAAATTTGTTCCTAAAGGTCAACTTATTGATAATGACCACAAATTAGACGCAAAGTAATGATCGTAAAATTTTAATTACACATTAAAACACAATTAAGCTAATGAACGATAATGTTTCTTATGAACATGTTTTGTAGTTTTAGGAGCTGTGATTGACGCCTAAGGTTAATCTTATTAGTGTAAGTCCTTAAATAACTAGATCAAGAAACTTTTGTAGAACACTAGCAATAACTATGAGTAATATATTATACATATTAGTAAATAGTAATATATTATACTAAGTTGGCTATAGGGATGTAAAAAATCATTGTGTTGATACATTTGTAATTAAATAGTGTTATTGTGTTTTGTGTAATGCTAGGCTATTCCTTTTTTTCTTCTTTTTCTTTTTGTGTTTACTTTGTTGATATCAACCTACAAATTTAATGCTCCTATGTTTTGTTAGGAGAGCACTGGCTAATACTAATTGTAAAAATTGTTTCAATAAAATTCATTCATTTCATTTCATACAATATGATGTCCTTCTTTAAATGAGGTCTAAGTGAGTAACTCAAATATTCCTAGAATTCATGTGTCCGTTCATGAACTTAGTGGGTATTCCTTGTGTATTCATTGATGGATAAGGCCACGTACTCGACTTTATTTTGCATTTTTGTAATAAGCAGTTACAGTCGTCGAGGGGTTACTTATCGCCTACCATATAAAACTTTTCTTAAACTTCGTCTAATAAAAGAGGGACAAGGTAAACAACGAAATCGGGATTACATTCCACATGTTATAATAGCTCAGGATATTTATGAAGATAAAAGTGCAGTCGATATACTGAACTATGATAACATTGCAAGCAAAAGCATTTTTATAAAAAAAATCTGATCTAAAAAATAATTTGCGTAAAATGTGATATTTGAAAAGTTTTAATAAGATATACTCTACTAAAATCTCATTATTATTATTATTTTCGTATTTGTTTATCTCCCACTGGTTAGTTGGGGGTATGTCACCACTACAGCGGGCTTTTGGCCAAGCTGAAGTGAGTTTAACAATGTTAGAATGATTGATGATGATGATGATGTTTAATGACACAAATTAACCTAGTTAAGCAATCGATAAAAATTTCCTTACTATTCTACAAGTGTTCAGAATAGTTGCTTTTTGTAGGAGAGTGTATGTTTGTTTGTGGATAGAGAAGAGAGAGAGGCTGGTGTGTAATGTATGTGGGATAACTCCTGTGGACGAAATGACTATAGGTATTGTTTTGACTGTTTCCACTCTCCACTGTTTCTTTATTTCTATAGCTAGTTCAGTGTATTTAGTGATTTTGTCTGTGTGTGTCGTTGTTAGGTTGTGGGTATTAGGTATGGCTATGTCTATGAGATATACGGTGTTTGTAATTTTATCGTGGAGTAGAATATCCGGTCTATTGTAGTAAATTGTCTTATCCGTGATGATTGTACGATCCCAGTACATTTTGCAATTAGGCGATTCCAATATTATCTGGGGCGTATATTTGTAGTACGGGACCTTTTCTGTTACTAGAGAGTACTTGAACGCGAGGTGCTGGTGTATAATAGCGGCGACTTGGTCATGGCGGTGTTTATAGTCGGTTTGAGTTATAGATTTACAGGCTCCGGTAATATGTTGTATGGTCTCGGGGCTACTGTGACAGTGTCTACACATATCTGATACCATGTTTCTGTCCTTTATAATATATTTCCTATAATTTTTGGTGTCTATTGTCTGGTCTTGAATGGCAATTATGAATCCCTCTGTTTCGGGAAATAGTTCTCCTCTTGTTAGCCATGAGTTGGATGCTATTTTATCTACTTTTGGATTTAGTAGGTCTTGTCGATGTCTACCATGTAGTGATTTTTGTAACCAGGTTTCTATTTTTTCATTATTGGTTATAACTTTTTCATTTTTCTGTTGATTTTTGTCAGCTAGATTGAGCGGTGTTAACTTTATATCTAATTGTGTGATTGTTTTGTGTAGTGTGGATGTTTCTGAATGTTTCGTAAAAAAGGTGCGCATTGTTGTAATTTGTCTATTATGCAAGTTTTGAATATCTATTAAACCTCGACCACCTTCTATTCTTGGTAGTGTGAGTCTTTGAATGCAAGCTCTTGGATGATGTTTGCGATATTTGGTTAACATAGTGTTAATTACACGCTGAAGTCTTTTAAGATCGGTTTGTGACCACTTAATTACTCCGAATGAATAAGTTAGTATTGGTACGGCGTAGCTATTGATTGCTTTAATAGTGTTATTTGAATTGAGTTGGGTGTTTAAAATTTTGTGTAATCTATTTCTAAAATTATTTTCTAGTTCTTTTTTTATTTCTTTTTGGTGTATTTGTTGTGTTTGTTTAAATCCTAAATATTTGTAGCCAGTAATATTATTGATTGAATCTATTATTTGTTCATTATCGAGTTTATAGTTATTTGCAACTGGGTGGCCTTTTTGTATGGACTGTATTTTACATTTATCTACACCGAATCGCATGTGGATATCATTCGAAAATTGTTGTGTAATGTCTATTAACTGATGTAATTTATTTAAAGTGTTAGAATATAACTTAATGTCATCCATATAAAGTAGATGGGATAGTGTGTATCTATTTTCGGGACCTAGTAATTCAAAACCACTATTGGATTTAATTAGGAGATGTGAGAGTGGGTTGATGGCTAAGCAGAACCACAGAGGGCTTAAAGAGTCGCCTTGAAAAATACCTCTGCGTATTCTCATCAATCCAGATTGTGTAATATTTCCTTTATTGAACTGTTTTATGGTGGTTGACCAGTGCTGCATAGAATGTTTCAAAAACTGTATGAGTGTAGGGTGTATTTTATATAGTTCTAAAACATAAAGAAGCCATGAATGTGGTACTGAGTCGAACGCCTTTTGATAATCAATATACATGGTAAATATATCACTTTTCTTTTTCATTGCATGCTTGGAGATAACGGAATCTATAATTAATTGTTCTTTGCAGCCCTGGCTTTGTTTCCTGCATCCTTTTTGTTCTTCGCATAATATGTTATTGATATTAACGTGTTTGTAAATGGTCTCGGTAACGCACGATGTTATAATTTTATAAATAGTTTGGAGACATGTGATAGGTCTATATTTTGTTACATCTTTTTACATCACTTCAATAGTTTCAAAAAGGAAATACTCGACATACTCAGAGCATCCGCTAAGTCACAAGCTGATTGTGTCGAAACCATCAAAGATGACATCTCTGCTATAAAAGAACAATTGGTAAATATTAAAAGTACTACAGATAAGTTAATAACAGAAAATAAAGAATTTAAGAAACAAATTAACGATGTGACTAACGCTGTTAACAGTTCCAATGACAAAATTAAATCTCTTGAAAAAGATGTTGATATTCTAAAATCCAATGCTAATCTTTTCTCACCTACGCATCTGCCAATGTCAACATCAGGTACTGCCTATGAGGAATTTATATGGGAAGTTCAGGAACGCACAGAACGCTGCAAAAACATCATCGTAGCGGGAATAGCTGAAGCACATGCTGAAAGTATTGAAAAAAAGAGGGAAATTGAAAGGAACGAAATGAAAAACGCTATATCAGATATCTATCAAGACTGCCCGGAGCCTGAAAAAATTATACGCCTCGGAAAATATATGGAAAATAAAAAACGCCTTATTAAAGTTTGTTTTACACGACAGGAGACTGCGCAAACATTACTAAAAAATAGATCGAACCTAAAGGATAAAAATATTAGAATTTATTCTGATCAAACCCCGAACCAACAACAACTAATGAAAAATCTGCGTGAGGAGTTACGTCGCAGAGTTGAAAGTGGTGAACAAGATTTGATCATTAGATACCAACGGGGTGTCCCTAAAATAATAAACCAAAAACCAAAAAACTAGATAAATCAGAAAATACAACTAATGCTAACAACCAGAATGAACTTATAACATATGAGATCGGGAAAAAGTATGGTCATCTCACAGTCACAAACAGATCGCTCAAATTCTTTTATACTAATATACGCAGCTTAGTTAAACCCGGAAAGATAGATGAACTGAAATGTGTTATAGAGTCCTTTAAAACTACCATTCATGTTATAATACTAACTGAAACATGGATTAAAGATGAAAACGAAGCTGAAAGACTAAAGTTTCAAAACTACTCGCATTACTTCAATTACAGGAAAGATACAAGAGGAGGCGGAGTGTCAATCTACGTGCATAACAGTTTAAAACATGAGCTCTTAGATCAAAAATATGAGGATGGAAACCATTTTTTGTGGGTAAGCCTGAATACATTCTGTTTGGACATCGGTGCAATCTATAAACGGCCTGCGTCAAACACGACAAATTTTTTGGAGACTTATAATCAACAAATAACAAGCAGAAAAAGAGCTATTACTTTTGGTGATCTTAACTTAAATCTACTACTTAATGATAGTTATACTAAAGAATATAAAATGATGATGAGAGAAAACAATATGCTAATTCTGAACAAAATTACTAGTGAGTATTGTACGCGTGAAACTTTTTCGAGTAAAACTGTTCTGGATCATGTGTCTACAAATTTAAAGAATAATACGTTTCATATGGCAATTACTGATTCATCTATATCAGATCATAAACAAATATATTTAGAAATAAAGAGAGTTAAACCAAAAGTGACTAAACGTATCCAATCTGAAACAATAAATTTCGAAACTCTTCATAAAACACTACAGAATAACTTTAAATTAGGAAATATACTGAGTTTTGAGGATGTGGAAAGTGCACTGTTGAATTTAATATCTGAAAACAAAATTAAAAAAACTATAATGATAAATCAACCGGACAAGGAGTGGATCAACAACTATCTTATAAAACTTATAAATGAAAAAAATAAACTTTGGAAAAATCTAAAACAGATGCCAGAAAATGAAATACTTAAAAATGAATTTATTGTGAAAAGGAATCTAACGTTTAAAACAATACAGAATACAAAAAGTAAATATTATAAAAGAGTCTTTGAGAATTGTAAGGGAAATCCTTTAAAAATGTGGCAACTTATCAATAAATTATCAAAAAACATGAATAACCTAGCTTTTAAACCATCAAAAATTAACACTGACTCTGGTCAAATCACTGATATTGGAGAGATTTGCGAAAATTTCAATAAATATTTTTCCACTATTGGCAGTGATTTAGCCAACCAAATCCCGCGCACGGCACGTACAGTCGCACATTGCTCTAACAAAAATACGCATACTGGCAATATACTCTCAAATTTAAAGCCAACCACCCCTCTTGAAGTTATTAAAATAATAAAAAACTTAAAAAATAACACTAGTTCTGGTATCGATGGAATTAATTCTAAAGTTTTAAAACTTGCTAGTGATGTTGTAGCGGATGATTTGTCAGACTCTATTAATAAATGCCTTGCTGAAGGACGTTTCCCCAATTCACTTAAAATAGCTAAAATAAGTCCCATCTATAAATCTGGCAGTAAAATGGATCCTGGCAACTATAGACCGATATCTGTACTTCCCACGCTATCAAAAATATTCGAAAGAATATTATATGATCGATTAAATGTATTTCTAACTTCCAAAAACTTCCTCTTTAAAAAGCAATATGGCTTTAGAGCCAAGTCAAATACTGTAACTGCTGCGGTTGATCTTGTTACAAATATAAGGTTAAATATCGACCAAAGAAAAATAACTCTTGGCATCTTTATTGACCTGAAAAAAGCATTTGATACTGTTAGCCACGAAATATTACTATCAAAGCTAAACGATGTAGGTCTAGCAGGTGCAGCATTTGAAATATTCAAATCATACCTCACAGATAGATCACAAATAGTCAAAATCGGTGACAGTAAAAGTACATCTCAATTTGTCACATATGGCGTACCCCAGGGTTCTATCCTCGGTCCACTACTCTTCCTCATTTATATAAATGACATCCATGAGATTGGACTTCAGGGAGACATTACCCTATACGCTGATGATACTACCTTGTTCTATTCGGGCCACTCAGTAGATGTAATTATCAATCAAGCGCAGAGTGATCTTAACAAACTTCATAAGTGGTTACAGTCAAATTTGTTGACTGTTAATGCTTCAAAAACAAATTACATCTTTTTCACGGCCAAAAATAAGAAAATTAGCAATTACAATCCATTAGTAATCAACGGAGAGGAAATTCACAGAGTCAGCTCGGAGAAATACTTAGGTCTAGTTTTGGATAATCGCTTAACGTGGAAACCACATATTAACAATATTCGCAATAAAATATCATCCTTAACAGGCGCTTTGCGACCTATAGCGCACTGTTTGCCAAAATCTATCAAATATACAATTTACAACTCATTAGTTAAACCTCACATTCACTATCTAATTGAGGTATGGGGATCTGCAGCGAAATCTAATCTTAAACAACTACAAACGTCACAAAATAGGTTGATCAAAACTTTATTTCAATATGACCGCCTCACACCTACAACCAAAATCTTTAAAGATACAAAACTTATGAACCTTACACAGTTGTACAAATTTAACACTTCGATTCTAATCAGGAAAATAATTACAAAAGATGTTCACACACAAATAACCTTTACAAAAAAGATTGACCACCACAAACGTAGCACGCGACAAGCTAATAACATTTATTTAACATCCACTAGAACAAATTATGGTAGGAAAAGTATTATGCGTGAAGGAGCAGAAATTTATAATGAACTTCCCAAAAATATTAGGGAAACTAAAAATTTGTTAACATTTAAGACTTTATTAAAAAGCCACATTTTAAAGGATTTTTCATCGATCTGAACAATACTAAGTGTTTAATTCTTGGATTAGTTCATCACATCAAGCAATTTAATCAATTCTCATAACACTACACATATAGTTTAACTCCGATTTTAACTAACTTTGAATATAACTATTCTAGTAAAAAAAAAAAAAAAAAAAAGTTAAAAAATAAATAATCAAAATGTTACAACAGTAATCATCAAATACTTATTTCAACTATTTATAACATTTTTTGTTGTTAAAAACTCATTATCTACTAAATTTAAAAAAAAATCAACTCGAATAAAATCGCTCAATATGTCATAGGCCTTAACAAACAAGTATCGTATTGTTATTATTATGTTTGTTCAGTTGCATTCATTGAATGCGGATTTTTACACATCTACCCTACACATGCTACTCTGGTTGGTTTTAATTGTTTAGACTAAGTTATTATTGTGTTTTCTCTATAAGTGATTGTTTGTATAATCTTTTGAGAAAATAAATATTTTCAAACCGTATCTTGTGTGTCATTGAGATCTTTGGGCTTCATATAAGTTGTTCCTTGTGTGATGTATGTTGGCATTGTGTTTGGGTTGAGGATGAAATTATTTATGAATTTGAGTAGGTGTGAATGTGTGAATGTAAACTTTTTATACCAAAAGTTGTGCAGATTATCTGAGCCTGGGGTTTTCCAGTTATGCATCTTTCCAATTACTCCAGTGAAAATTTCTTTAGGGATGTCTGTAAATGTCATAGTTCCACAGGTCTCGTTATCTTCTTCTATGGTTTTTATCCATTCAGCTTGATAGTTATGTTCGACAGATTCTTCCCAGATTTTACTCCAGAATGCTTTTAGGTTCTCTGGTGTCGGGTGATTTTGGTTATTTCTGTTTTCAGATGATGGTGTGTTTAAAGATCGGTAAAATTGTTTTTCATTCGATTTAAACTGTTTATTCTGATTTTTACGAAGAGTGCAGCTTTTATACCTTTTGAGTCGATTTGTTAATGCACTGAGCTTTTGTTTTAGGGTGTCTAAGAAGTGAGTAAGATCTCTATTAGGGTCTTCATGTTTGGAATGAATTTTATATTGGTTGCAGATTAAGTTGACATGTTTTGTAATTTTTGTACTTCTATTTCCTCTAATATATTGTGTTAGTCTCCCGATTTTGGTTCTAAGGTCTTCAATTCTCCTTTCTAGTCTTATTTGCCATCTAGGTTTTGAGTCTATCGCTCCGGTGGAATTTTGAGTGCTGCGTGAAAGTTTTGCCCCATTTGTTTTTGCGGCAGTCCAGGCTGCACAGTAAATCGCTGTTTGAAATGTATTAAAATCGGTGTCGTCGTTGATATACATTGGTAATAAAGTATTATTTAAATGATGTACTGTATTAACTAATTTTTTCGTCAGTCTTTGTTTTGGAATGTATGTTCTTTGGCATGGATCGGTGTCTGTAAAAATTGCAAGTGCTTCTTTAAATTGATTTTGAATTTCCGAGGTATCCACTTCAGGTTCGTTTTGATTTAATTGTATACTGTATGTTTCATGGTGCGTGGGTGTGATTGTTTCAGAATGTGAGGTTGAACTTATTAGTAGTTGGTCGGATTGTGAGTGTGTTATTGGCGTATCGGAGTTTAGTGGGCCTTCAAAGGCACGACTAATTTGCCTGGGGTTAATTTCGATATTCTCAGTATCATATATTGAATTGTTGGCTTGTTCGGTGACTGGTTGTGTAGCTTTTTGGTTATTTTTATGAATAGTATTGTATTGCCTGTCTTGGGTATTAGGTAATTCTTGGGCTACTTTATGTTTTATCTCTTTTATTTTGTCTTCTGTAAAATATTTGTTATTAATAATAGCTCTTCTTTGGTCAGCAACTCTCTGTTCAGATATGTGTGCTAAATGAGGGTATGTTTTTACAAACTCATGATGCAAATATTTCCTATACATGGTTTTATTGCTCTCTAACTGTGTTATCTTGTAGTAGGCTGTAAGTATCATTTCGTTATGTTCATCTGTCCATTTCATTCGCTGGTTTGTTTGTTGTGTGTTCAAAGACTGTGAGTATATTTCAGTATGAGTGTGAGATTTTAATGATTTTTTTACTTCGATATGTATTTTATGTAATAGTTCTTGGGATAAAAGTTTATTACGAACTATTACCCTTCGTTGGTCTCCTATTCTTTGCTTAGACACATTAAATTTTGGGAATTTCTGTATAAATTGTTGATATAGTGGGTCGAGATAGCCTTTCGTTTTTGTCTCAAGTTCCGTAATGGTAAGGTAAGTGTGCCAGATGAATTCATTCATTTCATTGGTCCATTTATTTCGCACACGTTTGTTGCTAGTGGTGGGTACAGGACTGGTAGCGAATGCCTCCTGCACAACATCCACTGGCATTGAAGAAATAGACGAGTCTGACAAATGCAGTGGTGAACTGAGTGATGGAAAGAGGCTATATGAGGATGAAGGTGAAGGTGATCGAATGGGTGATTTAAAAGGGATTTTTGATGAAGATGAGGTAGATTGCGGTGATAATGATGTTGCTACTGGTGATGAAATTGGTGATTGTGAAGTGGTGTGTTCGGTCACTATTGGACCATTTATTGCAACCATATTGCATTTAAGTTTTTTAGTTTTTGAGCGAGTATTCATCGTTTTCCCACGAGTAGCTAGGGACTAGTGGTCACCCGCGGCAGGGCCCTGCGTTCACCGCGGGAAGGGTAAGGTTAAACGAGATTTCCCCTGGTCTCTCGAGTTCGCATACTAGTGACTAAGCACTCCCTTAGCCATGCAGCTCTCGGCGTATGCTGTTCCACCTTAGCTTGGGATTGGAAGAGGGTGGGATAGGATAGGGAAGTATGAACTTTGGGATGGAAGGATGGAAATGGGTAATGGGATGGAAATAGGGAAAAAGGAATGCTTCTGATCTGGGAGTGGACCAGAAGCAGTATCTCGCTTCGTCTGGCTCCTCACATCTAACCTTGCCGGCATGAGTGGCTCTACCGTAATAGCTTAGATGATCATTGTAGCACGCAAGCCCCACCACGACGACAACGTGGAGACACATTGGTGGGGTTATTATTATTATTATTTATTTATTTATCAATCATCTTAGGATCACAGTACACAATATACAATTAAAAAACATTAACCGCATAATACACGCGAAAAGAACAAACGGCACTTTCTCAATTTCGCAAGAATTTTATAATAAGCCTTCACATTATACTTTTAAATTGCGAAAAAGTGATTTTTACTCCGCCATAGCGACAGATTGCGTACCTTTCTTTTCGAAGTAGGTGAAGATCATCGCCCAGTTGACTTTATACGTTAACTTGACCAGTTAAATAAGCGAGTATCGAAAATATGTGTTGCCCAATCCGTGGCATTTATTGTTAGTGTCTCTGCGAATTTTACGGACATAAAATGATTATAAACAGTAACTGATGTTGTTCGGTGCAATTATGAGTAAATTTTAAAATTTAACTACATTATTCGGGCGGGTAAAATATTATCCTTCCGTCATATTTTTTGTTTGTTATAACAATTTGTTATTTTAATGCACAATCATTGAAATATGAATATATAATAATTTTAGGTCAGAAAAATCGTAATCCTGGTGCTTCATGCCTAAATTAGTATCACATATTTGCATATTACGATTATGAATGTGACCAGGTCAAAAATCGACAAATTAAATTAGTCTTTGATCTTTTCCATTACCTACCGTTATTTTATCCCTCATCAAAACATCTCAATCGATTTCTTGTGTCAAGTACCTTTGCTGGTAACAATTTCACAAGTGGTAAAAAAACGTACTTTTACGGGTGGACCCTTATAACTTTTAAAGTAACAGTCATCTAATTGAATTAATGCGCAGAGAAAAAGTTTATTGAACCCTACCGTAAGGTCAACTACAACCTTTTCTTGAAGGAAAATGCAGTCCGTTAAAATATAACAATAATATTATTGTTTCATAATGAGATAGCACGGGAAGAAAAAACGTAATTTTACATAACAGCAGCGGCTTTGTGTCGGATATCAAAACAATCTTAACGCGCTATTGTGTTGTGAAAATGTGTGAAATTCGACTATTACAAAACAGTGTAAAACATTTACAAACGTACAAGTTTCTTGCGAGACGGAATATTTGAGCTTGATGACAATGTGTTTCAGTCAAGGCCGTGTCTCGACATTTCGGTAAACATCTACAATTGTTATTAACAGCTATTCGGATGTCAGATACAGCAGTAGTGTTTAATTCGTTGAGCAATCTCAAAACGTACATTGTAATATCAAAGCAGCATGATTCTGCCAACTTCAATTTATATGGTCAGAGCAATTGTTAAATAAAAGTACGCACTAACAGATGATCTCTTATTCCTTTGTTTATCTATTTAACTTCAGTTGAACATCGAAACTACAATACCCATTCAGTAACATTAACTTCTAACAAGTGCGTCCTTAACAATATCGATCTTGAACCCATCTGCTAATTCCATAAGGCAAAAAGAAGCCTTAACTTCATTGTAATTAGTGCTATTTTTAAAATTTATTTTCTTTATGGTAGTAATTTTACATGTTACATATTCAGTGAACAGTTACGGCCTAGACCACTCGACTGAGGACCTTCACCTTAAAACACGCTAACGAATTCTAATGATTCCGGT
Source organism: Trilocha varians (assembly GCA_030269945.2). Lineage (NCBI taxonomy): Eukaryota > Metazoa > Arthropoda > Insecta > Lepidoptera > Bombycidae > Trilocha > Trilocha varians. The sequence continues at coordinate 6,625,036 of AP028273.1, read as the reverse complement.
ATTCAAAAATATATCAAGGATCACTGTTGGACCTGTATGAATAATTTTTGGTACAATTTGGCGTGTAAAAATTGTAATGCGAATATTATAGTGAAGGCCAATGTTGTGTTATATCATTTGTTGCTGGACAAGTTGAGAAGTCTCGCAATTAAACGCAATTATATATAATTGAAAAATTCTGCAGATATAAATCGTATTTATCGTATCGTAAACATTTCTGTTGCTGTATAAGTTTAAATAATAGATGCATTTTTTTCTGAGATTTTTTTATTTCGAATTATCAATTGCTTTTGTCTATTTTGTAACGATTTCACAAGGGAGACGTGAAAAACGTGTGAAAGATTATATTATTGTAATTCTCAAGTTTTAAACATATTAGTCGCGCTTAAATTTATTTTTTTGTAAATTACAATTACAATTTTCATTTGCACAGCTATACCTCGTTAATTAGAGGAAAATATTGCAAACGAGCAAATAAAAACACATATTTATTTTATAGAGAGAAACATATTATTTATTTCACAGTTGTAAAATTTAAAACTTAAATAATTAGCGCCGAAAATATGGGCAATATTCTGGAAGATTAAGCATGAATATAGAAGAATAAGTTGGTGTATTTTGAGGTATACAAAAATGTTATATGAGTATTATATGAATAACTGTAGACATTATATGACATAATTAGTTGTTGACCCTGTTATATTATATGCATAATTTTATAATTACAATTGACAATTGGCAAAAGTTTATAATAATTTATATCAATCAGAGATTCAAGATCAGAGGTCAATCGAGAGATCTACTAAACCTTTTCTGAATTATTACAAATGTTTTAAGATCCAAATGTTAACTATGTGTCCACGAATGTTCAGGATTACAAATTAGTTATTGATATTAGCACCAACATCTTTGGAGTTACAAATTACAATAAATGACTGACCGGCTGTGTTTAAAATAATTACTACTTTAAAATTAAAAAAAGCAAATTTTAAAAAATGACCATCGCATACTAAAGTACTATAAATAGTCAGTGATTCTTGGAGAAGCAAATAAAAACTACGTTTGAATTGGTTATAAAATATTTTTAGCAAAACATTTAATGACTTTTGTTATACAATTCTTTTAACACATTTATTGTCAGCTGAAATAATATAGATTAGTTGAATTAAAAACATGATAAATTCAAGAATAAAAAAAACCAATTTGAAAAACTCGATTCTTGTATTGGCCCAATCGACTAGGAACCAGTTTTATCGTCTTCATGTTTCAAACTATATTTAGTAACAAGATATTTTACAGAGACATATAATTAGAAAACAAATTAATCTGTTAACATTTTAATGATGTTCAAAGACTCAATTCACTTGGACAAATGGCCCTTGGTTAAGCAATTTGTAGCCTTTCAATGTATGGATTGTTTAAATTTTACTTTGTCATACACAAAATGATTGTAACATTCATCTTATTGCTCACTTTCGAACTTTGATTGCAACTTGTAAGTGTCAAGAGTAGATTATATGGTACGATAAGTGTATGGGTCACATGGTGTTACTAATTCTGATGATATTAAATTTAATTTCGATAGTTTCTTAAATTTTGTTACTACATTTCGAATGTATAGGAAGTTAACAAATTATTATACTGACTTAACGATTACTAGAACCAAAAAATATTAAATGAATTTATCTTTGATCAAAATATGCAAATGATAAAGGCAATAATAATTGCAATCGTTATCATGCGACTGATTTTATTTCTACAAAAATATAAGAACTAAGAAGCATTAACATTCAAAAATGCAAATGAAAACAGCCTTGAATAGAAGTTTAATCTTATTTTTAAGGCGTAGGTTATTTTCGGTAAATAGAACGAGTAGAACAATTCATAAAAATGCCAATAGAATTTGATTGTCTTTTGAAATGCTAATGATCACATTCACATAATAATACAAAGAATGGTTTTATACATTTTATGAAGATATTTGTTGTGAAATAAGATAATAGTATGTTGATCAATAGAATCGATAGCCACAGAAACAATTAATTTCAAAACAAAACATAGGTTCAGTCTAAATTTGGAATTGATACTTTCACAAAAACTAGTAATTAAAATTAGGTTTGCAGCTGTTGATATAGTTTTATATTTTGACCTACTTATGATTTTGCGAGATATGTTATGAAATTTAGATTTAATGTTTCTCATTAAATGCACAGGTAAAATGAAGCTGCTCCATCATTTTCATCAGCGACTCATGTGAAAGATAATTATCAGTTTCCAAGATAGCGTTGAGCTAAACAAAGGTTCTGCTGTAAGATGTTAATATATTTATCACTGATTCATTTTTCAGGGACTTCCTCGCAACGTTACTATTAGAGAAAGACCACGAGCCCTTAGCCGGTGTTATCAGTCTAGGCTACTGTCTTTATCAAATTATTTATAACATGCAGGATCGTTAGGTGACCTAATCTAAAGCACAATATGGTATTGTTGCTGACGACACTGCCGAGCGACAGACTCGAATACTAATTGGCTCTTAAGCCACCCATACACTGCCTTCTAGTGAATATAAGGTATCAATTATGTTACAAGCCAAAGTCGAGTGATAGCTTGTAACCTCGACTTACTTCCAGTGCAGCTAAGATCCTTTATACTGTTCGAAAAGCTTTATCAAAGTGTTCTTCTGAAACATTTGTATCTTACACGTAAACTATGATGAATGAAACGGTGTGCTGATTTCCATTTGGTACTGTGACCGGTACTATTCGTAATTGTTAAAACGAGTCTATATTTTTCAAGAGCATGTATATTTAGATGAATATTAAATGATGAATTCATTAAGTTTAACGAAATTTCCTCATAAATAAATAATTCAATGTTAGTATCAAAATATGTATTATTCTTCATCTATCTACGTAAATATAGTAAACATAATTCATACCAATGTTTTTCTTGTTTTGTTTTATCAAATGCAAACAAAATTATCGTGCAAATAAAAACTAAAATGATAACAGTGTTTGTTTTTGCAGATATACGTAACAAAACGATTAGATAACAAAAAGAAAAGCAATGAAACCTGTCGTGCACCATTGCATACCAGCAAACAAGTTTCTGGCGAGTTTATCTGTATCAGACCATTCTTTCTCTGTCTTTAAAGAGCCATTACCGGTCTTTGTTAAATGGGAGTCAGTTGTCCCCTTGGTTATGTCTCAGGACGACCTTGCGCAAGAGACGGCCGCGAAGGCACAGAGGCGGAGTGTTTCTCGATATGCGAGACCGGCCGCAATCATTCAACTGAACAGACGCGAACGCGATTCAACAATAAAATAATAAAACAGTGAAGTGTCTTGTGATCTGTGACTCGGACAAAGTCGTTGACATGTTTATCGACGGGATTACGTTCTGGAGTATGAAATGAAGGGAAGGCCCATCGGAGTTCCTAGTAAACTGCCTGTGGTACTAGGAAAGATTCTGCTTCACTGGCTCTTCACGAAAGCTGATATAGTGTTCTTTATTTACCGGTTTGTTTAAATTTATTGATAAAATCTATTAGTTCGACCTCGTTTTACGCAATTATTAGTATTTAGAGGTTTAATTCCATATTGTTTCCTTATTGTCGCGTGTCTAATTGTTTAAAGTACGTTTAATTTAATACAAGGATATTTACAGTTTTATTATTTTTATCAAAAGAAGTAATATTTAATAGTAGTATAGTTTGCTAGTTGGTCATTAATTCTTGTAGAACAAGTAAACAACGACAGCATATATCGTTAATTTATGATACGTTACGGCGCACATGTGTGTGCAATATTATATTTAAATTGTATTATAATACAACCTTCTCCGTGACCGTGGATAAAATAAATACAAAATTATGTAAATTTACGTAATTAAAAATTAGGTATTACAGTGGTCACTGAATAATAAAATGTCGAGTTATAAATATGATAATATTGTTTCAATCAGAAAAGTAGTAATCAATCTGAGAAAAGTATCGTCACTACTGAGAAATACAAATGTAATTTGTAAAATACCAAGTACCTACGTTTCCGTAAGGTAATGAAAAAATATAATTTTATATGGAAATATATTTCTGACAGCTATTTTTATGCAGAACTTATTAATTTTGGACGTGCAGTGAGATAGCTAAGTTTAATCGTTGTTATTATGCAGATTTTTTGCCCGAAATAATAGTGGTTAATTTTGATAATTAGCTGCTAAAGAGTTAAGGTTAATTTAAAAATAATATAGGTATTTAAGGTTTTTTATAAATTAACCAAGGGTCAACAGGTTTAGCAAGTGGTACCCACGTAATTCTGCAACATACGATTTCTTGGAAAAAAAAACGCTATTTGTACGCTAGTTCTGCAAATGCTCGAAATTTTGAATTAATCATAAGATCTTCATATTATGGTTGCAAAAACAAGTCTTCTAATGCGACGTTATTTTTTAGATTTGGCCATTTAAGTAAACATGTTTTTAGAACTTGTATAAATACCTGCTTTAAATTAAAAAAATCTTTAAACTTAAGCAGGTACCTACTACTACAAATTACTCGAATATTTATCGTATTTCTGTGTAATTAATTTCATATTCGCAAAAACACAAACTCATTAATAGTGCAGCGCAAACACTTAGGCGGTTCGCACCGCAACGCAAATCAAACCTGAAAGTTATTCTAGTTATTTCCACATCATTTTTTTGTTACTCTCAAACTGAAATTTTCTGTGAACTAAGTTTTAATTAAATACACAATGACACTGAACTTAGCATCTAAATAGATTCTTTGTTACATAGTATGTGATCATGGTAAATTTTATTGTACAAATTTTTGCATGCAACGAAACTTTAGTGACATAAATTTTATACTCCATACTTGGGAACCCAATATTTTAATAATTTTATATTGCTTTACTAGGTAATTCGCAGAATTAATGGAATTAATGGAGATGTACGTTTTTTAAATATTTTTAAATCATAAAAAAAAACATATTGCGCTGCGTTGCGAGAGTTGCGACTTGCGTTCAACCCCGATTGCCAGTGAGCGATAGAATTTGTTGAATTATTTTTTTTATTCATGCATCCATTACAAAAGTATTTCAATCTTGGATTAAGTATCTCGTTTCACTAACAATAATTTTCTTTTCCAGTTTTGTCTGGTATGCGTGTCATTTACAAGTCCGGTCCTCGATGAACAGCGGTGTAGATTTTTTCGAAAGTTTAATCGACGAAGACGGTCGTTTCGCAGAATTTAATTGTCAGGAACCAACTCAACGTGGACAAAGGCAGCGACAGGGACCCCATATACAAGGTAAAATACCTTGTTATCTTTCCTGTTTCTAAATAAATTTAATCAATATCACCTTGAAGTTTCTGAACGACCGGATTGTTTATTTTTCATTTAGGTAATGGCCATCGGTTACAGGACATAGTGTTTAACTATAGTGTTGTCAGAAAAATAAATTCCCGATAAAGTAATCTTAGCATTTTTACTTTTCCTACTACATATTAATAATTTCAAAGCTGAAAAACGCAAGAAAGAGGTGTATCCCTATTAGAACAGGTAGCACGAGTATATTGCGTCTTTAACTAACTTTATGAACACATGATAAAAACTTAAGAAAAACAGTTCTGAGAGCTATACTAGCACCAGTTAGACCGATCACAATTTAGGTTGTTTCGATGTGATGGAAAGATTAATTGCAGTGCAAACATCACGATTACTAAATTAATTACACGTTATACTGAAAATTATCTGATAGTGAGAATTCACTAATATAAGTTTTTCGCTTAGAAAAAATATGGGAAATTAAGTTTTCGAACTGGCAACCCTTTACTTCTTGCTCCACAGACTATATTTCAATTAGTGTCATTTGCCATTCGCCAAATGTCAAACTGAGACCAAACAAAATTTTATTGGCAAAATACAAAATGGCTGAAGGCAAAGTCTAAATAATAAGTGATCCTTATTCTGGATGTAAATTGAAAACCCACTGTAAGGACTCACGTCAATATGTCGAATTTGTGTTCTAGAATTGTGTTAAAGCCACAAAAGAGATTACAAGACAGTAGGGACAACATGTCCGTAGCACAAACCAATGCTTGGATGAACGGTGAGATTATTGATTTATGAAAAATTTAACAATTTCACACGTAGTTTTGCTGCAAAACATCAAATCAGAATGAAAATCGATACAAAGAAAATAGTAATAAAATTTCGTGTCACGGTCTCGCGAGATAATTATTTAATTGACCCATATTAATTCAGATGGCCTCTGGTGAGTAAACGTCCTTACTGTCATATTTTGTTTACAGCAGAAAATATCAACAATGGTGGCGGGCTTTCCCTGTCTCCGCCGCACACGATATCACAACGCGAGACAGGCACTCAAGTGTCCCAGTGCTACAGTGGTCCTCCGTCGCCTTGCGGCTCGTCGAGCGCGACCACATCGCCAGCCAGTTCACCAGCTCCGCCTCCGGGGACGGCCACGCTGGATCCAAACTGGCAAGCCACCAAGCCTACGGTCCGAGAAAGGAATGCTGCTATGTTCAACAATCAGCTGATGTCGGACATAACATTCATTGTTGGAGCACCGGGTCAGTTCCTATTCTACTTTTAACAACTCTTCTATAATAATAAGTGACTTAAGAACAAAAACTATTAGCAATCAAACAATTAGCATCATACATTACTTTTACTTTTGAGGCAAATTTTGGATATGCTATTTTATGTTACAGGGCACACTAAGGTTATTCCAGCACACAAATATGTGCTAGCTACAGCCAGTTCAGTATTTTATGCAATGTTTTATGGAGGATTGGCAGAATGTAAACAAGAAATTGAAGTGCCCGATGTAGAACCATCAGCATTCCTCGCCTTACTTAAGTGAGTTAAATATTATTATTTTTTATTTATTTATAACAATTTTTCTCCCAAAATGTTCATTAATAAATAAAAAATAATTTCAGGTATATTTACTGTGATGAAATTCAATTAGAGGCAGACACTGTTCTGTCCACTCTCTATGTTGCCAAAAAGTATATTGTACCACATTTGGCCAAGGCCTGTGTCAATTATTTGGAAACTAGTCTCACAGCAAAGAATGCATGTCTACTCTTAAGCCAGTCCAGGCTTTTTGAAGAACCAGAACTGATGCAGAGATGCTGGGAAGTCATAGACGCCCAGGTATGTGAATCAAGTGAACATCTGGCAACTGTATGCTTAGAACCTTCATCATCCTACAGTAGTCTACTTATGGAACTATCAGAATCATCAAGCCCAAACTTGTCCAGTCCAGGAAGTAAGGACAGCATTGAAAATTTATGCAGTATTTACAACAATTGAGGAATTTATACTATTTGTTATAATCTCATAATGAATCTCAGCTATTAATTGTGCCACAAAGCATTTTTACCTTGATTTTTAGGTTGTGATTTTCTACTTTATAATTATGTGCATAACATTGTAAAGTAACATTCCAATTTTAAATAGTGTATTTCTAGTCATAGGCATAAAATAAGTTAGATTTACTGCAATACAATTTGATATGAATTAAGTGAAATAATAGTATACTGTATTTGTAAATTGTTGTGTCATATTATAATATGTATGAATAAAATTGTTACAAATTGTATTGCAGTGTTTTACTTACACCAGTAGTAATCTTACATTTCTTATTTCAGGCTGAAATGTCTTTAACCTCTGAAGGTTTTGTAGACATTGACATGTCAACACTGGAGTCAGTATTAGCAAGAGAAACCCTAAATTGTAAAGAGATTAATTTATTTGAGGCTGCATTAGCCTGGGCACATGCTGAGTGTTTACGTAGAGAGATTGATCCTACACCGACTAACAAAAGAGCAATGCTGGGAAATGCTATATACCTCATAAGATTTCCTACAATGTCTCTGGAAGAATTTGCAAACAGTGCAGCCCAACTTGGTATATTGACACCACAAGAGACCATAGACATATTTTTGCATTTTACTGCATCTACTAAACCACTACTATCTTATCCTGTTAAGTCCAGAGCAGGATTAAAAGCTCAGGTAAATAATTTATAGCACTACTTTTTAATATAAGCTTACAAAATCTCAATATTGCACAAGAATCATAATAACACAAATTATTATTATTACAGCAAGACAGGGCTTGCTGTATTGATTTTTTAATGCAGTTGTAAGTTTATCCTAAATGTGATAATGTAAATTTTGTTTACAGATTTGCCACAGATTTCAATCATGTGCATACAGAAGCAATCAATGGAGGTATAGAGGAAGATGTGATTCAATCCAGTTTTGTGTAGATAAGAGGATATTTGTTGTTGGATTTGGACTGTACGGATCTTCAAATGGTGCAGCTGATTACAATGTCAAGATTGAATTGAAGAGACTTGGCAGGGTCTTAGCTGAGAACAACACAAAATTCTTCTCAGATGGATCAAGCAACACTTTCCATGTATATTTTGAGAATCCCATACAAATTGAACCTGAATATTTCTACACTGCTTCAGCCATACTTGATGGCAGTGAATTGAGTTATTTTGGACAAGAAGGTCTGAGTGAAGTCTATATGGGCACAGTGACTTTCCAATTTCATTGTTCTTCAGAGAGTACTAATGGCACAGGAGTGCAAGGAGGCCAAATACCTGAACTCATTTATTATGGACCAACAGTGAGCACTCCAGCTGTTAAGAATTCTAATCCAAATGAAGACTGACAAAAGCCTACTAGTCGCTCTGTCAATTATTATTCAGTATGAAGATGGACAGAGAAAGTTCAAAACATTAGGTGTATTTAACACATACATAACCATTCCTAAAATGTTAAAATTTGTTTTGTTGATATGATAGATCTTGTGTATATTGTTGAAATTGAATAGGGTTATAAGAGAATGTGATATGGGTGTTGTAAAAGCTCTCTAAGCTGTTAGAAAATAGATCTATTCATTAAAATTCTTGCAATAAAATTTGTTTTTAATTATCTTATCTTATAGTAAATAATACAATATTTACTTACCCTAAAACAACTATGATAAGACTAAATTTTACTACTTGTTAATATTACTTAAGAAATATGATGTTAAGGAGGCCAGAGCTAATAATTGTCTCAGTACTGTTAATAAAAAATCTCATATCTGAGAGGATTTTTATAATAAGTCTTTTGAAGAGCTCTCTCAAGAAGAAATATCTGATTCTAATTTCCAATATTGTTAAGTAACACACAAAATAAATAAACCTCTTGGGAATAATAAAAAAAATATAATTAAACTTTTTGAAAAACTTACCAGTTGGTGGAATGTTGATGCAGAGGGCTCGAGATAACTTGAAGTAAGCACGGCCAAGTTGATAGCAGCATAATGGTACAGCATCACTGACATCAATCAGTAAATCTAATTACATCTAATAGGAAATTAATCTTGAAAGTAATTTAAGTTTATTTGACATTTTAATTAAGTCTTTTTTTAGACTACCACACAAATTTATGTAATTGAGTAAATTAGGTAAAGTGTAATAAAGTAATAATAAAGGTTTTAGTTAATGAAAAGGATACGAGGTGTCCCCTCTGTTCGGCAAGTCATGTAAACACAAGCTGCTTGGGTATGTGTTACTGGTCTGCCTATAGTCAAATGCCGTGACAATGCCATTTTGTAGAAATTGCATGCAATATCAATGCATTGTTGGTTTAGACGGAGTTGCTGGCACAGTGCTGTGATGCCTGCTCTGGCTTTCCTCAGGGTTATTTCTTTAGACTCTTGACCAATACCAGCATTGAATGCTGAAAACAAATATTGCAAATCATCTACTTATAAAATTAAACATTAATATTAGTTAGAACAGTATGATTGTTAAATACTTTAGGATAGGCATTTAATCTAAGAGCAAACAAATTATTTGGTTGTGTTAAAGTTTTCCTACCTCGACCAAAACCAGTAGCTCCTCCTTTAGTGTCTGCTGATACAAACTGACCGATAGCAGAGGCCCCTCCATGAGCATTTTCTTGAAATTCAACTTCAGAAACAATAATATTATCCTCGAGCACAGTACCGCAGCTGGTACATACTGCATCACCTCGAGCTGGATCAACCTCTATTTCTGATGATCCGCAATGTTTACATTTTTTGCCAGACATTTTTCTCTAAAATCATCAATCTGTGTTTGTAAAAGGAATAACAAAAAATAATTAACTATAATGTGTTAAATGAATATTTCATAAGCTCACCTGGTACTGTTGGTTAAAATACCCCTTATACTGGTGTAAATAGAATAACAGACAAGGAAATCAGAATCTACTCATGAGTGAGTTTATTTCTTGAAGCTTGTACTAATTATTTTCAGATATAATACCCGTTCTATTGTAATAATTCGTAATTTTTATTTTTAAAACAACATTAGCCCAAATCATTTACACTATGAGTTTGGGTTCTCCATTTATTTAAAATGCTTCAGACATTTTTCATAATTCAAACATAGATACAATATTCCAATAAATTGTTGGTGTTTATTCACAATTTCGGTATGTTAAAAATAACGCAAAACTAAACAATCAACTCAAAAGGTTATCTCTATTTTCATTTTACGACAATTTCCATGTTTTCACAGCATGTTTTCAATCAAAATCAGATGGAATGTGGTGTGAACTGTCACAGTCAACATTTGTCAAATGTCGAAAATTTAGTGACAGGTATTAGGAATGTCAAAACTCGGTGCATAAACACATTAGTTTAGACTATACGTACACTATCCGATTTTATAAAAGATTGCATCGAGACCACAATCGAGACCATTGAATGTTCAGATTGGTTCAGATTGGATTGAAAACAATGATATCCAAATATTGGTGCAGAGGTGTCCTTCCTAATGTAAATTCTCTTTTACATTGGCACCTTAATCATCCTTAGATTCGTTGGTCGAGAATATCTTCCGTTTGTTATAATAAGAATTTACATTTTTTGTGGAAATCATATTAGAATGCGCATTTATCCTGGGTGAATGTGTTGTTCCACGACCTTATTTTACGTTTGATGTGATGTTCAATTCATACTTCCTTCAATCTTAGACTCTCCAGGAGATTTTTCTAGTTTCGTAATTTATGTAGGTATAAATAATATAACACATTAAATGTTGAGAATCTCACAAACTGTAAATTAAGAAAGTCACAACATACATTCACCTATCTCACTGTATTGGAAATGCTGATCGAAATGATAGTATTAAAAATGTATCAATATCATATTGGAAAACGTACAAAAACTGAAAAAGATTATGCTCTAATCTTATAAACAATGATAAGTTCATGAAATTAAATTGCACAGCTAAGTGATAATCAAGTTAGTTATTGGTATCCCAGTTAAATAATTAAGTTAAGAAGACTGTTTGCAAACATAAAATTGGACAATATTTACAAAAAGATCTATGCAGTAACATAATTTAATTTAAACTAACTAACAGATAATAGTAGTAACCGAATTCGATCGAGTTCTCGTAGTAGTGGAAATTCCAGGTATTACAAAAAGATGAACGTCATAGAAATGAAGAAATCTTATTGGTCGAACATCACGCTACGAAATATTTTCGGATGTGACTGTGAGATCACCCCTTAATTCTGTTTGCGTTGAAATTGAACTTTACATCCAAATAGTCGTAAAAGCCTGTTATCGCAAGGCGTTTACGTCTTTTTGAGCTATCATACTAGAAATTTTTTGAGAGAAGGGCATCCCCAAAGCGACATCCATGAGTGACGTCATCCTACCACTTGTGCGAAACATCGAATTGGAGATGATGAATCATCATTGTTGTGTTCGAGTTTGTAACTAATCTTTTTCAAGGCGCTTTTTGATTTGCATCTGTTTGTCACTATCTGTCAAAAGTATTTTTGTTTCACACACACGCAAAGCCTAGAGACTGAGTTTAATTTATTAAATAATTCAAAGAACGATTTCATAACTGTATTATTTTGTATTGTGTGAAGTGTGTACCTACGTAAATTACTGTGTATTTTACTGAATGAACTTTTTATTAGACCTGATGACGATGAAGCTGGAAATAAGTGATAGCCACTCAAATCAATCAGACTTTTCTTGTGATAGTCAATCGTCACAAGGATCCTCTACAAATGACTACGTTTCCTCGATTCCAACGTCGGGTTCCCTCCTCAGGGTAAGTAGAAATATTAGGAAATACATTTAGATGTAAACATCTGATTTGCTTCGCTCAAACTTTGGATTCTAACTTCGTAGTTAATTGGAATGTGCGCGTAACCTTATCTGATAGTATAGCGTGATTCCAGGAAGCCCTTAGTATTTGTGCAGGCTGATACCATAGTAGAAAACTCATAAAAAGATTATGCTCTTGTAAACAAAGATAAACTTCATGAAATTAAATTGTACAGCTAAATAATAATTAATTTGGTTATTGGTATCCTAGCATAGTATCCTAGTTGATTAAGTTAAGGAAAATGTTTGCAAACTACTTTTGTTTATTATGGTCTCTTTTATAGTTGAAAATTTATTATTGCTTTGAATAGGTTTGAAACTGCTGAACTTCAGGCATGTCAAATATTTATCTAGTATCTCACACTAACATCTGCATTTTTCAAATAATTTTATTTTTTTTAAACTTTGTAATATGTTGGAAATCTTATGATTAAAAAGATGAAAAGTAGCATCTGTACATAATAAGTAAATACAGTATTGCTGGCTTCGATGTACGTTTAACTCCACTATTGTAAAACATAGATTGTGCATCCTAAACAGGTGTATGTTATGTGTAAGGATAAACTTTATATTACTTATTATAAATTGTTATTACAATTTCAGGTTGAATAGTTATTGTGGTATTAGCATTACAATATTTTACCATGACTACTTTATAATTGAATTAAATTTATTTCACACTATTGCTTGACTGGAGGTTCAAAAAGACACTTCTCTGTAGTTCTGGAAGAGAGAGAAACTTGTAAAATTATTTTAAAATGTTGAAAAACAAAATTTCTTAGATAATGTTGTGTAGTGAAGTATCATGAATTGAATGTATTCAAACACAAATAATTAATAACAAAGATAGTTGTATGCAAATATTTTTATTATAAAAACTGATTTCAACTCTTTACTGGATTTGAAGGTTTCTGTATAAATAACATATACTTGGCTTGAATCAACCGATTTTAAACTATAAAATATTTTGTGCCAAAAGTTATGGTTCATGGTTATGGAACCATTGAGGTTGAAAAGAATCTGTTTCAGACTGCTTTCCCCTCTTTAAACAGGGCTTAAAAATAATCTTTCATCTATCTATCATGCAATAACTAAAAAAAGGCACTTGAAGAGAGCTATTATTGAAAATGCAAAATTGCGAATTATGTTTGTGAAAACTTGATTTGACATCATAACAATAATAACCCTGATTATCGCTTAATAAAATATGTTAGCATAATCTTGTTAATCTTTTAAACATGGTTACTATACATCCTCAAGGGTCGTAGTAACTAGTACTCAAGGGTTGGTCTTTGTTGGCAGCTTAATCTTGTTTACTTATTTTAAACAATAAAAATAAAAAAGACATTTGAAGTTTCAAGTGTCCCTGGTAGGTTTTATCTAGTCAATCAGATCAGTTAATTGATTGCAAGGAAAAATTAATTTGATATTGTTTTAGTTATAACCATAAACACATACATTTTTGGTATCCACTATTCAATAATGAAATTAAATTGATTTGTTGTTCAAGCCATTACCAGTTCATAAACTATCGTTCTCAGGAGAACTTGCGAAACAGTCTCAGCAGACATGTGTGTATTTTTTTTTCAATCTTTTTTTAAATTTTTTTATTGCGTGATAGATAAACGAGCCTACGGCCCACCTGATGGTAAGCGGTCACCGTCGCTCATGAACCTCTGCAATGCCAGCTTAGTTCTAATTTTTCCATTTATCTTTTTTAAATTTGAATGGTGCCAACATTCTTATTGACTTTAGTTTTAATACTACATTGCTGTAGATTTACTAAAGAACGCAATTTCTTTCTTCCTGAAACCGCTTGATAATAATATGATTCTCTTGAAATTGATAAGGAGGTAGCTAATCATATCCACTTGATAGCGATGATAAACTTATCTATGTTACTCATGTATTTTTTTAGAAAAATGACGTAACAATATTACTACTATCGAATATCAGCAGTCAATAAGTTTGTAATCAAAAATTAAGGAACCAAATTCTTAAATACATAGTTATTTTTTTTATTAAAGTACCTAATATTCACTGCATAGCTGAAGTGTTAATATATCTATCGAAAAATTCGTGGATTTAAAATAGGTCCACAACAACATGGAAAAAAAAATATTCGAAAATTATTGAACTGTATTCTCGCTCTAATGCATGCCTCTGCACTAACTCAGCTTTCTTTCAAAAATCGTCTCAACTTATTTTGCAAGTTGTAATATTTTGCTCATTAATTGCTACGTGATATCTTGCGTAATATTCAGAAATTTATTTCGACATTGTATTCTAATATAAAATCTCATTGTGTTTATAATACCACCATAAAATAATTAATTTATCTTAATTGTGTAGCGTCCTCAATGTGGTCTACAAATCCAGTAGGCGACGATAAAGTGTTATTATTAGCATTTAGCCTTTGTTATTTCAATGATGTTTAAAAATGAATGACTCTACAATCAATAATAATTTTATAACCGTTAATAAATCTTATAACTGTTAAGCATTGGTATATTGATTGAAAACTAAATATCCCTAAATTTTATCGCAGGTCTAATTGTCTCTTTTTACATAGATAAAATGTCCATGAGCGACAGTAACCACTTACGATGGGGTAGCCTGTTAGCTCGAATGCATGTCGATAAAAGAAAGTTAAAACAAAATAATGTTCTTGTTAAGAAATTAAATGGATGTCTATCAAATAAAGTTTAAATCTTAAATACCTGAGTGTGGAGGCGATTTTTGTGATAGATTTATATTGGAACTGAGCGTTAATTTGCAAATAAAAAATAATCAAGCATCAGAGTTAACATACATACGCCAGCCAAAATTTAGACATGAATCCAAATTGTAAAAACCGTATCAGCATATTATAAATTTGATTATTTATAACTGTGCATACTGATTGCAAACCGACATCAGCTGAACAACTGAAAATCAAGTTTTCTTGATCTACATAGCAAGAACTGTAAGAGTGGTTAGATTGTGTGTTCGTTTTGTGGTGGATTAGGTTGAAAATGCTTTAGGCAGGGCAACAAACGAATTTAGAGTAGAGCTTATACTCATATGCAAGCTAATGAAATACCTATAATAATATTTGTCTGGTTGAAAATGACCGTCCCGACACGAATGCAATCAAACTTACGTCACGGTACCTACTACAAAAACAAATGCTATCCTGTAAATAATAATCAAAACAATAAACTCTTATTTTACCTAATAAGGTGTTGAAATAATAATTTATTCGATCTAATTTAAAACTAAATAATATGCCGCGTGGCGACCAATAATAGCGCGCGAGATCCTAAATCGAGGTATCAACATTAAAATATACAGCATTCGGCGCATGTATTTACGACATCTGAAGTCTACTACAGTGGGCTTCGGCCTGGCGGGCATACACTACGTCGCCCGGAGATCTCCCTTTGGCCATAAATTCACTGTAACCACAAACCGACTTCCAATTTTGTAAAATAAATAATTTGTTGATTTGATCAAAAATAAAATCGCTGAAGCAGACTGAGAGCAGAGCCATTATAATATACTAGAAATTTAGTTTTACTGGCTTTCAGTAAATATTATTTTACTAACTAGTATCATGATATTGTTGTTATCTGCATACCGCTGTTTAACTTAACACTGAAACGGCAAACAGATGCGACCTCAATATTCATGGTGATGTTCTACGTTTTAATGTCACCATAAAACTTATAAGCAAGTTTAACATTTAACTGAACAAGAATTTTGTAACGAGGAAAACATCGAATCGAGCCGATGACCGCGCGCGCTGACGTCACTAGTTCGAGGAAAACTCGCGATCCAACAGCAGCGATCAACACACATTATGTATTAGTGGCAATCAAACTGCTACAAATTATATCTAATGGCTCATATTCTAATTTTAAATACAAAAAAAATACTATATTCACATTAATATGTTGTAAGCCTATGTTAGCTGTTTTGGAAAATTCGAGATTAAAATCGCAAGATATTAGGAGTAAAGTTTTGTAAACACGGAATGGATTTATAATGCCTAAAGAATATTATGTAATAGCTGCAATTTAGATGTGATTGTACAATGTATCTGAAATACGTAGCCGTTTTTTTTTTTTTTTTTTTTTTTTTTTTGGAGGAAATCACCGGATCCGCACTAAAACCTCCAACCGCTCACACTCAGCGTCCGAACCCCGGCTGAGGCCAGAACCCAGCACGGGGTTTGGAGGGACGGCGCGACGCGTTACGCCATCGGCACACTTTCCCGTCGCTCCGTCCCCGGACCCCGAACCGGTAGCCGCCGGCGAATACGGCCACCGGCTCTCTCGGTCGGCGGGCTTTCCGAAGCCCGCCAAGATGGGACCGCGTGCCACCCTCCCACGGAATACCCCGCTGGGTCAGAACCAGCGTGGGTCGGGGAGCGCGGTCGACCATCCCCCGGTCGCTCTTGCTTAAGGCGCGTGCTGAGCGAGACACGACGCCTTCTTGGGTCCCCGCTCGCACTCACATGCGTTGGGGACCCGAAACTCTTAGGGGGCCAGATTCCGGGCGAGATCCCGGTTCCGGCCCCCTGCTCGACGGCGGCGGGTTGCTGTCGCTGGGCGGAGGGAAGCGTACAATCGCTCCCTCGCACCCCCCGCCACCCTCTTCTGCGAGATGGTGGACTCGCAGAAGTCGAGCATCGCCTTCCAGGACTCGTCGCTCCTGAGCATCGACGCCGCGACGCCCGGGAGCGACAAGTCCGGTCCTATTTTCCCGACCAGGACACAACGCTGCCGCTCCCATGCGGGGCAGAGCGCGAGCGTATGCTCTGGCGTGTCCTGGTCGCAACTCACACAGTGATGGCATCTCGCCGTCGGCTCTACCTGGATCCGGTGCAGATACCTCCCGAAGCACCCGTGCCCGGTCAGCATCTGCACCATCCAATAGGTGAGGCGTCCCTTGCCACGACCCACCCAATCCCTGAGGACGGGGCGGATCGCCTCGACGGTCCGTAGACCCCAAGTGGGGTTGGCGAGTCGTCGTTCCCACGACTCCATGACGGACCGCCGAGATTGAACCTTCCGATCTCGGACCGCTTCCGGCAGAGGACGCACCACGCCCCGGGAGCGAAGGTCGCATCGCCAACGATAATCGTCGGCGAGCGCCTCCGCCTCCAGTTCCCAGGGCGGCGTCCCCGCCAGAACACACGCCGCCTCAAACGCGACGGTGCGGTATCCGCGGATGGCCCTGATGGCTACGATGCGCTGTGGCCGGCGCAGGTACCCGGCATAAAATGCACGGATACGAGGCTCGGCCCAAACGGGCGCACCGTACAGGGCCATCGAGCGCACTACCCCCGCGTAGAGGCGGCGCACCGCGTCACTGGGTCCCCCGACGTTCGGGAGCAGCCGACCAAGGTGGCCGGCCGTCCTTACCAGTCGGGGAACCAGGTCCTCGAAATGCTGTCGGAAGGTCCAACGGCCGTCCAACACGAGGCCGAGGTACTTAAGATGCACCCCGACCTCGATCCGGACGCCTCCAACCATGATGTGGGCGTCGACCGATGGCGCTGTCCTGCCCCTGCAAAAACACAGGGCCTGGGACTTGTGTAGCGCCACGTCGAGGCCCAACCTCCTTATCTTGCCGACGACGAGTGCCACCCCCGCTGTGGCAAGACGGGCAGACTCTCTGTAGTCATCCCCCCGGGCCACGACCAACGTGTCGTCCGCGTAACAGATTACGCTAAGGCCCGGGAGGAGGGCGCCCCTCAGCACCCAGTCGTACCCGATATTCCACAGGAGGGGTCCAAGAACGGACCCCTGTGGAACACCGCGCACGACCTGGAACCGGTGCAAGGTCCCACCGTACCCGGTACATACGACCGACCTGGCCTCCAGGTAGGAGCCGATCAGCCGGCGGAGATAGAGGGGCACTCCGTGCCTCTCCAGTGCCCCCCCAATCACGGACCAGGGCAGGGTGTTAAAGGCGTTGGCGATGTCAAGCGACACCGCCAAAGCCACCCCACCCTGGGAGACGGCCTCCTCCGAGAGGGCCCGGACACGCAGAATTGCATCTACGGTCGAACGACCCTCCCGGAAGCCGTACTGCTCCGCCGACAGATCGGGTCCAACCCCGACCAGGTGCTGAACGATGCGGGCAGCCAGAACGCGTTCCAGCAGTTTGCCCACCTCGTCCAGCAGCACGATGGGACGGTAACCGGCGGCTGAGTCCGCCGGGCGCCCCTCTTTCCGCAAGAGGACTAGTCTGCCCGTCCTCCAGAGCGAGGGAAACCGTCCCGACTCCAGGCATGAGTTAAACAGCCTCAGGAGTCGGTCCCCTAGGGCATCGATGGCCAAGGCCAGGACCCGGCCGTGGATGCCGTCCGGGCCGGGGGCCGTGTCTCTCGCACTCATTCTGACCACGGCCACATGGAGCTCATCCCTCGTAATGTGAGGCACCTCAGCAGTGGCTTCACCGCCGGTGTGATCCGGCGGGTCACCCATAGCAGGCGGAATGAATCCGTCCTGCTCCTGCGGGAACAGCGTCGAGACGATGTCCCGCAGCTGCTGAGGTGGGAGACGCTCAGTCATGGGAGGCGCCCACGGGCGCAGTTTCCCGCGCACCGTTTTGTACGGGCGCCCCCAAGGGTCGTCGTCGAGCGTCCCCAATAGAGCCTCCATGTTCCTCTCCTTGGCCTGCTTGATGGCCAGCCGCATGGCGTCCCTCGCCTCCGCGTATTCGCCATACAGCCGGGCCTCCTCCTCCGCGAACGCGACGGGATCGTCGCGACGCGCGAGGATACGGCGGCGATGTCGGGCGCACCGGCGCCTCGCCCGGACGCATACAGCACGAAGCTGCGCTATCTCGGGCGACCACCAGTACGCCGACTTCCTGGGAGGCCGAGGGCCGACCCGGGGCATCGAAGCATCACTAATGCGATGCATCGTGTCCCGGAGCCATTGCGCCTCGACCTCCACATCCACTGGATGTGGACGCATAGGCGTCCACGCCGCCACCGTAGAGGCTTCCATCAAGCGCTCCTTGTCCAGGAGCTTCAATGCCCACCTGGGGAATGACCGGGATGTAGTTCCGCGGGCGACCGCGGTTGCCGCGGGGGCGGAGAGATCAAACCGGATGTACCGATGATCCGACAAGGTCTCCGCCCCCACCAACACCTCCCAACCGCGGATGCGTTGTGCGATGGCAGGGCTCGCGAACGTGACGTCCACGATGGACTCGCCCTGCCACCGCACGCAAGTCGCGACCGACCCTCTGTTTATGACACAGAGTCCGGCCGCGACCGCCCACTCCTCCAATCGCCTACCCCGATGCTCCGTGCGGGGGCAGCCCCAAGCGACAGATTTCGCATTGAGGTCCCCCGCCAGTATCACAGGACGGGGAGCGGAGCGTTGAGTGATCGCTCCGAGCCCGTCCAGGAACTGTTGGAACTCGAGAATAGGTCGATTTGGAGAGAAGTACACCCCGATCACGACGGTATCTTCCATCCGCGCCGCGACGAACCCTGGTCCCCTGGCCACCATTACCAAGGGCGGGATCGCCGCGGCTCTTCTTACGTGTATGGCCACCGAGCCGCACTCGTCCCCGAACCAGCAATCATCTGCCGGGGGAACAAAGTACGGCTCAGCGACCACCGCCACGTCGATGGACCACTCCGCCATGCTCTGGGCCAGCATGTCCTGAGCCCTGGCGGAGTGGTTCAAATTTCCTTGGAGGAAGCGATGGGTGTGATCCATTACGGTTGGACCACCTCCATCGCTCCCTCCCCTCCTCTATCGCCCCCGCCTACGGGCGAACTGGTCGCCACGGCGGGGTCTGAAATGTCGGCCGGTACTCCCCCGGCCGATCTCTTCTTTTGGCGCCGCTTGGTTTTGCGGCGCCTGTTCCTCTCGGTGTTTACACCGGACGGGGAGCACGCTTTCCCTCCCGCCCGGTGATCGGCCCTGCGCCCGGCCGCCGCGCACAGCGCGCAGTGCGGCACGGCCGAGCACACGGCCGCTTTATGTCCATTTTGACCGCAGCGGAAGCATAGACCGCTGCGGTCCACCGTGCTGGTGCACCTGGCGACGCTATGCCCCGTGCCGAAGCACTTGAGGCATCGCCAGGCGCGTGGCTCCAGCAGCCGCACGTGGGCTGCTACCCAGCCCACGCGCAGCCTTCCCGGATCTCCCGCCGGCCTTCCGGGCGGAGGGGTGGCCAGGGAGTTGGCGGTCTCGACCGGGCACCGCACCCACACAGAGCTGGCCCCAGTATAGCCGCGGCGAAGCTCGCCCACGGCTATGTTCTCTGGGGCGCATTTGCCCTGGGCGGCAATGGCGGCCGCCACCTCCTCCCTGGAGGTGCAGTCGTCCAGGCCGGTCACCCGCAACTCGGCCATTTTGACCGGCCTGTGCACCTTCACCTCCTCCTCCGGCCACACTACCCGGAGACCCGACGCCAGACGGTCCGCGACGTCGCCACTGTCGGCGCCGCCGGGACACTCCAGCAGTCGGGCCCCATTGGCCGTGTGCCGGATGCGGAGGCCATCCTCCGCCCCGATTTCCGCCAGGTTGACGGCCGCACGCGCCTTGGCCATGACGTCGGGGTATGTCAACCCCTTCGCCTGGCCGGCCGGCAGCAGCGTAATCACAACTGCAGCCTGCCGTGGCGCGCGCGGCTTCTTCCCGGCCTTGCCCTTCTTTTTGGTGGCGGCGGGTGCTCGACCCTGCTGGGGAGCAGCCGCCGTCGCCGGAGTCGCCTTCTTTTTGGGGGCAGCGGTTGGCGCGCCTCCCGACTGGGAGGTCGCCTGAGACACTGCCCCTGTCTCGGCCTGTGGTGGTTGGGCCGGAGTGGCCGTCACCTTGGCCCTCTTGGCGCCCCGCTTCACCACCTCGGTCCAGCCCTCATCCATATTGGACGGGGGCGGAGGAAGTGGGCGGGGCTGTGAGGGTTGTGAGGGTGGTGCGACAGCCCCGGCACCAGCACCCTCCTTCTTCTTCTTCTTCCGGGTCGCACCGGCCGGTGTTGGACCCGGAAGGACTGGACGCGGCGTCGTCGCCGTCGCCGCCGCACCGCGTAAAGCCGCGAGTTCGGCTCTGAGTTCGGCAATCAGATTGCCGAACTCCGCCGCGAGCTCCTTTCGGATGCGGGCAGCCATCTCGGCCTGAGATTCGGCGGTCTGCCGCACCCTGACCCGCGGAGCCGGCGGCGACGGCCGCTCGGCCTCGAGAGACGCCAACCTCTCCTTCAGGCGCGCCACCTCTGCCGTCGACCGCTGCAGTTTGGTCTGCAGCTCGGCGTCCCGGCTGATGGCCGCCGAGATAGCAGGCATGATCCTGCTGGTCTCGGCCGCCACCTCGCGCCACTCCCGCGAAACACCCCGGGACCCCTTACTGCTGTACCTGGTGGAGGCAGAGGTAGCTCGCCTCCTCAAGCCCTCAAGGACGGCGACGGGGCTCTCCGTGAGGACGACAACGGGGCCCTCAGAGACCTCCCCGTCAGTCGTCCGAGCCGAGGCGAACGACGTCGCCGATCTCGCCGATCGCGCCGGCGAGACGACGGTCCTCGTTTTTGGGGCGGGCATCGCCGCGGCAGAAGTAGCTGCCTTGGTCTGCCCCCCCTTTGTCAATCCAGTGGTGGTGGCTGCTGCCTTGGCAGCCACTCGCCGGGCGTGTCTCACGCCCCGCGACGTCTCGTCTTCGGAGGCAGACGACGAATCGCCCGTCTCAGAGCTCCGGCGCGCTGCGGATTTCCGCTTGCGCCGGAGTCTCCCTTTAGATTCCCTGGAGCAGTCAGAATATGCCTGCTCCAGTTCTGCGTCAGTCGTATTTCCCGACACAGGGGCCTGAACGCCAACCCCTGTGCGGACCCCAGTGATGGACTCTTCGTCCATCACTCTCCGCGAGACTGAGGGGATGATCGCATTAATGCGATCACGCCCAGTCCCGCGGTTGCTCGCCCGTCACTACTTTAGCACCACCCGGGGGCCACGTGTGGGGTCAGCCTCCTAGGGAGGTGGTAATCCCACGGACGCTAGCGACGGAGGCCCCCAATACGTAGCCGTAGTGATTTCGCATCGTCTAACCTTGAATAGTGACATGTCGACTTGGCTCAAGGCGACCTACTGAAAACGACTTACGTACAGCCAAAAGTACATGGTAATAGATAAAAAAAAACAATTCGCAGAACATACGAAATATCAGTTTTTTGGCAGTTGGCTAGTTTACAAATTAGTTAGGTGTAAAGACGTTAAAAGTGAATTGAATTTCATCGTAAAGTTACATAAAAACTATTTTGAGTTCTAGTATAAAATTAAAAAGTGCTTAAATATGCGTTTACTTCTTATTTCTTACCATCAATACATAGTATAAAACAAAGTCGCTTTCGCTGTATGTCTGTATGTATGCTTAGATCTTTAAAACTACGCAACGGATTTTGATGCGGTTTTTTTTAATAGATAGAGTGATTCTTAAGGAAGGTTTGTATGTATAATAAATGCATAATATAGTAGAGAAACACTGATAAATTTAAAGGTTTCTAATGTGATGTCGTAAATAAGCACGTTTTTTGCGCTTATATTGCAAACGCTGGCTGAACCCTACGAGATAGACCAAAATAATGTACTACAGTATTGTTCATCTTAAAAAGTTCAACAAAAAAGTCCGCGATGGTATATTATGTCTATCTCTTAGGGATAACCCAGCATAACCATTTTTATTCTTTACTAAAAAATGGTTATTTACGAAGTGATTTTAAACAATACAGCATTAATCCTTATCCAATTAAGTACCTTAAATAAATTGTGCATTTATTATAGATCAATATGCTTTTTACAGCATGTAATTTAAGTGAATATTACCGAAGATATTACAAATTTAAAATGCAGGGTCGTAGTTGTTTGCGCCGGGCGGCGCGTGCCTATATAGGCTAAAATTTTTGAACCCCTTTGTAACGCAGACGAAGTTGCGCGGGTCATCTAGTAAATTATAATTTCAATTATTTGTTTACTAAATCATACCACTGGTTCATAGAGCTGATAGTACAATTGAGCTTGGCCATTTAAGAGTTATGATCTGGTATGGAAATGTGTAAAAATATCATTATTGCTAATTTCTATGTAATTAACTTATCGAAAAGGATAGAAGCGATACATGAATACACACTGCGACATAATATGAAGTACCTATGCTTATGAAAAATTACATGAGTTACCTAATTGTACATCACCTTAGTTATCGAAACACCAGTGAGTAATCCTTTTACATTTGATTGTTATCGTGTCGAAAAATATGGGGTATTTGATAAAATGTTCACAAATTATTCACCTAACCCTTGAACCCTTATTTCGTGGAAAACGCCTGTCGAATGGAAAGTATGGATCGCGTGATTACACGCTTCACTTTGTACCCTTGAACCAACACTGCTACGGGTCTTTTAGAATTAATATTCAATTATTTATCTTTTGAACTAAATACATGCCACGAACACAATGTATTGAACAAACAGGTAATTAATTTACTTAAAGGAAAATTTTGTTCTAAGAATAATTAAGATTTTAGAGGCTATGAAATCGGCAGTGCTGTTCTTGTTTCATAAACAATGATTTAATTTCAATATTTTCTTATGGATTTGAATATGTTTTCATTCTCAGGGTAATTATAGAGCAACTTTGCCAACTAAATTTTAAGTCCTAAAAATTGAAAATTATGATTTCCTGACTCAATAAATCAATACTACTTTATAAATGTATACTAAGTATATAAAAATATACAAAAAGAGATAACAAAACAATCAAGAAATCAATTAGCAGAGCTATAATGTTACCTACTCAATACGTACTCGTGCTCCGTCAAATATGTGACAAATGATTTTCATTAAATTCGATTATTGAAATCGATTTTGCGTCCGTTCTTCGAAAAAGATATGGTTCGCGGTATACTGTTGATATCTATGCGATTTCTTCTAAGTGAGTGTCCCTTAACCAATAAGGTTGTCAGACAGCCTGGTTCCACTCGCACGTACGGTTACTCACGTACGAAAGTTCAAGTCAACGTGCTTATCTTAGCGTACAGAAAGATTGATATTAAGTATGTTTATCAGTACGACTTTTCCTGGTAGCTTTTTCATTTTCTGCGTGGAATGGAATCAATAATCTTACTGTACTCGTATAATATTACTTCACTGTATTGGTTTCTTAAGTGCAACACTTTCGAATGCTCTATCGTAATCTATTCCTATCCAGTTATATTAATAAAAAATCCAGTATTGGAGTCCAACTGTTCATGAAACTAGGCTCTGAGACTGTTCATCATTTAGTTACATCAAAGGTAAAAGTAGTACTAGTTTAAAGACTAAAAGTAACTGAGCATCTGTGTTAGAATTAAATAATCCTTATGTGTTCCTGATTGACAATACCTATCGCATTTGTTTTGATAATCGTTGAGATTGGTTTTCCTTACGTTTTCTTCCAAGTACCTATTCTAATATTCTCTGGTCTTATTGTAAAGTCGCTTTTTGATTATATCTTTATTCTTATCGCATAGTTTTACTTACCTATGCCTCGAAGAATGATTCATTGTTTTTGTAACAGTTTTCGTAATTTCGTTGCATTATTATTATCGAGTACATATTTCACGCTCGTTCTTTCTATTCTATTGTCCTCTTTCTAGGGACTGATTCGCCTAGTTTTCTGTTTATGTAACTGTGTCGACTTTTGTTTCAGTATTCAACTCAATAGCATTCCTTATAGGTAACCTGCATCTATAAAAGTCATTGTATTCAATTGCGAACTGTTATTATATTGGAATATAATTTACATTACCTTTGATTTATTCATAGAAACAACGACATTAGCGATGAAAATTTAAATCATCTCTAAATTGATAACTTTCTCCAGTTTTGTACGGTTGCCAAATGATTGTATCATCTTAGTTTACAAAATATTTACTTCACGTGTCATAGTGAAAATATTCATTGAATCAGAGCATTTCTTTGGATTTGTTCGAATAACAGTAAAACGTAATTTGGCTCGGTATACGAAATTGTTGGAATAGTTGAACATACGACGTTATGGTTCTGAAGGGAGGTGGACGCGCGTGCGCGGTGCCGCTGCCCGCGACATACAAAACCGGCCACAAGCGCGCGAACTGACTCAGTCTGATATAAAACATTCTAGCTACGCGTACGTTTACTCCATACAAACTTCTTATGACTCATACTCTTATCAAACAGTGAATTGTCACGCTGCACCTGAAAGAACATTTCGTTTGTGATATACCTACGCGCCCTTAAAGGGTAGTTATTTTGGACAGTTTTGTGGAAAGCAGCCTTCATGTCGCAGTTGGTGCCTTACCACCTCAACGGCGAGCAAGACGACAGTCTAATGTTCGCAACCATGTTTGACTATCAAACAGAAGACTATGCTAAATCAATGGTGAGTTTTAGTTAATAAATAACAAAATAATTTTTACTAAAGTTGTCTTTGAAACTTTACACTAGGTAAACAACTTTCTCGACTTGAATTGTCGCGATTTCGTAGAAGTGTTTGTCGTTTTCATTTGCATATTGTTTGCTTGATTACGATAACGTTTTATAAACAATCCTTCCATATGCTTGAAATTATTTTTTAAAAACGATTATAAATTCAATTGTGTCACCGTTAATAATTATTATTTTAATTTAAGGTGATTGTTTCCTGTCACTTTAGTAACGCACGATACTTTAATTTATAGGTTCTTATTATATTGGTATTGGTATATATTGGTTCTTTATTTTGTAACGAGGACTGAATAATAATATTTTATCGTTAATTGTTAGTTTTGTTAATTATATTTTTCTACTTTTATTAGGTGTGTCATTTTCTATATTTTAATTGCGTAAAAGTTTTTCTGTCAAATATTGCTTAGGTTCATTGGCTAAAATACTGCAATAACATGATTTAATACCAGTTTTACTACCTAAAAATATAATTATGTTATTATATTATATAACCTATAAATAGTAAATGATCTCATGCGTTGTAAAAACGTTTTTGTTCAATGAAACAAATGGATGTTTTTTTATTTTACGAACTTTACCGCTAGATGGCGTTACTTGTGTCTGTTTTGTTGCACACTCGGATTATCACTGATTCCGATAAATTGCGTCATATCAAAAAGTAAAAGATAACTCTGATACTACAGTACTACTAAAACTAGTAGTCACGTTTTGGATGTTTGCCTGTAAGTATGACGTCATAACACGCGATTAATTACGTCACAGTTATAGGCCTCCGCCCATTTAGTTATTTGTTGAGAAATCAAGTTTTTCAAGTATTATGTTTTTAATTAATACATAATTTGATTTTTTGACCTCAAAGACTGAGTAAGTCAGAAACGACCTAATTTATAACTAGTTTAACTCAATTGTTTGTTAACTAAATTATTTGGTAT
The DNA here is from genome assembly GCA_030269945.2 of Trilocha varians. Classification (NCBI taxonomy): domain Eukaryota; kingdom Metazoa; phylum Arthropoda; class Insecta; order Lepidoptera; family Bombycidae; genus Trilocha; species Trilocha varians. The sequence continues at coordinate 6,598,426 of AP028273.1, read as the reverse complement.
CACTGACCAAGTTAATCAATATTTTAAAAAAACGTATAAATTTTAATTTTTAGCTGAACAATTTTAAGCAAAGAAACCAATTTACTAAATTCAGAATAGAGTACAACTCCTATTTCAGAAGCCAATCATTGTTAAAGTTAGTGGTGTGTTGTCATATTTATTGAGGTCGGGGAATTATTATTTTTAATCCTCAATGAACGTCACAAACCGCAAAACTTGTTTACTTTCAGGGATTTGTTACTCATAACATGCATGAATGAAAACCTTGGATTTACCCAGCCACCACTATGCACACTACACATTTCTATACCTACCTAAACATTAACAACCTCTATAGGTTTCTCAAACTCGATATCAACAATAGACACAATATTGGAACGTTCTAGATACAACGAATCTTAAAGGATCTGATAAACGTGTATTGTCAGTTGCGTAAGTAACCGGATTTGCCAGGCTGCAGCGCTGGCGTTGGTAACCTTTGCGAGGCGAAAACGTCAAGTCCGGTCGACTTGACCTACATCGGCGCTTGTGAAATTTCTCCGACCCGACTGCTTCCAAGAACGCACGTATCCACGTTCAGGGAAACCCCACACGCCACCGCAGCAACCTCGTCTATTTACCTGTTACGATTTTTTCGCAACTACAATTCCAATTGAAAACAATAAACTAATTCTTAATGACGTAGTTGTGTACGCCTATCGTATTGTTGTAGGTAAACTGCGTTGTTTCAAATACGAACTCGATGCAGCGTCGAATGGTTTCAAGTAATGATTGACCTTGTTGACTCTGGCAGATGGGGCTTATTGTCGATATAGAAGAACCTCGTCGCGAACAATCTAGGCCGGATGTAGACAATTTGTTTTAATTGTGTTCAACGCTTAATCGACATGAGGCACTGTCGAATTCCTTGACCCATATGAAGGATTAAATCAGGACGATAATAAAATAAATATTTGATTGATAAACTTGCTATAGATACACGATGTAACAGATTAGGTAATCCTCAGTTCTCGACACACTGGTTTCCGAGAAATGTATGAGTCATCAACGTCTTTGCCTACATGTAAATCGGAAGTTAAACAATTTTTGTACATTCTTAATATATTTCAATGTATTCTAGCTGTCGGTAACTTGGCAGATGTTTGGGAGCAATTTAATATGAATACATAATGTCATAATAATTTGGAATACATCTTAATAGATGTTTATAACAGGCAGATATTTTTTTATGTTTGGTTGAAGATCATCAGTAGGTATACTGTAGGTACGTAGTGAATGTTTTAATACGGAAATTGCGAACTTTGATTCGAGGCCTTGAGCAGTTGGGAAAACCCAATAATGTTTTTACTAGGCTTTTTCAGATTTTCTTGCGATTGGCTTTCGCCTCTCGTCTGGTGTTTTGTTGTGCAATATAAGTAAAGATCACGAACACCTGCGTGGTTAAAAATGACGTCATTTACAAAGAATGCTTTGCTCCGTTTATGAAACCGCTCCTGTCATGTGGTAGCGATCAGGAGCCGCGACATTGTGGATACTTTTTGATTGTTAATTACTTGTTAGTATTAACAATGTAAAAAATCTCAATTGGCATTTCATAATTCATAGTATTTAGCCTTTTTGGTATATCAAAATATTTCGCTTTGTTGATTTGGACTAATTATTAATAATAAATATAAGGATTAGAAAAACTTTTTTACTAAAATACGAGTCCACTTAAAACTGTTATTTTTTCATTTTACCCTTGTCAGATCGTGCGCTGTCATGTTATCTTACTTGCGGATATGACGCGCGTGTTCCCCTACGTCCAAAAAAAAATTGCTCTTCAAATAAAACCAAGCTTCTTACAAATCTTCGTACAGTTATTCTTTATCGCAACGTTCTTTAACGGCAGTTTAACACAAACAATGATCATTAGTGGTAGCTGTCGGAAAGCAATAAAGTTGTCGGTTGTCTTCGAGTGGCGTCAGTGAAGACAAAAGCTAACAATATTGTCTACAGTAGATAACCGCCGGTCACTCTCGGCCATTACCGTAAAATGTTTTCTATTGTGCCCCCGAATACTTTAGTGTTTGGTTATAAAACGAAACTTGATAAGTTCGTACTTTACGACTGACTGGAGAAAGTTTTCGAGGACCTAGTGTTTTGCAACATTGCGGTCTTTCTGTGAAATACAGGTAAAACAGGTAACATGTTTTGGTGTACTATCGGCATGGCTGTAATGTTCATCGTAAGATGAGCTCTTGACATTATAGGTCATGTTAATACTGAAATAATGACTCCAGAACTGCGTAAATTCGTCATTTTATTTATGTTTTTACGATGAACATCTTCACGAGCACTGAGATAGTGACTTACATCTTGTGTATCTCTTAATCAAAATAATGGTTTCGATGCGATAATCTTCGCTTTTGACCATTGACCAAATTTTAATAGCACTGTAGTAGTTGTATTAGTGTATTTAAAAATGTTCTTCTTTTTGTCAACATCCATCACGTGTGACGGGCCACTTTAACCCCATTTAGAGAGAGGCGGTCACATAATAAGTTTGTCAGGGCACTTTGTCAACCATTGTAAGCTGTCAGTGGTAGTAACTCACTGCGCCCGCGCATGTTTGTCACTTTAACTAAACCACCCACGATGTCTGCACTTACTGCAAACAGTAATAAAACAAGTTCAATATTAATTTTATATTACACTGTTCATTTATGATTATGAGATGGTATAAGAAGTACCTGCTTAAATTGGTTAGCGAACATAAATGGGCATATTATGTCCCATTGTTATTTGAACAGGAAAAATAATAAATTAATGTATATATATGTATTAAATTTTGTCATAGTTAAAGTTCTCCTAAACAAATTTATAAAACGCTTACATACATTCAATATTATCCTCCAATAGCTTCCTGTTTGTTTGAAGTAACTAACAACTTAAAATATAACATTGTGAAAATGTTATGGTTGTATTCAGTGTCTTTATTGCAACATCTTTCCCAAGTATCTATTATGTGCGGAAAATTTGTTGTCATATTAACGACAACATTTAAGAACAACATTTACGAATCTTTTACAATGAAGTTGTAAAAATTTGTGCCAAATGTCCCGCAGAGTTTTAATGTTATGAGAGCGGCATTGTAAGTAATTGCTTCTTTACAAATCGCAGAAAGGTGGCCCGTTAAAACTGTTAAGATCCCGGTAGATCGGGCCTGGGCTCGGTATGAGTCACACCTCAGGATCGCCCGCATTCCACCGGACATTCTCTCCATACCGATCTTTAAATCGATTTCAAATAAGATTTTCCTTATATAATTTACGGTCATTATTATAAAACGACATAGCAGTTTATTAAACAAAGGTCCGCGTGTATGGTATTACGAGCTTTAATTTTCTTTGTTCGCAAAACGATAATAATTACATCACAATTACAATCATGGAACTGATATTTACAACAGCTGCATAGTCCTTGTTCCGGTTATGGGCAAGAGTCGTGCTTGCAACTGTTTAGATTGCTGACATTTTCCACATTTCCGCCTTGGATGCTATATTAAAACATGTCCTTCTTGAGTATCATAATTTTCTTGAGAATGTTATAAATGTGTTAAACAGAGAGTGCGTAGACAAAGACAAATTGAAGCTAAAGTGCATTTTGCTGTCTCAAGGGCATATGCTACTACGGAATGTTTTTTCATAATAAAGTATATTCACGGATAATAAAATTAAAAACTATTTAAAAAATAATATAGACCAACATTGAAAGAGTCTTCAGTATTCTTAACGATGTCTGATGATTTATGTCTGGTATCGTCAGAAATTGAAGCGAAGAAAAATATTATTGTGTGCGTAACAAAGCGATCGCCCACAACATCTTTCTGATAGACGGCACAATAACCGCACTACCCAATACCGAAGCTATTATTTAATGAACCCTCGTCAGATGAAAAGGTCAAATTATTTGAAAAGATTAATCTCGTAATTTATGTGGGCCTAAACTGTCTCCCAGGATTTCTCGCCTGACGGACTGACTTATATGACATTGAATTTATGTAACACAAAGAGACGTAAGCTTGTTTTTTATCAGCTCGTTTCGGTTATTTTTATAACGTTTTTTATGTATTTTTGAATATTTTGATCGCTTATTGTTGCTTCACTCTTCATCATTGGTTTCATTTAAAATTACGCTTTCAGTAATCAAAAATTTGATTTTTTTAAGGTGTTATAAATCGTTGAGAATTTATACACCAGTTTAGCGAGAGTAATGCACTCGTAAATGTTTACGACTTTGACTGCGTTTTCAGCTTCAATGTTATTTAACTTTTTTACTTCACGCGTATATTGCTTTAATGCAATTTTTTTATTGACGTTCAATAAATTTAACGACGGCTCATCTGATTTAAACAAGGCCAAGCTTATAAAGTTTAAAATTCATGCTCATAATGTTCCTGCAGAAACTGCAAATGACAACTTTTAATGTGAATATACTTTAACTGTTACTTTTCAAAGACATAGGTAAATTTTTATTAAATTTATATAAAACTTCTCATACCAGAATAAAGAAGCAATTTGCCTACAGCTCATCTTAATTTGAAATAAATGGCTTCAAATGACCTCTTGTCTGCCGCAATTCTTGGAATTTAATTTTGTATTTAACCGGCACCTACGCGGATCTTCGTTCTTTTTCTTGTTGTAAAGTCTGAGTTTATTACTTTATTCGCTTTACTTTTACATTAATATAACATTCGTAAACAATATGCAACGAGATAGAGCTGCCGATAATAATCCAATTTATTTGATTCGAATCTTGAAAATGAATTTTTAATGTTATTTTATAATAAAAATCAGATACTGATCTAACTGACTTATGTTTAGTTTAATGTATGGTAAACTAATCATTTTAAGCTATTTATTGGCAACGTTTTACCGTTGTGTTCATTTATTGCATTAATCCGTGTTTTCCTCAATGTATCTCTGTTTAGTTTTCGATTCGTTAATTTCATTGCACGGTTTCGCACAATTATGCAGTGGCCTGATGCACTACTTTCGTTTTATAAATATTTTATTCATTGTGAAATTCAGCTGAGTGTGATAATCAGATTAAAGATACATAAAATCGGTATTGATTTGAATCATTACGTAACAAAGTTCGGCAGAGCATGTCAATGTACTTTAAAGTTCTGCTCTGTAGTGAAATATATTCGCATCAACAAATCGTAAAATAAAACTTGTATTTTAGAATTCTTATTCTTGATTAACTAAATAAAAATGCTAGCTTGAAATGTTTGATATTCCATTACATACTAATTAAATTAGACATTCTAAGAATGTAACGGGCCGATCGCGTTGCATATTGAATTTCAGCTCGTTCGACGCTCCAATTAGGAAGTTACTAAAAAGGTTCTGTTTGCGCTTCATTGTTCTCGATGGTATCTGGGCTGAGGCCAGTTTCGCAAGTACGAGTCTCCGTTTCCTATTCTTTTAAGGAGTGGAAAGTTGTCGGTTTTCTGCAACATGTCAAGGTACGATGGAGTTGCGACACAGTGCGTAGGTGCGGTGCATTGAACAGGAGGGTCCGTCTGTCTGGCGGCGGTCGGGTGTCTAGGGGCGGCTGGTGGTGATTACGATGCACCGCCGCGGCCGGCGCCGAGTGGGGCGTAGGCGTCGCCGGGGGGCGTCGCGCCAGGCTTATCAGACGGTAGCGGGGCTGGCGCGCGAGCCTCACTCCAAGTTCCACCGCTGCCCGTGCGACTCGCGTTCTGCACGATCACTGACACCGGTTTTAGATAACAAAACCTTTGTCCAGTCCAAGTCATAATATTTACACTCTGCCTTACTGTGCCGCGTAGTTTCTGAGGGGTTTTCCGACGCAGACATTCGATTGTCACGCGGTTGTTTTCATTGTGCGCACGCGCGTGTGTTGCTGTTAATCAAGTTTCAACAAGTAAACCAAGTTTTTAATGGTGCATAATTATTGTGAAGTGAACATTTTAAGGATTGCAGTTTTGGGATTTTTGTAAGTATCATATGAATGTTTTACCAATCAAGATAATTTTATTATGTTTGAAGGTTGGAACAACAATATTTTAGTTTGTTGCGTGTAATTTCATCATCTATCACCTTGAGTCGTACCTACGTGATATTGCGGGATGACGGTAACGGTACATGTGAGGTATAATGGTGGTGGTACGAGTGTTGTCGGTACCGGGCCCCCAGGGATGGTCGTTGTAGGGGCGCGCATGCGTCGCCGCGACGCCGCGCGCGCATCGTGTCATCGTTCGCGGTCAGTTGAACGAACCCTCAGCCGACCGACGTCAACCTTGCCTGCCATAATCGCGATTATTTGCATCGCCATTGTGTACGTTGATGCCTCTTGACGTGCCTCTAATTGTCTCTTTCCTTCGTACAATCTGTTTTGGTGATATAAAACTTTGCAAATTGAAAAACTATCTGCAATTATGCAAAAAGGTTAATGTCGTCGTTATGCATAATTAAGATAAACATTGTATTAATAGTATAGATACGTGACAGGCCGGTTGTGTGCTTTAGCATAGTTAATTGATTAATGTCGTTGATAACTAATCAGTTCAGTAGTTAATGAGTTTTCCAAAACTTAACTATTAAATTACAAAACATTGTTATTGTGAACATTACAATAGAAAAATATGGTAAAGATAAATGTAAGGTCGGAACAGAAACTCATTCCTACTAATGTTAGTTACTACGATTGATAAGATAAAACATAAGGTAAAGAACAAATAGTGTTGATATTTAACCTGCTACAAAACCATTGGTATTTCAAGATAATAGTTGTGATAATGGAGACGATCCTTTTAAAAATATAAAGTAAGGACGTTCATTTCAAATGTTTCTGCTTCTTTTGCAACTCGACGAACCGTTCCAATCAATTGAATTTAAATTTCAAATGTTTGAAAAAACCTCTAATCACGATTGGCAACAAAAAGCAGATAAAGCGCATTCGCGACTTAATAAATTTTGTTTTTAGTCAATAAATGGTTTCCCGTATGCAAATTTTCTAAATTTACACGCTGTCTCATTGGTAGATTAAAGATCTTTTGTGGTTATGCAAACAGATTTGTTTTTAAAAATAAACTTTACGTTTGAAGGAGAATGCATGCAGGTATTATGGTCCACTAGCGTGTTATTATGAAAATTAGCATCAACTAGCATGGTCTTTATAATTTATAAATCTACTTATTGTGATGACAATGTGTTACAGTATTAAAAAATCAAAATATTAAAAGTAGTAAAGTACAGTTAACATCTTATTCCAAGAATTTCCAATCCTCAAATAAATTCCATTAAACGAAATAATAATAAGAAAATAATCTGGTACAAATGATTCCAACATTTTCTCGCGGGGAATTAATCTAATCACTGGAAAGCCCACACTGAATTTGTTTCACAATATTACTGTGATATCATTTATAAATAAAACATTTCACAGAAGTTAATTTTTTATTGTGTTGTATGCGGGCTCATTGTTGCCTCTTAAAACCCCCTCGTCTCCGAGACACAATGTGACAATATACCTACATATCACATAGTGTGTGGACGTATGTTATTTTTATGTAAACTTGCTACAGACATTGCATCCTGTTGAATGCAAAAATCTGAATACAAAGACTGAACGTATTTTATTAATGGCACGTACTTATCTTTTTCGATGCAAATTATAAAAAAAATGTTTCCAGTTGCCGATGTGCTTTGTTTTGTGTCTACTTTGTTGATAATAAAAGTTACAAATAGATACAGGAATGGTGTTTAGTTGACAAAAGCATACGTCTTCATCTTATCATCATTTTACTTAGTTAAGTTGCAGAGAAAAAGTGGTTACCACTTTTAAATGTTAATTTGATGTATTTTCTTTTATGGAGGTATTTTAATATTAAGATACCAACTGAAAGAAACTTGCTGGTTAATAAAATGTATATTGAATAGAGAATCTCTTAGAAAACTCTTCCTCTACATTTCTTAAATAAATAATGAGTGTTTCTTGAATAGGCACAAAGCAAGGTTTTCATGGTCTTTGGAAAAACAACTTTGCAATAAATAACTGTGAAGAGTACGTTCCGATGAAGATAATAAGTCAAATGTGACCTACACAGTGCGTAAACGTTGGGCTCCTGCCAACACACACAGTCTACGCACTCTCACACAACGTTATTTAACATTTTATTAAAGTTGATGTAGTTTTGACGTGACTGCGTAAACAACGAAGGATATTTCTCACTCGTTTTAATAACTTTAAACAAGTCGACCGGCAATTACGTCAACTCATGTAAAAAAAATTAAACCATTGATAAGTACATACCTAATGCGGTTCAAAACAGCCTATTCACAACGATTTTAAGTAGAAAATTGATTTTGAAACATTTCGCGATAAGTGCAAGTGTTTGAACAAGTATTCGTGGAAGTGTTGATAAGCCGTGCGCCGTTGTAAGCACACGAGCGTTATCTGCACGAGATAACGTGGGACCGCCCGGTGTCCTGTACCCGGCTAACCCGGTCAAAGGAAAACAAATATTTTCAATTCCAATGTACTGATACGACTATCATTAGAAACAATGGAATAAAACTAGGAATTTGAAATAGTTCAAATTAAATGGAGCGAAACTGTCATGATTTGCTAAATTCTAGCATGCTTCTAGAGTCTTTTAGCAATATTAATGATCACAAATTAGTATGCCCCTAATCTACAAATTTAAGGAATAATAACGACTACAGATTATGTCTTGGAAGCCGGTATAGATACTTTTACGATTGTTGTGACTAATAATTAAATCTTTAGTACGACTATCATAAAACAAAAGCGTGTTGACAGTAACATGATGGGCGTACTTTATCTCGCTGGTACTAGGCGGTGCCAGGGCCGCTGTTACATGGCCTTTCCGTACTCGCCAGATAAACTGAAATGCTTTCGACTGCGCACGACTAACCAACACTCATTACCTACTTACTCGAAATTTCACATCACCCACAAAAATCAAGTTTTAAATATCAGAAGTCAGGTCTCTTAAATTACAAATTGGCTTATTCCATAAACCGCAGATACCAGTGTTGTCCAATTGAGTAAATCGTTGTTAATGTGCACAAATTGTGGTCTCGACAATGTAATTCCAAGTCAATTGTAATTGTTTAATTATGGAAACAATTCAAATTGTTCACTATGCGTACTAGTCGTTAGTAGAGCACTAAGCATATCCATTCTTGGTTCTTTTATGTCCGTATTTCGGGGAACTCTAAAAGAAATCGTTATCGATTATTGTTTCTACTACAATTATCTTTTGTAGGTATCAAATCTTTTGTTAGCCTGCAAAGGAAGACGACTCTACCTCAAAAGAAATTAGCATAAGTGCCGCCAAACACAGCGACCAACGAGACAATGGCTTTGTCCGTCTATCCTGTTGCTCGTTACAAGTGTTTATTCAATTTTTTAATGCTTTAACTATGTTCATTACTAGTTAAAACAAAAGTATGATTTTTGTTTCTAAGGTCAAAGCTGATGAACGTTCGGATAAACCACTTTTCTCGAACAACTTTAGATCCTGTAATCATTGTCAATCTCGTGTTGTATGTGGGCGACGCAATTAAAAACACTGAATAAACAAGCATTAACAAAGTCGGGTGGGCGTCGAACTTAGGACCTTGATAGTTTACTAGTAAATTATTAATGTGCACATAATATTATTGATACAAAATAACATCAATTTTGATGAAGTATGACATCATAAATCTTCTTATATTTGCACCGTATGCTATTTGAAAGTACTAAAACTTCATATCATAACGAGTTTAAAAATAAATCGTCATTGCATAAAATCTTAAATGCTAAAGAATTGCCAGTATCGGATTACAATATTGCAAATGTAACCGCTATTTAATTTGTCAGCATTATACTCTTTGTTTCGCCGTCTTGTGCAGCTGCTGTCTTATCGTAGCGGAACAATAAGTACCGATTTAATAAACAGCGCCATGTAGATAACCGTAACGCTTCTATTATAATCGCACTTAATTAGTACAAATATATTTCTAAAATTCAATATCAAACGCGTTCAGTTCGAGGAAAAAGAAATCGCACTCGAGGTTGCAATTCAAGGTTATAGTATTAAGATTTAAATTATTTCATAGAAATAAGTAATACATAACAATATAAGACGTTCGCACGTTCTCAAAACAAAAAAGTTTTTTTGTTTGGATGGTGAACTCTGCGGTTGGCATCGGCGCCGCGCGGTATGCTCGCCATTTCCGGACGATATCCGGTCCACGTTTCGGCGCCATTATAATACGTTTATAGATAAACCTTATCTCCCAAACGATATTTGACGAGTTGCTATCTCGTCATTTCTTTATAATAAACTGTTTTATTCCATGTTATACAGGTTTGTATATTGTAAAGTCCGTCCAGAAACCTTACTATATTATTCAAAACACACTATTTAGGTCATATTTCAATACGCTTTCCTCGTAAGGTGGAGGAACCTTTTAAATAATTCAGTAGCGAAATTTTCTCCAATGTCGCACGCTGAATCATAGTCGGAATGAATCATTCAACGTAATCGAGTTTTTGAATTGAGCCGACTACGAATGTAAATACGCGATTGTAGTGACCCGCGGTAGAGAGCGACACGCGGTGACTCACGCGGGTTTTCCGAGAAACGACGAATGGTATTATAGTTTTCGTGAAAATGAAGGTCGGCCCCGGTCGCATGGCGCCTTCCCTGTCTCAAAAACATTAAAATTTTATATTTCTGAGAAGAGGTTAAACACCGTGGGTGGAAAATCTAACCCTTCAATGAATTCAAGGGGTGCATTAGAAAAGCGACAGTTTTATCGATCTGTTACACTTTTGTTTAAAACCTATTTTCTGGTACTAATCTTAGAGCTCATTTTTGCTTGGATTGCTTGAGTAGGTTTTATGCAGTTGGTGTGATGTTTTCATGCAGTAAGCTGAAGTGAAGGGACGTTGGCGCTGTGCCAATCGTCGATTTGTTTTATTAGGTATTCGTTTAGTGACGGTCAATGTCGCGACGGCGCAGCGAACGGCGCCATACGATGCGTGCATGTTGCCCCCAATACTTTTGCATTTTTAATTGCAACCATTACGAACATGTGCGCTGTTACGATATGGTTTTAAATGCAGCTTAATTGAAAAAATAATGACTAAAGTTAGGTTCTGCAGTCTAGGTATTAAACTTTAGTACAAAAGTAAAAGTCAACATAAAAACGTAACGTTGTCACAAAAAAGATAAGACTTACTTATTCAAGGGTATTTCTTGTAAAGGTTTTTATTTCACCTTCAGTTCAACTGTACTTCCCTCTACTGCATTAATAACTTGAAAATAAACCAACAACAAACAGACCTTTATGATGTTAGAATCGGTTCAAGGAATTTTGAAGTGTACTCCGACCACATTAGTGCCAGTAATTAGCGTTCCGTTAATGAGCTCCCAGACAGCCGACCAGATACAGAATGACCATCATTCAAACACCATGCCACGGTGAGAGGACTATTTATATTGATGGTGTTACTTCGAGACTGTTTTACGGCGCCCCTTTATATTGTGTGAATTAGCTCCGTATTTCAAAGGAACTGAGGTTAGTTTTCGAATAATTTGTTCCTAAGAAATATGTGTTACGTAGATTAAACTCGAAAGGAATTTTACGCTACTCCAGTTTGTTGTGACTTATGATGGACTATTAGTTATGAGAAACAAGAAGATGATTCTTATTGAATACTTCATTTAACTCGATTGTAACATTCAAATTTCTCATCATGAGACTTAAGTTTAACTTTGTAAATGGAAATATAATAGTCGTTGATAGAGCTGAATAGCTCGGGTCAGGTCTTATATAGAGAAGTACTAAAAATTGTTTCTACGTTAAAATAGTTTACTACTGCATATTATTATCAAGAAATTATATCGTTCAAAAAATTTATGTAAATCAACGAAAGTTTCCTCTTTAACTCTGCATAATAGCGCGAGCGCAGTTGTAGAGTTGCTCTACATACAATATCCAAAAAAAGTGATTTATCTCTCAATGGTAGGCTCTCAATTATTAATCGACAGTTCTTACGGGATACAATACACGTGTAGTAGTCATATAAATTAAAGGACAATTTAATAATTTTAAAATCACCTTTTTATTACTTCGAAATGAAGTAATAAGGTTCATAAATATTAATTAAATTGTAATTGATCAGTTAGTAATCACCGGTCGTTGTTTATATCGACGTTAGGGTGGGAAGTGGGAATAATACTCAGGTGTTGGCTCACGAGGCGACCACGTGCGCGCACACGCAACGCAATCTACTAAACACGATACGCATTTTAAATATTCCCAATCAACTATCTGCGGTTACAACTGTTATATTCTTGATCGTTTTTCCTGTAAGAGAGAAACTATGCTTATAATTCTAACTAAACCGATCTAAATAGTAAGACGAGAAAAACAAATGATATGAAAAAGGATTGAGTGATTTTAAGGGCAAATAACTTAAACTTATATGGAAGATGAAAATCATCTTTCAGCCTAATTTATAAAGTTATGTTTTGAGTGATTGGATCTTAATTCTCAATTTAATTTCATGTTGATGGTTTTTCATTTTAAACTTTTAATTGATTGCTTAACTTTAACTTTTAATTTACGGCATTGAACTCGACTCCTGTAATCGAGTCATGAGTATTCAGATATTCCTACCTGATGATAATATATTAAAATCACCGATTTCCATATGGAAAACACGTGTTGGAAGATACATAATACACTAAAACTCTACAATAGATACTTATTTTAATTTAAAAGCTTCGGAGTTTTGTGGCAAGGTCAAATGGAAACCGCTAGAAGGACGTTCAACTATTCCCAATGTATTTTGTCAACAACATTGTGCTTGATAAGGCATATGGAATAATAAATAGGATGTTATCCTCGGAGGATTAAAGTTCTGGTAGGGGTTAACGGCACACCAGCACGGTCAAAGAACTTTAAAAATTTCATCATAGTTTTCCCGCGATGTCATTGGAGGATTTTTTTTACGTTTCGTTTCGCCAAATTGTGCAATGTACCTATTGTTTATCGTACGTGCTATGATTCGAATGTTTGATATTTTAAAATTAAAGTTCCTCTAAAATTTACGATTACAGTTGCGAACTTAAATTGCCAAGTTGGCGAAACAACTTGTAACAGACGCTGAAGATTCTTCCCGGTAAATCGAACGCGATTCTTGCTAGCAACTAAATAAAGCAATGACGCTAGTCCAGGAAAACACGCGACACGTTTTCCGTTTAACGATACGCAAATATAATCGGTTTTTGGTATCGTGTTGAATTAATTTGAACCTGTTTACCAACAAGAACTTATTTAAAAAATATAATAAACACAAATTCATTGGAACTGGTACAGCATCCGCGCATTTATCAACCGACGTGATGTTGTTTTCAAATTGGTCGTTACAAAGAAACAAACGTCCACTCTGAAAATATTGTTTCTCATAATTGCTGCTATTAGTATTCTAAGTGCGTTTTTCTAAGTAGAATAATAAAGCGTTTATACAGCATAAAGCATTAGATACCTACGTTGAATATACGTAGGCGAACACACGTGCGGATAACGGTTTACCTTATCGGCGATACTTGTTTGTACTATTGAGAGTACAATATGAAATAAATATAAGTCGCGAAAATAGAGGTGAACGCACCTCGCGATGTAACATTAAACTGAAAAACACTGCTCATGTACAAATCAACAGAACTCTATTCAATACGTTTGAACGCGTGAACATTATAAATTGTTATTTTTATAGTAGTAATGGGCATATTTTGCACAATCTTTGTAATATTTGTGTAAAATCTGTTGAGTGTCACGTCAGGATTAATATTGTTAGAGTATAGATTCACGAAGAGTGTCCGTCGTCAGTGGACGGTGTATGAAGCAATACGTCACAACTAGATATAGTGGTGATCTCATTCTCAGCACGGTGCGATAACAGCGCTGTAGGTACACTCTTCTGCATACTAGAGGGCTTCGATATTACGTATTATAAACGTGGGTACTACAACATTGTAATTATACACATACTTTTAGGAGCTTTACTAGGAGTTCATACGATGAATGACTTGCATTATAATTCAGTAAGTTTACATGAAAAGCATTTACACTAATTGAAGTTTGCATTAATTATTATCATAAATAAGGAAAAAGAGCACAGCTGCTATAATCAGCGTTATAATCTAGAACTTACCATCGTACTACACGCCGCAGGGGCAAGGTTCACCACCTTCACTTGGAACCGCTGCGATCTTCCACGGTTCGCTTTAGAAGATCATTTTTGCCCCGTACCATCCCGATTTGGAATGGACTCCCATCCGCGGTGTTCCCGGAGCGCTATGACATGTCCCTCTTTAAACGAGGTTTAAGAAAGGTCCTGTATCGGTAGGCGATAGATAACAGCCCCTCATTGCCCTGGCATTGCAGAGGTTCATGAGCGACGGTGACCGCTTACCATCAGGCGGGCCGTAGGCTCGTTTATCTATCAAGCAATAAAAAAAAAAAAAAAAAAAAAAAACTAACTAGAAAGAATGCGGTGGATAATACACAAAGTGTCGGTTAATTGTTAGGTAAAGCACCGTGACCAATTAACGTTCATGTTGGCTCGACGAGCGCGTTTGAGACGAATTTCATTTAAGCAATTGTAGTAATTGACCGACTCCATCGCCTTCCGGAGATGTTGTCGCACGGTGAGCTGTGCAGTCCGCGACCCCTCGCACGAACACAGAGATCATTTTAATATCCTTTTAACTTTTATTACAACGATTATAATGATTGTAGGGCATCTACTGCATCTCGATGGACATTTATTCAAACAATAAAGCTCTTTCTTATCTTATCCTTCAACTTTCCCACTGGAATCACCGAGAAATGCATATTCATTATAAAATTTGCATGGCCAATGAATGATGCGAATTTACCGATATCTTAGGAATTCTTTTGTCGCCAACTTTGGTTACGAATTATAAGTAGTCTATGTAAAACTCGTTCGATTTACTATATAAGGTAGTAATATGAGCGTCTAGGTCGCAATGATGATCGCCCACAGCTCTTCGCGCGTCCTTGCCGCAAGGACCGACCAAGCCTCCCGCCCACTGGAACACTCACCAAATAGGATTCGATCATATTCATCGTTAATGATCACCTAATATAAGACACACGACTTGTCTTTTTGAATTAAAAAATACATCAAACTTGTACGGAATGTCGCCGCTACGTTTTGGCATTTTCCATGGGTAATGGCTTTGTTGTCAGAATGAAGTAATTACTTTAGATACTAACGGGTACAGCATGCGATGCGAAATGATGCGAAATATTTCCGGAGTTAGAGTATTCTATTAATAAATGATTCGACGTCGCTCGTGGGCGAAGATTTCGGGCGAGAGAGCGGCGGGCGCGGCGCGGCAGTAGCGCGCGATCCGCCGCGGCCGGCCGCCGTACGCGCGCGCGCAACGAACGAACGAACCGCACACTCACGCACGCGCGATACTTCACCTTGTCATCGCGAGCTACGACTGACGATCCGCCCTAAACCGCATTACTCCTCGAACTCCTTCACACATTATCCATATTCCTATCGAACTTATTACAAAACATACTCGAAGAACAGACACAACGAAATCACATCAGTGAATACCCATTGCACTTTGCGAGGGCGGAATACAACGAACAAATCGACTAACAAATTCGAACCGCACGAAGGTGTCGCGCCGCAAAAAGCGCAACACAATAGAGCAAGCGTCTAATTATAAACGTGGTTGAGTTAACATCGCCAATATGCAGAATATCGATCCTTTGGAGATTGCGAACATCCTCGCCACGGAGCTCTGGTGTCAGCAGGTATGCACCACTGCCTTGTTCCAAACCTAGCCTGCACTACCGTCCGCCGTCGCTGCGGGCAGACGTTTAGACGCCCAACACGCTAGACTAATCTATTCGGGCCCGCTAATACTTTGCGAGAAACGATAACAATGAATCTCTAGTTTATTATCACTGTCGAAACTAATTTGCGCTCTACCACGTAGAGTCAGTGGAGCGTTAACGTAGATTTAATTTTGTTTGTGTGAAGATGCCAGAGGTGACAGATTTATGAGTGCGCTTTCATCACACGTGGTTTTAACGTACTCGAACTAAAACTGTACCTAACTAAACTAAATCGTACCTGTACCAATATCATCCCACTCGATCCTAGACATATTGCAAGTTTAATATTTATAAATGAAAGTGATATTTATAATTATTTATTATCAGTAGATAAAATTGTATATTGTGATAAATGGTGGCTGAAATGTCAACAAAAATATTATGCAAATATTTTGCTGATAAACGAAGATCGGAATGTGGAAGAAATTCAATAACAATATTGTAAAACGATTCACAAATAAACTGCCGTTTTTAGTTGTTGTGGAAATAAGAATTCACGATTTTACGAAAATTAGGGATATTAGGAGCATACATAATAATTTAACAATATATCGTGTCATATGATTACTCGAAATCAAATTGAGTTAAACTGTTCTTCTTCTTATCTAATCTTCTAAAAGATTATTCAATATTAATAAATTTGAAAATATACCTACTACGACAGAATTACGTATGTATGACTTTATTTCCATAAAGCTGTACAAATCCTGAACTTATCCATCATAATTTCAATCGGTTGCAAAGAAAGCTCGTCCTTACATGTATTTTCTTATTGTTTTCAGTTGGCAAACCTCGAAGGACTCCAATCAGGGGTCCCAACCCGCACGACGGCGACCATCACTCCAACTCAGCTGCGGAACTTCGAGCAGACGTACATCGAGCTGACGAACTGTCGCAGCGAGCCCACCACGCACGTCGGCTTCGTACCACCCTCCGTCACGCACGCCAACAGTTACGGTCAGTACATATTATATGGTTATTGCTTGCGAAGCTAGAATATACTCTACAATTTATTGATATATCTGTTTTAATATTAAAAATTCTCAATAAACAAACTTGATGCATGTAAGATACGATGGCCAAAATTATTGCAGTAAGGAAATGTGCATATTTGGTTATTTGATAGAAATATCACTTCGATTTATATTGAAACATAGCGCAATAAGAGTGTTTGAAGAAATTTCTAGTAGGTATAATTTACGATTTGTTTTTTGTACCTAAGTTTAAATTTGATAACGAACTGTAGAACATTTTTTTTACAATTAATTTTTCTCATATTCCAGGCATCCTAAACACGGTGGGTGGGTACTGTGACTCTGGCCCGACGACCGCGCTGCACGTGTCGCCGGGCCCGCTCTCCGCCAGCGGCGACAGCAGCAGCAGCCCTGGTCTGCCGGCGCCCAAGCGACGCAACATGGGCGGGCGCAGGCCCAACAAGGCGCCTCAGGAACTCTCGCCCGAAGAGGAAGAACGCAGGAAGATACGCCGCGAACGAAACAAGATGGCCGCCGCGAGGTGCCGCAAACGCAGGCTCGATCACACCAACGAGCTGCAAGATGAGACAGACAGACTAGAGCAAAAGAGACAGTCGCTCCAAGAAGAGATCAGGAAACTGAACGCGGACAGGGAGCACCTACAAACTATTCTGCAGAATCACATGGTCACGTGCCGCCTGAGCGATCGGTCGTCGAGTCCGCCGGATGTGAAGCCCCTCCAAGAGATTTACTCGTATCCGGAACCCGAGGATGGAGTGAGAGTTAAGATCGAAGTAATAGAGCCCGCAGTGGACCCAGTTATGGCCTTGGATAATATTTTTACCACACCGTCGACTGAAAAAAGGTAATTACGAGCATTTTGTCACGTTTTGATTACGATAGTGATGTTTTGGAGGCTGACAAGAATTGACTAACTCTACATGAAGTTTAAGAAAAGTTTTGCCACAGTCAAATATTCGCGAAAAACATGTGAAAACACTGAATCCCAAATATATTAAATAGTTTTATTTTGTTTTATAGAATAATGCTGTCGTCGGCCAACCCCGGCGTGGTGACGTCATCGGGTGTGATAACGCTCGACACTCCGCCCGCCATCTCGCGGCCCAACAGGCCAAACTCGCTACACGTACCGCTCACACTCACACCCGCACAGGTAAATATAAATTTAATACTTTATCTTTAGTTAAACTACAATATGACAGATATACTTTTGTATGACAACTCTATATAATTACAAATTCTTTGTAATTTGGGATATAATATGTTATGTGGTTACTATAGTTATTAATTTCTATATAAGCCGAAGTTTTTATTTCAATTACCTTGCCTTTATGAAGCTGTAGTAACTGTATATGAGTGACATCTTAAGTTCACTGTGTAACAAAACTCCAAAGGAATCCGGTTGAGATCGAGTTCGATCGTACATTCGCCATTGGTACCATAGCTTCTTCAAAAATATCAGATCATACCAAAATTTTAGGATTAATAGGTCAAAAATAGCGGATGCAGGAATTTACGAAGCAATATTCATTACAGATACACAATAACAAAGCGCTCGGCAACAGCAAGATAGCTGGAGTCGAGATCAGCACCCCCAGCAACGGCATGTTCAACTTCGACAGCATCATGGAGGGCGGCACCGGCCTCACGCCCGTCCTCCCCCACCCCCACCACCCCTACGCCGCGCCGCCCCGCCCCGCGCCCGCCGCCGACCACGAGCTCGTGTCGCTCTGACACCTCGCGCCGGACCTGGACCTCGGCGACCTCTAGGGCTCCACTCGATGCGTATGCGCACTTAACTCTAATACTGCCGTGCTGAGCGCATATAACGTTAAATTGTTTTGGTTATCATTGGATAGCTCTAGAACTACCCTGTCACTGTTTGATATTCAAAATTGGGTTTAGAAATATGTCTGATATGACTCATGATGTACAAACAAGTTTTTCATGATAGTATGTCACTCATTGAACAGGAAAGCCCTATATAGCATGCACATAAATATCTAAATTAAACTATTACAAAGTTACCCTGGTAAAATATTATTTTTGTAATTGTTAGTGAGATGTTTGTCCTCAGCACGGTAGGATAGTAAAAGCGATTCAATTACTACTTAATTGGTTAGTGTAAGTTCGCTTTATAGTTTTATATTCACGGCTCAAGTTGGACGAGTCGATTCGTGATTTCGAAGCGTATATAGTATATTTTTATATGAAGATGTGTATCGCTACAATTATAATTGTAATAATAGATTGTGATGTTAAAAATAAAACAGAGTTTTATTTGAAGCGTTTCAGGGAAAATCGTGTTGTGCTCCGGCGTGGCTGGATTCGTTCGGTGCGTTTATTTTATAAGTCAGAATGGATCTCTGTTAATGTATCGGCACATTTATATCGTTTTGTCTTCGAAATGTCTCGTCATATGCCTTGTGCCATTACCGTTTCCGCAGTCAAAACTATTCGTATGTATTTAACAGAACTAACAGCAATATTACTTAAAATTATATTAATATATTGATTGTAAGTTAGCTCAATGTTGATGTGTAATGTACCGTTCCATTGGATAAGGTATTGGTAGTTATTGGTTATATTGTAATGTTAAGTATTTGTGATACGTCCAGTGATACGGCGCCCTCTGGCGTCATGCACCAACACTCTGTATTACTCATGCCATTACTCATTACCCCTCATAAACTAAACTATTTTATATAAATCAATTGCATTTTAATATGTATTAACATTTAATAGTATTAATTAAATGACAATTAAATTGTAAAAAAAGTAAAAAAAAACTTGGCATGAGAGTAGATGTTATTGGTTAAGACCACTGGGAATATAATTAGTGTTAGGGCAATAAATAGCTTAAGATCACTTAACATTTAATTTTAATATGCATAACTTAGACCAAATTATTATTTACGTGCTTTATTATAGATTAAATTAAAATCTAAGCCAAATATTGATTTTATGTCGTTAGTTTTTAATTTAGCCATTTCCTTTAAAGTATTATTGCGTTGGCGGCAAAG
The DNA here is from genome assembly GCA_030269945.2 of Trilocha varians. Classification (NCBI taxonomy): domain Eukaryota; kingdom Metazoa; phylum Arthropoda; class Insecta; order Lepidoptera; family Bombycidae; genus Trilocha; species Trilocha varians. Next base: position 6,578,425 of record AP028273.1, on the reverse strand, counting down.
ATGGCGGAAAGTATTTATTTTGTATAATATTAAACGAAACGCTGGTCATTTAAAAAAATGTACAGTGCAATAATAATAATAGTTGTATTATTTTTATATAGAAAATACCCATGGTTTTAAATTAAATATTTTTTATTATAAATAGAACTCAATTAATAGAAGTATTTTTACGCATAATATGAACATTGTAGTGTAATTATGAGATGTATTTTTTTCTAGAAAGTTTTTTTCGTAAATCAATCTTAGTGTTAACTTTTTGTATTTTTTCAAGAAAAATTAGCAAAGCAATATATTTGATAATATTTAATTCGAATGTGAAATGTAGTGAAATAAAATATATAATATTATACATACCTAAAGGAAAAATATAAAACGTTTTCATACACCTTATATTGGTTTTTATTTATTGATCCTTTTGATGTATCAATGCAATAATGTTATATACAGACTGAGTTCGATATAAAACAAAAGTAAAAGTAGATAAAAATGAAACAAAACAATATTTTATATGTGAGTTTTGTAATCAATACCAAGCCTACAATAATACTTTAATCACAAAATAAGAACTATGAATAAGTCCCAACAATACAATCTTCAGAACAAAGATATGGTGCAGATGATAATAATTTCTAGGTCACTTCATGTAGTAGAGATCCTATTGGCCAAACGTCTATAAATACATCTTTTTATGTAGAGATATGTGAAGAATAGAATTTCCAGGATGCTGATGAAACTACAACCGAGACATAGACCAAAAACACCTCCTAGATTAGCTGAAAATAATCAACAAAAACATACTTAATAATTGACTATAACATTCAAAGTAGATTATTGAAACTTTTATTTCGGTAAATGTATTGAATACTGATGTGAAGACTTGAAATCAGACCGAAGAAGAAGGTATAACCCAATGTGTAGTATTCTCATAACTTTTCTCGTATTTTTTTTTTCTAATTGCCTTGTAGGCAGACGAGCCAGCGGGCCACCTGATCGTAAGTGGTTGCCGTCGCTCATGAACCTCTGCAATGTCAGGGGACACGGAGGGGCCGCTACCTACGACCTAACTTTAAGGACCCTCCTCAAGCCTCGTTCGAAGAAGGACACGTCATAGCGCTCTGGGAATACCGAAGAGATATTATTGAATATCTCTTCGGTATTCTCTCTATCTCTTTTTATTTTTTGGTATGGCTAAAAGAGCCTTTTTTCAATATCATAATAAGTATGGCGTTCGTAGGTACGACTACTGCGAGCTAGTTTTATGATACCCCACTTCGGTTTGAAGAATATTACATATCTACCTTGTACATTTAAGAAGGTACTTACTTACGGTAGGCTTGTACTTACAAACGAGCATGATCAAAGGCATAACAGCTTCTTGCTTCTGTATTACATAAACGGACTTTGGGAATATGAATCTCATGATCGACGTACTACGGTTGAAAGTTATTTCAGCACTGGAAATGAAATAAAATAGAAAACTCAATTGATTAGTGTGTTATGTGATTAGGTAAATACATATAATTATAATTAGCAGTAAAAAAACATACAATGGGTTGTTAGGAATATGTTGAAGGGCGTTCAAATTGCCGATGCTGGCGTCAACTTTGTATTGTCGTTCTTCGCAGTTTCTGGGGCAGTCACACTGATCTATCCACTTGCTCATTTGCTCTGAAACAAAATTATTCACAACAACTTTAAAAATCAGAATTATGACTTAGGTCTCTGGTATACTACTACGCGCTACGCGTCGTAAGGCAGTAAAACAACGACGTAGACGTCATTCAGTCATTTATTCATACAATTTTCCCAAAAAAATATATCAGAAGGCAAACCACACATGTATTATGTTAAATAAGCGCACATATTAGTGATATCGATATAACAACAATTCTAGAATAATTTATAAACACTGCTGGACCACCTGCTGTTTTATTCCTTAACCTAAAATTGTGTAGCTTAGATTTAAACTCAAATCTAAAACTAAGCTACCATGAGTCTCACTGAGACAATGTTATAATATGACAAAATGGCGCTGACCTGATGATGGATTTTGAAGGTGGTTATCGGAACTTAACTCTTACAAGATAGATCCGTCGTGTTTGGGCTCGTTTTAATTGTATTAGCTAGCACTCTACTGCTGCATGATACCAGGATCTAAATAGCTGGTATTTAAACGTTTTCTTTATAATAAATTATTTGTGTTATTGTTGAAAAGGTTCAAGTCGGTCGTCATGTTTTTTTATAATTTATTATTATTTATTTGATACAATACGAACTTCGTGGTTTTCCTGTTATTTAATCTATCATTTTTCATAGAGAATTGATCCTTATATAAGTCATTCTATCGATTGATGAACTAAAAATAGAGGGTGTCATTTTTTTGAAATTTATCAGGGTTGATTCCCGAATGTACCGAACCTACTTTCAGCAAAATTCGTTACAATCAATATTTGGAATAGGTACTTACTCTGTCATTTTTAAATTGTGGGTACTCATGTGTATGGTGTAGGTTTATTTTATACATATTTATTTATTTATTGAACAAAACTATCATAACATCATTGATGTAATCTAATTGATTTATCTAATTGTCATATGTTATTTAATTGATCTAAATCACTTACTGTTTACTCCAACGACACAAGGAATTTTAGTTACAGTACAAGCATCCGATAGATGTAGATTAGGCACAATGAACATTAGACAGTGGCATTCTTTCTCAATAGCTTTCAGAAAGCAAGTCAGTAGACAGTCCGTGTTTCGATATCCTTTGAAGTGCGGTAAAACTTGTTCGTCTTCGAAGTAACATTGACGACTGCGTTCATAAAATTATCCAATCTTAGAATAAAATATCGATCTAATTTCTATTTTTTTTTTTATTTATTGCAAGATAGTTAAATGAGCTTACGGCCCATCTGATAGTAACCGGTTACCGTCGTTTAATATCTTTGTTTTTAAAGTGAAACAGATTATTTTAATTTTGAAATTAATATCTTATTTTCAAATAATTGTTGAAGTTATGCTTAGAATTTATTTAAGCAGGAAATGTTAGTTACCTCCACGAAGGCAGAGCTTTTACTTCATCCGAGCAGTAAGTGTATGTGGCTCGTATCAAGTGATAGGCCTCGGTTCCCGGTTCAACTAGAATTGATTCGAAACCAATTGGAAACTCTGTCCAATCTGTATAAAATACCTGCAACATATAACAGTATATAACAAACGGGCCAGATCAGGATTTTATTAGAGCTATAAATTTATTGATTTTTTGGGAAAAAATAGCAGGTACAAAATAAAAGAATTTAAAATGTTTATAACATAGGGAATTGATCTAACTGTCACAGTTCCAACATTTAATCCTACAAATTATCTATAGTACCTACAGGCGCCAAAGGGAGTAGAGTATGCAAAATATGAGGACCGCAATCTATAGTTTTGAATTCAGAACAGCTTGCAGATTACGAGTATGATTCTGAATGTTGTCGGGAGATTAATTGGTCTAATTTTTATTACCCCCATACCCTTGGATATCCAGCAATTGGACGGAACAAATGCAGTACAACAATTTTATAACTTATCATGGAATGTAGTCCTCATATTATTATATTTTTATTCAAGTTGTTTACCAAGTTAGCTCCAGCAGATAGTAAAGTATTTGGCATTGAGTTACCCGGGTTAGAATCTACGACAACCGTCAATCCCTCGAGGAATTGTGATTCACCAATCATTTGCGGTATAAAGTTTTTAATGCGTACATTTCTGAAAATAATCAATAATTATTTTTTAAAATATCCCACACTAGAGTTCATCCGGTAGATGTTCTGTCCCTTTTTTGCTCGAAGAGCTTCATACCACCCACTATTATATTTTAATATCTATACTACTTTTTGGCAAAATAATTTTAGAATTCGGTTAGATAGTCATTACAACCTCACAAACTTACAAAACTTTATTCTACAGTTACAATAGATCAGATACTATTGACAGCAGTACCGAATATTTACAAATTTATTTATTTATTATTTACAAATATTAAGACTTTAGGCGTCATCCTACAAAAATAGCATTTTTTTTTTTTTATTTACTTATATCAAATATTGTTCGGTCAAAAATTTAATAAGTAGAGAAAATATGAGCAAAGTACTCATTTTCTCAATATTTTACCTACCTTTTTTCTTTGAATTCGTAAAAACTATTGAACGAGCAACAAATCCCAATCAAAGTCATAACCGGACGAAACAGTCCATGACATTTAGGGTATTTCTGACGGTGTAAATAGCACAGTTCCAGGTAGTCGTCACATTTTTGAGGCAGTGATCCTATTACATCGGGAGTCTGTAAATAACATACTTCGTACCTTAAAGGCGACAATAGCCAAAAACAAAAAAAACCCACTTCTTTAATTATATTGTTACTAGCTGGCCCACACAACTTCGTCTGCGTCACATAAGGAAATTTTCTCACCGTTTAAACTTTCCTTGGACTTCTGCGAATTTTTCAAGATTAAAATAAGTCAAATCGGTTCAGTCGTTCTCGAGTTTTAGCGAGACTGTAACTGTAACAACCCATTACTGCCCACTGCTGAGCTCAGGTCTCCTCAGAAGAGGGATTAGGCATAGTCCACCACGCTTGCCCAGTGCGGATTGGGGACTTCACATATCTTCAAAGGATTTTTAGAACCCTTTTCCGACATGCAGGTTTCCTCACGATGGCTTCTGTTAGCGAGACTAACGAACAGCAATTCATTTTATATATAAGATCTTCATAAAATATAGAGTGACCTTGCCCTTCTTTAACTTAACCAAGTTTATGAAACGTAAATCGAAACCTATGAACTAACCAAGTTTATGAACCTATGTATAAGATAGAATATTCTTTAATGTACACCAATCAAATTAAAAAAAAACATGACATTTTACAAATAGTACGAATAAGTTTTATGGCATGAACTGTATAAGGTTCATTAAATTATACTAGATTTACATAATATTTAATACGGGGGGACTAAACCCAGAAATTCTGTAACGCAAAAAACCTAACGCTCCAGTCATGCGGTACCTTGGTGTAGTGGTCAGGGCCATAGCTTTTTGAACCTGAAGCTCAGAGTTCAAATCCTGTTGTCAGCATATTTTTTTTTTGTTTTTTATTTCTTTGTTTTTTATTTTTTTGTGTTTTTTTAGTTTCCTATTTTTGTCATTTTAAGTTTTATTCTTATATGGAATCAATTTTTATTGTGATTTTGTTTTTCATTATTACTGAGCGAAGCTCGGTCGCCCAGGTACTCTTTATAAATTGTACATCGCGTCTTCTAAAAAATAAATAATTATAATTGCATAAGTTGTTACAAAATGCTATGCAATAGCTTTACCGCGGCAGCCTCCGAGTGCCGCACGTCTTTTTTTATTTTTATAAAATAATGTCGATGTTTCACATTTTCACAGAGGTCGTGGTCGACCCCAACTACCCCAATTAAGAAGGACATAAAATCGCTTAAGCTATTAACGGAGACAAGCCACGACCGAGTACTGTGGCGCAATTATACTAGGAGGGCTGACCCCAACTAGATTGGGACCGCAGTCACGGAAGAAGAAGAATGTCGATGTTTCACATTTGCCAGGCGTCCTGTGACGGCTCACATTTTTTTCTTACAACAATTAGGTAGGTAGTATGAGTTTTAATTGGTATGTGATGAAAATTTAATCATGTTTAAACATCCATGTTAAAATTCTTATTTTTCTGTTTAATCAGTTTTTATCACAAATAAAGATTGTTAAATGTCTAATTTCTGTAAGACACCTACATTGTATCGATTGTTTTCCAAGATTCTTTGTAATTCAGTCAGTCCACTCGAATTCACATTTTTTGTAGATCTGTAAAATCCTAGAAGTTTTGGAACTATTTCTTCTAAGCTGATCATTGAATCGCCATCTCTGAAAAGTATTTTTAAATTGCCTTTTATTGTTACATCTTAGTTAGAAATTTATGTATTTATAGATAGGAGAGTTATATAACATAACCTATTTTTAACTTACTTTGGTTATAACAGTAGATATAACATGCATGCTGTAGGTTCCCTTCAAAGCTATATTTTATAATGAAGTAATTTAAAAATCCTGAGTTTAAATTCTAAACAAATTCCAATCATGAATTGTATGGCCGTTATTTTTTCTACATTATACTCACATCAAAGTTTTGTTTAGATGCATCACACCACTTCTAGTTATCTGGTTTGGCGAACAAATAGTAATTGTTGGATAAGGAAGATCGTGCAATGGAGCGTACTGATTCTCTATAGCAATACGGGTAGGTATCTCGTTGAAGCGGTTGTATAAGAGCCACGTTAGCAAGCCAGCCAGCAAAAGCACCAATACAATGTTTAGGGTCCAGTAACATCTGTAATTATAAATCAATATAATTTAAGGAACAATAAACGGTAATATGTGAATCGAACGAATTAAAGAACGATAATATAAGTTTTAAAATGATTGAATAGAAACTCTTTATTGAAAACCACAATAATATGCAAAAGAAAGTACATTTAAAAAAAAATACAGTGCAGTAAAGTGTTACAAATTACAATATATGCAGGTTGGTGGATACATAATCGGTTTCCAAAGATTTTTAAAACGTTTCACACAGATTTACAGTTATTTATAATGTATCTATAACTTATTACACCTTAATATCAATCATTAAACGCGTAGAAGGAAAACAGTAGGTAGCTACTTACCTTGAAAAAAAATCGGGATACAAATAAAAGTATTTAAGGCTTGTGATTGTACTCTGAGAACAAAATTTTCGGAATATTGCTCTAAAATTATCTTTCTTGGTGTATCGTTTCATATTGGTTGCAGAGACAAAATGTTAATACCTAGTGATTTTATATATCAAATCGCGCTACAATATGTTTTAATTAAATGGAATAGGGTTTTTAATGAATTCATAATTATAGAAAGCAATTTAAAATAGGTATTGAATGTGTTTTAATTTTCAAACAATGAACTTTGCACGGTAGCTTTGCATTAATTAAAGCATGGCGACATTTGGGTCATGCATATTATATTTTTATACTCATGAAAAAATAATGAAGTCGCAGCTGCTCAACGCTGATACTGAAATGATAATTGAAATAATTAGTATATTGATTATTTTTTATACTTACCTAAATTACTTAACAAATGTAGCAAATGTCGATGTTGGTGGTGGAATAGTTTGAAGACCGTTTTTTTAATTCATCTTTTCTTCTTTTCTTCATATAAGAATATGACATGCTGTCTTGCATACGCTTTTAAACGGAAATTTATAGAAATAAAACAACATTTAGGAAAAATGTATAAAGTGATTATATTGAGAAATAATTTTGCTATCTACAAATTTTCAAATGAAAGTACTCACTCACAAAAATTATAAATTAGATATAAATACAAACAGTTAAAAGTGAATAACTTTCTTATTTATGATCGATCATTTTATTCAATCAACAAGAGCAAATTTAATAATAAACAATTAGAGTAATTCGTTCTATCTGTAGTTATTGAATTTATAGTAAACGAGAAAAACAACAATCATATAGATTATCTGTAACGTGTAATATCTAACAATGCCTATTTATTATATAGAATCCAAAATAACATTGAATCATGTGCGTCATTTTACATAAAACATTTATAAACTCGTTAAAAGAAGAGTAAAGTTGTTAATAATATTTGAAAAGCTACACATTCCACGAAAACATGTTTTCATAACAAATACAAATGCAAACTACATCGGAAATGTAGGTATTTCGATTTCGATTAATATCTAAAAGTATTAATCGTAATATAATACAAAAGTATTTTTTAGAGCTTTATGGTTGGTTGTGGACTAGTTTATTTCACATTAAAAACCAAACAATTCGCTCGTCTGCCTACAAGGCAATAAAAAACACTATATTACCTACAAAGAATCTCTGAGAATTGACCTTAAGAAATAACAGATGTTGAAAATTAAAAGTGATGATTCCAAGTAATACAAAGAGTCAAGAAAAACGAAAGTATTATTAGGTTACTAAAAACTGAGGAAATATTAAGGGAAAATTCTTTTTAATTTTTAATAAATGATTAACTATATTGGCCAATAGACCCGCCCCGATGAAACAAGATCATCAAATAGATATAACTTTTCGTTACTTATTTATATACGTAGACAAAAATCATAAATAGATAGCTTTTCTCTCTACGGGTTATTAACCTCAAAGTACCTAAAGCAATTTTATAACGCCAAACTACACAAAATAATGTGTTTCATTAACATTCTATTTCAAAATACCATTACATACATACATTATTTAACCATTTCAAGCACCTCCATACAAAGAGAATATTTTAAATAACTTGGACGACACTATTCATACATACAAAAATTCTAATTCAAACTCAAGTAACAAGTCTCATATAACATTGGTCGATGCTAAGTCTAGAAACGACTTGATAACAAAGCTACGACATAAAACATCAAATATATATCCATTTAATTGTTTTCTAGAATAAATGATTTAGGAGTTGCGCACACGTAGATATTAAGCCCTATGTAAACTAATTCGACTCTCGATTTTAATTCAATTATTATACAATAGTTTATATAACATTTTCAAACATGCCGAAAACTTATGTACCTAGTACCTACCAATGCTTCGGCCTCATATACACGCAGTGTACCTACACTGCATGATACTTTTGTAAAAATCAAAGCTGAACGATAACAGTTTTCAAAAAATAGATCGAACCAAAAGTCTAGGATGAAGTTTTATTAACGACAAATCGATTTGAAACTAGGTATATAGAAAAACTATAGGTAGTTGAGGCTTAAAATAATATAATATATTGACATTGTAATCATAAACCATAGTTAGGCGTTAGATTGACTCATAAAGAAAATATATATTTTAAAATAGATACCTATTACCTATAGTATAGGTATGGTAGGTCCTATATCATTGAAATCTCCAAAGTGACATTTAGTAACATTAGTTCTAGTCATTCATTGAACTATTCTATAAGTAAATATATTTCGTAGGAAAATAACTGTACGTAGGTAATCATAACATATAGCCGTTTTGATTGACTTAATTTTATTTAAGCTGACCTTACACCATTAAATTATACATTGGGTGTCTGCAGCTTTCTAAAATCTCATAATTTTATTTCGATCTAAAACAGATCCTTGAAAAAAATTAAAAGGAAGATGAGATGAGATCAGTTCTTACTATCAGTTCTAAGATGTTGAACAAGTAGTTCAACATCTTAGCCAAAAATCTCATCATTAATTCATCAAAGCAAATTATGATGTATGCTAGATGTAAAATTTCTTCCAGTTAGTTGATGACTAGTCTTTCGTATTATTTGTTATTGAAAATGTTTTTTTTTTCAGCAGGTAAATAGGTACAGTCTTAAATCTAATATTTCGCATACATATAGATGTATAGTGTTATGTAAATTCCAATATGCATAAATAACTACGGTATCAACCATTGTAATGAACATAAAATTTAAAAAAGTATCGTATATTTGGTGGCGTTCTATTTTGATAATATATTAAACGAGCTAAAATGAGGTAAAGCTCTTTACAAGAGATATTTTACATAATAGTTGGCTATGCCTAATGGACAAAATAAATATTATATAAATAATATCATTGAATGAGAAATGCCATTACGTCATAATATTATAATCATATTAAGTTATAATTAAGCATATTTTTTCGACCACTCTTGGATAACACAGCGGTTATAACTAAGTCATAATTTTACAGGAATAATTAAAATTCATTTAACAGTTTGGAGAATTATTAGAGAATATTATTAGCTATGCATTTATTTTATTTTATTATATTTAAGTTTAAAAAGAAGTCATTCAAAAATTATTCGATTAAATTTCATACTTATTTGGTGGATTACTTTTCGATACGTAAGCAAGAATTATTTTTGTATTTTATTTTATAATATTAATTTCAGTATCTACAATGTAAGAAGAGCTTCAAAACGGAAAGTTATGACTTATTTTTCTAGAAATCTATGAAGTACAATATATTTGGGCCATACTAAATTCTGGTGTATATTCTGAATATCGAATAAATATCCAATCTAGAACATTAACCTATCTCACAAGTGTTGTGCGTTGCAAGTCTTTACTCTATTCTATTATAATATAAAAAGGTTACATTCAAAATTTTTTTTTTGGTATAATATAAAGAAAAACTTGAAACTTTTTGGTTCGAGATAAAGAATGTAAGAGGTATTCATATAAAGATTTTAATAAATGCAATTTTAAGGCATATTAATATTAGGTATGAACGTTCGAGTACATTAATATTACCTATTTTAGAAATGTTATAAAAAGGAAAAATATTTAAAAGAGGTAAAGAAGAAATAGTAGGTACAATGAATTTCTAATCACAAAACAAAAAAGCTTCAAGTTTTAACTATCAATTTCATATTGATTATATTGTAATGACCTATTAATTCGAACTAGTCGAAATATTATACAACTTTTTTTCACAAAATTTTATAAAAATGCTTTCTAACTTCCAATTCCTGTTGCATTAAATGCATAAAGCACGTAGATATATAATTAAATACAGTTTAAATAAATTACATTCATTAACAACATCAAAAGATTCGATTCAAAACATCAAGAGCGTGCTGACGCGATACAATAATGTGCGATCATCAAAAACATTTAAGGCCGTGACTTAAACCATTCCTAAACAAGAGACTACATTTGTCTCATCACAAAAATCACTAAGATCTCAATCATATCTTGCACATCAACAGTAAATACGCAATCGAACTTCAGCCACGACCTCTATAAGAAAAAATTGCGAAAAATTATCGCCATTTTCATAAAAAGCGAACCACAAGTGCGGTCACCAAAATCGACGTCACGTGGAAAGATCAAACCATACGCGGTTCCCGAAACCAAATGATCGGGAGCCTTCTTGCACAGCCCGGACCAGCAGTGAGCCCGAGCCGTGGCGGAGACAATTCAAGCGAGCGCTTCCCCGCGCTATGTCGGCGATCGTCAGGAGTCCAGCAGAACGTGCCACCGTTGAACCTAATAATTCATTCACATTTACATGGGTTCTTCTGACAATCGCAAATCTTAAGTACACACGTACCAATAAATCACAAGAGTAGAGATTGTCAAGGTAGAGTCTGTAGCTCTACTTATACTAGAGGAAAGAAGTAGTAGTAGAAGAAGCTGAGGGTGATCTATTTATTATTTTGGATATATTATACACTCTATGCCTAAGTAAAAATTAAATAAACTGTAAGGAATAACGAAATACCGAAAACCAAGATAGACTTTCATATTTTTCATCAATGAACTTCTAATTCTAAGAGTTTAAAGATAATATTATTCAACGTATAACTTTTTAAATAAAGAACATAGACTAGGTAATCCAAATAAAAATATGTCTGGTTACCTGTTCCCCCTGCCGTTCACACAGTTCCTTCCAGTGTCGTTCCTCTTCTCTCCCCGACGAGCTGTGTCCGAGAGAGAACCAGCCGACCATTTCGTTCCGTTTGACGCTCCGACGGCACCACACCGAGACCATTAATGTAACCTCGCTTAGTTGAAAAAGAGCCACCTGTGAACAACACCCTTTGTTTTTTAGTATTGCGTTTTAATTCGTGAAAAATCAATAGCTACTTTTAGTTGTTTCTTGAGGTTTAGAAGGTCTAATTTTATTTATATCTTCTGCATCCTGTAAAATGAGTTATTGAAGTAAAATATGTACTTATATTCGGATTCACTTAACTCTTAGCAATTTCTACACATTTGATTGTGTTTCAGAAAAAAATACAAGTGTCGCATAGATTTTACTAGAAAATAGTAGTAACGGTCTCAGTCACCTGAAATATAAAGAGCTCTTTATAAAGCGGGTTCGACTGAGCTCGTCGCGTTGTCGACTTGCAGCGGCCCATCTCCAGTCCCAGGGAGCTGATGAGGCAGAGCTTCACGTATGTATCGGGAGCTTTGTTCGGGGAGAGCTTGCGGAAATGCGTGCCTTTTATTATCTGAAAGTAAAACGCATATTTTAGATCTGATGACCTAAGTAGAGGTTGTAATCATTGTTAGGTAATTAACACTACGATGTGCATTTTGTAATTTTCTGCATATTTTTTGCGGTTTCGGTTATAATCGATATCATAGGTGTATAATCAGTATAATGCAGTTCTAGTACACTCTAATCAAATATTACCCATTCCCTAATCTTTAGAAACCCCAGAAAGATTTCTTGTATTGTTGAAACCACACATTAAAATAATACCAGGTAACCAAACTGCGAAAAGTCAAGAACCTTGACTATAAAACCTGAGAAAAACCATAACGAATTCTGGTATACAGTATCAGTACCTCAACAGATAGATGTCCAGTAGTCGAACTATACTGCAAGCCGAGCAGCAGCTCTGGTGCGGACCGAGCACTGCAGCAGGACGAGGCGGAGTCGGATCGCGCGAGACTGCAGGCTTCACCCCCGGCGCCTGATGGTGTCGTCACCGTTGCTATGGACGATGGACTTGCTAGTACGCCTGTTATCGCGCTCGTCAACTCTAGTTTAGGAAGCTGGAAAGACATTAGGGTATAGTTTGAGGCATTTCTGTTACTTTATGTTTCTACAGCTTGATTATTTTGAGTGCTTTTTCTTGCCTAAGCGAGCCGGTGATACCAAAGTCCATGCACAGCGAGTCCTTTACCAACCGTCTAGTGTCTATCATACAAAAATCTTTTTGCCAAAATGAAGTCTATGAAATGACCAGATCCAAAAATTACATTGTACAAGTAGTTTCTTAATATTACAAGATTGTAGTATGGATGAGTGCTAAATTAATACAGTTAAGGTAACGTATAGTAAAATTCCCGAATTGTCCCCTTATGGATACTGACGTGATGACTTCTGCTGAGAAACACAAGTTACCTGCAAAGTGGCCTGATGGTGTTGCCTCGGTTTAAGCTGGAGCCACAGATTGTTCTCGAGCTCGAGGTTGAGTGATGCAAACGAGACGGCTGCCTCGCCCAGCAGTCGTTGTCGACGCATGCGCTCGCATCCGTACACACGGATACGAAGACCCAGACCGTGTACATCCTCTACGATTAGGAATAACAGTTATAAAAAAAAAAACTGTGAGATGATAATTCGTATTTAAAACTTATTGAGCAACTGATACCTAAATTATTTTTTTTGATTTTTTCTACAAATTCAAGGCACCTAAAAAAATCAGTCTTACCAGGATTCATTTTGTGTAAAACGAAACTCTCCATATATTGCGGATTTTCTCCATTCCGAATCTTCGATTTAAACTTTTGCTTTTTCAGTGGTAACAAAACCACTCGAACCTATGAATATTATGAAAATACAAGTTTTAGAGAACATTTCTGTAATAATCCACGGACATGAAGCGAGTATTAAGACTAGTCTTACACAAGTAGCCTAAATAAAAAAAAAATATAATATGAGTAACATTCAGCTTAGTTGAAATTCAAATAAAATCTTAAACTTCTTGTTACGTGATGATCTTTAATTGCAACTTTTACAGATGCAACTCTTCACAGCAGTAATAAAAAACTAAATAGATTGTGTAAAATAGGGATAAAAACTAAAAGAAATACCCACATTGTTCAGTAAATTCACAATTAAATTAAATTAATCAGTATTTGTCATTGCAATCTTTCCTAACCTGACTCTGCAAGATGGTTCCAGCAGGCTTCGGAGGCAGTGACCGACCCTGCAGCACGTGGACTGTCATACAACGAACCGGTGCATCGTACAACAACGTCAGCTCAACTGAACCACGATCTTGGAAACTCTCACCACAAAGCAATGATGTGTCCTGAAAAAAATACTGTATCAAAAAAGTGATACACTGAAGAAGTGTGACGTAGTTACAATTAGGTTTTGGGTCATCCCATTAATTGAGTTTCTCCTGCGTAATTGTTGGCAGTAGCTACAATTGAGTTCTTTTTGGCGAAACTTTTATGATAAAAACGTTTATAAATTCCACAACACCCCCTTTATAATGTTGAAAATTCGCGGAATACGTAACTCAATTTCAAAAATTGAAAGTGTTGAAATCGTCGCACCTACAGGGTGGATCTGGAACTTTGGACAATCTGACGTGGGGTGAATGACCTGTTGAAATAAAACTTAGAACCGCTTTTATTTAGGAATTGGATAAAAAAAAAATATCATAGTATGGAAGTCCGCAACGATACTTTTACGTTTTCCATACAATGTCAGAAAAAAAAGTTTAACCGATTCAAAAAATAAAAATGATGCTAAGTTGTATTTCGACAGGTCATTCACCCCACGTCAGATTGTCCAAAGTTACAGATCCACCCTGTATACTTTACCTACGTACATTTAAAAAAAATTCAAACTTTTCTTTACATAGTTTTTCTTCATTTGTTCTAAACATTAAGAAAATCGATATTACGATAAATGATGAAAATTACATACCTAGTATACAAAATTTAATTACAAATTCAAAATAATAATATGTAAGCTTCAACGAAGGCCGCTCTTGTTATTTTATTACAAGGTCAATCATTTAGTTACAGTATTGAAATTTATCAATTAGGACTCATCATCGTCAGATTTGAACAGCGTTATGACACATTTTCACGATTAATAAAAATTGTATCATAATTATAATTATGTACCCTCATGGATATAATTTACAAATCAATAAGTGTGTCGTCGTTAATATGAAATACATTATTTAGTTTAAAGGTGAAGTCATCCATTCATAGAACTTGACCTCGTACAAGACGAACCTTTTCACGATCCGATGTCCATTCACGGAGTTGTGGTTTTATCATAATCATTCGTCCGCATCAATTACGATGAGCACGAGATAAATGCAATGTTCATTATGCTATCCTTAGACATACCTAGTCAGTAAAATCAATTTTGGATTTATTCTAATGTAAACACGTAACTAATTGGAATATCTTTGGAATTAAATAATGAGTTTGGATTGGATATTGTAAAATTCTCTAATCTAATCTGTTGAGTCTAAATTAACTCATACAAAAGATTTCCATATAATTTTGTATGAAAAATGGTTATTAAAATTCTTTATCTAGAAAAATATCACCTACCTCCTATTTTGGAATCTATCAACATTAAAACTGACACTTGCAGTTAATGAAACAAATAAAAGTTCCTTGCATCAGTGAAAGTTGCTCTTGTCATTTTACTGACTGGAATTAATAATCGTACTTTTGATAATTCAGTAATCTTACATTATGTGCTATGACATCACTATCGACGCTGCTCTGTGCTTCGAGTGTGTGCAGGTACTCTGTTCTCTGCGGCACCACGTCGTCGATCTTCGTTTCCCTCAGCGTAGTCTCTCGGAGCGCACTCTCCACACACTCCACTTCAAGCTTCACTGGAGCTGACGCATTCTCGTTCTTCTCTTCGTAGTGGCATTCCACTTCTTCTTTATCCTTCAATGCAATTGGAATTATATTTGTGACACGTGTGTATCACTTTAAGCTTGATTGTAGTCAAAAATAAAGTGTAGATTTGCGCGCGCACTTTACATGTCAGTGCAAACACGTGTATCCATTTAGGTATGCAGCATGTGTTGACTCTGTTGTTTTATTGTAATGATGAGTATTAAAGAACTTCATTTCAAAACATATTTTATGTCAAAACAACTAAATAAAATATATGAAATAAAACTATTACCGCTAATCCCATAACAACACAGCTACAACACTATCCATCTACATGATAAAACATTGTTACAAAACTAATCAATAAAAAATTGTGTATCCTAGATGATACTAGTGGAACACTTAAAGGTAAAAAATGGATGAACAATTCAAAGTGGAGAAATATCTGAGAAAGACGTGCGTACTTCCCATAAAGGTAACGAAACTGAATTGCATCTGATCTTGTTCGGATAATATTTATAGTCTACGTTGGACAACACTGGAAAATACCAACCCAGATTATAACGGTATACTCTAATTTTGCGTAATCCTTCACGAATGAAAATGGAATGAATCACACCAATGATTTTAGTAAATTCGCCAAAAATATTACTTGACATTCCAACGGTGTCATGATTCAGTAAGGTATTTTATATTAATTTGCTCAATACGTGTGTTGGTACTTTATTTTATCATAATTCTACAGTATCTGAAGGGTCAAAATGCAACATTTAAATTTTATGGAATGCTATGATTCGGTTCAGTACTTTATTTCGTCAACCTAGCAAAACTGAAGCGTTTATTTTGAACCTATTCAATTTCCAAAAGTCTAGGTCCTCACCTGTTGTATGCGCAAGCGCAGGTCGTCATCAGAGTCGGAGGTCTCGAAGGCGAATACACGGTCGGGGTAATGATTCGGTTGCGACAAAGCATCTATAACACAGACGTACGAACATATGCAACGTCAATAAAATCATTATATTGACCTGAGGGGACGGTTCTACGTTTTATTTTCTAAGGAAACTAAATTATTGAACTCTAAACAGTAACTTTCACAAAATTCCTATTTTTCTTAACTTTTGTGACTATACTACATGCTACTTAACACTAATTATTTAATAAACATTTCATTTAAGATCTAATGTAATTTACTTTTAATATTTAATTTCCTCAATAAATAACTAACTGTATTAATAATGCGTAGTCTAAAAACGAACATATTAAGCAAAACATAATATTTAAAGTAAAAGCATTTTACTCACCAATCTGAGCATTTTCTACTGGAAGGCAGGGACTCGGGTTTAGTGGGCTTACTGCGAGGATGTCGTTACAACACTTGCGACTGAACACCGTCGAGTGACACCACCGCCTTCCGAAGAAAAGCAGCAGCACAAGTACCACTGTTGCAAAGGCTACTACCGCGCTAATGTACGCCGTCGACCCAGCTACACAAATCAACACGTTATTGACATTATAAGTTTACACAGCGACGTCGACGTCGACTACTATAGGTATTTACCATTTGTAGGATTGAGGACGCCGATATTAACCACCATTCTGGCTCATCCCGGCCCCACGGGGCGCATTCTGCACGATCACACACTGCCCCAGTTTCTGATAAAAACACTGTACGTGTCGTTGAGTGGATTCGCAACAAAGCAAACCGTGGAAAATCGCTGAATGTTGGTACGGTCGGGCTGTCAAAGCAGTGCACATGCGCGGTACGAGAGGGGCACGACGGGGTGTGTGGAACATTCTGCGCGGCTATAGGACGAAGGACCTCGGGTACAGGTGTACACTCTATATAGCCACTATAGTATATAACTGAAATCCTGTAGTCAAGGCCGAGGACGACTTGTGCCTACGGAAAGGACCTTGTAAAATTCTTGGTGTTAACGGAAAGATATCGAATATCGCTCCGTAGAAAGGTCAATTCCAAATATCATTAAATATTAATTGACTGACGTGACCTTTAGAGCAGCATACGTCAATAATTTCTTCTATATTTCTATCGTATGTTTAAGCATTGGGGTCATTTTAATACACAAGAATAAGAATAAAATCTTGTTGCATCATAATAAACAGTAGGTACCTAATTGGGACAATTGGAGTATTGCCAACAACCAAGAGATTCTTCGCATTGAATGCACTTTCTTGTGAATTGTGACACAACTCACTTAATTTTTAATTTTTAAAAAGAAAGTAGATGCGTGTTAGGCTATACTTAATGTAACTTAACGACGAACTTGCTTGTATAATTTTTCCCCTTTTAAAAAACAATAATTTACCAAGTGAACTGTAAGTTTTTTTTAAAGAAACTTATATTTAGAATTTTTCAGTAACGTGTACCTAAGTAAAACAAATTTAACTCGAAACAAAATTAACGATGTTAACATTTGTATAATTAAATAAATTTTATGTAAATAAATCTAACGATAGCGCAGACGATAGATTACTTGATGAAAAATAAAGAAAAGATTCGATTAAAGTTAGAAGTAGGTATGGGAAGAAGAAGGAAGGAAAATGGGTTTGTGAAATGATGTACATATGTAACGATTGCACTGAGCACAAGTACTTACGGTTATATGTAGCAGAAAAATATAATCCTTGTGTGATAGTTATACTGTTGCAAATTCCTGAACTTCTTGAATGTTGCATTTTATCCAATGTTTGATGTGGTGCAATATATTCAAAGTATGTTTTTTTACGTTCACAGAAAAAATATGATTATTCACTAGGAAGTAATAAGAACTTGTCAGTTGCACATAACTACTTAATTCAGTTGATGTTGAATTATTTCAATGTACCGTCATTGATTTGGCATCCTTAAATACTAATGACACGTCCATTTATCAATAGAATAATAATATTTTTGTAAGTAGTTGTTACAACCAATTCTAATATATAAAATTGTCGTGTCACGGTGTTCGAACTTGAACTCCTCCGAAACGGCTCGACCGATTTTGATGAAATTTTTTGTGCTTATCCGGTACCTATGAGAATCGGCCAACATCTATTTTTCATCCCCTAAATGTTAGGGGTAGTCCACCCCTAATTTTTTTTTTCGGCGCAGACGAAGTTGCGCGAGTCAGCTAGTGTTGTTATAAAATAATACGTTAATAACATTGGTCTTTTGTTTAATATGCGTAAAAATAATGGTTTTGTTTATTCAAAATAAATAAATCATTATTTTTATCTGTAAAGGGTGTTGAATTCACGATAGTAGTCTTTACCTAGTGATAAATTAAATCAGATTAAATTATAAAAGAGATTGTTTTATATAATGTTTCTTATCATAACATGCCAGCCCCGTTGCAAGAAACTAAAGGTTTTCAGTTTTATCTTGTTGCTTTTTGTCGAATGAAGTAAACTGAAGTTGGAATGCATCAGGTGATACTGATTTGTTACAAGGGTGCGTAAGTACCTGTAAGTCTATGTAGCAGAGTCCGATCTGTATTACAAACATTCAGCAAAAGGTTAAAAAAGTGCAGGTTGACGTACAGAGTAGGCGGCCCAGAAAAACGAACTTTTTTTATTCACTGCTGTTCTGTAGAATGCTCAAAGGAGTTTTTCGTTTTAACCGAACCAAAGCCCAGTCACTTTTCTTGCAAGGACAAACATGCTTGTGCTTGTGCAATCTTATCTTCTAGCTCATCATTGCATGTTAAATTTCATCCCTAATTTAGATGAAATAATTATTAAATTGTTATGAAAAGTAATTTGAAATATTCGTTTCGAAGCACTGCAAAAGTGTAGGTACCTTAGTACCGCCATCTATTATTTAGACCTTGAAACTATGTAGTTATTAAAATGGATGTAATTCGTGTAAATGACACGGTCTGATCTTGTACTGTTACTACTCCCCGAGGAAGTGAGCAGAATTATAGGTCCGCTTTTTTATTAAAAGTTAAGGGGTGAGTAAGGTAAGAGTAGGTATTAAAAGGTAAGAGTTCTAGCAGTACTGAGTATAACGGAGCCAAACAATAAAGACCTCCACTCACTACCTCTACTACTCTTTGAAATGAGCCGATACTTGATGAGTCTACGTTCTTCTGTTCTTAAGACAATTTGGTGGGGGGAAGCAAGTAACCGCTCCCCTCCTTTCTCGAAGGTATCCATAAATTATAACGATTTTTGAAGGATGCAGCTGACATACAAAAATCTTCAACATTCTATATAATTTATCCCCAAGTTACTATGATACAATTCTTAGGACTACAATATTCACTGATGGTCAATAAATATTTTAGACTACATTTAGTCATTAATACTATTTATAAGTAAATTTGTTTACACCTAAAATACCTTATACTATTATTTCGTCACCCATTTTAAGACGAAGCGGTACCTAGATCCTACACCTATGGTGCGAATGAGACAGCAATATATCATTTGTATCGATTTTTCGTACCAACATTTTGTTGTTTGTTTTCTAATAATTTTATACTTTTAGAATACAGTAACCACTCGCAGCTGAGTAGATCTCTGGTAGGTATGCCGTATGTGTATGGTCAATGGTACCATACATTAACCAAACAGCATTATGGCGATGATAGCCCAACGTTACGACTCACCAATGGTGACTCACCATATATAGCCCATTGCGTGGATGCTCATGTGGGACGAGTCGAATGGAAGCGTGGCTATGATATATTGCTTAGACCACGTTTTGTTATGTTGTCACTAACACTTAGATTAAGACTTACTAACACTTTTATGTATGGTAATGTGGGCCCTTGTAGCCACTATGTTTAAAACTAAATAAATTAACTATTTTACTAGGTATGAATTATGTAGGTACACATTTTTGAGTTATTAGACACTAATCCAGTAGATTTTGTTCAGCAGTGTTAGCTCCTGTTACCACTACCTAGTAACTACTAAAAAATGTAACTCATGATACTGAAAACCGTTGCCGTTTCGTTTGTAAAATATTTGTTAAGATTCGGTAGATTTATAAATGACAACCAACAATTTCCTCTCTAGGTACGAGATTGTCGTTCTTTTCATCAGTTAATTAAATGTACTCTTCACGTGGTAGTTAGGCGGTACAGAATCACTTAACTAAACTCTAAATGTATGTACCAAGCTACAGCCAATCTGATGGCAAGTAGTGTTTACCGGGTTATTAGTTTAGTAATATTTTATTTCTCATTTTATTTATTACTAGCTGACTCGAGCAACTTCGTCTGCGCCGAAAAAAAAAATTAGGGGTGGACTACCCCTAACATTTAGGGGATGAAAAATAGATGTTGGCCGATTCTCATAGGTACCGGATAAGCACAAAAAATTTCATCAAAATCGGTCGAGCCGTTTCGGAGGAGTTCAAGTTCGAACACCGTGACACGACAATTTTATATATTAGATGAACAAGATTAGGTTTTCGATCTATCTTTGTTCAGGTGTCTTTTTAGGTGCTTCTTTATTTATCATTATTACTACCATCTCTTTTGTCTGTACTAAAACTTGTTAGTTAAATTGTTACTTGCCATGAAATTTTAATATTGCAGTATTATTAGTATGAAGTTTATATTATTGATTTTCCTTAACCTAGAGGATAGGGTTAAACAATAAAAGAAAATGAAATAAAACGCTACAATTATATTTTGAAAATGTTTTTTTTTTATTAACACTTACATTTTTACAGCGCTCCTAGCCAACTGAGTAGTACTATAAAAAGAATCGGTGTAAAGTATTTATTGAACGCGAAACAATGTTTAACTACAGTGTACGATAAACGAACCGCTCACATATATCAGATCATTACAATAATATCATCAACGACGTATTGTCACTGAGACGAGATTCCCGTTTAACAAGCACAAATATTATGTCACTCTAAAGAAACAAACACCATTTAAATCTATAAACATTTCATATAATTTAAATTTTTATTAGTCGCTATAATGTTATACTTTACGTTTGTAACCATTATAATAATGTTATATGTATTCGTTACGAAAAATTGTAATGAATCGTTCCACTTGGTCCTTCTACTCCGTTTCCACTGAATCGCTCCGCTTCCGCTTCCCGCCGCCGCCTCCGCTACCGCTCGTGACTTGGCACGTGCATTCCCGTAGAAGAGCCAAGTGGCGATAAAACAACATGACTCTATCATAACTGTATAATTTTAAAAATTTCTAATTACGCATCCCTACTTTGTTATTATCTTTTAATTAAGAAATAAAATCTTACGATATTACAATGAGCAGCCTATTTTAATAGATTTGACGAAATTCGCTAGTAATGAGATTAATTAATATAAAAGCGTCGCGTCGCGTCGTGTCGTGTCGCGTCATATCGCGTCATGCCGTGTCGTGTCGTGTCGCCAGCACTGACAGTGACAGGACCGTGGCTGTGCTGAGTGCCACCTCTCGCCTCTAAGCGATCGCGACTGTGTATGCTTCTTTTATCTACTTTACGATTCAAAATACGGCATCAAAATTTCAACTACCTACCTAACAGTAAGCGGTAGTACTCTAGAACTCAGGCACTCTACATCGACCTCTCACACACCATGCGCCCGTCCGAAACGTCAACTGAACATTCAACACACGAACAAAATTAACTTAAATCTAAATACACTTAAATAATTATAGTGGCGTCTTAACTGTTAATATTACAACAAATGTTATTCGATGTCCGCCGAGCACGCGGAGAGCAACGGGCGCCGTCGTCCGGTCGCCGCGACGGATCGCACGCGTCACGAGGACGCAGCGACGGATCGCACGCATCACGAGGACGCCGCGACGGATCGCACGCGCCGCGGGAACGCGACGACGGATCGCACGCGACACGCGGACGCGGTCCGGTCGAGTACACCAGTCGCAGCACGGAGGTGAAACAAGCACACGAAAACTAACACATCAACGTTTCACGTTCGAGATTCAAATTACATTTTTAAATCATCTCAATATAAAAATAACACGATTTACAACTTTAAATAATAATAATACATGCGTATAATATAATTTTATATCATCACATCGTAACAAACTCCTCATTCCCAGTGCATATATACATACATAGTTCAGGGCAAAGGATAATACAAACATATAACGTGAGAGCACGCAGCATTCTCACTGGGTACGCAACCTAACAGACATAGAGGACTCGACAGGAGGCGCCGCGTGCGACCCACGAGGCCCGGCGAGGCCCGGTGCGGCCCGGCGCGGCCCGGTGCGGCAACAAGCGGTGAGAAGCGTACACGACAGCGATTACACATACGGCACCGCATCCTCTGTCACTCTGATATAACAACACAAATGAAGGTAGTGAGTAACTGATGCACGACGGTGGACAGTGGTCGGTGCTGTTTAATAATAAGTCTCTTGTTCGAGCCAGCCGCCCGGGTTGCGACGCAGGTAGAAACGTCGGATCTCGTCGTAGATGAAGATCGACAGCATGAACGGGATGGCGGGCAGCCACCACACGAACCTGCCATAACAAACAACGAACGTCAATACTATGCACACACAACAAAACTGATGAAGACCATGGGGGATTTCATGTTGCATGTACATTGTATATTGACTTGCTAATTTTTCCTGAACGGGGGTTTCCTGGTCTCTGTTAAGAGTCAGTTAACTTACTTGAGTGGGTACATCCTCAAGCCCTTGTCCATTCCGGGAGTGTAGGAGAGGAAAGCAGCGAGGGCGGTCTCGAACACGATGCCAAAGTTGAGGGCCCAGTTACGCATGCCCTGGTGGATGATCGAGTTACGACGAGTCTTGCAAATGATCAAGTCGGCCCATTGTACGACTACGATGGAGACGAAGAAGGCGGTGTGGCAGGTGAACTCGAGAGCCTTGCGGTCGCGGTAGGTCTGAAAAAGGAATTTTGGTATGGTAAAGAATAATAGCATCTTTACTTTTAGTTAGCAATTTTGAAAAGGTAGTTAGAAGACAGAAACTGCTGTATACTAATTTCAAATCCTAGCAAATAGAGAGAAGTTATTTAATGGTAATTTACAGCTTTGAACAAAATACAATAAGAATGATACACACCCATTCCTGTCCATAGGAGTCGGTCAAATCGTTGATGGCCTTAGAATCCCATTGCTTCCTGATACCGAAGAGTTTCGTCGGAAGGAATCCGTTCTCAGCCATTATAACGAAGTACACGAAGAAGCCAGCCGCGGCTTGGATCATACCGATTTGTCCGTATGCCATAGAGATCAACCTGTCAACACCCATGCGATCGTATCAGACAATGTCCCGATGGAAAATGGAGCGAGGACTAAACCAGACTGAAAGCGTGATGCTGAAAGTTCTAGAAACATCGAGAACAGAACGCAAAACATTATAGATAATCGAATTATAGTTTGTAGACCTATCGATTGTTAAGGTATCTAACAGGAAGTGCGGTTGGTCTGGCTTTTATACGACTTCTTTCCTGCTGATTAAAGCTTGACGGTTGAGTGCTAAAATAGACTTTGAAGCAATGTGTTTAAGATTTAAATTAGCTTAGACATTGTATTTAATAAACGCTTTTAGTCTGCTTGAGTCAGAAAAGCTAGTGCAATTTAATTTACTTTTGCTACATTTACGAGAGCTTTTAAAACATTGATATTTTAAAGGGGAATCATTTCTGTTGTTTTGATAGACATCAAAAGCGTACAATGAACATGACAAAGTAGATCATGTATTTTTTAAAAGTACTGTACATTTCATATTTAAAATTAGTAATCAATCTCAATTCGTTTTCAGGCAGGATAAATTGGCGTGAAATGTTACTTCTGTGATCTAATTTGTCATATTTTGGAACAATGCCATGAAAACTATTAAGAGATTCTCTTTTCATCACAAACTTGAGTTTCCAAATTTATTAAGATGTTTATGGTCAATGAGATTAATTTTTGTATTTTACATTTGCTTCTGAGAATTATTGTCTGCATAATAGTTTTCAGACAACGTTATGAAACAAAAATAAAATATTTATAAATAGGCATTTTTACATGCTCAAGACTGCATGCACGGTTAAGCAAAGGCAGTATATAAGGATTTAGTAGAACAGCAGAGAAGGATAAAAACTTAAAAGAAATAATAACAGTACAGCCCTAACGATGTGGGTAAAACAAATGTGTGATAACGACCGCTGCTAGTGTTCACTGCCATCAGCTTCGTGCTAACTATGCCAAATTAAATATTATGTACAGCTATCGTAAACATACTAAAATGATATCACAACTGCTGCTTTTTCGTCTACTTCATTCCTTGAAGGTAAAATAACTGAACTGAAAATGGTCGATTTTTTTTATAAATCTCTATGCACTACGATGATTAACACGATAATTTAACACAATCAAATCATTAGTGCGCTCTCTATAAGTCTAAACAGTCCTCTAATTCGTTCACTAAACGTGCACTGTTCGCAACACAGCGTTGCCTCGCTAAACTTTATTCTTTTAATTTGAATTATGGAAGAGTGAAGATTGTACAGAAAAAAGTCTAGAGTTTCGCTAAATCTATTCAAAAGATCACTAGATAGTTATTAAAATATTGAAAAGTTCAAGTGAAAAATATATAAAAAAATCATGTATATTTTGTATCATCATTGTGTTAAAGTTAAACCGTAATTAATTCTGTTTGTTTTTGTAAATATAGACAGATTGTGCGTATGCCAAAGTTGGGAGAAGGTTAAATCATGATCACTCTTCCACATCCAGCATCAAATGGGTACTCTTGAATCACAAGTAGCCGCACCATTCTAATGTATTTGTCTCACCGATCGCACTCATAAAAATAATGATAGGATAGTGGGCAATCATTGTGTTAAGACCCAGTTGAGTACTAGTAAGCGGGCCACACGCTGGTGCGGAGGCCAACCTTCTGTTGACGAGGTTGTCGCGGTAAGGGTCCCGCGGCTGCCGCTTCATGATATCGGACTCGGGCGCCTCGTACGCCAATGATATAGCAGGCACCTTCGGTAATACCAACGATTAACGACAAACCATTACTCACTCTCGACCCGGGACACACGCCCAAGCCGTAAACCCCTTATAATATAACAAAATTGTAAACCCTTAAAATAAGCCGATCGTTGTTCTAAATCAATATTTTTTTGTCAATTAAAATACATAATAGCTGAAAAAAGGTTGAAAGATTAGCGTTATTAAAATCCTGAAACTGTTCAGCATTGTTTGAAATGTTTCTTTGGCTAAACTAGTGATAGAATAAACAAGCTTGTACAGCGTTGTGTCATGAAGTATTGTTGTAGGTAAATAACGATATATTATAGACGGCTCCTAAGCTATGTGTATAAATTATTAAGTATATTGGCAGACCTACGCACTGTATCATGATAAAATGTGATGTTATGGAACTCAGAGCGTATCGTGAATATAAATTATAATAATATGTTTACTGTAAAACAAAGTGTGTCATGGTGTGCATGGAGATTATGAGAGGTAATAAAAAGATAATAAAATACAATAATATAGAAGTAAAATATATTATGTAATAAATAAATAAATAACTTATTAAGTAATAAAAATAATTAGATACATGCACGGCACACAAACGACAGAGACAGAAGACACCGAGTATACTTACCCTAACACAACACAGACACATACACCACAAATAATACAAAAACCAAGAAACAGATGAAACAATGCCTTTTATTGTTAAATATAAAAGCATTGTTCCACCAAAACACCAAGCTATAAGATACTGAAAGAAGACGTTTAGATACAGAAAAATTGTTAGACAGAAAAAGTTAGGAGCGGTGCGATCGTCGCCTTCAATATCCACACACAGAGCCAACGAGTGGTGACACCACACGCCACAACCAAAGCTCAATATTGAAGACTATCAAAGTGGTAGCAAGCAATAATAAATTGAACGAGTCGTGATCCACTCGTCATGTTTTACCTCTCGTTAACGAGTTTATCAGTGAAAGGGTTACGCGGCTGTCGCTTCATAATGTCAGATTCAGCATCCTCGTAAGCCAGGGAAATGGCGGGCACCTACACAAACTAGCGAGGTGAGCGCGCGCCGCCGCTCCGGAACCAAAGCGTGGTGCATTATTGTCACGTGTGTTACACATACAACATCGAACATATATACAAGACCAGATGCAACCAGACGCCACTACACAACCCACATACTAACAAGCGAAGACCTAACGTGCAAAAGTGACCTAACAAGACTCGCGTCAGATAAGAGACTTTAATAAAAACTTGTAACAATAAATTAATCAAAATAAACCAACGAGTAATTCATAGTAGAAGTAATTCAGTTAGTTGATCATGTTTATGATACAATTTGTGGCGGACTGTTACGGGCCGAATATAGAACCAAGTGTCCAAAAGCTACAGTTTTCTTGGGATACTTAAATGTATACTTGGAAGTTTCAAATGAGTATGCTAAGTTTTTTCATCAGGTCAAAAATGTCGCATAGTTATTTAAATATTAGGTCACTTTTGAACTAACAGCCTCAGCCAACGCAGTAGCGTATGCTTACATCGACTTGATGCTTAAAACTATTCAAACAAAAACATATTAAAACAAACATAAAATTAAAGACCCATGAGATGATTTTGTTTGTGGCGGGCTCTGGATTAACAATGAACAGAACTCGAATTGGTTATCACGAAGATAACAATTTCAAAATCAAAACAGATGATGATTATGCATGACGTGATATTTGAATGTGACTTTATTTGTGTTGTGTCTGTCGTAATCGTGAATATTCATTTAAATTTGAATCGTCATCACGCCCAAAGGCTTGCCAGATTAAACAAAATCAATATCATTAGAACAAACAGAACACGTCTATCCATTTATTGCTTATTGTTATAAACAAAAATATATATATTCATTAGTGACGTTGAATTATGTTAATTTAAACTTGTTAGAATAACGCGCAACTGATTCTATTTTTTTTCAGGTATTTAGTTTAAAAGTTAATCAAATTGTCCGAAACACTCATTACTATTAAATAAAACACACAGACAAAATACATCAAAATATTAAGTTTAAAGAAACAACAACGGCGTTATTAGCTGACCAGTTAGGTATTTATGGCAACACATCTCTTTAATGCAATGTAAAGACCTCTCATTGACTAGTTTGTCGCAAAACGGGTTCCTAGGGGGACGTTTCATAATGTCCGCTTCCGCCTCCTCGTAAGCTAGGGCAATCGCTGGTACCTATTGTCAGTACTTAGTTATAATTTGTATCATAATCCACACTGAAACTTAAGGAAGAAAATTCACCGCTGCACACCATTGAGTTCCAGTCAATGGGCCACAGATGTGACGTATCAAATATTCAAAGTTTCCAACTACTGAAGTTGAAATTTAAATTGGAAAAAATAAATTTACGAGCACCTCTCAAACATGATTCAATACTTCACAATAGAAACACTACTGCAGCTGTTTTACGAACATTCATTGCTACAGTTTCAGATTTTGACCATTTAAAGGTGCTCGTAAATTTTTCAAGTTTTAAAAGAGATAGAGGGGTAAAAATATTCCGAACTTACCATGTCAGTTCCAAGATCGATGCAAAGGATGGTCACAGTGCCGAGGGGTAAGGGAATGTCGCACAGAATGAAGGCGAGGAAGGGAGAGATTTCTGGAATGTTCGAGGTTAGGGTGTAGGCGATAGATTTCTTCAAGTTGTCGAAGATCAACCGTCCTTCTTCGACGCCAGTCACGATCGAAGCGAAGTTGTCGTCAAGCAGAATCATGTCCGCGGCCTAAGAGGTTTACACTCATGTTTATGCCTAGTTAAAAGTTGAGGAGCATTCATAGTTTGGAGAAAATGTCGCTTCAATATTATGTCAGAAGTTGACTTGTCTTGATACTATTATTTTTTAGTTAACCGTTTTTTTTAATTAATACTTGACAGACATTCACCTTGACAGCTCCGAACCCCTAGAAAATAATCTACAACTAACTAACCTGTTTCGATACGTCGGAGCCGGCGATACCCATGGCAACACCGATGTCTGCCTTCTTGAGAGCGGGCGAGTCGTTGACACCGTCACCGGTCACAGCCACAATAGCGCCGAGACGCTGGCAACCCTCCACGATGATCAGCTTCTGTTGCGGGGACGTACGGGCGAATACGATTTCAGTGTGGTACCTGTGTGAAAAGTATTGGTATATTAAGATGTGACGTCACTGTTGTATATTTAAGATTTTCAAAATAAGGTTATTTTTTCTTGAATTTGGTTTAAATTGATTTTTCAATTGTAACAAAAGGGAATGGATTTGAATTTTTTAAGTTTTTTTTTTGGTAGAAATTATGATCGAGAACGTACTTAAGAATTTCGTCAAGTTGATCAGAGTTCAGCTCCCTGAGTTCAGTTCCATGGACAACAGCGGCCTTGGCTTCACGAGGGTTCACTTCAGATACGGGAATGTTCAAACGCGCAGCAATATCTTCAACAGTTTCGTTTCCTTCGGAAATAATTCCTACTGATTTGGCAATAGCCTTGGCAGTGATAGGGTGGTCACCAGTCACCATGATAACCTGAAAGAACACGACTATTTAGTATCAAATTTCAAATGAGAATAGTAAGTTTGAATCTCGAAGATTGCTTACCTTGATACCAGCAGATCGGCACTTCGCGACGGCATCGGGTACGGCAGCACGGGGAGGATCAATCATACTCATAAGACCGACGAAGCGGAGGTTGTCCAGTGGGAAGTTAGGGTCATCAGTGTTGAACTTGTAGCCGATGGGGTATTTGTCAGAGGGCAGCTGGAGATCACAGAATCCGAGTACACGTTCACCGAGACCGCCGAGTTCCAGGTAGGCATTGTTGAAAGCTTCCTTCATTTCCTCATCTAAGACCTTCTCCTTGCCGCCGATGAAGATAGTGCTGCAACGTTCGAGGATTCGTTCGGGGGCGCCCTTCATGACGAGCAGGTGTCGAGGATCGCTGGGGTCATCACTCTCGTGGACGGACACTTGGTACTTGTTGGTCGAGTTGAAGGGAATCTCGCACACTTTCTTGTTGCGCTTCCTGATAGATAAGACATCTCCGAGAGCCAGTTCCATACACTTCAGCAGAGCCGCCTCAGACGCATCACCGGCAACTTCCTTCTTCAGAATTGGGACGCCATCTTGACCACCCTTGAACTCAGCTCGATTGCAAAGAGACGCGATTTTGGCAAGAGCTTTGAAACCAGGGCTTGTGCGGTCTAAAAACCAAAACATTAAAATTAGAACCTCTCTTTTTATCACCTGAAAACAGCAAAGGAAAACGGCAACCTACCGTACTGTACTCCAGATTGATCTTCAGTTGTGTCAGCTTCGATGATCTGGTTGTCGAACCACATGTGGGCAACTGTCATCCTGTTCTGGGTCAGAGTTCCGGTCTTGTCAGAGCAAATCGTGGAAGTTGAACCGAGGGTTTCGACGGCCTCCAGATTCTTTACCAGGCAGTTCTTGGAAGCCATTCGCTTGGCAGTGAGAGTCAAACACACAGTCACGGTGGCCAATAAACCTTCCGGTACGTTGGCGACGATGATACCTGTTCATAGAAAAATAAGGTTATACAGATGTGAAATTTTATAACTAATAAACGTTCCTTGAGTTAAATCATACCAATAAGGAAGATTACAGCATCGAGCCAGTGGTATCCAAGAATGAAAGCAATAACGAAGAACGTTACTCCGAGGAAGACAGCCACTCCAGTAATGAGGTGAATGAAATGGTGGATTTCCTTGGCAATGGGAGTTTCACCAGTATCCAAACCAGAGGCAAGACCAGCAATTCGGCCCATCACCTAAAAGTATTTAGTATAAATTAGTTTGCTGAAATCTCAAGCAAAAAAGAGTAGAAGAAGTTAAAGATCTTACGGTATTGTCTCCACAGCAAATAACGATTCCCTTAGCAGTGCCTTCAACAGCGTTTGTAGAGAAGAAAGCCAAGTTCTTTGTTTCAAGCGGGTTCTCGTTGGTGAACTCGGGTCCTCGGGATTGGGGTTCAGATTCACCAGTTAAACTCGAGTTGTCTACCTTAAAGCCTCGCGATTCGACGATTCGGACATCAGCGGGGATTCGGTCACCAAATTTAACCTGAAGAAAATTAAGTTGCACTATGGTATTCACTAACCATATATGATTGATGAGAGACAACAATATGTTTCATTTTAATACCTCAACAATATCACCAAGTACAAGATCCTCAGCTCGTAGCGTAAGTTTTTCTCCTTCACGAATGACGGTCGCGAATTGAGGGACCATGTTCTTGAAAGATTCCATGATTTTAGATGACTTGCTTTCTTGATAATACGAGAAGATACCGGTAACAATTACCACGGCCGCCAGCACAATTCCAAGGTACAAATTATCGTCAGCAGGTTCCTCAACAGTACTAGCCTATGGGACGAAAAATTAAACTCATGACTTCCTGATTACTTTGAAACAGCACAAGGATTGTTGTATTATGTCACACAACTGACCTGAATACCGTAGGCAATAAAGCATAGAATAGCACCAATCCAGAGTAATAATGCAAAGCCGCCGAATAGATTTTTACAAAACTTCACCCATTCGGGTGTCTGTTTGGGTGGTGTAAGTGCATTGGGGCCGTCCCTTTCGAGGTTCTCTTTCGCTTTTGCGTGACTAAGGCCCTGGAAACATAATTGGAAAATAGAGATTAATAATTTGTAATACGACCACTGCAAATTCGAATCAACCAATGCAGAACTATCTTACATTTTCCGGGTGCGTTTGAAATCTTTGGTATAGTTCCTCAGGAGTAACTTTGTGGTAATCGATGTCCAACTCCTGTTTGAGATCTTCTAAGTCTCCTGGTTTCCGTTTTTTCGCGGGAGGTTTTCTGCGTGTCTAAAATACAGAAGTTATATTTATGATGATTGATTCTCAAATAATTTTATTTCTTCTATTATCTTTATTATGAAAACTAACATTTACTAACAGAACATGCATGCAATAATGGTTTTTGATTGATAAATGTAGCAAAATGCTGTAGATATTCGATAAAGTATACGACAATGTATGATGGTGTTATATAAAAACCTTGAACTGTCCGTCAGCTGTTCTATTATCATCCTCAATGGGTCCGATGGTGGCGACGCGGTACGAGTCTGTGCGGCCATGCTGCAAACACAACTAGGGGCTAGATACATTCTACAAGGCGGCCGTAGGGGCCATGCAATGTGAGTAATGGACGCGAGCTACGATGTTGCAAACCAATTTTTCCATATCAATGCTGAAATATAGGATCAAAGGAATGTAGTGGCATGCAAGATCGAAGCTCGATATGAAACTAGTCGACTGGTAGCGTTTACGACTTAATAAACAAGAAGAGGTTTTGGAGTCGAATATTTCAGCCAAACATGAAATATTTGATTTAGCGAACACAATCTAATGTAAGCAAACTTGATTGCCTACTGACATAGTGAATTACAAATGCACATAAATACCAGTGATACTATTGATTGCGAATACAAATTATTCTAGATTTTAACCTTGCCTAACGTATAGACTAGATGACAGGGATCTATTCAATGGAGCTCAATTGGTTTGAACTAGTTGCGCCTGCGAACCTGAGAGTTAATGTAAGGACACCGCACACTGCCACGCACGATTGATACATGTACCTACGTAATTGCAATACATACAATGAACGAAAACCTTTGTGGATCTCCTCTTTATGAAATGGTTAGGTTTATAATTATTTTCTAAACCAGTAAAGACTTAGATATAGTTAGGTAAACTTGTGTGCAAATTTTGCACGAACGTAATAATGTCACCGAGTTCTAAAAGCGTATGCTGTAAACAACGAGCCAGCCGTCGCCGTCGATAATTGATGAACGTTTTCATAGCAAGCATCATTAAACCGCGCCCTGAATTCTTGTGAAGGTTAACGTGTGTGGCCAACCTTATTATCCAACTAAAAAAGAGCTGAATTTGCCGTACCCTAACAGGTCGACAGTATATTGCGATTTGTGTGACCAATAGTTAAGACCAGCGAAATTCATTTCGAATATAAAACAGGAAGTTACAATTTCTATCGAAATATAGGCATGCGGTAATGGTGGACGGCAGCAGTATTGTTGCCCTGTTACATAAGTGGCGCGCGCACCGAGCATGCGCAATGTACGACCCCCTCGCAACCCTCGACATAAATAGCTAAAAGACAAGGTTGCCACCCCCGGGCCAAACCTCATTTATAAACTCTATAAAGGTTAAAACCGGCATATCTGATAGAAAATCGAAACCAGTTTAAAGAGAATAAAACAGCTACAGTCGTGAGGGGAATGGGCAATTGGGCCATAAAATTCAAGGTTGCGCCAACTTTTTCAAGGGGTAACCTAAATTTAATATTGTTCGCGTGTTACTTATCAATAGAACATCTGATTCTGTATGGAGACTGACTGATCGAAAACGAGAAAAATACTCATTTAGGTAACAATAACGATTAAAAGTTGAATGAAACGTGAATCATTGTCACGGGCGCATAATATCTGCTTGAAACCTGAAATTAGTGGTTACTATCGGCGGTCGGTGAATAAGACAAATATTTCAATAGTATGTTCTCGGCACGTAGCGTAGACAACACGCGGTTAATTGGCACTGGCAAAACACTATTATTAACCACACAACATTTACACACGTAATATCGCCCATTCAAAAATACAGTATGATTTGCGAGTGGCGTTAATATGTAACATTTCCAAGAAATTTATCGTGCATTATCAGTTTTAAATGAGTTAGGCGCGTTCCGTATTTTTTGTTAAAAATGCTTAGCAATAATCTGCTGTTCATCAGATGATCTTGAATCAGTACAAGTAATAACTATTAAATCAATCAGTTTGATCAGTGCTGTTATAAATCACCGGAGAACTCCGTAAAACCAGACAATTTAGAACCAACATTGATTAACTTTCATTTCGATTAGACCAATTAATCTTTCTCGAGTCTTGAATTTACTGTTCTTTGCATCTTCTATAAACATTTGAAAAACTTTATAATTGGAATTCAGTTAATATTGCGAAATTCAATAGATTTTTGAAATTGCAATCGCTAGGGCTGTCGAAGTTATCTCCATATCTTATATCTTCGAGTTGACATCTGAATTCTACAAAGTCTAATTGATCCGCACTGTCGTCAGAAAGGATAAAGGAAATACACCAATAGAGCGACGTTACTCTATGCGATTTAAATGACATAATGACAAGGCAATTTTCTAATAAACCTTCGGTGCTCCTATAGTCGCTCCGAAGCACGAATGAGCTCCCGCGACGACCTGATAGCCACTTCCTTCAGAACTCCTAGAGGCCTTTTCACCTTCGAATATATCTTATAACTTTTGTAATTATAAAATATGAAGCAACTAACTGCAATAGTTGTATATGTATATGTTTTTTTTTAAATAATATTTTATGATAAAGTTTTCAAATCTAATACGAAACTATCCTGTATTCCAATTATTTACGTAAAGGTAAAAGTTGATAAAACTATTTTATTTAAATTTACCTACAATAATTGCGTTTTGCAGAATTATCAATATCGTTCAATCATATTACTTGACTATAGAAAAATATGTAACTTGTAATACATTTGAAATCAGTGCTGTGTATGTAGGAAGTGGCTGTACAAAGCAATATCAGACACTACCGTGTCCTGCTCTTTGCACAGATCGATACGGACGAGTTACGCAACTCCAACGGCGCCGACACTCCCGAACGCTTCCTTTGTAAGTCATTGGAAATTATGGTTCTGTGGTATCGGGAATCCATATAATCCATGCATGATTTACAATAAAATATAAAACACAATCTTAGATGATATGTGATATTACAGATTTCTTAGACCCATAAATTATAGGTTATCCCTGATCAATATCAGGAGTTCCTTCTATTCACATGCGTTAATGGTATTGATTCCATGTTAGAACAAAGACTTAATTTATTGTGCAATGATATTTAAAAGAAATGATGAAGAAACTATTATACTAAATCAGGAAGTGCGATTCTACTTCGGTGGAAGCGAATCTAAAGGGGCGAACGGATCAAGCATCTTCCTGCTGTTTTTCACTTACTGTTCCTTACATGCACATCTCCATGAAAGCACTGGTTTCGTAGAGTCGGTTTCGCTACTGTAAAACTAAAAGAAGCACTACTTCAAGCACCTCACTCACCTCGCCCATTTTCTTAAGTCTTTATGTACAGGCGGATATAAGGAACAAGCCGCCTCTCGGTCTCGTCTGTATCCCTCAACGGTGCAGGGTGGGACTGCGCTAGTTCTGCAACAACGCGGACCTTTACGGCTCCCCCGCCCGAATGGAAAACTTAAAATGTGTGCGTTTCACGTTGACTGCTCGCGCGACACTGGGACTATGTCATCTTGGTGCTGAACTAAAACCCGGTATAAGAAGAGAGTGCGCGGATGGCGGAGGCGCGACTTTCGGCGGCCTGCTTCGGGCGACGACTGACGGTGGGGCAGCCGCGTATTGAGCTACCAGGGCACTGACGTCATACTGCGTCACGACGCCAGCGCCGCCACTGCTAGCGTCGCGCGCAACCCGCTGCGCACGGTGACCACCACCGCCGCGCCCTCCCCGCTCGTAAACTTCCACAACCGGTACGTTGACAGCCCCCTTTCGAATCGACTATCTTCCCGGTGATGCATGCTCATCACGAGACTATTACCCAATCATCTGTATCTGATTGTGAGATCCTAAACTCTTATATTTTAATATTCAGACGCAAATAGGTTTCATCTATGCGAGAACTAAAGGTTCCGTGATAATAATATTTATATCATTGATTGTATATTAAAAGTATTGACGATAGATTATGCAAGTTTATGGTAGCATTAATGCTGTGGTAAATTATGTTATTTCTTTATGTTTTTATATAGTTGAATTTGTTTGAATTTTTCTTTTACTTCATCTTTGTTTAAATAGGTTTTATGAGTTTAGCCGCAGCATGCATGGAATATGTTAACAGTTGTTCTAAAATCTGTATTGTATTAAAACTATAAAAGAATATATGGAGCATAAAAGTATCGTTAAATTCTTTATTCCCGGAAGGAAGTCTGCCCCTTAGCGACTCGTAACGCGTCCTTGAAAACCGTTTTTGACCGTCGAGGCGTTCGTCTTACGCAGACTTCAAAGACGAATTTTATTTTGTAAGTTTAAAATAACGTTCAGTGTAAAACATGAGTTATGTTTAAATTTTGATCGATAGTTGCTGTTCACGAATGCCTGCATAAACTATCGATAAAAAAGGTCTAGAATAAAGTCTGAGGTAGACAATCTACCGAACTAATGTGTTGCACAACAAACCTATAAAATAATTTTAGGAATTGAACTACTCGGTATCTGATGTCCCAATCATACAACTCAAATTATCATGTTAGACAATATTTCAAAGGACATTAACGATTGTAACTCCCTATACTATCCCTTTCTTAGGCAATTAGCAAGCAATATAACATACGAAGTCGTGGTGGCCGAATGGTCGAAGCGCTTCCTTCCGAACGGGAAGTCGTGGGTTCAAATCCGGCCGGCTTGTAACCTCTAAATCTAAAATGTGAAAAAATTTATGTGCAATTTTTCACAACATCACTGGCTAAAAATGGTGAAGGAAAACATCGTGAGGAAACCTGCATGTCGGAAAAGGGTTCTAAAAATCCTTTGAAGATATGTGAAGTCCCCAATCCGCACCGGGCAAGCGTGGTGGACTATGCCTAATCACTCTTCTGAGGAGACCTGAGCCCAACAGTGAGTAGTAATGGGTTGGTACAGTTACAGTACATAACATACGCGTATACATAGCGGCTTACATGGTCGCAATATAAATCGTGGAAAAACTCCACCGGTTGAACAGTTATCAGCGATTTCGTAGAGCTAAGTGGCTACGATGCCGAACGCGTTTCCGGGCGCTACGAGCCCCACCTGTCAGATATTAATTTCCGGTACTTGACGTCTGCCGGTGTTTAATTGGAAACTTCGGTAAATATCGTATATTACACGTTTTGTGAACTCTGATCTCATCAGTTTCGAAGTTCCTTTTCATGTTTTAATGACGTGTAATATCATTTATAAAGACGTTCGAGAATATATCGGCATTGATGTTTCAGTTACATTGTGCAGGAGTTCACAACATATATTGATCAGTAGATTGGTTTTATATGAGGGTGCTAAAACTAAAACGGTGAACTATAAAACAATATGGAATTTTACTGGATTTATCTTTACAAAGAAAACGTTACTCAAAGCGAATTAGTACAAAGATACGAAAAAAAAGGTACGTGTTTCCGTCGACTATCGATAAATGCGACTAGATATATATAATATTTCTTGAACAGAAAACTCAGTAATTTCAAAAGATGAAGTTACACCACGTTCGGTCTAGCAGTCTTCCATATTGTAACAGTCGTAATGCGTTTTATTCGCATTCCCCATCCTTCAACACAGTGTTTCATGTTACAATAAAACACAAAGTTGCGCTTTTCAATTTGGTAAGGCATTGAGTCTGGAATGGCTCGGATATGCTTATTTTTCATTTTACTGGGGCTGAAACGTTGGAACAATAAGACTATTCAGTCGTTGTTCATTGTATAATTTATACGGAAATATTTTTATTCTATTTAAAATCGCTTACGTAATTATAATACAGTAGAAACTCGATAACTCAAACCTCGGTAACTTAAAAACCTCTATAACTTCAAAAAATAATATGTTCCCTTCCTATCAGACTCCTAACATAGATCCTCGATAACTTAAAACCTCTATAACTTAAAATATTTTGCGTCTCCCTTGGACTTTATATTATCGAGGTTCGACTATAGTAGGATATTAAATGTAGGGGAAAAAGGAAATCGATCAATGCAGCAGTAACACGCATGCACCTGACACGGTAATTCCCAGGGGTAGTTAGTTTTAATTAACGTCCATTGTTTACGCCGACATGGCCATATAGATAGGTACAATTAGTCGCGAGATTTACAAAAGATTCATCTAAAATATTCAATGTCACATACGTAACGACCGGTTGCCCTGTCATGGCTTTAAAGGGCATGAAATGTTTTAAATGAAGATAATTCGTGGAGGGTATTCGTGATGTATTATGTAAAGGTATTAGTATGAGTGACGGGGCAGCGGGCATCTCCATTCCTTCGCCTCGAGGACCGGCTGATATGAAAATTCGTCGTGGAGCGGACGGCAGGCGGGGCGGCGGCGATGGGGTGTTCGGTTTGAGGGTGGAGGGTGCACGGAGGCTCTATTTGGGTCACCCCGGGCGTCATCCCCTCGATCGATAGCAGAGCACAGACGGCGCGCGCCGTCTGCCGTCTCGCTCTTCGCCGGTTACCTAACGCGTCTCGCGCACTGTCCTACCGCCATTAATTATTTTATAAACCTTATAAAACTATTAACACGTTAGTTAGATGCTGGATTTAGTTATTTATGGTTTAATCAGAGCCCACGAATAGTATGAAACCTAAGTGACATAGCACATGGGACTACAAAACCTAACTATATAAAAACTGTTAGCAGAATACACGGCAGGTTCAAGTACCTTACGTAATGATATTAGTCCGCAACGTAGGTAACACATAAAACTAACGAACTGAATTTTTCTCTTAATTCAAAGTAACATTACCTAGGTACTTTAAGTATTCATCAAAATAATTACAATTAAACCCGCATCTATGACAATTTCTTTCCACTAATTTTAAGGAAAACTGATGCGATATTGAGGTAGGTAAAATAATTGTTTTGTCTTGATATTTGTTGTTGTAATATTTGGTACTTACCTACAAATATTACAATAACATACATTACATACATCGGAAAATATATTCGTAGATCAAGAATTTAGTCGTTTTAGTTAAGAAGTCTGCCGTAAAATCAAAGCATTTCGCACTATTCTAATAATTTATCCTTTTGTTCCTCATAAAACGTATTTTGAATACAAAATTTGACAGGAACAAGACAAACTTAAGACGAAGGCCGATTCTCGGTATTTGCGTACCAAATAGATCCCATTCAACAAACTTTTTACATTAAGCCGCCCGACGTGGAACTTTCTCGAATAAAGTATATAATTGAATATTTCATCCGTTTTGTCCTTTTGGTATATTCAATTCGTGTAGTCGTCATTATTTATAACGTAAACGAAAATCTAATACACCGAGATCATAAATCACGAATTCTACAGACTGAAATACGTCTAGCACAGAAATAGTCTAACCTAGAGATGTAGATTATCCTGGAATAAACGTAGTTAAATCGATGACGTGAAACGTTCTATAAGTCAGATGTAGTGAACATAAAACATACAAAATTATTATAAACCACTTTGGTGCTCTCAACGAATTTAGTTCATGAAACAACAAAGGAATTTGAAACTATGAATCTGTATTAAGCTTGTGGTTTGCGGCGAACGTAATTCGTTACAAAGGAACGAGGCTGTACCGCTCTCGTACACTAATGAAACAACTTATTTAATAACAACCAAAGTTGTTTCGAGAGGTAAAATTAATATTATTGTTTGCCTACCAGGTATGTTTTCCCTCACTTTAAATTAGAATGTAATAGAAGCCGAAGTGTTCTGTAAATAAAATTTGTACAAGATCCCTTCTTCAATATGTGTGTCTATTTTGTATTACTTCCACAGACAAACGAGCATGCGACCTACCCTAATGGCAAACGAGCATTGTCGTCGGGGTTAAAGAAAACACGAATGGTCCGCTCGAATAACATCCCTGTACCCATTCGCATAATGAAAGTATAAAAAAACAATACAAATTGTATTAATAGATTAATCTCCGCTATTTTCGTTGATCCATTTCGGTGTGAAAATCAAAGATGTAGATAAAATAAAACCGAAATCACCAAGCTTTCAAAGAGATAGGTCGATTTAGTTTTGTAAAGGCCGTTTCATACAACAGCAAAAATAAACATAAACTTTGATCGAGATCTGTTTCTCGCTTCAGTTTAATGTTTATTTCTTCTGTAAACCGAGATTGTGATAATTTACAGAGAAAAATCTTGTTTTAAGAAGTCTTCAATAAACACTTTCTGTTTAATAATGGTAAATACTATAATAACGTTTCATTGATTTCAGTAAAATCATTATAGCAGTTACTACTGTTTTTAATAACTTTTTAATCTCTGTACGAAAATAATCGAGTTGGTATTAAATTAGAACGAGACAGATGTTTATACTACGTGTATTTTAGCGCGTTTAATTCAGGAACCACTCAGATTGATTTTGATTGATTGTAAAACTTTTGGGTTATATGTATAAAGTACCTACATAGCACGAGAGAATTGTGCTGAAATTTAAAATGAAATGGCTGTGTAATCCATCCGATAAAAAACAATATAAAGTGAGTCTGCCAATTTCTGTTCCAATACAGGCGTTAGATATTGAACTCTACTTAAATAAAAAATATAATAAAAAAGCCCTTTTTTCTACTACCATTTTTAGTTTTTTTTTTGTATATATATTCACAAAGTATAT
Source organism: Trilocha varians (assembly GCA_030269945.2). Taxonomy (NCBI): domain Eukaryota; kingdom Metazoa; phylum Arthropoda; class Insecta; order Lepidoptera; family Bombycidae; genus Trilocha; species Trilocha varians. Next base: position 6,538,478 of record AP028273.1, on the reverse strand, counting down.
ATAAAATATATAAAAATTAAAGATAAGTTATATGATAGAAGTTGCCTCTTCGGCGTAGGCCCTACGAATGAACTGAACTCTACTTACTCCACTTTAAATATTCAGCCAATGACAGCTAAAAGTATCAGTAAAGATATTTGGTAATCATGACATTATATTTAAAAAAAGAATGCGTAAATTGTAAAAACGTGTTGTTTACCAACGTGACTTGGAAGAAATTTCTATGGCGAATCAGTTATCACGCTTTTAACTCAACTAACGCTCAAGTAGTAAGAACAAGCTTCGATCCGCTTTGAACGGGTTACGTGGGATGTATGCGATTTAAGGAACAATGATAAGACAGATTTTATGCAAAACACGCCAATTACGTCAAGTGCTCTACTTCCTATAGTTTTTTCTATAAAGATGAAAGATGTTGGTGCATCTTTATCACTGATTTTGATCTTGCTTTATACTTTTTTTTAGAAAATACAGATACTGTATATTAATGGATGAACGTCGAATATAATCGTAATTAACTCTTTTCTCTAATATCCTATGCCATAGAAATCAGAATACATAATGTCAGTGGAAAATTTTGTTAGTCTGTGATATTTTATTATACCTGTTTTGTTTAAGGTACTGAATGTATCCTGAATAAACGAAGGGGGAGATAATAGCTTTACCTCAATTCGAGTGCAGTGAAGACGAGGTCAAAGCGAATAAACTTGCCGACTCAATTTCCGATATTAGATTTGCCTACCGGCGACGGTGGCTCGACCGTTTATTTAATCTACGTTCTATATACATACTTACATCTAGAAGTTTTCCGCGATTTCGCCTACGTTAAATTTGTTATACTTGTTATTTTACATTCATAGTTTCTTTTATTGTCAGTCAGTTGAAACACCAGTTAAAATTGTATATACCTTATTTCACCTCTTTTTGGTTCAGAGCCCAAAAACTGGGTGGGTGGGTGTTAGAAACTTTTAGCTAAACACAAATAATTTGATCTCATCTGTAATTTTACTCACGATTCCATACATTGTTTATCACAAATACATTAATACAAATACAAATAATTTATTTTCAATGAATGATGCTTTGTACTCTTTTTGAACAACACGTTCCAATAACTGTTACAGGTAGCTTAAAATTAAACGTATCCGAAGTCTATCTAATCTCATTCGACGTTTCCATTTTCGTAATTGAAGGACGAATAATTCAATACATAAATCTGCGGCCAAGCAATAACCCAAATGGAAAAACAGAGAGCCGACGAAATTGGCATCTAAAAACATTGACGATAAGAGGAAAATAGGGCGACGCTACAATTTTACAGCACTTTACGACATCCAAAATATTTATTGACTTTTTGCATTCACACTAAAATTACCCGTTTAAAGTAAATATGACGAAGACTGAGATTTTATTGGTGTCCTGAACTTTAGCTTATAAATTTATAAACCAGTCTAGATGTTACCTAATTGAGAAAGGAACTATATTTTCTATAACAAAAATAAAATGAATAGTTCTGATCCTGGCTACTGCCGTATGCTTATCGGTATCTTCGTCATCAAAAAGTATGTCTGTCCTACAATCTTTACTGCGATCTAATTTTGCTATAGGAACAATAATCGTGAATAAATACACAAATTTGTGCCGTCAATGAAAATATCAGTAGTGTAAACGAATTAGTGTTCTGTAAACTCACAATTCAGGGTCGATGCTACTTCCAGTTAAATGTTTCATAGAATAAGGATGTTTATATTACACAACATTATATTTTTGTGGTTCATATTTTTAGAGGCCGGCAATGTTCTAAAACTGCAACACGACTCATATTCGGCGAATTCTACAGTTCAACTATTTTTTAAGCTTATAATTTTACGACTTATACCATCGTAAATAACGAAATTCAATAAAATTGATTTATGTTCAATGCTATATTTCTCATGGTTTCAACTCGGATTTATTGTGACGTCGTCAAAATCTAAAGTAGTACAGAAATTGGTATAAGCAAGTTGCTAAGGGAATCCATATACTCGCAAAGTTACTACGAGACAACCAATACAAAGTGTTAAATACTCTCATGTTTTAACCTAACTACCACTATGTTAATGTTATAAGGACAATGGAATTATCGTTAGCTACATAATTGAATTATGCAAAACATTCTACCACAGAAGAAAAGACTAAAGAACAAATATTCAAAAGATTTAAAATAAGCAGAATCATCTGGTTTGCACTGGCGTTATGATTGCTACTTCGAGACGCTTCCGTTCACCCATCGGTTCAATGCACCAAGTTTAAATCGAACAAGAGTTTATAAAATATGTACCTACTCCGAAATATGTTAACTGTACTATTATGCGTATCAATACACAACATAGTGTTAATTGTCAACAGACCTATATATGTACCTACATGCGAAAAGACACGACACGCATTCCTACTCAAAAAAAAACCTTTAGGACAATTTTTCAGAACTCCTGGTGTAATGAGAAGTATTATTACATCACGAGAAGGTCGGTAGTCATTTAGCTTGAGTTAATGTAATGAAGGGTTTAAGATGCAGCAGACGCCCGGACAGTGGAAAAGTTTGGCTGAGCTCTTTCCTCATTATGGCCTAATGGGCAAATTGCGCGTGGGTATCTCACCAGTGAAATTCGCATAGTTAACGTAAAAGAACTACACATCCAGGTTCACACGGTGTATGACATTTAAATAATAATTTTACTAAATTTTAATAAACAGCAACATATGGGTCATAGTATCATTCATCAATTTAAGCATTACTTAAAGATATAGACACAGTTAACAAAATTGTGATTGCAATTAGGTATAGTTACTGTGTACTGATATTATGGGTAGTTTCAGCACGTATGATGGATAATATTATTAATGGAATAGACGTGGTCTCTACAAAGAGTTTCTCTCTAAATAAGTTTAATGAAAGCCGCCTACAGGGGCAGCCAGTTTGAATTGCAGATCCAATTTTCCTCGACGCTTTAGTTCCAAATGAGATTGTTTTCTGCATGTGGAATTTTAAATTTGCGTTCATAATTTTATTTTGATGAAGATATTATATGAAAACTCGTTGCAGCTTTTAATACGTTTTTGCTTGTTTTAATTACATTACTTGGATCAACTCATCTCGATATAAGTTTATATAGAATAGCAATGTAGTGGGTTTTTGATTAATATATATTTTATAGTACTACATAGGCCTTACAATATTAATAAGTGCATCATGATGTGGTCAAACAAATAATTAAGTTTTACATTTATAAAGTTTATAGTATTGTTAATATCAACGAATAAAAACAAAATACAAACACATTGAAACGTTCCCGTTGGTGAATCACGTAAATTGATTTACTTAGTGGCACAGGAACGATGGGGAGTAAAAGCAGTAACAATAGGCTGGATATTTCATTGTTAGCTGCCGAGGCTTTCACGTTAATTAATCCTAACGGTTTCTGTCAATAGCCTCGCTATAATATTCATTTTGCTCCACACGTCCTCAGAAACTAATATGTTGTGGTCGATGAATATGCGATTTGCTGCTCTGTTCAATATTTAATTACGGTATAGGTACATTGTATTAGAGATCTTTTAGCATTGCTGTAGATGAATATGATTCTACCAGACGCGGTTCCTAGATGGTAAGATAAATTTTAAGAATAACAATTTAGATATGTATCTATCAATTAGTAGTTCCTGAGATTAGCGCGTTCAAACAAACAAACAAACTCTTCAGCTTTATAATATTAGTATAGATAGTATTATTTTTTCAGTCTGGGCATAAATCAATCATCAAGAATATAGAATTCTATGACAAATTTCTGATCGATTGGTAGTATTAAATCACTGAAAATCGTCATAACAGTCATCTTCACTTCCGAAACCGCAATAAGATTTAATTTTCGAAACCACGCCCAAAAATATACAAGCATTCGGGTTCATGAGATATGTCAAAGTTATTAATCTTACGTAGAGTGGTATTCACACAATCTAAAGAGTGAATAGCGAGCACATTGCAGTTAAAGCTGGATAAAATCCGGCCTTTGTACCGATCCGTGGTAATCTCGTACGCCTCTTACCGTGACTCAGAGGAAAAGAACAGTTTAGGTTTGTTAATTCAAATTAGCTAAATTATACTATTAGAGATGCGTGTTTTAAACAAAAATTTGCCAGGAAATAACGAGTACTCTTCTTGGTTATTATAATTTTTTTGGATCTCGTAATTTTGGAAGTAAAATGAATTAGGTAATAAGGAATTTTTTTTTTCAAGCATAATGGTTTTAAAACATTCACCACTAGTCACAACGTACGTAAAAGACCCGAATCACGCTACTAATATATTCTACAACCGAAGCTTAAGAGAATTTATTATTTTATATTAAATTTTTGAAGCATTACGCTCTGGATTCCTATTGATATGTATTGTAATTTTTATGGCTTATAATTAATTGATAACAAACGAACACACAAATTATTACACAAGATACATATAACGAAATTCCAAATTAGATATTAAAAGTAAATATTTTAGTGGTGGTTGGTAACTAGTGATTACCACTTTTTCAATTATTTATAATGGACTACCGTATCATCTATTAGATGTTAAAAAAACAAATATTTCACCTGTTTTATTTTTCTATTTATCAATAGGTATATGAGAATATAAGCAGATAATTTAATAAGAACTTTAATACTTGACAGTTTTGGTGTTTGTAAATTGTTCATCTAATAAAAGTACATTACATTGATTTCGAGGAAACTGTCAAATAAGGAAACCACTCAACGTTCAAATAAAACGAGAAAATTTAATTTAAAAGCAAGGCAATACTTCCCTTGTAACGTTATTCGATGTCAACATTTCTCCAACAAATTGAATTTTATATTCATCTTCATGCACATAATAATATATATTTCCCGGTACTCAATTTTCTGCTATTGAATTTCGAATCGAAATATCTAATTACGTGACTCCTTATCATGAGTTTCTTTTCCGCGTACGGTATAATCCTCTCATATTTCACCAATGATTTATTATTATAGGCGATAACCCGAGTTTTATATTCAGTTTCCATTCTCCGTAAGATAACTTTGCCTTTTCTTCAATAAGAATCTAGAAAACTCTTGTTAGTTTGCTTTTGTTCCAATAAAAATAATCTTGGAATAAAAGTCACAATTTAAATCTGCAGCTGTATTCGTTTCCGATATTGTACATAGTGTCCTACTTCGAACAATCGATTTAGTTTTACAGTCTGAGAGTCTGCGAGCGCTTGGCGTGGTTATGTAACATTCAGCAGTCCTGCCTAATCAATACGACGGTGGCGGGCACTTCATGCTATACCCTGTTATACTAGGGCTTGTACGAGGAAAAGCTTTTCGTTCCGTGAAATAATCTTGGCGTCCATCTTGGCGCAGGTCTGCTACATTAATATCAGTTAATTTTATTTCGTGAAGTAGGTGTGAAGTTCGTTTTTTTAAGTTACGAGCATAATGTTAGTCCAACGTGAGTTACTTGATCAAAACTGATATTATTTGACATCGATTTATTATTGCCTTTTAAGCCAATTAATACGCCATTTGTTTCTTTCGTTTTCAGATACAGTACTATCTTGTTGTTTTCCAAACTAAAATCACATAATATGAGAAAGTATTGATTTAAAAAGATAAGACTAAAATATGTATGTACCTACTGCTAGGGATAAAAATAATCCTCAAACAGATAAAAATCAATTGGTTGCAAATGCTGAAAATATTCTATAGTCATATACCCTGGTATCCCGGAGTTCGAAAACAATTCTTCATAAAAGGAATACTGAATTATGTAACAGACGTTCACGGAATAGAGGTGAACAAAGAACAATATCAAGACCAGACCTATATAGGATTCCGGTTACTGGGGCCGAAAACGACGCTTCGTGTTTTTTGGCGATTATTTCATATCCACATAACAGAGGCTACGTTGTTTAATGAATTGTTGAACACGTACGTTTCATGGTCAAGGGCTTTCGTGATGCAAATTTACCGTCGTGTTTAATGGGTAATAGGTCTAATAGGTCAGTTATAACAACCGTATCGATCCGTTTATTTAAGAACTACCCACACGAGTCCCTACTTGTTTCTGTTTTTTTTTATTTTCCCCAGAAATAATGAGGTTCTCACCTTTATTTGTACAGGGAAATTGGAGTAATCCTCTAAGGGACAAATACAACGGACAACAACGAAAGTGTGTCAATGACAAACACGTGCAACACAAAGGACTTAGTTTCAAAGCTTCCTGAATTAACATTCACCCTAGCGGTAATTCACACCAAAATCCATCATCATCATTATCTTCTAGTTAATAACACGCAATACATACATTATGCCTGGCGACAACTATCGATGAATAAATAATTATTAACCATAGCGATGTTATCTCGAACATTTAATTTGTTGAAAATATTGTTTTTTCCGACTAATACATAATTCCGAAATATCAATCTATAAAAAGATAGATAGATAAATGATTTTGGATTTAATTACATAAAAATTCATACTACAAGGAAAATCCAGCTAGTATTAGTAGGTATCAGTACCAATTTCTAAACATTTTTAGTGTTTTGATACAATAATGTTATTCTATTCCATTATAATAATATAGACCTTCGAAAGAAGTTTTATTCATTAGTATTTCAATAAGAATAATAAAATATATTTCATTATCTATCACCGCAGGCCTCGTAAATTTGATTTATCAATCGGTTCGAGTTTTCGAAGCGTGTCTCTCGATTTACATTTAAATTGTACAATTCCAGACGCTGGAAATGACGTTGTGCCAAATATTTCCCGACCTTTAAAAACAGGGTCGGAGGTTGAGATGGCCGAGTACGTCGTTATTTTTCATACTTGAGCCCTAACGGAGCAATAAAAATATTTTTGGCAAGATAGCATGCAAAGATATCATTTTCTTTTGTGATGATCATGCTATTTAAGCTATCATTACTAATTATTTTTCGTTGGAATGTTTCTTATAATATTTCAGAACAATTTAATGCGACAGAGTGGACAACCTATCTTTGAATCTGGACAGTGGAGTGGAGAGAGACCACAATCCAACACTCGTAGTAGAGGCAGGTCACTACGAAGATTGATGGAAGACATTTGACAGTACAGTATGTAAGAGTTAGCTGGATAAATACGGCTACAATTCGCGAGCAGTGAAAGATGCGAGAAGAGGCTTACACTCAAAGACGAACAACCAAGAGGCTGTCATAATAGTGATGTACAAATGAGTCAAGTCTTTCGGGATATTGAAGCGTAATTTACTACCTACCATACAAAAATTTATAATTTTAATGTCGTCAAAACCTTATTTGTATTGATTTTAATTTGAATAAATTCACTATCATCGTCAATAACAAGTTAATAACAAATTTCGCGCGGCTGTGGACGCTCCCTCGTTGAAATTAATCGGGAAAGTAAGCCGGCCTTCGCAGGCTTAATTAGTTCCGTTCTCGTGATGACGCACTCCACTCTTGTAAACAATACCGTAATTGTTGAAAGCTTTAATGACGAGCTGATAATAATAGTGCAAGTGGCATAAGTAAACGAAGTGAAAAAAACAACGCACGTTTTTGACTTTTGCCTACATTTTTATAATGTAGATTGGAATTTCACATCTAATTTATGTACCTTATACAATAAATATAGTTAAAGGTAACATTTGTACGATACAAATCGTTAATATTAGCAGAAATAAATGAATACCATAGAAAAACACAATGTTAAGTCACTTTTCCTCGATCCATTGGTAAGGTCAATTATTCACAGAGATAACATCAGTGTTGTCAAACGTAACGCACATCTAGATCTAAAAGGTGTCGACGAAAAATCGACCATCGAACAGCACATTCTGGAGCCGAAAACCTATCGACCAATAAAATGAAATTAAAATATCTTTGATACTCAATTTGATGCTCAATTATAATTTCTAATCGAAACATTTCTTCGGTACTTACACAGGGACACATTTATTAGTTTTTCGCTATTTCTGAAAAAGTGTTGTTTGGGTTGACTCCCATAAGATTTAGATATTTAATTGTAATATAACTTTGTAATATTTTTATAATATTATTTCAATAGGTACATATTTGTTTCAAGATAAGATTTAACATAAATTTTCCATAGTATTTATTTCCCAGAAGGAAATAATGTTATACGAATAACTATAATATATGAAATAAATCATAAATGTACAATATCAAATATTGTGCAATGGAATAATATTACTAACAGGACGTGAACAAGTTTCCTTTAGTTTTAATGTAAGCCACAGATGAAACCAAAATATACAACCTTCTAGCTGAATATTATCCAACTGAAATTAGTATCTCTAAATCCTACACTTGGTTAGATCCGTTAGCGTACGCTTCTAAGCTGTCTAGAACATATTGCTTCGTTTGTGCTTCTACTGCAGTACCTACATATTATATACTCGAATAACTACTACAAAACGGGAATAATACTACATAAGCTCTCATTTAACTTTGAATTTTTAAAGATGTTAGATTATGTATAATTTTTTTTGAAAAATGACTATTAATGAAATTGTTAAAAGCTTTATGAAACAACTAGCTTTTGCCCGTGACTTCGTTCGCGTGGACTTCAGGTTCGTCCCGTCCCTCACATTAGAAACCTCAAAAATTGTAGCCTATGTGTTATTCTGATGTATAAGCTATATTGTGGTAAAGTATCATTAAAATCCATTCAGTAGTTTTTACGTGAAAGAGTAACAAACATCCATACATACAAACTTTCGCCTTTATAATATATATTAGATAAATTTCATGATCTGACTAATATACGCGTCAACGCTCAGAAATAAGAACTTAAATAACACCTTCCACAATCCACATAGCACCATATATTGAGATTACGAACCTTGTATTCTTTATGGGAGTAATTCAGTTCACGGGCTAAGTTCCATAACAGTATAATTTTATGGACGCATTCTCAAAATTAGACTGGTCTGATTTCAGTACTTTTCATAGTAGGTTTATAAATTAACAGCTAGATAATGTTACATTACAAACAATTATTAAGAAGTCTTCGATATATCATTTTTAAATTTATGATTCTTAATCTCTCGATCAATCTCTGATACAAAGTAAAGTGAAACGATGACTCTACAAAAGCGGCTAGCTGGAAGTGGATGAAGAGAGCCGAAGATCGGGCAGAATGATGTAAATAAGGAGAGATTTATGTTCAGCAATGAACAAAACGGAAAATTATGTAAATATAACAATATATTCTGCAGACCAAGTTTAAATATCTGCAATATCTTATAAGATTACTAATCATCAATTGATAAACATTTTAACCTGATTCAGAAAGAACCGAAATACACAGCTGAACCTAACTAGAAACTAGTGGAAATTTTGTTACATGTCGCCCTCACGCGATCAAGCGAAGGCAATATGCAGTAAATCACAGTAGGTATACGCTGAAAGTATGCACTTGTCGGTTGAACAAACCAGCGCAAGTACATTCCACCCCTACCGTACAAGTGGAAAATTACGTAACTTGCTTTAAAACGGTGCCTGCTATTAGTTCGTCAATAAGTTTGGTGGGTGGTTTTTACAATTTACTGTACTAATTAAAAAGTAATAAAGACTACTAAGGCTTGAATAGATAATCTTTGGCAAAAATCCTTATTTTCAAAACCGAACTGAAGAGAAACGAAGGATTGTAATTTTAGTTTGTATCAAAATTGTATGCTCATCGCCCTAAAATTAAAAAGATAAATTCCAATTCCCCATAGAACATCCATCTTCCTCAAGCCGCCCGACAAAGTTTGGACCGGACGTAAATTGGAACAATTAAAGTCATCCAGCAGCCGAGAATTTGTACAACCATCTCGTTTTCGAATTTGGAACAAGTTCAAATTTCGCAGACATTTATCTAGCTATAACAATGAACGCATAAACAGAAATCGGCAACATTCGGCGCCAGTGCATTAAAGTTATAAAACATGGCGTCGAGACTGGGTACGATCGATGGCGACCTCTTTACCGACCGATGCACCAGGCCGAATGCCCGGGCAAACCCACTTCGTGCAACTTTCCTACGTACTATAAATTTAACTGTTAGTACTATTACGTAAATATCGATTTAAAAGATGTTACGTAGTTAAAACAGTTTATAAAAGCAATTAATTACTTACAATTTGATTTTGATGCACAATTAAATTATACAATGTTGAATTTAATGGCAATTTTATATAGAACGAACTCTTGTCGACAGGCTGTCTGATGCTTGCCTCACGTAATGCAATAAATTTTATTTTACATTTAATGTATTCTTTCATATCAAATGATCTAGCATAATCACGTTTTTATTTTATGTTATATATTAAATAGTAGGTAATCATAGATGATTAACTGAATATTTTATGCTTATTTTATTTTTGATTTTATTATTATTTTATACTAGATGACCCTCGCAACTTCGTCTGCGTCATAAAGGGGTTCAAACAGTACTCGCAATGCCGTCGAGTTATTATTTTCGCGGCTCGCTGTGCCCCACATATTCGTTGCGTTTTATACTCGTGATAACTTCTAAACGAAAAGTCCGATTGAAATAAAACAAAAAGTAATTTAATTCTATATTAATACTCTTGATAACAAAATACTTAATTTGGATAAGGGTTAATATAACGATACTCATTTAACGTTAAATTCAATCTCGGAACGAAATATTAAATTTTAAAAACATAAAAGTGGTTATTGTGACTAAACTATGATAGTTAGATATATGCTGTCGCGGACTTTTTTGTTTGTCTCTAAAAGACCTAAAAACCCGTAGTACATCATTTTGTTCTATTGTCAATAGTTTTTGCAGCGTACGCATAAATAGATTTTCGATTTTTCACCTTTTGTTACATATTCGATATTTTCATGCGGATCCCTAATTTTTTTGAAAATAAAATATAGCCTATAACCTTCCTCAATAAATGGACTTTCCAACAGTGAAAGAATTTTTGAAATCGGACCAGTAGATCCTGAGATTAGCGCGTTCAAACAAACAAACAAACAAACTCTTCAGCTTTATAATATTAGTATAGATTAGCTTATTTTATATTAGATTTGATTATATTATCAACTAGCTGGCCCACACAACTTCGTCTGCGTCACATAAGTAAATTTTCTCATTATTTAAACCTTCCCTGGACTTCTACGAATATTTCAAGATTAAAATAAGTCAAATCGGTTCAGTCGTTCTCGAGTTTTAGCGAGACTAACGAACAGCAATTCATTTTTATATATAAGAAGATAAAGTGGGTCTCGGTGATTTTAATACTTCCCTTGATACGTTGACATATAACCAAAGACATTCCACATCACTCTTATATTATTATCTTTGTACATAACTAAGATATATTTTATCAATTATAGGAGTGAGAACTAAATTTCTAGAGGCGGGTGGTAAACTGGGCGTGTGCCCTCAAGGGATTCTTAGTTTTCGATGGAAACGGGCACAAGTGTACTTATGCCTTCTCGTGACCCAGGTTTTGAATTATTTACATTTCATTATGGATGTCTTGCCTAAACAGAGTAGGTAGACATACGCTATTACAACACAAGGCTTCAGAACAACCTTAAATTGTGCTGTTTTTCATTTACTCCCTCTCATTATATAAATCTAATTAATGAAATTCTCGTGTCACAGTTTTCGTTGCCATACTCCTCCGAAACGGCTTGACCGATTTTGATGAAATTTTTTGTGTTTATCCGGTATCTATGAGAATCGGCCAACATCTATTTTTCATCCCCCTAAATGTTAGGGGTAGTCCACCCCTAAATGGCAAAACAACTTTTGCCGGGTCAGCTAGTAAAACTGTATTAACTAATACGGTTTTAGAAACTTACATTTTCAATTCATATGTATATTACGTACTAGATGACCCTCGCAACTTCGTCTGCGTCATAAAGGGGTTCAAACAGTACTCGCAATGCCGTCGAGTTATTATTTTCGCGGCTCGCTGTGCCACACATATTCATTGCGTTTTATACTCGTAATAACTTCTAAACGAAAAGTCCGATTGGAATAAAACAAAAAGTAATTTAATTCTACATTAATACTCTTGATAACAAAATACTTTATTTGGATAAGGATTAATATAACAATACTAATTTAACGTTAAATTCATTCTTCGGACGAATTAATTTTATTTTTGAACATAAAAGCAGTTGTTGTGACTAAACTATGATAGTTAGATATATGCTGTCGCGGACTTCTTTGTTTGTCTTTAAAATACCTAAAAACCCGTAGTACATCATTTTGTTCTATTGTCAATAGTTTTTGCAGCGTACGCATAAATAGGTTTTCGATTTTTCACCTTTTGTTACTTATCGATATTTTCATGCGGATCCCCAATTTTTTGAAAATAAAATAAAGCCTATAAACCTTCCTCGATAAATGGACTTTCCAACAGTGAAAGAATTTTTGAAATCGGACCAGTAGATCCTGAGATTAGCGCGTTCAAACAAACAAACAAACAAACAAACTCTTCAGCTTTATAATATTAGTATAGATTGGGATTTTATAATTGGGTTACCTACTACCTACCAAATGTGTGACTGCAAAAATACTATTGTGTCCTCGTTATGTACCTACATAATAATATCGTGTGCTGTTATTATATCCTTATCAATCTATACTAATATTATAAAGCTGAAGAGTTTGTTTGTTTGTTTGTTTGTTTGAACGCGCTAATCTCAGAAACTACCGGTCCGATTGCAAAAATTCTTTCACTGTTGGAAAGTCCATTTATCGAGGAAGGTTATAGGCTATATTTTATTTTCAAAAAAATTAGGGATCCGCATGAAAATATCGAATATGTAATATAAGGTGAAAAATCAAAAACCTATTTATGCGTACGCTGCAAAAACTATTGACAATAGAACAAAATGATGTACTACGGGTTTTTAGGTCTTTTAAAGACAAACAAAAAAGTCCGCGACAGCATATATCTAACTATCATAGTTTAGTCACAATAACCGCTTTTATGTTTATAAAAATAAAAAAAAATGTCCGAAAAATGTATTTAACGTTAAATGAGTATCGTCATATTAACCCTTATCCAAATTAAGCATTATATTATTAAGAGTATTAATGTAGAAGTAAATTACTTTTTGTTTTATTCCAATCGGACTTTTCGTTTAGAAGTTATCACGAGTATAAAACGAAATTTTACTAATACACCCACAGCGGGCGGCGAAAATAATATCGCGACGACATAACGAGTACTGTTTGAACCCCTTTGTAACGCAGACGAAGTTGCGCGGGTCAGCTAGTAATGTATAAAATATAAAGTGTTGGATATCTTGTGAAAGGAAAAACCAATTTTGTTTTCCATTACATTACGCGAAAACGTTGGTTTCATGTTCCAATATTTTATCTTTGTAATTCTATACAAAGGAAAATTGTTTGAAGGGTTGTCTTTTTACAATGTGAGAGCGGATATAGCTCGGAAACAAAATACTAAAGTAAAAGCGGGAGATTCTATCGACATCTTAAAGCCTTTCCAATGTAGGGATAGCATTGTTTGAATAATACATTAATATATTAAAAGGATTTTTTACTAGAATACCTATATGAGTATGTATATCGGAAACGGAAAAGGTCACGACAGTATCTTTATCTGTTTTCAATAAAAATAAAATTTAATGAGTAAAATTACATGATTCGATCCTTCCAGAATAGACATGGTTTAATTATCCACATTATCTACATATAGTATCTTAATTACTTACTAATTAAAAGGGCGTGGTTTCAGTCGAAATCCGATTCAGCGTAATCCTCACTATGTAATTGAAAGCCTGACTAATTAATCTGTATTGCGGTTCAGAAACCTAATGGCATATCAGACATAAAATGTACTTATCGTTATCGGTTCGAACATACCGGTTATATAACATTTACAAAACCTTATAAAATGCTGAAGAGAACATAACGTGCTTCACCCTCCCCCAATATTGCCTCATTTCCCTCGACGTGGCCTTCGTAACCCTACAAAATATTCCTTGTCGTCAGGTAGCTTATCTTGTCGAATGGCACGCAATGACGAACTTATTTCGTCTGCTCCAATTCTATACGTATACAGACGCAAAATTTACAGGTCGCCGTAGTATAGCAGTTTGGACGTTACATAATATACGCAACCTGGTACCTGCTCATAAAAGAACTCAAGTAGGGTTTTGGATGAAATAAGAAATCTGCCCCTTTTTCGGGGTTATTACGAATTTCTACAATAGCAGGAGGTTGTTCAGTATACCTCTTAGGTATATTAAATTACTAATTCTGAACTTAATGTATAGAAATCATCTGCAGTAGATTTTATTACATCAATAATTTTAGTAACAATGAATGTATTTAATTATCGTTATGTATCTCGATATCACCGCAACAAAGTAGAAGTAGATTCAGTAATTGAATCATACTGTAACAGCAAATCAGCGCGTTTAATTAAAACAAAGACCTAACAATGTACTGTTTCCTTGGGCGCTAACGAGGTGGCCGCTTCACGACGTAATTAAAACGCTTCAAAAGATAGCGCTATGCGGCTGACGTTTAGACGCTCCTGAATAATATCCTCATTAAAAAGGAGTTACACAACATCTACGATCGCCACCCACGACAGCGCAAGAGTTATGAGGACACGCTCTCATTCCCGACATCCTGCGGGATGTGCGGTCATTTGCGTCAATGGCCAGGAGGACCTTAGCCTCGCTATTACTTAAATGTGCAGACGATCTCTCAGACGATTGCAGATCAGTTATATCACACTTCACATAGGGACTTTTTTATTAAAAGTATGTAATTGGGAATATATTAAAGTGAAACTAAATATGGCGGTTTAAATTTTCCAGATTACAGTGAGAAAATCCGAGATTTACGTTGAAATATGAACAGAGCCGAGATTTCTTGCAACATAGGCATAATATAGGTGACAAAATGTATTCTTTGCAGTACAAAAGGAAAACCTTCTCAGGGTTTACGATTTGCATAATCCTCCAGAGTTGAATAGCGAATAGGTACATTAATGACGCAAAAAATGGCTATCAAAGAACCATTCATTTGTAGGACGCATAATATATGTACGGGTGTGGAAGGTCGTTCCTGTCAAGTCAATTGTGATCGCATTTTCAACTAGTTTATTTAACTTCCTAGGTAATTCAATTAGCTGTAGCGAAATCGTATTTATAGATACTTTTTAGAATGATCATATTAAAAAAAATACAATACAGTATTTTTGTAGTAAGAAAATATTATTTCTCATGAAGAATAATGTGCGTTTTATTTATAAATCTGGCTGTTTTTACGTTTGATTTGAGACATGAAATTGGATCGATTGCAATATGCGTGTATTTCTCGTTTTATGTGGAAAAGCGTATGAAGCTTGCCGCGCGGCTGCCACCGGCTGTTGCGGCATCGGGAATCGTTAATCCAACTTTAAATTTCATATTTGGCTGGTAACAGAACAACCCCAAAGCCACGTAATAAGATCTGTCTAACGAGAACCCACTTAATTCACCACGAAATTCATGGCCCATTTTCATGAAGAGGAATAGATTTTTTTTTTCAAAATTCAACCATTTCCCAAGACGTTCAAATCCCCTTATTTTTTCAAAATTATTATGGCGTTTATATTATGAGAAAGCTTCTGATAAACAATACGGTCTTCTTGTTTGGACTACGGAACCCTAAAAAAGATGTAATATGTCTCAATAAACTGATCTATGAGACGTTTAATTTACGTGGAAAGTTTCCGTCTGTGTCATAAGGTCTCCGTTGTCCACGGATGTACGTAACCTTGGTCGATGATGATCGCGTCTTGGAGCGCGTGCTCTGTCCTTTAACATAAATGCGGATGCGCTCAATTTGCGAGGCGACCACTATCGAAACGCGCTCAACGCTGAACAAGATCAGTATTATTGTACTATGCGAAATTATACGAAGCCTGAATTTTACAAAAGAAAATACTAAGACTTGTGTGAGAAAACAAGAAGAAAGTACAGGAATATAAGTCAAATAGTATTAATAAAGTTTTTTTTTAATTCTACTGTTGTATACAGGGTGTTGTTGCCCGGTGAAACAATACTTTAAAGGCTTAATCTATATCACATTTCAAACCATATACACATACTTTTGAAACGGAGATAATGACTTTATTTTCCCATACAAAGTTGAAAAAATATTATTTTGTATTAATTTTGACAACCCTACCCTGACCTACATGTAGCGTGCTATATCTATATGCCATTTTCAAGCACACAGGCGCATCCGATCGCAATTTTAGAGTTCCGTACTATAATAAACTCCTACTAATAGAAAATTAACACGTAGTTTTGATTAGTTATAACTTATGATATATTATGCCTAGAAAACCCAGACTTGGTGGATGGCTTCTACATCAAGTATACTATTTGCTGTGAAAGTATTGTTTCATCGGATTTTAACACCCTGTATATTCCAAAATGAATATTGCTATTTTACCTTACCATGTTATGATAACATGGGCCAAGCCATGCTCCGAATGAAAATCTTAGGCAGAAAATAGGATGTTTATTTTAAAGTGATATGAAATTTGTGAAAAATTTTGCTGATCAGGACTAAAGGACAGGCCTTAAATGTAGAAAGATCCATAAAAGGTCTAAGAGTTGAGTTGCTTACTCAACTCAGTTCATTGCCTGTAGGTCTGAAGATAAGAAAAATGTTTTATTGTAGAAAACAACAGAAAAACAATAAATTAATATTATTATTGTCACAAAAAAATAAAAAAGGGTACAAAGCAAATACAAATTACATATAATCATGTTGCAGGAATAACATTGACAATTAATTATGGACTATCAGGTTTGTATATTATTGGATTATTTTATATTTTTACTTTATGATGGCTATCTTTTAGTTTATTTAGATCCAGAGTATTGTGAAGAATATATCATTAGCAAATTTTGTCCATTAATAATATTCACATTTTGATAAAAGAATTAAGGAGTTCATAAAATGTGTGAAAGATTCAATACCCGGAGTATTCCATGTGTTCTCCATTTATTCTGATTTCAATTCACTGAGTATAGGCAAGTTCTTTAAATGTTAAAACATGATTCATAGGCGGCAGTGACCACTTTTGATCAAGGGGTCTTATAGAAATAGAAATCTTTTAATTTGTTTTTTTTTATTGCCATGTAGGCAGACGAGCCAACGAGCCACCTGATCGTAAGTGGTTACCATCGCTCATATACCTCTGCAATGAATGTTTGAACTTGAGTACAAATAGGATCTTATAAAACAATTAAAAAGTTCTTAATCATGTTTTATCACAGAGTGACATACAAATTTTTGAAACAATTTAAATATATCAATACAAAAATGAATACAATAATTTTATAAATTGTCATTTTGATACTCATTTATATTGTAGTATGTTTTCTCCTTAAGTGGTATAATAGTCAGCCTGGTGCTAAAAAAATTTAGTTTATGTTCTGTGATGAGCAGGAATCCGTTAGCATGATATTTGTAAATTTCCATCACAGCTTGGTTGCCATCTCCTAGATTGCTTCAAAACCAGAATGATAATTGGAAAGTTGTCGAAAATAAATGTTCCATAAATTAAAAAAATTGCTAAAAGTTCCATAAATTTGTGTTTGTTTAAAAATACTTTTCCATGGTTTTGGTACTCCCAGATTTAGACATACTCTTTAACTGTTATAGAAATACAAACCAACTAGATTATCAACCAATACCTATTATTATTTTCTCAGTAGTCATTAAAAGTATGTGTTACATAATATTTATGTTCAGACAACTAAACTCAAAAATAAATAAACGGCTCATTATCATATATTTTGGCCGGTAAAAGATATAGGTTTCGGCAGAATTCAATATCAAATAGTGGTAGTAATTACATTTTCCCAGGGTATTCGATAATACATATCAGAAAAATATACGGGAAAACTAAGGAGGAATGAAAATTGCTTTTTAAAACGAAGAGTTTCAGTTACGAATCAATAAATAATTGTATTTTTCTAAAAAATAATTCTGGGGCGTGGTCTTGTAAGGATTGGCCTCGTTACAACGGTTGAATAAATCTCTTGAAGTGCGCGTTTCGATCAAAATTATATAACCTATGCCTGACATCCATAAAACAAATATTATATACAATAGAAACAAAGAAAATTACTAAAAAGTAATACTCACATCGAGAGATTCTTTTGACGCCATCTTTCACACACAAACAATTTGACATGAATGATTTGACGTTTGATAAATCGGAAAATCAATAACAAACTTTCAACGTTCAGAAACGAGAAACGTTCGTCAAAAATCCAATAATTATTCTGATTCGTGGTTCTAGAAATAAATTATTCATATCTGTCGTTCTCAAATTGTTTTAAATGTAAAAAAGATACTTTAAAATATTTCTAATGTGTCTTGCTTTTTCGAATATCTAATATAGAAAATAAATAGAATTCCAAAATTACCCAATTACATATTAATTAAAATGTGGAGACTAATTAAATTAGGATGAATTGTATAAATATCTTGGAAAGTAAGAAGAAAAACTAACCAATTTCTTTTGGACATGAGTAGGAACTTTGCGCAAATCTTTGAGTTGACTAGTACATAAGTGCAGTAAACTGTGCCAACCATTCCGTTTGAGATCTTCGCGCCAAACATTAAAAAATGGAGTCACGTTAAACAACGAAATTTGTGGCGGTTAAACGGTAAACACGACATAGACATATTTATTTGATTATTACGAAGAGTAATCAACTATGCATAAACAGAATATTGCCTTGTAGAATATAAAGTACTAGATGACCCGCGCAACTTCGTCTGCGTTACAAAGGGGTTCAAAAATTGTAGCCTATATAGGCACGCGCCGCCCGGCGCAAACAACTACGACCCTGCATTTTAAATTTGTAATATCTTCGGTAATATTCACTTAAATTACATGCTGTAAAAAGCATATTGATCTATAATAAATGCACAATTTATTTAAGGTTTACTTAATTGGATAAGGATTAATGCTGTATTGTTTAAAATCACTTCGTAAATAACCATTTTTTAGTAAAGAATAAAAATGGTTATGCTGGGTTATCCCTAAGAGATAGACATATACCATCGCGGACTTTTTTGTTGAACTTTTTAAGGTGAACAATACTGTAGTACATTATTTTGGTCTATCTCGTAGGGTTCAGCCAGCGTTTGCAATATAAGCGCAAAAAAACGTGCTTATTTATGACATCACATTAGAAACCTTTAAATTTATCAGTGTTTCTCTACTATATTATGCATTTATTATACATACAAACCTTCCTTAAGAATCACTCTATCTATTAAAAAAAACCGCATCAAAATCCGTTGCGTAGTTTTAAAGATCTAAGCATACATACAGACATACAGCGAAAGCGACTTTGTTTTATACTATGTATTGATGATGTGCATCGTGTGTATCGCAATTTGTAATTGTAGTAAAATAAAAGTACCTTTGTGTTGGAATTTTTAATCAAACATCCATTTGTTTGTTACACAGCATTGAAAATTAATCCTTATGTCTGTATTCTGAAAGCCCGGAATGGTACAACTTTCTTTACATTTTACTGAGTGGCAGTTTACAAAATGACATTCGATTTCACTGCTTGATGCGCCAACGCTTTTGCAATTTAAAGGTGAGTTAGCACTTCGTGTGTATTAGTTGGCGCAATTGAGCGGTGAAGCGCTGTGGTACATCACTTTACAGTTTGACACTCCATGTTAAATGTCAAAGTTATTTGTATTGTAAAATATGAAAAAAACTCTGTTCTGAATAGAGATTAGAGAAATTTTGATTATATTTAAATTTTCATTAGAAATTGATAAAAAAAATACAGATTTTGATAGTCGGATAATTGTGAGAAAATATATCGGAACGGTAAAGCGTCCATTAATTCATTTACCTATTAATAATAATATCAAGATACCAATATGTTGTTATTTTTTTATTTTAGTTGTCTACATTAGAATATTATTTAATTTTCATGCCCATCTCATCATTAGTTTCGTATACAGACAGGTGTATATAAAGAAGTTTGTAAAATATCTGTTTCAGGCATCAACATGCGGATCAGACGATTGTCGGCATTTTTTTGGATGACGTGTATTATAGCTTTTATTTTTATTTTATATGTTATGACAGACTTAAGTTTCAATTTACCTAGTGTAAAACCAGCTATAAACCTTGATGAAGTAAGTACAACAATGAATTTATTCATTTGGAAATGTATTTTTTGTTTGGTGAGCTTATCACTATTTCCCTGTTGCCTGGCATAACCGGCTACTTCTCTAAATATAAAAATAATTTAGAGCACAAAAGAGTGTCAGTCTCTATCATACTAGAGTAAAAAAAAAATTAAGGTACCTATTTCATATATGTATTATTATTATCAAATAACATAACAATTACAATTTCAACAAATTCACTATTACAGAGTAAATGGTCAGCATTTGAGTCAAAGTTGCAACACATTGAAAATGAGCTTGATCAGCATCATGCCGTGGTGGGTGAAATAAAGTCTGCTATGAACCAAATAATGGAAAAATCAAATGAATACCATCCACCGCAGAAGAGACCAAAACAAATACAGAAAAATGAAAAGAGAGAGTTCAAAGTAGTAGGGGACGAGCCCCCGAGGATGCATATAAAATTCAATGAAACTTCTTGCCCAATACAGAAGTTTTCCACCCCCAAAACGGATGTGCAGGTACGTAAAAGATTTCAAAACTATAGATAAGTTTCTTAAACACTGTATTAATTTGAAACTGTTTTTAACTTAAACATAAAATGGAGATTGTAGGTTATTAAAAATAATTATTTAACAGGAAAATTTCAAGTAAAGTTAATTAGAATAATGGAAAGATAAGATAACATTTGCAATTAACTTGTTTATATTTTAACTATAATATTATAGCTATAAGTAATGTAATTCTTGTAATAAAATAAATAAATAAGCAAGTAACACCAGTAGGTTTTTTAAAACTTATATTACACATTATAATAATACATGAATAGATTCTGATAAGTAGGTGTGCTGATAAGTATCTTCAAATTAAAAATATATAAATAACTCAGTGATCATAGTTATCAGAATAAGGAATTGGTCTCTTTTCATATTTTGTAGTTCACAATTTTCTAAAGTCAGGTGTATTAAAAAAAAGTTAAATGCAAGAAATAAAATGTCATTAAAATTAATCATTCAAATGCCTAGATAAGATTTATGCACTAACATACAAATTACTACTACTAGACTATTGATTGCAGTAAAAAAAAATTTTTTTACTAAACTACTTTCAATTGAAAAATGGAGTATTATAAAATAAAACTGTAGTAATCATCAATTCATCTGTTTAAATAATTAAAACCTATTGTTTGTATTCTTTGTGTAACAGATGTTGTCTATGTATGAAAGGATTATGTTTGAAGATAAAGATGGTGGTGTTTGGAAACAAGGGTGGAATATTGAGTACAATGAAAATCAATGGAGTCAGAAAAATAAATTAAAAGTATTTATTGTACCACACTCACATAATGACCCAGGTAATAGACTGACAGATATTGTTTCAAATTAAGAATTAGGGTAATAGTGTTTACTTAATAACACATCTAATTCAATGGAATTTTTGCAATTTGTTTTATTATAATAAAGGCATAAAAGTAGTCCACATTCATCCATCCATGGCAATTGTGACCGACTGAGAGAGTCGGTGGCCGTATCGCCGGCGGCTGCCGGTTCGGCGTCCGGGGGCGGTGCGATGGGAAAGTGTACCGAGAGCGAAACGCGTCGCGTCGTCCCTCAAAACCCGTGCTGGGTTCTGGCCTCAGTCAGAGTTCGGACGAATCCGGTGATTTCTTACAACTTGAAAAAAAAACCTTTGACAATTGCAACCTTAAACATGCCGTGATGCGTAACGCGTTGTGCCATTCTGAATATCCCTGTGCTGGATTCTGGTTCAGCATTCAAACTCTGACTGTGTGTGGTTGGAAGTTTTAGTGTGTTTTAGTTTTAGTTCAACTCCCACATACTGCCCCCATCCCGCAGTTGATAAACAATTTCTTACAACTAAAAATAATAGGTGACAACAATAAAATTACCATGAAGTAGAATGCTGATACATTTTTCAACTATGTTTCAGTAGGAAAGTGTGTGACATCATATTATTATCAATTATTTTTATTACTAGTACAACCTTTATGTACAACTGCATAAACAATATAAAAACGTTTTACAACATAATTTATTGTTATTGAAGGAAATTTTAATAGGGATATTTTTTTAATATTAAATATCTTGTAATTTTTGTACACTAAACATGAATTTATTTGTAAATTCAAACATTAAATCTGGGCTAATACTCATATCACTCTACAACTCATTATTTGCATGGTCTGTGTTCAAGGTTGGCTGAAAACATTTGAAAATTATTACAAGACACAAACAAGAGCTATTTTCAACAATATGATTGAAAAACTGAATGAAGGTGTCGGCCGTAAGTTTATCTGGGCCGAAATAAGTTACTTAGCGCTGTGGTGGAGTAATGACGCTACAGATAAAGATAAGGCCACTTTTGCAAAGTAAGTTTTATAAGAAGAATGAACTAATGTATACAGGGTGTCCCAAAACTATGCGACATGAACGGGAAGTACCTTAAATATTGGAGATAGGATATTTTGTTCAAAGGAAACATCATTTTCTTTTTGATGTTTAATAATACTGCATTCACAGATTTTTCGTAAATTGCTTTTTTTGTCTGAAAATCGAGCTAACAAAATCAGCAAAAATCAACACCCTGTATTTTTATGATGCCAATCGAAAGAACAGTTATTTAAGACTATTTTTTGCTAATAAACATAGTGTCTTAAACAAAAAGGAGCAAGGTGATAATCATGATACCTGTCATGATAAGCGACTAAAGTTTCTTTTTTACAACCTGTATTTTACAGCCAACTATAAAAATATTGTTTTAAATTATTTCCAGTTTATTGAAAGAAGGCAAAATTGAAATAGTGACTGGCGGTTGGGTTATGAATGACGAAGCTAATTCCCACTGGCTCTCAGTTGTGCAACAACTAACTACTGGTCATCAATGGCTACTCGACAATTTAGGATACGTACCCAAAAATCATTGGTCCATTGATCCGTTTGGGTATTCTAGTTCTCAACCCTACCTTCTTAAATTGTCCGGATTCGATAATTCTATGATACAGAGAGTACACTATAGGATTAAAAAAGAGTTGGCTTCGAATAGACAGTTGGAGTTTCGTTGGAGGCAGCTATGGGGTAAGGTTAAAATATTTTAGGTTATCTCTTAATAGCGGAAAGAGTATCCCTTTATAAATTACTTGAGTATCTAATTAGTAGATACCATTAAATTAAAATGAACAACTGATTTTAATTATCATTATTTATTGTCACTTTTTACAATATACAATAATGAATATGATTACAATAATGTGGACGCGAGTGTACGCTATGCTCTTAACGGAACGACTGAGGAGTCGCGCTACGCACTGCACTTATATATTGCTGCTTGCATCAAAAGTGAATGCATGCTATCGCGTCCCTACAATATATTTTTCAACAAACATATTTTGTCTTAGTCATACATTTGAATTGTAATTAAATATATTTATTTCAGACGGGACTGGTAAAACGGATATGTTCACGCATCTGTTTCCGTTCTATTCTTACGATGTACCTCACTCCTGTGGTCCAGATCCTAAGGTTTGTTTAGTCTTCTAATTATTATGTTGTAAGTTTTCCAGAAAGAAAAAGATTTATGTGCAATTTTTGCAACACCACTGGCTAAAAACGGTGAAGGCAAACATCGTGAGGAAACCTGCATCTCGGAAAAGGGTTCTAAAAATCCTTTGAAGATATGTGAAGTCCCCAATCCGCACTGGGCAAGCGTGGTGGACTATGCCTAATCACTCTTCGGAGGAGACCTGAGCCCAACAGTGGGCAGTAATGGGTTGGTACAGGACAGGAAGTTTTCCAACATAATCGTTTAGTGGCTGATCTGTCGACGCAATACAAAATAATTTCTCTAGAACATTTTTAATGTTTTATTTTGTTTTACAGATATGTTGTCAGTTTGATTTCAAACGATTACCTGGCAATGGGGTATCTTGCCCATGGGGTGTTGCACCACAGAAGATTACATCGAAAAATGTTGATGAAAGGTTTGTACAATATTACTTTACTACGGTATTTATTGAGAGAGAATCCAGATTTACCTATTCAAAAAAGTTATTGCCAGTAGCAATTCTCCATAGAATCCGATTCCTTGGAGTTCCCCTCGATTTCCTTACAATGAATGTACCAATGACGTCAGTGAAGTTTTTCCCCACTTACATTGAACTGTCTGATCACTCCCGTTTTGACGCAGACGAAGTTCAGCACGGGTCAGCTAGTCAATATGAACTATTTTCAGAGCCTTCAAGATATTAGATCAATGGAGGAAGAAAGCCCAGTTGTACCGAAGCAATGTCCTCTTTTTCCCGCTCGGTGACGATTTTAGATACGATCGCGCTAACGAATGGGACAATCAATATCAGAATTACGATATGCTCATTGAATACATTAACAATAATGAAGCTTGGAATGCAGAGGTAAGTGAATAAGAACACATCCTTTCCTTGGGGTATTACTAGTCTAAAGATTTCAACATGTTACTAACTTCAATTTCATAATAATGTAAGTAGACCTTGTAAGACCTGTTGACCTTTAAATATATTAGTGTGGGTACAGTGGACTTGTGGCCAAAGGGAGATCTCCGTCCGGGCGAGGTAGTGTATGGTGGTCAGGCCGAAGCCCACTGTAGTAGAATTCAGATGTCGTATATATGCGAAGATTCTTGCAAATGTCGTAACCGCGAGTCAGGACCTATTATTGGCGCTATTATTGGTCGCCACATTAGAAATACGCTTTTTAAATATCATACTCTATAAGGATGAAAAGTTTCTAATAAGGACTCATCCATAAGTTATGGTACACGAATGACGACCGATGTAGTGATGAGCAATGCAAAACCAAGACTGCAAGACCAAGACCAATTTTGCTCATCACTTGTAAAAATAAAGTAACAATTCGACATACCAACTAATATTGTTCCAAGAAAAGCATATGTTGACGCTGTTAAAAATATTTTATCTCATTTAATTACTTTGAAAAAAAAATGTTGGTTGAGTCTTGCGTATTTAGTCTTGGTCTTGCCTAGTTGGTCTTGTTCTTGTCCATACAATCTTGGTCTTGGTCTTGCGAGTCGAAGTCAAGACTGCAAGACCAAGATCAATTTTGCTCATCACTAATTCCGATTTGGAATGGATTCCCGTCCTCGGTAGTGATGCATTGCTCCCTAGACCGATGACCCCTCTCCTACTGGTGGATGGTCCCTAACGTTATTTCCTACTAAATTAAGCAGTTAATAATAATGTACAACTACAATTGAATTAATTTTAGGTACAATATGGTACGCTCCACGATTATTTCAAAGCATTACACGATGAAGTGAAGTTATCTAATTTCCCAGTTTTATCTGGTGATTTCTTCACGTATGCTGACAGAAATCAGCACTACTGGAGTGGTTATTACACATCAAGACCGTTTTATAAGAATATGGATAGAATTTTACTAGCTTATGTCAGGTAAGACAGCTATACAGATAGAAAGAAAGAAAGAAGAAAGAAAGTAAACTTTATTCGACACACAAATAAGGGACACAAAATTATAATGTAGCTTACTCAACTAGGTATATAAAAGTAAAACTAAAACTAAAAATAAACAGTTCAACTCTAAGAAAAAAAAACAAAGAGAATAACTAACAAACAGTAAATTGTACACATAATTATTTAATTACATCTATTGCGTGCCCCACACTGCGTGCCGAAATGGTCACTACTCAGCTGTAGCTATCGGAATAATATCCCGAAAGCGCTGATAAATCTTTATTTTCGTGATGGAATTAAATGCCTTCGATTTGTTTTCGAAGTTTTCAATTAATCTATCATGTTTTAATTAACAAGAGAAGAGAGTTTGGATCCTTAAAATTTATGATTGTTTGATGCAATAAAAGTAGAGTGTGTGATTTAGTAAACTTTTTAATTTCCGGGTGTGGAAAGTTAATTAAGAAAAACTAGTTTTGTTTCTTTCGAAATCAGAAATGTTTCCTTTTAGCCATTCATTATCTATTCCCAGAGCGCTATGACTTGTCCTTCTTCAAAAGAAGCTTGAGGAGTGTCCTTATAGTTAGATCGTAGGTAGCGACCCCTCAATGTCCCCTGACATTGCAGAGGTTCATGAGCGACGGTAACGACTTACGATCAGGTGGCCCGTTGGCTCGTCTGCCTACATGGCATTAAAAAAAAAATTCACTATCTTTTTCTGGATCAAAAATCCAATGAATAATTCCACCCTGTATATCAGTTCTAAAACACATTTCTTGTTATTTTCGCTTGGTTGTTATTTATCATATTAAACATTTATATATTTTAGGGCAGCAGAAATAATAACATCACAAGCGACAGATTCGCATTCCGTCTCTCACATAATGTCGCTGCAAATGAGGGACCGAGTGGAGCAGGCGCGGAGGGCGCTGGCACTCTTCCAACATCACGACGGAGTTACTGGCACTTCCAGAGATGAGGTCAGAGAAGATTACGCTAAGAAGTTAGTATGTTTTCTTTACTTAGTAGAGCCTTTTACAATAAAAAAGGTGTCGATTTCTATAATTTTTGACGTGACAACGTCTTATAAATTGGTTTGCCGGCTGACACTTCAAGAAACTGCGTTACGCTCCGCTCACGTTATGCGCTCACAATGAGAGCGAGTGAGAGGCACGCGTGCCGCGTCACTTTTTATGTCTGTCTCTCTCGCTCTTAGGCGGGCTAACCATGCCCGAGTCGTTGTCACGTAAAACTTTCGCCCGTATACCGACTTTACAGGCAACCAATTTTTGGTTGTTTGAATAAATGTAAACATTTTGATCGTCTTAAACTTTTAATAATTGAGTCCCGAATTGAAACTTTTCAGAGAACAACAATTCCACAGACTTAACAGACTGTTATGAGAGTTAGAGTCTTTAAATCAACATAGGAGTAGTCATTCATACATTAATCAAATCATTCAGTTTTGGAAACATCATTCATACGTTCGTTCTTGAATTTATTTTCTTTTACATTTCATTAATTCCTTTATAACAATAAAATTATTATTACAGAATGCTACAAGCAATAAAATACAGTCAATCGGCCATACAGCAAGCAGCGTATTATTTACTGAAACAGCCTCAAATACAGGACCAAGCACAAGACGATATATTCTTCGACGTGGATGACATCTGGCGGCGACACGATGAAATACCTTCCAAGATAACTATTGCTTTGGACGTGGTCTCTCCTTCTAGACGGCTCGTGTTCTATAACGCGTTGGCGTTCAGGAGACAAGAAATATTAACTGTTTACGTGTCAACACCGCATGTTGAAGTAAGTCGAAAATAATTATATAATAAATATCAATAATGTTATCTATACTAATATTTTAAAGCTGAAGATTTTGTTTGTTTGTTTGTTTGTTTGAACGCGCTAATCTCAGAAACTACCGGTCCGATTTCAAAAATTCTTTCACTGTTGGAATGTCCATTTATCGAGGAAGGTTATAGGCTATATTTTATTTTGAAAAAAATTAGGGATCCGTATTAAAATATCGAATTTGTAAGACGAGGTGAAATATCGAAAACCTATTTATGCGTACGCAGCAAAAACTATTGACAATAGAACAAAATGATGTACTACGGGTTTTTAGGTATTAGGCAGATCTAAAAAAAAGTCCGCACAATAACCGCTTTTTTTTTTTTTTTTTTTTTTTTTGTGTTTAATGTTCAAGAAAAAAAAATCGTCCGAAGATTGAAATTACATTAAAATAGTATTGTTATATTAATCCTTATCCAAATTAAGTATTATATTATCAAGAGTATTAATGTAGAAGTAAATTACTTTTTGTTTTATTCCAATCGGATTTTTCGTTGAGAAGTTATGACGAGTATAAAACGCAAAAAAATATATACCCAACGCGAGCCGCGCAAATATCAACATTGCGAGTACTGTTTGAACCCCTTTGTGACGCAGACGAAGTTGCGAGGGTCATCTAGTTTGATATATTATTTGTAGGAAAGGTTACATTCATTCACATTCATTATTGTGGCGAAGGTATCATATAACTCGATTGATGTCGGCTTCCTATTGTAGCATTTCAAGAAGATTTTACTAATTGACAGTTTGTCAAGGATATATTTTAAAAGAAAATTATAATAAAAGTGAACATACTCATTATAACGATTATTAACTTAATCATTATAATAATAATTATCTTTGTATTTTGTGCAGGTTTTCGACCCTGAAGGTGAGCCAATAATGGCACAGATATCTCCCGTAGTGGCCGGGGAGAGGCGACTGGGTCTGGCGAATAGTAAATATCAATTGTCATTCCCGGTTACAATAGAACCTCTTGCTTTGACGGTGTATTCGGTGTCTTTAAGAGATGCAATGAGCATTAACAAGTAAGTACTAGTTATTTTCTCTCTACTTTTTTACAAGCTAAGCTGCAAAAGTAGGGGGTGACGCGACGGGAAAGAGTGCCGATGGCGTAACGCGTCGCGTCGTCCCTCATAACCCCGTGCTGGGTTCTGGCCTCAGCCGGGGTTTGGACGCTGAGTGTGAGCGGTTGGAAGTTTTAGTGCGGTTCAACTCCCACATACCCCGTCCGCGGGGCGGGTGGGGATCCGGTGATTTCCTCCAACTAAAAAAAAAAAGCTGAAAAAGTAAGGAAAAATTTAGAGAGATTAGATTTTGTCTAAGATCTTCTAGAGAAATTCAGTGCTTGTAATGTTATGCTAGGCAATATTTTGAGTCATAGGACGATCTATTTATCAATGCTGGTTTAAAAACCACAAAATGTTGAGTGTGTGATGCGCGAACTTAAAGTATTCAGAAAAATGCTTTGGTTCGCTTGTAATTAAAACAAGATTTCTGGTTATTTCCCTTAGTATTTATTACACGTAAAACTCCTCAACCACAGATACACATCATTCTCTCACGTCCGTATATACAACGCGGACTACTGGACCGTTGATCTGCCGAAGATGTTCCCCGTCGAGCAGCCTTCAGCCCGGCTCAGTGAAGACATCAGCTTCCAGGCCGGGAACAGCACCAGAGTGGTCACCAATATGAACGGACTCATCAAAGCTATCGTGTCCAAGGATGGTGTCACTACGCCCGTACATATGAGTTTTGTGCAGTAAGTATTAAATTAATACTTTCATACATTTTCAACGGGTTCTTACCACGATATTTAATTAATTGAGTTGTCTCGATATTTCAACGTTGTTGCAAACGTCATGATCACGAGAAGACTGGATACTGCGGGTCGATTTAAGAGCAAACAAATCTGTCTACCCTAGCCACCAAGTATCGGTATCCAGTCTACTGTATCAGTATCCAGTTTTCTCGTGATCATGACGTTTGCACCAACGTTGAAATATCGAGACAACTCAATTAATTAAATATCGTGGTAAGAACCCGTTGAAAATGCATGAAAGTCTTATAGAAAACCGCGAGTGCCTGAATAAGTTTATAAGTAATAAATTTTTTAAGTAAAATATTTTAAGAACCAGTGGCGAAGACTCTGCACAACTCCATTCCTATCGGCTTCCACTTTTATATTCATAGACAAGAGATGGCACCAGGCATACTGTGTCAGAATAGATTCAATGTAAGAGAATCTTATATATAAAAATGAATTGCTGTTCGTTAGTCTCGCTAAAACTCGAGAACGACTGAACCGATTTGCCTTATTTTAATCTTGAAATATTCGTAGAAGTCCAAGGAAGGTTTAAACGGTGAGAAAATTTCCTTATGTGACGCAGACGAAGTTGTGTGGGCCAGCTAGTATCTTATAATTTTCCCTCTCTAAAAAAATGCCACTTCGCCACTATTAAGAACACATGGTTCATTAGTCCAGTAGCAGTTTAATAAATGCGTGTTATTTAGATATTTTATGATAATAATGTTACGGGCTAGGGGACGGGATAAATGCAAACGATGCGCTCTCAATATTAACTCACTTTATTGCAACTACACACACAGTGTACTTATCCACTAATCGTAACACACACAGTCACTTAGCACTGATCTTGATCGCACTGTATCTGATGAAAGACTGCCTCCTCGAGGGATCGCCCCGATATTTATATTGCGAGCCAGGAAGCTTCGAAAGTTTGAGGCGTTACAAAAAAAATTGTTTACTGCAAATAAATAGCCCAGAATAATCTACACAGTATTAGTAAACCGACTTTGTTCTCCTGGGAATCGATATTCTATTGTTTGTGTCGGCCGCAGGTAAATATCCCGTAATGCATCTCGACTATTCTCGTAACAATAAATATATTGCCTTGTTCTCTAATCAGTAACACAGAGATTTGATGATTGTAATTTTACTCATCATAACTCTCATTTAAATTATAATTTAGTGTAATGCTTTGTATGCTTGACAGAGCTAATTACATTTGAACAATACTAAAAACCTTTACGTAAAATACCACACCACAAATAAACAAAAATTGTTTGATTTCAATGTTTGTATGTCCTCGAAAGAGCAACTTTTATGATTTTCTTTTTTTAAATAATTGCTCTTTTATATTAGGTATGACACTCAAAAGGGAAGAGACAACAACAGCGGTGCCTACTTATTCATACCGAGTGGACCAGCAAGGGACTTCAAATCGGATCCGTATCCTGAGATAGTTGTGACGGAGGGCATACACAAGTCTACGTTGTATGTGGCTC
Organism: Trilocha varians; assembly: GCA_030269945.2. NCBI lineage: Eukaryota > Metazoa > Arthropoda > Insecta > Lepidoptera > Bombycidae > Trilocha > Trilocha varians. The sequence continues at coordinate 6,507,553 of AP028273.1, read as the reverse complement.
TTGCAGGACCTAAGACTGCTGAAATTATACTAGCGGTAAATACTATATTCTTAACCATATTTAAGTTTCATGTAGTTTATTCAAAAGTGAGTGAAAGAGCGATCGAAACAGTATGTTATTTACTCGCGACGGGAAAGAGTGCCGTAGCGCGTAACGCGTCTCGCCGCCCCTCATAACCCCGTGCTGAGTTCTGGCCTCAGCCGGGGTTCGGACGCTGAGTGTGAGCGGTTGGAGGTTTTAGTGCGGTTCAACTCCCATATACCCCACCCGGGCGGGTAATTTCCTCCAACTAAAAAAAAAAAAAAAATGTTATTTACTACTTCATACAAAAAAAGTAGGAGATCTGATATTTTCTCGTTTAGTCTTATCAAGCAAAAAATTACAAGTAAATGTATTTTAGTAAGTAGAAAATCGTTGGACTTGCACTAAAGCTTCCTAAAACATCTCGCCTCTCAAAAATTTACGCCAGAAAAATTATAAAAAAAAACTTGAGAGGTGTCAAGGGACACCCGGATGGAACGAAGTTCCTTTCGATTAATTAGTGAGGGAATTGTAATAAAATTATTAATTATTCTATAGAAAGAGAGAGAGAGAGAGACAGACTTTTTAAACTAACTAATTATTATAACTTAAATAAAATATTTTGATCACAGCGCCATCTAGCATTAATCATATAAAACAAAATAAGGAATTGTTTTAAAAGATTTTAATTACAGCGCCATCTAGCGATAATCATCTAAAACAAAAAAGTGTCGTGCCAACTTTTTCATAAGAATTTCCGTCTAGCCCCCTTTCGATACAGCGCGATAAGGAACTTCGTTCCAAAAATTACAAACATTACAATTTATTTGACAGATAACGGTGTACAACAACCCGTCGCTGTCTCACAGCGAGGTGGAGCTCAGTAACACGTTCCTGATAGACCCGCAGGTGGACGACGTGGAGATCGCGTTGAGGTTCGACACCAGCGTCAAGAATGGCGACGTGTTCTATACAGACTTGAACGGGATGCAGGTTTGTTAATTAAAATAATAAATAAATTATAATTTGGGTGGTTTTATCATAATTGTAAGATTAAGATTTGTTAACCAATATGTTTGTATCATACTAAGGGGTTGTCCATTAATCACGTGATCTTTTTTTAGCATTTTTTAACCCCCCCTCCCCCATCGGTGATACGTAGTGAGGTTTAAGACCACCCCCCCTCCCCCTTCTCAACATCACGTGTATTTTTAGTACCTACAACGAATCTTAAAATTTTCGCGCCGTGCCGCTTAATATTTGTTTAAAAATCGCGCGTTTGACGAAAAAATAAATACACGTGATATCTTACTACACCCCCCCTCCCCCTTGTGTTATTTTCGTGATTTTTATCAAACCCCTCCCCCCCATTTCAAGCCTCACGTGATTAATGGACAACCCCTAAGATGTATTTGGTTTTTCTAACTAAAAATAAAACTTCATGTCTTTCATACAGAACTTATAATGGACACTTTTTGATGTTTATTTGCGTATTTTTCAATTTTTCTGCTATTTGTTCTAAAATGTTTAAAGACTCACTATAATTCGCCATTGCTGAAAATATGCTGTTCTTGATATTGTAAATCCATAGCTCGCTGGTTCATATCCGGCTCGAAGGACCAATATGTTTGTATCATACCAGGATGTATTTGGTTTTTCTAACTAAAAATAAAACTTCATGTCTTTCATACAGAACTTATAATGGACACTGTTGCCAAGCAACCGTAATAACAAATTTATAGATTTGTCATCAGTATCCATTTATTTGCTCATTTTTTACATTATATTTAAAAAAAAACAATCACAAAAAAATAAATTTAAAAATACAATATAAAAAACAGAGGGCCACTGGAGACGGGGTCTACGACCCAAGCAATCAGTGGTCAGGGCTCAAGAGAGAGGAACCTCCTCACAATACGTGCCGTGTCAAGAACGACCGCCTTCTGAATCAGGCCCTTTACCCAGCCGGGGAGCGAAAGCTTCTCTAGATGACGGTCGAAGCTTTTCGCTATTAGACCGTGCACAGATACAACGATCGGAACAATGATGGTCGATTCAACACGCCACATGTCGGTCACCTCGTGGGCCAGGTCCAAATATTTTAGCAGTTTTTCTTTTTCTGCCTTCACAATAGATCGGTCCCAGTAGAGCGTTACATGACCATTATCGAGAACCGGCTGAGGCCAATACTGGTAATAAGGTACAGCGGCTTCAACAAGGTCGTATTTCAGAGCAAGTTGTTGGTGGATAATCTTAGCTACCTGATTATGCCTGTGCAAGTACTCGCCGTTAGCAAGACGAGAACAACCGGAAACGATATGTCTAATAGACTCTCCCGGACGGTGACATGCCCGACAAATGTCGACCGTCCCATCCTTTAGAATATATTTACGGTAGTTGTTCGTCATGATAACTTCGTCCATAATTGCAAAGACAAAACCTTCAGTCTCTCCGAAGAGGTTACTGTATCGTAGCCAAGATACAGAGGCTAACTGATCTACATCGGGGCTCATAAGGGCCCGGTAGAACCGTCCGTGTAATTCCTTGCTCTTCCATACGTCCGTGCGATCCGTCACACTCATTACCTTTAGCGTCCGCCAAAGTTATTAAGATTTAGATTTGTTATTATTAAGGTTAACATTATTTCCAATTAATAACAAAATGTTTTGATATAATATGATGCTAAAGGTCTTAAATTCTAATTGCAATACTTAGTGTTGGCTTTTTCTAATCGTGTATATTTTATTGATTGCTATCTCTTTCACTCTCTCCATTATTGGTATTCTTACTCTTCTATAGTCACTATAACATTGTAATTGTAAATTATGTGACACTTAAAGTAAATAAAATTATAAATTTATGTAAAAATGTTTTGAAAATAAACGCCACATTCAAGTCCAAATAAGTCTCGAAAACAAAACAAATTGAATAGACTGGTTCTACTAAAATCTATTTTTTTTTTTAAATCAGATGATAAAGCGTCGGTATTTCGATAAAATCCCGCTACAAGCGAACTACTACCCGCTCCCCGCCGCCTCCTACATCCAGGACGAACAACTGAGACTCTCGCTACTCACTTCTACTCCACTGGGAATGGCTGCTTTACAATCCGGACAAATTGAGGTAAAATGTTACTTCTTACCTTTCAGTTTCAGTAAATGAATGAATGAAAGTCAACGATAAATTGATTGAAAATTTTATAGCAGTAATGGACGGAGTTACTTAAAATCTTCGGCCGGCTTGATTTATGTGCAATTTTTCACAACACCACTGGCTATAAACGGTGAAGGAAAACATCGTGAGGAAACCTGCATGTCGGAAAAGGGTTCTAAAAATCCTTAGAAGATATGTGAAGTCCCCAATCCGCATTGGGCACGCGTGGTGGACTATGCCTAATTCCTTTTCTGAGGAGACCTGAACCCAACAGTGAGCAGTAATGGGTTGGTACAGTACAGTACTTAAAATCTTAATTCGTTACACATAGTTCCTTTTGTTTAAGACACCATGTTTGTTAGCAAAGATTATTCGTAATTAACTGTTCTTTCGATTGGCATTATTAAAATACAACGTGTTGATTTTTGCCGATTTTGTTAGTTTGATTATCAGACAATTTACGAAAAATCCGTGAATGCAGTTATGTTTAATACATCAAAAATAAACTGATGTTTTCTTTCAGCAAAACATCCTATCTCTAATATTTAAGGTACTACCCGTTCATGTTGCATAACTTTGGGACACCCTGTATAGTAAATCAATGATACTGACCGAGTGAAAGTAACCGATTGAGTTAAAATAAAATGAAAACTATTCAAATAATGAACTGTAACTTGAAAATAATTAAGTACATTTTTTCATTTATAATAAATATTTTGAATGTAGGTGATGCAAGATCGTCGTTTGAGCAAAGATGACAATCGCGGCATGAACCAAGGCGTACTCGACAACGTGCGGACACGACATACATTCAGACTCGTTCTCGAACCCGCCATCAAACACTGTCGCGTGAGTAGAACTACACGAGTAACTACGCGTGCACACTTAAAATAGAAAATAGAAATTTATTTCGCGAATGCAGGATCCAATCAAAGAGATCGGGATACAGATTTTGCTGGACTTCTAATGGCTTTGTCTACATTCGAAAGGCGGAGGGAAGACCAGCTATACGGATGCGAGATGCGGATGATCTTGAAAGATTTAATACGAAAGCCGATCAAGTTCCTGAATAATTTTCTTGGTTACAAATTTAACTTATGCTTTTTAATAGATTTTTTGTTCAGTAAATTTAGTCACTGTTAAAGATTCTTGTAAAATCTTGATTTATGTATTTTCATTTTTTTATTCATTTTCATTGATACTGTTATATTCGAATACACTAACACAACACTTTGACCAACACAATTCACACACACACAATCAAAGCTCATTCATTAAACAACACAAACACACATTCGAGTTCTCCTGCAACCTTGAATCACACAGCGAAGGCAAAAGGACTTCAATTTTGCGCGACCTCAATGACGTAGCTGATAGAAACTACTTTCCTCAAATATTTTGTAATACCCACACTTTTAACTGGCTACTCTGAACTTAATTCAGGATATAGATGATTCACTGAAAGTTGATTGTCGCGCATTTAATCTTATTGAAGATTGCCGATTTCAAGATGGTGAACAATTTGACTTTAAAATCTTAAGTTTCAACATTAGAAGTCTGCAGAAGAACTTTGATGTATTCCTAATAAATTTAAAAAGATTATCAATTAAGTTTGATGTTATAATTCTGACTGAGTGTCACCTAGGTTCCTGCGCGCTGATTAGGAGCATCCCTGGATATTCACATTATAGCTCGACTTCTGTGAACAATAAGGCTGGTGGAGTAATTACTTACATAAGATCAAATCTTCCTGTTAAGGCTCATAATCTCAGTATTTCCGATGCAGATTCGGTATTCACGGAGATCTTCGGTACTATAGTTATACTGGGAGTTTACAGATCGCCATCATTTTGTACTATTGATAATTTTTTGAGCTCCCTTGAATCCGTCACGAAACAACTAATTTCACAGGGCAAACGGATTATTATCACAGGTGACATCAATATAAACAATATCCTCGAGCACAACGTCCGGTCTGAAGAATATCTCTGTTTAATTGCCGAATTAGGAATGAAACACGTAGTCAACACTCCTACCCGTGCTGCTGCTTGCTTGGACCACATTATAGTGGATGCAAAGTGGAAAGCCGCAGGTCTGGTTTGTAATTCGCTCCTGACAGACCATGATATGGTTATGGCTGGAGTGAGTTTGGGTGTTGCAGAGGGTGTTACTAAATATCGTCACTTGAATAGTAAACGTGTTTTTAACTATAAAGCGGTTGCACAGGAACTGAGTGAATGGGACTGGACTGAGGTTTTGAGTTCAATTGACTGCGATTCTGCTGCTCGAATCCTGACGAATACGATTGTCAACTCAGCTCAGAGGAATTCCCGAGTTGTAACGAGCAGTACTCGTAAATATATAATTAAGGACTGGATTACCCCTGGTTTACTTAGATCAATAAAGTACAGGGATATCCTTCACTTGAAATCCAGAAAGGAACCACACAACAAAGTAGCAGCTACCAGATACAAAAAATATCGCAACTGTCTTTTCGATCTAATGAAGCGCCTTAAACTTGAACATAACAGTAGATTACTGGCAGAGAGTAAAGGTGATTGTGCAAAAATGTGGAAAACTGTTAAAAACATCTGTGAACTCAATAGGAAGTCCGAAGACGCTAGTGAACTCCTCACACTCTCTCATTCTTGTCAGGCATCTGTGGATGAGTGTAATCAATACTTTATTGATGTGGGAAGAAAGCAGGCTGACTCAATACTAAGTAGTCTTAATAAATCTGTGGAGGAGTTAACTAGTATGGTTGGCTGTTCTTCTCTAGCTTATGACTAATTTTTCGTTACCCCAACTGATACCAGTGAGGTTATGTCCGTGATTCGCACTCTCAAAAAGGGTAGTGCTCCGGGAATCGACGAGATCTCTAATACCTTGATCAGAGAGATAGGGTCATCAATTGCAAAACCTCTCTCTTACGTTATCAATCTCAGTTTCAGTTCCGGAAAGTTTCCCGACTGCTGGAAAACTGCTAAAGTTACTCCTATTTTCAAGAATGGTGATAGATGTGACCCATCTAGTTATCGTCCTATTTCTCTGTTACCTGTGCTCTCAAAAATACTGGAAAAGCTTATGAACCAGAGACTAGTTAATTTCTTTGAACGTCAGAACATCATATCTTCCTGTCAGTTCAGATTCAGAAGAGGAAAGTCAACGGAGGACGCAGTCAATGAACTCCTGGACCGTGTGGTCTCCAGCCTTGATGCTGGTGATAGATGCATTGGTGTGTTTTTAGACTTAGCCAAAGCCTTCGACACTGTTGTTCCTCAAATCTTGTTGAAAAAGTTGGAAGCTGCGGGAATTCGCGGAACAGCTCTGGACTGGTTTTCATCTTACATCTCAGACATGGGTCAGTGTCTGAAGGTGGGCGGTTATGTCAGTGAAATCAGTAAACTTTCATTTGGGGTGCCTCAGGGTAGTATTCTTGGCCCAACTCTGTTTATACTGTACATAAATGATATTGCCAATTTGTTTCATATGGACAATGCCATCGGAGTGGTCTGCTACGCTGATGATACGGCCATTGTTTTTAGGGGTAAAACATGGGAGGATGTTTTCGACAGTGCTGAGCGTGGTCTTTCTCTTGTTGCCACTTGGCTGGGTCATAACCTACTAAAATTAAATGAAGGTAAGACGAAATACCTGTGCTTTCACAAAACCAAACTATCCAGTCCGCCTGTTTCGTTTTCCATTAAGGTGCATAAGTGTGGTCTGTCAAGAGATTTTTGTTCCTGTCCAACTATTGAGCGATCTGATCGTCTGAAGTATTTAGGTGTGGTTCTTGATGAGAATCTTTCCTTTAAGCATCATGTCAGAGCTCTCGCCGGTCGTGTCAGAAAGGTGATACATATTATGAAGCTCTTACGTGATGGTGCCAGCAGAGACATTCTTATGTTGGTTTACACGGCCCTTTGCGAATCACTGCTTTGCTATTGTATCACAGCATGGGGTGGCGCATCTAAGACGGTTTTGATTACCCTTGAAAGAGCTCAGAGGTCCGTCCTGAAGGTGATGCTTCGCAAGCCCTTTAGGTATCCGACTAAATCCCTTCTCAATGAAACGCAAACGCTGTCTGTGCGTCAACTCTACATTTTGAAGGTGATAAAGGCTTACCATGGAGTTTGCGGGGGCAATACCGTTGTTAAGGCTAACAAAACTAATAAGCGGCGTCCTGGTCCGAGGATTTATATTCCTAAGACAAAATCTACCTTTGCAAAACGTTTTCCCTGTTATTCCTTCCCTTTCATCTACAGTCGCGCCCTTAGGTATTGTGATCTTTCCTGTCTCCTGTTTGGTGTCAAGGTCAGAGTGAGAAAATGGCTTCTCACTCTAGACTACGATGACACGGAATCCTTTTTGAACTTTCGCATGTGACACAGCAAATGCATCCAGTGTTGTGATCCATTTTGCACACCCACTCAAGTCCAATCCATTGACAGTGAATTGTTCGCTAAATTTTTATTTTTATTGTATCCTTTTCCCTTTCGCTTTCACCCTACCACACATACTCACTTTCACTCACACACTCAAACACAAACACACCGAAACGCACACACATACTTTAACACTTACACACACATGCAAACCTTTCTTTTCTTTGTTTTTTGTCAATATTTATATGTGTTGTTGCATGTTATTTCTTTTTAAATTTTTAGTTAATATCATTTTATTTTTTGTCTACTTTTATGAGGTGACGATGGCGCACTTTAGGTTAAGCTATTATATAATAATATGTAAACGCTCGTATCGCCCGCAATACAGGTTTTACCTAGTGCGGGGATCAATGTTAATCCCTAAACTAAAGTTATAAGTAAATAAATTTCATTTCATTTCACACTGTAGTTAACAGTGTACGTCACTATTGTTTCTCCTGGTTCGACTAAGAATAGCTACATTCTCTTGATTGATTTGTTAGACTCCCCCTATATCCTCTCAAATATTGTCAAAACAATCAAATCAAACATCAATCAACATATTTTTTGGGATTATTCTTTACTACTACTTCTCCTTCCTGTGCCATCTTCTATCGAAGGTCGGCGATCATTAAGGCGATCTGTACTTTTGACACAGCAGCGCGAAGCAAAGCATGAGCGCTTTTGTTGAACCACTGGCGCAAGTTCTTCAGCAAAGGTGTTCTCCTTCTACCTACAGCGCTCTTCCCCTTTTAATACTACTATTGCACACTAATTTTGGATGAATCACGTTGTAAATTAACATAGTGCCAGTGTACAAAAAAAGTTGTTTACAGAGACCACCGGCTGATCATCCGAGCGGTCAGCTGACACTGGGAGCTCACGTGTCACAACAAATGTTACTACAACCGACAGTAGTGATGCACTACACGCCGCGCGGAGACACGCCGCGACCCAAGCACGAGCCGACCGCTCTCAGCGCCGCGGACGTAGTGCTGGCCTCCTACAGGACGCACACTACTGCCAAGGTACGGTTCACACAGACGGTACTACAGCCGACAGTAGTGATGGGACACGCCGCGACCCAAGCACGAGCCGACCGCTCTCAGCGCCGCGGACGTAGTGCTGGCCTCCTACAGGACGCACACTACTGCCAAGGTACGGTTCACACAGACGGTACTACAGCCGACAGTAGTGATGGGACACGCCGCGACCCAAGCACGAGCCGACCGCTCTCAGCGCCGCGGACGTAGTGCTGGCCTCCTACAGGACGCACACTACTGCCAAGGTACGGTTCACACAGACGGTACTACAGCCGACAGTAGTGATGGGACACGCCGCGACCCAAGCACGAGCCGACCGCTCTCAGCGCCGCGGACGTAGTGCTGGCCTCCTACAGGACGCACACTACTGCCAAGGTACGGTTCACACAGACGGTACTACAGCCGACAGTAGTGATGGGACACGCCGCGACCCAAGCACGAGCCGACCGCTCTCAGCGCCGCGGACGTAGTGCTGGCCTCCTACAGGACGCACACTACTGCCAAGGTACGGTTCACACAGACGGTACTACAGCCGACAGTAGTGATGGGACACGCCGCGACCCAAGCACGAGCCGACCGCTCTCAGCGCCGCGGACGTAGTGCTGGCCTCCTACAGGACGCACACTACTGCCAAGGTACGGTTCACACAGACGGTACTACAGCCGACAGTAGTGATGGGACACGCCGCGACCCAAGCACGAGCCGACCGCTCTCAGCGCCGCGGACGTAGTGCTGGCCTCCTACAGGACGCACACTACTGCCAAGGTACGGTTCACACAGACGGTACTACAAACAAAAAGAAACAGTGAAATCTAACGCCACTTTGTGATAGCGGCCATTCTGAATTTGTTTGAGGAAATCGCCGGATTCCCCGCGAGTGGGATATGTGGGAGTTGAAACACACTAAAACCTCCAACCGCTCACACTCAGCGTTCGAACCCCTGCTTAAGCCAGAACCCAGCATGGGTTATGTGGTACGGCACGACGTGTTACGCACTACAGCATTCTTTCCCATCACACCCCTGAATTGTTACGATTTTATTTCTTGCCATGAAATCGCTCCTCAACCTTTGCATTGTGTGTTGCCGTTACCTAGGAAATACTCTTGAAATTGCTATTTTACTTTTACAGAAGGACAGTACTAATCTTCACGGAATCGGAGTGACTTTCCAAAGAGTGTTCCCTGATATGTGCTATGGTTATAAGGATACAACGGACTATTATCCACTTAGTGATGGACAGGTGTGTTATTGATTTATAATGACCAAGTAGTAGTCCAAGCCAACCACATTTTAAACTCAATATTGATTTAAAAAAAATAATAGTGCCTCTTTGAAAAATAAGAATAATACTAAACTCCTCGGTTTGGATCTCCTGCACACAAAAAGTATACTTTATAAATTTTAACTTTGCTAGTTAAGTTTAGCTATGATTTTCCATTTAACTGACAATTTTTTTTCAGTTCCGATTATCAGATATCATTGAAGTAAAACCAGATCTAGTATATGAAAGTACGTTGACATTCAACCAAGTCAACAAACAGATACCGGACGGTCTCATCACGCTGTGCCCCATGGAGATACGATCAGTATTTGTCAATCAAACTATAAGAAATGGATGAAAACTATACTCAAATAAAGTTTTGTATAAGTTATAGGTGTCCTGGAATTATTGAGGCTCTTGAGCTACGGTAACCTCTTACCATCAGGTGAGCCGTATGCTCGTTTACCTATAATTGCAATTAAAATATCGGGTGAATTTGTAAATATATTTGTTGAAATATAAATGTACAGCACAATTTCTTAATTAGTATAAAAATAGTGTATATTTTTTGCACATTCAAATATTTACAGGAAATTATTGATATTAATAATTGCTATAAGTAAATAGTATTTTCATTATAGCTTAGAGTTTGTACTGGTTCTCATTTAGTTTAATCTATTTTGATGTGGATATTTAATAGGGGTGTGCGAATAATTCGAACTCACGAATTATTCGTACCGAATCGAATAATTCGAATCTTCGAATTATTCGAAATTCGCCGAATATTCGAAAAATTTCGAATAATTCGAAAAGTTTCGAATATTCGTCGAATTTCGAATAGTATCGAATTCGACTACGACGACTATAACTATTTTGTAGACATCTAGCCCATTAAAGATGATTATCTACTAAATACAAATTCTTGTCCTATTTCCGATACATCGTCGTAGTCAAATTCAGTACTATTCGAAATTCAACGAATATTCGAAACTTTTCGAATCATTCGAAATATTTCGAATATTCGTCGAACTTCGAATAATTCGAAGATTCGAATTATTCGATTCGACTTTCGAATCGAATTTTAATATTCGATTCGATTCGATTCGAACGTTATTCGCACACCCCTAATATTTAATTTTATACCAGGAAAGCAAACATTCGCTACTAAAAAATATCTTTGTAAAATTTTTAATGTAAAATGAACAGTAGACATTTCTTTGTTAAGAATTTGTTATTTAATTGTATGTGTACATAATTAATTTTAAAAAAGTAATAAATTGATTACGTTTATTTGAATAACATACATTTTTACATTGAATTTATTATCAGGAATGCACGTTTTTTTCTCTTTTTTTGTCCTTTTTTGCACACTTTTGTGTTGTGAATTGTTTATTATTTTAGTTTTACGTATTTAAAGATAATGAGTTTAATATGGAGAATATGTATTGCTTTTTATCTAAAATATTGAAAAAGTCCATTTTAATATTATGAGACTGCACAGGACCATGTATCAGGCTTGGGAAGGCCAGTGTCCAAAAATTGAGATTTACATACATTTTTTATTATCTTGATTATAATATTATTTGTTATATCGACGTGATTTTAACGATGATTTCAGTTAAATTATGTATTAATTGGATATTGTTTTGATTAAATTATAAACTAACACAGAGGACTGAATAATGTTTCTGATTTTTTACTTAATATTTAATTCTTCTGATTAAAAATGCTGTGAATTTATTTTTGTAATAATAAACTTCTAGAATGTTAGGTACTTAAGTTATTTTAATGTTTGTTAATGAGAATTAGATAATAATTTTCTAATTTGCATCTCTTAAGGATTTTACTTCAATTTATATTATGTAGTGTTTGGATACTAAACTGACGATTTAATGATTTTACTAAAAACTTAATACTTTGTTTGTAATCTTATATATAAAAATGAATTGCTGTTCGTTAGTCTCGCTAAAACTCGAGAACGACTGAACCGATTTGGCTTACTTTAATCTTGATAAATTCGTAGAAGTCCAAGGAAGGTTTTAGCAGTGAGAAAATTTCCTATGTGACGCAGACTAAGTCTGGGCCAGCTAGTTAAAAATATATGTTCTCTAATACATAGAATGAAAAATATCCTATGTAGCTATAGTTTATAGGAAAGAGAACTTGAGAAGCTATTTCCAGAACTCATATCAAAGTATTGCATTTAATCATTTTTGGCCAAATTTTAAACTTAAGTGGTTTTTTGAAATCTTACTAAAGTTAATGTTATGCTAAAACTCCTATAAGTATTACGATTTTGAATAGACTTATAAACGAATTGTGATAACAATATAATATTTTAGGAAATTTGTTTGTTTGTTCAGTGATTTGAAAACATCTGGTATGACTATGACTTGTTTTATTATTTAAATATAACGTACAAATTTGCTTTTGTATATTTTAAAATATAAATATTGAGTAAGAATTTGTTTTTATTTTTACAAGTTTTACTACCCACCTATTCCAAAAAAAAAGAGAGATGTCAAGGGACACCCGGATGGAACGAAGTTTCACTAATTATTATAACTTAACTAAAATATTTTGATCACAGCGCCATCTAGCATTAATCATATAAAACAAAGTAAGGATTGTTTTAAAAGATTTTAATCACAGCGCCATCTAGCGAAAATCATCTATAACAAAAAAAGTGTCGTGACAACTTTTTCATAAGAATTTCCGTCTAGCCCCCTTTCGATAACGCGCGATAAGGAACTTCGTTCCAATAATAAAGAAAAAAATATTAGTTTTTATCTTTTATTAAGTCAAGAATTTGTACTACACTGGTAACAAACAATAATCATTTTTCTATGAATACATTAAACAAAACACAAGTAAAATGCTATTCACAATACTGATATCAACATAACAAACTTAACAATATTAACGAAATAATCACATTGAAAAATCATTATCAATTAAAATATTGCATTAAGACATTGTTGCTTAAAACCTATTTTGGAATGTAAATCAATTGTTTAATTTGTATAATTATAAAACAACATATCGCACCTCCGGTGCGACACTGTCACTTTTGGAAAAAATTCAAAAATGAGTTAAATATCTAAAAATGATCCTAAAGCCCCCCTTTACTTGGTGCGATAACAGTATAGTTAACTTAGTAAACAATATGTTCTTGTTTTCTTTTTAACTCATTGTGTCATAACTACAGTTATAATTTTTTGTTAGACCTACGTCACTTCTGAGGGGTTTGGAAGAATTAAATAATGGTATACTTAGTATATTTTTTACACTACAAAGTGATTAATTATTATCCAATAGTAAAGTTAAAAGTTGACGTTGTAGTATAAGCTTTTCATCTCATATAAATATTATGATGTGTATCATTGTGTTCTGAGGTGTCAAAGTTAAAATGCTTCTCCTGAAAAATTACATTTTTGCATAAGTGACAGTGTCGCACCGGGTGTTCGATATTATTAAAATTTAAGTTGCGATATTTTTAACAAACACATCCGCGTAAGCTATGGTAACCGGTATAATGATACTAAAATTACCATTTTAATATGCATGCTATTATTATGACACTAGTTATTTCAATGGCGTTTTGTTTATAAAACTAGTTTTCAAGCAGGTACAAAATTTCTAGATTAAAAACTATATAACAATCACCTAAAACCCTAGACTAGATTTCTAATCCTAAATAATTATGTTAAATATTCGAATTAGGGATGACATTGATAATAATTTACACATACAGGGTGGCTCTGAAACTACACTCTGACGTGGGGTGAATGACCTGTTGAAATAAAACTTAGAACTACCTTTATTTTAGAAATTGGATAAAAAAAATCATCGTAGTATGGAAGTCCGCAACGTTTTCCATACAATGTTAGAAAAAAAGTTTAACCGATCCAAAAAATAAAAATGGTGTTATGTTGTATTTCGACAGGTCATTCACCCCACGTCAGATTGTCCAAAGTTACAGATCCACCCTGTATATAAAGCAATAAAAACATGTACTAGAAATTATATTATTTTATGTGATAAGTACTGATACCCACCGCAGACCATTTATGCAGTTTTCATAATAATTACATTAAAAAAAAATACAAATTTAGTTAATAACTATTTGTAACTAGACATAAGATAAATAAATACAGTTTCATAATACATTGAGTTAATACCTGTAATACTTAAAAAACGTAAAATAGATAACAGAACTATAATAGTGACTGGGAGTAACAATTGCGCTAAAATTAAAATAAAGAAATTACACTGAATTATTGTAAAAATAACAAATTGTAAATAACAATAGTTTTCGTTTGAAAGCTCAAAAGAAGCTATTTTTTGTAATGCATATTAGATGAGTGTAATTTTGATGGCAAGCAAAATATTTTGATTACTCAGTATTGTATCACTTACCGTGATAACCGTAGTAGTTACAAATTAGAAAAACATTTTCGTGAGCATTTCGCATAAGGAAGGTATTTATAACGAAATAAGAATTAATAATCCTCCTCTTTATAGTCCTTTTTTTTTAAATTTCAACACTTCGTTTTTATAAATGCAAACTATCTACAGGGTGGATCTGTAACTTTGGACAATCTGACGTGGGGTGAATGACCTGTCGAAATAAAACTTAGAACCACTTTTATTTTAGGAATTGGATAAAAAAAAATTTTCATCATAGTATGGAAGTCCGCAACGATAGTCGTACGTTTTCCATACAACTTCAGAAAAAAAAGTTTAACCGATACAAAAAATAAAAATGGTGCTAAGTTGTATTTCGACAGGTCATTCACCCCACGTCAAATTGTCCAAAGTTACAGATCCACCCTGTATGTCGACATTTTCCAATTTACAAACTACGTTCTTATTTTGAAATAACATAATGAAGAAAAAGCCATAATTGTACTCTTGTTTTCTTTTACAATCTCACTTTTCATTTACAATCTCGATACTGTCTTCTGTTCCAATATCACAGTATTACTTCTGCCTAAATCTACGTTAAAGATCGGAGTAATTGAACTCAACAGATCTTGATATTCTTCCATTTTGTTTGACACCAAATTGTAAGTTACTTCTTTGTCCCTGAAAAGGTATTAAAATAAATTATTACAGATTAATTAGTCATGAAAAAAGTCGTGGTGGCCAAGTGGTTGAAGCGCTTGCCTTCAGTACGGGAGGTCGCGGGTTTAAAAAGTTTAAAAACCGGCTTGTACCTCAAAATCTTAATTTGAAAAAGATTTATGTGCAATTTTTCACAACACCACTGGCTATAAACGGTGAAGGAAAACATCGTGAGGAAACCTGCATGTCGGAAAAGGATTCTAAAAATTCTTAGAAGATATGTGAAGTCCCCAATCCGCACTGGGTAAGCGTGGTGGACTATGCCTAATCCCTCTTCTGAGGAGACCTGAGCCCAACAGTGGGCAGTAATGGGTTGGTACAGTGGGCATGATTTAGAAATATTTTATTTACTAGTTCATACAGGTGGGCAGTGTTAAGCATGCAATCTTGCATTGATTACTTAGATTTAATTTTATCTAGTAAAAAGTATTAAGTTTTTTTAAGATAAAGGTAATCAATTATTATGAAATACAATCAAGTGATTGGTAAGTCTCAGTTGCTACGTTTCCCTTTTATAGAAAAAAATATCTGACAAGTAATATTTGTGGTATTCATATTCATTTGTAATAAAGTACCCATTTGTTTTTCAGTTGAAAACCCAACATGGGGTTATGAGGGACGACGCGACGCGTTACGCTCTCGGCACACTTTACCGTCGCGCCGCCATCGATAATTTTACGTCTACCAGTATCTGTTCATGACTTTATTAATTAATTACAGGACAATAGGCTATCAGAACTGGTATGGCGTGGTCAGAATGGTAGTATTAGAAACCCCTTAGATAAACCGAAAGTAAAATTTCAGTTAACATTTTTTTGTTGCCATATCAAAAACACTATTTTTTTAACTTGTTTTTGCCATCAGATTCTTTAAGATCTATAATAAGCTATATTTAATTATCAACAATAAGTTAAAATGTCTTACTTCAGTCTGTTCAAAGTTCCGACAGTGACGAGTCCCTGCAGACAGTTGTTGGCGGCCTCGAGACTGAGGCAGTAGGGATGACAGCGGTGAGACTCCGCCCTCTCCTGTGTCAGCTTCAACGCTTCCTTGTGAGTGCAGGTCACTTGCTGTGCACAAACGAAGCTATGGTGAACATAGGCTAACAACTGGTTTTAAAAACATCAACAAATATTCTCAGTGTAATATTAGCAGAATTCATTTTCTAATACATTTTTGAAAAAAGTTATTTTTTTCTGTTGCTTATCGACCTATGCAGTGTTAGAGGACTATACCGGGTCTATAACCACTCAACTGGAAACGTCACTATTCGCTAGATGGCGAAACTGGGGACTTCGTTCGGAATCAATACCGTGTTTGAGCTCCTTTTTAAAAACATTTTTTTAATTTAGATTTTTAATTAAACCTTATATTTTTGTAAATATTTATTACTAAACGACGCTGTATTGCATTTTCAGCGAAAATATATCATCTCCGTAAAATATGAGACGATTAAAAAATGTAAACAATACAAGTTTTAGAACTGTGCTCCTGCCACAGACTTAGCAAAAGTAAACAAACCAATTTGGTTGCCGATCCCAGTTGAGTGGATATAAGAACTTTCTTCAAGCTTATTGTTTCATTTTCAAGTTTTTAGGTGTCAAGAGATTATTTTTTCAAATAATTTTCCAGCGCTCTGTTCGGAACTGTGTATTTTGAATTACTTGTTCATAAATTATTAAATATTACCTCAGCCATAATTTCGGCACATTTCTTGACTGTTGTGAGAGCTGGCCACATTGTCCATTTCAATAAGTATTGTAATTTCTTATTTTCTCCAGAACTAAACATGTTTCCATACAATGTTATAATATCATTATTTATACAGTATTCCATCGCTTCTTTTAGTATCTGTAATGAAGTTAGTCATTTATATTTTTCGTAAAAAAATATTTATTTTACGATAATCGACCAAAAGGTAAGCTTTAATTAGAAATTCGTAAGCAGCCTAAATTGAAAGCACGGAAAGTATTATTTTTAGTAATCTAGAAAAATATAAGGAGAATGCATAAAAGGCAAGCTTAATTCAATTATGCGTTAAGTTTATTATATTATTTCATAAGTAATTCATTTTATAGGTGACCCGCGCAACTTCGTCTGCGTTACAAAGGGGTTCAAAAATTGTAGCCTATGTGTTATTCTGATGTATAAGCTATATTGTGGTAAAGTTTCATTCAAATCCATTCAGTAGTTTTTACGTGAAAGAGTAACAAACATCCATACATACAAACTTTCGCCTTTATAATATTATTATGATTATGATTACACATTTATTATATTTCAATTGTCTTACTTTATCTTCATATTTGTCTAAATAGAAAAATTCATGACGCAGTACCCTCCTGAGACGTTTATATTCTGTAGTTAATGTTTCTGTAATAAATACATTATACTAAATAACACATACGATATTATAAAAAAAATATCTTCCGAAATGCAGGTTCGAAAACGGAATAAGTTTTTAATTCGACTTTATTCTTTCTGGTTATACATTAATTTACCATTTTAATGAATGAGGCCGTTTAATCTTTACTTGTGACTTTAGTTTCAACATTAGTATAACAATCAGTAATAAGTATAAAGAAGAAAGACTAGTAGAAATCTTTACTTTATTTAGCCATTGCAAAATATATATTGTAAACAAAACGGAAAAATATCTCAACTTTTTTTTTTTTTTTTTTTTTTATTGCATGATATATAAACGAGCCTACGGCCCACCCGATGGTAAGCGGTCACCGTCGCTCATGAACCTCTGCAATGCATGAACTTCTACGTAACAATTAAAACCATCTTTAACCATTCAACTGGGAACGTCACTATGCGCTAGATGGCGAAACTGGGGACTTCATTCGGAATCACTACCGTGTTTGAGCCTCATTTTAAAAATATTTTTTTCCAATAAATTTTCATTTAGATTTTTATTTAAACCTTATATTTTTGTAAATCTTCATTATTAAATGACGCTGTATTGCATTTTCAGCGAAAATATATTTTCTCCGTAAAATATGAGACGATTAATAAATTTTAACAAAACAAGTTTTTGAACTGTGCTCAATTTTGGCTCCTGCCACAGACTTGGCAAAAGTAAACGAACCAATTTTGTTGCCGATCCCAGTTGAGTGGTTATGAAACATTATATATGTATTTGAAATTCGTTTTTACCTCTATCCACTCCTTTAGAAGCGACAAGGTATACGAGAGCCGGTGGAACGAAATAGTGCAGCACGGGATTCACGTACAACTGCAACTGTATTACAGGAACGGCCATTGCCATTGTTTCAGCTTCTAAAATGTGTCCTGAAACATACAAATATATTATAACAATAGTTTAAGGATATTAAAAATAGTTTAAATAAATGTGTATATTTTAATTGCAGGTAAATAAGGATATGGCCCACTTTATTGTGAGTAGTTATCCTTTCTAAAACTTTTGTCAGAGACTTTACGGTATTTGCTGTAACTAATAATATTTTAAGTATAATGTAAAGAATAAAAATCGCAGTGTTCAATAAACATCGAAAGGAGAAGTTCATACCAGAGCCAAATAGTAGGTGGCAGGACTCTTTGGATGAGCGCGATGATTTTACACAGCTTAGCAAGACTTCGAATGGTTCGATGGTAAAACAGAGGGGTTATAAATTTATAGGAAAAAAAGAAACACGGTCATGGGACATGGTAATATTAATTAACTAGCTGACCCGCGCAACTTCGTCTGCGTTACAAAGGGGTTCAAACAGTACTCGCAATGCCGTCGACTTATTATTTTCGCGGCCCGCAGTGCCTCACATATTCATTGCGTTTTATACTCGTGATAACTTCTAAACGAAAAGTCCGATTGGAATAAAACAAAAAGTAATTTACTTTTACATTAATACTCTTGATAATATAATACTTAATTTGGATAAGGGTTAATACAACGATGCTCATTTAACGTTAAATTCAATCTCGGAACGAAATACTAAATTTTAAAAACATAAAAGTGGTTATTGTGACTGAACTATGATAGTTAGATATATGCTGTCGCGGACTTTTTTGTTTGTCTTACTAACACCTAAAAACCCGTAGTACATCATTTTGTTCTATTGTCAATAGTTTTTGCAGCGTACGCATAAATAGGTTTTCGATTTTTCACCTTTTGTTACATATTCGATATTTTCATGCGGATCCCTAATTTTTTTGAAAATAAAATATATAATGGACTATCCAACAGTGAAAGAATTTTTGAAATCGGACCAGTAGATCCTGAGATTAGCGCGTTCAAACAAACAAACAAACAAACAAACTCTTCAGCTTTATAATATTAGTAAATTTGAGATAATTAATCTTGTTAAACATCCACAAAGAACAATACCATAAACACAATGCATAGTATAAAACAGTCATAAATTATATTCGTGTACACATTGTATTCATCAACAAACAGATAAATCATTAACGTTGTTCCAATTAATTATTTATTGATACAATTATAGACTTCGAGTTCATATCGTATTTGTTTAATACAGTCAAATGTTTACTCGGTTTACTCAATATTTTATGTAGGTACCTTGTAAATAATGTTGCCTTTTTATCTATATATCATTTTTTTTTCAAGTTCAAGTTTTTCTAGATTTAAATCAATTAAAAGTCTTCACAAAAAATGTCTAAACCGGATACTATTAAAATTAGAAAAATCTAAAATTTTATCTGTAATTAGACGTCCTTACAATGTTGCGTTATCTTTATTACTTAATTAAATTTCTTATCCTTCTAATCAAGCAAATAAATTAAACAAGGATATTATATTTTATTATTGAAAAGAAATACAAGCGCATTTCTAGAATTGTGAATATTGCATTCCACACCATGGAATTTAGTGGTCTAACTCTAAAAAAAAATCTTATATATTTTACATCGACTTTTATTTCTTTAGAAGAATAAAATAATTCTGTTGAGTGAAATTTGGTATTTCCATTAATAAGTACCTTTCCTGAACGTGGTACTGAATAATTCCAACCTGTACAAACAGGACTCTTTTAAGTGCCTTAGGCATTAAATTACTATAAATTATGATTATTTCCGACATAGTATGAATGTAAAGTTATTAAATTACTAAAAAAATAACAATTTAATAGTAAATATTAAAGATATGACGTAAATTATCCGTAACTCAATTGAACTTTCCACTTTCATTATTTTCGGTAATTTTCAATATTTAATTCGGTTTTTTATATTCTATAATTATTTAACACAAAAGAAACCATAATAATATGGTAAATTAATACATAATACGTTATAATAATATTTTCATAGAAAATCAAAACCTGTAATACTAAAATCATGAAAAAATATTGTTGTAAGTGAAAAAGTCTAAGGTACATAGGAAAAATGCCTGTTTTTCTGACTTCAAAATGATATTTTGTTAAAGAAAATTACTTATTTTGATTTAAAAATTATAAATTCTTATAGCCTAATTATCAATCTATAAACACGTAATTTTTTTTATAAACATTAAGTTCCAGTAGTATCTTTAATATTCAAAAAAGCTTGGAGGATATACTAAAAATGGTAACATACAACGAAAAAAAAATTGTTTATCATAAGTACGAATCTGTTACTCAACCTTTGACCACTTTGGTCATCCATACCAACGATCAAGTTCACGGGCTATTTAATCGTACATTGACGCGTATTCAAAGAACCTAATACACCTGATGCCTGATAACTTGATAACGCTTATCTAACATTATGATTCTCTCAACTGATTGACACATTAAAGAGCGATAAGATTAAAAACAGGTTATGTACAGGCGGCCTAGTTTTTATTGGATTATACTTTATGATCATATGAAGTGTTTGCAGGAAGTGCCGTGGTATCGGGTTTACTTTTAGAGTAATAGAAAATATAGGTCAATTTTAATAGGAAAATATTAAGGCTATTTCGATTGACTTAAAATCAAGACGATGTTTACGGACGTTACTCATATTATTTATACAAAAAATACCCTTTAATAATTATATACAAATTTATTCTATAAAACATACCTTTCATTTTTTTCTTCACCTCGTTAGACACATTCATTAGTGTATCGGCGACAAGCCTCAACTTTCTGTTCGCATCCAACCGAAGCATTTTATTGTGCACCACTAAGATCCTCTCGATGTTCCCTCTCACATCATTCTCAAAAACGGACGCACCGAGCGTGTTTAACACTCCAACAATCCAATCCACTTCTTTCACAACTTCTTCGTAAGACAGAACTTCATCTTTAATCACACTTTGCATGAGCACCAGAGCTATCAGGTTGGTGATAGTCACGACTGTGCTCTGTTGCTGCAAACTTATAACGTGATCTGCAATATCTTGCACTTGTTGGAATTGTTCTGGAGTTATTTGCTGAAGGTCGTTCGGTTTCAAAGACTCCTCGGTGGTCCTCGTTTTGTCTTGTAAAAATTCTCTTACAGACAACGGTGAACCGAGATTGATGTAAATGTTGCCGAAGTGATCGTTTAGACTTCGTAAAGATTTTAGAAATCCCTGAAAGTTGTGTTAAAACTTATTTTTCGATTTCATGATTAATTACAATCTTAGTTCACATAATTGTTTTGAGGATTAAGTGGCTTCTTACTTTTTATAAGTGGTATATCTCTCTATGTAGGAATTAATAATCGGGACTCATGAATTCAGCGCAAACTACAGATTATCAGACACAAAGTGAAAAAAGATTGTACGTATCAATTTATCTGCATTATTAAATGTTCATTATATTTCAACATAGAGGTAATAATTCACCATCCATGTATTTCAAAAACTTATCCTCAACCGATCCACTGACAGACCTTGCCCCGAAAACCTTGAATTCTTTATAATAATACAATTCCTACATATTATTATAGCAGTCTTTAAACTCCTACCTAATTAAAAAAATCACTAAATTAATAATATTTTTCGTTGTTTCTTCTTCTTTTCGAATAAGTTTCATTTCATTTTAGTTGATTCAGGTCACTCTGAATAATTTTGATATCTATACTAATATTATAAAGCTGAAGAGTTTGTTTGTTTGTTTGTTTGAACGCGCTAATCTCAGGATCTACTGTCCATTTATCGAGGAAGGTTATAGGCTATTTTTTATTTTAAAAAAAAATTAGGGATCCGCATGAAAATATCGAATTTGTAACAAGAGGTGAAAAATCTAAAACCTATTTATGCGTACGCTGCAAAAACTATTTACAATAGAACAAAATGATGTACTACGGGTTTTTAGATCTTTTGAAGACAAACAAAAAAGTCCGCGACAGCATATATCTAACTATCATAGTTTAGTCACAATAACCGCTTTTATGTTTATAAAAAATATTTTTTCGTCCCAAGATTGAATTTAACGTTAAATGAGTATCGTTATATTAACCCTTATCCCAATTAAGTATTTTGTTATCAAGAGTTTTAATGTAGAAGTAAATTACTTTTTGTTTTATTCCAATCGGACTTTTCGTTTAGAAGTTATTACGAGTATAAAACGCAATGAAAATGTGGGGCACTGCGTTCCGCGAAAATAATAACTCGACGACATTGCGAGTACTGTTTGAACCCCTTTGTAACGCAGACGAAGTTGCGTGGGTCAGCTAGTTTTTGATAAATGAAGTCATGAGAAGTCCATGAGTGATGGTAACCACTTATGTTTAAACGACCGTTTAGCACCTGGATAAAAGAATAACAATTCTTTGCTTAACATCTCATCAAACGAAAATAGAAGACTTAATTGCATAATACTAACTTGCAACATGAAAAGTCAATATTGTACATAGTCACACATTAGGTAAACCTTGAAATTTGTATATCGTACGTATTCCTTATACGTTGAATATTGATTTGATAATTAAATACATACAGAGAACGAAACAATAAATATTCATGTGTTAATTATGAACGTACACGGATCTTTATTAGTGCTTTTGAGGAATCATTGTCTTATTGTACCTAAATTCTCACTTTTTCGTAATAATTTGAATGGCACACTGTGTGAAACAGTAAAGTCATTAGTGCACACTAATGAGTGTAGTCCTCAGTGAAGGGATAAGGCATAACCCAAAAACGCTTGCGTAATATAGGTGAGGAATTATAATAATGTAATCGTAACATTATTATATTTGAAAGGGTTTAACCTTTATGAGTATGCAGGTTTCCCATAGATGTTACTATTTTAGTGATGGGTTTAAAACTTTAACAGTATGCAGGTTTCCAGTTTCCTAGAGATGATTTCAGTCACTATTTTATTAATAAACAGTAAACCTGATCATTAAAAAACAATAGAAGTGCAGGTTTGCCGGATTCGATCGTGACCTCCTGCCCCGTATTTGTAATGAAAATGTAAAACCAAGACGTAATAATCGTAAGATTATTAATTAATCGCTACTAGAGAATTAAACAATACTTAAACAATCTTTCAAAATTATTATTTCTAGTATCAGTTAAACTACATCATAAATTTTTTGTGTCATAAAATTTCAGAATCAGGTAACATACTGACAATAATTTATTTAATATTTTCTGTGCATTAAACATAAATTATGTACCATTGTTACATATTGATTTAATTTTTACGACACAATAAATAACCGATTTATGTGTCTGAAGACGTCATCTAATACATGGGTGTGATGTGATGACGTGATTAAGACGACAGTCCAACAATAAACCAACATTAACAAGCTAATGTAAATTACTCGCGCGCATTCTTACGGTTTAAGTAAACATTAGCATTTACAAATCTTGCTGTTTACGTTTTATTGTGATTTCTGTTGTATTTTTTGAATTATATTTCTCAAACTAGCGGGCCCGCGCAACTTCGTCTACGTCACTTTCAATTAAAAGGTAGCAAGTTCAAGTTCTTTCTTAGGGTCTAATGATTGTCTGTGTCAAATTTCATCAAAATCGGTTGAGAGGTTTAAGCGGGAAAGCGTAACAGACATTATATTATAGTAGGGATTCATGAAATCAAAGGCAGCTAAAGGTTTTCTCTTATCGTCTCAATTATACTGCTCTACTTTTTCTGTTGACCGTGTTCGTCGGGATGTATGGCGCGGTTTCACAGTGGGATAAGAAATCGAATCTCAAGTGCTGATATAATACCGATTAGATTCGAAACAGAAATATCTACCATATTTGTAAACAAACTGTTATGAGACTTCAGTTCTCAACAACTTGATTTTTTTAGTTCATATAATCTAATTCTCTGTATTTTTGTACGTCGTTCACTGAGGTGTGTGAGACAACTAAATAAGCGAGAAATGTTCTCGCGACCATGTTTTAGTATAAACAATTTTATTTGATTTATTATGCCAGTTGAAGTTCACTGTACCTATAGCTAATTTTCTAATTTACTTATCTTAATTAAGATATCAGCAGTATCTTACAAAATGAATCGATAATAAAACACATACATATACGTACCCCAGTAGATTCTTTTGGTTTCGGTACACCCAAATGTTCGTACGCAAAGAGCCCGTGTTCCATGAGTCTATCGTAACTGATGTTGAGAGGCACTATGGTGATGTCGGTCACTTCTCTAGCAAAATACGGTATTAGGGACATTGAGAGCATTCCTGAGGACAAATAAAGAGTTTTAAGAGCTTTCTTATTATGGTTTTGTCGTCATGTAATATTATATTTGTCTAAAATAGCTAAAATGATGATAGAACACAACATCAAATTAGTTTATAAATATTCTGCTTATCTTTTACGTTATATTCACAAATAGAAGGAAACTTTTTTCAGCATTGTAATAAGTTTTTCATTCACAAGATTATTATAAATACAAAACCTACAAATTTCAAAGGAAATTTCAGTCAAGGATATCAAATATTTACCATATTTTGGAGGCAGGCTTTTATTGCTTCTGCTTCTCGTGCCTTCAAGGAAAAACTCAATAGGCGAAGAATGTTTAGCAACCACTGTTCGCACGTATTGTTTTAGCGTAGCAGCATATAAAGGAGATCCTACTAAAGTTCGTCTAATGTAGAATGCACACGTTTCTCGCATACGACGTCCAACAACGGCCATTGAATAGAAATCTAAAAACAAGTTGAAAATTTTGAAAAGTTATGATTTTACCACATTGTCGAAGTTTTTATATTTTTATCTATAAGGTTCTATGGGGTTAATTATCTATCCATTCAACTGGGAACGTCACTTTTTGCTAGATGGCGAAACTGGGAACTTCGTACGGAATCACTACCGTGTTTGAATCTCTTTTTAAAAACATTTTTTCCTATAAATTTTAATTTCGATTTTTAATTAAACCTTATATTTTTGAAAATCTTTATTATTAAACTAGCAGATCCGCGCAACTTCGTCTGTGTTACATAGGGGTTCAAAGAGTACTCACAATGCCGTCGCGTTATTATTTGCGCGGCCCGAAGTGCACCCATATATTCATTGCGTTTTATACTCGTGATAACTGCTCAATTTTGATTCCTGCCACAGACTTGGCAAAAATAAACAAACCAATTTTGTTGCCAATCCCAGTTGAATGGTTATGTTAATAATATTACTATTGGCTATTGAGTTAATGCAGTACACTTAACAAATTTATGATTTAAACCTTATTGGAGTGTTTTAAAGGAAAAATACTTGTTAATTTAAATTACTGATAACCTCATCTTTGCATACATCAAACTAATTTAAAGATTACTGACCCATGCCAGCAGCAACAGCAGGAAAATCAATGTTATAGTGATAGCACAAGTATGTCATCAAACAGAAGTCCGCATAACTTCTATGAGTTGGCAGAAACAGCACTGGATTCCTTCCCATTGTCGACCTTAACTGTGTGGTAAATGGCTTAAGACATATAGGCTGAATGGTTAAATATTTGAAATTTTCAGTATTTTTTAAATGAAAATTAGGGAATTGAATGGTAAAGAACCAAGGAAGAGCAAATATTATATTGAGTGATATTTTTATTGAGTTTTTTTTAAACTAGGGGATATTTAAATATATAATATTTAAAGAAAAAATTCCCAACTACTTAATAAACTAAAAATTTAAAAAGTGCTGCACAGGCAAGAACAGAGTGTATTGTAATGGAGTAATACATTTTTTGTGTATTTTTTTTATAAATATTTTTTTATTACATTAATACCCGATCAAATAATAATATTATTATCAGTGCTTTTTATATCTAGGTATGTAGAACTATGTGGAATAAGGAAATATAAATTATATATTTATTATAACAAAAAATATAATAATATAGAGTTAAATCAAGTACCTCAAGTATTTTGGCTTCATTAACAAACAATTTAATTTTCATCATGAATGATATTTTTAGAAAAACTACTCCCATCCATCGTATGACATGCAATTTCTTATCTAAACCCATTTCTTCAAGGAATTCTAATACCTCTTTCTGCATTTTTCTTTTGCTTATACCAGTTTTGGCACTCTCCTAAAATAAAATGAACCTTGAGAGAATAAATAAGACATGCAGTGTTTTATGCTAAGGTCTTTAAAACTAGTAATTGAATTTTGCAATAATTCAAGAGATAGATTTATATTATGCTTTACACACCAGTATCTGTATAACACGGGTGCAAAGCTGTATCTGGACTGGTCAGTGCTTTAAGCATGCTTTAGCTTTTAATACTACACATTTTATAGTAAAATAAAATATAGATTTTATTATTTAAAAATAAATGAATACTATAAAACTTACAGCTTCAATAAAATTATACAAGTACACTGATTTAGCCACAATTTCTTTTAAGTCCTCGGGTGAATATGTTTTCTCTAGGTGCATTGTCTTGACTGGGTCCCAGCTGCGAGTCATAAAACGAAAAATACCGGACTCCGTTTTGCGTGGCTCCAGAATTTCAACGAATTGCACTGGCTCGGTCATAGTGAATGTTCTAATTTAAAACTTCAGAAAAACACAACACTTTTCAATATTATTAAGACTAATAGTAAATAAAATAGATTTAAAGCCGTTTTTAATTTAAATAGTTGTTAATATTGAATAAATAATATTAGGCTTTACTATATCAGAAGATTTTCTTTTGAGGTTAAATTACTTATATTTGTAATTCATTTATTGCACAAATAAATTTACGTTTTAATTCATATAGATTTTTATTTACAATAAGTTTTAAAATTCAATTTCATTACTTTTAACTACACCATCTCATCGCACTTCACGCACAACTTTTTGAAAATTTCTAAGAAATTTGACATTTGCGCTTAATAACAAATGTCAGTGTCATTGCCAACTATTGCCATCTGTCCAAGTCAAGCATTCCAGTAAATAATGTTGCCTGCATATTTGTGATTTCCTTAAACTTCAGCTGAGAAAACTTGGTGAAGTATTCTAGTACATTTTATTCATGATTTTAAGTGATTATGCTCAAATAAGTCAACATAATATTAGGTCTATGATATTATTTTCTTTTGTATGCACTACCTTTTTGAAACTTCTGGTAAAATTTTCAGCCAATGGCTAAGCCAAGGTTCTAAGCCAGGTGAAGTTCATTTAAGGAATTGTTTTTTAAGCCGATATTATTATTAGGTATTATAACAAGAGAATTTACTTTACCAAGTTAAAATTCGTCATTGAACGATGTCTAAAATTTCTGCAAAACTAGTGTTGCTCACATGACAACGTATGGTAAGTATGGAAAGTACACGGGGTATCTATAGTGAAACGGTAGCGATATCAACCGGACTTAATAAATATAAATTGGAAAAAAGTCAACCTAGTTTATTTAAAAACGTTGGCCCAATTTACTGGCTGTTAGATTTAATCATGCAAAGACGGATAAAGACAGCAATTGAAGTAATAAACAATAATCTACACTATAGCATAGAATTATTACCTCAGGAACGTACATGGGGAACAAAGTTGTTGAAGTTTAACCAAGTCGTGCCAGTTGTGTACATACACATGTTAAAATGCCTATGACATTGACGTTTATTTGACAGTATTAACATAAAACACGCGTTGAGACAAAGTTGTATTATGCCTTCCTGCGTTGTAAACATTTGCAGAAACCATTCATCAACACAAAATAAATGTCACAGAATCACTTTCCAAACGTAAATAATCAAAATATCGCCGTTTTATAAAGTTTTAAAAACATTATTTAGTATTTCAAAACATGACATATTTTCAACTGACATCTGACATTTCGTAACTTTGACGTAATTAAAATTTCAAAGGGTTACCAACCAAACTTTTGAAATCCCCCATTTTAATTACCGTTTTGTTAAATCTTCATTTATTAGATTTCCACGTGATAATGAAAATAAATGCGGTTATTGATTATTAATTCTTATATCACCATTTTCTTCCAAAAATATAATTTAAAATCGGACTAGTAGTTCCTGAGATTAGCGCGTTCAAACAAACTCTTCAGCTTTATAATATTACAGTATAGATAAGGTGATTGTGTTATAGATTACATTACAATAACCACTCAACTGGGAACGTCATTCTATTCGCTAGATTGCGAAACTGGGGACGTCGTTCGGAATCAATACCGTGTTTGAGCCCCTTTTTAAAAACATTTTTTCCAATACTTTTTAATTTTGATTTTTAATTAAACCTTATATTTTTGTAAATCTTTATTACTAAACGACGCTGTATTGCATTTTCAGCGAAAATATATCATCTCCGTAAAATGTGAGACGATTAAAAAATGTAAACAAAACAAGTTTTAGAACTGTGCTCAATTTTGGCTCCTGCCACAGACTTGGCAAAAGTAAACAAACCAATTTGGTTGCCGGTCCCAGTTGAGTGGTTAAATAAGTTAAATGATTATGGGTCATTCCATGTCAAATCGACAAATAGTTGGACGCGACCCCCACCGATTTGGATGATTTTTGGTGGAGAGTTTTGTCTCACTATAAAACGAAGTTCTGCCAAAGGAAAAAAAATTAAAAATTTTTCCTAAGAGATATTCAATATCAAAAATTTCATTGTTTTTCCGATTTTATGAGATTAGTTATTTAATATTTCAGAGACTACTGAGTATTAAAAAAAAACTCTGGTATATTTATAGAGGATACTTAGAGGTACGAGAAAAAAATTTTTTTGAAAAAAAATTTTGAAACTGATCAAAATTAAAAAATTTTGAATTTTTCAAAATCGTGAAAAGTACCCATCGCGGGAAAATTTTGGCCTGAAAATTTTTTATATTATACTTATAACATATCTAAAGATATTCTGAAATTTTTAGAGGGGTGTTATTTTTCGTTTCATAGATATAAATTTTTGAATTTTGAAAAAAAAAAAAAATCTATTTTTATAATTTTTTTTTGTTAAATATCATTATTCTACTACATGATTACTAAAATTTGAGGTCTAAAATATTTTTTTTATGTTAATAGGATGTGAAAACAAAAATATTTCAAAATTGTATGTAATTATCTGTTTATTGAGAATACTATTTAACATTTAAGGCTTCCGTGATCAAATGAAAGGATTAAAAGCATAAAGGAAGTATTTCATTTTTAAGACTGTAATTCCTCTTGTCCTTTCAGAGTTTGCTGCAGTTTATTTCGTACGACGTTTTTTGGTCTCTTCCTTTTCTGAGGTTGATGTCTCAGACCTTTTTCTCAATCTTGAAAGAAAGAAATGATATCAATTTTAAAATAAAAGATTAATTGCCATCAAGTAAAAAAACTCGAAATTCTGATTTTCCTACCTGGTTTTCATTGGTGATTCATCGATGATATCATAAACATCAGTGTTTTTTAGGCGGCAGAGTGTGACACTTTTAACATTATTTAAGTTTTGATTTAAAGTTGAATCTATAATATATTTTGAAATATTTTTGTTTTCACATCCCATTAACATAAAAAAAATATTTTAGACCTCAAATTTTAGTAATCATGTAGTAGAATAATGATATTTAACAAAAAAAAATTATAAAAATAGAAAACAATTTTTTTTTTCAAAATTCAAAAATTCATATCTATGAAACGAAAAATAACACCCCTCTAAAAATTTCAGAATATCTTTAGATATGTTATAAGTATAATATAAAAAAATTTCAGGCCAAAATTTTCCCGCGATGGGTACTTTTCACGATTTTGAAAAATTCAAAATTTGTTAATTTTGATAATTTTCAAAATTTTTTTAAAAAATTTTTTTTTTCTCATACCTCTAAGTATCCTCTGAAAATATACCAGAGTTTTTTTTTTAATACTCAGTAGTCTCTGAAATATTAAATAACTAAACTCATAAAATCGGAAAAACAATGAAATTTTTGATATTGAATATCTCTTAGGAAAAATTTTTAATTTTTTTTTCCTTTGGCAGAACTTCGTTTTATAGTGAGACAAAACTCTCCACCAAAAATCATCCAAATCGGTGGGGGTCGCGTCCAACTATTTGTCGATTTGACATGGAATGACCCTTATACGTTTTTTTTTATTTATGAAGATGTGATTAATATTAGAGAAATAATTAAGAATTTGTCGAATCATAGAACCATTACCACGAAAAAAGTATTGTACGATTTACACGGGAAGTACCCGATTTTTGGGGAAATTTTAAAACATGACATCTCCCAGTTTTCAACACATAGACATTTTTCACACACATTCAAAGCTTCGAATGCTTCCGTTTGTTGTTCACCATGTTGATTCCAGAGGTAATAATTCCATGCACTATAGTATAATATTATAAAGCTGAAGAGTTTGTTTGTTTGTTTGAACGTGTTAATCTCAGGAACTACTGGTCCGATTTCAAAAATTCTTTCACTGTTAGAAAGTCCATTTATCGAGGAAGGTTATAGGTTTATTTAGGAGGAAGGTTTTATTTTCAAAAAAATTAGGGATCCGTATGAAAATATCGAATATGTACCACAAGGTGAATTATCGAAAATCTATTTATGCGTACGCTGCAAAAACTATACAATAGAACTAAATGATGTACTACGGGTTTTTAGGTCTTAGTAAAACAAACAAAAAAGTCCGCGACAGCATATATCTAACTATCATAGTTTAGTTACAACAACCGCTTTTCTGTTTTATGAAATATAATATTTCGTCCTAACATTGAATTTAACGTTAAATGAGTATCGTTTTATTAACCCTTATCCAAATGAAGTATTAAGTTATCAAGAGTTTTAATGTAGTTAGAAGTAAATTACTTTTTGTTTTATTCCAATCGGACTTTTCGTTTAGAAGTTATCACGAGTATACTACGCGATATGTGGGTGCACAGCGAGCCGTGCAAATAATAACGCGACAGCATTGCGAGTACTGTTTGAACCCCTTTGTAAAGCAGACGAAGTTGCGCGGGTCAGCTAATTAAAAAATAAAAGCACACAAGCAGAAAAGCGACAACCAACACCATGAAGTCGAAACTCCAAAAATGAATCATTAACTTTCAATGAAATGAGACTTCAGGTTCCTCTCAGCATTTTAAAATATTGTTATAATTTCTAATTTATTTTTCCTGAGGGCAACGGATCATAAATTAATATTTATTAAGGTCTTTATTAATACAACGCCCATAATATGTGTATGAAAGTTCGGGGGTTGTTTTAATAAATGTAGCTCATCGTGCTTTAAGTTATAGTATCTCTAAGGCTTAGATTCTAAGCCCATACAAGTTTAAGATTGTTGTGAGCTGGGAGACTAAAACAACAATAATTGTCGTCTACGATTTATTATAAAATTACAAATTGAATAATATGATATTGGATAATATAATATTATATGATAAGAATATAATTGTCATTTCAAATCATTAAAGTTTTACAAATGTTATGTAAATTAGATTTTTAGATCATCCGAAAAAATCTTTCGTACTTATCAACTAGGTTTATAATTGATATCATTGTAGCACAGAGCATTTAACCAAGTTAGTTATAGTCTGTGTAGATAGTCAAATTATAAAATGTATGGCCTACGATTTGGCATATGGATAACACCGTTGGCACCAAAAAATACAATATGCGTTATTTATTCACTTATAATCTAAATAAAAGAATATATCACCTAAATTATGACTGTCTCCAACATTGAAATATGTATTTCAAAAACTATAATTTTACAAACTTTATTTGGATGATGGGGTGGTATAAAAAATATTTCTTAAACTAAACATACATTACGTTCTAACAATCATTTGGTTAAATGTCAACCTTTAACTTTGGCTTTATGAATGAAGTTAAGGAGTGCCTAATAAAATTGAGTTTCCTCTTTATACAGGGTGATTTTTCAATGATGGAACAACAATTAATATTACAATCAAAGCATATGGTATAACGCCTTAGTAAACGCTACTTATAAATATCCAAAATTCCTGCCAAAATGTCAACCGACAGCTGGATGGCAATTTTCCGTATTTCAATTTTTAGATAGGTATAAATTGGTCAAATTTGAAGTACTTTTTTATTATTATATATTCCACATCATTATCACCCCCTGTCTAATATTTTTTATCTAAGCGACATTTTAAATTTAAAAAATGAAACGAATTGTATTAATTGTTACTAGTAACAATTATTTAAGTACTACAGAATAATAATATTTTAGAACTATAATGAATATTTCTACTTTAATAGAACATACAATGATAAGTTTACTAAGAATGAAAAATTGTATGACTACGAGATACACTACAATGAATACATTAAAAATAGGTATGTTTTATACTGCATTACTAGATATGTTACAAAACGGTGGGCAATATTTGCTTTGATTCATTTTAAAGTTTATTATTTGGCACAGTGAAAAATCCTTATAAAAATGCTTGAATTAAATCTTGCCAGTTCTTGAAGATTATGTTATGAATCTGAATAAAATCTAAGTTCTAGTATAATATAGTAAAATATTTAGTAAAGTACATAGTACTAATAAAAATTATATCTAAAACGATTACAAGTACAATAAGATACATTGACAAATAATAATATGAATATGTATCTAAAACATAGTCATTTATAGTCAAGTCAAACATATAATGATATAAAATATTATTAATTTTAGAATAACATGTTATATATCATGATATTGTTAGAATAAAGTTATATAAGAAATAAAATCTTTCGTTAAATTGTATTGTATAAAATATTTGTTCCTGAATATTGTAAAATACTTTCCAATAATAGTTTTTAAACTTAAAAAATAAGGCGGAGTATACCAAGTCCAGTAATAGAGTTTTATCAATTATTCTATAAAAATATGTTATAGATTAAATATTGAATGTATGAATGCAATACTGATAGGTTTTATTTTTGAACAGTCCATTTGGTCATTGAGTCAGACGGAATTGTAAAGTATTACATTTATCAATACAAGTTACTATATAATTTGCGGACGCAAATACAGGCGGACTTTATAAATGCATTTTCACTTTGCATCTGATTTAATAAAATTTTTGATGTATATTAATAATTTTAAAATTACTATAATATTAATATGGCTTATTTCGGTGAACATACTATTCTTATAATTTGGTTCATTATATTTTGGTCGGTTTACGTACACAATATATGGCACTATTTAAACTAACATTAAAACAACCAACAGTTTCATCAATTGTTTTGAATCTAGTGTTGTCAGCCTTTTTCGTATGTATTTTTTTCTATTAATATTATAATTTCGGTTTCATCGTACTATTATAATTTTGATCATTTTTTAAACTCAACAATTTCACAAACGTAAATAAAATATCAAAAAATCTTTCAATAGTATCACAAAATAAGGAGGCATCACATTCTAAAAATCACTTCTATCAAGTTTTTTTTACAAAATCTTTTCTCTTAATACATTGAATATAAAATTACGGAATGATTAATAAAAAAATAATCGACGTCAGCATTGAGGTACATACCGTTTAACATTGGTATTACTATTTATTTTACTGATTAAGTCGGATTAGCTGACATAGCTAACACAATACTGCAGATATCTTAAATATAAATATTTTATGAAAATAAAGCAGCCTTACACCTACTCTAAAAAACTGCGTGAGACACATCCTTTTCATTTCTTTTTATTTTTAACAAATAAAAAAGAACTCCGCGTAACATTAACAAATTCGTTTATCACTTAGTCTGAGATCTTATCACTTTTCTACCCTTATCACAAGCTCACGAGTAAAAGAGACAACAGCAATTTCAATCGCCTGTCTCTGTCTAAGGCTATAGAAATATCAATTTCTATCGCAAACGCTAACACGTAACTGACGCCTCGCATTCAATAATAACAGGAACGTAATGAGAATCATAAAAATTTCAATAGGAATATAAAATGCTTACTTACTATTTTTATAAAGTAAAAAAAAATAAAACGATGAGCGTCGTACAAACGCTTAATTTTAGAACAGTAAAATGTCATATAAAAGATTAAAAATATGAAACATAATAAAAAATCGGCTTGTATACAGAGGGACTGTAAAGTTTAGATTTTTTTTTAAGATATCTCGATTCTAAAACACTTTTTTTGTAAACATCTCACGATTCAAAGTTTATTGTGTAAACTTTGAGTCGATTAATAAATTTATCAGTCGTATTTGACTATCACCTTATAATCTGTTCATCAAATATCAGATATGAATATTTATTTCCCAGTCCCTCTGTATATAGCATATTTAATGATTATATTTAATCATTCAGGTGTTTGAGCATCGGTATGATTTTATCGATCATTTTATTGATTTCATCATCAATAGTGACCGTGTTAGTATCGAAGCCGCGATATGTTCCAAGTTCGCGGCATAGCTGAATATATTTGTTCCAATTCTTGTCTTGTTGAAGACACACGGGGTTGCCGATTATTATGAGTTTGGCTTTAGCGCGAGTCAAAGCCACGTTGAAACGCTGTGAAGTGAGGAAACAACGAAAATAAATATGTTGTCAAGTTATACAATACTTGAATCTTGATAACATGTTGATTCAGCAAGCTTAAGCTTAGATAATATTTATTATAGAGAATAATATAATTCATTTAAATAATAAATTTCAAATTTACCTTTTCATCAACAAGAAATCCAAGTTTGAAACTAATGTCAGGTTCAAATAGATTGGAATTGGCCCGAACCGTGGAGATTATTATAACTCTCTTTTCTTTTCCTTGGAACGCCTCGACAGTGCCCACCTCAATCTTCTCGTATTTGTTCTCGGCTAACCATCTTTTGATGTGAATTACCTACACAATAAGAATATTAGTAAGAGTTGGTTTGAATTTTTAACGAGAATAATAATTAACTATACCACGATTTATTTTAGTGTGCTACCATAGACTAATTATTATTCTTGTTTAACTACTTTGTCTTTATTGTATCAAACTTTTGTTTTACTTTCATGCAAATAAGTATTGTTAGATTATAATTAAATTATTAAAAGTTAATACCTATAATCAACTTACTTGTCGAATGTACGGTGCGATCACACCAATGTCTTCCAACTTAACATTGTGATCTTTCACAAGCAACTTAATATACATCTGAACTACTTCCAGCTCCATTTTATTGAAGTAACTGAAATATTTAACATTATATTAATCATCCATTAACATTACATGAGTGGTTTATGAAAGCATTTAAATGCAAATAGTTGTAGAGAGAAACTTTATTATTATAATATTTAGCAAATATCAAGCCTTCCGTTGGACAAATAAAAAAATATAAATTATCTTCGATTCAATTACAACAACAGTTTAGAACAAGGCGTATTGTATGAATGAATTCAACAATATCTAAAAATCGACATTCGCAACATCCCTACTAAACCTTATAAAACTGAATCAATCGCATTACATAAATAATAATAATAAAATAAAAACATTCGTCTAAAATAGTAATGCGACACCGAATATGAAATTTCCGTCGACTAAGCAACTGACATTAATTTTTTTTTTGTTCGTTTTGGTGATGTATATTTGTGGCTTTGTGACACTTGAATTGTGTGGGTATCTAGTTTTTTTATTGACATCTCTTGGATAGCTTGCCTTTTGACAATCAGACTTAATGACTTTTACTTCTCTAACTTATGTCCATATTTATAATTTGCAAACGAACCTCGGTGACAGTCCAAGTTTTCCCTCTTTGGACAGAACTCCGTGGAACGTAATGGCGCGACTGTTAGCCGTCTTTCCGAGGATATCCACGTTGCTAAGAGGATCGTTCTTTGCAAAAGCCTATAACAGAAAATTTTATTAGTATATTTTCAATACATAGTCGCTTCCCGGTGTATATTCAAATGTAAGCTTAAATCTACTATTTATTTGTTCATTGAGTTCCAACTTTGTGTATGTACCGGTTTGCTAATTCCATTTATATTTGATCTATTCAATGATAATGTTCACTTACCCTGAGTAGTCCTTTGTAGAACAATTCATTGGGTATGCTCAGTATGTCCGGGTTAGATCTGAAGTTGTTCCGAAGCAAAACCATGTAGTTGGGATCGTTCTTCGTGTCGTCGTATTGCGGGAAAGATTTCATTAGACGCCCCATAAGAGAAAGTCCTGTGAATTAAATTTAATATTCAATTCGATTACCTTCATTATCCAGGCCTTCTAAAAGGTTCAGGAGCACACCGTATCTTTTGTGGACATTGATTTCTAAAGGACTTGGTTGTGCAGGTCTATGATCAAAAACAACATTAGGGGTCGTAAATTTGGGCAGCGCGATTAGAGGTTTAAATATTCCATACCGAGTCCCAACTTCTTGACCGTGTCGGACATGACGACGGGTCCGAGCTGCAGCGGGTCCCCGGCCAGCACCACGGCCCCGCGCGGCGCCAGCAGGCCGCACAGCGGGATGAGCGCGGCGGGCTCCGACGCCTGCGCCGCCTCGTCGATGAACAGGTGCGTTATGTGGTTCTTGTTCAATCTGTCGCTGGAATATATTCAATTCATTAGATTGTCATTGTAGGATCTTTGTCAAACACGCTTGATTTTTCTACTGAATTCATTCAGAGCGAGATCCATAAATTATGTCGCACGAATTCAATTCAATACACATGAAACCTTGCATTTTTTCTACTCACCCTCACCCTAGTGCGACGTCACATATTTTATAAAATTACAATTTTAGAAATCAAAGCGCGCCTTTCGGCGGCCTTTAAGACGATCGGCGCATCACACTAATAGAGCGAATGACCAATAAAACCTTATATTCACAGAGACATTACTGTCTATGTTTTGAGGTTTTAAATGAAAAGTTAAATAGTTTATTGTGTTTTAACAATTTGAACACCTATTTTGAAATGTGATGTCACAAAATTTGGAACATATCACACTTCGTCGAGTCCTCCCCCGTAACACGTGTTGTAATTTATGGATGACTACAAAAAAAACGCCTTAACTTGGTTTACTTATATCATATAAATTATATGATACTTACGAGCTGAACTTGGCAGCGTGCGACAATGTGGTGACAACAATCATGTATCCCATTATTTCGTCAAGTGATACTGGACGGAAGCTGTACATTCCGCTCCCATTTGAATATGGTACCAAACATTTCGGCAGTATATCCCTGTGAAAGTTAAAAAGAATATAATTTTTATCAAAAAATAAAAAAATGTAAGTTAAGCTTAAATAAATAACCAAGTTGTAAAAAGATAAATATAAATCATTATTACCATGGTCGATGTTTGGAGTTTGGTCGCTTGAGGAAATTCTTGGGAAATTGATCTGCGTATTG
The DNA here is from genome assembly GCA_030269945.2 of Trilocha varians. NCBI lineage: Eukaryota > Metazoa > Arthropoda > Insecta > Lepidoptera > Bombycidae > Trilocha > Trilocha varians. The sequence goes on along the minus strand of AP028273.1, from coordinate 6,469,885 downwards.
GACGAGCAACGTGGCCACGTGGTCAGCCGCCATATTGGAATCAGTGCAAACGAGGATGCGGCTGGTCGGCTTCGTAGAAATAACCTAAAAACATATCCATATTTCATTTATTTCTTAAAAAAATTACTAAAAAAAATGGAAAATTACTTCAAAGTCAACGTTTGGCATTGATATTTCTATGCAAGGCTTATAGGACGGTCAGTACGGAAGCACTGCCAGTGATGGCGGGTGTGTTCCCCGTAGATTTAGAAATCCAACGTCGCGCGTCAATGTTTTATAATGTGAATAAAGATGAAGCGTGTCAATTTCTACTACCGCGTGATCAACTCAAAATACAACGACTATATAATTCACTCGATGACGTTTGCAACGATTTAATAACGGAATGGCAAACACGCTGGGATAGTTCAATTAAGGGCCGTCATCTCTATAAATTCTTTCCTTGTATCCGTGAAAGGTTAAAAATGAAATGGATCGAAATAGATCATTGCGTTTCGCAGTTCCTAACGGGACATGGCAATTTTAAACAAAAGTTATTTTCTTTTAAATTGGTAGATTCACCGCTTTGCGACTGTTCAACTGATCAACAAAAGTATGAACAGACAGCCCATCACATCCTCTGGGAGTGCAATCTATGGCATATGGAACGCGTCACTATGTTAAATTCCTTACAAGTAGCGTCTAGAGTCGTTTATTACACGGATCTTGTAGCATCCAGCGCAAATTTCCGTGCATTCAAACGTTTTTGCCATACCTATTATTGGCATCCTAAATAGTACAACAGCTCACCGCATAGGTCCAATAAATTTAATAAAATGTCCGTGGTGCTTTTCTCAATTCTGGCGTAATGCATCTTTCAATTTTATTTTATTGTCTCCCGCTTTTGCGAGAAGGGAAGTCAAAACTCATGTTTTTCCTACTCCTTCTATCATCTTCTGATTAAATTCGTTGCGGGGTCCAAGACAAGTTAGCTTTCCCTCGGGTTTTCCTGGGCTTCACTGCTCAGAGTCATTACGATGGTCGCCGCTGTGGATCCTGGCTACACAGGAGTTACAGTGGTGGGAGTGAGAGGTGGGCCAATACCCGATTTCATTTATTTCTTTATTTTACCACATGAAAGTCTAAATGCTCTAATATGTATTAGATAATAATTTTACTATGTGCTCCACGGCCGAACGCTGCTCGGGGTTCGCAGCGATCAACGGGTTGTAGAACCTAACCGTTAGTAAGTAGTAACACTGACCTGTAGAATGGCTTCAACGATGGTGACAGTCTTGCCGGTGCCGGGCGGGCCGTGCACGAGGTAGGGCGCGAGTCCGCTCGACCGGCACACTATGTGCTCCACGGCCGAACGCTGCTCGGGGTTCGCAGCGATCAACGGGTTGTAGAACCTAACCGTTAGTAAGTAGTAACACTGACCTGTAGAATGGCTTCAACGATGGTGACAGTCTTGCCGGTGCCGGGCGGGCCGTGCACGAGGTAGGGCGCGAGTCCGCTCGACCGGCACACTATGTGCTCCACGGCCGAACGCTGCTCGGGGTTCGCAGCGATCAACGGGTTGAAAAACCTATTTATTTTTAAACTATTTAGCATACACTTTATTGGTTAGACCTAGACTATTCTAACCAAAGTATAGCACTGAATTTCTGAAGACTTATGCGCTTCAGACGACGAAGTGTTCTCTAAACAAAATTCTTATTTATCCCGCGAGACAATAATGCAACATTTGGCAATAATAAAAAGATTAATAAATCATTAATAGCTACATGTATTAAACACCAACACGTCTTTATTTATTACATAGCCTGAGTTTAAGAATTAAGGTATTAAATCAACTGACTCACTCCGTAATAGATTTGATTTTCTTCTTAAGTTCACTTTTGACGGGGAACAGCCTGGCGTCGAGTCCCGCGGTGGAGTGCACGGCGCGGTGCATGCGCTCGACGGTGATGCGGGACAATGTGAATGTTACGTCATACTTCTTGTTCTTATCGTAATATGAAGGAAATCTGAAATATTGTGAAACTAGAGTAACGCTATTAGCCCGAGAGCTAGTGACAATTTTGGGTAGGTATTTGACTAGCGGAGCTAAGCCGAGCTGTATTGCGAATGACGATTTTGCAATATTTATAATTTTAAACAAATAGTTCAAGGTTTTTACTAGTTAGTTGCATAGATCTACTTCATACACCAAATAATTGAAATCTCCCGTAAATTATCTTGAAGTCGTAGACCCACATGGTTGAGCTAATTTGAAAGGGCATTAGGCCTCTATTTTGGCTTGCAATTTTTTTCTACATCCACGAAATTTTTTTTAAAACATTTGTTTTTTGTGAATTCTAACATTGAATAAATAAATAAAAACATAATTAAAAACCTTTTAAGTCTACTACAATTTTTTTTCTAAGATTAATACAAATTACAAATACGGGCAGTATAGTAAGTAGGTACTATAGGTCTATTCTAGTCTATAAAATTACTCACAGCTCATTGATGTTTTTTATGGTAACAGTGTCTTCATGAATCTTTACGATCTGCGCCCCGAACATTGCATCCTGATCTTCGGGTTTGATAAACAAAATATCGCCTAAAACAATAATAATGATTAAATAATCTTTCTAAGCCTTTCCACAAGTTGGAACAATTTGGAGGAGGCCTTTGCTGAAGAGCAAACAGACAGGGGTTTGAGGCAAATTTATAACTTTTTTTTTCTTATTTTATTTATTTTTAGATTAATTTTAGTTTTTAAGCACATTGTATTTTGTCTGAATAAAAGGCTATTTTATCTATTTATTTATTTAATCTTTCTAAATGATGCAGTATTTATGAGAAACTTAGAATTTAGAGATTACCAATTTAAAAAAAAAGCTTACCAAGAAGAAGCGAAGGTCTTTTTTCTTCAAGGCCGGGAACCTTCAAGATGTAAGAACTTACGCCAAGTTCTTCACCAATCTCTATAGTCACGCCACTCATGTTGTATCTCTAAAAATTACATTATTGTATAAAATGTATTTTATAAGAAGACTTTCGAACTCTTTTTAAAACTTGCATATATTTAACTAATTTTAATGAAACTATGATTAGCAGGGGTGATTTTTTTATGTGCAAAATTAAAGGATAAAATTTACAGGTGCCAAATAAAATATTTCAAAATACATCATTCTATAAATGTTTTGGGAACGTTAGTTGCTGCGCGTTCGATACTTTGAAAAAATACTTTACAAAAATCTTCATTTTTTCGAGTTTTTGTTTGAAAATTTTAACGAATAGCAAATCTCCTAGGATTAATTCCCTCCAAAAACAATTGTATAGGCGGGTGCACTATCTGGTGCTTTCATAGTAAATATTTACAAAATAATTAAATTAATCTTGTAAATAGGATCTTATAGTAGTTCTGGTCATGCATACTAGAGAAAATAGAAAGAAATATGAACATAATTTAATACCTTTAAGTTACTACGTAGCTCAGTTTCTTCGTACCAAAGCAAAGCATGAAAAAAGTGCATATAGTTCTTTTTCGTGACACCAGTCTCAAAAACGTTACTGAAAAAAAGTACAAATATGTTGAAATGGTTAAATTAGCATTTTAAAGTTTACATATGCATTACAATATCAGTGTATAATTTAAATCATTACCTTAACTGGTCCACAAGTTCTCTATCTCTTTCATTCATACTTTTATGATATTTTACTTTGTGGTAGAATATATTTTTATAATTTTTAGGCACAGTGAAGATATCACCTGTGTGCCTCCTGAAATAAAAAAAAATGTATTATTAAGTAGTCAAAGTCAAATCATATTAAATTTAAACTAGTATCAAATGGTTGCATTACGCTACCAAGAAATACCTGTAAGGCATGATTTTATATTTTACTATTTTTGTCTTGTAACCAATGTAAACTGCTAGGAAGTTCCTAGTCCTATGTAAGACCACTAAACAATGACCGAAATAAAACATCCGCATTTCAGCTTATTACTCTTAATTTTACAACAATGTTGCCACCTTATCGCACGGGCTAGCTTCAAATACATTTACTAAAGGAGATTGAGGGCTTGTTGGTACAAAGTCAAAGCTAAAACGAGTATGATTTTATTCAAGAAGATTTGTTATAACATCTAAATTTACTAAAATACTCGAAATGGATTTCATTCTCTTGGGAAACGCCGAAGTGATGGTGGTTACACGTACCTACTATACCCAAAATCATTCAAAATTCGTTCGAATTCAAAATCTTCAAATCTTGTATTTAAAGTGTTTTCTTTGAAATAAGTTATTGTTTTGAGCTATCATATTTATATTTTTTTTTTTTTTTTTTTATTGCCTTGTAGGCAGACGAGCCAACGGGCCACCTGATCGTAAGTGGTTACCGTCGCTCATGAACCTCTGCAATGTCAGGGGACATTGAGGGGTCGCTACCTACGACCCTATTAATACCTACCTATTAATGTATGGTATGTGTTAAATATGTTGGTTTAATATATTTATGGTGAATTCCATCTTTACACATTGACATGTAATATGAATTCCAGAGATTTGAGATCGAGTTACTTACCAAATGTTAGTAGATTTGTACTTGACATTGGCCACAACGTTTTTTAGCCCGAAGGGACTAATTATCTTGTTGTGAGATGTCTTCGTTTCTTCAACATAGACAATCTAAAAGTAATGAAACAGTTCATTAATAAATGAAAATATAAACTATCATAAGACAAATGTTCCTTTGACTGTAGAATCATTACTCAGTCGACGTGCTGTCTGACAAAAAAAAAACAAACAAATTTGAATTAACGAAAGAAACCAACCAAGAATTTGATGATTTAAAATAATATTATGAACTACTAGATGACAAAGGAACGTCCCAGGCAGCATTTGCGATGTAACTGAAAATTTTCTTAGTTACGACGGTCAATGAAAAACCTCTAAAATAATAGTAGAGTAGGATAGTGTTTCGGTACTAAAGGTTTAGTTTTACTATAGTTTTCTTTTTGCTGTTAGTTTGTAATGGCTGTACGTGATCAGAATAATAAATAATAAAATATGCATGTTTTGTAAACATAAACTTTCCTCTCTAACTCTTGAATCAATATCTCAGTTTTAAAGATTTAGGCATATATAGGGACAGACAGAAGGCCTTTTTTTTTTTTTTTTTTTTTTTTTTTTCAGTTGGAGGAAATCACCGGATCCCCGCCCGCCCCGCGGGCGGGGTATGTGGGAGTTGAACCGCACTAAAACCTCCAACCGCTCACACTCAGCGTCCGAACCCCGGCTGAGGCCAGAACCCAGCACGGGGTTTGAAGGGACGGCGCGACGCGTTACGCCATCGGCATTCTTTGCCGTCGCTCCGTCCCCGGACGCCGAACCGGTAGCCGCCGGCGAATACGGCCACCGGCTCTCTCGGTCGGCGGGCTTTCCGAAGCCCGCCAAGATGGGACCGCGTGTCACCCTCCCGCGGAATACCCCGCTGGGTCAGAACCAGCGTGGGTCGGGGAGTACGCGGTCTACCATCCCCCGGATGCTCTTACGCTAAGGGCGTGCTGAGCGAGACACGGCACCTTCTTGGGTCCCCGCTCGCACTCGCATGCGTTGGGGACCCGAAACTCTTAGGGGGCCAGAATCCGGGCGAGATCCCGGTCCCGGCCCCCTGCTCGACGGCGGCGGGTGGGTAAGTTGAGAGTGGCATACAGCCTCTCTCTCTCAGCCCCCGCCACCTGAGACAGAAGGCCTGAAGTGACTTTGTTTTTTACTATGTATATGTCGTCATTATTATGAAATTATTATATGTATTTAATTTAATGCTCAAGGCTCACTTAATAAGGTTCAAAAAGCAACAGTACCGATTAGCCATCGTCATTATTCCTAGAATCTACATAGTTTATTGGCGGGACTTCCCACGTCACAATAATTCACTGTCGTAAATGTATCGTGTTTCAACTGTGATTAATTATTATGGTTTGGGTTTCTAGTTACTACATCCTGTTCATGTTCCAAAAGATTTGAGATGTAAGTTGAGGCATTTTAAGAGTAGAACTCTTAAAATTTAATAAGTTTTTCGCCCAGCTTTACATGCACTATATTTTGCAATTACATACAAATTAACTTCAAGTGTTTTGCAAAACATCTCAAGATTCTTCAGTTTTAAACAGACAGCGGAGTAAGTAAGTTTTAAACAAGTTACGCCTTACGCGACAGAGAAACCCTGCTTGGCACTGCAGATGTACATTATGGTTGGTTGACGATCCAATGATATCAAAAGACAAACATTTTCTTTGGTATTTGGTAAGTTGACGCTACAATCATGTATCTATATAGTCATACGTACCAGAACAATGGTTCGCAAAAAAAAAAAAAATTACGTAGGTACTCTGTGTGTTTTATAATGAATTAGTGCGATCTACTTAAATCAATGTATCCGAATAATTAGCTGACACGTTCCTCTACGTCTACTTAATGAAGGGAGAGACATTTTTTTCTCAGTTTTGTTTTCAAAGTAGCAAGTTCGTAATTTCATTTGCGTGATAAATTTTTGTATCACACAATAAATCATGATTCTATAGATTACCTTCTACAACACAAAAATAACATTATAGGCATTTATTACCCCTTTATATTATTACAATCGAAGTATGTGTGTACTGTGTAGTTATATATGTATAAATCCTAATTTAATAAAAGTCAAATAAAAATAATTTTTCGCTTTATTCGTTTTTAAATACACTGAAATAAAAAGTAATATCTTTTACAAAGAATTAAATCAATAGTTATTGACCATACATGTTACGGAATACAGTGCATATTTAATTTTATGAATTGCATGCTGCTGATCTATACTAATAATGAAATATGAGAACTGTGTTTGTTACTTAGCTAAATCAAATGACGCAATCATAAGAAATAGGCATCATCGTTTTTATGAACTAACTTACACTTGCTACGAAAATGATTGCATTTGTAGAGATTCAAGAAACATTGGTTGTTATAAAATTTTCATCAAAAATATGAAAAATAATAAATACCAACAAAGAAATGAAAACTGTCTTACCATATCCCTTATAATGGCGAAATTCTCCTTTTTTTTATTCTTCGTAAAACAGAATATTATTGGCATCAGATATTCTCCCACACTGGCAGCTTTAAACACCACTTTGATTTCTTTATCCAATTCAGATTCTAAAATATATTGTTCCCATTAATTGTTACTTCAATACAATCCCTTATTTGTTTTCTCTCAATTTTCTGCTATTATAGAGCAATAATGTATCTATAATATTTGCGCGGGAGGTCACTGGATGCAGACGGCGCAGGACCGGTCGTTATGGCGAGGTTTGGGGGAGGCCTATGTCCAGCAGTGGACGTCTATAGGCTGATGATGATGATGATGATGATGAATGTATCTATTTCCTCATTGAAACCAATTACTTACAATTGTACCCAATATTTGTCCAATAACTTATTGAATTCAATTGCCTCTTAATGAAATCAAATCTAACCCAACTCAGTAAGTTATCAACTGAAACCTCTCTTTGCTCAGTTTATCACATCTAACTTATTTTAAAAACTAAACAGAAATAGTGAAAGTAAATATCATCGTAAATAAAACATGCAATTAAAAGTACACTTACTTGGCATAATGACATGTGGTAGAGAGCCTTCAACAAACCCATGGTTGTTTAATGTGAAGTACAGTTTGGAATGCATTATTTGAACAAAATTAATCAATATTTTTTTATTTTTACTGTCATTCAAGATACGAAAATAGAATGACACTTCTTCATTTGGTTTCACCTGAAATGATATTGAAACATTTTGTGTAAAAATGTAGCTCCGGGATTTCATTAGAACTTAAATGAAATTATATTGATTGACTTACCGAGATTTTAATTTTTGTTTCAAGACACTTAGTAAGCGAGGAAGTTTTTGATATAACATCACATGATACAAATGTATCATTCTTGTTTGCATAGTTTTTGTTCCTATAAACAATAAAATATATTTAAAAAAACAATTAAGTAACAGTAAAGTTTATACAATTAATTCAAAGTGTCAATTACATAATATATTTTCAATTCATAATTTTACTATCCATTTCTGGCTTGAATAGGAGATTGCAAGTGAATGTTATTATAACAACATGTCTTAGTAATGAATAATAAATACAGTTAGACTCATTTTTGTTTCCCAAATTTAACAAAATTTTGTGTAAGTTTTAGTACCTAATCAAAGTTTGTAATATTATTAATGTGTATGACCAATTCACAGATATTATGCTCATAAAAAATATTTATTTGTACTAATGCTATATTAACTTAATTATAGAACTAAAGACTTAATTGGGGATTGGTCTAGTCAAAACGATTTTTTTTTACTTAGGTGAATAAAAAATGTATGGTAAAAAATGTAACTTTGTATTTAAAATATTCAAATTACTTACTTAAAAAGTGAATATTCTGACAACTTTTTGTTTCTGATATGTTTTTCTGAACTTTCATGATCTGAAGGAACATTCGTTTCAGAGCACAACACGCAATTCATGATTAGATTCTGAAAAAAAAGTATGTTACTAATCAAAACTAGTAACTGTAGTAGTTAAAACGCCATGTGGTAATATATCCTTAAGATCTGTACTTGCTTATAAACAAATACCACGCAAATCAACAGTGTATTGTGGTCCTTTTGTTTGAACAGATAAATCGATAGTTTAACCGGTATTATTCTAAACACTGATACTACATGTAAGGGCAATCTAATATGCGTTATATTATAACATTTAAAAGTTAAAATCACAATTTATACAAACGTTATTTGATGTAAGTCGATTAACACAAAGCATCGACTCAGCAGAAATCGGAGACATCCTAACACAAAACTTACACCTATGCACTGTTTAATGTTGGCCAAGTTTAAACTTTAATAACGTACTTTTGTTACGTACCTTGATATAGTAACTTTGTAATCACCAAATATTTTAAGCTTATTTTTTGTCTTGAGCTTACATTACTAGTTCGGCGTTTACTAAATGTGATTTAAAAATCTCTTATTTTCTGTAGTGGGCACCACAGATTGTGCCACAGATTACGAAGAAAACACACAGAATACACAGCACAGATTATGAAGGAGGCTCTTATATCTTTCTAATTTGTGAACAAGTCACTCCCCTCCATATCATGGCTCATGACTGATAAGTGATAATGTTATAGTAATAACAGATAAAAAGTGATGAAGAAAATGCCCCTGCCAAAGAGTTAGCAAGCTTAAAATTGTTTAAAAATACAGTTTATTGTTTGTATTCCAAAATTTCTATAATTGAATAAAAAGGTGATCTAAGAATTAATCCTAATCAAAAAGTGCATTTACTTTAATTATCAAGTGGAAAACTAATAAAAAATAATTAACAAAACTGTGGGGCTATTACAGGACGCGTCGTTTATCGTAATCGTCTATTTTCACATCAAATGACGTCATTTTTCATAAAATTGGTATTACGGAAAAACTTTAATAATTTTACCATTTATTGTAAAGCGAAGTACACATTAAATGAAAAAATGTTCCTGAACATGCATGAACCAGAATACACATATTTTATGACACACAATGATTTTTAACAATTATGTATTTAGATTGATGAGAATTGCGGTTCAGTCACATCATACAAACATGTATCACCATTGGTGAGAGTCAAAAATACATGTAGCGTAAGTACATGTACATGCAGCATCTGTCTATTGACAACATTTTTGTCAGTTCTATGACGGTTAGCTATTCAATGAGTATTCGGTGAAAGGATTATCCCGGAGCTTTCAATGGCTATTGAACAGTGGTCAAGTATGCTATTTTTTATGTGATATATACTTTTCTCCCCATGCAAACGATGTTATGCGAGCCAACTCATCATTATCACTACATACTACAAAGTAAAGTCGCTTCCCGCTGTCTATCTCTGTATTTGTTTAAATATTTAAAACGTCACTGATATTAACACAGGTTAAAGAAGATTCTGTTTTGTATTATTAGCAGTTAATAATAAGTTTCACAAAATGTATCCGGAGTGTCACACTTATTTGATAACTTTCATAATAGAATAAAAAAAGGCGATATACTGTCGAATAATCCATTGGAGGCCACATTTGATTGTACCTTGTTATGTTCCTAATTGGGTAGAGTTTCATGAACGACAGTGACCACTTACCATTAGGTGGGCAGTCAGCTCGTCCGTCCGTTTTAGTAAAAAATATATTTTTGTACGCTAGTGTATCATCAGCTTTAGTAAATTTCTAATTGACAACTTCAAACGTAAAGATAAACAAGTTGCATAATATGGGTTTGCCTGTCCAAAAAGATATAAAAGTTTTAACCGCTCGCTTTTGTTATTTGATATAAAATGATCTTCTTCATCAATCTTCCACAGTTCTAAATTATATTTTCCCAAATTTTATTTATGAAAAATATTACTTGGTAACTCTTATTTTTTCTAAGTGGAAAACATTTTTTCAGAATGAAGTGAATGAGATGTAGTAAACAGAGAAACGAAAGTAGTTTTCAAATGTATGGACATAAATTTAGGTTAAAAACTTTTGAAGTTTACAAACAGACCCTCATATTTTATTTACTATAATGATTTTTTTTGAGACATGTCACATAGATGACATTTCGTAACAATTTTGTTTAAAACTTGGTATTATGCATCACAAAAACACCGTATCGTAAACAAAATAGAGATGTTCCAAGTTTCCGATAAATTTTCAGCGTTACGGCCGAATATCGTGCAGTAGACCCACTTTTTGGTAAGTGGTCACCAGTACTCCTTGATACTTTGATTTCAAGAGATGCTGTGAAGTTGTCGCCCAATTTTAGCTACACTTTAGTCTTCTTCTCAAACCTTATTGATGGACAAAATATATTGCTCGAGGAACGCTGAAGCGGAGACAAGGAAGCCCATTTAAAAGCGACATAACGTTTTCCAAAAAAGTTCTTACGAAACGACACGTAGGTTAAAGCATAAGATTAGAATAAAAATGACGAGTTTAACCGCGCGTTGTACTAGTGGGAAGCTAGTCATAAGAGGAAGATAAAGGGATCATCTTAAAAAATCTTCTAAGCATTCCTCATGCAAAAGACGATAAAAGAGAGATCTGCAAAAGATTTACCTTAATTTATATTTGAATTATCACCTAAATATAGTTGGAAAGATACCAAAAATAAATAACAACGAATACTTCAAAGATTAAATTCAAACTTCTTAAGATAAGCTATGCAAACCATTTTCGAACTGCACGCCACTGTTTCGGAATTCGGAACACAGAATTCTTTATTTTCGGTCAAATAACTATTCGTTACATCTCTATTTCACAATGTCATTTATTGACGTTTGCCACAAAAAACAATATATATCCTAAACAAAATCAAAGTATTTGTTTGTATATCAAAATAATAATGTTTAAAAATTTATTGTTTTAAGAACTTAGGACTCAATCGCAATCAGTAATGCTTGAGAATAATATTGAACTGCCTACTGAATATCACAAAATATTCCTAACTCAGTAAAATGTAAAGAAAAATAAAAAATAGAATCATTTTGCCAATTTACTATAAACTCTTAATAGTACATACTAGGTATGAAGAAAAAATTTAATTGATTGCTTTCACAAAATTGTGTTTCAAATAAAACCAAATGAAAAAAATACCACGAGTGAATCCCAAGAAAAAACAAAGCATAAAAACAATTTTTTAGAGTTAAAATATTCAAAATAATAAATCTTAGTCTCTGTAACAGTGTTGGCATTAATCGATTGATTTTTCAATCGAACTTCCGGAATATCACTAGATGGGTCTTTTTAAAAAAAGGTCTGTCGGACAAATTAAAGTATAATTTGTTGAAAGCTTGATGTTTTGGGACGGGGTACGGAACCCTTATTGATCGTGGACCTAACACTAACTTTACTGTTTTTCTAGCTCATTTGACGTATTGTCAATCAAAGTTTATTCAATTTACATGGAGCTAATATAAATTTGTTGAAATAAAATTGGAGTACCTAGCGGTCTTTGTAGTTTGTAAATAAAAATTAGCAGCTTTTAAAAGCAAGATGCCGTGAGTGTTGGAACGAATTTGTAGTCTCTGAATACTAGTAAAACGTATAATAGTGTTGACTACAAATTGAGCGTTTTAAGTGTAAAGATGAAAATCTATACATGTTGCTTTACGTTATAAATGTAATTTCAAAATGTATGACTTTTCGTTCTTTATTTGTTTTGATTTATGAAATAACAAAGGTAATCATTTTTATATAACATCCATGTCTCACGTTTTTTGTGTTCGGTATTCTCCTACACTCTTAACGGCCCTACCGCCGCTGCCATCAACAGCCTGGCGCCTACCATAAAAGAGCTTATTGAATTTCTTTGAAGGACATATCATAGCGTGCGAGGTATATCGATGCTAAGAGTTCCTGAGAAAGCATTGCCTGAGTCCCAGTAGCCACCAAATGCAATATTAACATGTTATTTTGCGGAATTGTAGTTTATTTTTGTTTTTCCTTATTATAATACTTAACTATCCAATACCTAAATGAACTCTTATTTTGTTCGTATTACATTTTCAAAGTGATAAATATGTAAGAGAGAGTACCAAATCGTAACAATTTTGACTTTCTAACTACAATAGTGAATTTGTGTTTACATAGTTTTCATAATATTAGATACTTAAGCACGATACCCATTCTTTATTTCAACTTTGTAAACTTAAAAATCATTTAAGATACTCCGAAAGGTACCTTTTTCATTTGACGTTTATAAACGATAAACTCGGATAAACAAGTGACGAATTATTCATATTTAATATCGTAAAATTGTCTGTAATACCAATTTTAACTTGTTATTTTTTCGGTTTCGTTACCATGGAAATCTTTAAAGGCTTATAGTACATTCTATAAATTCTCGCATTGAGAAATATTTAAAAGAAATTAACGTTAAATGACTCAAAATGTATGAAAACATTCTGTGTAAGGATATTATGTATGGTAACTGGACTCCATGCAAAAACTCTAGAACTCTTCCGAATTACCTCCAACTTATTTTCAATTTAGTAATGAACGTATTGTTATTAAAATCCACAGATCGAAAGAAGATTATCTTGATGTTTTCATATTTTTTCTGCATTTAGAAAAAAAAATCTCCAGTATGTACTTAGCCTTACACAAACTATCAAAATTATGACAATTAGTGGCATGACCACTAATCTGTTTGACGGTCATGCGCACAACCATGTTTCTTTCTAAGGAAATTCGTAATCGTAAACAAAATGTCAAAAAAAATTAGTTCATTTACGATAACGATACAAAGCTGTGATAGTTTAGTTTGTCAATGAAATTGAATGAATTGAAATTTATTTACGTCAAAGCTACGAAACGTCAAATGTCAAAAAAAAATATACATGTACAATTTTTAGATAGGGTGCCCAAACCAGATGCTTGACAAATAGTGCGTTTTCATTTTCAAACTAGTTATACAGAGTTATACTTAGCTAGTTACAAGTTTATTAATTACGAGTATGAATTACATGATGATTATATGTGACCAATCGGTCTTTAAGCATAAAGTATCTAATTGCATTTATATTTTAGAGAAATTCACGTTTGAAAATTATACCTAAATATAAAATTTTATAAACAATTTCTAAAATATTGTACACTATTTAGATGTACTATAAATTATAAATCTAATTAGGTCTTTGTTCCTGAAATTAATTATAATACAAAAGGTGATATCGTGGTGATCACATAACATCGGGTAAGTCACCTTCTAAGTTAATAGAAACACTTACTTTACCTAGCATTCTTATTTAATCACCTACCTTAAATGACATATGAAAGCAATAAAAACAAAACAATTATTTTTACTTGAAGTTCTCTATTCAGTGCGAGTATCGCGGCGGTAATGAATGTCGTAGTCGTAGTGCGTAACGCATTGTGCCGTCGCATTACGACCTCGATGCTGAATTCAGCCGGGGTTCGGTGACCACAGACCGTACATATACATATATGTGAGATCGGTGACTGAGAGTGAAAAATTAAAAGTTTTACGGGTCAACTCTCACATATCCTATGTATTTCCTATATCCCAAGCAAGTTCATCCAACTAAGAAAAAAACACAATCTAGTACCCGAACTAATGCACCAACGTACGACTCATAATAAACCATAGTACCTAATTTGTTTTTTTCTAAGGAAAATAATGGACGTTTCCAAAAAAAAAATTTCAGTACCTACATATTTTTTTTTAATAATAATTTCGTAATTCTTACAATTAAATTATCATCAAAGTAATTTCTATCATATTTTTCATATAAAGAATTATTAATAAAAATAATTATAATAATTAATTATGAATAAAAAGCGTAGATTACGATCCACTTTGAAATATCGCGGTTTTTTGCATGTGATAACTCTTAGTAGCGAGGCTATTTCCACCGTTTCAGCCCACAGTAGTAGTCAGAACAGTCACATAGTTACTTTCTGTGTGGTCAGTAGATGGCCATAGACGCGGTTCGATCTAGACCTGCCAGGTTTCCTAGTGCCTCATAGGTTCATTGATACGCACTGTTATTATTTGAGGATAATACAATGAAATCGCAATAAAATTAGGAATAAATATTCTTTATTATCATTTATTAAATTCTAATAAACAGCATATCTAATAATATTTGATTATAAATTTATTTGAGATCATAACAAGAAACCTTCCACACTTTCATTAACAATATAATGGCGAATACTAGTAATAATACAATATTACAAAAGTACAATATTATTATAATCATACACTTTAACCATTATCAGTAAAATTTATGACTAGAGCAGTGACTAGAATAAAAATTATTCCATTTTGATTACTTTAGACAGGCAATAGTTAATTATGTCCTACTGTATTAATTGGAATGTTCTTTAACTAAATTGCAACGATATCGTCACTCAGGTGTTCATGGTGGAACATTATATTGCCCCCAGGCAAAGTACTCCAACTGATTGTATCTCATTTTTTAAATACCTTAAACTGCAAATTAGTGCAAATAATTTAAAATACTCGCACCACGGAAATAGAGCCTAGTTTGTAGTAACCTTGGTTTTCGGGGATTTCCTTTCATTGAGATTTGTTCGTTATAAAACAAATTATGCCATAAAAATCTGAAAGACCAGATTTTTTTTTTCATTTATGCAGTTGCTATTACCGCATGTTGTTTTTCTTTGCAAAGATAAAGTGATGTTTTCTTTCTGCTAAAATCACAATTTAGAGTAGTCTACTTCCTCTAAGGAAAGGAGGGGGCATTACAAAACTTCACCCTGTAGGTTTATAAGATATTTAGATGTTGTTTCGATGTTGTTAGCAAGTGCCAAGTTTCAAAACATTTTCTAGGGAGGGAATGATTAATTTCTGATCGTATCAAGCAGTGAATGTCCGCGAGCAGACAGCGTATTTTTTTGCAAAGTGTATCTATGATTTGGGTTGAGGAAGTGAAGCTCGTTGCTGTCTGGTACGTAATCTATGCCCTGGCACACGCCGGTGTATTTGTTGCAGAAGTATCCTGGAGCGCATCTCTGCCCGTACATATCGAAATCCATTTTTTCCGTGCATTGCTCCCGTGGTCCCTGTAAATAGATGTGCATTGTAATTCCATGTACTATAATTTACCTAGGTACCTCTCTATTGTGTGGCTAGATTTAATACCTGGAAAGTCTTAAGTTCACGGGTTTTTATAGAAGTTTAGCACAAAACAAATGAATTAGGTTTAGTAATTATATCTTTTTGTTACTTATAAACATAATTGACTTTGATAATATAGATTTTAATTTAAAATTAACGTTATTATATAAGTAAAAAATGTGCCTACCCTGTAGCAATCGCTTCGGTGTCCGCAGATTTCGTTAATGTAAGTGCCGTATTCGCATTTCTTGAATTTTCTATGATCCTTTACGATGGTGCATACTTCGTTACTTGGGAACCAGTGGTTGGTATTTTCGCAGACAGGACAGGGAACCATTTCACTGAACAAAGAAAACGATTTTGAGTCTTCATTACCTATAGATACCTAATTATTAAACATGATTATTTTCATTATAAATAGCGTTAACTTATGTAGCTATGTATTATTTAACATTTAAATTGATCTTTATAAAATTAATGTGTTTTATTTTAAGGTTCATTAGCCTGTTCAGGCCAGTTGTTAAAGTTCACTCCAGTTATATATTTTGTCGAATCGGTGATTCGCGGTTGAATACCCGAGTTATATTTAGAATTCAAGCACTTCAAAATCTTATTGATTGTACAGAGTTTTATAAAGTTTTTGGTATTATTAACTTGTTATAAATTTAATAATACCTACTGGAAGATTTCAGCAGCGTTGTGGTTCTGATGGCTTACCGCCTGATTGCCTATACTAAGACCGTTTGTATTATTTTATAGTTATATTAAAATTTATGTGAAATTTGTCTTACATGTCATCATCGATATCAGGTTCTTCTCTCTCGATAAGGTTGCGATTGTCGTATGTTGCACTGTAGCGAGCGAAGGAAGCGCCGGCAGCCAGCAAGAGAGCAAAAGCTATCGGATGCATTTCTGCAATAGTACCTACTGAAATTAAACTTATGCGATGATAACTATTAAATTGTTTCTGGCGGAGATAAAAGACTTAGGAGAACAGCCTTTACTGAAAATATTTGTTAAATTTTAAATTTTAGTTAATCTATTAGATATCGCATAGCACGGTTAGGTATTTAAAGCTAACGGGCCATCTGATCGTAAGTGATTACCGTTGTTTATGGACGTTTGCAATGTCAGGAGACAATATTGGTCAACTACCGTCTACCTACGGCCTAGGAAAGCTTAAGAACTCTCCTGAAGACTCGTTTGACAAAGGAAAGGAACTCGTTGAAAAACAAGTCCTAGTGTTAGAAAAAACTGTGAAGTTGAGCTCATTCCACAGCCCAAAGAGATGTACCTATGGTCAATGGAATTATATTTTCGGTCTCTTAAAAAATCGTTTGAGGAATCATTAGTCATTCGCTCGGAAACCACCCTGCCTAGACATACCTAATTAATACATTCGAGATCATGCTCCACCTAGTCACATGAGTTTACAAAACGTGGTCGTGAGCTTCGTTGCCAATTCGGCCGAAGTTTTCCTGTTTCATGTTTTATAACGTTGACGTTTCGTGGCACCAACGATTACTCAGTTTATTATTAATAATAATTTTCATATCATTTTTCGTTAATTACTCACTGAACTCATTCAAATCATACACTCATCCCTTTTTTAATCAGAGCGATCTATATTATTTTGTTAATCCCTATACCTAATTTAGATATAATGTACTTGGGTTAGGCATTAATCATTTTCATGATTATATATTTACCTATAAAGTTTTATTTATTTAGATTATTACATTAATTGCTATAATTTATTTGGTTTTAAGGTTTTTTTATAGAAGTTTATTTGGTACCGTAACGAGCCGTAAGCTATAACATCCATACACAATTTGTGGTGATCCGATGGGGCATTGCATATGAGTGAGTCTTACACAAGAATCCTTACAGAATTTCTCTTATTTGTATCTGTATCTTGTGCAATATCAAATTTAATATACCTATCTACAACTATGTAGCCTCCTATGTAGCCAGGATCCACAGCGGCGACCATCGTAATGACTCTGAGCAGTGAAGCCCAGGAACCCGAGGGAAAGGTAACTTAATAAGTTATTAATATGTTACGTTATCATTACAATTGATATAATATAATCATTAGTTCATTTGCGTGTGTGTTGGAAGTATCTATCGACATGTCCATAAGCACGTCCGCAGTTGCCTTGTATAATATTGGCGTCGCGTGGTTTTTGACGTAAATCGTTATTACTTCGAAGTACTTTTTGACGTAAAAACTTCTGTATGAAGACAATTTAAATCTTTCATGACGTCTGCAAAATAATGTTTTGATATAAAATTAAGCAGATCTATTTTTCTTTGAACCCTTTGTTTTGTACGCTACCACGCCACAGAGCAGCGACCAACGTAGCTCGTACATAATATTTGTTTTCTTTATTAAATACCGCGACGCCGGATATCGCAATATATATCCGTTTTAAAAGTCAGTGACATAGAATGTAATTACAAAAATAAATCGTCATTGCAGTGTCGTCATCAAATGTTGTGGGAGATCTTACACCCCATATTTTGCAGACAATGATTTTCTTGGCACTTTATATTCCATTGCTGTATGTCTCAGTTCATTCAGATGTTGGACCAAAATAAAACTAGCCATGTGCATTCAATTCTTTTTGCTACAGATAAACAGATTGGTATTTTAGTAGCGTCATGCGCCGCCCGCCCAACCGTCCGACCGTCGCGCGCTTTTTCATAGTGCGCATTCATGAAACAAACTCCGCCGCAAGTGCACACAATATTAATGTTTATTTAACGAATTATTTTAAAGCGAATAAAGTTTTTAAACATTGAAGTGTTGAATTAAACAAATTGTTTATTTTATTCTGTGACTGAAATAAAATACTCAAAGTAAATTATGGGTATGATTTCAAGAGTGCGCGGACGCATTAGAAGTGATTCTTTCACGAAGATTCACACACTGAAATCAGAAGACAAAATCGCAAACATCGGTATGTTTTTCTTTAACATATTTCTTTGGTTTTTAAAAACACTTATTCTAAAATCAGTTAAATGGTCGCATAAGTAGGTATGTTATTTGTTGAAGGTATTTTGACTGCTAGTTTTTAGATGTTTACTATTGTTTCTAACGTGAGTCATTATTTTGTTCTCGGGCGTATGCTGCGTAGGTATTGTTTACTTTTGTTGATCATGCCATTTTTGCATTGAACTGTAAAAGTTTTTAACTTATACAGTTTAAAAACGTTAACTTTTTACTGCACTACTTTGTTCTACACGTTTCAAAATACTTGGAGGGAAATTGATTAGGTACTATTTTATAGGTATAGTCAGCCTAACTGAAATAAACGACACGTAATTGAAAACAAGTTGTTTACTGTAAATGCTGAAAATATAAGCTGAACGATGTTCATGAAGATTCTGGAGTGTTTTGGTGATTCACAAATACAAGTTAATCTATTAAAAGAATTTATGTTTCGTCTTAGAAGACGCGACTATTTCGTTTTTGGGCTACTACAAATTGATCGCCCACATACAATTTTTGTAATTTCAAAATAGTCTCTTTCCCTTCAGTTCATTAACAATTCGGAAACTGAAAATAATCAGATGCTTTTACATTTATTTAAACACGTTAAGACAATATTTTCCAGTTTTTTGCTTATGTTTTATAGTTCATACTGCTCAAAACGTCTATTGATTGGGAATAAGATGAGTAAATTGATAATATTATAATGTAGTTCAGAGGTTGCATTAAGTACCTACTATGTTAAAACTGTATAGGATTTAAGAGAAATTTGCTAAAGTTAAACGTTATCTTAGGTACTTGATTGAGTTTGAAAAGCATTTACCTTTTTTAAAAAAACAATCAATTAATCCTTAGAATTTTTAGGCAGAAGAAACATATTTATTAAAGTGCAGGTGCACATTCGTTCTGTGCTTCGCACACAAATTTTCACGATGAAGGTTTTCTTTGTTATCTTTAAGGTTACTTTACTTTTGTGTACAGAGAACAATCATTCTGAAAAGTGTATTCATAGCCAAAATAGTTGTTAAGGACGAACTACGCAAAGTGTGATGTACCTACTTTACAAATATAAACTGAATTTCTCTCAGGAAAATTACGCTTTTCCTAAGAATTATAGGTAGATATAAGATCAAGAAACCTCCAAAACGGAAACGTTCCAGTTTTATTTGAGTTTTATACCCTGATTATCCGTAGCGCCCCAATTGGCTCTCACTCAGTTTAGTTCATTTGCCTCGCGGTGTTCCTCGTAACATTGCAAATATTGGTTGGTATGCTGAAACTGAAAGTCACCTAGAATCGAATTTCGTTGAATGCCACGTTCATCTGTTGACACTGTACTACATGCTATGTATACAAATGAATCACTAGTGTAGAATAAGCAGACAGCTTAAAAGTCGTAATAGATAGCGCCTGTAGAGTAGCTTTGTAGCTTACTTCTAGCTAGTGTTGCTTACTGAACAGTTACTGTACCTACATATCAGTACAAACTAAATCACCTACGAGAAACTTTTAATTAATGAGTATTCTGAGCTCCGTATAAAAGACCTCCTTTTCGACTACTTTTCGAGAGATGTTAGATTCTCAGCATCAGATATAAAAAACTATTATATACTAAACAAATCATAAAAATAATCATCATTGTCGTAGTTTAAATTACATACAAACTCTATCTACTGATGATATAGATCGACTATACATCCTTATTCCACTTCACATAAAACCTTATCATTAAAACTATTTGTAACAGACGATACTTTTTATTATGTTAAAATAACGGAGACTATTCGAGCTGGCACAAATATCTACACGAAAATTAGTTCAAGGCGAGCTTTAAGAATGTATTTATAATTTATTTATTCATCAAGTAAATAAAGTATGGATGATTGCGTAGGCATACGTGAAAGAAAGACTGCTTGTATAAAAATAAATTTAAATCTTCTTGCATCGTACATTTTCAACCCGTTCCTGTTCTCTGCTGTAGATGGCTCTTCAGAACTTAAATCATCTGTCTTGTCTTCTTTAACGGCATATTAGCCCGTCAAATCTTTGAAGAGGGACAAATGGGAGTTTGTTTAAAAATTGGATAGTAAGTTTATATTTATATCGTGAAAAGAAGAAAGAGAACATAAAGCTTGGAGTTGAATTAAGATTATACAATAGGAATAAATAAGAAATTAGGTATTGTGACGGTTTTGTTTGTGATTGTGTTTTAGAGACTGAGGTGCTGTTGGTCCGGTTCAGATTATTTATTATTAAAATACGACCGGTAAATCATAACTCAAAGAAAAAACAAATCCTTTTTACCCATCACGCATTGATGATATAAAAGCATGCGAAGTAAACCTCAATCATAAATCCTTCTGCAACTGTATAATTCAAATTTATTATTACAAAAATATGAGGGCACTGACATTAAGAGACCAATGCATTTTCAGTAAGATACAAAAATAAATTTACGACTCTTTCAATATAACGAATTTATTACTCAGAAGTTTAATCCACTCCGGTTTACAATTACGCACGGAAGGCTTAAAGAGCGTTGAACCAAATGAATTATTAATATAATGGTCATATTTTTTCAGTATTTTCAGACTTATGCAATAATCTAAGAACAGTGTTTTTTTATTTTATAATACTTTGAAGTTTAAAACATCTATTGAATAAAATTAAATTGAGTTTACTAGTTCTGTGTAATGAAAAAAATATTGACGAGATTTTAATAATGAAGTCACAAATGAGATCCTATTCGGTATCGTTTTAAAACAGCTGCCTATGAATAAAGTATTAGGCACTTTTTAGAACTTCATTTAAATAAACATTACCTACTCAGAATGCCCTAATTTTGTTAATTTATGTTTCAGTTTGGCTCCTTTCACTGGTTTTCCTGTTGCCATTTTGGGCACCGCGAGGACTCTTGGTAGCACTCGGAGGCGCGTGGTTGATGGCCGCATACACATGTCTAGTTCTGCCAGTGCTAATATCTGCTAACTACAGGTATCCAGCCAGATGGTATCCTGCTGTAGCTAAGCTTGTGAGAAGTGAGTGTTTTTTTATGAAATTTTCTGTAATTTTAGGTAACTTTAAGACAACGGTTCATTGTCGATTTGAGATTTGATTTTGTAGCGCGCGTTAATTGTTAGATTCTTCTGGTAATTGATTGAAATGAAACAAAGTTCTGTATGTTGATTTTAGTTAGGTAGATTAAACTATAAAAACCTAAATGTCTAACTAAACATTAGACACTCTACCTACGGGTAGTTAAACGGAAATAGAGTTACAGCAAGTTACTCCTACAGACGCAACTTACATAAACTGCTGTATTTAGTGAACTAACGTAATGAGCTCCTAACGTCAATGTCCGCGAACTTTTCTATTCAGTGATGATAATCATGTAAAGAGGATATAGACAGAGCACAGACGTCAGGTCAGCCCATACCAACAAAATGTAAATAAAATAATTATTGTTGTTCTCTAACACCGATTGGCACAAACACCGGGGTGTGCCAAGCTCCCGACCTATGCTCCGCCAACGCTTTTACAATGTTTCTGTGAAAAATAACACCGATATATCGATCAGAACACGCGCTTCATATTATTGTTGTATTAGTTACGACGAACGATCAAATAGTAAAACTAGTCAATATTTGAAAGTCAAAGAGCAGACAAACATAGATCCCTGTACCAATTAACTCCTTGTAAGTAAGTCAACGTAATAATCCTCGCCACTCGTCTCCAAATAATTCTAATTAGGTATAATTTTCTTCGCTGGGAATTGTAGCTATGAACCATATTATTATCGTCATAATTATGATAGACTATCATATAATATTGTAGTTTATGCAACGATGTGTTATACCTGCAAGTTATTTACAGCTCGTGGAAAGAACTAGATGATGATGCTATCGGAAAAACCTGAAAATCTGAAAATGATTTTCAAGTGCCAGTAACATATTCGTTTTGTATTCGAATATTATTGCTATAATTTACAAATATAATGAAGGTCGAAAGCTCATTAAACTGTAGTTTCTGATATTTTCCACTGCACGTTTATTTGTAGCTTATCGTAAGCCAATAAAGAGAATTTAAACAAACAAAACTGAACGTATTGAATGTTTGGTTAGATCTGGAATGACTCCAGTAACCAGTTTACATTATATTATCGAGTCGAACATTCATCGTGGATCGATTTGAACGCTGACCTTATACAAAGGCATTGCTATAATAAATTTGAAATAAATAAACAAAAAGCAATGATATTTTTGTACTACCATACTGGATGAGCTTAAACACAGAATAGATTCTAGATTTGATCGCTATAAATCAATGTGATTTCTGTTTTCAGAGCAAGGTCTCTAAAACGTACTGTGAAGTGTGAGGTCATCTGTTTTAATCTAACAAATCTAATAATTGCATGTATTTTCATTGTCCGGCCATAAAACTTTATCCTTACGAGTCACTTTTGACAGCCTAAAGAGTTTCAATCCAGTAACATTAAATTTTCATTAGGGAAAAAATAAAAAAAACAAGCTTGTCTGTCTAAAGCGTATTTACAATATCAGAATTCGGATAATCTGTTTATATTTGTGGATAAAGAGAGGTCATTGTCGAGATGGAACTGAATGGACGGCGGAAACTGGCTTAGCGCCAGGGGATGTGCGTCAAATACTTTTATTTTATACTACACGTGGTATGAATACACGCGTATCAACGTATCTAGAAAGGAAAAGCGATCTTCTAGAAATGTCAACAAATGTTACAAACTACTATTCGATGCATTCTTATCGATACTTCATAATATGCGCAAGAGCGATTAAAAATTTACCATAGGCAGTTAGAATTTCAGCATTTAATATTCTTATAGTTTACCTACATAGTTACCGACCTTCCTACCTTTTAACTATTTTTTTTCTTATATTGTACGTTTAGGTATAGCGATTACACGACCAACGAAATAATCTAATGGACTTCGTCGCATTTTCTTTACAATAAAATTTTAATAAAAATTCCAAACGTAAACAGTACAGTTCACATGAAATTGGGCTACGTCGTAGACGTGAACGCAGTTTGAGATATATAGTATGTTTGTTTCATCACATATATTATTCCGATTTAGTTAATCATAGATTTGACTCACATTATG
Source organism: Trilocha varians (assembly GCA_030269945.2). Lineage (NCBI taxonomy): Eukaryota > Metazoa > Arthropoda > Insecta > Lepidoptera > Bombycidae > Trilocha > Trilocha varians. Next base: position 6,446,058 of record AP028273.1, on the reverse strand, counting down.
ACTTACATTTGACTGCACTTATTTTGGCATAACGAAGTGCGTTATCACAATTCCTTCTAATAATATAGTAATAGTAGGTGGATTTGAATTAGGTATCAATAAAACATACAATCTTCTTCAAATTCAATTACTGTAATGCTGCCTATAATAACCTATTATTTAAATAAATAATAGGTTATAATCTAATATAACTAATGTGAAAATCATTTCAGTACGGTCTGCTATTTCTGCTATATGCACCGCATTTTTGCGATTAAAGCTTTATTTTACCAAATTATAGTGTAATGAGAATATGTTGTGAGCGTATAGTTCGAATAAGATTTCGCCAAAAGTATTATTTAAATATCAGTTATATTTCAGGTTGACTTTCAACTTAATATATCATCGTGTTACAATATTTAATAGAAGCTTTCATATTATTCCACAATTAATTTTCGTTTACATTTAGGTAATTTTAAATTAGAATCAGAAAAAGCTGTATAGTGCGTTAAAATGAAAAAACTTACCAGAAGTTAAGATTAGTGGTGTTGGAGACATAGGAGTCCTCTGAACTGATCGCTCTTAAGCAACGGAGGACCTTATATACCAAACCTTCAAGGGATTATTGAAATTAGGGATGGATATACAAAAAGAAACAATGCCCCAAATTACAAAATAAATAATGTTCAGGTTATTTAATCTTCAAGCGTTAGGTATCAACATAACATTATTTTGATAGTCTTACTTTGGGTCCTTCAATGCTGTTGGCAACCTATTTTTACAAGGTACCCTTCTTCTACTCTTCCCTAAAGGTTATTGAAATCTAGCCCTGTTTTTGATAAGAGCAAAAATATTTTAAATTCGTAAACTAAGTAATCTAAAATACTTACCTATCCTATTATTTTTTTAACATACATAAAAAAATACTAATATTGCTTGATCTTATTTTTGTTTTTGTCTTGAGGACGACGGATTGAAAAGTAATGAAAAAATAAGAACATGTATTATTTTATAAAAAAACTTATGTTATTGCAGAATCAACTACAAAACCTATCAAATAAATTGAGTATTAATGGTAAAGCTAAAAAGATCTAAAATTCGTAATTTTCCTGACTATCTTCTGCATAAAACAATTCTTAGTAAATTCTCGATGAATTAGAAAAAAAGCAATCCTAAAGAAAAATTCATAGGATAAAAGAAAAGTAAAACTGAAAGCTGGAAACTTGACATGGTCAATGCGAAGTGACACTTAGAACATTCTTGATTATAGCCACTAACTCCTTCGAACATCTCAAGGTCTTCGGTTTTGTCTTTTTTTTTGTTCCCATGGGTTATTGTTACTGAGGAACAATGGTCATTGCTAATACGTTAATTAAATGTTAATAAGTAATCAATAATGTATACTAATGTGTAATTACAAGAGATGATGTAGGTTTGTAATTTTATGGAGATATTTGAAATATACATGTATCTTAGTATTAGACAAGGCAAGCCGAGTCACGTACATTCGCCTAAAAAGAGGTCCTCCACATGTGATCACATTACCCAAGACACAAAAAACTGACATTGGCTATCAATACTTATTAAGTTACTAAATTCTATTTAAATTTTGTTTCAGGAACAGCGCGTAGGCTGAGACCACAATTTGAATACACAATGGGTGTTCTCAGGGTAGCGTATGCACCGCTGGAACGAACAGAAAAAATGTTTTTACAAATGAACAATTTGTCAACTATGATTTGTCAGGTTAGTGTTGCTTACCTATTAAATATTTAGTTAAAAGTACGTACCTATTTTACCAATACGTTAATCGAAATGAATAACTACCACATCTACTGTGTAAAAATGTAAAGCTTTGTAAAAAAAAGTGAACACTAAATAGAAAAGCTACCTACTAGATACTTAGCTATAATGGATAACTATAATGGATAATATATTCTCATTTACCAAAGTCATTAGTGAGTAGGTATCGGCTACTAAAATGACTTAATTATGGACAGTTACCTATTAGTCGATATTAATTACTGATTTGATGGATAATGTTTAATTTTCTCTAGCAGTCTTATGGTTATCGTTGTGTTGTGGAAAGAGCAATAAATAAGATCCAATAATTCGTACCAAATATCGTTAGAAGAAGGACATGTCAAGGCCTATTGATTTTGGTTATGGTCAGCGGTGATCGATTATGTCAAGGACATTAGTAACGTAGTCTTTTTGTAATTTTAAAACGTCTTTTATTTTATTGTTACAGTTGCTGATGTTCACAGCGTGCGATCGACTATTTGTCTCGCAAGCGAAACTCACCAGTTTGTATTCATTGATGTTCTACAACGTTGTCACATATTCCGTTAGCTACATTCGTGAGATCTGCACCAAAGAAGACTGGTCTCCCTTTGTAAATGTGACTCGACATTCCCAAGTAAAGCACCTCGCGATGTCTGCTACAAAAATTGTGCTCGAATGGACCAAAGCTATCACATTCATTGTAACCGTTACCTTTATTCTCCTAGCCTTTGGTTTGGAACAAGGCTTGGAACATTACCGTCCAACAGCACTGTATACAGCAATTACAGGCATCTATTATTTATTAACAGAAAGAACTTTCTTAGAATTATGGCCGATGGCTATATCTGCATTAAAGTTAGAAAGATTAGAGGGAATGGAAACGTTATACTTTGGAGTTTGGGCCCGAAGTATAACCACAGTATTGGCCGTGCCACTAGTACCAGCTTTAGCCTATTGTGGCCGTTGGAGATTGGCGATATTGGCCCTGTATTTATGTGTGTTCGTGCACGGTAGACATCGTCTTGGAGAAGCATTGGCTAAGTTAAACGAAGCTCGGGGATCCCTAGCTAGGTTCAGGCGTGCGACGTCACAGGAGCTCGCTATTTTGGAGGATGTTTGTGCTGTATGCCTCGGGTCTATGAGGTCGGCTCGGGTCACGCCGTGCGCCCACTTCTTCCACGCTGACTGCTTGCGGAAATGCCTTGCCGCTTCAAACAGATGCCCAATCTGTGTCAGACCTTATGTGTTTTGCTGATAGTCGTTTAAGGATCATAAACGTATATCAAGTACTGATGAACTTTATACATTCATGAAATGGTTTTGTGCGACTGAGCTAATAATATTTTGGAATTATTAAGCTGAAATCGCCATTGTGTCGACCGATATAGAACACGACATGAGTTTTACGAACCTACCTAGTTATTGTGGTTCAAATTTGATCTAATTATATTTTCGAAATATGTTATTAATAATTTCAGTTCAGTATAAAAAGTAAAGTAAAAATAAAAACCTTTTAAATCTAAAAATATTGTTAAATAATTATCTACGTATTTTGTGTCTGTAAAATGTCTAAACAAAATGATTTAAGTATGTAAATGTATTAATCTTTTGTCTATATTGCATGTGCATAATATTATATTAGTCAAAGACGCTTTACATTCATGTGATTTATACATTATTTAAATTTCTAGATTGAACATTTAATTTTAACTTTACAGAAATATTAGGTTATAATTGTAGCTCTTATTAAAACCCATTTCACTAGTTGGGTCCAACTTTGTACTACGATGTTTTTTAATAAAATAAAACCAATATTAAACTTAAACATAGTTTTTCTTCATTAAAGTAGTTCCAACAAAGCCGAGAGCTAAAGTCCTGCAGTGAACAAAATCTATCACTGGTCCTGATGAAAATCGTGTAATAAGGGGAATTCTCATTTTACCTATCTTGAAGATTTTGGTCAATCCATCATCATCATCATCATCAGCCTATAGACGTCCACTGCTGGACATAGGCCTCCCCCAAACTTCGCCACATCGACCGGTCCTGCGCCATCTGCATCCAGTGACCTCCCGCAATCTTGACCAGATCGTCGGTCCATCTTGTGGGGGGTCTACCAACATTGCGCCTACCGGTTCGTGGTCGCCACTCCAGAACTTTTCGGCCCCACCGATTCACTTTCTCTTAATAATGACAAACGCAGGCAACAACCGCAAGTTTTTCAATTTTTTTCGAATATACAAAATGCCGTCGATGAAGTCATCGACAAGGCATTACAATATGTATTAGATACCTATAACCATACTACAAATTTCTAGGTGTCTAAAATAAGTAGGTAAATTCAACATGTGTTTACAACTAAGTTCTTAACAGAACATGCTTGAGAAAAAATATAATAACTTCAAGAAGGTCGATTTCCGCATACTGAACGCGCCACGTGGGAAAACTTCATACATCTAATGCAGTGATTTTCACCCGATCAACCTGCCAAAAAAATCGCATAAACATCTTCACCAATAAAGTAATTACTAAGACCACAAATCCACAAGTATACAGTAGCAGACTGTATTGATTTCGTTCGTGAAGCTTCAGTTGTGGGAAAAACAAAAATGCGTTTCACACACAGCCACTGGACCGAAACGTCACAGTGTAGATAACTTACAATCGGATAGGTTAAATCCACAAATGGATCTTTCTTGGGCCGTCTCAGATGATTATTATTTATATAAGTTGATACCTATTATACCATGGTCTACTTTGATTTACAAAGCATATTACCTATAAGTGTTTCCTGAAGGTCAAATAATATCATATCTGTGCGTGTATACTAACGTTCGGGTCGCAGACATATCAGTCGGTTTCGACCGCAGAAAAAACTGTCGGATAAATCTGCATGTGCCAAATGCCACAAAAGGACAGTTATAACATGAACAACTATTATTTTTAAAACCTAATATCATAGAACACCGATTTATTAAATCTAGCATGCCGTCGGCTGGTTTAATTGCCTAAAGGTTTTTGTTTACGTTATTTGAATGTCTTAAGTCAGAGCTTTAATATTTGCAACATTTGCAATTACAATTAACATGTGCATACCATAGTTTCTAAGATAATATTCGCCTGTGGCTTCACACGGGTGCCGTGACATCATGCGGTTACGTCACACCACCATCCAGCCAACAATACCACGGGTCCACTGCAGTTGAACCTCGTAACATAGAGTTGTCTCTCTCATGTGTCGTGCGATTTTCATATGTTTGCATTCTATCTCATTCTCGCAAACCAGATCGGTAATAAAACGACCAAAGAGACCGCGAAATAAAATTGAATTCTGGCTGGAACTCGCGAGCGAATAGACGTGGTGTGTGTTACAAAAAATTCGAACTTGATAAGTGTTTACGGGAAAATAAACCATTGAAAATGTGAACAAACCGTCAAAGTTATCGCAGGAATTATCGCTTCCTTCTGTTGTAAAACGATAAGAGGTAGGTACCTATGCACGTAAATATTTTTTTTGCTGTATTTTGGTATGAATAAATTTTATGTTAGACATGTATGTAAATTTTATTTTTTGTTTATCTTTTATGTTCTTGTATTCTACCTATACCCAATATAATATTCTTATTTATTGATTACTTTTAATTTTATACAAAGAGAAATATTAAATAGGTGTATACAGACTTTTAAATCATTGTTTTCCATAGCGACCTGTACCTCCATTTTTAATACAAGATTTAATTAATTTTAAAGTAATTTTGATCACCTTTCATTTAGTCAACACTATCAAAGACGCAAAGCTATGTTTATTATTACTTATCTGAGAATGTACTTATGTGTGTACTATAAAATCAAAAAAATATATACACGAATAATGAACACGTCATTTAACATTAACATATTCAAACTCAGTATTTATTTTTATTATGAAGTCATTATCCTTCAACTACGATTCATAATTTTATTAGGATACCTATATTTGTCCTTGTCTCTCGTTTCCTTGACCCCACATTTATTGACGTCGATTCAGAGGCGCCTTCGTCTTGGAGGAGTTAGGAAAACAAGATCATAGGATAAGCAGCTTTACCTTCTATAAATTGTACAAACTTTACAATGATTTTTTAAGTTCAGCACTTTAATATTTTTAAGACATTCGGGTAGGTAGTCAGACCCACGACTGTGTCTTCTAAGATTTTTTAGAGCCCAGTTCACGCGAATTAAATATTATGTCTAAAACAACTTTAAAATTAAAATACAATTCCTTCATTAACAACATCATGACCTTAAATTCAGAAGCCTACCAATTTCAAATGAAACCACTTTTATTAGCTTTTATTGTACGTCCTGTAAAAATCCCTCTTTTCTTGCAATACAATGAAAAGTTTAGTTCTCTCCCAGATTAGCTTCAAAAACTAGCTGTTAAGATATTTTCTAAAGCATACACGAATTAGGTTCTCTCTTATTGGACGATCATAAAACATAAATGACCTCCAACTTACAAAATAAAAACATCAAAAGTTAAACGCACTTAATATAAATGGTTACGTCATACAATCATGATTAGCGAATAAATAAGCAGGTAGGTATGTCATACGACTTCTATTGTAGACTTATTCGTATAATTTTAATGAGGGTCAAAATTGTTATGATGATTTCTGAAATTCAAGTAATCTGAAAATTTTCACCTCAAACGTTTCAAATATTTTTATAAGTTGATTTTTTTTGGTTGACTGATTGTTCAATTAAATAGTGTGAGGAGGAGGAACAGGAGGTACCTCGTAGTACAATGCAACCATTACGTACGTAGACAACTATGAGAAATTTATTTTTTTACCTACCTATAGAAATAACTGATGTGAACTACTGTTGACTTTAGCAACTTCAGCGGGTCTATCTTCAGATGAAATAAAAGTGAGTTTTGTTGTCAAAAAGCCATTTGATACGAACAGAGCAGAACCAAACAACAGACCTATGTCCAACCTTGAAGAGCTCAGCAGTGAACTGCCATAAATGTTGATGACGATGATGATCATCACATTATAATGACAGCATAATGATATTCAAATGTCCAAATGACTATTAAAATAATGATGAATTGTAGTTTGCAATTTCACTTCGCACGTCACAGAATAATAGTGCTAGCAACTGATCTACATACAACAATTCACAAGTCTATTAGAGTGGCAAATGAGTAGTGCAGCTAATTCTGATTTCCAAATTGAACTTCGAATTGATTTTTGATAATACCTAATACAGTAATCGCTAAAACAATTTTAATCTAAAAATCTTTAAAATTTTGACCTTTACAGACAGGTATTATATAGCTCTTGAATCTTGATATAGCATAATTTGCATCTAGTACCTACTTCCCAAACTATCTAATATTTATACCTTATAGCTTTCTAAGAGCGATAAATCGAATGAAATTCAATCTGCAATAAGAAGGAATAAAAGCGTAATAAATCGCTGAAACTCATTAACATGATGTTTAGAGAACGGTTTAATTACGCCTATGACTATGAATGTTACTGTGTCTATTCTCGCTGCAGTTATTTCGAGACGTTTTACTGCGTGACCAAGCCTCACATACATTACTAATACCTACGTTAAATTCGCCCTTGCTGGGTAGGTTAGTACTTTAAAACGAATTTATATGAAACAATCTTTTATATGTGAATATTTCAATTTTTTTATTTATGATCCAAAATAAATGCATCGTTTTAATCTTGCATGCCAAAGTTCAACATAATATTATTATCAATATCTATAAATAATTTTAAGTGTTTTTAAATTGTGTAAATAGAAAACGTACTTTTAAATGATCGATTTAAATTATTTGTTTGGCGTTTTCACGTAGACTTAGCGTAGACGTATTTTATATTTCATGTTGTTTCTTGCAATCAGCATAATTTACAACAGTTCCTTATAAAACCGTTTAAAAATACGTTACATTTTAATTTATAACGGTTTATTGATAACTTTCTTTAATTTTAATATACCTATTATCCATCTTATTTTTTGTTTATCTATATTACGTAGAACAAAATGTATAAGTTCTACTGAAACTCTACTTTCCAAATACCTACACATTTTTTTACTCTATTTAATGTTTTTAACTTAATGATAATACTTTTATTATAAACTAGCTTTTGCCCGCGACTTCGTTAGCGTGGACTTCAGGTTCGTCCCGTATTATCAAAAATTGTAGCCGTAAAATTGTATGTGTTATTCTGATGTATAAGCCTATGTGTTATCTGATGTATGTATAAGAAACTTTACCACAATATATGTGGTAAAGTTTCATTCAAATCCATTCAGTAGTTTTTACGTGAAAGAGTAACAAACATACATCCATACATCCATACTTACAAACTTTCGCCTTTATAATATTATTATGATATTACAATGGGGAAATAAGTTCACATCAGAATTTTCAAGTCTATGTAAATTAATTAAAGGAGATAAGTAATTACTACATTTTAATGTTAAATATAATTCCCTCATTATAAGGTTTGGCTGTCGCATGAGTTTTGACGTTCGGGGACATCGAAATACTCAATACTCCAATTAACATCGATCTAGTAATTATTTTTGGAGGAGTGGTTCGTTTTATTGTTTTACCACCCATAAATAAGCAAATGCTGTAAATAGAGCAGCTGACATCATAGCGCATAATTTAAAAATGTTATTGAATTGGAAACATTCCTTGTGATCAGGTGTAAACTAGTTTTCGGTTTCAGTTTTTTTGGTCCATAGGCTAAACTTTTCTAAAATCAACTGACAATAAAGTAGGTACTAGGAGTAGATACTACATTTCCTTTCGATCCCTACCAGACTTCATTTATATTCGTGACACAGAATGGAGAGGTCTTATAAACTTATTAGAAGTTTAGTTAATTAAACATGAAACGAGATAAACCTCTAAAGTCTAGTGTAACACTTATTATTATAATATATTATCCTTCGTTTATTTATTTATTCATTTGGATCATCTACAAATACGTTTCGTTTCTCTGGTATTGTTATTGCTGCCACTTGAACAGGTTTCCTATCAGAGTTATAATAATATTAAGCTACCACTATTTAAGACGCCTGTGTGATATTTTCCTATAGTATACAATAATTTTGTAATATAGTTATATGAAACATCTGCTTCTTTTTTCATTTCAGTAAAAAGTATGAATAAAAGAATACAGTACAATTTACCTACAGCGACATGACTATTCTTCTCTATAATCATTTTGAGCTTGAAGAGCGGACGCATAAACGGACATCGTCATGCTGGAAAGGTAAATATTAATTTAACAGTGTTATCTTATTATCCTACATAATTATTAGGTAAATTATTATTCATATAGCGAGAGGTAATATTTGCATCCTGTGAGAAGTAACGTGTGGCTAAAACGTTTGTTTTGTTTAAAAGATAATTTTATAAAGATAAACTATTTTGTCATAGCAACAGTACCTACCTATACACTTTGAATAATCATACTCCAAGCCTGATTATTATCATTTTAAGTCTTTACATTAGGTTCAAATATTTTTTTCAATTCAAAATATCTAGTTGATACCTATAGGTAGAAACATATAGAATTAAATGCGTACATATTTGCTTTAGTCATTACAATTTGAAATTAATTTTGAAAAGTTTAAATAAGATTAAAAATACCTATTGCAATTTTAAAGCATTATGAGGTCATGTTTGTCGAAACCGCACCTTTTTGAGGCCACGATTAAAAGTCTGCAGTACGCGCAATTTGTAACATAGGTACGTGATAAGATATAAGATCTCCTTAGTACCTACCTACATACATGTTTTTTGTTTGTTTCTAAAATAGATCAGTGTAATGTTAGAGATTTTGAAGTTGGAACAGTTTACATCAGATTTGATTTAATACATTGCATTCCGTGCATGGAACGTATTTTAAAATTAAAGCATTATCGACTAAACTCCAGAGATGGAAAGTTATTTATGAAAATTAGATCTAGCAAAAATAATTATTATATGCATGGCGCACAAATATATGTACCAAATTTGGTTACATAATTTTCATTTAACTTCCCGGTATTATTTCCTGTCGCAAAATCTTTTTTTCTGAAATTTTCAACGATATACCTACTAAGTAAACTTGAGCTAAATATTGCATCGAAATATTTATTTATGATAAATTAAACCTTGTTCTTATTCGTGGTCTAAACATGGTGTATGACGCATTCTGTGGTGTGTGTCGTTATTTTTAGCAAATTACCAATACGTTATGTCGGAGTAGAATATAAATCATTTTTATGAACTGTCTTGAGATTTTATGCAAGTTTACAACCTTAAATCAGTCTAAGAGCGTCGTCTTAAGATTCTTCTCCAACACTTGAGTTGACAGTCAATACCAAGTCATTTCCCGGAAGGTCGGGTAATGAGAGCGATTGTGTTTTTTTATTTTAAGTTTATTTGTGGTCAAATACCTAATGATATAACGTTAACGCTGTGATTTAATGATGATGAATGAGTCCAGTGAGTAAGGATTAAGTTTGTAATAAAACTTTTCTAAAGTATCGATAACATTATATTTTATTGAACTTTTTCCTTAGTAGGCTCCAATTACCCCCTTCTCCCCTACTACGTACAAAATGCATCCCAAATAGGTATGGTATATCGTTCTCGAATAACTAACTTTAAGACAATTTTTAAATATTTCTATTATTTTCAGCATGGCATCTAACACTATACATCAGCGCAGCCATCTTTGGCGTGGTCAACTATGTTTTTTTACAAAACACTATGAAATTAGTTGACAACAACTGCGTATTGTTTCCGCGAGATCTGGTTTTTCGAGAGATCGAATTAATAAACAATATTACTAGTTATGTACAGAATTCCAACGCAACAAATTATGCTATATTTGATGATTCGACAACTGAAAATGCTCAAGCTAATATAACAGTTACTGAGGCTCCTGATATGGACAAAGAAAATGTAACGAAATCGACTAATATTGTTAAGAGAGACATTCCGAATAAAAATGAATCAATTGAAGCACAACCTTCAAGTGATACTAATACCACTCGTACAGGTGAGACAATTATGTTAAAGTAGGTAATCGATGTTAATCAATACTAATCATGCATAATAATAAACCGTGATTAACAACGTCGTAGGCTTGTTTAGAACTCATATGTCAAATAGTAGAGCAAATAAATTATAATCGACTTCTACCTAATACTTTTTAAACTTTCTTTCAGGAATATCAACTCGTAGAACTGTACTTTACACGGAGAGGACATTATTCGGAAAGGACAAAGACTGTGTGTTTGCAGAGTATATGCCAGTTTTGTCAACAATATTCGCGTTAACCTGGATTGTTATGTTCACTATTTGTCCAGCCGGAGGACGCGCACGCACAGGGTGAGATACATAGATACCTACTATGTTCTCTTTTCTTTCATTTTCTGTAGCCAGACGAGCTAATGGACCACTTGTATGTTAGTTTCCCTCATGTGTCTCTGCAATGTCTGGGAAAACTGATTGTGAGACCGTTTTCTGTCGCTTTTTTTTAGCTAAGCTTCTTTTGAAAAGATGGCAATTAGATGGGTAGAAGATCTACTATTTTTGCTTTAAATCCTTTAGTGACCTTTTAAATGTTTTATTATTATCGTTTTTTTTTTCAGACTCCAGCAACCGTGGCGGATACTGATGCCGGCGCTTGTGTTTTCGTTGGTAATGGCGGGTCTCACGGGACACAGCTTTTCGATGACAAATAAGGGACTACATGCATTTTGTGAAGCATTTTTTGAGGTCACAAATTCCACTACGTAAGTTTTTGCTTTTTCTATCTATGTTATCCTGTATTGAGGAAGGCCTAAAAAGGGATGGTTGGATTGTGTGAAAGAAGATATAAAAAATTATGGTGTGACAGAGGACTTATGCCAGATTAGGAATGAATGGAGAGGTAAAATAAAATATATTGCGCCGACCCCATTTAACTATGATAATGTTGAGCTAAAGGAGTCCATTCTAGTATTTGCAAAAGTCCTTTCGAAACCGTTAGTTTCAAATATTACAATTTCCATGAAATGATTAGATTTGAATTTTAACAATTTTATAATATCACATTTACCTTAACATACGCGAGCATGTTGTCATTGAAACATAGTTATTTAAATACCTCAATGTTGGCACTCAAAGCCAAGGTTAAGATTATGGTGTACCATTGCGTAATCTGCGTTAATCACAAACAAATCATGACTAACAGCCGTTATCGTATCTATCACTGACGTGACTATGGAATTAGTAAGAGAGGCGAGTCCAATTTATTAATTGACAATATTCTTGCCATAAAAAGCACACTTATAATGATTACTTACAATTAACGATGACTGCTTCGTCATTATAAAGAAAAGTTTCTTCGTCTATCTAAAACAACACTTTTTCATTTAGTGAAAATCTAAATAAAACTAAATAATAAGAATTAAACGTGAATTACCAGGTGTTCATCCGTGAACGAGCATATTGAGCGTAGTTGGAACGCGTCGTGGAGTTTCAGCGGTCGGGCGTCGTTCACCCGAGCGTCCAGTGCCGCGGTGTGGGCGAGCTGGGCTTGTGCGACTGCTCTCCTGATAGCGCGCTGTCTCGCTGCACCTGACTTCCAGGTCAAGAAGACCAGCGTCTACCTTAAACGGGATCCGCTTAATGTAAGATGCTGATTATAGACTGCCGGTTTAGTTCTCCAGATAGTGTGTGTGAGGGAACGGTGAACATCTAGAGAGCCCTTGTGGATTATTTAGGTATTTTTTAATTAAAGTCACTCACTTATAATGTTCACTCACAGAAAAAAAAATCAGTATACCTACAGTTTTAAACTTAAAATTCCGTTTGTGTAACTGTTTTTTTTATTTAGTTTGTGTATACTTGTCGTTTTCTATTATAAATCTCTAATTTACAGCAAGTCACTCCATACCTGAAAAGGGGATCGAAGAATTCACGTTCTTCTGCAAGCTCTCCAAACAAACGCGACACCATGTCAGTGAGATCAGAACCAACTGCTACCACGGAACTCGTTACAGTTTCAGTAGAACAAGGCCAGGAGTCCATCCCGGCTTCTCTGATGGCAACACCCCATAAGGCGCCACAGAACGAAGACTTAATAGAAATGACTTATAATCCTCAAGAACGAAACGAGAAAGGAAATTTTAATTAAAAACCAAGGGTTTACATTTTTGGTGTAACTTGACGTTAAATGGTTATCGAATGGGGATCGTCAAAAGATGCTCAACCATTTTGTGCTTATCTGCAATCTCTGCAACAAGCGATAAAGGATAAATCTTAAACTTAGCAGAGTAGATAATAATATAAGCAAGAACAAGCGAACTTTTCGATCATAGTGTCATATTTTCACTTCTATAAAAGAAGATATTGACTTAGAACATAACCCACCCTTAATCTATCCTCTAATAAATTCTTCCACATAATCGCGCAATTTTTATTTTTTTGTAATGTCTTGAGATTTCATGAAATTATTAAAGATCCGATGAGATGGTTATTTACTTAAATTTATTATTGTAACTTTTGCATTTAGTTTTCCTAGTAAGGTACTTTACTTATAAGTGTACTGTGTCTACATTGTGACTAATAAAGTTCTACGAACTAAAGTGTGTTTCTTATATGTATTAATGTTTCCGAAGTAATCTTTTTTTAAACATAGTACATCTTTTACGTGATAAAAGTTGTGAAGTAGACATGGATAACTCAACTAAGCCGTACGGAGGTTGTTAAGTCCATAATCCAAAATTGGAAATTCCATGGCCCATCTCATACTATACAAGGTGGATTTGTAACTTTGGACACCCTGTATAGGTACTATATTAATGTATATCTGTAATGGCCCCAGGCCCAAGCAGTAATAAAATGAACATACATTCCGAGTAAACATTGAAATGTACGTCGTACAGGTAGGTCGTACAGGGACGGCGCGACGGAAAAAGAGTGCCTTGGGCGCAACGCCTCGCGCCGTTCCTCATAACCCCGTGCTGGGTTCTGGCCTCAGCCAGTGTTCAGACGCTGAGTGTGAGCAGCTGCAGCAAAAAAGCTGTAATATTATGTTAAGCGTTGCGGTACCGACTAAAATATGTACGGTCCCATAGAATTATAACATCTGGAATCAACATCATGAACAAAAGAATGAAGCCAATTTAAAGCGCACCGATCGCGCGTTACACACGATATTCTGGCGAATAATTATTATTTGAAATAATAAAATTTATATTATAGATCTAGAATAATTTATTTTTTAAATCTGTTCTTTTGCCTAACTTTTGAATTAGACGTCAGATAAACTGTACATGTCATTTGTCAGAAAAAAGAAAAAAAAATCTGCCAAAATCAGCAGATTCTGTCAAAAATTATTTGAATATTTTTTAAAAGTGTAAACAATGCATAATTAGTGAAATTGCGAATATCAAAATATTACAGAATATTACATTAAAATACGCAATGATACATCAGGTAAAAAGATTTCTATTTAGTAGATCATTACTAAGTCAATGTTTGCGAAATAAACACACCGAATGTTCCACACTATATCCTTTGGAAAGTCGGAAATTGTTAAATGTTACCGGAAAAGATGCTGCAGTTTATCTTCAAGGTCTTATTACAAATGATATTCGACACTTCGAGGAGGGAGCTACATCTATATATGCAATGTTCCTTAACACAAAGGGCAGGGTGCTTTACGATGTGTTGATTCATAAAGGGAATACAGAGAACTCTTTCTTACTCGAATGTGACCAAAACGTCCTTGCTCAGATACAAAAACACCTAAAAATTTACAAACTAAAACGACTTGTGGATATTATTGATTTAAGTAATGAATGTAAAATACATGCCTTGATACAAACCATTGGTGATATTAACCCTAACAATAATGTTAATTTGTACAAAGACCCTCGATTACCTGATCTCGGAATTAGAGTTATATCACCCGCATCAACAAAACCTTCTGATCTGTTAGTAAATAATGACAAAATTAAAATTGAGGATAGTGATGAAGGATATAAATATTTGAGATATAAACTAGGTGTAAGTGAAGGATCTGAAGACCTACCACCTGGAACAACTTTTCCTTTAGAGGTGAACTGTGATTATCTGCATGGTGTTAGTTTCCACAAAGGGTGTTATATTGGACAGGAACTGACAGCTAGAGTTCATCACACTGGAGTAGTAAGGAAAAGGATCATGCCAATTAAATTCTCACAAACCGTGGAAAACTTAGACAAAGATTCTGTGATAAGAGCTAGTGATAACCCCAAATCAAATATAGGGAAATTAAAAAGTCATATAAAAGATTATGGTTTGGGATTGTTAAGAATAAAGGAGGCTTTAGAAACAAAATCTCTAGTTATTGAAAATAATACAGTGGAAACATTTAAACCTGCTTGGTGGCCAAAAGAAGCACCAAAAGAAAAAGTTGCTGTTTTAAAAAATGAATAGCAAAAATTTATGTGTGATTGCACATATTGTAGTTTTTATTTTGGTATTTGACTCAAATACAATAAAATATTTAAAAAGGAATCATATTTTCAGTAAACAATGAATGACAAGAAGGAAAAAAATCCTGAAGAACCAGTGCAAATTCAACATGACTTCAAATGCTCCACATGTGATATAAATGAAAAAGCTCAGTACAAAGGCACTAGTCCTCCATTCTCTCGTAACATTGTGTTAAAATATCCAAGCTACATTATGAAGGATCCATTCAGTCCCCCAGGAAAGGGTGAAATATTAGTTCTTGGAACTGATTGTTGTGCCTGTGAAAAACCTGTCTGTATCGGAAAAAACTGCAGCATGTTCTATCATAAAACATATTGTTTAGATTGTGCTAGTAAAAATTTAGATAGTTTTCCCACTGAAATAAAAAATAAACTACAAAATTACAAAGCAAAATAAAAGAATTTGTGTTTTATTTTCTTATTAAAATTAGTTGTAAAATCTATTTAGTTTTCAATATAAAGTGAGTGAAAATAAGGTAAAAGGGAAAAATAAAAAATATGGCACTTTGTATAGAACATAGTAGTTGATGGTTATTTTAACCTCTCAACTGGGAACTAACCAAAATTGGCGTTTGTTTATTAGTGCTATATATGTATAGGTGGTATTATACTGGGTATAAGACCACTCCCGAAAACGAAAGCTGGGTTAGTACTAGTGATACTTAGGATGTTAAGCTTTTTGCAAAAAAAAAATCATCTGAATGGACCGATTTCCTGGCTTATCATCACAGGTTCCACTAGTACTACCACCAGTCTTCGTTTCGGGAGTGCTCTGTTTACACCCTGTATAAATGTCTTGGTGAAAGAAAGAGACAGATAACATTGTAAGAATTTGTTGATTGGATATTAAAAGGAAATCAGGAATTACAGAAAATAAAAGAATAACTATAAAATACTGTTTACTTTGGCTTTCCAGTCCGATTTACAGTATTTTTTTTACAAATCATAGAATTGTAATAACACAGTTACATATAACGGAAACAAATGTTTCACTACATTAATTATAATACAAAAGTAAAACGATGGTAGGAACAGCATCTGATCGCTGCCCTTTACGATCGCGCCACGCCGCAGTACATTTAAATGAACGATACAACATAAAGATAATTACAGCATAGTTATATTAAAATGTAGGTATATATTAATAAGCTCTAAATTAGGACAAAATTAAATATACATTTTGTCATAAATCCTCAGTCACCCCATTCAGATTGATAGCACCACAATACATTCATTACCTTCACACGTTGTACAGTGACTCATTCCACAATATCGCCCACCTCTTCAACACAAATATAAATTCAAATAATCATAAACAAATAGTAGTAATTCGCGAATAAATATAAACTAGAGACTTTAATAAAACTTTTAATTCGTTTCCGTTTCTCCGTTATTGCTATTTTGTATTTGGTGACTATAACATCAATAATTGATGAACCAAATAAAATAATCAATTATAAAAACATACGAAAAGATTACCAAATAATATGTGAACAGTTAACTTTAAAAAAATACTTTAAAGTATCTCGGCGAGTGCACGATCACATATTATTATCATGCATTGTGTTACTATAAAGATATAAAAAGTGTCTTATGCACACAAAATACTTTATATACATTTCCCATAAAAAAAATGTAATTTTCCATAAATTAAATAAAGTCTAAAACATAAAGAAGTAGATTATAACAAAAGCATTGCATTGATAGTATATTAAGTAAAACTTTCAAATTTTCTAGAAGATTCTTTAACTTTGTACTGGCCTAATTGTTCAAAAATAATATTTAAAGTACGCGCCATGGACGGGAGACTATTATTACACTTACGATATGATCAACTATTCAGACTTACATAAACAGATTTGCTACAGTTTTTTATTTGTATTTTTTTGATTCGAAATTTATTTTTCAAATAATTAAAACTTTCACAGCCTAAACGATTTAACTAACCTTTTATTTTTCAAAATTATTAATTACTGTTTTTTTTAAACTAAACTAAAAACATAATCATATTAATATTCTGAAGAGCAGTCTTTCACAACACATTAACGCAAATCAAAAATAATTTGGAAATGCAAATAAAAATTAACAAAAGCTTTGTGCTTACATAGAATATTACAAGAATTTTAGTGACATCAATATTACTCTAAAAATGATCAATGTTTAGGGATGAAAATGAATATAAATGGCCCATCTCAAGACTAATTCTTTTTGAAGTTTTCACCTTTATAGATGGACCTAAAACACCATACGATATTCTTACATAAAAACTTGTTTTTCCATACACATATCCTTATAAATTAACATCTTATCTTATAGGCTGCCGATAAAACAAATATATTAATATATTTTCTATACATAAAATCCATATGAGTTAATTATAAAGTTTACACACACCAATTACAGTGAAGTATTACTTACAATTATTGTGTTTTATTATTATATCTACATAATTATTATGTAGATATTTATACAGTATTGAAATACTTCACTAACACCAAAATCATATTTTTCAATAAAATCTGAATTAATATTTTTTTACTATTTTAATTTGGAATGTACACTTCGATGTGTGTAATCTTTTATCAACATTTTTGCAACCAATTTGAGATTTAATCTTAAACAGAAATAATTTGAACTTTGACATGTGTATAAAATCCAATTGAGTTTAGTTTGTTTTTGGGTATTTTGTCAAGCTTTTACATTAAATTACCTCAAAATGACAAGATTGTCTTTAAATTAATGATAACACCAATAAATATAATAGATAATCTTTTACTAACTCCAATATTCCGAAGTTTTTCCTTTGTATTAAAAATTGGAAATTAGAAGTTATGTAGAACTAATAAACTACACGCACACAGCTAACTACAAATCTTGTTGACAACATAGTTTTGTCTAAGTAACTGATTCCATTTTTTTTTATCACATCACTATTCATAAAGTATCTAATAAAAAAATTAACAAACCACGAGTTATCGATAACTGTATCCGCGCGATCGTCCGCTGTCTCCAATATCGGTATAGGAGCGAGTTCTATTCTTCTCCGAGCATGTGTTGCAGCATGTCGACGAGCGTGTTGAGTGCGAGCGCGAGCTGCGCGCGGTACTCGGCGGGGCGGAGCAGAGGGCCGGGCGCGGGGGCGGCGCCCTCCTCATCCGGCTCCTCGTCGGGACCGAAGCCCCCCTCCTCCACGTCCTCCGCGTCGCTCCCCTCCGGCGTGTGACACGCGGCTGTCTCCGGCGGACACTCTCTGCTCGTTTCGGGTTCAGATTCTTCTTCTGTCAATTTACAAAAGTTATAGTGAAATCACGCATCACGTGTTAACATATCAATTGAATGCAACCGTTTAAAAAATATTGTCTTGGCTTTCGTGGCGACGCCCACTATAAATCGATTCTTACCGTCTTCCTTTCGATTTGACACATTAAGTATAAACAAAGGCATTGTGTAGTGTTACCTGGCGGCGGCGCGTGCTGCAGTCGCTGCTTGGCGAGCAGGGCGGCGCGTAGCAGGTGTCGTGCGGCGAGGGGCGGCGCGGGGGGCGCGAGGCGGGCGCGCGGCACCACCAGCAGCAGCGCGCGCACACAGCCCAGCACGCCGCCCGAGCACGCCTCCGACCCGCGCAGCTCCTCCGCCAGCGGCTCCGCTATGCCGATGCAGCCCGGGTCGCGAGCCTGTCGTGCAAAGATATATTTAAGAACGGAAATTCACTGACCAAGACTACTTCCACCCAAAAGGGAGTAGACTCAATCTGATAAGCTATACAGCTGTGTCTCAGAACTATACGGAATGGAAAGTACTTTAAATATTGAACGTAGGATGTTTTCCTAAAAGGAAACATCATTTTATTCTTTACATTAAATTCAATAATACTACATTCAAAGATTTTATGGAATTGTTTGATTAGTCTTAAAATCGAACTAACAAAATGGAAAAAAATAACACCCTGTATTTTTATGATGCCAATCGAAAGAATAGTTAATTTCGAATAATCTTTGCTTATAAACATAATGTCATGTCTTGATCTATACTTTTGACACTATCAGTTGTATTTTGTGTAATAAACTTGTGCACTATTAAAACCAACAATCACAAGCAAATTTCATAATAACTCAAAATTATAAAATGCATACCTTTGGTAAGTACAGTTGCATGAACTCGTAAATATGATCATCTTCTAAAGATTCCCGCTCGTCCAGTATAATAGCGTCAATGTATTCATTTAAAACGCTACAATCTAACAACATCTCTTCTAGTTTTGCTTCGGCCTGAAAAAATATTTTCATTTTAAACCTTTCTCCAGATAAAAGTAAATTATTAATTACACGAAAAATACACTAATTTTGACTTAACAATTGAAAAACTCTGACATTTGCGTTAATAAATGTTTAACACTGATTACATAAGCACAAGTGAGTGATGTGAAGTATGTGTTACGATATTTACCGGTGAGGTAGCGACCTCCTTCCAGAAGACAGCGAAGTAGTTAAACCGGAGCGGCACGGCCTCGAGCGCGCACAGAGCGGACAGGAGGACGAGCTGCTCCGACATGCAACGTTGACTTCGAGCCACACGACAACATGAATCTATCAAACAATAACAATTTTCAGTTTGTAAACTTGTTTTTGTACGAACTTATTTCACCTGAAGCTTATTTACTAGGCAATTAATTCGTACAAGAATTTTATGTAATCATACAGCCAGTGTTTATTTTAAATGACGAGTTTCTGGCCATAGTTTTTATTTTCCATTACAAATGATGCGATTTTTTATATCAAAATGGACCTTGTCGTTACTTTTTTCAATATCTCTTATTATTCCAAACTGTGGCCTGAAGAAGTTTGTCTTACATATTGCATAATATAAACTGATAGGTTAAGAGCTGAAGTAGTACTTACCGATGAACCTGTGGTAGGGTTTGTACGCGGCGGCGTGCGGGTGCGGCTGGTGCGAGTGTCTGTGTCGCGGCGGCGGCGCCGTGCGAGCCGCGCAGTGCGCCCCCGCAGCCAGCGGCACCAGCGCAGCCAGCGCCGCCGCGCCTCCTATCAGTAACAACTCGCGAAGCACATCTGAAACACATGCGTTAACTTTATTTGGTATGTTTCTCTTGTGAGCTGTAGGATCGAGAATGAGAATGAGATTCTGAGAAAGGAGTTTGTATAGTATATGAGGCATGGATAAAAGTACATCGGCTTTTAGAAAGAGAGCTGATCATAACTTTGGTTTAATAGTACGTTAACACTGCTATTTGTGATATTTGTTTATCTTGTACCAATGTGTCATTCTCCTGCTTTACTACAGTGTGTAAAATCTACCTAGAGCGGCCTCCCTCAAGTGATCGAACCGATGGTGCAGGTTGAGCATGGTGAGCAGTCTCCGCGCGCACTCGGGCCAGTCCTTGCAGGCGAGCAGCAGCGCGCGGGCCTCCTTGGCGTCGCGGCGGGTGCGCAGCGTGCGGCACAGGGAGCGCGCCCACCGCAGCGCCGCGCCCAGCTCCTCGCGCACGGCGCCGCCCGACCCGCCCGCCGACCCGCCCGCGCCCGCGCCCTCCACGTACACCGCGTGGAGACTGTGCAGAGCCTGGGACAGATCACTCACTGTTAGGGTTCAAACTA
The DNA here is from genome assembly GCA_030269945.2 of Trilocha varians. Lineage (NCBI taxonomy): Eukaryota > Metazoa > Arthropoda > Insecta > Lepidoptera > Bombycidae > Trilocha > Trilocha varians. Next base: position 6,425,143 of record AP028273.1, on the reverse strand, counting down.
AACTGACAAATCTCAAATGACTGACCCTCAGTAGCACATAAAATTTCAAACAAAAATTTAAATTACACAGAAAAAAAATTACTCTTTTTAGTTCTGATGTATCGATTGCAATAAATCGTCAATGTGTGAATTCAGAAGTTCTAAATTCCTGATCATACCTAGAGTACCGTTAAAAATACATTTGCCCTTGGAATTTTATTCATAATTTTTAGCTTCCTGTCGCTACCTTAACATTCACTTGTTTAATTTAAGCTTCCTATTATTATATAAATAAAAATGCGCTTTGAAGTAAAAATGCGCTTTTAAAAATGTGAAAAATGAAGCTCACCTCAAAAGTCATCTGTAATCCTCCATTATAAACTACGTATAATCTATCGTCTTCATTCTCGACTAGCGTACAGAATGCTGATATCAGCGTTGTCCAACACGTACGTCCGTTTAAACCTAAAAATTATAAAATAAGCATTACAGAGGTACAATTTTTAATATTCATTTTTCGTTTTCAACGAACTAACTTTTCGTAAACTTAAACAATTTATAATTTTAAAATAACCTTGACATATATTATATCTAAATATGTACACGCAAATCAATTACGTTTCAATAAATTAACCAAACTCATTCTAACAAGTAAAAATGTTCATTGATGTACTGAAAAAAATCCATGTTGTACTATTTCCAAAAAAATACTCACCCTGTAAATAAGCAGCTAACGTGCTCCTTCTAAAGGCAGCCGCCTCTCTACCATCCGGAGTTTCACTACCGCTATTATTCTCGCTTCCGTTTCCGCTGCTATTACTACTATTGCTGTTGGTAGTGGTGATGGTGCTGCCGTTGCTAGTGACCGTGCCGGTGACATTGGGCATAGCGCCGGACGCATTGGCCACCATCGTGCCCGCCACGTTGGCAACCATTGTGCCCGCTATGCTGCCGCCGCGCGCCGCTAGTATACGGGCTAGTCTGTTCAGATACAATGAATATGAAGTAATTCTTATCTTTCAAGTTTTTGATGAAGAATTATGTTTAAATATAAACAAATATTTCAATGGCCAAAACGCATTATTCCGATTTTCAACCTAAAATCGGTTTGCCGTCTTTCGGGACTTCGATTTGAACCCCCTCATAAGAGGGACATGCCCGGGCAATGTCACAATTGCCAACTTTATGGGCACTCGTCAAAAAACTGTTTTTCGCGCCCTCGTTGCGTGAAATGCACGAGCGATCACGCGACGGCAGACTGCCCTCGTCGTAAGGAAACCGCGACCGAACCACCGTCGTGTATCAACTGTAGGCAAACCGGCCACACGGCCAACTACAGAGGATGCCCGGTGGCACCCAAGCCCAATAAGCGTGTCGCACGCCAAAACAATATTAGGGCTCCCCCGACTGAAACCTTCATCGCGGCGCCGTTACCCGCCACTAACGCGTGGCCCCTCCCCGGCGGTAACACTCAAGTGCCCGTTGGGCAACCATTAACTCGCATCCTCCCTGCTCAGTCGGCGTCTCACGCTCCTTCAACCCCACCGGCGTATCGTGCTCCTGGTCCACAGAGGCCCGCGAACTCCTCCGTCGTTCAGGACGATAACGCTGCACTCCTGCACGTTTTCGATACCATCTCAACGGAGCGTCTCGATGAATTTTTCGATTCATATCGCGTCGCTGGTGACAAAGGCACTCGTGCTAAACTCTTTCTTGCGTACCGCGACGTCTGGCATGCATTTTCTTACGGGTTAGATGACTCTATCACCACCAGCGCATCCGCTTGCGTGCCACACATAAAATAATTAATTATGGGTAGTGCACCACAAAGGATTAGACCCCGCTCCCTGACCGTTGGATTTTTCAACGCCAACGGTATCTATAATCAACGCGATCAAATTGCTGACTTCTTACGAAATCATCAAGTTGATATTTTTTTAGTGCAGGAAACTTTCCTGAAGCCCTCGACACGTAATCCTAGGATTGCGAATTACATCATGGTTAGGAACGACAGACTCACCTCCCGCGGGGGTGGGACTGCCATTTACTATAGGAGAGTCTTGCACTGCGTCCCTCTCGATCCCCCCACTCTTGTTAATATCGAAGCATCAGTGTGCCGCATCGCACTGACGGGACACGCGCCCATCGTCATCGCGTCCGTTTATCTTCCACCTGACAAGCCCGTATTGAGAAGCGACGTTGAGGCGCTTCTTGGTATGGGAGGCACTGTTATTCTAGCAGGTGACCTCAATTGTAAGCATGCGAGGTGGAATTGTGTCACCACGACCCCGAACGGTAGACGTCTCGACAATCTAATAGACGATTTAGAGTTCGATATCATCGCCCCTCTTAGTCCGACTCACTATCCGGTCAATGTCGCTCATCGACCGGATATTTTAGATATGGCCCTTCTTAAGAATGTGACACTGCGCTTGCATTCTTTAGAGGTGCATTCCGAACTAGACTCGGATCACCGTCCGGTAATCATGCAATTAGGTCCCCCGCCTTCAGCGGAACCCATTATGAAAACTGTCGTCGATTGGCACGTCTTAGGCGCCAGCCTGGCAGATGCTACTCCTCCGTCTCTTCCTGTAGGCTCGGATTTATTTCTTCCGTCCCCTCAGGACACCATTGACGCGCTTAACGCCTTCTCGTCTGACATCAAGTCCCGTGTAGATAGGGCATCGAGACAGGTTGAAGCTGATGCTTTTCTTCGTTTTAAGCTGCCTGATGATATCAGGGAGCTCATGCGAGCCAAAAATGCCTCGATCCGGGCCTACGACTCGTATCCTACCGTAGCAAACCGGTTTCGTATGCGAGCTTTGCAGCGCGATGTGAAGCGTCGTATTGCGGAGCATCGGAATGAGAGGTGGGGTTCTTTCTTGGAAGGAATCAAACCATCTCACTTAGCTTATTGGCAGCTAGCTCGAACTCTAAAATCCGATTCAACGTCCACATTACCTCCTCTCAACCACCCCGATGGCAGTCGCGTTGCTTTCGATGACGATGAAAAGGCCGAGTTGCTGGCCGACACACTGGAAGATCAGTGTACGCTCAGCGCTCACTCCGCGGACTCCACTCACGTCGAAATGGTGGACAGGGAAGTCGAGCGCAGAGCGTCCCTGCCACCCACGGTCACGTTACCCCCCGTTACGTCTGACGAGGTAAAAGACCTCATCAAGTTTTCGAAGTCGCGTAAAGCACCCGGCTCCGACGGCATCTCGAACAGAGTACTCAAACTCTTCCCCGCCCAACTAATCTGCTTCTTAGTCACCATCTTTAATGCCGCTATGACACACTGCATCTTTCCCGACGCGTGGAAAGAAGCAGAAGTTATCGGTATACCTAAGATCGGTAAACCCCGTGATGACCCGCGTAGTTATCGACCCATCAGTCTTCTTCAGTCCCTAGGCAAATTGTATGAGCGCGTGCTTTACAAACGTCTCTGGGACTTTGTCTCGTCCGAAAATCTCTTACCTGACGAACAGTTTGGATTCCGCGCCAGACATTCGTGTACCAATCAAGTGCACCGCCTCACGGAGCACATCCTCTCCGGTCTGAATAGACCCGCTAGGCCCGTCTATACGGGCGCTCTCTTCTTCGATATCGCGAAAGCGTTCGACAGAGTCTGGCATAACGGTTTGCTTTACAAACTTTATGAATTGGGATTGCCAGATCGTCTCGTGCTCATCATCCGAGACTACCTGTCAAATCGTTCGTTCCGATATCGATTGGAGGGCGTTCGCTCCTCGTCTCGTCCTATTAACGCCGGCGTCCCTCAGGGCTCCGTGCTGGCCCCTCTTCTCTTTAATTTATTTACGAGCGATATTCCTCGTACGTTACCCACCTCACTCGCTCTGTTTGCCGATGATACTGCCGTGTTCTATTCAGATAGAAACAAGGTATTCATCGCCGAACAACTTCAGGCAGCTGCCACAGCGTTAGGTCATTGGTTCCGGAAGTGGCGTATTGAGGTTAACCCCGAGAAAAGTACGGCTGTACTCTTTCAAAGGGGTTCCTCAAGACGTCTCCCGACGCTGGACTCCCATCGTCGTACTCTCCGGAGGAATGAGACCCCTCCGATCACTCTCTTCGGACATACTATCCCTTGGGTTAAACAGGTGAAATACCTGGGTATTATCTTCGATAGTGCTATGACCTTTCGTCAGCACATCAGAACCGTCCGCAATCGTGCCGCGTTCATCCTCGGCAGACTCAACCCCATGATCTGCAAGCGTAGTAAGCTGTCACTTCGTAATAAGTTGACACTTTACAAAACGTGCGTTAGGCCCATTATGACATATGGTAGTGCGGCGTTCGCTCATGCGGCTCGCACTCATATCAACTCCCTTCAGATCTTGCAGAATAGATTTCTGCGTAAAGCCGTCGGCGCTCCGTGGTATATGCGTAACGTCGATCTTCATGACGATTTCGATCTCGTCCCTATCACACAATTTTTGAAGGATACTTCCGAGCGTTACTTCAAAAAAGCAGAGGACCATCCCAACCCTCTCATCGTAGCCGCCGCCGACTACGAACCCGATCCCGCGCACGCCGAGAAATGGTGCCGTCGTCGTCCGCGGCACGTCCTCACGGACCCTCCCGACAAGTTATCGGCGCAGCTCGCTGTCAGCGCTAGCGCTAACAGCTCGAGACGACGCGTTGGCTATCTCGTTCGCCGTCGTCGAACTCGACGCAGAGTTCGGCGTTCTACTTGAACCATCATCATCATCATCAATTAATCCTCTTTGTCATGTTTAATTCTTACTTGTTATGTTTGATAATAAGTAAATTTAGATCCTTTGTTTTATTCTCGCCAACCCTCTGAGTTTCTTGCTGGTTCTTCTCAGTTGGGTCGCGTTCCGAACCAGTAGTAAATTCATGATGCGCTAATAAGTTTGTTTCGGGCAACTGTTAGTATTCTCATCCTATCATATACTCAGCCGAGCCCCTCTTGAGCTCGCACCCCATCATGGTGAAGCTGTAAAGGCCCCCAAGGGCCAACAGCGATTCCTCCATCAAAAAAAAAAAAAAAAAAAAAAGCATTATTCTTTAGGAATCGCTAAAGCACATTTTCCCCTCGTTAAAACAGTCCACAATTTCGTAGCGCGTAAATAAATTGTGTTATTAAATTTTAATGCCCAATGATTTGCAACTAAGGCGAAAAACAATGCAACTTGATTGCCTACTTACAATATTAAGTGAATTGATTTAATAAATCAAAAAAATCATCGTCTATACCTAAGTAACTCATCAGCAGCTCCAGGGTAGAGATGAGCGTGCGGCGCGATGTTCCTGAACGCCCAATGCACGTTCTGATGTTGGGCCAACATTCGCGCAAAGGACGCAGAGCGCCGACAGCACAGCCTTAGCAGCGCGTAGTACGGCGGCAACATCGCGCGGTTATACGCTACCACTTCGCCGTCTTCGTGATCGGCACTAGACAAAAATCAATACAATTTGAACAATAGGCTATTACGCACCAAGCTAATCTAATATATAAAATTGTCGTGTCACGGTGTTCGAACTTGAACTCCTCCGAAACGGCTCGACCGATTTTGATGAAATTTTTTGTGCTTATCCGGTACCTATGAGAATCGGCCAACATCTATTTTTCATCCCCTAAATGTTAGGGGTAGTCCACCCCTAATTTTTTTGTTTCGGCGCAGACGAAGTTGCGCGAGTCAGCTAGTAAAACTATAAAATTATCATATTTTGATAGATTTACGAAAAACTAAGTGATTAATGTTCTACTCATAAAACGCAAAATATATTTTATATTCCAATTTTAAAATTCGTGTTTTTTTATCTGTGCTTCGAATGTCAAAAACGCTATCCGCCATGATGGCTGTAATATGACGTCACCTCTACAGTAAACCCCTTAGCAAATCGTAGTGTTTACACCGCTGTTTACTCTCCGAGTGACGCAAAAGTGACGTTAGAAGATGGCGGTGCATTTGGCGACGTTTTTGCGCCAAATTTGAAATTGAAATTTTAAATGGCAAATTTTAGCCTAATTTGGCTAAAAAAAATTGTTCTATATTTTTTTATAGGTTTTTATGAACAAAAGATTAAATTAAAATAGAAAAAAAAATGGGGTGGAATAGCCTATTAGGTATTTCATTGTCCAAAATGAGGAGGCCATGAGCATTTCAATCTTACCATTGCATAAGCGCGTATTATACCTCTCCAATGTCAAGGGACGTAATTAAAAGGACTATATTTAGGCTTCGTTAGTTTTTGGAATCATACTGATTTTTTTTTTCTGATGACTTATAGCCTGAGAGTATCTTAATAGTCAATGTTGATAATAGATGTTGGGCAATGCCAAAAAGTGCAGTTCATTTAATTTTCTGTGATGACTATAATATCTAATCTTATTAATGACTTTGTATGAAAATAAATCAAGTTTTAGGACCGAAATTGCTTTCATCTTCACCATAAAACAAACTAGAAAAAAGATTCTACAGAATTATTTTGAAGAAATATTCTTTATTTACTCACAGTATATAATTGAAAGCTATATGTTTGATGACCCTCGGGTTCGAGACGGCCAGTTGCACGTTCTCGGGACAGTCCACGGACACGGCGTGCCAGAACGTTATCAACGCTTGCTTGTTGTGATGTACCGCTACTGACGGCTCCGAGAGACCAGGATGATATAAATCCCATAGATCGTTGAAGTACTGACCAAACTGGTAACAAAAATGTTGGGTTTTTGGTGGGTAGATAAAAATGTCTGGTAATTTATTTCTATGGTAAACACTGTTTTTAATGTATTGTATTTTCAAACTTACCATTAACTTTTCCACTCTGCTAACGACGCAATAAGACATGACTCCAAAATAGGCGGTTAGTTTCATTGTTCCGTGAATGGCAATATCGATGTATTTACGAGCGGCTTTCAATTTTCCCAATAACATGCTGTACACCTAAAATATAATAATCATAAAATAATAATTACATTTTGAACTGGTTTACACTTCACTTGGTACTAATGCCACGATAATGTGGCATAATAGAGTTGACATTGGCATCAAATATCTAGATTTTAGAACATCAATTTTATATAAAATTGTTAATATGTATGTAGATTGGAGATTAATTGATAAAGATGAGTTTTAGTCTCACGAATTTCGAGTTAGTTTGAGGGTTGATGAGGAAAAGAGGTGTTTACATTTTAGTTTGTGTTAAAATTAGTGTAACTATGTATGTACACATCGTAACGTACCTGATGCAGCGTGTGATGCGCCGTGTCAGGCAGCTTGGTGTGCATGGCGGCGGCGGCGGGCGAGGGCCGTGCGCGCGCGTACCCGGCGCGGAAGTGCTGCGAGGGCACCAGCGCGACCAGCAGCAGCGCGGCCGCCGCCCGCACGCGCGCCGCGCCCGCCGCCAGCAGCTGCGGCTCCACCCAGCGCTCCGCCGTGCGCAGCGCCCACGCGTGCGCCGCCTTGTTGCGCGGCACCTGCAGCGCGAGCCACTCCAGCGCGGCGTGCGGACACACCTCGCCGCACTCCCACAGCCGGCCCAGCACGAGCTGCGTGAAGCACGGCAGGCCGCCCGTGCCGCCCGCGCCGCCGCCGCTGCCCTCCACCAGGAGGGTTAGCAGCTTGAAGAATGGACCGCAACTCTGTTCCGAATACTATTTTCGTGAGATAACATACAACAACTATAGCAACTTCGAGAAATTCCAGAACTTTATTACTTGGAATAATCTTATCTACTGTAATATTTTCCTTAGAACCTCTAATACTGAGAGGATACACTTCAAATAATAAACATAATATTTTATTGAAATCTATAAAATCCTTACCTCAGAATGCTTAGCAATGGCTTGAAAGATGGTGGCGACAATCTTTTGTGCGAGAGGTTCGTTGAATCGACACAGCGCGAATATCAGTGATCGTGTTTGCTGCAAGTTGAGGCAGTCCCGAGTTTGTTGATAAATAAACGGGAATCCCTGTGAAAACACATGATGATTGTTTTAGATTACTTTTTAAACTCCTAATAAAGTTTATACTTTCATTATACCTATTATATCACACTATATTTTGAAAATATGATTCATTCATTCAGTACATTTCAAACAACACAACTAACCCCATTGTAACTTTTTCTAAACATCCAATCGCGCCAAACTGCCATTTACAATAACTGTAGATTTAGATTTCCAATATTGACGTTTACAAGATTCTCAAGCTACATCCACCTTAGCATGCAGCAGCGCCTTAGCGTCGGGTTCGAGCAGGGCGAGCTGTCCGCCGCCGTCCCGCGAGCGCTCGACGAGTCCGCCGACGAGCGCCACCATCTTGTCGAGCGCGGCGGGCCGCAGCTTGTCGCCGCCGCTGTCCGTGGCGCCGCTGCCGCCCGCCTCCTCCGGTCCAGAGTCGAGCTGTACAGACAAATTACCCATTGTTATTTAACCTATTTACTGTCCGAAATGAATTACAAAATTATACTGTTACATGAATCAATATTCGAGTTACGACAATTAGAATTAAACAAAGAAAAGTATATCGAAAAGGGCCAAATAAATAAATAATGTTTTGAGTAGGTTTTCGTTTTATTTGATGGAGTTTCTAGAATAAGAGCGAGCTAAAATCATAATCTTACAACTGTCCAAATGAAACAATAAAAGTAAGGTCTATTCTTCATTCTTGCTTACCGAATTGCCGTTTTGTCCCAAATAGAAATTGACCATGCTACTAATAGCGTTTATTCGTAATAAGAATTTCCCTTCCTCTTCTCCCATTTTACTGAATTCATACAACAAACTGAAGTATTCTGTCAGATGTCGCAAGTGTGCTCGCGCCCCATTCTCCATCTAAAACGATTAAATTTACAATAAATAACAATCTGAATTAGTAAACAAAAAGACGGATTCCTTAGTATTGTTTGTATTAAATTCTCTGACTTACCAAAGACAGCAGCATTCTTATAAACCTAGTAACACAGCTCGCCTCTCCCAGTTTACTGCTGTCTTCCTCATTCTCAACACCTTGCAGGTACAAACCACAATGACTAGATCTGAAATTAAATAACCCCAATTTGAGAACAAATCGAAGGCATAAAATTTCACCACGATAGAACTATATTATCTTTTCAAACTTATTAACTCAAACTGTGTCCTTCAGAAGAAAATGTATTTACCTGAGCCTCTGTATGACGTGCATACAAAGTCTTTGAAACATCTGACGAACCATTTGATTCGGGCATTTTATTAAAACCTGCAAAGAAAATAAAATTATAAATTACATTTTGTGATGTTTTCTTTGCTTATTTTAGAATTTTATAAATCACACAGTACTTTGTAAACAGCAATCGGATTTATATCGATAATATCAATAGTAGTTATAATCGATACAATATCGATAAGTGTGTGTACGTACTTGCATCGGCCACCACGTGTCGTCCGCCATGTGCCCGAGGAACCATTCAGAAGCCGCCGCCGAGGCATTGTATTGCTTCGTAACTAACTCCACCCATGAAACCATTGTTGGCTGTAAAACAAATTATGTTGTCAATCTTTATTGAAGTGAAAGCTTTTTTTGAAAAAGACAGCTAATACTGATACTGTTTTGGTTCAAATTCAAAACATGTTTTACAAAAGTACATGTCACTAAACCGATCAAATCGAAAACCTATTTAAATATTTATGCGTACGCTGCAAATACTATTGACAGTAGAACAAAATGATGTACTACGGGTTTTTATGTCTTAGTAAGACAAACAAAAAAGTCCGCGACAGCATATATCTAACTATCATAGTTTAGTCACAATAACCGCTTTTATTTATAAACATAACATTTCGTCCCGAGATTGAATTTAACGTTAAATGAGTATCGTTATATTAACCCTTATCCAAATTAAGTATTATATTATCAAGAGTATTAATGTAGAAGTAAATTACTTTTTGTTTTATTCCAATCGGACTGTTTAGAGTTTCGTTATCACGAGTATAAAACGCAATGAATATGTGGGTGCACTTCGGGCCGCGCAAATAATAACGCGACGGCATTTCGAGTACTGTTCGAACCCTTTTGTAACGCAGACGAAGTTGCACGGGGCAGCTAGTAGATTAAATAAAAAATAATTTGATTATGCATATTTTCGTATATTGATGTATTCAAATTCTAAAGTTTACCTTCTCCTTGGCGTGTATGAACGTTTCGATGAAAAACGATGTTGATAATCGCGCCGCCACCTCTGTTATCTCTGGATGTAGCGTTATTAAAGTTTGCGGCACCGAACTACACATTTGACCCATAAACCTACAAGAACATAAAAAAATACATTTGAAACCTTGAAAAACAACTCAGCACTATAGAATGTCATTCGTGTGTAATTTTACGATACGCTGATATTGTCGTGCGCCGATTTGTCAGTTCACTTTAGACACCAACCAATCACAAAACATAAATTCTTTCAACACTTGTTCATGACGTTGTCATTTGTTGTTTTCATCCACGGAAAAAAATGTTACTCACGTGAAATAGGCGTGCTGGAATATATTTTTATCGTGTAAGAACTGCATGTTATCGTCCCATATCCACTTGAGCAGGTCGGGCGGCAGTTTGATGGTGGCCGTTGTATCGCTGCTTCTTCGCTCTACTGCCGAACTTGGACATAACTCCTCTGCTGTTGATGACTGTAACGGTAAAAACTAGTTCATTGGCCGCCATTATCAATCGTAGTTATAATCACAAGATAAATCGACATTATACTAATCACCATTACGAAAACATGCAACAAATAAATCTTGTACAATTTGTTTAAATCTCTGTTCATAAACCATTTAGTCATGCACCTATCATCAGACTTTTTTTTTCTCTTTATTTAAAGTGCTTTTTCGCTATCATCAGACTTGAGTAGTACCTGTGCTTCTTCTTGTTGTCCACAATCAGAGCCCCGTTGTGTTTTAGGCGGACTCCACTCGTAGAACAACATGTAGGCGCTGTTCGTCTTCTCAAACGAGAAATCCATAAATTTATCCGTCACTGAGTCGTATGTTTTACTCTGTTGAAAAAAAAAAAACATTCATTATAAAATTAAAGTTTCACTAAATTTTACTTTAAATTCATTATTAGCTTAGGGATCTTTTTCATTGCAGTTCTCAACTCGAATATCATAACTGTAGTTGTAAAAGTCAACAATTATTTCGCTTCTAAAAAACTTGATGACATTTGAATAACAAACCGTCATCTCTCCCCCGAAGCACTCGGCGGCGATGTGCGCCGGGTCGAAGGGCTTGACCTCTGCGTCGTTGAAGAGCAGCCAGCGGTCGTGGTGGTCGTGCTCGCGGTCGCGTATGAACGAGTAGTAGTGGCCGCCGTCCGCCGTGCCCGTGTGGACGGTCACGCCTATCAACTCGTACCTATACAAACAATAACGTAATATCTCGTCCTTCTTTTGATTGTAACAATTGGCGCCCAACGTGTTGCAAAGACGCTCGGTGTAATATTGTTTTTAATTTTTTTTATTGCCATGTAGGCAGACGAGCCAACGGGCCACCTGATCGTAAGTGGTTACCGTCGCTCATGAACCTCTGCAATGTCAGGGGACATTAAGGGCTACGCTACCTACGACCTAACTTTAAGGACCCTCCTCAAGCCTCGTTTGAAGAAGGACAAGTCATAGCGCTCTGGGAATACCGAAGAGGGGAGCTCATTCCATAGCCGGATGGTGCGTGGTAATAACTTGAAAGTTGCTTTTAAAAAAGATCCATTGCTGGCGTATAAGAATATTACAGATTTTCATTTCAAATTAACTTTAAAGTATTTTACCATACATTACGATGAATCGGATTTTGGACTTGAACAGATTTACTAGTGCTAAATTAAGTTGGGAAGTACAACTTACTCATAATGTTCTTGAAATTCAGAGTTATCTTCAACGTCACCGTTAGGACTGGCTTCACCTTCTTTTCTTAGCTCTGCAGATTTTCTTTTTTCTTCTGCAAAACAACATCATTTCAAATAAATACACGATAGACTCTCATTTAGATATTCATGGCCCATTAATTATTTGCAAAGCAACCAAAATCCTAATGTAATAACTAACCTTGATATTGAGCAGGCATTAGATGTTTCTCGACATATCCGGACATATCGAGCCGCATCGGGAACGAAAAATGCGTGTTTACTTTTTCTTTCAACATAGTGAGCATATTGAATGTGTATCGCATCGTGTTGAAACATAATATCCGAGGTAGTTTCTTGAAACACGCCCTGGATAAAACAAAATCAGATGTACAATGTTATAGTAAAATGAGAACGAAATTAATACAATAACTTAAACGTGACACAGTGGCGAAGACTCAATATAACTCCATTCTTGTCGAGTTTCATTTTTAGGCTAACACTTTAACACTGTTAACTAATGAACGTTTTCATACATCACGCTAACTTTACCGTACAGATTTATTAAAAGATAATTTTGGTATTAAAGATGTACAAGAAGTTAAATGAATAAGTATATTATTTATTATACTGTATCGAGCAGTGGCGAAGGCTCTGTACAACCCCATCCCTATCGGCTTCCCCTTCGTTACATAGATTAACATCAAATAGTACCAAGGGCAACTTACGGCAAGTCAATGAAAACTAAATACACATGTTTTTGTAAGAATTTTTTATATGTCTTGTCTTCCCTCTTTAAGAAATTCACATTTCGCCGCTGGTATAGAGTTGTACTAACCGTTTCTCGGCCCGCACTTTGGCGGCGCACTGCGAGCACGTGTAGCAGTTGTCGCCCTCCAGCGTGTCCTTGACGGTGACCTCGTCCAGGCTCTGGTGCAGGTTGCGCATGTCCGCCACCTGGCACCGCACCGTGTAGAACTCTTCGAGAGTACGGGACACGTGCGGACAGTCCTAATAATGAATGATTAGAGTGTTATGCGGGGTTTTGTTTCAAAAATTAAATGTGCTCATCTAAAGCTTATTCTCAAAGAGGCAAATGTAAATTAGTTTTAATTTTTAGTTTGTAAAATTTTGAAGCAAGTGTTAAAAAAAACAATTACTGTGATTTCGTTTTTTTTTTCAAGTGACGTGCAATGTTTCTAGATTTTATCAACAAGTGCACTATCAGACTTACCAATGAAACAACATTGTTGCTTAACACTCCGCAAAATAGTGTTTTGACTAGTTTCTTAAGTTCGGGTGTCATTTCTTCAAGTTTAGATACGAGATCGATGAAGAATTCGGCCATGTCTTTCTGTTCGCCCGTGTTCAGTGGCTGATGGTCCATTTGGTACACTTTACAGAAACTTCGAGGGTTGTACGCTTTACGTTCACTTTCCTGTTTAAAAAAGTAATTTATTATATTATAAAGTATGGTATGATGTTTTAAAGATGCATTTTTTTGTGTACATTTAGTATTTTTGTATCAGCTATGTGCGTACGCGTAGTAATATACACGTGCGTACGAGTCAGTTTCTGTGCTTTTTGTACACGTATTTTTTGTTATTGTACAGTAGTGAACACAGGGTGTAAGACCAGCATTCCCGAAAGTTGATTTGCCTCATAAGTTTTGTGTACTTTTTGTCACACGGATAGACGAGCTTACATCCCATCTGATGCGCAGGCGGCGGACCTACGAGCAAGTTGTACGTGACGGCGTACTGACCATGAGGTAGGCGAACATCCTCTGCATCTCGCTGAGCGTGGCGGAATGGCGCGAGGCGGCGGGGTCGGCGGTGAGCAGCGCGGCGCGCGCGGCCGGCATCATGTACAGGTGCTGCATGCAGGACGCCATGTAGCACGTGGCGCCCAGGTTGGTGAGCCCCACGTAGCCGCACTCCGAGCGCGACTCCTCCGCCGGCCAGTAGTCCCACGGGTACGACGCGGCGCCGCCTGAGCGCGACACTTCTCCCGTTATATCGATGATTATTGTATACTCTAACGCACTATAACGGCTCGTATCGTATCAGATTTATGATATTATAAAGGAAAGTGACGGCCACCGCAATCGACCGGCAGTGTTTCACCTATGACTCGGAAGATTGACAGTAAAGACAAATTATTTTTTAACTGTACAAGACGTTCAGTGCCGTTCAGACTCATCATCAGAGACGTTCATAAATTAAAACAGTATCTATTGAACCTGAGCGTTATAATTTCGAACCCAAATATAAACATAAAAATCCAATGAAAAGGATCTTGAAAGTCATTAAAGTTATATATTGTTATAAAATATTTTTTATGTCTTAAAAAAACTTGTAATTCGCAGAACTCGGTTAACACAAATAGTGACCGTAAATAAATAGCAAATTCTCACCCGGTTTATGATGTTCCATTAATTTATGATGCAATACCATGTAGTTATCGGGAGCTCCTTTGACCAACTCGACCAGTAAATCGTAGGCGGCCGCACGTGATTTTTGAGACTTGCACTTTGGTAAATTTCTGTTTTCTGGATTCGGAACGTCGAATAGAAACCCGAATATCTGTTTTAGATAACAAAAAATCTGTTAAGTTTATTACACAGTGAACATTACATATCGTCGCCTCAGTGCTTGTTTGGCCAATCTGCACTCGAGCAAATTTTACAGGAGACAGCAAACAATCACGGAATTTTCGTTAAGTGCCGTGTTAAGAAAAAAAATGTAAAGAGATTTTTATTGTTTTAGAATTGAATATTTAAAAAAAATATTTTACCAGTCGGATGGAAATTTTATTCTTTATAATACTGCATTAAAAAGTCATTTTCGTAAAAATGTCAGATTGGCCAAACAAGCACTGAGGCGCCGACGATATGTTTTAGTTTAAGTCAATTGCAAAACAAACATGGGATTAAAATTTTTCAATAGTCAAGTGTCCAACCAAATTTCCAATGAAGACTAATTGATAGATACAACAAGATCATGAAAGTATTTCGTACCATTTCCAGTGTTCTAGTGCCTTGTTCAGAAGTTTTAAACCTCAGCGGATGTTTCAGCAAATGTGTCAATAAGCTCAACTGTCCGTATAATCCATCGTCAGGTGTGCACGGATCTGTCTTTCTCTCTAAAATCTCTCGCTTTTCTAACGACGCCCGAATCTGTTCACAAAGTTCATTCAGATCTGGAGCGCCACTGTCGTCTGAAGTTGCCCCTTCTATGGAAAAAGTATAAAATTAAGAAAATATGAAATAATACTT
Source organism: Trilocha varians (assembly GCA_030269945.2). NCBI lineage: Eukaryota > Metazoa > Arthropoda > Insecta > Lepidoptera > Bombycidae > Trilocha > Trilocha varians. The sequence goes on along the minus strand of AP028273.1, from coordinate 6,410,029 downwards.
TTAGGTAATATAAGTGGTTTTAATTTTATTAACAATCTTCAAAATAAATAATGTGAGTTCGAGTTCCAGTGGTACTACCCAAAAGCGAACGAGAAAGAGGGTAGACAGATTTGTTTGCTCTTAAATCGGCCCGCAGTATCCAGTCTTCTCGTGATCATGACGTTTGCGACAACGTTGAAATATCGAGACAACTCAATTAATTAAATATCGTGGTAAGAACCCGTTGAAAATGCGTGAAAGTATTATACAAAAGTTTATAATCTTCAAAATAGTTATTTTACACACCTTTGAAATAATCTTCAGGCAGCCCATCTATTAACCTGCATACCAACCAGAAATAATCTCTGCAAGCTGGTCCGTATGGTTCTTTACCCTCTTCTGCGTGATGATGGCCCATCTATTTTAAAAATAAATGCTGACTTATTTTAATATATCATAACAGTTAAATAAAGATTTAAAAAAATAATAATATAAAAGCAACAACGGCGAAACCTCTGCAGAAGTCGATTCCCATCGGACCCCTTTTTTTTAATTTTTCTATTTTTTTTAGCAATTAATTATTCATTGCTAAAATTTTTACAAATAAAAATACGAGTATGTGACCTCGTGATGGTGATGATGCGTGTGATGGTGATGCGGCCTCATGTCGGCGGCGCGCGGCAGATGCAGCAGTAGGAGCTGCAGTACCGGCGCCTGCACGCACGCCGCGCCCGCGCACAGCCGGTACAGGGCGCTGCCGGCCTCGCGACGAACCTGAATGAACAATATACTATAATTCTAATAACTATAAGTGTAATACCTTTTCAGATGTACAAAATTTAGTTTCCAGTTGCAGATTTGACATGATCTTGACCCTACTTATGTAGTTGTTCAAAGACGAATAGTTATTTTAATTTTTAAAGGTAATTCAGAATTTTGAAACACTGGACCAAAGGAAAAACAGAGTCACAAACATTGTACTTACAGCGGGATCAGCATCATCTAACAATAGTCTGGGTGCAGTTTTCCTTAAAGCCCAAGCGAGTGATACCGGGTCACCGCCGCCTCGAGCCCACCATACGCACATACGCATAGCGTGCTGGACCACCTACATGAGAATGGTTATGACATTTTTAACATTTTGAGTAATTCTTAACTTAGTTTATTTACGAAATGAAAGACAGACAACTATTTCGTAAAAATCGGGCTTTACTATGGGTATATCGTTTAATTAAATTTAAATTCACCGATAACCATCACGTACCTGCGCACGCCCCCAGAACCCAGTTTTGTATGTTGTAGGTTCCTTTAGTGTCGCAGCTTCTGACAATATGGAGATGAGTCTTTCTGTTGTTTCTTCAACGCTCATCAATGATAGAAGGGTCTGAAAAAGTTAAATTTAATATATTTCAATCCTCATTAAATTGCTAAATTTGTACAAACGCTTGTATTAATGGAACTCACGGGATGTAACTTAGGAGTCTGCGAAGGATCTGAAGAGGGCAGAGTACCTATTCGACACAGCAGCTGTAAAAGTAACGCTAGACAATCCTGACGCCATTCACTGTCGTCGTTCCTTTGTAAAACACCTACGAAGTCAAACACATTAAAATTAAATTTATGATCATTTTCTATGCATATTTACAAAAAATAGTTTTTAATAACTTTACTCACCAGACATCATAATATCATACAGCAGTCTTAAGCCTCCTTTCTTTATAAAAACATCGTTCCAAGTCTCAACGGTAACATTTTCTTCCTCCGATTTAGCTGCAGGTGTTTCCTTAGAATTAGGCACGGGGCTTGTCGAACTGAGTTTGTCCACAATGTGCAATGAATACATAAGTTTCTGTGGACTTGTCGGATCTAACAACTCTGGAAGTTTGCTCTCTGTTGGGTTTTGGAAGGCTTCTAATAAAGTTGGATTTAACGGAACAGCTTGTAAGATGTCCCATACTCGTCTTGAAAGTAACTGCGCCTTTGTGTGAGCAATATGTTCCTGTCAAAATTAAATAATAAGTAGTAAAAACTCTTCAATTTATGTAGAAATGTTGATATGATACTCTGTCTTTATAGATATATAGTGTCATACCACTGACATCTACAGTCGATAGTTTTAAGTTGTAGTAAACATTAGTAATGAAGGTATTTTTACCCCATTAGGTCCAGGTTCCTTCATCTGTCCCAAGGCCTGCATGAGAGAGAACAGTTGGTGGAAGCACGCCGGTTCCAGCAGGAGTAGTGTGGGATACCGCGCGTGGGACGGAGGTAACGCCCACTCGCCCCACCCACTGCGACCGCCCACACCCACTGATACGAACACCAACTGTGGACAAGCAAATACTATTACAATGTCCTTTTTAAATTAAGAACTGAAATAAATTAGAGGGTCAATTTTAGCTTTTTTTGTGCTATAGGAGAACACACTATATTTTTACTGTTATTGTATTTAACGAATATTTTATCATCTTTCAATGTGTTGAGTTTACGACCATAAAATGACATTACCTGATTATCTTTAAACCCCATGTCGTAAAGTGTTCGTTCATCATAGTCTACCGTGAGTTCTTGGCCTTGAGTTATCATACGGAGGGGACCGTCAGTAGACAATGCAGTCACACCTTCTTCACCTTGGATCTGAATTGAAAAAACATTTGTTTACTTTATATTTTAGTTAATGCATATTTGTAACGATCTGTATAAATCGTTTTTTAAAATTCCGTCATCATTCGAAAGCAACATTATCCTCCACGAGTAACATAGGCTAGATTTTATTTTGGTAAATTTCAATAATGTAAGCGTAAGGTGTGAAAAAAAATACCCAAAAACTTTCATACATCGCGTGCGCTGCGAAAACTTGATTATAGAACAAAATGATGTACTCATGGTTTGTAGGACTTATTAAAATCTAACAGTGCCGCCTGAACTCTTTTTTGACGCACACGAAGTTGCTAGTTAGAAATATAGGTTAATATTTGAATAGTGTATTTCTTGGTCGTCTACATCAACACGCGAGGTGTTGTGTGTAGTACCTGTTTCTCCCACCAGAGGTGCACGTGCGCCCGTAGATGCGCGACATAGTCGGAGGGGTGCAAGGTGAGCGTGGCGCGCGGCCCCGCCCCGGCCGGCTGCAGCAGCACTCGCACGCACCCCGCGCCGCCCGCTCCCTCCCACGCCCCGCTCTCCATTAGCTGCCATCGACGGAGGTGGTACGCGTACCTGATAATAATATATAATTTTGAAAAAAAAAAGTTTTTTTTAATGATTTCAACAACAAATTTAATGAAATATTGAGATTCATCTTAACTAAAGCGCCAATCAGAGCGTATGACGTCACAGCGTGGTGAAATCACATTTGAGAAAGTTCGTTTTATTTTATAGAGGTAAAGTATTTTTATGATCATTAACAGAAAGTATAAGTAAAGTTTACCTTCTTTTGAAAGTATCTAAATGCGTTTTGAGTAACAGCAGCGCCCTCTGTATACACTGCAGTGCCGCTTCTTCAGTCATATGTTCGTAAATATTCTGTTTGTCAACCGTTTTCTCTTCTTTCTTATCTGTGTTAGCTTCAGTCTGCGCCGTCGATGTACCTTCTCCGTCCTCCTTCGTCGATATCAACCTTTCAGCAGCGGAAGAGAGATGGAACATACATTTGGATACAAAATCGTCTTCTTGTTGAAGCTGTTGGCCCATGTAGTAACTGTTTAAGTACTGGATCGCACCCATTGACACATCTGTGAAGAAACACGCAAATTACTGTTTAGTGATAGTACTTATTTTTATTTTTACTTTTATGTTTCGGAATTTAAAAAGCATGAAATAAATAAATTAATTAAATATTACCTGTACTATTGGCTCTAAGCGCGATTTTCCACAAATGATCCATGGCTAAAGTATGCGGATGTGCAGAATCTCGTGAGTCGCCCGTTCCTAACGCCATACGCGCTAAATTGCACAACTGCTGATATAAACTTAACCCCATAATACTTATCGTCTGAAATAAATGTTCAAAATTATTACTACTTAAGTAAGATGGTTTAGGTCATGGTTTGAAGAGTTAGGGTGGTGTGACCATTTAATTTTAATCATGTAATTTCATTTAGTGGTTTGGAATAAATTGTTAAACAGCATTGAATCTACAGTATTAATTTAATGGAGGCTGCATAATGTTTAACATAAGTAATTATTAATTCATGTTTTTTGCCTCACCTCTGGATCCAAAGTGGGCATCTTTTCAACGTACAGAAACCGTAGTGCGTCCAATCCCAGTGCGTGCAGTGCGTGTTGATCCGGAGTCTTGGTGTGCGACAGTAGCCACGAATATAAACAGTCCGCGCACTCTGGCGTACCTCGAACTACTAAACATTGCCATAGCTCTTCTACTTGTTCTACTGTTAACCTGGAAATAAAATGGTCAACTAAAAGCATGATCAAAACATCAATATATAAATAGATTAGAAAATGGCTATCATTGCGGAAATACCATTCAAAACGAATGACGTCACCATTGAATGCTAATCGTGATATCTGTAGAAAACCATGCACAAAGTGTAGTTTCTTAATTCAACATCAAATGGACTCCATGACACTAAAGAATGTTTTAGGGAGTCTTTAAAATTCCAAATATTATAATTCGATAATTTTATAAATGTCGAAGCTATAAAACGCTATATCGTAAATGTTTTCCATTAAACATTTTGCATGTCACGGTTGGTACAATGGTTGGTAGTAACAATTTCGACCTTACACCTTTGTAATAAAGACTCACTTGAAGTGATGCGGCGATCCGACGGGCGAGAATATGGCTGTGAGGAAGTGCAGTCGCACCGTGAGCTCCGTGATGTGCGCGTAGTGCTGCGCGTCGTTGGTGGTGGGGCGGCGCGTGCTGGTGTAGTGGCGCAGGTCCTCCACGAACAGACGCATCATGCCGCGTTCGCGCTCCGCCCACATCACCACCTGGGGAGACACGTAGAGGTCAGATTCAGAAGAGTGTGTTCGTAATTCACTTTAGTGTAGACAAGAGGCTGGCATATGCTTGAATCGCGTTGCACTCGTTGATGCATTTAACTAAATAAGAACTTTCCGTAGCTTTAACTGGGATTAGCATCAAAATTAGTTTCTGAACTTTTGCCAAGTCTGTGGTAGGTACCAAAATTGAGCACGAAGTAACGTCAGTTCAGAAACGTGTTTTGTTTACATTTTATTACCGAGAAAATTTTTGGGCAAAGAATTGCAAAAATATTAGGTTACATTAAAAATCGTATTCGAAATTTTATGGAAAAAACATATTGGTGCACCCATTTGAGTGGATACTACTCCAATAAGAAACTATAACTTTCTCGAATGTCTATAACTCTTTTACTACAAAGAGTGAGATGTTGTATTTCTTCTTGTAATTAAAAAATAAAGTTCTCAAACGCTGCATGGTTATCAACTTTTATAAGTAGAACTTACTTGATGCATGTCCATGCCGCGCAGTTGCTGGAACGACGAAAATAATTTCGGTAACAAACGTAACGAAACAGCCACAGACCTGAAAACAATTAAATCAGTTATTTTTAGAAAAGTATTGATCATATAATGGAGTATTTCATAAAACTCAATCCAACTTACCTATGATTGGCAAGATTATCGAGGCACCCTTCGATAAATTTTATTCTAATAAATTTGTCGGTACTGAAACACAATAATGCGCATAACGCTTTCTCAGCTTCAAGGGCTAAACCTTCGCCTAATTGTTCCTGTAATTAAAAAATAAATTAAGTACAACATATAATCAAAAACAACAATTTACGTAGACAAATCAAATTAGTCTTAGAACATCATAAAACAGATTATCTATTAGTTGTCCATACAACTCACAATGTTCCCGTCCTGCAGCAGGTCCCACAGCAGCGTGTTCCCGGGCCGACACACGTCGTCCGCGTTGAACGGCAGCGGGGACGCCGCGCGACCACGCTTGCTCTCCAGCGCGCCCGTCAGAGCGCTCTGAGCTTGGTACTCCGTTATACACTGTGCCTGGAGCGATAACAACTCATTTAGAACATGTCCTGTTATTTCAATAACGTTTTATTTGTAACACAAAGAAATCTGGTTAAAGTTTTTCTGTCAATGAAATAGAAAAAAGCTTTATCCCTTATCACATTAACAATACAATGAACCTTCTTCCTCGCCGCTCGCGTCGCTTGTAGCTCTCCATTAGCCGGAGCTCCACTAGTTACCTGGTGCGCTAGTCTAGCCAGCTCCTCCTCGCAGGCCGAGTCGTCCTCGTCGAGGTCGGCGAGGTGCGGGTGTGAGTGCGGCGACAACGCGGACGACGCACTGCCTTCCTCCTCCTCGCCCGCGCGTCGCTTGTAGCTCTCCATTAGCCGGAGCTCCATTAGTCTCCTATTAAAATATAGTAAATTTAATAAGGTTCTTTGTATTGCTTTAATTGCAAATTTAAAAACGTAGTCACTTCGAAAATTACATTTTAAACACGATGAGGTAAAAAGCAGAATGAATACGAACTTACCTGGCATCAACGTTTCCACAAACTAATTGGTAATGTGCCGTCTCGCTCCCCGACGACTCTTCTTCAACTTCGGAAACTGATTCAGCTAATTCAGCTGTCTTCAGTTGAGCAGCTATTGGACAATTTCATTTATTTATTTCCATATTTACACATTTCATAGTATAAATTTAAATAACTTGTTTAAAATTATCGTTCTTTAGCCTAGATTCTGCTATTAAATGTGATTGCTATCGAAAATGAAGTAATACCGCAAAAAATTAAGATGACAAAGCAATCTGGTCCTTCGAGCCGGATTTTTGATAATACATTTATATTGTTTGTTTTTAAATCTAAAACCTATTATGAACTTATTGCAATAATATTAAAATCTCATGAAACATCACTATAAAAGGCAATAAAGTTTGTTTTATTCGTTCAAACAATTATTTACAATCACATTTTAATCAATTTACATTAGGAAAATTATATTACAATTACAAACATAAGGTTCACAACAATAATTAAATAAATTGTCACGATTGTATGACCATGCACTCACGGAAATGTCTTGTTTTTCCTGGTTTGTGTCTCTTCTTGTACAGTTTCTTTTTACGAGGACGCAGTAATTCTTCCGCTCCGCTACTGGCGCTGCCACTACTGCCCGCACGTTTATTACGCCTGAACAATTTATTTTCAAAATGTAAATACTACTGAAAGTTCAATAATGTAAAATCAGTGTAGTTTTACTCAAATAATTACATACTTTTGACAAGATTTTAATGGAGTGCATTCTTTCTTTGCAAGTTCTTCTCCTTCCCTGAGCCAATCTTGATCAGCTGAAAACATAATTAACATTAAGGAACTATCAAATATAAATTTTAATATATACTTCAGAAGTAGTTTACACAATTTACCTGTTAATTCTCGTTGATGTTTACTTTGTTTTCTTGGAGTAGGGCCAGCTTCTTCACCTGAAGTACTCAGCTCCTCACACTTATGAAATTAAAAACATGAGTATTCATGAACTGAAGTTATTATGGAGGGAACATGTCAAGAATCGTCAGACATGTCACATTCTGTTTAAATGTGCGCGTTATAAAATCGTACTTACCGGGTCATCATCGGAATTAGTTTGGTCCATGCTAACACTCGCTTCAGAGGATGATCTGTGTGGTGGCTTGCAGGGCGGTGGTGGTACTCGCGGCTCGTCCAGCGCTGGCGAAACACCGCCGGACCCACGTGACCACATCGCACGCGTCAGAGCAGAAGCCAGGTATAAGCTCTAACATAACAATTACATTCCAATAAGACAAGTAGATAACTTAAACATCATGGTTTTGCAAATGTACATGGAAATAATAAATACAATTTGGCAATAATAAAAACTGGCTTTGTTGTGTCTCTTTTGATTTTTGAAATACAATATAGTGAAGACAAAAAATGTTGCCAGTGACTTTTATTATCGCAAGGCCTATTAAGATTGAGATTTTTTTTTTTCCAACCAAAAATATCCTGAATTAAAAGCCTATTTAAAAAACTAACCTGTTCTGTGTGCTCTTTAGGTGGTAGAGCACAAAGCAAACTGTATAGATGGGCACATGGTTTTGGAGCCAATGCCCTGATAAATCCAGGCAATAGATCATAAACTTGTCTCCCACAGTGCTTGAGCTGAGCTGCCGCCCAAACTAATTCAACATGCTCTGGTGTCACCCTTCCTTCCACCGCCAGAAACTTTAGGATCATGTGAGATTGTTTTATAACCTGAAAAAATAAAAAATTGGAAATTTATTTTTGTTTCTAAAGGTGATTTGCATTTATATTAGTAGTAGTATTCATTAATTTAACCAACAAACAAGAACAGAAAATATAGTCACAAAATGTAGTTTTCATTAATTAATAAAAAAAAAACAAGGTTTAAGTGTTTCATCTATTTCATTACCTCAACATGTAGATTAGGACCAAAAAGATGTTCTATAATGTGATTTTGTGTGAGCCATGTTGCTAATTGTTGACCAGCAACTTCAGGATCAGAGGTTGGTTCTCCAGCACACAGCTCATTGTATGCAGCTATGTGGGCATTGATCTGTGCCACACCGCCCAATCTCATTGTAAGAGTGCTACTGTTAAAGTACTTGAAGGCTAAAGCTAGTCCATCTCCATCAAACGCCAGAGGAGCATCTAATGGTTCTTTTGCTGCACCCCACATAAAATCTGTAAGATAATTCAGATAATTTGTTAGTGTTATTTTTACTTTAAAAGTATATAAATACTATTAAATTAGAATGTATGAATGTTATGAATGAAGTACAGCAAACCCTTGATTTATTAATTTATTTATTTATTTACTTATTTACATGGACTAATAAGTGCTTGGAATGAAAAGTCAATCCTTTATAGGAATACAAACAGCACACTATAAAAGGCATATCTCACCTGCCATAGACTTGACTGCTGGCATCCTTAGATCTTTATCTTCCAAGCTGCACATATATTTTAGAATTTTACTTCTTAATGGCATAAAAAGTTGTGAAACTGCTCTAAAGTTTAGCCACAATTTCAGATTACCAATAGCTGCTACTAACGCATGGGCCAGGGACAATGGAAGAGTTGCAGCAGTCGCATGTTCAAACACCGACGTCATGTCACACACACCTCCAATTTTACAAAATAAACTGACATTTCTGAGTAAATATGCTGGAATTTCTGTATCATGGAGGTCACAATATGCACTTAAATTTGATATTTCCTGAGCTGATAGGTCATCTAAGCGACTCAGTGCTGAGTGTTTACATGCCAAGTATAGAGGAAAATTCAACAAGAATATTTTTGACACTATGTGCATTAGCTTTTCTTTCTGCTGTAAGGACCACTCCCCTTCAACCACTTCAGAGGATGATTGTTCATCATGAGGCTCTTGATTTTTTTCAGATGATGATGGTGAAGGCTCTTCATTGTTTACTGTTGATTCTTTTGTGTCTGTTGGCTTATCATCACTTTTTGGTGCAGTTTCATTCACTTGTTTTTGTTTTTCATCAGATGAAGCACTTTTAGCAGCTTCAATGAGCTCATATGTGAGAAATTTTAATTGACACACAGATAAACAAAGAATACTCTGCACCAGTAAATAAAATCTTTCAAAATTCTTTACATCTCTGTAGCAGCACATACATTGCCTGAAAACAAATTGTCACTAAAAATATTTTAGGTACAAAGATTTAAAACTAAATTAGATAGTACTAGATATCATAATATTTTAAACAATAAGTAAAAGTACTGATCTGAAAGTAACGAAACATTTCGTCATTGTTTCGATTTATGAAACTATTTCCACAATTATCAATATTATAGGTACAGTAAAGTGTAAGGTACATAATTAAAGTTAGATTTTACCTTTGCGGCCAGGATATAATGTAGTTCAGTACAATTTCCAGCTCGGACTGGCTTATTGTTGGATACTGAGATCCATCGTCAGTTAGCCTTGTTTCACCTACAATTTCAGGTCAAATTATAGTTTATTTAAAAAATGTAAGCATTTAAAAAGTTTATTACAGATATTATTCGTATATTTATTAAAATTTTCACAAAATATTGCGCGAAACAGCAAATGGGACAAAATATTTCGAAACAATGTAACTTACAATTTACTAAAAGCTGTGAAAACTCCGTGCAAACATCACACATTATTGTTGTATTGAGTCAATTTTAGATGATTTATTATAGATATAGCATTTCAGATATTTTTTTAAGTGTAAAATTGATCATTATTGTAAGATTTCGCATAGAAAACGAATACTGCCGTAAAATGTCACAAAATCCGTTCCACCATTGTTGACGATTGTTGTCAAAAATGCGTTTTATTATTAATTTTGGTCTGAATTAAGTTGCTGAAAATAAATGAAGAAGAAATCAAGACTTCGACTGAAAACTTTATTTAAAAATTGCAATAGTTTTAAGATATCTAAATTATTTTAAATTATTTTTTCATTCATTAATTTTATTGGAGACCAAAAACAGTTTGACGAATAAAACGCTTTTGATATTTTTTTTCTTGCAAAGGATTATAAATCTTAGCACTATGGAACTAAAACAAGCATTGTGTTGTCAAAGAATTTTTGTAAATTTAAAAAGATTTTGAATTTTTTGAAAAATACAAACAGTTTGAAAAAATATTATGTATCAATAAAAACGTAATTTTTCACTGGTCTGACATTATGTCTTTGCTAAAAATAATAAAAAAAAACAAATAGCAATGAAATATGTCAAAGTAAATTTCTGAAGAATGTCAAAAATAGTCAAAATAATGTCAAAATATTAATAGTTTTGAACGATGGTTTGACTGTTTTCGGTTGTAAATTAATAATTAGAAATGGTTCAGCTTCTTTATATAATTGCTAGCTTACATGTATTACTTTGCCCGTTCACTAAAGTAGAGGAAAGTTTCAATATTCAAGCCGTACATGATATTTTGTATCACCGACATAACCTTACACAGGTGCATATAAATTCTAATTTTGGATTCATATGTTGCGTTAACACGGAGAATAATTTGGTTCCAATTCCAGTATGACCACAATGAGTTCCCGGGAGTTGTGCCGCGTACATTCGTCGGTCCCCTCATTATTTCCGTACTATCCTCTCCAATCGTCGGTGTTTTGTATCTTTCCGGGTTAAATAAATTTTGGATGCAGTATGTGGGTAAGTATTAGTATAGTACTTATAAAATAATAAAAAATATTTCTAATAAATGTATGATATAAAATCTCTGCTAATAAACTATTCCAATAAGAAATACAAAAGTAAATATTATACCTCAAAATTCAATGTAAATTATTGCATATTAAGTACTTGCTGAATAAACAGTTGATACTTTACAGAAATACTTAATAATATGTCATTTATTCATTTCAGTTCGGTTAACACTTGCACTGACTGTCATAGCATCGTGGAGTAGACTCAGGAATGTTATACAAAAGCAGTTTGGCAATACATTTGGGTGGTGGTACTCCCTTATTACCATAACACAGTTTCATTTCATGTTTTATATGAGTCGCCCCCTACCTAACATAATGGCATTACCTTTAGGTGAGTTAAAATTACAAAAATGTAAATTAATAATTTTGTAATGATTTTTAGAATATAAACCAAACTGAACTTTCTGCTACAAAAAGTGATAAACCTATCTTATTAAATCTATTGAACATTATTCTGTGTTTATTAAAAAAAACACAAGATTCCAATTGGTAAATTACATCAAATAAGGTTTTCTACACTTTGTATAAAAACTATCTCATGTAATTACTGACTCCACCTTTGTGGAATCACAATCAAATATCTCAATAACTCAAATAATAATTTTCAGTGTTGCTAGCATATGAAGGGTGGTTTTCCGGTAAAAACAAACAATTCATAATATCTGCAGGAGCATCAATAATTATATTCAGATCTGAACTAGCTATGCTTTTTGGTTTGTTTCTTATTATGGATTTGTTTACAAAGAAATTAGAGCTTAAAACGTAAGTTAATATTATTCAGAAAAATATTTCTATTTTTTTTAAGTTTTTGTCTTTATTATTTTAAACATTTTGTTTGTAAAACACAACATACTTAAATAAACAATTTGGCTTTCACTTTGAAAATTTGTGTGTCTTTAATATTAGCAAACAAGTACTAGGAATTCCCCTTCAAACAATACTTATATTATTTCACAGGTTAATAAGAATAGCGGTACCAGCAGGGATTGGTCTAATATTGTTGACAGTTATCATAGACTCTATATTTTGGGGTCGATTGCTGTGGCCAGAAGCAGAGGTGTTTTGGTACAACACAATCTTAAACAAAAGTTCTAATTGGGGTGTATCCTTTTTAATTCAAATAGTAAATGAGCAATTTGCAATAAAGTAGAAACAGTATTAAAATAGTATTATAAGCGCGTTTCTTCATTATGACCTTAAGATATTTGAGAAAAGTTAAAATATAAGTTCACTACATAGTTAACTACCTGTAAATAAGATAAACTTTAAATGTAGTTGGTTAATAGTTTACAAGAAATTGTAAGAAATATTCATAATTTTCTTAAACATCTTATTAAATAGATAACAATTTCATCAACTTAACTCAATCACAGACCTTACCATTCTTATGGTACTTCTACTCAGCTCTGCCGCGTGGTTTGGGACCAAGCTTCATTCTAATTCCAGTGGGCGCTTATTTAGACAGAAGACTTGTACCAGTTGTCGCCCTATCGCTTACCTACATACTACTTTATTCGTTTCTGCCGCATAAAGAACTTAGGTTTATTATTTACGTGTTTCCGTTGCTCAATTTAGCACCGACAGCTGTCATTTCTTATGTGTGAGTATTGTGTTATGGGAAACATTAATGCCTCCAAACCAATAATGAAGCTATTTATTACTAGACTCAAGAATCTAATATTTTTAATCAGACTATAAACAATGATGGAATACTATATTTTCAGATTTGTACGCCGACAGAAAGCACCTGTCTACGAAATATGTTTCTGGATTTCAATCTTAGTGTTTATCGGGAATTTGATTATGACTTTGGCTTTTGTTTTGGTAGCTATGACGAACTACCCAGGTGGTGCAGCAATTACAAGGTTAATAAATATAAAAAAATGTATTTTCTCTAGTTATATCAAAATATCACATAATTTTAATTAGTATGTTTTTTTCATTGACAGATTCCACAAAGTGGTGAAAAACGAGCCATATGTGAATGTACACATCTGTAATCTCGCAGCTCAAACTGGGGTTTCTCGTTTTACACAAATCCACAATCATTGGTTCTATAATAAGACAGAAAATTTAGAACCACATCAACTCGAAGATTTCACTCATGTCTTGATTGAAGCTAAAAGCAAATATTCTTCAAATGTTAAATTATTATCGAATAGCCACGAAATCCTTGATAGTATAGAAACTTTTTCACATATTGCAATAAATTATAAATTTATACCGCCTATAAAAATTAAGACAAAACCAGCACTATTTATTTTAGAAAGAAAGAATTTCAGGGAGTTTCCATTGCGTTCAGAGAAAGACGAAAACTCCCAATATAGTATCGACACTAATATAATAATGGATGGCGATGATGGTGATTATGAAGATGATGATGTTAATTTAATAGATGAAAAAGACGTAAACAATGAAACACCTGAAGATGCGAAAGAAACTTACGCTAACAACCTAGAGCAAGAGGACCAAGTTGATGAAAATATTATAATCACAACAGAAACTATTACAACGAGTACTTTATTATCGGACAATACGGATGCTGTTGATATTCCTCCCGAAATATTAAAGGAGCCAAATGAAAATATTTCTCTTGAAACAGAAGACGGCGTGAATGAAGAAGACCCACCAAAATTTAAAGCTAAAAAGGCTTTTGATGATTTAAAACTGTTAAGGCAAGCAAGGAAACAAAAAGCTATCGAAAAAATTAAAACCGAAACTCGTAAAGAAGTTGTTGCATCAGCAAAAGACAAACTAAGAGAAATAATGAAACGACATCAACACATCGCGGAAGAGATATCCGAAAAAGACATATCAGAAGTGAAGGTTGTAGAACCTAATGTAGTTGAACCAGAGAAAGATGGTAGAGGAGATATACCCGAATCAGAAGATTTACGCGGTGAAGAAGAAATTGATAATCAAAATGAAAAAGATCAACCCAAAAAAACATTTGAAAACATTATTGAACTAAGCGAAGAAAACCGTACGAACGAAAATATAGATGCGATAGTTGAGGAGGTTATAGTGAGACTTATAGATAGGAAAATATATGACGATAAAACAAAACCAGAAGATATTAAGGCTGAAGATAGAAAATTAATACAAAAAATCGTTGAAGAAGTTATATCAGAAAGAATGAATTACACTAAAAGTGAGATTTAAATAAATTGTTATTTGTATGTTTACTAGGGTAAGAAAATAAAAAGTGCAATCATGGTAAAACCGTTATAAGTTCTGAAGTAATGTAGTTATTTACTAAAGCTCAAGTTTTTTTTTGTAGCTTACAGTTTAGTCAGTTGCTCATTTCGTAGTTTTTGAAAATATGTTGTAGGTAAAAGGTTTTCGGTTATTTTTCATGGTTACTATATGATCCTGTTTATACATGGTGTAAGAAACGTAAAATCTAATTTCTATCGGGTTTTAAACCACTAAACATTCGAGATATGATGCTTGAAACACCCTTATCTTATCAATAACATAGAAACAGAAAATCTAAATGTAGCTATTATTTAGTGACAAGCTTTACATGTTAAGTTAAATAAATATGGATTAAATGAATGACTTAATCATTGTGCATTTCGTAAAATATGTAAGTTCCTGTCACGCAATCAATTATACAAATAATGAAGGTGAAATGAGTTGCTACTGTTTAATTTCCTCACGCTTTTTGTTGTCATCATTCTTATAACGATAAGTTAAAATTTTGCATTTCTCGCTTTTAATTATTGTTTTCTAGTCAAGTATTTGTATGTGTAGTCCCTGGTTTTATAATCCTATTTATTATAGTAAAATTCGACTACGACGACTTTTTTGTACCAAAAGATGTACATATTGTTCATAAGACAGTGTAACGAACGCAACCTGATGTGATAATTTTTGTATGAAAATTTGACAAATTGCGTTATGGTCCCCCAACTGTGCGCGCTCAATAATATTATAAGTTCATAAGAGCATATTTCCAGCAATTTACGCAACACGAACAGGGTTAATACTTCAGCAAAAATGAGCAATTTTATTTTTTTTTGTTTTTTCAGCACACTGTCTTTGTGAATAAAAAAAATACTATAAATATAAAATACTATTGTTATGTGGTCGATGCTATTCGTAAGTACTTAGTTTTTGTTATTATTTTGTTGTTCTATAAGGTGTATATTGTTGTTTGTCTGGGTATTTTTGTCTATAAATTTTAATGAATAAAACAAACTACTGAATTAATTTCGTACATTGTTTTTATTTAGCTTCTCAGTCTTGTATTACTATTCTGCTTGCCTGTGACGTGTTAATGTTGACAATCTTCTCTCTAATACATTTTCAGTGGGTATTTACTTCACATTCATCGCATAAAACAAACTATAGTGACACCTTTGTACAAAACATTGAATATTTCAACAAATATTTCATTTATAATAATACAATAATTAGAGTATTTCCAATTAAAAATAGATAAATTACTGATTTTTAATACATAAATAAGGCAATAATCATTTTAAACTTATTCAGACACTCGCGGTTTTCTATAATACTTTCGTGCATTTTCAACGGGTTCCTACCACGATATTTAATGGTTTGGCTTTTAGTTAAGTTGTCAAATCCTACACGGTGCATTAAAGCTCATGAGATCTGTATCATCATTATTCCTTCAGTATCCTCCAGTCGAACCTCCCAGAGCTGGAGTTGATGGAGGGCGGTAGCGGCGGGCACACCACCTCCCAGGGCCGCGCTCGCATGGCGCTCACCGCACAGTACGGAACCCGCAGCAGCTTGGGGCCGATGTCGTACGGCTTCACCGCGATGTCGTCGCGCACTCGGAGCAGAGCGCCCGCCAACTGATCCAGTGTGGACGCGTGACCGACGAATATTACGTTGCCGCCTGTTGGAATACAATTTAAATGTGAAGGCTTTACTAGAATAAACAAAAGATCTGGAAAGATAAAGTAACAACATTATATAAGAAATCTTAAAAATGTTTAGTAATAGTGAAACCAATTTCTAAAAAGTCTCAAGTTCGAAGATAATCAAATAATATTCACCTTCTTTCTCAGTGTCATTAACAACGCTCTGCATCGCTATTTCGCCTCGCTGGAGAAACTCTTCCATCGTCTCGTCTGATCCGTCTATTTCGACGTATGGTTTATAACTGAAACGATTTATATAGGTTTAAAAACATCCCTAATTTTTATTCTTGTCTTTAAATACTGATGTGTATTTTCATTTCTTACCTTAAATCAATATTAAGGCCAGCTTTACTATGTTCGAGGGGCGTCATGAAATCTAGTCCTTTAGACATGTGCCACGTCTTACACTCAAATAAACCAGGCTCTATTTTAATTTTCAGTGACGGATCTGCCTGCAAGCCTGAAAAGCAGAACAAAAAATATATTAATTATAACAGAGTTACAGCTTAAGCAAGGTGGACATCAATTTGTTTCTAATGCTCTCTCTGTTTTTGCATTGTAGTTGCAATTTATCAGAATGACCATACATGTAATAAAAAAAATACACTTCCATTTTACTCACCAAATTTACAGAATGACTATTTCAAAACTTGTCACCGAATTTCAATTCAAATAATGTTTACCATTAAGGAATCCCTGAGCGGTCTCGACGCACCTCAGCGCGGGCGACGCGTAGATATGTTTGATGTCGATCCCGGCTAACCTCATGCCCTCGCCCACCAGCTGAGCCTGCACCCAGCCTACACGGGTCAACGGCGTGTCTTTTAAGTAACCTTCTTTACCGGCCGCTCTGACGGATTAAAATTATTGGTTAACTAAACGGACGGATTAAAACGATTGGTTAACTAAACGGACGGATTAAAACTATTGGTGGATTAAACGAACGCATTAAAACTATTGGTTAACTAAACAGACGGATTAAAACGATTGGTTAACTAAACGGACGGATTAAAACTATTGGTTAACTAAACGGACGGATTAAAACGACTGGTTAACTAAACGGACGGATTAAAACTATTGGTGGATTAAACGAACGCATTAAAACTATTGGTTAACTAAACAGACGGATTAAAACGATTGGTTAACTAAACGGACGGATTAAAACTATTGGTTAACTAAACAGACGGATTAAAATTTCACAAAAGAAGTCACTGAAACTTTCAATCACGAATAAGTACCTACGTATAAAGGATCAATAACTGTCTTTTCAATTCATGCAATGGACTTTGTATCACATCTGCTGAATCGCTGCATCTACAACCGAATTCTACCTAATATGGCTAATATTTTGTATTTTTCTCCTTTGCTGATTAATAATTACCTGGGCGCTAATTTTAGCGGTAGATTCAAGTCTTTCCGTACATATGTTTCGTTGTGGAAGCAGTGCTGCACCCACGGCCCGTACGTGAGGTCCACTCGCTCGCCGTGACGCATCGCGAACACCCACCGACGAGACTTGGATGATCGATCGATCTCTTTCGATATCCCGTCCTAAAAACAATCGTCATTAACTAACAACGAAAGTCGTAATTTTTGTAACTGTCACCTATTGTACCCCTTGCTACTTGAGTGGAGGAGGGGGGGGAGCGTAAAATGTGTTGACTGAGAGCAACTGAGGGATGAATGGCCACATTCACAGACTAGATTTGACCCAGCGGGAGAGAGTCACGCAGCCCCATATTGGCCGGCTGCGCCGAACGAAAGAACCAGTCGCCGATGTGGCGTCGGATACAAACGCCGTAGTAATAAGTACTACATAGCCTCGTGCTGAAATGCGATCCTAGCCGGGGTTCAAAAGTTTCATTATGATGATTCAAATAAAGTAACCGTTATTTCAAACGGAAAAGCCAATCAAAAAAAATCTGTTACTTAAAACAAGAGTTTTATGAAACTGTTTAAAATTATTTAATTTTATATTTACATATTAGTATGATAATTTGTTACTAACCTTCGCTACTTCAGTCGCGTTTGACAATTCCCAGTTCATGGGTATTTCTGCAAGAGAACAATAAAGACGTCAGTTTTTTGTTGTATCAAAAAAAATGGTAGGTAATAAAGTTTGTTACAGCAGTTGAATGAGGAAATTTTCATACATTCATAAAATGTTCTAAATTAGAGTCTACAAGCACCGAGAAAAAATT
Source organism: Trilocha varians (assembly GCA_030269945.2). Lineage (NCBI taxonomy): Eukaryota > Metazoa > Arthropoda > Insecta > Lepidoptera > Bombycidae > Trilocha > Trilocha varians. The sequence goes on along the minus strand of AP028273.1, from coordinate 6,391,710 downwards.
AAGTGGAAATTTATAATTATTCAAATTGGAAATTGATTGAAATTTGGCCGATAAAACAAGCGTAAGTGAAGCAAAAAATTTAGTCATCACAATAAAGTCAATCTGCGCTTCTCTAGAAATTATTTTATAATACCTACCTTGAGTTATGGTCAATATGCTTTCGTCTCTAGAATTCGTCACTTGGTCCCAATATTTAGACCAATCTTGGTGGATTTCTTCGGTTTTCTTAAGTCCTAAATCAACGGCATCTTCGTGTGGGTACGATCCAGCCATCTCGCCGTCGGTATTCGAATCGGATTCCGACTTAGAATCCGAACCTAACACCAGATACAGAAACGTTAAATGCAGTGTCACCCTTATCATATCGATATGGACGTCCGTTGTTCGTACGGTAATAAAAATAGAGTGATAGTTGCAATGATCTATGATTCTTATTATCTTCACAAAAAGCAGTGTGTGACCGACCCGAGTGGGGGAAATTGAAATATCCGTTTGTAGTATCAAGTTACTAGTCTTGAATCAACTACTTAATCTAGCGCACTAGGGTTTAGTTTGGATTTGTACTACATCCCAGACTATTTGGAAAAAGATAAAAATATAAATGCATACAACAATTAGAACATATTAGAATAGTAGAGAAAGTACTCTAAATAATGAAGATATTTTGTTTAGAAAAAGTATCCCCTTGGTTCTAAAGGGAAACAAAACGGCATTCAAAGAATTTTCAAATACTATTTTTATTTTTTTTATATCAGATATATGGGCTATAGCATAGACTATGTTTACCGACCACTATGCCTTCTGTAATAAGTAACAACTAAACGATTAATTTCCTCCAGTGACATTACAAATAGAAACTTCAATTATATTTACTTGTATAGTTTCTAAAACAAGTAACGGTGAAAACTTAGCTTAGTACGATATTTACAAGGAAAGCACTTAGCTAACAACTTTCTAGTTTAGTATTACCTTGTATCTTTATATCAAAGTAGGATAAAGATTAAGAGGTGATAAAGATTATTGAAAGATATTTTATTTCTAACTAGCTGGCCTGCGCAACTTCGTCTGCGTCACAAAAAAATCCCGGGTATTTCCCACCGTTTAAACCTTCCCTGGACTACGACAAACATTTTACAACCAAAATCGGCTCAATCAGCCCAGCCGTCCTCAAGTTTTAATCAGACTAACGAACAACAATTCATTTTTATTTATAGAATAGTTTTCATTTTAGTAATTTCAAGGGAAATCTTACTTAATGAGATGGAATTAATGGAATTTACCGAAATAATGTCGCGAAATAAGGAAATCTGCGTCATTAGCGTAAATAGTCCAATTAATTGAGAATTTCTTAAATAACATTGTTACCCACTAATATTATTTTGTTCGCCTAATATAAGAATACAACTGCCAAAACCAAATAAAATTATCGTTGGAGCTCTAAATATACTGAAATAAAATTTCAAAGACAGAAACCTCTAATAGTGTTTCTTAAGGGTCTTCTAATAATTATGTGGTGAGTTTTATAATTTAAAAGTATTTAATTCATTCTCACCCGATAGAACAACGTAAGAAATTTATTTATTTTTGTATTATTATACCTATACCTATCGTCGCGGGGGCGGCGCGACGGGAAAGAGTGCCGAGAGCGTAACGCGTCGCGCCGTCCCTCAAAACCCCGTGCTGGGTTCTGGCCTCAGCCGGGGTTCGGACGCTGCGTGTGAGCGGTTGGAGGTTTTAGTGCGGTTCACTCCCACATAACCCACCGCGGGTCGGGTGGGGATCCAGTGATTTTCTCCAACTCAAAAAAAAATACCTATCGTCGAACCAAAAATGGGACAAACAAAAAACAGTCATTCTAATAGCCTCATCCTTTAAGAAGTCGGTCGAATAAATAAACAAAACTTCGTCAAAAAGCTCCAGAACGAGTCCTATTTGGTTCAAATTAACATTAACTACAAAATTGTTGATAATATAAAATAAGCGGTAGAATGGAACCTCCTTAAACTATCTTTGAAAAGTTCTATGAACGGCAGTAAACAATTACCATCACAGCTGCCCACATAAAAACAAAAAACACAAAAACCATTAACACCTTGATCCTATTTCTACTCGCTAATAAGTTTAACACAAAACTAGTCCATTTTTTTGAATAATAAAAAAAAATTCAGTTACTCACAGTTATTTCCGAGCGAGACGACTTTATGTAGAGTCCACGCGTCTGTTTCTGCAGTACGTCGAGTGTACACAGCGGGCAAACACCCGCTTAAGCCTAAAAAACGTAATAATTATAACACGTTACGTCACAGTGTAAAACAAACATTGCCTTTCAATTCATATTTATACTCCAGCCAGAGAACAAAAGGGGAAAAACAAGCATCTATAATATAAAACAAATGGCAAATTGTATTGCTAAGCGCGTAACTCAACTAAAGCCTGGAGTAATTTGGCCATTTTTTTTCAAGTTCAAATATGGTTGTTACGTCGAGGAAATTTGAATAATTGCCAAAAAAAAGGTATAATCTTAGTTGCTGTATAGGGGGTTCCCGCAGACGCCTCGCGGGAAGCAGCTAGTTATTTCAAATAAGAACTATAGTCACTAGAAATAATGACTAACAATGGAAAATATTGTTCAAATCTAATCAATAATGATTATAGCAGTTCACTGAACGTCCCTAATATCAGTGATAATAGGTATGTTGTCATCATTACATTACATTTTACTCAAACATGCTAAAATATTTCTCTCTCAAACAATATTATGCCAAAAAAGTTTTATTTTCGTTACTGCTAAACTGTGGCGTTGACGTTCAATTACATTTGTTACGCATAACACGTGGTATAGTACCTATTTTTTATCAATCACTTTAAGAAGTTATGTAATCAAAGTACACCTACCGACATTCATTTCAATTGCAAGTACACATTAGAAAACACAGGATAGAAAAATCAACCAAGTACCAAACTAAGCTTGGTCTGTTTCCAAGAAAAAATTGATCATAAAACATAAATAATTCCAATGTCGACTCATCGTAACTGGAACCAAAAACAAGTACCTAGTGTCCTACATCATATAAATGGTGAGCAGTGAATGTTAAAAGATTACACAGGAACTCATTAGGATTCTTTTGTCTTGAATTACGACGCCAAAGTCATCGTTTTATTAGCATTCAGATATTTAACCATGAACAAAAACATTTGTAAAAGGAATTAAGTAGTCCTCGTTCTAAAACTGTGCACAGTTTTTACGAGGCTGATGTGATCAAAAAGTTTGTTGTGTGTGTGTGTGTTGTCGAACATTCTATAGGCTAGGTAAATTTTGTACAAGACCTCCAAAATAAACATCAGTGCCATTCCGACAGAAACGCAGCATAATTCGGGAAAATAATTTCTCAACGACAAAACATTTGACATACAAATTGTTTTTTTTTCTATAATATTATAAAACGTGCATAATTATACGTGATGGAAACTATAGGTACCGACAGTTTATACCGCTTGTTTAATTTTATCAAGTCAGCAATGCCTTATAAATAATCATATTATTTATAGTAGGTGACTAACTGAGTAACTAAGTGAATCCCTCTCTCTTATAATGATTCACAAGTACTAGTACCTACAAATATACGCTGAAATTCATCAGTCTCGTTTAGATACACGCTGTTATTGCTTCATCACGGAAGTAGTTTGTAATGACGTCATGGATATATTTATTGTAGAATTTGAAGCTTACAATAGACCAAGACTGCAGGGATTTACTGCAATGCGGCTAAATATGGTTTATCAGTAATTGCGAAACTAAATAAATATTATGTTTATAATAGTATGCTTAGTAGTTTGATAAAGATCCAACTATAATAAATCTATATATATAAAAAAGAATTGCTGTTCGTTAGTCTCACTAAAACTCGAGAACGGCTGAACGGATTTATCTTATCTTAGTCTTGAAATGTTCGTGGAGGTCTAGGGAAGGTTTAAACGGTGAGAATATACCCGGGATTTTTTTTGTGACGCAGACGAAGTTGCGCGGGCCAACTAGTACGTAATATATTTCACACTTCATGTCCTCACCCGATTCTCGACCCCGACAAGCTATTTTTTTTCTTATACTAAGTATTCAGGGCCCCTCCAAGACACGCTAAGCCACTGATGACTAAACAATTTAATGGACCGCGCACATTGTACAGATTGTAAACATTACAAGAATATTTCATAACACGTGAGACGTATTTAAGAACGTGATCACCAGTACACAATAAACCGTCGCGTCGTTTTCTTTCGACCGTCTTGCCTTTAATCTAGACTTTTTCAAAAATACTAAATCAAATTTAATGAAAACATGACTCGGAAACATCAACAATCTTATAAATAGACTAGTTTATTTTTAATTCATTATGTCATTACGCTGAAGAAACCGACTGGTTTTAATGAAATTAATAAGAATTAGGTTTTCAAACAGGATAACAAATTCAAACAGTTGTTGGAACCAGCAAGGGTATGTTAAATTCACGGTCATACGGTCGTACAAAAAGACTGCATCGTTATTAGTATAGATTTTCACTGATGGAATATAACTTTAGCTGTTATGTATAAGTACCAAATAATTCAATATTTTCTAAAAACAATTAAAGCAAAATTTAAATAAATGAAACTAAGCCCTACCAAAACTTGTGTAAAATCAAAATTTAGTAATAGTATTTTTTTTTTTTTTTTTTTTTTCAGTTGGAGGAAATCACCGGATCCCCGCCCGCCCCGCGGGCGGGGTATGTGGGAGTTGAACCTCACTAAAACCTCCAACCGCTCACACTCAGCGTCCGAACCCCGACTGAGGCCAGAACCCAGCACGGGGTTATGAGGGACGGGGCGACGCGTCACGCCATCGGCATTCTTTCCCGTCACTCCGTCCCCGGACGCCGAACCGGTAGCCGCCGGCGAATACGGCCACCGGCTCTCTCGGTCGGCGGGCTTTCCGAAGCCCGCCAAGATGGGACCGCGTGTCACCCTCCCACGGAATACCCCGCTGGGTCAGAACCAGCGTGGGTCGGGGAGTACGCGGTCTACCATCCCCCGGTTGCTCTGACGTAAGGGCGTGTTGAGCGAGACACGGCACCTTCTTGGGTCCCCGCTCGCACTCGCATGCGTTGGGGACCCGAAACTCTTAGGGGGCCAGAATCCGGGCCAGACCCCGGTCCCGACCCCCTGCTCGACGGCGGCGGGTTTCTGCGTAGAGAGAAGAGCTTTCTCTCACACGCCCCGCCGCCTGCTTCTGCGAGATGGTGGACTCGCAGAAGTCGAGCATCGCCTTCCAGGACTCGTCGCTCCCGAGCATCGACGCCACGACGCCCGGGAGCGACAAGTCCGGTCCTATTTGCATGACCAGGACACAACGCTGCCGCTCCCAAGCGGGGCACAGCGCGAGCGTATGCTCTGGTGTGTCCTGGTCACACTCTACACAGTGATGGCACCTCGTCGTCGGCTCCACCTGAATCCGGTGCAGATACCGACCGAAACACCCGTGCCCGGTCAGCATCTGCACCATCCAAAAGGTGAGGCGTCCCTTGCCACGACCCACCCAATCCTTTAGGACGGGGCGGATCGCCTCGACGGTCCGTAGACCCCAGGTGGGGTTGGCCAGCCGTCTCTCCTAGTAATAGTATAGCAATTATTTATACTTTAGTTTTCACTACCGAATCATCATTATCATCACAGTAATCTCAACATTATTATAAGGTGTGATAGACAGATATCACAGTATAAAAAATACAGAAACAACTCACAGTTTTAAACGCGTGCTTTCCGAATAATATCGTAAACGCAACTGACCTTCCAAATTCAAGTTCAATAGTCGAAGTAATGGTCTAATGCTGATCATTGCTCACGCGATCGCCGATTACATAAATTCTTCATAGACGACATTATTTTTTATATCGATGTGTATTTATCACTATTAATCGTATAGTTGTATATTCTAATTCTAGTTATTTACGATACAGAGGTAACGATTAGACTGCCTAGTTATATAACGTCACCTTATCAGATCTGATTAGCGTGTTTGTATAAGACTTAAGAAAACTGTTGCTTCTGAAATTTAATAAGGCTTATCGAATACGATTTTTATAGTATTTATTTTATAAGATTGTTTTTGCTTTGATCAATATAGGTATTTAATTTTTGAAATCAAGTTACCGACTATTCACAACACTAGAGTGCGTTGCTGTGACTTCGTGGGACTAGATTTTACAATACCTTAATATCGACTAATAGGCAATAGATCATTGCAAGTGTATATAAATATTTTGTATTGGCTGATGACATTAATGTTAAATTTAGGTCAGTAATTTTTTTCCTTTTTATTTCGAGTTTTTTCTTTTCCCATCTTTTTTTACTCCCTTTAAGTTTAAACACTACAAATATTACTTAAATATGAAAAATAAATAATTTAGAATGTTTTTACAAGCTTTATATTAACTGGATGTAACTATGTAAATTCGGGTGGAATCTTACAAGCTAAATTTGTCAAACTTCCCGGTTTCTGATGGAGTTGACAATTTTCACGAAGATGTATGCGCGTGACAATGCAATAAATAATATGGCAAAATGGCGCTGATGGATTCGGAACGTTGTCATAGGAACTTCTGTACTAAATAAGATAGACCTGTCTTTGGGCTCATTTTACTTGTCTTGGATCTTAAAAGTTTGTATTTAAAGTTATCTTTCTTTCTTTAAAATAAATTATTTGTAACCCTAGCGTAGCACACAAAACCACATCACCATCTGATGTGGTCACTTTCATTCATGGACCCCTGCACTGTCAAGGAAACAGCGAAATCGCTTTTTCTACACCTAAAATCTTAGTGGTGAGTTTGAGCGGCTGATCAAAGATAGAAGAATTCACCACTATTTACTACTCCGACACTCACCGTTCCCCCCTGCGGAGGAGACTTGAGTTCAGCAGTGGGCAGTAATGGGTTGTTACAGGTACAGGTACTCACCAGTCAACCACGATGTACCGCGAACCCATCCATCCTGTGAGCTGTCGAATTCTTTCTCTTCTATATAAATGTAATCACCGAGAACTAGCTCCAACTCATCGTTCGCTTGTGGTGAATAGCTTTGAGTTACTTTGAATACCTACGATTTGAGATTTATTGTGTTTTTAATATAAATAATTACGTTGACTGATTGTAAATTTTTGAGAATCGAAGTTTGTTCACTCATGAATTGTATAATTTTGTATTAGCTTTTTATATTTTTAAACAAATATTTTAAAATACCGCAAAGAAAATCTATATTGTAAGTGAATTGATGTTTACATAATGTGTTATTAATTTATTCTCTTATAGTCAACATATTTTGATACATTATTTCGATAAGAACATAAATAACTATTTACATACAATCATTCACATCTCGTGACATTTGTTAATTAAATAAATATGCACTTTCGACTTTCTTTGTGCTCTCGGTCTGACCTACTGATCTTTAGAGATCAGTGGTCAGTCCCGTGTAATTTTGATTCAGTTTCCGAACAGCGGAAACCAATCGCGGATCCAACCATCACGCGATCGCTACCGATAGATTTGAGACTATTGCATTTCATGTTTTTTAAATAATAACTATTTAAATATTTTTTTTCTTAATACATACCTGGTGATGAGAAAATCGTGGATCTCTTGAATAAAGCCTTAGTTCCCAACTTGATTGTTCAACAGGCTGCAATTCTTCCACTAGGCTCTTCAAGCTCTCGTATGAAGATTCGTCGAAACGGTACGCTAGAGTTATGTGCAGGGACTTCACATGAGCTTCTAGGTTTACTGGTGCTGTTTAAAGAAAAAAATTCCTTTGTTTTATTTGTACATTTCATAACCACTCAACTGGGAACGACACTATTCGCTAGATGGCGAAACTGGGGACTTCGTTCGGAATCACTACCTTGTTTGAGCCCCTTTTTAAAAACATTTTTTTCCAATAATTTTTAATTAAACCTTATATTTTTGTAATTTTTTATTACTAAACGACGCTGTATTGCATTTTCAGCGAAAATATATCATCTCCATAAAATATGAGATGGTTAAAAAATGTAAACAAAATAAGTTTTAGAACTGTGCTCAATTTTGGCTCCTGCCAAAGACTTGGCAAAAGTAAACAAACCAATTTGGTTGTCGATCCCAGTTGAGTGGTTAAAAGTGACAATAAAATACAATGATTAAATTAATTAACTTTAGATGTAACTTTAATACACATTTGACACTTAATTACTATATGGAGCCGCAAGTAAAAGTAACTAAAGCAAAAATAATATTTACCTTAAAAGCATGTAGTGCAAGGTTAATGAGACTACACCATCAGAGTATGCCTAAAAATACAGTTGCGTAAGTAAATATAACAGTAAAATTGGTACCTAAATTAAGAAATAAATAATATATTTATTGAATGACATGCAAAATCATCAGGTCTACATTTATGACAAAAACTCATGCTAAATATTTTCCAATTATGAATCTATTTTTTCTTGTAGGCTTGGTAGGAAAAGTTTATTAATAGGAAATTGAAATGCATGACATTAAACAGCATATTCTAACTAAATGCCTAGCGATATCTTCTGATTACCCTTTCGAAGTATTAAACAAGTTTAAAATAAAAAGCACATGCAAAAAATATATTAAAAAGCTACTACTGTTTAAGAGTCATAGTCTTACATTTCTGATTCTTTTCCTGTGCCATCCCACACCATGGAAAGCATGTTCCCAACGCATCCAAATGTTCATACGTGTCCACCATGACACCCACTACAGTAACAAAGATATATAGAATCTATACATTTGCAAAAATTTAATTTGAATTATTGTAAGCTGAAACAATTTCTGGTACTATGTCTTTTAAGTCTACAAAGGGGGACGTGAATAGGAATGGACAACTCCATAGAACCTTCACCAATAGTAGATAGAAAAGTTTATAAAACTAATATATGAAATGAAATAGTGTATTTACCAAAAAACAATGTACAACTTACTGATTTATAACTTTTGTAGCACATATATTTATTCAATGATTTTTACTTATTTTTTATTTTAAATTTTTAATAGGTACTGAATACACAAAGAATTACTTACAAACTGAAGACACTTGTTTCACATATTGTACAGCAATTTTTTTCAAATACTCTGCATGTTCTTCAGAAATGAATAGTCCCATGAAGTTGTGTGATACATAAGGCTCAAGTTTAAGTCTGCAATTTGGTGGATCTCCCAAATTTTCTACTACATGTCTGACTGCTTTTGCTAGTTGAAGTGATGTTTCATCTGGTGCCTAAAATTTTTACAAATATAATATGTCATGGATATAGTAAGTTTATTTCATTTATCAATACAATATCAGAGATCATATTCTGTAATTATGAAAATAATCTCTGTTCAATAACAAAATATCAACAAAACAATGCCTTGCAACTATACTGTAATTTTTATATTAAACTAATTGGTCAGATGTTGTTCCCCCAATAATTTACAACAGATTTTGAAGTCTACTGAATAGCCTTCACAAGAATCAGTCAAGCTGTTTTGAAACACTGTGAAATGGCATTTTATACTTAATTACTTATTTTTGAATGAGAAAATCATAATTCCATATTACCTTGAAAAAAGAAACTAATGTAATATGAGGTAAAGAATTATGTGCTCCATTCCATCCACAAGTTGCTTTGGATTTCTCCCAGAATTCGAGTAACTGTGCAAGCAGAGGTCCAGTAGGACTTGCATAGAAGATATACTCCCGAGGCTCGTCGGCATCTATGTACGAATCATTAACGTGGGTCAGAAGCCAGTCTGAGGCAAGTTGAACACTGCGATTGCCGGTTGCTGCCAGAGCTTTCAACCTGAACAAAATTGATTATACAAAGACATTACCTAATCCATTGTCCCAGATCTACACATTAGATAATAAGTAATATATAAATGGTAAATTTATATAGAGATGTACAAACTTACGCTCTCTGTCTGCGAAAACCCATCTGTAAGAGTATTTGTAAAGGTGAGACATCCTGTCTGGATTTACTAGTAGAGGTAACTTTCCGTGGTGGTAAGCTTGTCATTTTTCTACTGAACAACCGAAAAGAGCATTTCAATTTAAATATTGTATCTAGAATATTATTTGAAGACCGATTCAGCATCCAAAAACACATCAAAACAAAACAAATCCCAATCCCGAAACAGGACAGACTGGCGATGACTTTAAAGTTTCACTGTCAATGTCAGTTACAATTGTCATTTGTCAATTTAGTACAGGGCTTACAAACTACGCCATTCATCCCTTCCGTCACCTGTAAAATCAGTCAAGGACAAAATTATGTAATCTATATTGTAGCTACTCATTCCTAACTTTCTACGACTTTCTAATGGCTTCGAATTGTGGTTGCAAATTGCAATCACAATTACAGTAAAGCTGCAAATTTTCAGCATAACGCAACTTATGTACTTATTGTCCCTTGACGAAATTTAAATGCGAAAAGTTACAAATTAATCATGAATGAACCCAACAAAGGCAACAAATCAATCTGGATCGGTCTACTCGCAAAAGTAGTGTCATAGTGTGGCCTTAAGAGTGTTGCCCCAAGACTTCCAAGTTTGAAACCCTGGTTTAGCTGTTGTCATGTGTGACACTGACATTTGCTGTGAAATTGTCAAAAAAACCTGCGTGTGCAAGCGTGCTCGTTGTTTTTATTTGTGTTTTTAAAATTCTAAGTAAATTCGTATTTCTTACTGCATACTTAGGAAATAACTAAAACTTTTTGTGCTCCTAAATAATAAATACAAGCAACAATGTATCTTCGATACTACCTAAACGAAAAAGGTGATAGACAGTACACGTTAGCGGTATGTATTTTTAAGCATGTGTTTAATGGTTTTTATTAATGTATTTGTTTTTTAATTGTTTTGACATATTTTATCCATATTTCAGACTATTGATCCTTCTGGCAAACCCACATTATCAGCACATCCAGGTAATTATTTATGTGCAATGTTAACTTCTATAGTTAACCTACAAATATTTTTTAGATTTTTACCACAAATTCACATTTTGCATTATTCATTTCATTCATGCATAAATTATGTACAATAGTATGTGAGAGACCTACAATGTAATGTGTTAACGTTTTACAGCTGTTTTATTATATTATTAATTACTACTAACAATGCAAACCTAACCATTCTTTGGTATTCTATGTTTTGGTACTTGTAATAATGTGTGGTAATTTTATTTCAGCTCGCTTTTCTCCAGAAGATAAATACTCAAGGCAGAGAATAATAATAAAGAAGAGATTTGGTCTTCTTCTAACACAGCAACCGGAACCTATCCATTAAAAATATGTATAGATATTAAGTTTAATTATAAGTAAAATTATTAATATACCAACATGATTTAAAATAACACTGCTTTTTATTTGTTGTTTGCAATGTCGCACAATATTGTAATAGTCATTGTTGTAATACTTTAATATTATAACATGCTTTTTAATTTCGGAATGTGTCATCTTAAAAAATATTTTAGTAGAAATGGAACTTTGTGGGCTGATCCATGACGAGATGAAACATTTTCTGAATATTATTAATGTTCGACTTTGAAAATTTTAAATGACAAATTTTAAAACTTGATACTCATTGTGCTTTTGCTTCTTAATATTTTAAAAATATTATCTGTCAAATGAATAGTGATGTACAATGTTTCCAAATATCGATTTCAAACGAATTGAACATTGTTTTTTAGCGATTTCTTAAATGTCAATTAAATGTTATACATTTATGTATGGTCTGTGTTTAAAGAAAGAAAGAAAGAAAATCTTTATTGCTGTAGCAAAGTTTACATGCTTGGTAAGTCTCCACAAATGCAAGTAAAAAAGGTGGTTACTAGTATCGGAATATCCCTACATGAAATAGTTATTTTGACTAGAACCTCGAATCGGTGTGTCAATCGAATACAACAATACAATTGACACCGATAAGAATAATTTAATGTAAATAAAACTTTTAAAATAAAAGTTATTGCGATGCAATTATTCATGTACAGAACTAGTTAAGACAAGTAAAACGAGTCCAAACACGACGAGTCTATCTTGTATAGTATAATAATTCCTAAGTCCACTTTTCGAAACTATCAGTTTTAAACTATTAGCTCCATTTAATAATATTATTGCACTGCCACGAGATATACATTTGCATGCAAAGTTTAAGCAAATCGGAAAATTGGTCTAATTAAAGTTTATAAAAAGCTTTACAAGCTTTTTTTTACAACTCGTATACTCAGTCGAAAAAATTACAGTCCACTTACTATGTAATTATTCGCACATAATTTTCTTAGATTTTGATAATAATCGTTTTTAATTTATTTTTTCGATATTGATTTCATGAATTATCATGATGTCCCCTCTCTTGTACTGTCAAATCGGGCAAACTAACTTTAAAAAATAAAAATATAAACTTATTGGAAAAACTACAAATAAGAAGTAGAAATTTCAAAGCTATCTATTCAAAGAGTAATTTAAAATGGATGTTAATCACAAAACAGAGGATTTAAAGCTTTATTGGAACAAAATAAATTATGCCTATCCGGTCCTCAATGATAAACTTTTCAGTGATTGTAGTGATATTGAATATGAAGAAGTGCAACAGTTAATTGTAAACTTGGGTGTTCAAGTGAAGATACGGGATCTCGTATTTGTTCATATTGAAAAATATCTTCGACAACATGTCGCATCCAACTTTTGGTCAAAATTTACCAAAACCCCTGAAGAAGTCAAAGGTTTTCAATTATTTAAATCTGCAGTTAATGATCTTTACGATGCAGTAACTAGTTTCTCACCAATACTTCAAAGACTGACTATTTTGATGAGTAGTTGCAATGACAATAAATTAATTTATGGAGAAAAAGATCTTATCATGGGTTTCAAACAACTTGTTCGGGCTACACTTTTGTCTCAATTACCCATCAACTTTCAATGCATTATAAATCATTTTTACAAAATTTCTTTCAATGTTTTTGATAATGAATATGAAAATTCTGATATGGGTGAAGATATTATGTGTTCTGGTTGTGGCAACGAGTACTCAGATTGTAATTGTGCATACATAGTTAAGGTATTTCATGAAACCAATAGAAAACTGATGGAGTTACAATTGTTAGAGAGACTCACTGGTCAAGTTCTCACTAACTTTATTCAATTGAGAATTCAGTCACATATACAGAAAGTGTGTACTGGAACTTTTGATGTATCACACATTGAAGCTTTAGAGAGCTGGCTCAATACAACAGTAATGTCATGGTTGATACGAATATACTGTGCTGGCTCATCAAAACCCCCAACAGACGATAAAAACATACAGAATGCAATCTCAAGATTCAAACAAAAACTCACATACTACCTCTACCACAGTTACACTAAAATAAGAATAGATCAACTTTTTAATATTATTATTGAATACCCAGATTCACAGCCTGCTGTTGATGATATAAAGATTTGTTTAGCCAAAACAGACTTAAGGCCAACTCTGTGCAAGAAGTTGCAGAATGCATTAGAAACTCGACTTCTGCATCCTGGTGTGAACACTCCTGATATACTTACTGCTTACATTTCTACTATCAGAGCCTTACGACACCTTGATCCTTCAGGTGTGATCTTAGAAACTGTTACAAAACCTGTTCGTAATTACTTAAGGAGCAGGGAAGATACAGTCAGAAGTGTTGTTAGCAGTTTAACCGAGGAAGGGGCTGGAAGTGAATTAGCAGAGGAGTTGGCTAAATTTGCTGCAGAAGATGACACTGATAAAGATGAAGCCTGGGATGAATGGAATCCTGATCCTGTAGATGCTGATCCCAAGGTTGATTCTAATGACAGGAGAACCAGTGATATTATATCAATGCTTGTTAATGTGTACGGCAGTAAGGAATTGTTTGTTAATGAATACAGAACTTTATTAGCTGATAGACTACTAGCCCAAAGTGTTATTAACACAGAAAAGGAAATTAGGTATTTAGAACTATTAAAACTACGATTTGGTGAATCTCAATTACACTTCTGTGAAGTTATGCTTAAAGATATATCAGACTCGAAGAGAATTAATTCTTTGATACAACAAGATAAAGTCATTGAAGAGTTAAATAAAAAGTTTACTTCCAATGCTATGATACTATCTGCACAGTTTTGGCCACCATTCAAAGATGAAAGTCTTGAGTTGCCAGAAGAAATCAAGCAACATTTTGAGGCATACACTAAATCTTATGAAGCTTTAAAGGGAAACAGGACACTAAGCTGGAAACCTCACCTTGGAAATGTTAATCTAGAAATTGAAATTGGTGAAAAAAAATTAGAACTTACAGTTTCACCATTTAATGCAACATTGATAATGCATTTCCAAAATAAGCCAGAGTGGACATTAGATGAGCTTCATCAAGTTATGAAAGTCCCAATAACTATTTTGAGAAGAAAAATAACATATTGGCAGTCAATGGGCTTAATAACAGAAAAGAGTACAGATCATTTTGTTCTAGTTGATGAAGCTGACAATAAAGCCAGTGCATCTTCACATCAAGTGCAGGAAATGATCTGTGAAGATGAAGAAACAGAGAGTGCAATGGCATCAGCTCATGATCAAAGGGAAGGTGAACTGCAGGTCTTCTGGTCTTATATTGTTGGCATGTTGACAAACCTGGACTGCTTGCCTTTAGATAGAATACACCAAATGTTGAAAATGTTTGCATCTCAAGCCCCAGGAACTGAATGCAGTCTCATGGAACTAAGGCAATTTCTAGATACCAAAGTTAGGACACATCAATTGGTATTGCAGGGAGGCATGTACAAACTGCCTAAAACTTAATTTAAGTTAATAAATAAAATATTTTTAAAGTTAACAAAAACTTTATTTTCAACTTTTTAAATATAAAATTTGGTTACATTACAATAATATGTCTATTTCAGTTAATAGTCCAGATGCATAAATAAAACTTGAAGCTGTTCCATCAACAAAATACACAAAAATAAATTAAAATAATTAGTAATACCACCACTTGACTATAGATATGAATAATTTCTCAATACTTAAGTGAATTTACTACATTATTTCGTGTCAGTCTTAATATCTACTAAAATACTGTTTAAGTTAAGAAGAGGGAATAAATTAATAAACTAATTAATAAACAAAAAAATATACTGAGTGATAATACAGATTCTATTAATAGATACACAGTGGAATGCAATTGCAAATCAACATTTTAATGTTATTTTAAAAAAAAACTTGATTTCAATTTAAAATATTGGTAATTTCACTTTTAATGTGTATCGTTTAGTGCCAATAGGCAACATGGAATGTTTCTGGTATCGCCAATGATTGCGGAGTCAATTTTGAAAATAGAAGTGTAGTTTGTTACTCAATTTAACATGGAATAATTTTAACAATGGGCTATAAATAATAATCTTTAAACAAGTACTTATTTGAGTAGAAAATATTAGTTACTCATGTTACTACGTCTGATATTATAGTCATTGAAAAACTGAATATTCGTAAAGTTTCATAAATGAGCTTAATAGACTGTGTAACATCAATTAATTGCAAATAAATAATAGCATTTTATATTAAGTATAAACAGACCTACAACAGTTAAAGCTTTATAATAGTTTACAATATATACAAGTATCTCTACATCAATGCAATGTTGTTTGCATAAAACTATCCAAATAGAAGAAAACTTGCATCATAAAATTTTAATCATGAAAACAATAAATACGCAGTTGAAAACGAAAATACTTTTGATAAAAAAAGAGAATTTCTTATTACATAATTATTAATCAATTAAAATAAACAATTGGAAACTTATTACCGTAATAAAAAACACTTTAAAAATTAAGTCGCTTTTAAAAATGCATTTCGCAAACAGGCATTGCATTTAAAATGCAAAACAAATAAAGCTTAAAAATAATTAAGTACTTCAATAATTAAGTCCTTGTTAGGCTTATAATCTCGTTTTTGGACAAATAGAGAAGTTAAGGACAATATTCATTACGCGTTAATTAATTAAATATAAAAATACTATTCGGATTCGTAAGTATCACGTATAACGTTAGCTTTGGAAAAGCAGCAGTTTTTAGGTAATAAAAATGTTTACAGCTAGAGTGAATTGAGTAGAAAAATGTATCATAGCAGGCACCGATTTATATTTAGTTGGGTGATTAATCTTGATTTCAGACGAAATTAGTAAGGCAGTTACAATTTGGAACTCAATGCAATGTAGAATAGATGTAGTTGACTATGTGACTTCAATTTATTAAGTTTTAACGAAATAGGGCCGTACTTAGATGTTAAATCTATACTTTATTTTACAGACACCTCAAATACGCTTTAATAAATTTAATGTCTGTTTGTGTTTTACTTATCAACAGAAAAGCAATTTAATAATATGAATACATGTACAAAAAACAGGCTGCGTTTTTCTATGCCTCGTAATACTAGCACCATAATTATAAAGCGTTATGCGGACATTCAACATCATGATATGTTCTACGAACTAATTTAGATCTCACATTCAGAACAATCATAAAAGGCTTTCGGTAATTTTTTCAATGTAGTCTAATATTTACAGAAAAGCTTGTCTAGATTTTATTATATAATTTGCATAATCTTTCTATTTATTATCCATTTTGACGCATTATTAAGTACATTTTTGTGCTCAGTTTAGATCAATTTTGTGTCTTAAAATTTGAAGTCTTGTAATGATAGTATGCGAGATCCCATATATTTGTAAATTTAATTTTATTTTTCTGTGCGTAAATTAAGGCCGATTGTTCAAAAAACAAATAATAATCCAAAGATTTTCAATGCGTATGAGAGAATACAACAAAATTCACTGTTAATTATTAAGTTGTCCAATGTAAATGTAACATGTAATTCATGAATTTAAATAGAAAACACCGATTTTCCTAATCTCATTAATACACATCACATTTTTAGGACAAATAAAAATATAACTATGCGTAATCGGCGGTAAGAATTGTGAAAATTGTCACGAAATTACATCGAAAGACGTACATATACCTCTCTACATACGTCTCTATTGCGACAGTTGTAGCTCCGACAAAGTGGTCTGCGTCCGTTCACCGGTTCCTGCGAGCGGGCGGCGCGGGGGGCGCGGAGGGGTCCGCGAGGGGCGGCGCGGTGTGCGGGCCGGGGGAGGGGTGCGTCACGCGCTTGAACGGACCGAGCCGCTTGGCGGGCCGCGGCGACACGCTGTGCGACTCCGAGCTGCCGCTCCACGCGCTCCCACCCGCGTCCAGCAACGCAGCCGCTAAACGACCGCTACCAGTCTCTGTAACATAAAACTCTCTTTTATTATGCTTCTGTAAATATACGAATTGTTAGTAATTATTTACCAACAATCCAGTTAAGAAAGGTTATGAATAGACCACCTTCATTGCTTATTATAAGCCCATATTTATAACGTCCCACAATAGCAGACCCGTGCAATGTAAAAAATAATGCGTCGTTATATTGTACATACCGTGCGGCGAGAGCGGCGTCGGCAGCGGGTCGCGCAGTCGCTGCACGAACCGTTCGTAGGAGGTGTGCAGCGTGTGGTGTTGCGTGACGGCGTGCAGCGAGCGAGCGCGCTCCGTGTAGGCGTGCTGGTAGAGCGGCATGGTGGCTCGCACGGCGCGCCCGCCCGCCGCCACCAGCCCGCGCACCAGCGCCGCGCCGCCCGACACGCACACCACGCTCTCCTCCCACACCGGACCGAATGCGCCCACCTGCGAACAACCCTCGGCTATTACTGGACGTGACTAAACAAGGTTATCAGTTTTCTTCTCGTGCACATAGGTACGCGGCCATGACTTTAAGAAAATAAAAAAAAAAGATTCGATATGAAGCTAATGAAGAATATAATATTACTTACGTCTGGTTTCCTAGTTATGGTACACCGCAGTAGTCCTCCGGGTAGCGGGTAGAGCACAATAAGAACGTCACAGAACTGTGTCGGCAGTGTGTCCCGTTTGTACGGCCGCCAGTGTTCGCTCCACACCACATGGACCTCGTCGTTTCCTAAATGACGAGTCTGAAAATTAAAAAATATTGGGTTACGATTATTTTTAAAATGCTTTTATAGTATATTAATTATTTTCAGAGTGATGTTATGTAACGTACCTTGTTGAGTATAGCATCGGGCGTGTCGGCCGGCATTCTGGTGGCGACGTGGAACAACGCCTCGAGTGTGAGCGTGGCGGCGTAGGGCGCGCTGACCCCCGCCCCGCCGCCGCGCAGACCGCCCGTGAATCCCACGTGACTCTCCAACTCAACCTGTCATAATCATTTAGACGTTTC
The DNA here is from genome assembly GCA_030269945.2 of Trilocha varians. NCBI lineage: Eukaryota > Metazoa > Arthropoda > Insecta > Lepidoptera > Bombycidae > Trilocha > Trilocha varians. Next base: position 6,373,354 of record AP028273.1, on the reverse strand, counting down.
GTTTTGATTTTGGGTCTTTAGACCTATACAGCTATAACAGAATGAGATGTGAGTTTAACACGTTAACTGGTGAGAAAAAATCCTATTGTCCTTTCAAAGGCATGACGGTTAGCACTGTCCGCGCTCGCAGCGGAAGACTTAAAGATCTAAGCTGAGAAGGTTAGGTCTGTTAACAGTTCTCGCACAACTGAATAGATCATTATGACTACTGTTGGTTTGAAATTCAAACCAGCTGTAAAGAACCAGAAAGGAACACAGCGGGCACGTATCGAAGGAGCCTTTCATAAACATTTTATAGCCAGGCTTTAATATTAAGACGACCCTTACCTCCCACGCAAGCGCTGCTAGAAAAGCTTCATAAGCAGGACTGCCGCAGCGATTCGATAAAATCTCGTTTCTTGTTTCCTGTCCCTTTCCTACATATATCACTGCCACTTTGTGCGTCTCGCGACATCTGCAACATTTCATTACGTTCACATTTTGTTTAATCAGAAACCAGTTCAATAATTGAATTTTGGTTCATTTAAGCTGATTCTTTTGCTTACTAAGTCTATTTTGGTCAAATTATTCAGTCAGATACTTATTTCAAAACAAATAAACAGTTAATTTAGTTTTTTTGGACTAACATTTTATTTTAACGATAAACTGCGTGTTATTACCTCTGCGCATCCAAATTTCTAAGTTCCCTTAGAAGTCGATCTGTCCGTCGTAGTAGGTAGGCGTGGTTCCTCCTCGCGGGCGCTAGTGTGCCGATCTGTGCGAGGAACAGCCGGCACTGGGAGAATGGACCCGGGGCTGGCTCCGATACTGTTTCTATGGGCTCCACTTCGTCATCACTGCAAGAAATAGTGAATCAATGCATCTGAATAAACGACACCACGTCTAAGAACATGCAATAGATGAAAACACTGCTATGTTACAAGAAAAGTTTAGAATGATCTGTTAAAGCATGGTTGGGTATATACTGCATATTTGACGTCATTTCTCTGTAAATGTGACGTCATTCCTGTCGCGTGTTCAACAAAGACAGTCGATTGCAAATCCCTTGCACCTTACGTAAAATCTAAATATCACATTTCCACGTTCACCGTTTATTTTTATTGTTTCATCATGATGTTAATTAAGTGCTCAACACTGACCTTACGACATTTTTAAAGCTATTTTAGGGAGTTGTTAGTATAGTTTTTATAGCTATGTATGCAGATTGATGCGTTTACCATCGTTCATGGACCTCTGCATTGTCAGAGGCACTGTACTCTAACAGACTACACGTACTTGTCCTTGTTAGCGAGATAGGCCCGCTCCTGGTTCCTGTGCGCGACGAGTGCTGCGACCAGCTCGTCCTCGGCGCCGGGCGGCAGCGGCGACGGGCCCGCCTCGTCCAGCCGCCGCCCGCACACCACCTCGGGCGACGAGCGGCCGATGTACGCTAACACCTGAAAATAAATTCGTATTACTGTTTCCAAGTACTACGTCCTCTCTCGAGGCACATCTGTATGGGCGCCACTTTAGATTAGCATGATATACTAGCTTCTCTTGAGGCTGCTGACTCCTATACGTACTTGTTATTACTAATCTCATTCAAGAAAATGATACCAAGGTATCGAAGAGTTATAATTTTTAGATTGCCCATCGTAGCCGTATCAAACAGATGAGCCGATGATTTTGTTTTAACATGAGTTAGTCAAAAGTGTTGTTAGCTATGTTTGATTAAAAACGGCTTTTTGTATCATATATTTAGCTGTAACTTACATGATCTAATTGATGTTTATCCGGCGGACAGTTTTTATAATCAGGCAACAAGTCGGGCGGTAGGGGTGGCGGCAAAGACGATAGTGTGTTCTCTCTTGGACATTCATTGCTAAAATAAAAAACGGAATTAATGTCTGCAAATATACAACATTATGATGAAGAATAAAAATGTTATAGATATTTAAAATTGTCAGTCTTGTTACTGACTACACGAAAAAGAAATAGTCGCTCAAATAATCCTAAAAAATCTTAATAAGCATCTTTAATACAGGGTGATTTCTTAGTGAGGGTACATATTGAAGGTCATGGTAGCTAATGTTTATATACGACCAGTAAAAATATTATTACCAAAGAATATGGCTTAATGCCTTAGTAATCGCAACTTAGATATATCTAAAATTCTTGCAAAATGATGGTTTTTCGACAGCTGATGGGTGTGGCGGAGGTGTTGAGTGCGAGAGATCACTAGAGGTCGTTAGTCAACACTCTTTTAGCCGCCCACTCAATTGTTTATGTTTGAGGTACTTTTGTCGAATTTAGACTTAAAAAAAAAAAAATTGTAATTTTACCTATTTTTTGTAATATTCCGTATTAGAACAGAGTACTCATCACCCTCCTGCAATATGTACCTTCGTTAAAAAAACACCCTGTATATCTCACATTCCTATAACACTAGATAAAAATTTCCTTTTAAATCGTATTACCTTTCAGGCAATGGTAACGGTTCAGGTGCATCGTTGTGTCCCCCCGAGGGGTCGAAGGACAGCGCGGACGCGTCCCAGCACGCCTTGCCGCTGATGTCACGCAACAACACGCGGACTTGACGCTCTGATGTAGACAGACCTGGTGTAATATAGTATAAGGAGTTCAATTTGGATTCGTGTTAATAACACTATGGTATATTAAAATATGATTTATAAAGTTATAGGCTATAATTAATCATATTTTATAAGATGAATAAAAGTAATTAAGTAATAACAGGTCTTTACTTTAAATTACAATATACAAAACACTTTAGATTTGACACAACTTGGTAGAATGTAAGTAACATATTATCTCTTCTGAATTAAATATCATACTTATCATTTCATTAGTATAAAATTACTGTGATACTATAATACTAACCAGTAAATAAGGTTTAAATTTGTCATCATCAAAACATAGGTCTCCCTCAACATGAATACTACGACCAGTCCTGCTCTGTTTGCAACCGCTGACTTCCCGCGACCCTGACCAGGTCGTCGATCCGTGTTGAGGTAGGTCAGCACACGGTTTAAATTACTAAAAAATAATAATGTCACCTGGTGTGGTGCCAGCCCTAGCGGGTAGATCTAGCGCGGGCAGTTCGACGAGCGAGGCGAGCGTAGAGTCACTGAACCTCATGAGTTGTATATTGTGTGCTGTCAACACCGCCGCGCCCAGCTCCTCGCCCAGCGCCGGGCTGTCGTGCTGCTCCGACACCCGGCACGACAGCTGACACCCGCTCCACAGCGGCCAGTGACCGAGGAATAGCACTAGTTGCGTGCATATCTGTTCATTTAGGTTATTAACATCAAAGCTTTGACATTCATAAAAAAATAATGATAAAAAAATAAATAAATAATTATATTGCCAACACTATTACACAAACATCAAAAATTGAAGTGGCACAAAATAACAGAACATTTATTAAGTAAATTCAAACATGACTCCCACAGAAGTTGTTACCAATAACTGTGCAAATAGTTTGTATAATCGTGTGTACTCGTTATTAAGCAACACCATTGAACTTGAGATTAATTTACCGTCTGAGCCCACAGCTTGACGTCGATCGTAGACGCCGGTATCGTTTTAGGTCCGAGATTATCCAACTGTATGTTAGGATCGAAATCTTCATCGACGGGCAAGCTCAGACCTTCAATATCAGATCCGTTTACACCTTTCATAACCGCGTACAAAACCTGAAAGTTTGGGTGTCAATGTGAGTAAAGGTCGCACATTATTAATACCTCCGGTCAAACACTGCAATAGAACAAACAATCACTTATGTAACGGAAACCTCAAATATCGAATTAGTGGGACGAGAGCGGGCGGAGTTTCCATTAGCACTATATTACGTGTATGTACGAGATAGTGTTGTCACTCAATTAGTGTTTGCATTTAAAACGGACGAGCGCACAATGAGCGGCACAGTCAACAGCTGACAGCAGCAACGGTACTTCACAACCACCCCATACAACATCAAAATGCAGAAAATCGTAAGTTGTTTTGATCTATGTAAATAAGTTACCATTATGTTTGACTTGTTCAGACACTTTCACATTTAGACAATGATTCATGCATTTTAAAACTTTTCATTTTTTAAATAATATTTTAGGTGATATTTTTGATATTTATAAATCTTCAAATTTCACTTTTGTGATAACCCTAACGCACAAGTGACTTAACTCTTAATAATGGTATTTATAATACAGAAATAATAATGTGAATGATATATTAATTGAACTATGTTGTTATCAGGTGTTGGTAGCACTCGCCCTGGTCGCCGTGACAGCCGCCGCCCCACAGCAACAACCAGAACACCCAGTCTACATCCTCAAGCAGGACTCAGACGTCAACCCGGAAGGTTACACCTTCGAGTAAGTTTTGTATAAAAAGTTCTACTAGAGCCACCCACCAAATCATCCATCGTGATCTATCCAAAGTGATTGTCAAATGTAAAAGTTAGATTAAAGTAAAGTTTGTAGTAGAATGAGGTCACTCCAAAGTTTAATGCAAAACATACTAATTCAAATTGTCTTATAATTCTAAGGGTGTTTTAATGCAAAAAGACAAAAACGTAACAGTTAATATAAAGTGTTGAGAAATAATTTAATTTATTATTTTCTTGTCTAGTTTTGAAACAAGCGACGGTACATCCCGTCAAGAAAAAGGAACCCTGAAGCAAATCAGCGAAGACCACAAGGCGATCGAAGTGTCCGGCAGCTACAAGTACGTCGGCACTGACGGACTCCTCTACACCGTCACCTTCATCGCCGACGAGCACGGCTTCCAACCCCAGGAGCACGTCGAACATCCAGACCAACAACAATACCAACAATAGACCCAATATTTGGACCAACCATTTGGGTCGAACGTTTGATGCATTGATGCGCATAGTGTAGGTTTTACTACGCGCTGCGTTCAGTTGTTTGTTTGTACATTTTGTTTATTTTTATATTATGTTATAAAATTTAAGGCAGTCTAATTTATATCAGTCTTTTTATTTCTGCAGCCTTTTTATTGCGCCATGAAGATGACATAAAGTTTACCTTGATTGAAATGTATGTTGTTTGCAAAGCCTGTACGAACGTAAAACTAATACAAACGAAGTGAAGTACATTGACGAACAAAATCACATATCACACATCAAAACAAGGAACGATTTTTGAATAAAATCGACTAACCTTAAATATAAGCAATAACAATGTTTGTTCTCCATCCTTCTCCTCCATCAAGTAGTGCGGTCCGCATCGCACGGCGAACTCCGCCAGGCAGAGCAGCAGCGACCCCGCCAGCGGCTTCACAGAGTCGCGGTGACAGCTGCTCGACAGTTGGGCCAAACATGCACATATCCATCGAATTATTTTACCTACAAAAAAATATATATCATTAAAATTTGTCTATTATGTGCAGTAGGTAAACAAAGCAGGCTTTTAAGTATTTGGATATTATTTACCAGCGAGTCCTGGGTACATCTCCACAATACGATCGGTATAATCGGCAAGCACTAATATGCAATCGCTAACAACTTTGGCAATGTTTTTGTTTTTCATCTGAAATAGAAAATGTTATGTAATTGTGGACAGAAATTGTGTTCGTGCATGCACAAAAGTGCACAAAAATTGAGAATCTATTAGTGAGTTTGAAGTGTAAATTGTTTTGTTATTAAATGTAAATTGTTATAAATATTCAACAGTGAATATAATTTAACTTGTGTAAAGAGAAAAAAAATAAAGTTTCACTTTAAGTGAAAGTGTCCAGGACATTTTTTGCGTACATACGACAAATTCACACTTCCTTATAGAGAAGATTTTTAATATTTGTCGAGAGTCTGAATATATTATTTTTTAACATGTTACATCGGTCGGTGTACACGACAAGCCGACGTGGTGGTGTACTGTTAAAATACGACTGTTTTTAGAATTGTTTTTTTTTTCTCAATTTGAAATGGTGTATGTACGACTATCATTGTGGGCTACAGAAGAAAAATCCACGCCGTATAACAAAAATGAATGATATTGATTTCAACTAAGACCTACGGATACGGACACTTAACCCAACGGCCAATTAATTAATTTTCCCTATGAACGTATGTGATCTATAATCAGTGCATTACAATATACTACTACTACAATCACTGAATTTTATGTATCTTAGATTGAGTTCATTGTTTTAAGAATTCAAGAAGTTCATGGGTTCGACCTAGTGCGGGGACCAATAAGTTTATTCTTGTTACACTGACCATCAACATCTGCAGCAGACAAGTGACGTATCCGGGCAGCCTGGCGCACGCGGCGCGCGTGGCGAGTGCGTGCGTGACGTGCGCGGTGAGAGCGCACGCGCCCGCACACCGCGCCGCGCCCGCTCCCTCGCGACGACACACGCGCACCACTATGTTCAACACGTGCTCCTGGTACATACCAACTATTAGTATACTTAATGAATGTTCAAGCAAGACTTGTGATCGTCTTTGTTGTGTCCTGACTATATAAGTAGAACTTCATGAGCTTAAGTTACGAGACTATGTTTTAAGTTTGTGATATGTAAGTGATGAGAATTTCAAACTTAACTATGATGATCGAAAATTCGGGGAGAATAGCATTTTTCCTCAATGTCATTTAAAAGTCGTAATTCGTAAACCTGCGCCCTTACCTTGAGATCCGGACAGGACACCGTGTTATACTGATGCGGGTAAGGTTGTAACATCGGAGCGTTCATTAGTCCATCCGGCAGAGACAACAGAGATCCTAGGAACGTCACGGCGGCTGTGCGAGGACACTGCAAACAAATTCATTAGTTAATCTCTGAAAATATGCCAAATTCAAATAGGAACAATTTTATTAGTATCGAAAGTATTTTCATATTGATTCTAAAGTTATAATTTCGGTTTAACATTAGCAATTTAACTGTAATGATTTTTTTAAATAAGGGGTTGTCCATTAATCACGTGATCTTTTTTTAGCATTTTTTAACCCCCCCCCCTCCCCTATCGGTGATACGTAGTGAGGTTTAAGACCGCCCCACCTCCCCCTTCTCAACATCACGTGTATTTTTAGTACCTACAACGAATCATAAAATTTTCTGAATATTATCTTAATTTAAATACAGGTATAAACTATAATCTTATTTTATTCTGAAATTAAGGACCATAATAAAAATGTCTACACCAAGTTGCAAGTTTTTTTTATTGCCATAACAATAATAATAAACGAAGAGTGTAATCATAGGAAAAACATGTATTGTATTAGTACATGAATATATTTAATGTATATTGTCCTCGGACCACGGATTAGCAAGACATTCTTCAACACTAACAACTGGATAAGCATCATGCAGGTTTGACGAAAAAATAAATACACGAGATATCTTACTACACCCCCCCTCCCCCTTGTGTTATTTTCGTGATTTTTATCAAACCCCTCTCCCCCCTTTCAAGCCTCACATGATTAATGGACAACCCCTAAGATACCTATTAAGCGTTAGTAATGTGATAGTACATCAGATGAAGTTATTGATTACACTAATCAAAAACTTTATAGTTGTCACATACCGATGGTCCCATATCAGACGAGTTAAGTACGACGGTCGATGCGTGCACAAAGTCCAGTAGAAGTAATGAGTATCCATCGAGAGCTAACGACAAGTACCGCGGCGCTGCGTGCTCCACTAACACATCCACTACCGAACGATCCTCGCCAGTCAAACCTGATTAAACATGTATTAGTTTTACAATAAATATGAATTTCACCAGTGTCATATTTTTAATAATAAATAAAAATGCTTTCTTCAATAAAATCATAATATTTAAAGTCAGGATATAGCTTTAAATGTCTGAGCAAATTTAAGCAAGATAACATGTGTTAAGATAGTTGGATCAATATCTGGATTAAGGACGCTAGGTGCAACGGTATAAGTTTACTCTTATCACTCTTTTGCCTATTGCATGTTTTTTGTTTTATTTATTTTTGTATGTGATTTTTTAAATGCAATACAGTGTATTCATTCATTCATTCTTTCGAAGACAACACTAAATCTCATTTATAAAATACTTGAAAAGTTACCGTGATGTAAGGCTCGTTGGTAAAGGTGTAAATGAGCGAGATGCAGTTGATTGTTGCAGGAGGAAGGTGCGCCCGGACCCTGCGCCTGAGTCGATTCACACAGCAATCTGAGAGCGAGTAGCTTGCCTGCTCTGTACCAACATAACAATAACTTGTTAGTGATTGTGTGCAATATTCAATTGATAGATTTAGAAAAATATATTCATCGCTTTGAGAGATGTTTAGGGAAGGTACGCTTCAGTTATTTGTTAAAAATTTCAAATATGAGATAGGTTAAAGTCTTAGAACGGTGTGATGAGCATAACACTGAAGAGGAAATAACCAATCCAAAAGTCTAAATAATACTGTTACACGAACCTGTGTGTAGCAGGCAATGCTTCTGCTTCGAGGCACCATCCCGCCACCAAGTTGAATGGCACGTGGATCTCGGTATTGCCATTTAAAGTTTGGTTTGCGCTGATCTGTAATCAATACAATGAGTTACGTACACAACAACAAAAACTTAACAGTATAATAAAATGCGTACGTTTACATAAAAACAAGATTTCGATCTGTTACGCATTATATTAAAAAACGTGTAATTTAAACTCCGTCCTAGTTCAAACTAAACGTGGAAAGAAATGAATCATAATTGTACGTGAAATATAATATAAAAGATAACAAATACATGAAAACCATTGAAATTACTATCTAATCGCAAAAAAATCCATAATGGATATCCTACAGTTTTGTAAAATTGTTAATGCACTAGGTTTTTGGATTAAGTATCTGATTACGCAATAATGAGACTTTATGATAATGTCTGATGGATGACTGCGATTACACTACAATATATAAATTTAATACTGACTTTGGAAGATTACCCGAGGATTACTGCTTCACGTAGATATAACAATTGCAAAAAATAATGCAAAGACCCGTTATTTTACTTTTAAAAATAGGTCAAGGCTTCTTTAAGCTAAATGATTATTTTACATTCAGGTAAATTATTTAACTTTTCTTTTCACACGTTTTCCTTTCATTCAATTGTTGATACCACAAGTATAACGGCATTACGCTTATTAATAAAATATCTTTCACTAGACATCACACCATTTATCAAGTTTTTACACTTTCTTGAAAATGTTCTTTTAAATGAATCTCTTGGGATTAAGGATTTTTGCAGAATGTATATTAAATAATTGTAATGTCTTAGAATTTCAGTATCTAGAGTAACAAGATTTCTCTTTTATTGTTGAAAAATTTCAAGGCAAGGTTAAAACAATTATAAAACAATAGTAAGACTGGTTCGTGACAACCGCGACTAAATATAAATAATGTCAATATCAGTTAACTGCACTGCTTTAAGGAGTGTTGAGCGACCGTTAATAATTTATCTACATTTAAACTTCTAGTCATTTTATTCAATATCAATTTTAGTTTTGTAGGTGTTGAAGCCTTGAGGGGGAAACTGAAAATTGTTTTTTTTATAATTATGCAAAAGTTGTGGTACTTTATACGTCTTGGGTATTTCTAGCAAGTGCTGAATTTTAATTATTTATTCATATGTTTTGTTCAGTTTTGTGGTATTACGATAAAGACAATTTTTGTACCTTTTCATATCCAAAGTCTTCGTAACATTTTTGACAACTATTAGACTGTAATAAGTAGAAAGAGCGATAGTTTATCAAACTATTAAGTCGTTCAGTAGCTAAAATACACAATTGTTTTACTGTTAAGCACATTTGTTCGACGCTTTTTTTGTGTAGTAGACAACTGCAATCGTTTGTTTATTAAATCAAATCTACCCACATTAACTGTAAGATAAAACTAAACGTTCGGAAATCCTACTATCCCAGTTCACAAATTTTATAATTTTTAAATAGTAAATTTTAATAATTATATTTTTTAATGAACATTATTACTCAACATTAGCAATTAGTTAATATTTCAATAGGGCTACAAATATTTAATAAGAAACCTCTCTCTTCCCCCGTCTTTTTAATAATCTTCTTTTTCCTGCTCTTCTTTCGCATTGGCAATCCTTAAATACCTTCGAATTGGACAACAGCGCGCACAGTTTGAATAGCACCATTCACAGAATCACGACATCAAGGCACTATGCTCTAACGTACTATGAACAAAGCCTTCTTCGTAAACAATAACAAGCGTCTCGCTGAGAGATGAATGACAAATGATATTCGTATTTCACCATCTGCCATTCACATACAGATATCGACTGATAAATTGTTCTGGCGTTTTATTATTTGTGATAAATATTAACAGATGGCCGTTTTAGCGTGTGTCATGATTTCATTACGCAAGTGTTTAAAAGTGTACCATTTCAATTAGTGTTCTCTAGTATGGACCGTTTAGTTTATGATTTGGCGCACGGCACGTGCTGTTGATGGGTCAACCAACTGTTTCGTTCGTTTAATTCTCGCAATAGTCGTGATTTGCTAATTCAAAAGCGTTCGATATATTTCTTCAGAGATCTTTCAAAACATGTTTTATCTCTTTTCGCAGTAGATGGCTGTTATCATGTCTTTATTATCTGTTTTGAAAAGCGGTAATTGTGTTGGAAGAAGTATTAAATTTTAGGCCTATATTTTCCTACAGTTTAGATCGATACATTAGACCATTAACAACAACATTAGATCGGTTCGAAATAAAGGACAGGGACAAGACTGGTGGTACTGTTTTGCATTTTTTTTATTATCTCTCAGTCAATACGTAAACGGGTGACCCTGATTGTAAGTGGTCGTCGATCGTTTTATGCGATGTTTAAATACTTTAAATAGTACTTTATGTGCGTACGTACCTTAAAAATGGCTTCAATTAAAAAAAAATTAAGTGTTTTTTTATAATAATTTAATAGATTGTCCTATTCATTTCTGAGCGGTCGCGACACCTCGCTTTTGATTTAGATCTTACTTTGCATTTGATACCCTGAGGGTTTTGAACCCGCCAAAGTACTTACGTCAATATAATTAAGGGAATTGGCTCAAAGTTGGATAAAGGTTCAGGATTTGTAGGGAATTTGGAATTCACATGAAATTAAAATAATTGGTAAACCACGTAAGTTTTTCCAAAGATCATTTTTTGATATGCGTAATGGTAGGTAGGGATGTAGCGAATATTCGCATGTTTTTGAATATTTGGAAAAGTTCAACATTCGCATTCGCCAGTGTCAAAATTGAATATTCGCATTCGCGAATGTCCAAAGGTCGACATTCGCAACATCCCTAATCGTAGGTATGAAATGGAAAACCGTCGAAACCTTGCTGCATTTACTTTGTCGGTGTTTTATTTCACACAGGGTGGAATTTCTCAAGGTAAAATACTGTAAATAATGATTTCACCAGAAGAAAATATTAAGATCTTGAATCGCGCATTTCACATTGTTCCTTTTATTTAAGACACTATATTTGTCAACAAAAACTATTTGAAATTACCTGTTTTTTCGATTGGTGATATGAAAATACAGGGTGTCATTTTTTTCAGATTTTAACCAAACAATTAACGTAAAATGTTTGAATGCAGTACCTATCATTTAACGTCAAAAATAAACTGATGTTTCCTTACAGCAAAACATTCGATCTCCGATATTTAAGGTGGCATAGTGGCTTCCCATTCATGTGGCATAGTTTTGGAACACACTGTATACACACGTACCTTGAGCAGTGTAGTGTTGAGATGTATGAGATAGTTGTAGAAGTGCGCGTGGTGCGCCGGGTTGTGCAGCAGGTTGGGGTCGCCGAGCGCGGCCAGCATGCGGCGCCACATCACCGCCGCCACGTCGGGCAGCCAGCCGCGAGCCCTGCCGCCCAGCACTACACCGCACGCAGACTCAGCCTCGCCCCACTCCGCTACACAAACACAGAATAAAATATATTGTTAAGGTGCATGCACACCTGGATGGGTCACAACACTTTTTCAGTCTAGATCGCTATCCGTGTAAATGACAGTGTCCTCGCTCCAGCCTGTCAAAATTTTGTTTAGTATAAGGTGTCTCTTGCAAGGATCAAAGAAAGTACAGTTAAATTGACTGTGTAGTGTCAAATAATATTTTTAAAGAAAATAAAAAAAAAAAAGTGCATGTGTGAGCATAGAGAAAAATCACTTTTTCTGTTAAATGTTACGTTGTCAAATTTTTATTAACATCTAATTAAGCCACAAGTGAATACTTACACACATTTCCACCATCGGATACCAAGTCAATTTGTAGCGGTGAATCTTTAATAGAACTACTTTCAACACCGCTAGATGGTGCTGGTGATGGCGACCGAGAACCTGCAAATATTCCTGATTGAAATAATTCATTCTGAAAATGTACTAATAGTCATATTAAAATGTGTTTCTGCTTACCACTAGCTGAGTCCCGTTCTTCATTTTGCGACAAGGAATTTCTTAGGGAATCTAAAGAATACCACCGTCTTGGTTTCCTATGTGTGGGTACTGCCATTGTTTCTGTAACAAACACATTAAAATATAACAAACTCCGATGTATTGTACTATCATCAAAATGATACTGTTTTATAAACATTTTAATTGATTCCTTAATTAGTTCAAGGTGTGCAAATAGGGCAAACTGAGTTTGAATTAACTCCATACGTTTACGATAAATTTAATAATAATTACCTTCAGTTCTAGTATTTTTGGTGAGATGTGGATCGCTCCTGCATCGTGTGAGCTGTCGGCGGGTGGCGGTGTCTTTACGGGGATGCGATTCGTGGCTCACTTTTGGAGATTTACCTACAATTTTTATTGGGTAGAAGATTTACTAATATTTTTATTCTTTGCAATTTGAGGGTGAAAAATTCATAGATTTCATGCAAAGTAATAATATTGAAGTATTTCTCTTTTGAGCCCTGACCACTGATGGCTTGGGTCGTAGACCCCGTCTCCAGTGGCCCTCTGTTTTTTTTTATATTGTATTTTTAAATTTATTTTCTTGTGATTGTTTTTTTTTAAATATAATGTAAAAATGAGCAAATAAATGAATATGGTTTGAAGTATTTTATGTATTAATGTTTTGGTTGTTTTAAAATTTATTTGGACAACTATTCACTCAAGTTGGCAGATAACAAATCAATTTTCTATGGTAATGTGTACTATATGATGCTTTTTCACATACCTATCTGTTGTTTGCAATAGTTGTGATCAATGTGTAATTAATAAAAATAATCAAAGTAGGCTTTGTAATGTAGTGATAGTAATAGTTACCGGGTGTCCTGGTGTCGGGCGTGGCGAGCGCGGCGGCGGCGTGCGGCGGCGGCGCGGCGGGCACGGCGGCGGGCCGGCGCGCGCCTCGACCGCCCGCACTCGACTCCGACAGGTCCAGCGAGTACACGTGGCGGGCCAACACGCGGGTCAACGTCTCCATCGTTTTCTAAACATACAATTACTGATCTTAGAGCTTTGGTAAAATGTACACAGTTGATTAATATGGTTTGCAGGCAAGAAACTAGTTTAGTAGTAAGCTAGTTGGTGATTTTCTATTTTTTTATTGCCTCGTAGGCAGACGAGGTTTAAGAAAAATCCTGTATGGGAGATGACAGATAACGGCCCCTCTTTGCCCTGGCATTGCAGAGGTTCGTGAGCGACGGTGATCGCTTACCATCGGGTGGGCAGTAAGCTCGTTTATCTATCTTGCAATAAAAAAAAAACATTTTATGTTTGAATGTTTTCTTTAAAACAAAACTTAGCAGATTGTATCTAACTAGCACACAACGTTTATACAGGGTGATTCCTATAACATTAGAGATCTAAAGAAATGAAAATTAAGTGTAGCGCTTTAACTTACAGCCCATTCTTTAATAAGATCTTCCCAGTGCGTCAATCGCATTAGTAGTTCCATAAAGTTCTGCCACAATTCAGATTTTACGGCTACATTCAGGTTGGCTTTTATCCATGTCACTATCAGAGTTTGGAACAATGCTGGTGCTAGAGAACCACCTATAAACAAAGGTCATTAAATAATGTCATGTATAGAGGTAAAGTTGAGTAGAAGTAAAATTTATATTAATTTTAATTTACCTAATGTTTCCTGTTTTTTCTTTGGCGGAACTTTTGTAAGTACCAATGATGTGATTTGTAGTAACACCAATAAGAGCTGTTCCCTGAGTAATGAAAATTAATTTATAGTTAGAATCAAAATTAAATTCTAATTTCAAACAGATTGCAAAATAGGATGAGACAATTTCAAAAGTGGTTACAAATAAGTGAACAACAAGCTATAAAGTCTACAATAAAATTCGTACCAAGTGTTATAATCCATGGCGACATGCATGACCATGTACCGGTATATGTTGAGTACTCGTTTGCACGTGTCCGTCTGTTCGTCGAGCAGCTGCTGGGTGGATATGGCGCCGGCCGGCAGCACGCCCCAGCCGCTACCCACGAACACGTTCGCAGCTTGCATCATGAACACTTGCAGCACATTCTGTAGTACAATTTTACACAAGTGATTTTAGAAATAACCGCCACCAAAATTATGCTAGGATGTTTTTAAAATTAGTATTTTTTAAGGTAAAGGGAAGCCGACAAGAATCGTGTTGCATTGAAGTTTCGCTGTTAAAGTGTAGTTAATTCTGAATATTAAAAAATAAAACCGTTTAAAAAGATTGCGATATCCCTCATCTGCATTACACAAGCATGTATTTACTCGATTGCACATCAATGGTTTAAGTATGCTATAGTAATTATGGAATTGTGAGTTTTATAAACAACACTCAACCACCACTGATTATAAGACACAAAATAAGATGATGTCATTTTAGAACTGGCTGATTTTATTAGGTATTTTTACATCATTTTTTATAAGTTTTGCGTTTCTTTAAACCATTAAATCAGTAGTAAATTATTCTGAACCTGCATGCCGGCCCGGACCATGATGTTATCTCGTCCGAGAGCCCCGAGGTAGGAGTCGTTGCGCAGTCGGCGGGGAGGCACCGCGGGCTCCCCCTGCGCCGCCAGAGCCTGCTGCTCGTATGTACTCTCCATTAGAAAAGGAGGGATTTCTGATACCTGATACAAAATGTATAGTTTTAGTAAATATATTTATTTCTGAGTACTTAATAGTAATATCTGGGATTTGACTCTTAGCAGTGTAGCCCAAGAACCTTAGGTAAAGCTGACTTGTCTTGGACCCTTGGGGATCAAGAGTGACGGTAACCACTTACAGTACGGTGTCAGGTGACGTTTTCTCGTCAGCCTGGAAATATAAAAAATATAAGAGATTTAGACTTAATATGTTAACGAAATACTTAGATAACATGATTATTAGTCCCAAAATACTTATTGACATACGAAACAATACTGAGTGTATTTAAGTAATTACCAAAACGAATATGATTAATTCTAATAAAAATCGTTACTATTTCATAGATATTGACTTACATTCATCTGAATCCAATCCTTGTATAAAGCTATAACGCGGCGGATGGCGGCTGCGTGCGAGAACGGTAATAGAAATGCTTGTCGTAACACTTCTATTGTGAAGTCGACGTGTTCCCGCGACGAACAACACAACACGTCACGCACTACTTGCTCCGAACTCAACTCTTCGTAGATTCCTGATCCTGTAATATTCATTATCATTTCAGTCATACAATCACATTTTTCATCGTCATTGTTTTTTGAATCATACGCCAAATTTCTTTTCTGTATTGTTGCACTGGCATCGAACTTTCAAAAAACAATTGGATATATCAAATGAAAATGTGATATCATTCGTTTTTGGTGGTGTTTAGTTTAGGGTGCTAATTTTGGCATTTAAAATTTACAGGTTACTTTACCTGATTCCAAACTTGGATGGGGAGTGTTAGAAGCAGAGTCATGCGAAGAAGCGCGGCTCGAGTCGGATGGATGTCCTACAGTGAAAGAAGTCTCCTCTTCATGGTGTAAAGAAGTAGCTGGAGTTGGCGTGTTTGAATGTGGTAGATGAGACCCAGTACTTGTCATAGAAGAAGGTTGTCCTCCATCACTCCCTTGCTTCTTCATAAAATGTGCGTAATTTGCAACCCACTTAATAAGTGTCACTCGACATAACACAAAATCGTCTTCCAAGATGTTGTGCTGTACTGGTAAATCTGTGAAAATCAACACAGTAATGAAATTTACGTAATACAGACATAAAGATAAATTACTCTTCTAAATAGTCACAATTTAAAAATCTTACCTAAATTAGGTTTATATAGAGAATTTTTGTGATTGAACTGTGGGCAAATAACAGGCAAATAAAACTGCTTAAATTTCTCGAGTAGAAATGCAAAACACCTCATTGCCTTGGCGTGGGATCTATCCCTCCATTGCAGCTTCGTCACTGATGTTGCCATTGAGTCAAGAAGTATCTCAAAGAAATACTTCGTCTCATTATCAATAGATTTTTCATTTCCACTTGGAGGTAATAGAGGTTGTATCTCAACACTTTGAACAGGGTTCAGTGCATTTGTGTCATGAAATATGGATGCAGATACATTGGCTATCTTTCCCATTATCCCTGACGAAGTTTGCTCCACCACAACTTTCTTGGCATTATCAGCAACAGTGGAGAAATTAGGATGGTGCATAATATCTTCCATACTAAAATCTGTGGACTCATGTGGATTGGTAGTTATGTCAAAAGTTTTTGATTTGTGCGGTGAGGGCCTGGTGACATTGCTGGGGTCGGGCATGCCAGGCACAAGAAGGGCAAACATTTTGTGCACCTCATAGGGAGCATTGTCACCTAATGCTTGGTACCAAAGGAGGAAGAATCTGAAATATTAATACTTTTTAAATAAAAGCAAAAATTACATCACAATGACAAAAAATAAATATCTTTAAGTTTTTAGCCTACCTTATTGCCTCTGCCCTTAATTTCTGTGAGTTTCCACTGTGAAGCAGTTTTGAGAATATCCTTGTCAGTGAATGTAATTGCCATCTCTTCCCAAGTAATTCTGGTAGGAGACACAATACTTTCTCCAGCAACAGTAGTGCTGCTTCTAATTCTTCTTTGCCAGCTTTGTGAACTAAAATGGGTGTTTTTTATGTGTTATTACTGAACAGTTACATGATATGATTCATGGCATTCAAGTCGATAGAAGCCCCATACACCACCAACATTAATGATTGAATAATACTGGTTACTAAAATCTTACGTTCTTAAGCATGTATTTAGAGCACTGTAAACTACTGTATGATTCCAAAGTCTAAACAATCTAGTGACATGAAAATGTTTTGTAATTTACAAGTAGGTGTAAAATGAAGATGACTCTGATGGTTTATGTTTTGTTTACAACTTGAACTTTAGCAGGTTGATATCAATAAAAATCCTGTTTCATAAATTCAATCTTTAAAAATGATGCACAGTTGTGGTATCATACTGATGATAACTCAATGATAATCTGACAAGATTAGATTGTGACAGCAACCAATATTAAGATGAATTCTGAATTTGTTATGAATGTAATTTAAAAATATGTACAATGTTTTATTATGTTGTGCATAAAATGTTGTTTTTTCAAAATAATACCATACAGTTATATTATATTCACATACTTTTAGTTTTAAGTTTTATTTTTTGCTTGTACCAAGTAGTGTGACGAAAATGTAAATATTTATTATAAAAATTTTGGCCATATGAATTTTAAAAGAAAAGGACAATTCCTTTGATAATTATTCCCCTATTAATTATTAAGTTTTGGAAGGTGCAATAGCTTAATCTTGGTTCAGTCAAGCATTGCAGAATGTTAATTTTAATGAAGCTCTACAACTGATTATTACAAAAAATATGCTTCTTATTTTGAATTATTGATGACAAAATTATAAAAAGCAGCAACATATGTTGTATGAAATGAAATGATTTTGAGACACATCTGATTTCACCCATAACTCACCGAGATGAAACGGAAGTTCTGTGTGGCAAAAAGAAAACAGAAAATATTTATTATATATCAGAAATGAATATTATAGTACAATAATTTATTTACAACAAAAAACTGTAATTTCAAAAATATAATACATACCTTTTTGACGTAAGTTATTCTCGGCCTGTATAAAATTGTCATACAATATGAAGTAGACATGACTGAAGTTGTTTTCAAAATATGTTTTCGCTTCATCTGAATCAAAGTGTTCTGAAAACAACAGAATTTTAATTGTTAATATTGGAAGAATAAAACAAGTTATGTTTTACATGAATATTGTTAGAATTTTATAATAGTAAATTACTTTCAATCCCAAGAGTCATCAAAGTGATTGTTGTTTGTGCATTGTTAAAGTTCACAAATAACAAAAATTGGTTACCATTGGTTTTAACTAATACAGAAATATTATAATGTAACATTGCCGAAGTCCATGAGCGATGTAGACATTTACAATTAGATCCAACACATTGGCTTTTCTGCGTACTTGGCAAAAAAATAAATGAATAATTATCTAAACTGATGATTACAAGCAAAAGTGCTAGTAATACCTAATATTTTAATTTTTGGCTCATATGCAGACAACCTATGCCACTGTCTGTCTTGTTGTATATGCCAGCAGGCACTGCAATATCATAAACTAAATCTAATATATAAAATTCTCGTGTCACAGTTTTCGTTGCCATACTCCACCGAAACGGCTTGACCGATTTTGTTGAAATTTTTTGTGCTTATCCGGTATCTATGAGAATCGGCAAACATCTATTTTTCATCCCCCTAAATGTTAGGGGTACTCCACCCCTAAATTTTTTTTACGAAGTTGCGCGGGGCAGCTAGTATGATATAAATACGTAGTAAATTTCATTATGTTCTGAAATACTATACTAATTCTTTGTGATGAAAGCATAAGTGAAATATCTTCAATAAATGATCAAAAAAACTTTTTTTAAAGTATGATGTCATATTACTACTATGTGTGTCATGCAGAAACACTAATATGTAAACTTAGCACCACTTAGACTTAAGTTACATAGTTGGCTGAGTAAGCAATGTCGTCAAAGTTTTACTACATTTAAGAGAGTAAAAATAATGTTTACATCAGCTAACAATTCATTAGATGTCATCTTTAAAAAAATATTGTGAGCTGAAAGCTTAAATCTAAAAGATATCGATTAATTTGCATAAATATACAGTTATAACACGCATTTTCTAATTTCTTTCTTACAATAAACAGTTGTAAGCCGCAACGAATCGACTATAAGTACAGTTATATAGACTAATTAGCATGTACGGAATGTAACACTTACCGCCAGTCTAAAATCCGCAAAAAGCATTATATTTTAAGGAAAACTGTATACTAACTCAGTAAAAAGCTTCACAAATACTAAGACTTACCTAAAACGATTTTTAAATGTTTGAGTCGTGTCGCAGAATCCTTTTTGGAATCCTGTATTTTTACAGTTGATTTCTTGAGATCCTGATGAGATTTTTTGGTAAACATCACGATGGCCGTACTATAAACTCAATACGGAAATTTCATTCATTCTAACAATTAAATTTATATTATTTTTGCATTGTTTTCTTCAAGTTTTCACTCCCCATTTTCATTTTGACTCATTTTGACATTTCACTGCCCGTAAAAATCACAGTTGACGTAAACAGTGCCTTTCCTTTTTTTTAAGACTAAGAAATTTAGTGCACACAGCCAATGGAACAAATTCTTAACTATAATTGTTGCTCATCATGTAGAAAATAAATGTTTTACTAATACGTGTCATACTAGCATTAAACGCATTCAATTAAATTGAAATATTCTGATCATATATCTATGATGCATATAATGGATGTTATGAACTTAGTGAAAATTGGCTGCTATTTTAAGTTGTGGTGTGATGTGGTGATATGACAAGAATCTTCATACTTTCACGTCTAACCCCTTTTATTGATTCAAATTTTATAGTTTATTACCTAATTTAATGTAGACATAGGCTTTTAATCGTTCAAGAATGTTAACTTGGTGATCGGTTTGGCATATTGAAGTAAAGTGCGGCGAAAGTTTTGAATTGAACCTACAAGTAAAGAGGGATACTTAAAAACATTTTTAAGTACAACTTAGATAACTCGTATGGTGAGAAAATGTTTAAGAACTGAGTCTTAGATGGTTATTATTTGCCTCATACAAATAGACTTAAGCTAGTTTGTGCATTTTCGTAGGCTCTAGCATAGCAGCAGCAAATCTTAAACCGGGATAAAAATTAAGTTTGAATAGATATCATCAACCTAAATCATAATTCCATTTATTGTAGTATGGTTTCTTATTTTAATAATACAGTTTATTAGTACCTACAGTAAGTACCTACCTAAAATAATTAAAGGTTAATTAAAGATTATCCATAAGTAAATAAGCCTCTTATTAGTTTATTATCAGGTCCTAACTAAAATAATTTACAAATTTGAGTTTGTTATTAGCTAAAAAACACTTCAAACACAGAAAGTACAAATATTTCCTTGTAATTGTTTTGTATTCGTCAATCGTATCTTAATCAAGTGTACCCAAACTGTAAAGGAAACAACAGTAGTTATGCTGGGCATTTCCAGAAATTTTATAAAATCCCACAGCTTAGGGGTTGTCCATTAATCACGTGAGGCTTGAAAGGGGGGGAGGGGTTTGATAAAAATCACGAAAATAACACAAGGGGGAGGGGGGGTGTAGTAAGATATCTCGTGTATTTATTTTTTCGTCAAACCTGCATGATGCTTATCCAGTTGTTAGTGTTGAAGAATGTCTTGCTAATCCGTGGTCCGAGGACAATATACATTAAATATATTCATGTACTAGTACAATACATGTTTTTCCTATGATTACACTCTTCGTTTATTATTATTGTTATGGTAATAAAAAAAAACTTGCAACCTGGTGTAGACATTTTTATTATGATCCTTAATTTCAGAATAAAATAAGATTATAGTTTATACCTGTATTTAAATTAAGATAATATTCAGAAAATTTTATGATTCGTTGTAGGTACTAAAAATACACGTGATGTTGAGAAGGGGGAGGTGGGGCGGTCTTAAACCTCACTACGTATCACCGATGGGGGAGGGGGGGTTAAAAAATGCTAAAAAAAGATCACGTGATTAATGGACAACTCCTTATGCAAGACATCACAACAATTGCATAAATCAAGTCACCCATATGTTATGTGACATGATGTGAATTACGACGTGACGGAATAACTTACACTACTTAAATAGGTATTTAATAAAATACCTAATTATCTAGATACGTATTTGTAGATAGGAATCTAAATGTTTATTATACTACACATCCCAAATTCTCTCTTATTGGCACATAGTCCCTGTACGAGAATATGTCTGAAGTAATCTGACTATCGGTCATTGGTTCTTTAGACACTTTATTTAGGTACCTAAGGAGACCTTTTTAACAAATTATTATATTAAAATATGCTGATCAAAAAAGAAAGTTAAACATTGATTTTTACTTTCTCTCGATCATCAAGACGTCGCTCAAATTATAAAGCACTGGTAGTTAGTAGGTACCGAACTCTCAAGACTTCACCATGTACTTGCCAAGATAAAATACAGGAGAAAGAAGGAAAGGAACGGAGTTAAAAGAATTATTACAATTATAATGGTAGGTATTATTAACAAAATCTAATTTTAGTAAACGAGTATTTCATAATTATCGTACGTGGGTTGTAGACATGGAACAACCAGCCAATATTAAGCATAGTGGTTATCATCTATGGTTTATACCTACAATGGTGGGTATACCTACTATATTCCTAAAAATAAAAGCAATATCAGATGTTTTCGAAATTTGTACAGACAGTGGCTTTGTATGGGAAATGGTCTTCACAATTGTGACCATATCACCGAAGACTGACTACATGTCTTAGGTGAATGTCAGGACTCAGGACTGACCAGAAACTAATGCAGTTCGGGGTGAGATCCTAATACAATTTGGGACAGATCAACACTGTCGCAATGTCCAAAAATCGACATTCGCAACATCCCTAGTACGTTGTATAATTCTCATATTACCTATATTATATCAGTTATTACGCCTATTACTTATTTCAATTCATTTTAAAACTTTATAATTACCTATCCGAATTTATAATACGTATTGTCATATTATAAAATAGATACCTAGATAAGAATTGTTATTGTTTGTAAACGTCAATTTATCTTTCTGCTCTCTCTGAAATCTCTAAAGATACGAAATTTTACCAAAGTTGTAGAGGAAAAATAAACGTATTTCTAGTTGGCTTTTTCACGACTTGGGGTTTGAACATGACGTTTTATAACCTCTTTTAAAAAATCAGAAATACAGCGTAAGTCACGATTTAACACCGGACTAAAGGGTTCCCCGAGCGGAATTCATCACTGAAACGAAAAGTTTGGGAAACCCACTAAAAGCGAAATGTAAATATGTACGTTTATTTATTACGGTGACGCTATCACAATTATATTTTACTAGCTGACCCGCTCAACTTCGTCTGCGGTACAAAAGGGTTCAAACAATACTCGCAATGCCATCGAGTTATTATTTTCGCGGCCCGCTGTGCACCCACATATTCATTGCGTTTTATACTCGTAATAACTTCTAAACCAAGACCGATTGGAATAAAACAAAAAGTTATTTACTACTACATTAATACTCTTGATAACAAAATACATACTTAATTTGGATAAGGGTTAAAATATATAACGTTACTCATTTAAGGTTTTCAATCAATCCAAAGGTAATTCAATCTTGTGACGAAATATTATTTTTCATAAACATAAAAGCGGTTATTGTGACTAAACTATGATAGTTAGTTAGTTAGATATATTTTATGCTGTCGCGGACTTTATTGTTTGTCTTGATAAGACCTAAAAACCCGTAGTACATCATTTTGTTTTATTATAATCAATAGTTTTTGCAGCGTACGCATAAATGAACTTTCCAACAGTGAAATAATTTTTGAAATTGGACCAGTAGATCCTGAGATTAGCGTGTTCAAACAAACAAACGAACAAACTCATAAGCTTTATAATATTAGTATAGATTTTTTCGAAATTACGTTAAATTGTTGTTTAAGCATCCAGTCCGCGTGCACATAATTAAGGTTCATGACCTTATTAATCATTACTAACTTCGTACAGTCCTACCCTGTCATATTCATTGTTTGAATTTAGATTGAGTTTAAAAATTGAAATCTTTAAAATCTTTAAAAATCTTTATTTCGTTCTTGTATACCTTAAAATCCCTTATAGTTAATTATTTACTTATAGTTATTTTGGAATTCGACTAAATAAACCTAAGACATTTTTTCATTTGATATGTATATTAGAGGAACGGATCTAGATTCTAGTTTCAATGGTGTTCTCCACAAGTACTTCGTTGATGTGATTTAAATTTCTACCAAATAGCTAGGTACAGAACCATCTTAGTTGTCAGTTGTTGTTTTTCGTTATCTAAACTTGTTTTGGTTTGTACGTATGATGCTGGGTTATTTGTACCAGCACGCGTAACAGTTGTTCACAAGCCTCTCATATAAGTACTCGTGTCAGTAAACGATTCATCAATATGAGATTTGTTCGCTGTCGGTAACTAGTCATTGTTGGATCTTCTTCGATAAGTGTGAAAAATAGTAGCTCCTCTTTTGTTTTGTGATTCGTATATTTATTTAACAATTAAAATGAGTTACTTAAATGTTGTTTTCGTTTCAAGTGTATTATTATCAATAGCACTTGGACAGAGTGGCTCCAAAGATTCTATTGGATTCCCGGAGATGGAAGAGGATCCTAATTTAAGAAACAAAGAGGTAAGATGATACAAATACTGCCATTTTCAACTATAGGAGATACAGACAGTTTAAAAACTAATGTCATACATTTAAATTCATGGAAAATAGCAGACACTGATCTTTTACACGGATATAGATACTTATTACTACTTAGCTTACTTTTTTAATAACTTAGCTATTAACTTATAAAAATGTGAAAATAACTATTATAGAATAAACATAACTATACGTAGTACATAAATAAAATAACTATACGTAGATACTATATCTAGATTTTTATGAAATATCAGCCCGATCAGTGACTTTATTTATTTTATAAAATAGTAAACAAAACATAGTAAAATAATGAAAAATGAACAAAATAACAAATGGACTGAATCATAAACTTGTTTTACATTTATATAAATAAGAAAAAAAATCGACCTTGAGCATCTACCGATTTTCTAGTTTGTCTGGGGAAAATAGTAATGATTGTTCCAAGCATAAACCTGATGGACAACTTTATTCTTCCGTCATATATACAACAGTTATGTACCGAAATATTGTTTACATAATATTATAGGTATTTGAGATAAGATGTTTTATGACCAGACTATTAAATTTGGGCCACGTAATTTTCCATCAAAATTACAATTATCCCGTAGTATTTGTATAGCAATCAATGATGTTAAAGTCAAAGTACCTTTGTTCTCTTCGCTATGTCCCGTTACTTTCGCATTAATTCTTGAATTAGTTATGTGTTAAGTAGCAGTTGTAAGTATTAAGGTTAGTGTTAGTGTATTAAAATAATAATAATAGCGATGCCTACCATTTTTAAGGACCTATTAATGAGGTACCTATAGTGACCTG
The DNA here is from genome assembly GCA_030269945.2 of Trilocha varians. Lineage (NCBI taxonomy): Eukaryota > Metazoa > Arthropoda > Insecta > Lepidoptera > Bombycidae > Trilocha > Trilocha varians. The sequence goes on along the minus strand of AP028273.1, from coordinate 6,348,748 downwards.
TCTTTGGAGTAATAAAGATGTTCAAACAGAATTGATTTGATTTGATTATACCTATAGCCCCACCTGTTACAAAACTAAACAAATAATACTACCTATATTTAAACTATTCAACCAAAACACCTCATCTTAATTTTTTGTTGCAACTCAATTTTAAAGTGTTAGGTAAAGATGTTTATTTTCCTTAAACACTCAGTTATTACAGCTTTATCTACCTACTGAATAATAATAACGGAGAACATAAGAGCACGTTTTATTAAGAGCTGGTTAATGACGATAGTAAAATAACAGTAGGTAACCTAATTTATTTAGTAGATATTATATGTATTAATATACCGAGGTATGAAGTGAATTTCACCAAAACCTATCCATTTTAAATCACGGCTAAAATAACAACGAAAGAATCTACATAATACCTAGTCAATTTTGGAAGATGAAACGAAATCACAATTTGAAAAATGTTTAGTTACCTGTTGTCCCGTAATCAAAAAAAATAATGATCGATGTTACCAATAATTATTACTGGGCAAAAACAGTTAGGTAGGTCAGTATCTACCTTTGTTTTTTGTAAAAATTTAAATGAATTATGTACCTACCATTGTTATTATTGTGACCTACCTTCGTTTTTTGGCGTAATCACTGTAAATCATCATTATCATAACGTGGTCGTTCCATGAATTGAATTAAATTTAATATAAATGTAATGTAATAGTTTACATAATTAAACGGTGTGATTCCAGAATCGCCAGCCTGTGTTCATACCCGCAAGATGTCCAGATAACGAATTGTTCTATCCAGGCGATCAAAAGGATGATTGGATTTGTGATTGTAGACCAGGTAAATTAAATATGACATGTCATTTATACCTATTGGCCCTTAAATATCCATGTGCTACACTCTTTTTCATCTTTCATCTGTATAGATCATAATACCTACTACTACTACTGTATGGTGGCCATCTTTATTTAAGTCAACAACAAGTAATGTTGACACCACGACAATATGTAAAATATATTCCTTTTCTTAATTCAGAAAATAACTAACTACCTATTGTATAACTTTGAAATACTTAGTCCGTTAATTTGTATTTAATTTGCAACTTTTAAATGACAATATTAAAATTTAATTTATTTTTAGGCCACTTGTATCATCCGGGAACCGACAAATGCTGGCCAGCGTATCGACAAGGTCCGTGCGAAGTGGGACAGTATCTGGTTCTCCCAGCAAATACGGTTATCCCTCTTTGTGAAAAGAATCCTTGCAATACCGATACCCTTGTTCAGTTCAATGGAAACTGTGAAAAGCTTGGATCTATTGCGCCTTGTAATCATTTGTATCCGCTTGGAGTCAACGCTACAACATTACTTGTTAGTTGTGAGGGGATACTCTTAACAAACAGGATTACAGAAATTCCAGACTTCTGCCCTACTGGAAGTAGAAGAAGTTATACAGGTAAATGTGTTCCTATGATGGTTTAATTTAAATGTGTTTGGTTCTAATCTATTAGTGTAAATTATTTAATAAGTATCATTACTTCAAACATGTTCCTTAAATACAATATTTTCTATATCACCTGTAACTGTACCTATGTAGCTGTGTAAGTTTTCCGAAAAATATAAAGTAAATAAATCTGTTTACGTTATGATTGTTTTTTTTTCTGGTTTTACTGTAAACCTAGTATCATATAATAATACCTATAGTTTCGTACCTTATTCCTAAAATAATATTATCTGCTGCCTTAATAGATTATAGTTTGCTACTATCCTACCTATCTAAATGATTGATATTCTTTAGAACATGCTGAGAAACCTCTATCTTAAACGAAGTCTTTAAAGGTAGGACATATGTAGCGACCTCGCAGTGTCTCCTACCTAACAGTGCAGAGATTCATGAGCAACAGTAACGGCCTACGATCAGGTGGCCCGTTAGCTCGTCTACCTACAAGGCAATAAAAAACACGATCATAAAAATACCTTGAAAGTTGAAAATAAATTAAATGGTCTTCATTATCACACGTTTTCACAATGGTCCCTCGTACTCGAACTCTATGCACCCCTAAGTTAATAATAAACGAAAACGTGGATCGATTCTAATTAGTTAATTGAACTATGTACGTCACTCGAATTTTTTAATACCGAAGTTGTCCTTGCACAGTATGGCACCACGCCGGGAACTATGGCAACGAGGGGCGGCATCGTGGTAGCCATGGTGACTGCTTCCAACTCACTGTCTGCTAGTCACTCTTCCATATATTTACCAATTACGACAATGGACACTGACGCCTCCGTTTCGAAACACGCAATCAAGTTCATGAATATTTTATATTAAAATATCAGTTCGAAATTAGTGTTCAGAACGACGTCGAATAATTTGAGTGTTACGGCATATTCAGAGTGTTTTTGATATTGGTTGGTCATTTATCTGTTGCATCTTGTAAGAAGTTATTTATATGATAAATAATGCTGTCTATTAAAGGTAAGTTAATTAATACGAAACAATTCCAATTAAAAATAAAGAGATTTCTACTTATTTTATAGAAATAGTGGCAACATAGTGGTTCAGAAAGTACTGTTTGGAGATGACCCTATGCATAATGTTATTAAAAAGTTTATGACCCTAAACATGAACTTCAGTAATTGTAGGATTACTACGGCGCGGCTGTCAATTACAAATTACCTACTTTAAAAAACTATTTTGCCTAACTTCCCAAAAAATAAGAGTTTATCAAATTGATTATATTTTTTGTTTTTAGTTATGCTTTTCGTTAGCCACATACATAGTTTGGGTCGACCGATTTCAATGATTTTTGACAGAAAGCAGATACATTGAACGTGATAAACTGTATGACTTTCATACATATAATATATATGTTATACTAGGTAGTAGGTACCTATTTTCGAAAAACGATTAACGGTTATTATTTTCGTAAAAAATATGACCTGCTTATTCAGTACATAATATACTATTATTAAGCAATCGAGGCTTCTTCTCTTTTCGTCTTCTTTAAAAAAGTGTAAAATTATCTAATATATAAAATTCTCGTGTCACAGTTTTCATTCGTTGCGCGGGGCATCTCGTAATATAATAAAATTTTGATTATAGTGATGTTGAATGTGAATGTGAATTATAATGAACTACAAAATTTAGGTTTACACATACAGGTATTTATGTCTACAATGAGTATTGTAAACACTTTATCAGTACCTACATATACTTATGCGCATTTGCATACGCTTTAGCCCGCATATTCATTTCATCATACTGAAATGTTAATGCAGATGTAGTAGGCATTACTGAGCTTGAAATATATTGTGTTGTGAATCGTGAAGCAACACCTACCACCAACTCAACATTGTTGGGACGATGATGATAACATCATTCGGTTCAAAAGCTGAAATGAATAGTTTCCTGTTAAGCCTTGTTTATCTCAATATCTAAAAAGCGAGTCAGTTGTTTAATTTCCATTTAATCGCAGACGCAAGCGAGCTTGCCCTGTGCTTATCACGATTGATCGCTGACCCCAATTCCTTCACTGTTGACCACGTCGTATCAGCTGACTTAACAAATACAGAACTGTTATTTTAGCAAGGGTTACGTATATTTCAAGGCACGGTATTTGGCGTCCTTCATAAAATCGGTTGAACCTATTTACATAATATTACCGTTGCTGGTTTAGTACTTCTAGTGTCTAGATTGGAAGACCGACAAAACGGATTGATAGCTAAAACTGATAAAGATTTAGTACTAGGTGTCAATACACCCGTGCGTTGAACACAGACCTCCCTGTCACATCATCTTTAAGCATCGTTTAAAATTAAAACGATTTGATTTATTTGGTCAAAAATGATTTATTTATTCAACATGTTGCACTTTCCATTAAACAATAGGGCAGATTGTTTGAAAAAAAAAAAGTATAGTTTGGGGCAAGTATAAAATTAAATGCACTTCGACTTTTAAAAAGAGAGCAATTCATAGTTTCGGATTTATAGAGCGCTTTCTCTGTCGCACACAGCTTTGTGGCATTCATTGTCAGTTATTGTTCTAATTCAATTTAACATAATATAATATACTACAAAGTTGTTAAAACACTAAATATATTTTCATCATTTCCTAAAAGTCGAAGTGCATTTATTATTGCCCCAAACTATAGACACCTGTTTAATTTAATAGTACTTACTTGTCTAAGTAACTACCTGCATAAAGTCATTGAACTACTTCAGTTATTTTGCAGACTCGTAAAATATTTCCTTTTCGTAAAAACCAGAGGTTTTTAGAACCATTAAAAGGATTTAGGCCTAGTATTTAGGTTAACATTTTATATGGACGTACACAACAATATATGGCTAGTAATGAAACGATCATCTTGACCTAATGCGGTTCGGTGAGTATTGTAAAGATTAAATCAGTGATACGGGAAAGGTACTTATACATTTCCAAGAAATTCAGTATCTTTGAAATTATGTAAGTTAGTAATACTAACCCTTACTAACATTACCTACCCTGACAGTTAATAAACAAAGAGAACTGTATAAATGCAAACATTTCTTACATGAAAGGGTCGCTTCATGACCTACATTACAATAATTTTCATGTTTGCAAAGGACAAAATGGAGTTTTTTGTATCCGTGTTGTACTCTACCTGCCTGTAAACAAGAATAATATCAATTGCCTACTTTAGAGATTCCGTTTTATTTGTGTTTCGCCCAAATACTTGAATGAAATAAAACACGCCGGCATGTAGTTATGTACGTGAATTTAATTTACCTACCTAATAATATATTAAAATATTAATGTTCATGTTTATTTATTTCTTAATATCCGGTGATTATGTAGGTAGCGTAATAAAATGAGTAATTGTTCGAAAAAATACAGTAAAACCCCTCGGTAGCCCTTTAGTATCGAGGGCAGTGGGTCAACAGCGGCACATCTGAGGGAAAACTACGGCCAAACACGAGAAACCTCTTTAGCTTTCTGGCTGCCTTTGAAAGATTGCGTGACCAGATTTACCTGGTAAAGGAGCGTGAAAAAATAAGTTATTAATAATGTTAACATCATTTATACCTAGTAATGTGTTCAGGAATAATGCTGTGAACATGGTACATTTGACCACGTAATACTCCGATTTTTTTGCGATATTCTCTAAATATGACTATCTCCAAAACATGAAATTAAATTATCTACGCACTTTCACTTATGCGTTTTTTAATCATAATGATCGTTTGTTTTGTATGTTGGACGAGATACCTATTTAAGAATTAGGGATCTACTTGGACTTTTGTTTAGGTTCAATTAATTGCGTACTTAGATTCTGTTCATTTGTGCTTTTTCTTACCTATAAATTACAGTTACAACTTTCGGAAGAAATACTTGAATTAAATAAACATTGAAGTAATTGTCACACGCTGGCTTGTAGTGTAGTTATGTACGGGAATTTAATTTAAATGTACAAAATATACTAATTACTTGACGCACAAGTGTAGACGGTTTTGACAATTATTAAGACTATTTTAATCCAAAGAGATTAAAGTGGTTATATTGGTTATAATATACATGATGTTGAATGTCTTTGTTTTAATCCCAACATAATTATGTAGTTTTGCAATCATTTTCCTGTTTGTCTTTAGTTACATGCCAATTAAAGTTAAAATTATTTCCTCAATTAATTATTATCGGTACACAAAACATAACCAACAGAAAAAAATTGAACGCAAAATCTTTGGGTTAAGCTTTTGCTAAAGCAGGACTTACGCAGTAATGCTGCTTCCAAAACACCGCGAATCATTTTGTACTTGGGTGAGACCGAAAATGATAGGTAATATTGTCACGGTTATTCCAAATAGAAATTTAAAAATATCGGCTCCAATACTGGAGGGCGCACGAATTGTCGACTCCACGGCTCCAATGCTCTACATAATTTGTAGAGACATAAAAAAGATACGTCACTATTTCGTATCCGATTTTAAAGATGACAATTTAGTTAAACTTTAAATATCCTCTTCTCATATCCTCACGTTAAAATTCACACTATTGATCTATTGATGAACACAGTGCCTATTCTTCATTTGCAATACCTAAACAGTATTGTAATTCTGTTTTCAATAAAAAAACTTGAGAGGTGTCAAGGGGCACCCGAATGGAACGAAGTTCCTTTCGATTAATTAGTGAGGGAATTGTAATAAAATATTTTGATCACAGGGCCATCTAGCGATAGTCATCTAATACAAAAAAAGTGTCGTGCCAACTTTTTCATAAGAATTTCCGTCTAGCCCCCTTTCGATAACGCGCGATAAGGAACTCCGTTCCAAAAATTATTTATTACCTGGATTCAAATTTATTTTGATATATTGAAACTGATGGTAAAATTTTACAAGATTGTAACTTTAAAACACCCTGACCTGGCTTCAGTTCGTAGAAATTAAACTATCGTTGAATATTCAATCGTCGGCTGTAGGTTATCAGAAGTGTACCAAGGCTGAAATCATCTCCCCATAGTTTCGAAGTAAATTATGTTAGTGTGATTACCATCGCTGTTCTAGCGTGCCGAGGTTACGTCACGCATCACCTTACTTATGTAGGTATACCCATTGAAATATAGAATGTTTGATTTAGGTATACAGGGTGATTTGTTAGACAGGGTACATATTGCAGGAGGGTGATGAGTACTCTGTTCTAATACGGAATATTACAAAAAATAAGTAAAATTACATTTTTTTATTCTTTTTTTAAATCTAAATTCGTCAAAACTACCTCAAACATAAGCAATTTCGGCTTAAAGAGTGTTGACTAATGACCTCTAGTGATCTCGCGCACCCCACACCCCCGTCACACCCATCAGCTGTCGAAAAACCATCATTTTGCAAGAATTTTAGGTATTTTTAAGTTGCGATTACTAAGGCATTAAGCCATATTCTTTGGTAATAATATTTTTACTGGTCGTATATAACCATCAGCTACCATGACCTTCAATATCTACCCTCACTAGGAAATCACCCTGTATATGTATGAGTACATATTATCACTCCATCATTCTAAATCATGTGCTACCTGATCATTTAGCATTATTCAGTTTATGAGAAAAAAAAATACTAATCGTTTGATCTACCAAGTTATTATAAAGAATTAACTGATCTGTTTTAAATTTTGGTTGACTAGTAGCTTAATTAATACGCACAGTATTTATTGTGTGTTGCATGTACCTACCTAAATATTAAAGACTTCCTACTAAACCGACTACACTTCGTTTATAGAGGAACATGCAAAAAAAAAAATATATATATTTTGAAGCGGACTTTAGATGAAAACAACCCAATTTTAAAACCCAATACATTTTCCAAAGATTACCTACAACGTCAAAAAATATTTCTAAGAATTCGTAATGAGTTTTAGACCGTTACTGTTTAAATCAAGTCGGTTAAAAAGTTATTATTGGTTACTAATTACTATTCAATTGACGTTTCATATTCAACTTCTTTTTTAATCTTTAATTGACAATGAAAAGTACTGTGAAAATTATGAAAAATGCACTTGAGACATTTTGGGAAAAGTGCGAGTTAAGGATTTTCTAAAGTAATTTGATGAATCGTAATCACGACATAATAGAGTAGAAACGTCTTTTATTATTACTTTTTCACATGTTGTTGGTAATTCTCGTACTGTAACTAATGACTACAAATGATGGGGTGTTTTGGTCGAGTCCAAGGTCAAAACAAGACCGATACAATCTTTGACCGTCACTGAATTGTATAAGTCGTATTTGCAATTATAATCAATAGGTTCATCTCGTTACTTATTAGAAGTGTAGGTATGTAGTTAGTTTTCTGCATTAGGCAAACATACCTATTAACTTCTGCGGGCTCTGGAATTTGCCCCGGGAACCTCTACTTTAAAATTACATTATATAAACTAGAGTGCTTAAATTCTGATCTAAACTTTTTTTTAATAATCGATTTTTAGTTCGGTAACCAATATTAGAAGTTGTTATTATAATTCAAGAGGGCGAGTTTATAAAAGACGGTGACCCGATTAATGCAGGCAATAGATTGTCGTCAGCGAGCGTTGCGTGGCACCCGCCGCCCATTACCACCTTTGTCCGAGCGGGCAGCCCGCCGACTTAGCGGCCAGTCTCAGGCTCGCGCCCTCCGCGCCTGCCCGCCCTCGCGAGCTAACTACCACTAGCAACTCCTTACACATGATACGCGACACTCTCTAACGTACTCTGTTATGGACAAGCGCGCGACCAGCGGCAGGGGTGAGCCCATCCCGAGCATCCTAAAGAAACCTAAGAGCCGACACAAAAGCGACCTCCTGGACAAAAGCACCAAGATTAAGCGTGAGAAGGTGGAGGGTTCTAAGAGAAGCGGGGAGTTGAGCGCGCCGTTGCCACATGGGTGCACGCCGCTCATGTACGCCTGCCAACAGGCTGACTACAAGGCTGTCGTTGAAATACTAAACAAGGATGTGAGTTTATTGTCACCGCATTCATTGGCTACCACAAATCGTCATCAAACTTTTCATTGTGGTCACCATCATGCAGTACGGTCATTGTTTACTTTCAGATGAAATAATAATGAATAATTTTCCTTCTGTCTGAGATAGTTTTAATTTTGTTTAGGTGGTTCCTTGAATGTATTTTTTTCATTTATCTCTATTGAAGGAATGTTTATCAAGACGGGGTTAAATGGCGAAGCGTCTCGAAAATATCAAACACTATGGGAAAACCACGATCAAAGTCATTAACAGGGACAGGAAAATGTCAACTTAATACAAATCTTGCATATCAGTTTTACCAACCTAATTATTATTTCCAAGAAACATTATCGTAAATGCGAAATGGAATTTTAAAAAGTTAAATAATTATCTTATTGAACTTGAAGTTCATATGTAAACACACGATTCGTGTATGTTTTTAATGGAACTGCGTCGAAACATGCGGTTAAACGAGGGGTGCCACCAAATCAATAGATATAAACTCAACATGAACAAAAAGGAAACTTCTTTTATTCACATGTAAGAATTATAGTCCAGTTAAATACGCCTGAAATGTATGTTATAAAAGTCTGAATCAATAAAATTACACATTTTCAATTAGGTCGTATTCATTCATATATCATTGTGCGCTATACAAAAAGATAACAAAGTACGTTTACTGGTTGAATAGCATAATATGTTTCAATAGCTGGCGTTTTATACTTATCATCGTGGTAATAATGTTTTTAATTTATAAATAAGATGAGGTTCTTTATAGGCTGAGTAGGTAGTTTAATAGCGAAGCTTATATAAGACGGCTCAACTTTTAAATTTATGGTAACTGATTACCAATAAGAACTCTCGTTTGTATTTAATATCATTTATTAGACTTTAAAAGATTGAAATCGGTCTTTACTGATCGTTTCTCTCTCAATATTAATTTACCTATTGTATTTTCATTTATTTATTATGATTCATAGAGATACTAGTACGTTCATGCTGTCTACAGATTTTACACTCACACATTTGCATAAAGTCATTTTTATCATTTATTTACAAAATTTAGAAAAACAACCTATTTATTGTTAGTCTACAACATAAAGAAACACACAGCCGCTTCAGGCGCAAAGTTTTCTAGTTTATAATAGAAATGAGATGACTCTACTTGGATCTCTACTAGAAGAACAACTCCTATATGTTAGGGCAGCCAAACACTTGTTTATAATAATAATCATTTCGGTGTATTTTCTCTAACTGGGGGTTCAATGTACCCAGATTAATGTTTGAGATATTTTATAACCCGAGTTCATGGATTTACATATAGCCATCAACCGTCCGAGTTCGAGACCGTGGTCTTCGGTGTGCGTTACATTACTGCGCGTCTAGTGGGGCGGGTACGAACCAAGGAGCGAGGGCTGCATGTGCGGACCGCGTGCTGATGGCTGCACCAGCCCTTGCCAAAGCCCGTGACGCCGACGGTCTGACACCTCTGCATCTCGCTGTCGTTCACGGAAACGTTCCACTGGTACAGACATTGCTTGCTGCTGGTGCTGACGTCAACGCTACTGACGACGAGCATCATACTGTTGTACACTGGGCAACTGGTAAGTTAAGCTCAAAAGTTGAATTATATTTATTTATCTAAACAGCATTTGACAAAGATTCAATTTTTATTAACCCTAAAATCCAGTTTAGTATTACTACTATTTTTTTCACGAAATGCCTAAGGTCAACGGTACGCGACTTGACTTACAATTGACAAAAAATAGGTAGGTACTCAATGGGTCAACTCTGATATAGGTATTCCGCTAATGGTTCAACAAATAGCTAACATAAAGATCTCTAGAACTACATGGAAAGAAATTTATCTCTTTCTAAATTAAATACACATGTTATTTTAATTGTATCTACTCAGATCACTCAACCGCAACCACTTACGGGTTTCACCAATCCATCAGACCAAAAGACTTTTACGATTCCATTAGCGGTAAACTGAAGAGAATCGTTATCTAAGCGGTGTCACTGAGTGATGTGTTACCTCGTCTGATATCACCACATCGGGCTGCGGCTGACGGAGCGCAAGCACGCGACCAATTAGTCACTCCACACTTTCTTCCAATCGATATTGATCTGACGTTCAGCACAGACACGAATCAATGTTGTGTGTTTTCCTCCAAGAAGTTCTTCCAGAAGTTTTCGAAAACATTATTATGCTATCTAGATTATTTCAGCTGGTGGAAAATCTTCAGCTCTTCACATAATTTTTACTCGTTAGATTATTAATTTACTTAATTAGACCTCACTGTTAATACTAGCAAGAATGATTGTAATACCAATATTTCGATTTAAGCTCATCAATTTCTCAAGCTTGATACTCAGTTTAATGGTAGGCCGAAATTACTTCTATTACTTACTACTATACTACTATAATTCTACTACCAAAAGAAGTTCTTTATAAGCTTTAATTTATATACCTACTTATGTAATATCGAAATGCTGCAGTGTATGTCATCGCTTCACAGTGACCAGTATACAGGGGGAAACGAGGGGGCTGTCCAGCGTTTGTTATTGAGCGACAGGCAAGGTTGGAACCTTGAACTACCACGGACTATAGTTACATTTAATAATGTTCTTGGTATTTAGTTGGGACTTTCAGATTTCACGAAAAAGGTCACGTTAGAATAAAATAACAATATTTCATTACTTTAACTAAGTTTTCGGTGTTGATATTGTTATCAAGTTTAATGTTTGTACTTAGTATATACCTACTCTAATATTTAATAGGATTTTATTATAATTAGATAGTTTAAAAATATACTTTAATTTTTAGATTATGTCATAACAAAAACGTTATTATGTGGGTACCTTTCATTATTGCGAAAATACGAAATCACTAACTAATATCATCGAATTTTCCTGAAAGCATGCACACCCGGAAAATCCATTTATAATATAAGAAGCATAGCAGAATAAATACAATTTATCTTACTACGGTAATAGAATATAACCCGTTATAATAAAATTAGTTTGCGGAGAAGTCGGTGCATTGCGAGCAGTATTGGCATCCGGTGCTGACGCGGCCACTCCAGATCAGCACGGCGGGTACCCTTTGCACTACGCTGCTCAAATGTGCGGGGCTCCAGCGGCCACGGACCACCAGGTAACAGACACAATAATACATTTATGGTAAAATCTGTGATTATTTGGATGGTAGATAATGTTTAGGTAGTAGGTACATATTTGATTTATATTATTTAATCTTACTTCCAGAGTAGAGGTGCTGCATTAGAGATTTTACGAGCCTTAATTAAAGAGGGCGGAGCTAGTGTAGATGTTAGAGATGCTGATGGACGCACTCCTTTACTGTGGGCAGCATCTGCAGGATCAGCAGCAGCCGTCCTTGCATTGCATCAAGCTGGTGCTAAAGTTGATGACTCTGACAGGTAACGTTAAAATTTTATATTTTTAATGAGGAATGAAATGAACCCATTTTTCATGTTTCAATTAATTTTACAGAGACGGTTTAACTGCTTTACATTGTGCAGCAGCACGTGGACATACTGAAGTTTTAGAAACTCTAGTCGGTCTTTGTGGAGCAAAGGTAGATGTTTCCGATTCCCATGGTTGTACGCCCCTGCACTACGGTGCGGCGCTCGGTCATGCTGATGCTACAGCTGCGTTATTGCAACATGGGGCTGACGCACATCGTCAAGATCGAAAGGGCCGTAGTCCGGCACACACTGCAGCTGCAAAGGGCCAAATTGAAACTGTCCGTATACTTGGTTGGTAAAATATTTAATAAAAATAAGTTAAGTTATTGTTTCGTGCACATAATGTTATGACTTACTTTATTATTATTCATTTAGGAGCCAGAGGAGCAAATTTGTGGCTCAGAAATTCTAAAGGTGATTTACCTTTACACGAAGCAGTAGCATCTGGACGAAGAGAACTAGTTAAATGGCTCTTAGATGGTAGACCTTCTCAGGTTAATGCAACTAATCATGAAGGTCGAACACCATTACATATAGCAGCAGCTACGGACAATGCCGATCTTTGTCGATTATTGCTAGATCGAGGAGCGGATGTTAATTTAGTAGCTAGATCATCTAAGAATGAACCAATAACAGCCCTAGACTGTGCTACTTGCCGGGGGCATCGATCAACTGCAAAATATTTGCAAATGCATGGAGCATTACCTGCGTCTAAATTAACTAATACTCAAATTATGATTGATGGCGCGCCTATTACAGGCTTGCCTACTCGTAAAGTAACTAGTACTAAAATAGACGTCCGTGATAGAATACGAATAGAAAAAAGGGAAGTTGTTGAACTTTCGAGTCCTGTAGTTGAACGTAGACAAATAAGAAATAAAACTGATAGTGACTCAATGAGTGGTTTTTCTTCAGAAGAACGGAAATCCGCGAAAAAAAAAGTTGAAAACAAATATAATAGTATAGATAAGCATTGTGAGCGGAGAAAGAGATTAATGCACTCACAGAAAAGCTTTAGCGATGGCTACGATAGTGACCTAGACGGCTATTCCAAAAGAGGACATTATGAAAGGAAATATAGACAGTCAAAGAAAAACAGATCCCGAAGTGAACCTTCAAGAAAACATAAAAACAAAAGCAAACATAACCGAAAATACCATAAATCAGATTCGGAAACTTCTTCAGAAACAACAGCAAGTTCGTCTCATAGAAAAAAATGTAAAAGACATCGTAAAAGAAATAAAAAAAGAAGAAGTTCTTCATCAGACAGTAGTAGTTCCGAATCTACAGAAAGACGAAGTACAAAACGGAAAGGGAAGAAAACTTCTATACACATAGAAAATGATGATGAAAAGCAAAGTATCAATATAGTAAAATACAATCAAGTTAGTAACACTGATCACTCGTTGAGTAATGAAAAAACAGAACAAATAGCTAATAAAATAGAAAATAATGCTTTGAATACGGAGATTGAAAAATCTGAAACAGAAATCCAAAAAATTAAAACTCTCAGTGAAACGGAAACAGATACGGTATCCATTAAAACGAATATGATTGTAACTGAAGCTCAAATCCACATGGAACGTGAATCAAGTCAACAAGGTAATTCCGAAATAACAGTGACCGTAGATTCATCAAATAATGTATCAATCGAAACATCCAATGTGCCCGTAGTTTCTACGGAAATCCCAAATGAGACGAATACGTCAGAAAAGGAAACCTTAGAGGTAGAAAAAAATGAAGAATCTGAAACTATAGGTTCTCAACTTAAAGATGAGCCCAAGCCACCGGATGAAGAAAATATAAATAATGTTGAACCTGATAAAGCCTCTATTGAGTCGCTAGATAATAATGAATTATCGGGTAATATTGAAAAACAAGAAACTATACGTGAACATAACGCAATTTTAAAATCAGAACAAGAAAGTGTAAGCAATAATAACACAATTTCAAAATCAGAACAAGAATTACAACAATCCATCGAAAGTGAAACAAACAATGTTGTCGATACAAAACCAGCTGATCCCGAATGTGAGTCAACTATAGAACAAACAAGTAAACGTTCATTTCAAATATTATCTGGTCCTGATAGCAATCCTAATCAAGTTAAGGAGTTATCAGGGGATTTAAAAACTAGTTTAGATGCTTCTAGTATTGAAAAAACAGAATCAAAAGATCAAAGCAGTTCACCTATCGCTGGTGCGGATTTCATGGGTGACGAAATAGATCATAATCAGCATCAAGAACAGCTAGAGACAGACGTTTCAAATAATGTGCAAAATAATAACAAAGATGAAATCGAAAGCATCGAAGAGAAACGCAAAGATTACAGTTCCACAACTGGTAGTAGCGTGGAAAATATAGCACCCACTACTGAAAAAGGACTTGTTTCTATTCTTAAAGATAGTTCAAGTGAACGAGCGTTACAACAAGTTATTTTAGATTCCGTTTCAGAAGAATACGATGCAGATTTACCTCTAACTCCCAAACAAAGAAAAGCATCTGGAGCAAGTCAGATAATTAGTAGAAGAAATAGTTTTTATGAAACGGAAAGCTACAAAGTACTTGCTGAAATTGGAACTGAGGATGCCGCAGAAATAATTAAATCAGTCGATGTGCAAAATAGTGTCGAAGATGAAAAAGGAGTATGTTTCGAAAGCAAATTATCAAAAGATGAAAGCATAACCGAGAGAGTTCCCAGTATAAGTGATAATGAAATATACAGCCAAACAGAAGCAAATGGCAGAAGAAAAAAATTTAGGAAAAAGGGTCGCGCAAGAAGTAAAACATCAATTCGCTCTAGAAGTGAGATTTCAGAACGAGGATATGAATCAAGTGGAATGATGGACTCTGGATTTGAGCCTAGTCCTAGAGCTGTGCAACGTAGAATTGTTAGCCCGCGACTTGCAGCATATTATCGCCAACGTAATGCAAGTGGTAGATATTCTGGGAAATCTGATAGCAGAATCCCTATCCGAAAACCTGGGGACAAATATGCTGTCGACATGAAATCCGTCACGCAACGAATCCAAACGAATATGAGAAGGTAAAAACAATAATTCGATCGTTGACTCAAGTTGTGAACGAATACAAAATAATACAGCTTTTTAATTTATTTTCAGGTATTATTGCGAAAGAAAAATATTTCAACATTTATTAGAATTAAAAAGATTGCAGATAAGAACTAGCAAAACTCACGAAGCGGTTCTCGTCAAAAGAGCCATTGACGAATACAATAAATCAAGTCTATCAAGTGTTGGTTTGGGTCCCTATAACAATCCTGATTTTTCGTTTAGCAGTTTTGAAAAATTTCTGTACGAAAGTTTGAGGAAATTGCAAAAAAGTGGTAAAAAGCACTTAGACAATTTACCAGAGAAGCCAATAGACTTTGACTACGGTGAGAGCGAATTATATAAAATGACTTCCATTCCTGACAATCCGTGTCTTTGTACCAGTAAGACCCATAGATGCTTTCATGCGATCCACGCGTACACAGGAATACCATGTGCTTCTTACTGTAAGTAAACAAAAAATATTATTACACTAGTTTATAACGGCCCCTCATAGCGCTGATATTGCAGAGGTTCATGGACAATGGTGATCGATTATCAAATTAATTATAATACTTAAGTATAAAATTTAAAATAATATAAAAAAGCCAATCTCCAATAAAAAAAATCCAAAACACGTAAAATGATCAGGCAGTAACCCTATAACCTATTTCTCACCGGAGATGACGTTAAACACTTGCAAGATTGTTCTTATTTGATTCTAGTGCCTTACAAATGGGATCATCATACAATGCCGAAACCAGCAACGGTTGGTGCTGCAGCGAAATCTAAAGGATTTTTACCTAAAATAAACTCTAAGCCACCCACAGCAACAAGTAGAGCACACGTTACTTTGGAGGTATCTAATGGAACTGAGAAACAGTTAATTGCTTTACCTGCTGAAAAACTGGATAAAAATAAAAGATACTACGTAACGTTCACTGTCAAAGGTTCTGAACCTACTTCCGACAACGATCAAAGTACGCCGAAAGGAAAGTCGAAAAATAAAAGTGTGTAATCCTGCGTCTAAATGACTTCAGAGTTTTTGAGCCGTGTTGTTAGTAAAGTGCTTAGATGTAAGATTCACACGTTTAAAGATTCTTCATCTTTCTTCAATACTAGGTATTTCTCTAATTAAATATAAATAGCCCAGCGGAAATTTAAATACCTTTATACTTTTTTGTGAATGTGGGATAGGTATTTTCAGATCCATCTGCTCAACATTAATAAAATTATAATTAATAAAGTTTATGTATAATATTTAATGAATTAAAGATCTACATATTATGTATTTTGCATCTAAACTATGTATTTAAGACATTCATGTCTCGGCTATGTTTATCTGCTTCTATTAATTGTAAAGCAAATTATTAAATAGACTGATAAATTACGTCCGATATTATTAACAAAAAGATATTATAAATTATTTTTATAGACATAATATAGTAGGTAAAATAAATGGTTATAATGTAAAAACAATAAATACTCTAATGTGTGTAGTCTTCCTACGTTTTAAATTGCACGAATAGGTAAGTTTCTAAGTAATTGTTACCTGCACATGTGATTATAAAAGAAACAAGTCGTAGGTAATAGGTACTCGTAGGTATAGCCAATATATATATCATATTACAAGTACCTACCTAAGACTTGATGTGTATTGTGTAGTTATTTTCCAATAAAATGATTTTAATGAAAACACACCTATGTATTGAATTACATTTCACTTAGCTACCAAAAACCATATCGGGTATTTGCCCACCTCTCACTCCCACCACTGTAACTCCTGTGTAGCCAGGATCCACAGCGGCGACCATCGTAATGACTTTGAGCAGTGAAGCCCAGGAACCCGAGGGAAAGCTAACTTGTCTTGGGCCCCGCAACGAATTTAATCAGAATATAATAGAAGGAGTAGGAAAACATGAGTTTCGACTTCCCTTCTCGCAAAGCGGGAGACAATAAAATAAGGTTGAAAAAGCATTACGCCAGAATTGAGAAAAGCACCACGGACATTGATTTTATTAAATTGATTGGACCTATGCGGTGAGCTGTTGTTCTATTTTGGATGCCAATAGTAGTTATGGCAAAAACGTCTGAATGCACGGAAATTTGCGCTAGATGCTACAAGATCTGTGTAATAAACGACTTTAGACTCAACGTGTAAGGAGTTTAACATAGTAACGCGTTCCATATGCCATAGATAGACCAAAAACCATATGTTTTCGGATGCAAAGTCTGTAACTTCAAATATGTACTAACACAAAAAACATCCAGTTTAAAAACTAAATAAAACGAAGTTCACGTCAATTAAATTATTTAATGTAATTAAGTAGATAACAAACATAACATTTTAAAATTAAATAAGTAGTAAACATATTTCCACACTTATACTCCGAGCAACAGAGCAACACCGGCAAGGGTCCAGCGCGTCGGTTTGTCTTTTGTTTTTAAGTTAAATGTCCACACGAAAGTAGGACCTCGCATACTGTAATATTATTGAAGAAAATACAGTGGAAATTGTTAAATATTATACAGGAATTTAAATTATTATGAAAAGTCAAATCAATTTATTACTGCCTCGCATTTCGGAACAGACAAGCTAACTGGTCCCTTGATCATAAGTGGTGACCGTCAGTTGTGGACTCTACAATATCATGGGACACTGCAGGACCGCTACCTAAGATCTTATCCATAAGTCTTTCTCTAAATTTCATTTGAATAGTAAAGCATAATAAGAGATAATTCATAGAGTTCAGGAAACACCGAGGACGTGAAACGTATTTTTGAAACTAATACAATAAACGATGTGTGTATCGATCGATCTTCCATTATAGATCTCTGACAAAAAAAGAGCCGTTTGTTGAATACAAACATTCCTATATAAGTGGTACAAATAGTAGATATGACTTGTCCTTCTTCAAACGAGGCTTGAAAAAAGTCCTCGAATGTAGGCTGTAGGTAGCGGCCCCGCAGTGTCCCTTTACAGTGCAGAGGTCCGTGAACAACAGCAACCCCTTGCGATCAAGTGGCCC
Source organism: Trilocha varians (assembly GCA_030269945.2). Taxonomy (NCBI): domain Eukaryota; kingdom Metazoa; phylum Arthropoda; class Insecta; order Lepidoptera; family Bombycidae; genus Trilocha; species Trilocha varians. The sequence continues at coordinate 6,330,715 of AP028273.1, read as the reverse complement.
ATTGGTTTGTCTACCTATATAGCAATAAAGAAAAATAAAGATACAAAATATGTTGAGTTCGTACCGAATCTTATAGACGGGACATTCGTAGACGTTTCTCGTGTCCTGCTTGTCCTGTGTGACGGCCTTGATGTAAATGACGGGCATCATCGGAAACAGCTCCATCATGCGAGACTCGACTATACCGCCGGTCGCGATGTCCCAGCGAGCGCCCTCCATGTACAGACCGTGGATGTTTGCTCCTTCGCGAGGCGGTGCACTGCAAATTTGAAGATATAGTTTTATTACCTATCCTAAGTATTTGGTTAACGTCCTAAAAAGATGTGTGAGACTTATGTTCGGAATAAATGCAAATTGTTGTCGACTCCATAATCCGTGGACGTATAGTAGAATCACAACAGAGTTTTAACTAATAGAAAGATATCATAAAAAAATACGGCGAGAATTCCGTAAATTGCATAACTTAGAATAAAAAAAAAAAATTAAGCAATTGCACATCTGAAACGATTTTATTTTTTGGTAAAACCTCCTTGCTTACTTAAAGTCTTGTCTATTTTTCTTGGTGACGTCACAGTTGAGACACATCTTGTCAAGAGGCCACTCGTTCTTACGAGCAGTCTGCTGCATGATGGCCGTCAAGAAGGACTGTGGATTGAAGAACCCGGCCAACCACACCGCTGGGGGCAACTAAAATTATCATAAAATAGTTTCAATAAAATAAATAGTGCATAATAATGTCATACGCATTTGCTTTAGAACCTCTAACAAGTAAACCAAAAATATTTGTAATTTATTGTATTTCTTTAGAAATATACACATATTCTTACCTAATTAATAGTCATAAAAAATTATAAGATAAAAACTTTAACATAATATTTTTATCGGTACACGCCTCGTCAAAAAAGTTTAGAAGTCGCTCCAAAAAAGCTAAGATATCGAGTAGGTAGAGCATGATCCGAAAACGGGTTTTTCGAAATGAAATTACCAAAATGAAAGTTTTGTATGACAGCAACACTCATTAAAATTTAATGTTTAATTTAATGCTATAACGTACATTGAAATCTCCGGACCAATTCTCCAGCTCAGTTAATCGTAAGCACAAATCTGAGAACCACGAGGCCAACCCCAGTAAGCTGGGATAAGCCAGCTTAGTCCACGAATCCGGTACATTGTCCATAAACAATGACTCCATTAGTTTTTCCATATCACTGCTGATTGTCAGTTCACCCTGTATTCCAAATAAACGTAATGTTATTGTTTTATTAAAATGTAGTTTCAGATCCAGTCGCCATCATACCACAAAATCAAACAACTGTTAATGCCAAATTTAAACTGTATCGCCCTTCCTTACCTTCAGACCCAGCTCTAATTCTTTCAAGGATCGTCTAATTTCTCCCATCAATCGGTTCATACGTTCACACTCCTGCAGTGCAACGATGGTGTAAGGAGTCAACTCCTCGACTTTACCCATTAGCTCTTGTAAGTTGAAGGGTTCCGGAACCCGATCTAAGATATCATCCAACATGTACCGAACCTGTGAGAATTCGACTCATTTTAGATTATGCATAACAAATAGTACTTAATTAGGTATTTCTCTGAAATATAATAATTGACATTTATTGCTACTTTTAATGAAGACCTGTCGAGTCATTAGAGCTATAACTCTACATACCTGTAAAGTTATTTTTGGTACGATAAATTTGAAAAAAAAAATACAATTAGATATTTACAATTATAAAATTCAAAATTTATTCAAAAAAGACAATACCAATTCTTCTTTAGTAGCACCGCCACCTGCTTGAGCACCGGTGTCTCTTGGTTGCATTTCGAACACCACCTACAAAAAAAATGCAGTTATTTCACTTACAGTGCCAAGCTAGATATTAGCTAATTTCTTTATTGCGAATACCTTGAAAAGTCGTTCAGAAACAGTAGTTAAGTATCCAATTTCTGCATTAGGATGCAGTCCATACAGATAAGGAGTCTCTTCGGGTAAGAAATCATCAATGTATTGATGATAACCAATGTAATCCGAATTTGGGGGAGATATGAAGCCTGGGGCTAATTGTAATTCACCGTCAACCTGAAATAAAACGTAAGTGCCACAAACACTTTGGAATACAAAACTGCTCTAAGTACATAAACGTATCGAGCTAGAATTATAATTTTATAAAAGGTTCTTCCGTGTAAAAATCAGTCTTATGTAGCTTTCTTTTGAAGTGAAGATAAACCATAAAGTTGAAATTTATTTCATTATCTTCGTGGTACAACTTCACAACTTCAAAATTTCAAAAATAAGTGTAATAATTAATGCGTACCAGTTCCGGTTGCATGTATTCAATAAGGAAAGTCCTACAAAGTCTTCTGTCCCAATCATCTGTAATGTGACCTCCATACATAATCTCTCCGAACAGGTATCGTAAATCTTCCCAAGGTACTCGAGGATTGGCCTCCAAGTAATTATACAGCACGTAAACACATATTGTTAAATCGCCAAAATTGAATGGATATACTCTAGAAAACACCATCAAAATGTTGCAAAATTAATTAAGTTTGAAACTTTAATTTAATTTTAGTAAAAAACTATTTGCAATCGTTATTTACCTGTTCCAACCTTGAGGTCCGAATTTACGTCTTTCTGCAACAACAGCGTGGAAATAACAAAGTGCAAACAGTACAGATTTGAACTCTGCCTCTTTGCTACACATTTCTAGAGTTTCCTGATTGAAATTATCGAGAGACTGGAAACAAAATGAGATTATCATCATTCCTAGTTTATTAAAAGGAAGATTTTATGAGACGATCAAATTTTAATATCGTGTATACCTTGTGTAAGTTCGCCCACATACCAATAGGAGGCTCATTAGTTATTTTAATCGCAGATTCTAAGATACCTTGAGGTATAATGTGATATGCCGGATCACCTGCTGGCTCTGCACTCAAATACAACCTGAAAATTTATATGTATACATGGTATTCAGTATCTCGAATTAGTTTTTTAGACATATTACACTGCCATAATTATCTTAGATATCCTTACCTATATTCAGGTATGGGGTTTTCAAATGTTTCTTCCATCTTTTTCTCTAAAGTAGCGAGCCATTTAGCGACTAAATGTATATTTTGTAGAATGACCCAGTGTCCATTGGCGGAGGCCACGGCCATGGCTTCCTCGGCCACTACCTCCTGACCTTGACCGAGTGATACGATATGGAAGTTCTTCTTGTCGGTCGAAAAACCTAATTTACGACCCAGTTTTTCTAGATCCTATGAATATATTTTATAATTTTAATTGATGTTTTGTACTAAGAAGCAAATAATAAAATTATTTACCTCAAATTAATAAGACATTAAAGTCGTACCTTTTTTGTTTTTTTATTTAATGTTCAACATTTAGTGAGTAGAATATTAAATATCATTGTGCAACATATTGAATTATTTACAAGGTTTATAAAATTATATATAAGTGTAACTAACGTACAATTATCGTAGATTTATGTTCTGTCTGTACCGTGTGTAAAACATAAGTAACAAAAAATATTACCGATTTATACGGCGTTTTTGTGGTGATCGATAATGTGTCGTGTTTTACTTTAATCGTTATTCAGATGTTAAAATCAAAAGAAATCATACAGTGTGTATAGTACAGCGCATATTTATATGGCACTACGCGGATACCTTCAGTGGATCCACTCCAGGGGATAATATAAAGAACATTGCTGTAGTGGAATTACTCTCTTGATAAGACTTTTCGAGTGGGGGCGTTCGAGCTTCGACATACTTGGTACCCAAATTCTCTTCACAAAAAGCACTAGGGCAAATTTACGAATTTGTAAAAATTGATTAATCATACCTAGGTATGTCTTTATAATTTTATAACGCCAAATATATTTTAACCCAGTTGGTGTGGCGTTTAAAGTGGACTGTATTATTTTTGTAGGCGTTGATCCGGGCTTCTCAATTTCGATCTGGATTAATTACAAAACCGTGTACACCGACCGATACATATCAATAATAAAGTAATCCGACTTACCTCTGCTAGCCGGACCGATGCTCGCTGGATGATATTCTTTCTTCTAGGCGGCCGCCGTTAATCACAACACATTTAAATTCCGATATATTATTAATTTTTCCGACGACAAACGATCCGCGTCGCGTCGGTAGCCGAAAGACAATAGTAGAGATATGACATCTGTCAGTGCTAGGTGTTTGTAATTAAACCTTATTTATCAAAATTGAATATTGCCCGAACATCCCGCCGCCTAAGCAAGGTCCACCTTGCTTACCTAATTTGAAGTAGCTAATGGTAACCGACAAAGTTTAGACACAGGTCGCATTAAAACTCCACCTTGTGTCTTAATTTCTACTACTCTAACTATATCATCTTTACCGGGCAATAACTTTAATATCCGACCGCGTCTCCATTGAAGAGGAGGTAAACTGTCATCTTTTATTAAAACTAAATTATTCATTTTGGGAGAATCCATAACTGAAGTCCATTTAAACCGCTGTTGAAGCGTGTGTAAATATTCATTTTTCCATCGTGACCAAAAATGTTGAGACATCTTTTGTAACTGTTGATATCGAGATAAGCGATTTATATTAACATCCGAATAAGGATACTCTGGAAGCGCTACCAGTGGCTGACCAATTACAAAATGTCCGGGAGTCAAGACCTCCAAATCCATTGGATCCGTACTAAGAGGACACAACGGCCGAGAATTTAAAATGGCTTCTATTTTAGCAAAAAGAGTAGTAAGCTCCTCAAAAGTAAGCTTAGTATCACCGATAACTCGCTGTGCGTGAGTCTTTGCAGATTTAACTGTGGATTCAAATATACCGCCGAAATTTGGACTCGCGGGAGCATTAAATAACCATGTTATATTATTTTTAGTGAATTTTTGTTCTATTTCCGAATGATTGTCACGAAGGAATATGTACAACTCTTTTAAGTACTTGTCGGTGCCTGTAAAATTGGTGCCACAATCTGACCTTATCAGAGACGGAAGTCCTCTGCGGGAAACAAACCGAGTAAAAGCTGCTACAAAAGCATCCACCGAAAGATCAGCCACAACCTCTAAATGAACTGCTTTTGACGCGAGACAGACAAATACGCACAAATAACATTTTTGAATTTTAGCATTTCGTAAGTTACTAGATTTTATGAAATATGGACCCGCAAAATCCGTACCCACGCCGAGGAATGCGCGTACGCCCCTAATACGATCCGGTGGTAAGTCTGCCATATAGGGTTGTTTAGGTTTAGCCCGGGTCCGATAGCACTGAATGCATTTAAATGTTATATGTCTAGTAATTCGTCGAGCCGATACGATCCAGTAATTTCTAGACAAAATAGCCGATAATGTATTTGCACCGACATGGCAATAAATTTGATGATAATGGGTTACTAATAATTCCGTAAATCGTCCTTGTCCAGGTAATAATATAGGATGTCTAGCATCGTATGATAATTCCGAATATTTAATTCTACCGCCGACACGCACTAAATTATCCTTATCAATAAACAAACTTAACCGCCGCAAATGATTTTTAATAGATTTATTACATTTCAAATTTAAGATCTCTTCTTCAAAATATATTTGTTGGACTCGTCTAATTAAACAAAGTAAAGCATTCCGTCTTTCCGAAACCGAAATATTTCCAATCATTTTGGAATTAGAGTTTTTACAATTATTTAAAAACCGTAGTAAATATCCCGTAACATTTATTAATTTATCAAAAGAGCTAAAACGTTCTAAAATATCAAAATCCGAATTTAAAATACCGACGGTTACAGACTTTGTCTGTGCACGCAGACCAGGTAATAAATCAGATGGGAACTCTAAATAATTTTTAGGCCAAGTTTCCGAGGGCTGACATAACCACTGCGGATTCCACCACATGTCATGTGTTAACAACGCCGCCGCCGTGGAACCACGGGAAGCCACATCTGCACAATTCATCTCACTGGGCACATGTCGCCAAGTGATACCGATTTTAGAGGAGTTAATTTCAGACACACGGTTTCCTTCGAAAACTTGAAGCTTATGCGCCGGCGTCCGCAGCCATGCTAACACTATAGTGCTATCGCACCAAGCTGTTACGTCATCAAACCGAATGTTATTCTCCATGCATGATACGACATGGTTTATAAGCACCGAGAGTAATTTTGCTCCGTTAAGTTCAAGTTTAGGTATCGTGAGTTTTGATTTGAGAGGAGCTACCCTAGATTTTGCCATAAGCAACTGCACGACGCCCGTACCGTCCGCCGCCTCTGCGCGTATGTATACCGCCGCCGAGAATCCTAATGAACTTCCATCCGAAAAGCCATGTAAGCTATACCGAGCCGTAAAATTGGGCTTTAAACACCGAGGTAAAGATAAATTTTGAAGTTTAGGTAAGTCATCCAAAATTTCTCGCCATTGCCGAACGATGTCTGGAGGAGCCGGTGAATCCCAGTCCACCCGTGTGGAGTCAGTTTCATCGCCCTCTGGTCGATTAAATAATAACGACTGAAGAAGTCTCTTTAATGAAAAGATAACAGGACAAATCCAACCTAAAGGGTCGTACAACCGAGCGACTAAAGACAAAATTTTACGTCGTGTTACCGTGCCATCCGTAGGCAAATTAACCGTATATGTAAAACTATCCGAAATCGGATTCCATTGAATACCTAAAACCTTAATTAGTTCAGCCGTGTCGAAACCATCGAACTTCCGAGGAATCTCTAGATGATCCGTTGGAAGACCTTCTAACAATTGTGGTGCGTTACTGGACCACTTTCGTAACTCATAACCTGCAGATCGCATGAGTTGAATCAATTCATTACGAAGCTGTAAGGCATCGTCTAATTGATCCTCACCACCGCTTAAATCATCTACGTAACTATTTTTAAGTAGCAACCGAGCAGCACGCGACATCTGTTCATGAGAAACAGGTGGGCTGCACTGCGAACCCGAACCGATTGTATTGGTCGCATCGTAAGCGATCTGATGCAAGCAGCGAATAGATACGAAAGGACTAGATTTTAAACCGTAAGTGTTTGTACATAGCTCATAAGTTAACAATGGTTCCGATGGAGATGATCGCCAGAAGATCAGCTGATACCTACGATCTTCAGGATGAATCCATGTTTGTCTAAACATCATTTTTACATCAGTTGTAAAGACTATCCGAGGCCACCGAAAGTTTAAAATGATATCCGTAATGTCACTTTGAAGTCGTTCGCCGCAGTACAAACAATCATTTAACGAAACACCCGAACTTGTTTTCTCACTACCGTTGAAGACTACACGAATTTTAGAAACGTCACCCGATTTTTTAAAAACACCGTGATGACCAATATAGTAATGTTCTAATCCGGAATTAAAATCAAAAGATGAAACTTGCATGTGACCGAGTTCTAAATATTCGTTCATGAAATCAACGTACTTTTTACGAAATTCCGGGTTCCGTGACATACGACGTTCTAATGAATAAAATTGTCTTAATGCCTTACTCCGAGAATCTCCTAACAATTTTCTCTCGCACTCCGGCATAAGTGGGAGACGAACCGTATATTTACCGTCCGAACCGCGGGACGTAGTTGTCATAAACAACTGTTCACACTCGACGTCCAAAGGATCCCTAATTTTTGACTGAGGAGGTTCTTCAGTCTTCCAAAATTTTTCTACCGTTTTTAGTAGAGTATTCCCCACAAAATTATTTTCGGTATTATCCGACCGTATTGGACCGAAAATAGCAAAATCAAAAATAGTACCTAATGCATAAGGACCATTTTTGCCGAGATTAATTTTATCACCGTTTAAAATCTTACCTAAAACATCGCAACCGAAAATTATATCTATTTCTTGTAACCGAGAAAGAATACTATCATCCGAATTTAACTTAATATTACCGCAATTTATATTCATATTTTCCGAAATATAAGAAGTAGGTTTCTTTAAAACCACCGCCGTAACCGATAACAATTGATTTGAATGTATGGGTTTAAAATCAATAGTCACTACTGATTGACTATCATTATTATTTATACCACCAATACCTACTAAGGGGACCTTCATAAAATATCGCTGTATATCCAACCGAGTAACTAAATCGTTTCGCACAATTGTAACTTGTGAACCGAGATCTAAAAGAGCACGCGCTTTAATAAAATTGTTACTTCTACTTTTAACTTCAATAATAACCGTAGGTAAGATAACATTATCTAAAAGTTGTGGTGTTGAATTTCCCGAAATATTGTCCATATTATGCGTGCCTTTCGGTATACAGAACGAAACGATTTGATTTGATTGCTATGTAAACTTATTGTTTGCACTATTCAGTCTGTGATGAACCGTCGCGTCACAGTTGTTTGAACGCTCCAAAGGTCTCGAGTAAGTGGAGGGTGATTCCGAGACGCGATGACGTAATACGTCCGACCCTGGAACGCGATTTTCACGAATACCGTCGCGCGATGCAACCATTGCGTTTTGAATAGGACGCGTTATTTGTCGTGCCGAACAAATCAACCGATGATGACCTTTGTGATCACAATTATCACAAGGAACGCACACAGTGCAAGATGCTGCACTGTGAGGTCCGAAACACTTAAAACATAGACGATTTTGCATTATCCATTTTTTTCTTTGTAATGAAGTTAATTTGGCGAATTTAAAACATTCTGAAACATTATGATTGTTGGTATTACAATAAAGACATGTTTTTTGATCTGTGTCACGAATTTTTTCTAATGAATGAACCATCCGGGTGCATTTATTATTATCGAATCGAATTTTTTTAGGAAAATTATTTGTATTTTGTTGACTGTTTATCAAATGAAAAGTCGTTTCCGCCGATGCCGTGTCTATCAGACGACATTCATTTTGTAAAAAGTCCAAAAGTTCAGTGAATGTCGGAAAAATGTTATTGTTACCACCATATTTGTTTTCAAATCGCGACTTCAAATCTATAGGTAGCTTAGTTAGACTGATGTGCAGTAACAAATAGCTCCACTCTTTAACTGGAAACTGTAGATTTTCTAAAGCTAGAGAGGATTCTAACAGAGGATTCAAGATTTGAGTACGAAGTCCCTTGCATTTAGTAATAACGGGAAGGTGTAATATCCGAGAAATGTGTGTGTCCGCTAACAACCGTTTATTATCAAAACGTCCGCGTAATATTTGTAATGCCGTATCTAGTGATTCATCTACCATAGGCAAATGATGTATTAAAGCTTTAGGCTCATTCTCAACGTGAGAGAATAGATAGTGGAACTTCTCCGTTTTTGTTATGTCATTCCTGGCAAGTACTAAAGACGAGAACAATGAAATAAAACTAGTCCAGGAGAACAAATCACCGTCGAACACAGATAAATTAATGGTAGGTAGCCGGGCCAATTGACCGCCGTCCGTGGGCTTATGAGCACCTTTTGTAGAAGAATTAGCCACAACTAACGCTTCCAGCTGATTACAACAAATCTCAGCCTCTTTATATTTTCGGCTAAAGTCTTTAAGAGACTTTTGGTCGATTTCTTCAGCCAAAAGTGCCTCGTAGGTGTCACAAAGAGAGCTGTATCTATCGTCTAATTTCCGTAAGCGTGCTAAAATTATATCCAAACTATACTTCTTACTATCCACCATGTCCATGGTGTTAGCAAACCAGTCATAATTAGTATTAAATTTGATGATAACTGATTTAGACATTTTGAACTATTAAAAATAATGTAAGGTTATGAAATATATGTTTACCGATCGAAATGGACTTCCGTTAACCGAATCTAAATCCCAAAATAAATTGCATCCAAAAATTAAAATGACAACCGAAAGAAATTTAAAATTACACTATGAATGATAGATGACGTCACGCGAACGGGGTTCGCACAATAGCAGCGGTACACTTTTTAAAATATTTTTTCTCAATGAGATTTTTTAGGACCGAAATATTATATAACAAGCCCGTAATCCGACTCCGGAGGACCAAAATATATGGTGTGGCGTTTAAAGTGGACTGTATTATTTTTGTAGGCGTTGATCCGGGCTTCTCAATTTCGATCTGGATTAATTACAAAACCGTGTACACCGACCGATACATATCAATAATAAAGTAATCCGACTTACCTCTGCTAGCCGGACCGATGCTCGCTGGATGATATTCTTTCTTCTAGGCGGCCGCCGTTAATCACAACACATTTAAATTCCGATATATTATTAATTTTTCCGACGACAAACGATCCGCGTCGCGTCGGTAGCCGAAAGACAATAGTAGAGATATGACATCTGTCAGTGCTAGGTGTTTGTAATTAAACCTTATTTATCAAAATTGAATATTGCCCGAACACCAGTCAACAGTGTAGTATCTAATGTTTTCATTTCTGATAAAATATGTAGGTTATATTTGACAGAGAGATCAAACTGTAATACTGATATTGAATATTTTTGGTAATAAAGGATCTACTGCTGCAAACAAACATACGAATATGTTTATAAATCAGATTCGTTTAGTACCTTACATTGTTTAATTATAACTTACAAATATTATTCACGTTGTAGTCTTTACCTGGATGCATAAGACATTCGGTCTGGCCGTAGAGCTCTCATGATGCACAAACGTTGTAAAGATGTCTTGTTCTTCCATTCACCAGGAAGCTTGTCTCTCTCTGGTGCTTCTCCGTCAGTATACTTTTGCCATCTAATACAATATACATTTTCAAAATTAGAAGTGTAATATTTCAAGTTAAAATTAAAACAAAACTGGAAAATGTGGATGAAGTTAGATGTTAAGATGTTAAGAACCCACCTTTTAGTAGCGCCTTCAATTTCCTTGTCCAGATTTTCGAAAGCATCCATTTTGGATAGTGCAATAATTCCTCCCCAAGAATTATTAGACAACCACGAATAAGGCGACACTTCAGGTGCGACCGCGTATTTCAGTAAAAAGTCTAACTCTCTTGGATCAACTTTACCATCTCCTTGTAACACCTATTATTTAAAACACTCATGAATATTTGATAAATAATAATTTTATTCGTATTAATATTCATTTCGAGTCTCACCTGCAATGTAACTAAGAACAAGAAGACCAACTTGTCACGTTCAAAGAGTCCTCTACTCGTATAAACAAACACTGAGAAGGTTATACTGTCCAATAAGTTTCGGACTCTTCCTTCTAAATCATCAGCGGACTCAGCTCTCATCAAAGCGTCTTTGAACACCACGCTATAAGCCTTCAGTGAAAACTGATACATTGGATTGATTTTGTAGATTTCGTTTAATATAAAATAGAGAAGAGAAGCTCGATTTGCTGCACGTCTGTAAATTACACAGATATAACATAATATTATATGCTATTAAATACATGTGTATAAAACTGCAATGACAAAACATTCCCCATTTAGAATTCAAATCTATTTTGATAAAAAATCTTACACATAATATTATGTTAAGCGGTCCGAATTTTTTACCTGTAACGCTCCCGAGCCTCATCAATCTTAACCGCCGTAACTTTTCCTTCCTCTACTTTTATTTCAATATCAGCTGCTGTCTTTTTCGTTATTTCTAAGTTAATAACTAGCGCTGAATCACTTAAGATATCAGGACCAGCTGAAGACAATCGTTTTAATAGATCGTCTTCAAGGGTTTTAAGTGTTATTTTGAAATCATTTTGTTGTTTGGTGAGACCAGCACGAAGGCTTTCAAGATCAGGTCGTTCAGCTTTTACCACTTCACCGAGTAATTGTTCTTCCAAGCTACAAGTTAGTTAAGATACAATAATGAATCAAAAAAAAAAAAAAAAAATCGATCGTTATTTAAAAATAATTAATTACCCGTCTCTCGTTACTGTAAAGTTTATAAGTGTACACTGTGCCTGCATCTCAGGTTGGTAATGTGGATTAGCTAACTTCGTTTGTATGACTAGACGGAAGTTCGGATGGTAATCAATTTCTCTGTCCCCAATCTAAAACCAGTACAGAAATAAAAATAAAACTTCTAGACAGTAACTCTGTTGTGATTTTTTCATTTGTTAAATGTCACCTTTAAAACTTTCCCCTTCCTAATAAGTACTCTCCCTAACAAAGGCTCGAGTACTGCATCTACAGTTTCTCCAATATTCTCCAGCATCACTACATTTCCATTAGTCACGGCCCGTTCGATTCGATCCAGGTAATTCTTCTGTGTTAATCTAATCACCACTAACGCATCACCGTACTTTGATTTTATCCATTTTATTCCTTGACTGAAATTAATTATGGTAAATTAAATTCACGTCACATTTTTTTTTATTTTTACTTTTGCTTTTTTTATTACTTACAGCTGCGGATCAATCATTAATGGCCATCGCGCAGAATTAGTTAAAATTGTAGCATTTTCAGTACTCATAGAGTCAGTTGGCAGACCTTCATTATTCCAACACGCTACTTGTGCATCATCAGTCAACATTGATAGCGGTTCTAATCCCTCAGTTGTGTCGATTTTAGGCTGGTAAACACAGAGAAAAATTAGCCTAAGCTATTTTTATTAGATACAACTTTTTCTACTAATAATAATGATATCCTACGTTTGTTTTTTGCAGTGTCGGTATCCAATCGTCATACATAAGTTGTTGACGGTATCCACGCATGAAACATCCGACGTAGGATATAAACGCTGTCACCAACAACACATCACCAGGCAACATTATACCAGATTCCTTCAAATTCACTACCGTCGCTGACCATCTGCATAAGATTAAAAATTATATTATAGACTTGGTTACTGTAGAGTAATAACTTTATTATTTTGTTTTAAATGGCTTGCCTTATTTTTTCTGATGCAAGACCATTCACCAATCTATTCGCCAAATCGATAGTAGCATTAGTGGCATCAGCTTCAGCTTGACACTTCATCTTTTCATTGACAGCTTCTTGGAAAGCTTTCAATAACTCCTCAAGTTTTTCTTCCAATTCCTATGGCACCAATATAATTAGTATACCTAGCTGACAATCGTATTTTAGATTTATGAGAATACTAAGTCTGTACCTTGATTTGATCAGTCAAGAACGAAAGTTTATCTCTTGCGGCTTGTAGTTCAGCATTAGCCTGGTTCAAAGCTCGTCGCTTGGGCTCTACCACGACATACACATCGTAAAACTTCACAATGTTGATCACCCAAGCGCACAATCCAGCCGCTGCGGCTGACTTCGACATTATGAACTCTGCATTAAATTCTGGGTTTTTGACGTAGGGCATTACCGCCTACGACAATAAAAATAAGTGTTACAAAACTTCGCTATTCTTTATGTAATAATTTGTAGATGATAGAGATAATACCTTAATAACATCCGGATGTATATTTTCTTTATCATAATAAACTAGATCATTCAAAAATTGATCAACTTTCGCCATCATAAGCTAAAATATAAAATGTACCATTAATTTTTAAATATAGTCTATATTCTATAGATATCATAGGTATGTAAGAAGACTTACTTTACAAGCTTTCCACGATCTGTCTTTAGGTATCTTTCCTCTCTTTGAAAAGAGTACCAGTACTGCTGCAGTAACGTTTACTACTGCATCTGGCGGAGAGCCAAAGGACTTCAACTCAGTCAAGTTATTCTTATTCAATGTGTTTAAGGCCTCTTGGGCTGCGAGTAAAGCAGGTTCTGCTTTGGCCAAATCATCAGCGCAAATTTTAGCTTTTATTGTAACATCTTCTTCGATCACCTTTACTTTTTTCTCTTCTTCGGCAGCTGTTCAAAACAAGAAAATATATTTGAGTAAAGTAAAATAGGCGATAGTTTCTTATAAAATATTTGTTACAATATTTACCGAAAGCCTTTTCTTTGGAAACTTTTTCACTTTCAGCTCCAACGACTTCGATAAGTGCCTCAGCAGCTCTATTCTTCTCTTTCAATATTATTTCTTGTTCAGCTAATGTTACCTGAACGAAGTTCAAAACTTCTTTTTGAGATTGTGTTTTAAGTATACCTAACAATATATTTTTCGATAGGTAGTTATTGATTAGAACTTCTAAATAAATTTTTGTTTACCTTCAGAACAGCTACATCAGCAGCGCAAGACGCCAATTTCTCCAAACCGTTTTCTAATCTCGAAATCATCATCTTTAGATTTGATGTCTTTTCATTAAGTAATTTCGTGTAAAGTGCAATTTGTTCAAGGAACGTCTTCGGAGTAGTATAGTTATAGCGTCGCTCGTTTTGAAAGTAAACAGCGGACATTTGGTTTACACTTTGATGTACGTGCGACATAAAATTGGCCACAGGGTCAACTAGGTGAGCCTAAAATTATATTACATAAGAGAATACATAATATAAATTCACATACAGTAAAATTCATTCATTTGTTAAGTCCTGTGAATTAAAAAAATATTATTCAAGGACTGCATCTTCAAGTCAATTACCATTTAAATAACCATAAAAACGAATATAATTACCGGTAAAGATTCAACTTCGGCTAAAAATCGTTTCGATACAGATTGTAACGCTTCACGTGGCCACTCGTGGAACCAGTTTATAGCTGTACAATTAACAATCGACGGAAATTTTCGCGCGCGAACACGCAATGTTGCACCTACTGGCGAGAAGCACAATACCACCTAAAATGTATCAGAATCAAATATTTTTATTCCTATCACAAAACAATTTCTAATATTTCCATTTTGTATCTGGAAATCCGACTTACTTTTAACATCGTCCTAACACGATTGATGAAAAACCTCCAACAATTTTCCCGAGTGTCAGGTACTCCAGAAGCTTTAGTCTGAAACATTTGGATTTATATAGACGCGCATTAATATAAAAAGATCATAATTAATATTTTTTTCAACATGACCAACCTCGCCTCTGACACCGTTAATGATATTTTCTATTTCATCATCAGCAAGCAACTCTGGTATTTCACCAGAAGCTAGCAAGTCGTTGATCAATACTAGGAATCTTTCCTCGGCGACCTGAGCGTCGGTCATTAAAAATACATTACCTAAATTCTTCAGACCTGATTTTATATAAAGAGCCGCTAAAAAGTAAAAACAGTTATAAATTAGTTTCATTGATTGTCATGATCAGTAATGTATGTAATAGTCATGTCATAAACATACCCAAATCGACTTTCAAATCGTTAATACTGTATCCTTTCCTTAATTGCAACTGGAAAACTTCTAATGACGATATAAATGCAGATAACCTGGATAACGATTGCTTTCCCGATCCACCAACACCCACTAGTAGGGCGTTCCCTCTAGGTGCTTCAAGTATACGATTAATTCTAGAATGAGGGTTGTAAATATATGTAACTTTGCAGCAGTGCATTGAACTAAACAATTATTAAGTATCTGTCAAAAACTCTGCTTACCTACAAATATGATACATGGCATCCTCAAAAAGTACCAGATTCATAGAGGCGACGAGATCATTATACCCTGACAACGATTCATCTAACAACTTTTTAATTTGAGGCCAGTCTCTGATGGGGAAATATTTAGGATCACCCACGCCCTCAGCAAAATGACAATAAATCAAAGGTTTCTCAAATACTACATTTTCATCGTAATCCTGAAAATGAATTTTAAGTGTATGAAAAATTTAATAAACTTTATAATATTTGCTGAGAGATGTTTTGTTTACCTCACAATTTTTCTTAATGACCTCGCTGATCAGTTTCTGAAAAGCATCATTGTCAACCTCTTCAACCATTTTATCAGAATAAACTCGCGTTGCTTCATGCATCCATAATCTTATCAAATCTGATTGTGTTTTAATAGCATCACCGGTTGTGAAGAGAATGCCCTGCGAGACCAAAACATATGTTACAGAAAAAGTATTAAAAAAAACAAAGAAATACTATTCGTAATACATCGTACCTGGAATATATTGGACAAATCTCTCAAGTTAAATATATAATGAAATTTAATAGCCGTGGGTAAGAACGCAGAAGCCAATTTGTTGTGCAGTGCAAGAGCTGCATTAACAAGAGGCTCTGCGTAACGTTGGACTAAAGGACCAAACTTATTTAGCGGATTGTTCACATGCTGAGACAGGATTTGCTTGTAAATGTGGAAACAAGCATCGAGACCGGGGAAGCTGCAAATCGTCAGAAAAATTACAATAAAAATTTTCGGTCGTTATGTTAAACAGAGCACTAATGATATTAAATGGACTAATAATTCTTTACCTGACAGCAAATGTACAGAAATGCCTCTGCAATCTAGGATCGATAGTAAAGGATCCGGCGGTGGGATTCATACACGCCACGAACATACAGTTAGAAATTTCTTTCAACGATAACTTTTGACGATCGTACCTATAAAAATAACAAAATATAAAGAAACTGCACCAAGAACATTAATATTTACTTTCTTTGTCTATGTACTAACCAATGTTTATAATCCATAAACTCGCGAATAAGGGTGTGCGGTTGTACAGTACCGTATGTATCAACTTCAGGCATATTAAGATCATCAACAAAGTATATCATGAACTTGCTCCCTGGAGGACCAAAATTTCGTCCAGATTTCTTTTCCAAAGGTTTTTCTAAAACTTTCTGCATCATTTCTGTTAGATTTAGACATTAATGAAACATTAATAAAATTACTGGGTAGTTTGTCACAATTATTATGTTTTTCTATTACTGGAACGCAACGTAAAAATATTTATGGTAAACATAATTCATACTCTTAATGTCAAACATAACATCAAAGGAAATAATATTAGTAATATAAATAAATAAATAATACTTACCAGACGTAGTATAGAAGTTGAAAGGTACATTTGTGATCGCATAAGAATCGGGTAAAGAGTTTAATTTAGCAGCAACACTGACGGTTTTACCACTACCGGCACTACCGACTAACATCACTGGTTTTTGTTTGGCCAATAACAAGTCCATAAAGAATCGAATACGGGTGGTCTCAGATGTTGACACCAGACATGACTGTAAAACAAATTTCGAGAGTAATTGATTACAAAGTTATAAACTAGATAAACTTAGTGTTCTACTAATTGTTACTGTCAAACCTGCAATGGCAAATCGGGATCAAGTTCAAAAGATTCCACTTTCTCCGACCAAGGCAAGAACTTCTTTGTTTCTGGATCAATAAAGAAACTGAACACGTTGCCGGTAGATGGGAACTTTATCTGTTTAAACTCATTACAGAACCATTTACTGAACTCATTGCGCCAATCCACAAGTTGATCTTGGAACAAACCTGAACCGAAGCCCCATACAATGGAGAATACAAAGTATGTTTCATACCTGTAAAAAGAAGCATACTTCTTGCTAATTTTCAATTTCCTTCTCATCATTGCTATAAATAGTATCTATTGTAGTATTAAAGGAAAAGCTAATTTATTAAAGCTGATAAAAGCTGCGTTTGTTTAAATTTTATCATCATGTAATAAGATGATGCAATAATAATCAGCATTATGATCAAAAGGGATTAACTAATTTTCCACTGACCATTCTTTCGGACAATCGCTTGGCAATAGCGACTTGTTCAAAAAGCATTCCAAAAGGTAACACGTAAGTTGAATTTGCTGTAACTCCGTCAATGGAGTAATACGTTTGTACTTTTTGCAGGATTCTAATAACGACGGTATATATTTATCAAACATTATCGTCAACATCGCTTTCTCAGACTCGTCATCACGAGTTGTATCTATCCATGAAGCTACGAAACTAAAATAACACAACAGTTACAATTAATCATAGAATAACTGAGTGTAAATTTAATCGAGCACAAAGAAAAGAAAAGCAAAAAAATATAGACCGTACAATAAAAATTTATTTAGGTGATTTACTATTTTGAAGAAACTTACGGATTCCAGCCCAAATCTTGAGGATTGATGTATAAAATACCAGCTCGAGACACAGTAGCCGGTGTAGCTGTACGCAAATTAGATATCTCAAACAAAAGTCTCATTGATTTGGTTAGTGCAATTCTTTCATTACTGGCTAAAGTCAAAACCTGGAGAAGACAACAAAATAAAACTTAAAATAAATAGATAACATAGAGCTTGTGAATATTTAAATCAAAGTACATACTTTATTGTCGTCCATCAATGTGTTTAATGACTCGATCCACATTGGATCAATGTCTCCGTCAAGGACGATCCATTTCGGTCCATCACCGGGCATGTTCGCCATATCTCTCATGATGGTGGAAAACAACCCATCCTTCCATTCTCGAGTGGCCGGATTTATTATACCGAACAACTCATCATTCGTTACAGCTTTTGGATCCAAGTCGTTATAGAATGGCTTCGTTTTTAACAATTGGTAAGTTTTGAATAAACATTGCCAGACCATTGACTTTCCAGTGCCAGCAAATCCGATGATGAACACAGAATGACGAACGGCAAACAGTTCCACTAACTGGACCATCTAAAAATATTAATATTTGTTTATCTAATTGTAATCAAGAAATTATAGTTATGTTAGCTATAACAAAGCCTATTAATGAAATATTTACTTTTAGGATGAACCCTGGTTCTGGTTGCAACTTCATTGATATTGCTCCTTCGATCAAACTTTTCTCGAAATCCATATCTCTTTTTCTGGGTACATCTAATGCTGGGAACAAATCTCCTATAAGTCCCATAAATACAGGTGTATCGTCAGTCACAATCTTCGGAATGTTAAAATCTCTCAACGCTCTCATTAACACTTGATCTTCGGGCCGTTGACGGTCACCACGCTAGAAAATCAATATTATACGTTGTAATAATGTTTTCATCAAAAAACAATAGGTATTAGAAAAAAATACCTTTAAAGATCCAGCAACTACGAGTACAGACTTAATGGCCCTCAAACCCCAATCGTAGTGATCTTGCTTGGATAAAAGTTCTCGACACAGCATGTATAATGTAATGAACTTTCGAGCTAGCAAACGAGCCTCTTGGAAACCTTCAGCGACCAACATGATTTCACAAATCAATTCGAAATCTGGTACTACCATGGCACATGGTCTGAACAAAGCTTTTAAATTTTCTGGTAGTTCCGTTCTTCCAGCATATCCAGGATTCATAGTAATAAACATCCCTACTGTCGGTATAAGAGTTATGAACTCCCCCATAAAGTCAAATTTCTTTTTCTTTGTTTTAATGGCATCGAGTACACTTTTTACTTGAACGGAGACGACGGACAATACTTCGACTGAAATTCTATTGAACTCGTCGAAGCATCCCCATGCACCAGTTTGTGCCAAACCTTAAAACAACATTGTAAAGTCAGTGTGTTTGTGAACATAAACAAAAATAATTAATTTAATACGTTAATAAAAAATTAAATAACCTTTGTAAATATTTCCGCAAGATTTGTAGTCCATTTGTTCAGAACAATTGAACACGTACACCATTATTCCAAGAGCTCTACCTAAATCCTTGGTAGTTTCAGTTTTACCAGTTCCAGCTGGGCCAGCAGGAGCCCCACCCATTATCAAATGGAGACTCTACAAAATATTAAGAACTCATTTTAAAAAAGAATAAATCATATAAAACTAGGTAGTAAATTGATCTTAGGATTCATAATCTATGTCATATCACCTTACCTGTGTTAAAGTAATATAACATCTATCGGTAAGAGGCGTGATAACCAAACGTGGTGTATTTCCCAGGTATTCATAATCGTATAAAAATTGAGCATCACAGATATTAGCGAAGCAATTATTTAATTTCATATCCCAACGATGTCTGTAAAAATGTTGCATAGATACATTAAATACCAGACCCTCTCCTAACAAGAACATCACAATGAAATATTTGAAATAAAAAATCCTATAGAAGGTACCTCAATTGACTCTGCCATTGGAATGCATTAGACGTTTCGACTTTAGCCATTATAAGTTTGGCTACAACGTCTCTTGAGTGTACATCTATAGTACAAATAGTCATAATTTTCTGACGATCCCCAACAGTCAGATCACCGAGAAGCAAAACGATCAACGCGTTTAACTGTGCAATTTGTTTCTTTTGATAATCTTTCAGAGCGTTTTCATAACCTATAATTTTAAGTTAAAATATATTTTTAAGACCCTCAAGATAAAATATTAATTTCTCTAGATGTTGTGGATATAAACGTTTCTAACCCTCTTCCAGTTTAGCAAAGGCCTGATTAGTTTCCGTAGTCCACCAAATCTGTGTACCGACGAGAGCTGGTTGAGCTGGCCAATCAAATACCCACTCATCTCGAGATTTATCCTCGTAAGACTTCACTGAATGTTCAAAAATATCACGCAATGTGTAACGCATACAATCCGTTACTCTATTTAACCAGAGCTCTACCTAAAAGCAAAAGCCCCACATAGTTGTTAATGTAGTAGGTATAAAATATTTTTGGTTATTTTTAAAGTGATCGTTACCTTTCCAGAACAATCACAACAGGGTGCTTTGAAAGGTACGTGTTCTTCGTTTTCCTTGGATATCATCTCGTAGGCCTGCTTACTACCTGGCTTTGGAAACACCAACTTTGCCAAATTGTCGTACAACTTCGTAAGATGACGACACACAGCCGGAGGATTGTTGCCGTTTGATAGAATATCTATCACCAAAAATAAACGAAATATTAGATTTATTTAAAATAATTAAATTTTTATCATAGCATTTGATTAATTTACCCAATAAATCTGCTGAGGATACGAAATAAAATCTGGGATATGCCAGTCTTTTGGTTTCCAAGTAATCGTTGAGTGCTTTTTCGCAAAGATTCAGTGCCTTCATGAGATCTTCTAGTTTATCTAGAAGTCCAGGTTTATTTGTAGCTTGCACTACATTTGGTGTATTCCCAATATCTTTTAGTAACTCCTGAAAACATTGAAATTTTTTATGAACGTTTCTTATTAACAGTACCTATAAAATATCCACTGAAATGTTCATCTCTACCTTAAATGTTCTATCAATTCCATCGAACCGTTTAGAATCCTCCGGCAGTTGAGATCTAATATCATCAGAGCCGACAAAAATGCTTTCCAAATATTGCCATTTTCTCTGGACTTCGAACCAAATAGCGATTACAGCATCGGCGGTTCCTAACTTCTTCTGCCAAGCCGTAACTTCGGTTTCGTAAAAACCGATAAATTTAGAAGACATCATGTTTTGTACTTGATTCTAAAACAATTTGGGATAATAAAACTATACAAAAGGACAACATTGTTGACTTTTCTTGCACTGCTACTTAATTAAAATACCACTAGTTCACCTAGGTAGGCTAGCAAATAATGTATTAAGGCAGGAAAAGTAATGTAGAGTTTAGGAACCTGGTTGTCTTCTAATGTCTCCACCAATTCTTCACTAGCTTTCGGAAGCTTTGTACCAGTTCTATCATGAGTAACGTAATCGAATTCCATAATAGCCCAAGTCGCCTCCAATTCTCTGTAAATTTTAATATTTTTATTTGTATCTAAACTAAAATTAGCTTGAATAAATGAATATAATAAGTTACACATACTTAAGTGTTTTCTCCATAGCGGCTTCTTTTACAGATTTGTCAACAATTGTCTTAACTTCTTCTTCGAACTTGTGCAGATTAAGAGCTAAGAGATCTGCTAGTGTTGTATCATCAGTGATATTAAACTTAACCTACAAACAAATCAATTTAATGTTAGCTACTTTTACTCTGCTTATTTAGTGCTTTAAATGCTATGTTAAACTGATAGGGCTGTTCCACAAGTAATGACAATAGATATTGCCTATTTTCATGATTGTACATAAATGATTAAGTCAATTTAAGTAATTAAAAGTACTTACCTACATAGTTTACTTATTGTACAGATCCTAACCTACTTTATATACACGAGATTTAATCTATAATACAAATTCAGATAGAATTAATGAATGATCTGTAAATTTATTTTGTAAAGAGCTTTTAGTCGAGCATAACACGAAACCGTTTTCTTGAATTTCTTGTATCGTATATGATCGATTCAACTTTCCGTATTTTCTTTCCTGGTTATTACACTCCGTCAGCTTAGGCCGTCTGAAATCTTGTAATTGTAAAAACTTCTCATATTCTGTATCAATTCGTTTTTCACTCTCTTCATCATTTAACGTTATTCCTTTTGCACAATCTTCTAAAGACTTGAAATCTTCTATGATTTCTTCGAAAGATACTCGACTCGTAACATTTTTGAGAAATGAAAATGATAATGGTAATGAACTGTGATGGGGTTTTATTTTCATGAGGTTGAGATGAAGTGATTTCTAAATAAAAAAAACATATTTTAACAAAATTGAAAACTAGTTAGTACGAATGGAAACATTTTACATAACATTAACTACAGTGAATAGTACCTTGGTAGCCATCATAAGTTCTATCCAATGTCGATCTTTGATCGCTGGGTTTTGCAAATCAGTAACGGCTCGTAATGAAGTCATCAAATTTTTAATTATACCTTCAATGACTAAGTAGGGTTCCCTTTAAAATCACAAAGTTTAAGACCATGAAAAAAAATCATATTAAAACAGTTCATTAAATAATATGGGCCTTTGTAACAAAAATGTAGCTGAAGTTTTGAATAACTATTCTTACAAATGACTGAGAGAGAGTTTTATGAACAGTAGGTATACAAAGTTATGTCATTTACCAGACTCTCATATCCTTGTCCAACTGTCGCAAATCTTTCGTGAAGCGTTTGCATTCTTGATCCATACCGTCTGCATCTATCTTCTTCCATGGAGATTTCTTCCAAAATTCTATTGTTCCCATTACTAGAGAGTAATAATCCCATAGTTGCTACAAATGATTGCCAATTTAATATAAAAAAATATATATTATTCAACAATTCATAGTAAATACATTTTAAGATTTATTACTGCGCTTACTTTGATAAGTTTGAGTTCTCGCCTACATTGCTTCAAATTCTTTTCATCAGGAGGTTGTATATCAAACAGCGTACAAGATTTCTTTAATCCGTCGACTATTTCCTCAAAGTTTAATAACTCTTGATGGACCTTGTCTATTTGTCGGTATGGTTCTTTGCAAGACTCTAAGAACATCTGCCAAGAATATAAGATTGCACCATAAATTATAGCGATATAGTGCCAATATTATTATCATACTCGTAGTGATTAGTTAAAAATATATATGGGGTATTTCACGTGAAGCGGACAGGAAAAAAAAAGTGCTGTTCTTAAAATCGATCATATTTGGCTCATTTATACTTCTAGTAGGTAGGTATGAACGTGACCTTAAAATTTTATTTTTGTTTAAAGTATATTTCACAAGTTATGGGTGTATAAAGTTTTGTCGAAATTGTAAAATAAACTTTTTTAATCGAGTTTTTCGAATTAAAATAAATTATTATATTATATTTTACATAACGATAAAATACTGTTCTTTTTAACCATAAAATATATATTTTTTAAATGAAAAAAAATCATGTCCAAAACCGGAAGTAAACTTTTCCAACGTGAATTTCACTAACTTCGACCAATTAGATTTTTGAGTTTTTCTATTCAAAATATTGCTTAAAGTATATTTAAAATACACTAGAAAATGTAGAATGGGATCTCTATTGGTTTAGGAGTTAGATTAATGTACATACGAGTCGCTATTGGCATGATATCTGACGCTTGCATAGTTCGAATAGTTGCGTGACATTGCATTAAAACTCGCATCTATATTAATATTTTTTATCGTTTCAACATATTTAAGTTCCTACAAGAGTGTTGAATAAGTATTATTAATATAAAATTCATAAATTGTCTTATTTGAGAAACGAGACTAATAACGTCATCTGTTAGAAGCGTGAAGTATACTTAGTCTTCAAATACACATTCATAGTCACATTCATACCTATTAGAAGTATAAATGAGCCAAATATGATCGATTTTCAGAACCGCAATATTTTTTCCTGTCCGCTTCACATGAAATGCCCCATATATCAAATAAAGAACGTGTCGGTATCATCTAGGTATTCAACTTATGAAATTAAGTATAATTATTGTACATACTTCTTTCAGTTTAAACTGTTCCCTGTACATCGTTAGCCGTAGATTGATCAAGGCCACTCGTTTAGCGATGAGAGCAGCTTGAGCCGCCTGTAATGGTGCTACAGTATTCTTCATAACTGTTGCCAATTTCACCAAATTACGCCATCTCTCTGGCAGCACATCCAGCTAAGAGTTATCAACAGTTACATCGTAAGTATAATATAAACATGTATAAAGAATCTAGTATGATATCTACTTACAGTAATATTGATATTGTGCAAATGGGTTAGTATGACAAATAAGAAATGTGTATAAAGAAAATATATACTGTCGATGTACGTGCATCATGGAACATTACAAAAAGCAAGTTCTATTTAAGAAAATTTACTTGATTCAGTTGTTTTTCTTTTACTGTAGACTAATAGTAATTCAATATGCTTACTACTACTGATATCCTTACCAAGGTATGTACCGAATAAATATGAGTTTCGTGTGACTGCATAATCCAGCAGCATGAACAAAACACAAAAAGTATAACAATAAAATTTCAACTTCACTAAAGTAAAGGAGTTAAACTATTGTTATAAAAAATATTTATTTAATAGTCTCAAAATTACCTGTTCATATGTCTCCTCAGGGAAATCCACACCGTATTCCTTAAGCACATCAATGATATCTCTCAACGGTTCAAACATTTGTTCGGTTCCTGCGTCTATTTTCGCTCGGACTTCGTTGAGAACTCGCATCACCTTCAAGAGACCTTCATAGTCATCCTCGCCCAATTCTACCGATAACTCCTTTGATGCATAGTTTATGAAATTCTCAAGATCGTCCAAACTATAATCACGATAACGAAGAAAATCAGTCGATACTTTTTTTTTCTTTTACATATTTAAGTATCGTCGTACTACACAAAAGTTTCATGGATACCTACCTAGTTTGAACATGATCTTTCAAGTTCTGCTTATAAAGATTACTCCATTTACAAATAATGTTGAGAATGGCCTGGTTCAGTCGTTTCAAGTCAAGTTTCAGCCATCCATTGCATAGATAGTCCGGTGGAAGGGCTGCCACTTCGTCATACATGGCATTAAATTTATCAATCTGAAATAAAATATTATAAAGAAGGTTTTAAATACTTTTTGGTATTGAATTTCTTTTAGATTTTGAACTCATTTTTACCTCATTCTGGTATTGTTCCAACTTTGGCTTACATTCTGGAGGATCACAGCCATTTTCATATTTATACTTATCGAACTCTTCAGGTGGTATAACTCTACCGTACTTTAGGAAAGCTGCCAACGTTTCTTGTCTATCCTCCATCCATAGTGGTGTATACTTTTCATATCTCTACAATCGAAATATAACATTTAGGATCTCTACATAAACTTACAGTAATTCCAAACAGAAAATTACTTACAGTTGCATATTGTACAACATCATTGATGCTGTTTTCAACTCTTTTTAATATTTCATGGTAAAGATCTATCATAGCCTCCTCATTAGCTATGTCATCTGTAAATACATTATTTAATGAATACTAATCTTGTTTCATCGATTAATAAATAAAAATCACTATAATTCCTAATTACCTTCGTAAGTAGGCACAGGTACTATTGGATCAATCCTCTCAAATAATGTGGCTTGTAAAAACATGTCTTTCATCATTTCCCTTAGCGTGTCATATAATCCATCCTCATCATCTAAATCCAGTGATGGTGAGAAAAATATATCTAAAATTAAAACATTTTATCATTATAGATATGCTTCTCAGCAAAATCTTGTATCTACATGAAAAAAACTCAAAACAAACTTGGATCTCGAAGTTCAGCAATAATTTCCAAAAACGCAACTCTAGGACCCTTCTCCAAATCCGTTTGTTTTTCGAATAAATCTAAACTTGATTGTATGGCTTTCATGATTTGTTTCGACACCTGGAAAAAATTCAATTCTTATAACATGTACACGAACAATACGAAGTTTAAATAAAAATACTTAGTTTTCTATAATTACGAATAAATTGTGATGAAGATTTTTATTGTTTATCATACCAGTGAATCAACGTATTCGACATAAGCAGGCCAGCGCTCTGCTCTAAACGCTTCTTCCTCCATTTCTATTCTCTCTGCTTCGATATCCGCTAGTTCTTCAGGATCTACAATTTCTTCTTCTTCTTCAGCAGGAGAATCAACTTCTTCTCCTGATCGAAAACAATTTGTCAAAATCTATTTCATACAATGTTTTAAAATACTATGCTAATTGGCAAACCTGCATCTCTTCGTGTTTGTCTTTCTGCTCTTTCTGCCGCCTTTGCCTCTGCTTTGAGTCTACGAGCTTCCCTCCTCTCAAATTTGATTCTCCCTGCTTCTGCTTTTTCCGCTTCCTTTTCTTCCTTAAGTATACGTTTTTCTTCTCGTCGCTGCATGATCTCTGCTAATTTGGCAGCTCGAGCTGCTTTCTCATCTTCATCTATTGTACTTTCATCTACTTCTTCTAATTCTTCTTCTTCATCTTCAGACTACACATAAGTACTTCTACTCATAAAGTAATGATTTGATAAAAGTAATCGTCTACTCATATATCTCATATCATCTAATTTAACTATTTTTGTGGATAAAAACAGCAAACTTACCTCTTCCTCTTCTTGAATGTTGAAAAATAGTTTATAATTCTGTTTGAGTATATCCTGAAACTCGTCATGGCTTTCTATAATTTGAGCACGCCTGCAATGAAAAATTTCGAATATCCATGTAAAACAAGCAGTTTACATTAAAAAATTTAAGCTACATAGCATATTCAATGGTATCATACCTCTTACTGAATCTGTGATGTCTTTCTTTAACAGCTAATAGTTCTAGTTTGTCAGGATTTACTTTCCGATTGTGTAATGGTTTGTCTCCCCAGGCTGCGATGTTCGATAATCCACGTTTAACATTATTTTGTGCTGTTAGTACTCGTTCCTGCAATGTATTGATAGCTGCGTACACTTCAGCTATCCAATCAGCAACTGAAATAATATTAAACTCTCAATTGGTTTACTTCTGCTGCAGTGTACCATGTCAATTTACATGAAAACAGTAATTATTTTAAGACCAAATATTGAGACTAGAGAGAGAAGAAAGAAAACAATTCGTCGCCTCAGTGCTTGTTTGGCCTATCTGCACTCGAGCAAATTTCACAGGAGACGTTTTTTTGTTTTATTTATTAACTAACGTTTATTTTTTTAATTTAATACTTAATATAAATACACGAGCTACCCACAAATTGATTTATAAAGAAATAATATACAATAGTTTATGATTCTAGCGTATTTTACATGTTTTGTGTGACGATAGGCCAAACGTGCACTAAAATTTTTTCAGATGTTTACTTACAACAAACGTGCACTGAAAATTGACCAAAGGATTGTGATAATTTTCCGTGCTTGTTTGTGCTAAGTGCTAATATTGTTGATACAGGACGTGACTTTTTAATTAGTACAAGTTTTACTGCCGATTTCGCTTGTTCCGTTGTGTATATTATTTTAAAATATGACCAACTTCTCGATTTTTGATTGATGGGTTTTTTGCGCTTGAAGCGTCCTGGTGAGTATTTTGTCTGTAGATGAAGGTCAAGGTCTGATGATGGAGCTGGAAGGTGGCAACAGAAACTCTGTCAATAAGCAAGATAACCTCATCGTGTCTAGACTCTAATGAAGCGTCTTGATGAGTTCTTTGCATAATCATGAATGTCAAGGTCTGATGATGGAACTGGAAGGTGGCCACAGGAAATCCGTCACTAAGCAAGATAACCTCATCATGTTTAGGCTCTAATGAAGCGTCTTGATGAGTTCTTTGCATATACATGAATGTCAAGGTCTGATGATGGAGCTGGAAGGTGGCTACAGGAACTCTGTCAATAAGCAAGATAACCTCATCGTGTTTAGGCTCTAATGAAGCGTCTTGATGAGTTCTTTGCATATACATGAATGTCAAGGTCTGATGATGGAGCTGGAAGGTGGCTACAGGAACTCTGTCAATAAGCAAGATAACCTCATCGTGTTTAGGCTCTAATGAAGCGTCCTGGTGAGTACTTTGTCCCTAGATGAATGTCAAGGTCTGATGATGGAACTGGAAGGTGGCCACAGGAACTCCGTCATCACGCAAGATAACCTCATCGTGTTTAGGCTCTAATGAAGCGTCCTGGTGAGTACTTTGTCCCTAGATGAATGTCAAGGTCTCATGATGGAGCTGGAAGGTGGCTACAGGAACTCCGTCAATAAGCAAGATAAACTCATCGTGTTTAGGCTCTAATGAAGCGTCTTGATGAGTTCTTTGCATAGACATGAATATCAAGGTCTGATGATGCAGCTGGAAGGTGGTTACAGGAACTCTGTCAATAAGCAAGATAACGACATCGTGTTTAGGCTATAATGAAGCGTCTTGATGAGTTCTTTGTATAGACATTCATCTACTGACAAAGTTGTAACCACCTTCCAGCTCCATCATCAGACCTTGACATTCATCTAGGGACAAAGTACTCACCAGGACGCTTCATTAGAGCCTAAACACGATGAGGTTATCTTGCTTATTGACAGAGTTCCGGTAGCCACCTTCCAGCTCCATCATCAGACCTTGACATTCATGTATATGCAAAGAAATCGTCAAGACGCTTCATTAGAGCCTAAACACGATGAGGTTATCTTGCTTATTGACAGAGTTCTTGTAACCACCTTACAGCTCCATCATCTGATCTTGACATTCACCTCTTCTCAAAGAACTCATCAAGACGCTTCATTAGAGCCTAAACACGATGAGGTTATCTTGCTTATTGACAGAGTTCCGGTAGCCACCTTCCAGCTCCATCATCAGACCTTGACATTCATGTATATGCAAAGAAATCGTCAAGACGCTTCATTAGAGCCTAAACACGATGAGGTTATCTTGCTTATTGACAGAGTTACTGTAGCCACCTTCCAACTCCATCATCAGACCTTGACATTCATGTATATGCAAAGAAATCGTCAAGACGCTTCATTAGAGCCTAAACACGATGAGGTTATCTTGCTTATTGACAGAGTTCCTGTAGCCACCTTCCAACTCCATCATCAGACCTTGACATTCATGTATATGCAAAGAAATCGTCAAGACGCTTCATTAGAGCCTAAACACGATGAGGTTATCTTGCTTATTGACAGAGTTCCTGTAACCACCTTACAGCTCCATCATCAGATCTTGACATTCACCTCTTCTCAAAGAACTCATCAAGACGCTTCATTAGAGCCTAAACACGATGAAGTTATCTTGCTTATTGACGGAGTTCCTGTAACCACCTTCCAGCTCCATCATCAGACCTTGACATTCATCTAGGGACAAAGTACTCACCAGGACGCTTCATTAGAGCCTAAACACGATGAGGTTATCTTACTTATTGACAGAGTTCCGGTAGCCACCTTCCAGCTCCATCATCAGACCTTGACATTCATGTATATGCAAAGAACTCGTCAAGACGCTACATTAGAGCCTAAACACGATGAGGTTATCTTACTTATTGACAGAGTTCCTGTAACCACCTTCCAGCTCCACCATCAGACCTTGACATTCATGATTATGCAAAGAACTCATCAAGACGCTTCATTAGAGCCTAAAAACGATGAGGTTATCTTGCTTATTGACAGAGTTCCTGTAGCCACCTTCCAGCTCCATCATCAGACCTTGACATTCATGTCTATGCAAAGAACTCATCAAGACGCTTCAGTAGAGCCTAAACACGATGAGGTTATCTTGCTTATTGACGGAGTTCCTGTTGCCACCTTCCAGCTTCATCATCAAACCTTGATATTCACCTCTTCTCAAAGAACTCATCAAGACGCTTCATTAGAGCTTAAGCACGATGAGGTTATCTTGCTTATTGACGGAGTTTCCGTAGTCACCTTCCAGCTCCATCATCAGATCTTGATTAAGATCAAGGATCCTATATTCAAGATCCAGGATCCAGAATCCAACATTCGGATCCAGGATTCACAGTACAGAACAATTTACACACAGATTTCGAAAACTCGAATTTTATTTATTTGTGTGGAAAACGGGCGTGATACTTGTCTTAACCTGACAATTGGTTTAAAGTTTTTAAATAGAACACCCTGTTTGAAATTCAACTGAGTCAACGGTGAATTAAAAAAAATACGTATTTCTCTATTTTTAGCGGTGTCTGCTCATCTTTGCTTTTGTGGTTTGTTGAAGAAATACTTTTAAAATGATATTCAATGAAATTTATGAAAAAAAAACATAATTTAATAAACTATTTCTCATTTTTTATGGTGATTTCATGCGAATCTCACTGTGTTTCGAACTATTGTGACGTCATACAAAATGGCGGATACGGCGCTACGCCGGCTGTGATTGGTCAATTGAGTTGCGATACAACAAACAAGCACTGAAATTTTTAAAAACTACCGATACAGCAAACAAGCACGGAATTTTTGTTAAGTGCCGTGTTGAGAAAAAAATTACAATGAGATTTTTATTGCTTTAGAATTGAAAATTTTAAAAAGTTATTTTACCAGTAAGATGGAAATTTAATTCTTTATAATACTGCATTAAAAAGTCATTTTCGTAAAAAATGTCAGATAGGCCAAACAAGCACTGGGGCGACGAATTCTAAGAAAGGATAGATAGGATATGAATTTTCAAGCTCATTAGTATCGAAAAAGATTTGAATAATTTTAATTACAGTCATCATTCCATGTAAGTTCTTCCACTCCGCGACCAAGCAGCTCATCAATGGCTGAAATCTCCTTCTCGATAAGTGCAACTTCTGTTTCGTGGCTTCCTTCTCTAATGGCATTGTACCAGGCTATGGCACGATTTAGACGATTCATATCATACTGTGAATTGCATAAATAATCATAAACATTTATTTCATGGATCAAAAAGTATTTTTTCTAATTACCTATTCTCGATATTTTTACTATACCTGTAACTTCTCATTACGAGCATACAGCTCCAAACCGTCCGGTGGAATCCCTTGTTTATCCAGATATTTCATGTACTTTATCTCTCTCAAAAGCATAACTAGCTGCAATTTTAAATCTCATATTTAAAAGATACTTGAAATCGTAAATTACTAAAAACTACTATAATGTGAATGAACTTACTTCTGGACTGAAATTATTTCTAACAAAGGGTGGGTCCCTGTAAATAAGATTTTTTGCCAAATGCAATTTGCAAATTGGCGGTACAGTTGTACACCACTGCTTGAACTGCCTATCTTCCAAAACATTCAAGTATCCCAGCATTTCGTTATGCTTTTGCTTCATGTACAGAGCATACTCAGTTTCGATGATTCTAAAAACATTGCATTAAACTCATTAAAAAATATTGTTACGTAAATAGGTCGTATAATGAATAAAATGAACTTACGGGTCTTCAAATAATATAAAGTCTTCCATGGGTGCTTGAATTCTCCTTCGCAATTTATGAATCCACCACAGCATACCGCCGATAGGAGGTAAATATGCATCTACCATTGGTCTTTCAGGACCTTTCGTCATTTTCTATAAATATTATAAAAATCTGACATAAAAAATCTAACAACACATTAAGTATGATACGTTTTATTATGTGTAATCTTACAGCCATTTCTTCGTCGAATATTTCTTTGACAGCATCTAGATTACTGTGCATAAAGTCCAATAGCTTCGTTAGTTTAGGTTTCAACTCTTGTTTTATTATCGGACGATGGAACAAATCTCCAATGATTTGGAAGAACTGGAATCACAAAATAGATTTCAGATCTCTCGTAAGTGCAGGGCTATAAGTTAATGTATAATGATATAATGTTCTACCTTAAAGAAATGTTCTGTATTATGACACTCGTCTAAACCTTGCGAGAATAATGCGGCGAGGCGTCTATCTATATCTTCTAAGACTGCCATGTGTTTTGCGTAGTCTGGCAAGAATCTCTCATCTTCGGGATCCGAAGGATCATAAGTTATATTTCCTAAATTTTGATACTTGATCGAGTATTCCTCTAGAACCTGTTATCAAAAGTAAATTAATAAATGAATTTTGAAAAATATTGTATAATTATGATTATATCATGATTAGAAATTGAATGTACCTTCATACACTCAGTACTCAATATCTTTCCTCTTAAACCACAAAATTCAACCTTTTCTAACTTGAGTATTTCAACAGTTGCAGACAAAATGTTCTCGATCATTCTCAATCGATTCATGTAAACGTTGAATCGCATAAACACCCGGTCAAAATCGAAAGACCAGCGCACCGGTATCACTCCCGGAGGAAAGAAAGTATGAACTTTGTCACGATTAACTTCGTATGTTTCTCTGCAAATTTGACATAAAGTTAACATACTTAAACTACATTTCATTCTACATACATTCCTTTTATCATCGTACCACTCGGCGTCCAGGTGGAGTTCATCCCTACTATATGGAACCACCGCGGTCATCTACGGTTCGTTTCAGGAACACTTTTTTGCCACGCACCATCCGGCTATGGAATGAACTCCCCTCCTCGGTATTCCCTGAGCGCTATGACTTGTCCTTCTTCAAACGAGGCTTGAGGAGGGTCCTTAAAGTTAGGTCGTAGGTAGCGACCCCTCAGTGTCCCCTGACATTGCAGAGGTTCATGAGCGACGGTAATCACTTACTACCAGGTGGGCCGTTGGCTCGTCTACTACATGGCAATAAAAAAAAAAATCAATCTTCGATTAAACATGAAACATGAGCGACGGTAACCGCTTACGATAAGGTGGGTCGTTAGCTCGTCTGGCTGTGTGGCTATAAAAAAAACTACCGGCAAATATTGCTTATATGAAAGTGTTTATTTTAATTTACCTGCTGCTTTATAAAATAAACTGAGAAAAAATAGGTATTAGAATTAGATGGGTATTATATCAAATAGCCGCAGGACTTACATGAAATGATTCAAAATATTAATAGCTTTTCTAAGTTTCAAAAGTTGTTCTTCTGAGTCTCCTTGAAAAATAGCTGAAGGATCAATGGAGTTCGTGCATTGTTGAATGACGAGATTGCACACTTCACGAAGTAGAGCTAGGAAATATGCATAATAATAATTTAAAAACCTAAGATTAAAAAGAGTTTTTAAATAAATTAACGTCTAAACACAATTATTAACATTATAAATTATGACAGAACATACAAAACATACCTACTGGTATTATGTTAAATCACTACTTCAAATTAAACGAAAAAAAACTAAGACGAAACGTAATTATAGGATAGTTACTCCATCATTATTACTCACGAATTAATTTTTCAATATTACAATAATATCTCGAGTTCCCCCACAACAGACAGATGCAATGAAACATCGGACGAATGAGGCTTTTTGCATCAGAAAAATCAGTTCCTTCAAATGTCTCGAAGTGTAATACCAACGGTTTCTGATACACGTAGATATCACGGCATTCGACGATCGCTGTTGTAAAGAAAATAATAATAGGGAAGCATTTAGTTATTACTATATTTCATATCATAAAATATTGCTATGAATTAGGTACCTACATTAAAAGTTTATAATTCCTACCTATAGTCTATTGACATAAAAACTGTGACTTACCAGCAACCACGTTAGTCAACATGGACTTGAAGCAATCAAGGTAAACACTATGGGTCTCTTCTAAATAATTAGCCATTCTCTTGACACGAGGATCGCGTAGTTGAGAATAAATCCCTTCCAAATTACGGAGTCTGTTGCTATAGAAGTCTATATCGGCAGTTGGTAGTGGAAACCTTGTCCTTTTAAAAGCTGAATAAAAACGAATTAAACTATTAGTCAAAATTAAAATCCACATACAATATATTTAATTACGAAAATAAGATTTAACTCACTTATATAAGAGTCTTCTTTTAACAAGTCATGAACTTGTTGCGCCCACTTAATGATAGCACCTTCGATGTTTGTTTTGAGATACAAATCTACATCTTCACCATCACTATAAAGATGTCAGGAATACAAAGTCAGAGAGTCATTCATAGATACCGATTAAGTTTCTATCTTTAATATATTAACTAGTTAATTACGATAGGGGGCGGCGCGACGGGAAAGAGTGCCTTGGGCGTAACGCGTCGCGCCGTCTCTCATAACCCCGTGCTGGATTCTGGCCTCAGCCGGAGTTCGGACGCTGAGTGTGAGCGGTTGGAGGTTTTAGTGCGGTTCAACTCCCACATACCGGAGATTTCCTCCAACTAAAAAAAAAAAAAAAAAATTTTAAGTTAATTACGATTTTACCTTTCTTTCAACCTCGCTTCGGCGTGGTAAATATTTTCCACGCCAGCTGGCATAGGAAGCATAACTTGACTTGACATTTCACCCTTTAGCTGAAAGAAATTTTATGAGATTGATTAATTAATTAACAATTTTGAGTGTTTTTTAGAATTTAGATTAATGTAGCGTGGAGAGTCTGTGTCAATAGCTTTTTTTCTGAAATTATTCAGGTAAAATACTATTGATTAATTATCGGTGGAGTACATCCGTAACGTTAAGTTTTTAATGTTTTTAGCATAAAAAATGCTGTCACTCTAATTGCAATATCTTATATAGTACATACCTGATGCATTAAATTTCTCAAATCATTAACATGCTTCTTCATATCATTTTGAACAATTTTAGGCCATCCTTTTTGGTTTTCTGGATTGCAAAGCATAGGTCCTATCACTTCATCAGCCAATACGGCTAAATCCATTAAAACGTTACCAGACATCTCGCCTATAGTTACTGCCTAAAACATTTAAACTTCATAATAATTCTCGATAAAATTAATCATTTCTGTTTTAAGTGTAACGCGAACATCGCTTTTCTTTGTTGTGAAGTAATAAAATAGATTTCAAGCGTAGTTTTTCAAAACTCTGGTTTTAGAATACCGTTTTCGTGGTTTATAAGCATCAAATTATTTTTTTAAATTGTAAGAAAATGTATATAAAGACTAGAGAAAACTTGACCTACCTTACGAAAATTTGTTTGAGTTATTTTATCGTCAATGTTCCTTAGGAAGTAAACCATCTTTCCCCTGCTTATGGGGGGGAAATTGGTGGAACAAGTCAACATCCCCGCCGTGTTCATTCGAAACACTAATATGTCATATTTCGGCATATCAAAATATCTAAACAAAATGTGCTGAAACGTCGAAACACTTTTAGAACTGTAGGTACTGATATCAAGTCGATAGTTTCAGAAAATTAAAATATAACTTAAATTAACTGGTTTTCTACTCGCCTGGAAATTATTTTACCCTTAAATACTAGGTACCTAATAGATTAATAGGCATCTACTACCTTTTTTTTCAGTTGGAGGAAATCACCGGATCCCTGTAGGAGTTGAACCGCACTAAAACCTCCAACCGCTCACACTCAGCGTCCGAACCCCGGCTGAGGCCAGAATCCAGCACGGGCTTTGGTGGGACGGCGCGACGCGTTACGCGCTCAGCATTCTTTCCCGTCGCGCCGCCCCCGCAACTACTACCTACAAGATCTTGTTGCCGTGTTGCGCTTTACGGTTCAGTCCAGTATAAATGATGGCGACACAGGTACATAAACGCTTGTATCTCTTTTAAGTTACTTATGGTGTTGGTGCTTTCGGTTTTTTAAATAACATCGAAATAAATATCTTTATTTTTACAACATAACATACTAGATTAAAGTAAGTAGGTAAATCTATTACCACAAAATTACGTATTCATTAAATACAATTTATATTATAGTTTTCTGAACTT
The DNA here is from genome assembly GCA_030269945.2 of Trilocha varians. Taxonomy (NCBI): domain Eukaryota; kingdom Metazoa; phylum Arthropoda; class Insecta; order Lepidoptera; family Bombycidae; genus Trilocha; species Trilocha varians. The sequence goes on along the minus strand of AP028273.1, from coordinate 6,295,074 downwards.
CGGAGGCAAACTTGATTACGGACTACAACATCCAGACAAATAAACCTAAAAAAATCCTATGTGCAAGTTTGAATTAGTTAAGTTTTATAATTAAATAACTTAACCTACTCTTTCATCTCCTGTGATGAATTTAGACCATTTCTCAGCTTTCTGTTTCAGCGTCTTCAAAAGGTATTCACTCATAAACTCCAAACGAGTATCAACATCTTCTCCTTTCTAAATAAAAAAACAAGTCATTTTTAGCGTACATTATTGTTGGAAAGAAATATTTTTTTTCACTCAAGAGGTTTCTATCGCTTCCTCAGATACGCTAACAATCCAGTCAGTGGTAAGTTGATAGAGTCGCTCACTTTGCAGTCAGATGGTGATTTTACCGTACATACCTTGGCTCTGTGGAAGTCCATGAGCGGCGGAACCAGCTACCATCGGATGAGCCTTTGGGCCAGATGATTAGTATAAGGAAGGGTCGGGTACCCTACCTTCCGGAGTCATATAAAGCGCATAAAAAAAGCAAGTACTCATAAATACTTTTCGAAACTTACATCACCCATGATTGCTTTACAAATAAATACGAATATTAAATTAGAAACGACTTTAAACTATCATCACAATACAACTTATAGGACAATTTTACTAGCATAATATAATTTTATTATTTAATTTTATTAAAAACATAAAATTATTTTATAGTCGATCAATCAAATATACAAATTCGTTGCCATAGCAACCATTAGTAACGATGTACAATAAAGAATGAGATTGTTTGCAATTCGCAAAAAAAACTCCTTGCTATCAAACAAGTATCATTTTGGACTGTCAAATGTCATGTTGTGCGAACTACATGTGTTTATGATTGTTTTCTCATTTTTATATTATTTCTCATCTTCAAGAACCTTTTCAGTCTTCACTTAGTGCTTCTGATTCACGTATAATATTTAACTTTACTATAACCTTTTTTCTTTTTATTTGGTGTTGGTTTTTGTAGGTTTATGTTTGTGTTGTATTTTTTGTAGGTTAGTTTTTGTAATTTGTGTAAATATTTTAATTATTTAAGTTATTAAAATGGATTTGGATGAAATAGACCATGGTCCTGATCCTGATCCTCCTCCTGATCTATACAGAAACAACCATCAATTCTCCTTTCAGGAATAATTGGACAGATACATGATTAGAGAAAATATGACACTGAATTCACAGGAATCTCCAATTGTAGCGGCTTTTGAGACAGTTGCTACTGATGACAACAACGAGCTTCAGAGCCCTCGAACTCCTACTGCCAAAAAAGCCAGAACAGAAATTAAAAAACAAATAAAAAAACTTAAAACACAAGTTCCTTCTAACTCTTTACTCCAAAAAGCTCTATCCAATTCTGACCTTAAACAAATTATCCAACCTACTCCTCAACCTCAACCATGTATTAATCCCTCCCAAACAGACACTCAAACACAAATACTTCAAACACCAATTACCTCTCCAATACGCTCGGTGTATCTTCCTGAAGACCGTGGCCCTTTCATGATTTATGTTGAATACCCAGAAACCTCCTTAAATGCTGGATCTACACTCCACCCACTAAAATTTGGTGCCTTTCTATTCAAAAATAAAATACAAAATATCCTTGACAACGGAATAAAAAAAATTGGTAGAAATAGACTTTCTTTAACTTTTGGTAAGTTAGAAGATGCTAATGCCTTCTTAAATAATGATATTATTAAAAATTCATATAAAGTATATATTCCTACTCATAATATCACTAGAATGGGCTTGGTCAGAGGAATTCCCAATGACTGGACTCATGAAGACATAGTAGAAAGTGTTAAAATACCCATAGGTATTGGTAAGATTATCAAATCAAGACGTCTGAATCGCCGTGTTACTTCACCTGAAGGCTCCTCCTGGATACCTACCCAGTCTGTAGTTATGACCTTTGACGGTCAAGTAATGCCAAAATACATTAATTGTTGCTACACTGTACTTGATGTTGAACAATATATTTTTCCAACGGTACAATGTTTCCAGTGCTGCAGATTCGGACACACTCGCAGTAAATGCAGATCAAAACCTCGCTGTTTTAAGTGTGGTGGTAATCATATTGGTGACTCTTGCCAGGTGGAACAGGATGATATCTCTTGCCTATCATGTACAGGAAATCACCTGGCCACTGATAAATCTTGCCCTGAATATGTCAGGCAGACTAATATCAAACATTACATGGCTAACCATGCTGCTTCTTATCTGGAAGCTTCGAAACACTTTCCAGAAGCTAAAAAATCGTATGCAGAAACATTATTGTCTTCTCGTAATCACCATACAGCAAATTCTAAAACCTCCCTATCCCCTTCTAGCACAACTTTCACAACCAACTCCAGTTTTCCTACATCCTATAAAAAAACGGTGTATTTAGGTCCTTCATTGCGGTCCCGCCCCCCCACTGTCGACCATCTAAAATCACATAGAGATTTGCTGAAAACATTTGAAGCTCCAGTTCCATCTAATGGATGTGCCTTAATTAATCACAACAAAAATGAAACCTCCAAAAATGAAACTTCTTCGTCCGAAGAAATAAAAGAACTTATCTCGTCGTTGACGAGGGTTTTAACAATTTCAAAATTACCAGACCACGTAGCCCTTGAATTTATACAACAATTTTCTCTCTCCCTATTTAACATAATTAAAAAAAATGGATCGAATAATTCAGTGGAATAGCAGAAGTATTATTCAAAATAAATCACAGTTTATATTCCTTCTTAACAAATATAACCCCTTTATTACAACAGTCTCAGAAACCTGGCTAAAACCAGGTACAATATTCAAAATTCCCGGCTATATTGCCATTAGAGATGATAGGGCAGATGGTTGGGGTGGATCTGCCATTTTTGTTAAAAATAGCATTCCTTTCAAGAAATCTATAATAAAAAATTCTAACAGTAGCTTCAATTTTGTTTCGGTCGAAATCAATAAAATCTCATATATTTCTATTTATATCCCAAGAAGAGATAATTCCATTATCCCTCATCTACACTCTCTCCTAAGACAAGTAAAACTCCCTATGATTTTACTAGGAGATTTTAATTCACACAATCAGCTTTGGGGTGCTCCTAACAACGACAATTTCAGCTCTCGTCTGCTGGATATCTTTGAGGACCTCAATCTTTGTATTCTAAATGATGGCTCTCCCACCCGCCGTCCCCACCCTATCAACAATTCTAGTTACGTAGATTTATCTGTCTGCTCAGCCTCTTTAGCCAGTCTTCTCACTTGGCACGTTCTGAGCCAAACTTTTGGATCAGATCATTATCCTATTATTTTGTCCTACCCTAGTCAGAATATCTCTATCACTCCTCTACCCCCTCTACTGTCATACAAATTATATAAAGCCGACTGGGTTAGTTATTCTATTTCTTTAAATAATAAAATTCAGAACCTTCCTAGGCCTACTGTGTCTACTCTGTCACAGTGCTGCTCTGACTTTATCACCTCGATAACATCGGCAGCAACGGAAACCTTCCCCAAAAAGCTTACTTCTTCAAGAAAGATTCCGAATGCACGGAAGCTGTAATAATAAAAGATAGAGTTGAACAGTATTTTAATGAAAATATTAACCTTAATAATTTTCTGGAGGTACGTAACGTGGAAGCTGCAACTAAACGCCTTTTCAAAAAGAAAAAAATTAAATCTTGGCAAAACTTCTGCTCAAACCTCTCTCCAACTACCCCATCATCGATAATCTGGAATAATATCAAAAGATTTAGATACTCTCGCAACCCCCATTCTGGCAACACAATGAATCCCCCAAAGTCGTGTTTAGAACAATTCCTAAATAACCTGGCACCGCCAACTGTTCCACAGCAAAACGTAGATGTCTCACTCTCTATCTCGAGTTATCTACAACCCAACCATAACAATAGCTTCCTGTCCGCTGATTTTTCTATGACGGAGCTAGAATCGGTCCTTGGTAAATTACGGGATTCTTCACCTGGTCCAGATGGAATACCTTACTCTTTCATTGCGAAGGCAAATCCCTCCACTCTACTCTATCTTTTAGACCTAATTAACTTAATTCTTGAAAAAGGAGTGCTTCCACCTGAGTGGAAACACCAGTTGGTTATCCCAATTCTTAAACCATCAAAAGATCCCGATATTCCATCATCTTACAGACCCATAGCTCTGTCTTCGACGACCCCGAAAATCATTGAACATTTGATCAAAAACCGGCTGGAATGGTTCCTTGAACATAATGGCCTTCTGTCCAAGACACAATACGGTTTCAGGCGGGGGAAAAGCGTCCTTGATAATCTCTCCATATTCACCACAGACATTCGTTTAGCTCTCACCCGGGAGGAATCTCTGGTGGCTAGCTTCCTGGATGTCTCTGCTGCATATGACTCTGTTAATCTTGCTCTTCTTAGAGAAAAACTTTCACAGCTAAGAATTCCCCGCAGATTATCAGACCTCATATTTAACATTTTCTCGGGGAGAACTATCGAGCTAAGATCTCCAGGCTTTTCATCCTCTCGTCGAACTATTTGGAAAGGTCTTCCACAAGGATCAGTTATTAGCCCTCTTCTGTATGATCTATATACCGCTGATCTGGACAGGAACATTGGCGAGAAGTGCAGAGTTCTCCAATATGCCGACGACCTAGTTATTTATACGTCCCATACCTGCATCAGCAGTGCAAAATTGGACCTAGAAAACACCCTATCACGGCTTTCTGTATGGCTCAGTGATCATGATTTGTCCTTGTCACCCTCAAAGAGCTCAGTAGTGATCTTTTCCAGGAAGCGCCAGATCCCCGATGATCCCATTAAATTTGGAAACTGTTATATCCCTGTGAAGAGCGAAATTAAGTTTTTGGGTAAATGGTTTGACTCCAGAATGAATGGAATCCCCCATATAAATTATATCACTCAAAAATGTGAAAAAAATCTTAACATCATGAGATGCTTGAGTGGTGTTTGGTGGGGTGCACATCCGCTCTCTTTGCGCCTCTTGTACAATGCCACCATTCGTAGTCTCCTAGATTTCGGCACCTTCTTATTAACACCCTGCAACAAACAAGCCCTTAAAAAACTAGACATCGTTCAGTCGAAGGCCTTACGGATAATATTGGGGGCTATGAAATCTTCTCCTGTGAATTCCTTACAGGTGGAATGTTCGGATTCCCCCCTTGATATCAGGAGGCAATACTTATCTGACAAATATATCTTTAAAATTTTCCAATTCAGTAACCATCCTCTCCTTCCCAAGTTAAAACTATTAAATATATACTCCAGATCAAATCAATATTGGAAAAACAAACCACTACCTCATCTCGTAAAAAGCCTTAGAAAATTAGACAACATTAAGTTCCCCATTAACAAGTATAATTGCTACCCTTTGTTCTCATTTCATTTTTCGGTACTCCTATTTCGACCTTCTATTTTGTCGGTAAATATAAATAAACTCTCTCTTCACCCTGACACTCTATTACAGTCCTTCCTAACGGAGAACTGGTCTAATGCCGAAGTTTTCTATACAGATGCCTCCAAATTGTCGCCTATGGGCTCAATTGGCTTTGCCTTTTTTCATGCTACTTCACACACGCATTTTCTCTATAAATCTCCTTTTTATAATTCTGTTTTTTCCGGTGAATGCCTGGCGATACTTCGTTGCATTGATTATGTTAGAACCCATAATTTAAGTCCATCAATCATACTGACCGACTCAGAAAGCTGCATCAGTTCATTGAAATCAAATCCTTTTGACAGGAATACACCTTCCTCTATTATACTGGAAATAAAACAGGCCCTGTTCTATGCTTCCTCTGATGGTCTGGAGATTCATTTGGCTTGGATTCCAAGCCACGTGGGCATCCGGGGCAATGAGGAGGCCGACCGACTTGCCAAGCTAGCAACGTCCAGAGGTAACTCTTCACGAATGATGATTTTCCCCCACGACATTCAATCATATGCTAAATCAGAATGGGAGAAATCCTGGAATGCTACATGGAAGAAATCGTCACAAACTAAAGGTAACCATTTGTTCAGAATTCAGTCTTTCGTCAGGCGTCGCCCGTGGTTTTCCTGGTTAAAACTACCAAAACATATATCCTCAGCTATCAGTAGAATGCGTATTGGTCACTGTTCTTGCCACACCCACCTACATAAAATCCGTATCAGAGATTCTTCTTTGTGCGAATGTGGACTGGACGAGGGCTCTATTGCTCACATTCTTCTCTCGTGCCCCCTAAACCGCCCCTCCCTGTATGAACTCCTTGTTTCATATGAAGCCCCTTTACCGGTGGATGTTAATTCATTACTCTCTCTAACTAATAAGAAATATATTAAGGCTCTTATCAAATTTTTAACAGTAAATAATATTAAAATCTAATTAACATACAATAATTCTTTTTGTATAGATTAACTAACCTATAATAAATACTAATATCCGTGTTTCTCAGAACCATTAACTACTCCTTTTTTACCGTCTTGACCACGATATACATTTGTAATTAATGTAATTTGATGACCATGTAGTAGTACTTTGACACGGGCAGGAGCCACTCCTCTAACTATAGGAGTCAGTTGCCGAAAGGGGAAAAAAAAAAAAAAAAAAGTATCATTTTATAAGCAAAAAAGGTCCAAGCTCAAAATTAATATCAAGATAGGGTAGAACAACGAAATAAGGACAGAATGCAACTTTTATTTTTTACAATAAATTGCCGGATTTCCGTATGTTCCGTATGACGTATGTGGGAGTTAAACCGCATTTAAAACTCCTACCACTCACACTCAATTCTTCTGTCTTATTTCGCCACCAAGTTTCCAAAGGTGAATGTCTCATTACTTGGTTAGACCACCCTAAATTTGACACAAACCTACTGTCAAAGACATCAAATATCAATGTCAAATTTCGCGCCAGAAATTGTTTACCGCCGTGCCGGTACAAATTTGCTTTGAAAAACACGAAAATTGTCTTCAGTTTGAAAAGCTGTTGAGAAAATTTTAAATTTTTAAATTATAAAAACATTATATTTATATTTCAATAAGTTCCTTAGAGTATTAACAAGTTTTCCAGTAAAATGGAAGGATTCGACGACCCAGGTGTATTCTTTTCTGATAATTTTGGTGTTGAAGAGAACGAATCTCAAGATCATGTGAACTTACAAGCTGTTAAAAAGAAGTTAAAAGAATTCATCAGGCAGTTTCACACCGGTAACTTTAATTACAAATACAGGTAATTAAATATAACACTTTCTAAGAATAGTATGTACGTGCCTGCTTAGCAAATGATAACCTGTGACTTTATTGTGGTCTTTCAGAGATGCCCTCAAACGCAACTACAATTTAAATCAATTCTGGGTTGAGATAAATATTGAAGATTTGTCCAGTTTTGATGAAGTTCTTGCAGAAAAGTTATATAAAAAACCAACAGAACACCTGCCCATTTTGGAAGAAGCTGCGAAAGAGGTATAATATGTCTATAAATTCTATTAATTACTGATATACTTAATCAAATCACTTATAATTAATTAAATTAATTTTCAGCTGGCTGATGAATTGACTGCTCCGAGACCAGAAGGCGAAGAAAAAGTTGAAGACATTCAAGTACTTCTGTCATCAGATGCGCATGCTTCTAATTTAAGAGAACTTAAAGTGAGTTTTATTAATACGTAAACATTTGAACTAAAAGTATATCTAAATCACTATTATTTCACATTGTAAAGATAACCAAATCTACATTAAAATATTTAAAATATTCTATCATTAAACAAAAGCTAACACCTTTAACATCTTTTTACTATATTACATTTCCTATTTTTTTCAGTCCGAAACAGTATCACGCTTAGTAAAAATCCCTGGTATTGTAATATCAGCATCTGGCATCAAAGCAAAGGCAACTAAGATATCAATACAATGTCGATCGTGTCGCAACGTAATTCCCAATCTTCCTGTCAAGCCTGGTTTAGAAGGATATGTCATGCCAAGAAAATGTAATACGTAAGTCAAGTCTTATACTTAAACTCTGTTAAAATAAATGTTTTGTTGCATTAATTTTAGAAGTATTGTCTAAGTTGTATCCAAAATTTATTTATTAAAAAAATATTCACTTATACAAAAAACAATTTCAGGGAACAGGCAGGACGTCCGAAATGTCCTTTAGATCCATACTTCATTATTCCTGACAAATGTAAATGCATTGACTATCAGGTAACAGTACGCTTTAAATAAATCCAATCAGAATAAAACTGCAGTTTTTATAAATGTAATAATTGTACCCATATTGTTTACTTCCTAGTAACTCGTCTTGATTTGTAAATTTAACTGAAAACTAAATGGAATGTATTGTCAAAATAATAACTATAATCAAACTTGAAACCTATTTATAACAATTATGATCACTGTTAGAACAAGAAGCATATGAAATTACCGAATTTTATTAATTACTTAAATTCTTAAACAACTACAATACTATGCTAAAACCCCTGTGTAATATAAATATTCCAGGTATTAAAACTTCAAGAAGCACCAGAAAGTATTCCACAAGGAGAAATGCCAAGACACTTGACTGTGTACTGTGATCGCACATTATGTGAACGTGTAGCACCGGGAGCAAGAGTCACTGTGTTGGGAATCTATTCTATTAAGAAGATTGCTAAGATTGGAGTAAGGGATATTATTACTTCTAAAATATTTTACTGCAAAGCAATGCTTAAAATTTCTTTTATGTATAGTAACATTAACTAAACAATGTCTATTTTCAATGAATAATTATTGTAAAGAAGAGAAATGATACAAATAAATCTAGGATCCTCTCATTATAACAAAGAATGACAACAAGTCCCAAACATAATGTTCTGATTATCTTGTTCAGCGTGAAGGTCGCGACAAAGGGTCTGTGGGCGTCCGTTCTTCATACCTTCGCGCCGTGGGACTGACCGCCGAGGAAGGTGTCACCGGAGGCCTGAGACCCTTCACGGCAGAAGAAGAGGAACAATTCAGAAGACTGGCTGCTGCTCCTGATATTTACGAGAGGATCGCCAAGTCTATTGCTCCCAGTGTCTTTGGTGCTAATGATATGAAGAAAGCTATTGCTTGCCTTCTTTTTGGAGGTAAAGTACAAAATAATACTGTATTTATCAAGAGTTATCTTCTGATATATCTTTTTATGGAACAGAAAACCACTTTAATAATTTCACCACCACATTTCAACCACTTTAGGCATGAAGTTGGTATTCCATTACCACAAAACTAATAAGTCAGTTTAAATGCTGAATTTTATTTAATTTACAGGATCAAGAAAACGCCTCCCAGATGGATTAACTCGTAGAGGAGACATTAATATATTGTTACTTGGTGATCCTGGTACTGCTAAATCTCAATTGCTCAAGTTTGTTGAGAAGGTAGCCCCTATTGGCGTGTATACATCAGGGAAAGGTTCCAGTGCTGCTGGACTTACAGCATCTGTCATAAGGGATCCTGGCAGTGTGAGTAGCCTGCCACACAATTAATTTTATTAATCCAATTGTATTTTTATATCTCTTAATTCGATATACTAGTGTTATTAAATTGTAATAATGTGTTTCCCTTCTTCAGCGTAATTTCGTAATGGAAGGAGGTGCCATGGTGTTGGCCGACGGAGGCGTGGTGTGTATTGATGAGTTTGATAAAATGAGAGAAGATGACCGCGTCGCTATACATGAAGCTATGGAACAACAAACTATTTCTATTGCTAAGGTAATCAAAACAATAGTCTTGATAACCATCAAATAAACTATAGTTTAGTAGTAGAGAACAAATTTTATAATATGGTAAAAGCATTGAAATGAATTATTAACTAAGGGGGCGTCCATAAATTACGTGAGGTGTTTTAGTGGGGGGGGGGGGGTTTGGGGGGTCGAGTCAAATCTCACGCAATTTATTTTTCTGCTTGAAACAAAAAAAAACCTATTATTAATACTTAATACGATTAAAGTATTCTAATGTTATTTTTTTATTACACTTATAAATTAAACTCTCTATTGATTACTAGTCTTAACTAGTTAATAAAAGCACGAAGCACGAAAACAAATTGTTTTTTTCTTTTTACAATAACAATTCAACACGTTTACATAAGAAGCTCACATTTTGAAAAATCTCACTTGAGATTGGGGCGTGGGGGAGGGGTTTGAATACAATCTCACGACATCTCACCAGAGGGGGAAGGAGGGGCAGAAAATTAAAAAAAACACCACGTAATTTACGGACGGCCCCTAAATCACCAATCCGAACTACAGTATTAGTTACATCTTGGTGAATCATGTCGAATTTCATTGAGAACTTTGAAAAAAATGTGATGTTTACAATGTCACGTTAAATTTAGGTCATTAGTTGTCGTTGTTACATAACTGAACCTAAGTTTAATTTGTTTATCGTTTCGTTTTCAGGCGGGCATAACTACAACATTAAATTCTCGTTGTTCAGTCCTCGCGGCCGCTAACTCTGTATTCGGACGATGGGACGATACCAAAGCAGATGACAACATTGATTTCATGCCAACCATCTTGTCCAGATTCGACATGATATTTATTGTTAAGGATGAACACGATCAGAACAGAGATATTGTGAGTGTAATCATAACAAATGAAATTAAAATAATTTTAGGTTTTTATTGTTGCCTTTTCCTTTAAATTTTTCATAGGCACTAAAAGTTAGTACTTTATACTTTACTATTTACTACTTTTGTTACAATAGATCCGAAAGGGTCGCACTGACCTGATGGGCTACCTGTGCTCATCGCCCCCCACCTCTCTTAGTACTCTATAATTTTGATGTCGTAAAGGACCTTGTTTATCATGTTGGATGGGCAACTTTAAAGATCATGGGCATGGTAACCACAACAGGCGGCTTGTTTTCCTTACAGACGCTAGCAAAGCACATAATATCGGTGCACATGGGCGGTGAGAGCACGGAGCGCGCGGCGGAGGCGGGCGAGCTGCCGTTGCCGCTGCTGCGTCGGTACAGCGCGTACTGCCGCGCGCGATGCGGCCCGCGCCTCGCGCCCCCCGCCGCCGCCCGGCTGCAGGCGCGCTACGTGCTCATGCGGACCGGCGCTTTGCAACACGAGCGACAGGCCGACAAGAGGCTCTCCATACCCATCACTGTCAGGTACTACAGCTGTATATATATCACGGTATTTATGTTATAAACTGACTTCGTCAAAATCTGAAAGTGTTTAACTGAGAATAGGTCCATACTAGTGTCTCTTTAAGGATCTGTTCTAGTACAATTTATGTGACTGCATCTGTAACACCTGCTGTGACATGGGCCATCTCTTCTAAAATTGCATGACAATGGGTCTTATTTTATTTAAACAAATTTCAGGCAGTTGGAAGCTGTAGTTCGAATATCGGAATCTCTCGCCAAGATGCAACTGCAACCGTTCGCAACAGAAACACACGTCAATGAAGCGTTACGGCTCTTCCAAGTGTCCACTCTAGATGCTGCGATGACCGGTAGCTTGGCAGGTAAATAAAAAAATATAATTTTCGGATAAAACATTACTAATATTGGGGGTTATTACATTTTTTTATCAAATTTCAACATATTTAAACTATTCGTTGAAACTAAAGTGCCCAAATTTCTTAGGAGCGGAAGGTTTTACAACAGAAGAAGATCATGAAATGTTGACTCGAGTTGAAAAACAATTGAAGCGCAGGTTCGCGGTCGGATCTCAAGTTTCCGAACAAACCATCATACAAGATTTCTTAAGACAGAAATACCCAGAAAGAGCCATCCTCAAAGTAATACACACAATGATACGTAGAGGAGAGCTTCAGCATAGATTACAAAGAAAAATGCTCTATAGATTATCTTAAAGTTACTCACAGTTTTGTACTTCATTTTTTTATTAAATAAAACATTTTCAATCCGTTCACAACGAGTTTTATTAAACTATTATAAATTCTTTCATCAAACCTCCGAGTCTGCATTCAGTTTTACTGATACTTTTTAAGTGCAAACTTTGCAAAATAATTTATAATAATTTGAAACTAGTTGCACTAGTAGCTTTAATTTAAAGGCGAAAGAAAAAATATTTGAAGCTACATGCCTACATTCAATTTCACTAAATATAGTGTTTAAGTAAATATAGCTCTTGGCAAACAAAAAGATGAAATTCTAAACAGTTTAGCCGTCTTTGACATCATCAACTTTAAGGTGGAATGGATACTCCGGGTGCTTATCGACACCTTTCCAAAATAGGAAATTAAATATACGACCACTCTCCCCTCTGTCTAAATTCTTTAATTCCGCTAATTCATCTGGCAGTAACTCTAAGTCATAAATATCCATATTTTCCTGAAAAACATGAACGACATATTGTACCTTTTATAGAAAAAAGAAACGCTAACGCTTTATTATTATTATTTACCTTTAGTCTGTATTGACTAGTGCTCTTTGGTATCACGACGACTTTTTCACTAACCAAAAAATTGAGCAATATTTGTGCTGGTGTTTTACCATGTTTGTCAGCAATCTCTTTCACTTGTGGTAAATTTAACAAGTCTGGGAAAGTATCAGGGCTGAAGAAAAATGTAATATAACTGTGGAATATCCATATTATTATATCATACAAATATTTAGGTAAAACATTTTACTAACCTATAGTTATATTTGTTGACGAAATGATCTTTAGCTCCAGGACTTCCCAGAGGAGCATAGGCCGTCACGACTATGTCTTTGTCGGCACAAAACTTTCGGAGTTCTTGTTGTTGGAAATACGCATGAAGTTCTACTTGTAGTACTTGTGGTTTTATAGTTGAACAGTCGGAAATTTTCTTAATTTGACGCTCATTGAAATTGGATAAACCTAAGTTGCGGATTAAACCATCCTTTTGGCATGTTTCCATTTCCTATTATAGTCATTTCATTATATTCAAAAGCTTTAAAAAATTAACATGGATCGGTGGTACAGTGTTAAAATTAACAGTAAGTATGGTTGCCCTACTAGCTTTAAATAATTTTATCGTCGAAGTCCTAGAGACCGACGGGAAGCAAATGTGGCGAGGTAGTGTCTCGTACACGAATCACGATGCAACGTGTTTGAAAAATTAGAGAATTAAATTCAGGGTTGTTAATACATACCTATTATGTTATATTAAAATTATTTACCTTCCAAATTTCAATATGATCAGTCTCTAAATCCACGTCATATTCCCCGTTATTTTTGACCACCGGCGTCAGTGTCTCAGGATCGCAGTGGAACCCAAATGGAACATGAATTAAATATAAATCCACATAATCTAACTGCAAGCTACTTAGTTGAAGTTCTAAAAATTTCTTCACGTCTGATGCGCGATTGCCCACATGAGGAAGCTGTGAAAAGTAATAAAAATAATTAAATCTCTTCTCTAGCAGCCGGTCAAAATAGGGCGAACACCTTTACAGTTTATAGAAACCAATGATACAAAACGAAGGCGAAAACTGAAGAATTATAATTATACCTATATGAATTATAGTCCTACTAGAAAATCAATCAGACCTACCTTTGTCGTGATAAACAAATCATTTCTTACGCCTTTCCCGTCATCGATCCATTTCTTTATTGCCTTTCCTATAGCTGCTTCATTATTGTAATTAAATGCTGTGTCTATATGTCTATAACCCAAATCTAGGGCTTTGTAAACCGTTGTCTCTATAATATCGGCAGGGGCCTGAAATCGTTTTTTACTATAGATACTTACAAAACATTTGTTTACGTTCTATAAGTTACCTAAAAGTATCTTGAGTGTTTATGTTCTCGCTGATTTTTTCGATGTTTATAACATACTTGCCATGTCCCAAGACCTAGCGTTGGCATCAAGTCTTTACTTTGTGATAATTCAACGTGCTTCATAATTTTAATATTACAGTGATACAAACAAAGTCTTATTGGAAATATCCTTAGGTAACGATGCAGTTTTAACCCACAATACATCAGCTGAAAATCGCAGACAATCTTAAACTTGGATGAGTGCCAAAATTTCAACAACTAAAGTTACTATTTTTACTGGGCATTTGGTTTTCTTGCAAATTTCTGGTACACGTGTTCGTAATTCCCTGAAAGAACTTATTGATTTTCTTGTGACAGACAGAGTATTAGTTTCAAATTTCGCGGTTTCCGACAATTTTCATTCTGCACATAGACATTGGAAACTAGCGTTCTCTCAGTGATAGGTCTGCTAAGCAAACTGCTTTGAGAAACAGTAAGAAATAGTTCCTATTGCTTTTCAATAAACTTAAGATCGGGCATCGTTTACATTTTCCTTTTCACTTTTATTAGAAAGTAGCTATGCTTTGCGCTTTTTTTTATTGCCTTGTAGGCAGACGAGCTAACGGGCCGCCTGATCATAAGCGGTTACCTTTGCTCGTGGACCTCTACAATGTCTGGAGACACTTGTGGGGCAACTGCCTACAACCTTTAAGGACTTTCTTCAAGCCTTGTTTGAAGAAGGACAAGTCATAGCGCTTGCCTTTATAAAGTAAGTAAATAAAGATCAATTAAATATACAATCAGGTTAACAACGATAATCACTTACTGTCAGATGCACTGTGTCGTAATCAAAGTGTTTTTCGAGTGTGGATAGACGATACACATCTTATATTATGGTATCACAGATGTCAATTTCATGAACCACGTTAACTATTCCAGTTACCATTTACCATCAAATGACCTTTTTTTTTTTTTTTTCAGTTGGAGGAAATCACCGTATGTGGGAGTTGTACCGCACTAAAACCTCCAACCGCTCACACTCAGGGTCCGAACCCCGGCTGAGGCCAGAACCCAGCACGGGGTTTGGAGGGACGGCGCGACGCGTTACGCCATCGGCATGCTTTCCCGTCGCTCCGTCCCCGATCAAATGGCCCTAAGGTTTGTTTATAACTTTTGTTATGAACTCAACTTAATTTCATCAGGTAATTTTCATCAAACAAAGACATTCAATATCGCTTTTATGTTTTAAGAATAAACTTTAATCACTCTTGTGGTACAAAAATTGGAATAATGAAATTAAAAAAAATTGCAAAATTCTAAATTTATTTCGTTATATTTATTTTATGTACATTTAATGACGTATGATCAGGATTCCCTCGCATGCAGAGTTTAGATATTTAAAAAAAATAACACACTAGTGATGTCCACGCAATTCAAAACTATCGTAATTTTTGACAGCTCTTCATGTTGTGAGGAATTCATTTTTGAATTGAATTTTTGGTTTTATTACTTTCAAATAATTTATATTTTACTCAATCTATCTGTACATATATGTATAGAAAGGAATTTGTCAATTCCATCTCCTTAAAAGCACTCGAAAGAATGAAAATAGCATATTTCACTCAAAGGAAACTTTTCTTAATTTTTTAAAAGAAATATAACACATTAACTCAACAACACACTTAATTATATGGTATAAAACGATTGACAATTTTTCTCTATAATTATAATTTGTAATATTAAATTAAAAAATCAAATCCATAATTTTTGTCACATAACAAGAATACGTGAAGTATTGTTTTGGCTAGCGAGAAAAATATATATTAATGTATACATGGTGTATGAAGACCACTCCCGAAAACGAAGGCTGGTGTTAGTAACTTGGGATGTTAAGCTTTTTGCAAAAAAAATGGACCGATTTCCTAGCTTTTATCATTCCAGGTATCACTAGTACTACCCACAGACCATACGTACTACCACTAATTTTCGTTTTCGGGAGTGATCTGTGTACACCCTGTATGGAATGTTAATAATACAATAAATTTCTCACAAATAGGATTTTCTGTTATAACAATTCATGAATTGTTTAAAACAGTATAATGAAATTGATTTTGTAATAAACGAGTTCTATGATCGAATTCTAATCTATTTTTCGTAAATCATACATCCCTAGATATAAGTTAAAAAAAAATCTTAACGCAAAAGTCAAAACAGCACTGATAACATTTTCCCGCTTTTGCAAAATCGTAAATATTGCGATAAATCATTGAAGTTTTTACATACCGTACATCATAAATTATACATCAAAATGGGCGTTAGTATATAATAATGTTCAAATCAACAGCATTTTAAAACATAATTCATTATGGCTATGTCAGAAAATCTAAATCATGTTGGTTTTCAGAAAAAATCAACAGCAGCTCCAAACAAACAGAAAGAAAAGCGACTTGCTAGAAAACAAGAACAGCGTCGCGTCGCTGATGCCATGAGCAGGGTTACATCTGCTAATAAACTGCAAGATTTGGCTTCTCTCTGCAAAGAATTACTGGTGTTCCGTAACCTCGACCTAGAGGTGGATATGTACATTCAAAAGGTTACTGAACTTGACAAAAAGGTTCTGCAGTGGGCCATAGATCTAACTGAAAGAAATATGAAAACACTGTAAGTCACCGAATTCTAAAATAATAATATTATGAAGTTCACTATCCACAACCGCAGTAGATTTTTATAATGATCTTAGTTGAAGGTGATAGTAAATACAAGAACTTTTTTTTAAGTAATTTATGGTTTTCAGTTATGAAACTTGTGCTTGGGGCTGGAACCGTGATCGGAAGGTGGATGAGATGACAGATGATGCAGCATGGTACTTGATAGCCAGAGAGAAGAATGGATCTCCCATTGCATTCTCACACTTCAGATTTGACTTGGACTTTGGAGAACCAGTATTATATTGGTAAGTTTTAAATTTATGGGTAGGGTTAAAGTTTTATTTTCTGTTTTTTTTTTTATGTAAAATTATAATTTTATGTATGGTACCATAGTTACTATTTACTGTTAATTTAGACAAGCCTAGTCATAAGCATTTTTTTACCTAAGCCATTAAATGAATTATACGAATAATAATTTGTGTGTGGTGAGTATAATTTTCATATATTTATTGTTCAGATTTCAAATAAGCAGAGTGATTGTGGATAGTAAAATCATGATTGAATTCAAATTAGTCATTCTTAATCAAGCAAGACTTACACTGGCAGCTTATTATTAAAAAGCTATGAGATAATTTTTAAGCACAAAGTTCCTGATTTTTTAAATTAAAAATATTAATAACACAATCTAAAAAATTACATGCCTACAAAACTTAAAAACCAACACATTATTTTAAAATGAAATGATCAATTAATTTTTACCTTAAATTTCTTAAGCAAACAAATAAAGAAAGCTAAATTATTTTTAGACAGTCTTTTTTCAATAACCTTCTCTCTGGACCTCCAATTGATGCATCTCGTGCACAAATATCTAAACAGATTATGTAGTATGAAAAAAGTCATGAATGTTATCATTATATTGATAATAACTATATCAAGTAATAAGTACTGCGATAGAGAGAGATCGAGCGATGGAGACCGAAGCTGTGATGCTCCTTTGTGTCTTAACACATATTCAATCCAGTACACTCCCATATCCAAAGGATGCAAAGGTCTATCCAAGAAAATATCCCTTAACTTTTTTGCATTCTCTCTGTATCTGAAATATAAAATAAAAATGATGATAATTTTGCTCACAGTCGAAAAAGAGCACAAGATTTACATTATTAAAGAATGAGGTTGTTGACACAATGCTGAAACCTGAGGCAGTAGCTGCGCGGAAAACAGTGAAATCATGAAAATCCAACTTCCTAGTTCACAGTCGAAAATCTAAACCTGAAAACTACTACTACCTATTATTATCCGCGTACTTTAAAAGCGTGAAGTTATTTATTTGATTTCACGAATATTGATCATTTAGGGTACTAAATGTGAGCATTAGGTGCGAGGTTTTAAAGTGGCGTAGTGCGACTCCCAAAAGACGCAAACGCTAAATAAATAGACGTCACACGATTCCTAATCCTAATGAAACGGTAAACACCTAAGTACTTTCGAGTGCATCATAGAAATTCATAATGCCCTTCTACTTTTTCTAGTGTATAGTACTACATCAATGGGCAACAACTCTCAACTCACCTGTTATCATTAAGTAAGTCTTGTAAAGCCGTCTTCCAAGCGTATTTGTCAGCCTGATCCAAATGAAGAATTCTGGCAACGTTTCTATCAACCATTGATCGTGAATTGAGAGCTTGATCGGCGTAAAGGGGCACCATTAACATGGGCACGCCACAAGCCACTGCCTCCTGGGTGCCAAGCAAGCCACCATGAGAAATGAACAATTTGACGTTGGGATGACCTGAAAAAGATTAACACATTTTAAAAACGTTTTTCTTTGAATGTGAATCATTCACCAAAAAACAGTGATAGCTTATAGTAATTTCATCCTGCTAACACTCAAGAGCTCAGTTAGACCCAATGCGCGTTTAACTGCTTTTTCTTTAAGTTTTATTTGTTTTACTATTCGTATGAACTTACATAAAGTAGCGTACTGCGGTATCCAGTCCATAGTGTAAACATTATCAGGTACAGAGATATTTTTAGTGAGACGTCTTCTATCCATCTTTACGAACACCAGTTGTGGTAATTCAGCTATCGCTTCAAATATACCGGAGAGAGTCTCACTGGGTATGGTTTCGATCCTAGACATTGACCCAAAGCTCCAATAAACAACGCCGTCTGTCGAAGCATCTAGAAGATTCTTCATCGTCTTAAAACGGACAATTTAAATTCAGAATTCAACGTATTGTATTATTTATGAACTTTAATGTTTTAAAGGACAGGAAAACTGATTCATTTCAAAAACCCTCGATCTTTACATTAAGATTATAAATAACTATGTTTCAATAATAAATAATCGGATAAAATTTCAATATTTATGTATATTTAAAACTGAAATATCAACTGCATTGATCAAAAATACGTGAAGAATTTGATGAAATCAATCATTGCGTTGTTTGATAATATGGTCAGTAGGGTCTCGTGCCGCAGAGATAGTGTAATTCCCTTTACTATCGTTGTACCGATGTAGGTTAATTGACTACGTCGTTTCAGTTCCTACGATAGATAACTTTACGAGAATTTACTTAGGCCAGTAAGAAGTAGGGGGTGATACATCATATTATGTAATATGATTTTGATAAAATTTAATTCTTTGTTAGTAATAGAATTATCGGTTTTTAATATATTACATGCATAACATTATAGTTGCGCACACAGTAAAACAACATATTTTTTTTGTTTTTATTGCCATGTAGGTAGACGAGCCAACGGTTCACCTGATCGTAAGTGGTTACCGTCGCTCATGAACCTCTGCAATGCCAGGAGACACTGAGGGGTCGCTACCTACGACCTAACTTTTATGTTTTGTATGTCTGTTTCTGTTTTTTAAAACGGTTGTCCACGAGAAACATTTTTTTCTCCCCACGTAGGTGAAAATGTCGTTAGCTATAAATTCAAACTACGTGGTGGGTACTTCCCACTTTCACAATAATAGTATTGCATAACAGGGCGTAGAGAGTTGAATAACTGACCCAATGACTTCACAAACGCAGTAGACCCTTTACGATATGAATTGAGATAAAACATATTCACTAGACAAATAATTTATGGCATGATTCATTTGTGTATCGTACCTACTACATCAATATTATTTTACAATAAATGCAGATGATGAATGCAATAAAGTTCTGAGATGTCCTTACCTTTGGAAGTTTTTGAGTGTCATCTAAATGAAGCCCTCCAACTTCTACCAATGTTGGTAGCAGTGGACGAACATCATTTATACTGAAGTGACTGTTTGATAAAATCAGGCTATAGTTTTTAGCTAATTTTGTTAGACTATTTCCAGGTCCAAACACGCGGTCTACAATGATCTGCAATTAAAGCATAAATCAATCATAAATTTAAAATTATTATCATGATAATGATATAAGTGGCATAGTAATAAAGTCATTATATTTTGCCCTTTGTAATACTACGAGCTTTTCATAAGTATTAAATTCGACAATTAAATAACTCAAAATGAGCCTAACGTATAATAAAAATAAAATCAATGAGTATTTACTTGTGAAGGGATCCTTGACTTGAATGTGTATAAGATCTTCGCCATTATTATAGCTATTGTGTTTGAAAATCGTTCCCAAATGTTCATGTTTTGCCCATACCCCATCATGTACGATGGTATGTAGGAAGGTGATTCTGGATTGCCAAGGTTGTCATTAACCCAGGGCAGAGGCACACTTGATAATAGTCCAACTATCGGAGCCTGAAACTTCTGGCCCAATGGTAAAAAACAATCACTTCCGAAAACTTCGACAATTATTAAATCAAAAGTTACGGTCGAATTGAGTAGCTCTTTGAAGGAATCTTGCTGAGTTACAGTCTCACAAGCTGTAACGCATTCGTCGATAATTTGTTCTAAATTACGTATGAAATTTGGTTTCAGAGAATTGTGCTTTTTTGTCAGATTGTTAGTGATTTCTGGTATAGTACCAGCTAAACTTATTTGGTTGATATTTGCTGGTGGTGCCTCCTGAAACAAATCATCACATAATTCTATACACAATATGTATTTATAAAATCATGTTTGGTTTTAATTAGATTAAATTTGACTGAATTGTTAAATAACCCAATGAAAGACCATTAAAAATCATATGTTTTATGTGGGTATAGGTATACAAATAAAGATAACACTTAAGTTGTGATTGTGTGTATACTCGGAAATTAAATGCGCCTGTCTTTAATTCATATATTTTCATAAAGAAAAAGTCCAACACTTACATAAAGGCGCCTGATGTTTAATAAGTCAGAATATTTTATTAAAATCTATCCAAATTACTAATAATAGTATTATCTACTGAAATAATGATAAACAACTTAATTAAAATATTCACCCTATAATATTGTTAACTCCTTTTCCAAGATTCGTAATGCTACGAGGTTTTAGATTCAAATTCAAATATTTTAATCACAACCGTCGTCATTCTATTCAACGAAAATTGTACTCACCATAGGGAAATGCGTGATGACGGTAAGCTGGTGGTCTCTCCTGGCTAAGGCTTCAATTAGTTTGCTATACATAGCGTAGTGACTCTTGGTGTTAGTGGGCAGCACCACCAGCAAGCGATCCGCCCTCGTCACGACCACGAACCACAGCAACCAAGCCACCCGCATCTCTCCGAAGTCCGGAATCGTTTGCGACACGAACATTCTAGTCCCTGTCCATTAGATTGCATTTGACCCTAATTGATAACTAAAATCTTTAGAGAATATGTCATAATGATGCACCTAATGGATATTACGTAGAAAGTACCTTCTTCCCTTCGTCTAAGTTAGGATCAGTAAAAATGAAGGTTCCTCAATTAAATCCATCACAGATATTTTTTTTGCCAAAATAGAAAGATGTGAACAAGAAGTAGGTATCCTTTTTTACAGTTATTAATATAGATTATTAGGCATGTCTTAATTTTACTGATGTTTTATGAAAAAAACAATACTAGCCAGTACCAGCAGTAATTCGAAAATATGACGTAAAAGCTCAACCCATTACCAACGACTATAATGGGTTCATTCATTTGATCGAGGGCCTTAACATTTTACAGTGATTTCTGTTACCTATAGTCCCGGGATTCATGTTCTAGTCACTTATGACGGAATTTGTTGCAATTTACTATCATACAAAACTAATTACTAGTGATCTAGACAGATAAAACCAACTCAGACGAGTGCGTAATAGTGGGTATCTAGGCTACAGTAAAATAGTATATTTGTGTGTCCTAATATCTAGTTACGAAGTGCAAGTAGAGAAGGGTGGTCGTCGTCGCGGTGTGGGTCAGCGCGTGCTATCCGTGCTGGAGAAGCTGGCGCACGCGACGCAGATGAGATGCGTTCGGCTCACAGCACTCACACACAACCCCTCCGCTGCTGAGTTCTTCAAAGCTTGCGGGTGCGTAATATACATGTACATTACACCATACAAGAAGAGTTCTTAGAGATAGAAAGCTTACAGCCAAACTAACCAGTAGTTACCGTCGGTAACGAAAAATTTTGAGACCCCCACTCTACAGAACTCTTCTCAAACTATAGGCGATAGATAACAGCCCCTCATTGCCCTGGCATTGTAGAGGTTCATGAGCGACGGTGACCGCTTACTATCAGGTGGGCCGTAGGCTCGTTTATCTATCACGCAATAAAAAAAAACTAACTTATTTATTTTTTTATTGATCCGTGCGCAGAAATTTCAGAGTACTTTATCAATTCAGAAAATTATTATACATATTTTAGGTACAGTACAGACGAAACAAGTCCGTCCAAAGATGAAGCAGCACATTACGAAATTCTCAGTAAAACGACAACAACCGACGAATCAACGAATGAAGAAAGTAATATTAGCGAAGGAATGAAATCCGTGCTAGTTGAGAGCACTGGACTTTGAACAACATGCCAAATTTTAAGGGATTATATTTACTTTTGTATTGAATGAGTCACATCATCGTTGCTACAATTAAATTGTTTCATTGAATGCGTAATAAAATCAATTTCCAGGTTGTGAATGTAGTAATATTCAAATTTTTCTACCGAATGTGATGTAAATCAATAATATTATGTATGTATTACTATGTATTGTGCAAAGTTATTTTAGAAACTAGCTGTAGATTTAGGACCAAAACATTAAGTTTCTTTAAATCGAATAACTAAAAACAGGATGAATCTGTAACTTTGGACCAACCGAAGTGGGCTGAATGACCTGTGGAAATACACTGCAGAATAACTTTTATTTTTGGAAACTGTTAAATTTTTGTTCTGCTATTGTATGGTGTATGTAGTACTCGACTTCGTTGCGGACAATGCGGATTTTTCCATATCACATTTTAAAAAAGTTTAACCCATTCCCGAAAAATTTTAATTTTTGTAAGTTGTATTTCGACAGGTCATTCACCCCACTTCAGCAGTCAGCTGATCTAAAGTTACAGATCCACCCTGTATACTGTTAAATAGTGAAAATCACAATTGATGCTGATTATGATTAAATAATGTGCAAAGTAAAATAGAAACGACGTAAAAAGTCATAAGACAATAATATGAAGAACAAAGTACTTATACGTCTAACCTTTAATCAGAAAATTTTTATTTTCTTATTAATCGTTTAAGACAATTTTTACGCGATTACGGTCATACACGCATCAGATATACGCATTATGATGATTTTTTGGATAATATAAATATTTACATAAATTAAGGTGGGCTAATCTGAGTTGATCAATGAATCTATTTTGCTCTCCACTAATGGTCTAAGAAGAATTTACGTTTGTACAAATAAATAGCTCAAAGGGCAATGTGAGCCAATTATGTTAATAAAATGTTTTTACTGTTACTAATCGTTTTTTTCTTTTAATCCCAGTAAGATTCGTCGCAATCCCTATGTGGAGTACCTACCAACCTTCCCTGCAGGACTTCAAAGTTACAACGAGTACCTACAAAGGTGTACAATTAAAATAATTGCAAATCGTAGCATAAATTTATATATAGCAAAGCCGAACTAAAAGAGAGGCACGGCCGAGTACGAGGCACGCTCTCATTTTCAAGGTGGTGAGGAAGCAAATGGGCCGTTTGTTAATAAAAAATCTCAAATTATTAAATATCACAGGATTATTTATTTAATTTACAATATTTAGTGACTATAGGTAAAATAATTCATTTAATAATTTTAAAAGATTTCAATCTTCAACTGTTTCAATATCCAAAGGCGATTCAGATCGTTGAATTTCATGAAACGGTGGGTCAGTGTTCGCGTTATTTGATTCAATGATTACATTTCTGTTCAAAATTGAAGAAGTTTCAAACTGATGATGGAACCACATTGAATCGTGTATCATGCTGGATCTAGGCTCTGATGTCGGTGGCAAAGTAACAGCTGTTGGCGGACTTATGTTCGCACACTTCTCTCTACGTTCACGGGCTCGACGATTTTGAAACCAAATTTTAATCTGTAAATGGTATTTAACTTTTATTTCTGAGCAAAGTAACTGTTCTTTAAACGAGGTTCAGTTCTATACAGTAGGTAGGCTGTAGAGTCTAGGGTAACAGCTAGATATATCCTGGTGTATTAGGTAAAGGTCAATGTATACCAGGATGAATGCCAGGAGGTAGACCATAATATTAAGCTCACATGCCATTTAGCAATAAAAGCAAATTAAAACTAATGTACTCTCAAAACCAAACATACGGAACTGACCCTGTCGTCACGTAGTTGCAAGGCGACGGCGAGAGCCTTCAGCGCTGGTGGAGCGAGGTACGGTGCTCGTGAATAGGCGGCCTCCAGCGCAGCCGCTTGAGACGCTGTGAAAGGAACACGCGCGTGACGTCCAGACCTGCGAGATCTGCAACCGTTTACTGCACCTACAATGCACAAAACAGTAATTGATTGCTTGTTATTAAGTCTGAAATTATATTAGACCAAAACATTCAATATATTAAAATTTATACGCGGCGAACACGAAAGAATACAATTTTGGTAAATGAGGTTGAAATTAATGCTCTTCACGATACATCACATTGATCGGAACATCCACTATCTACAGATAAATTGCAAAACAAGGTACCAATTCAAAATGAGTTTTAGACCATATTCCTATTAAGAGTTCCCATGGCTAAAATATCAAGCTACAAAGTTCAATTTTTTGCTTAAATTATTCAATCGACAATAGCTTTAAATAAATAATCGATACAGTATTATTAAAATTAAACATTTAGTACTTTTGAACTGTGTAGGTAAGTCGGCATTTTG
Organism: Trilocha varians; assembly: GCA_030269945.2. NCBI lineage: Eukaryota > Metazoa > Arthropoda > Insecta > Lepidoptera > Bombycidae > Trilocha > Trilocha varians. The sequence continues at coordinate 6,270,432 of AP028273.1, read as the reverse complement.
GCATTACCATATTCGAATTATAAGAGTATATTATATTGAAGGCTATGATTGAAGGTCATTTAATTAATATTGGCACGACTTTCTTAATCGATTAAAAGTGATATTATATATTTTAGACGAGTAAATAGGTAACATTTTACATGAAGTAGTTCATTGCGTGTCGGAAGGACATTGTTAAACTATAAGATAGATCCAAGTTAAGACTACGGAATCCACGTATAACTGATACATGATCATAATAATGAATACCTATACTTATTGACACCTTGTCTTGATGGGCACCTATTACTAACACACACTTTTATTATTGGAGGTAAATCAAACACACAAGACAATCTCAAAATCTAGCTTTGACGGAAATCTAAATAACACTAACGTGGTAATCGCGGCGGTCTGTACCGAGTGCAGCACAGCCAGTGTGGAACTTCCGCATCATCTTTACTTCTTGTATCGTCACTTAAGATTCTCTCTATACTAAAATCAGAATTACACTTAGATGTTGATTGGACTGATGATGGATCCATAACGTTATGTAACTCGTCTACATATGAATGAATACAGAATTTCAACCCTCGAAATTGTACAATGTTGGGAGGAGCTAATGTATCCCCGCCCTTGGAGGCTGGATCCCTAAAATGTGTTTATGTGTTATCAGTGGCCAAAATCAGCGGTCAGTATGCCTCGTTGAACTCAGTATTGTGATGTCGATTCATTCATACGATACTCAAAAGGAATAAACAGATACATTTTGCACAAAAGAACATTATAACTTTAAGGGTATGTGGGAAAATTAATTTGTAATTGATATTGTGTTAGTTTTGTTCTCTCGTAATATGATCCTTTATTGTGGCGGCTGAATTAGATACAGCCAATCCCATCTGTCATAACATGAGTACACGCTTTTAATTAACGAACCTGCATGGGGTTTACAAAAAAAAATCAGATTCAACGGACTTAAAAAAAAAATCCTCGTCTAGGCATGTCTACTTCTAAGTGGTACAGGTATGTTTACCTAAGTAGTAAGTTAGTGTCTCGCTCAACACTCCCTTAGCGTTAGAGCATCCGGGGGATGGTAGACCACACTCCTCAACCCACGCTGGTTCTGACCCAGCGGGGTATTCCGTGGGAGGGTGACACGCGGTCCCATCTTCCCGCTGGCTTCGGATAGCCCGCCGATCGAGAGAGCCGGTGGCCGTATTCGGCGGCGGCTACCGGTTCGATGTCCGGGGGCGGCGCGACGGGAAAGAATGCCGAGTGCGTAACGCGTCGCGCCGTCCCTCCAAACCCCGTTCTGGGTTCTGGCCTCAGTCGGGGTTCGGACAATCCGGTGATTAACTCCAACTGAAAAAAAAAGTATTAAGTCAATGGAGGTAGGTTATTAAGAAGAACAGGTTGCAGCATCCTTACTTTGTCCTTTATTGACTGGTTAACAATGTATTATAGGTACTATTGATAAATGTAGATACCGTGACCTAATCAAGTTTTGCGCCCACCAGTGTGTGGTAATGGCTTTATTACATTACAAGACAGATAGATAAATTAATAAATAAATACCACTAACTCAAACATTCAACCGATAGTTTTACGGCAATTATTTGTACCTACTTATTAGCAATTCCCAATTTATTACGACATACATAAGTGAATAAACACAGTACAGACGGACTCGAGTGTCGTTGACAGATTATACGATTACGCCGACAACAACACAAAGGAGGAAGCTCAAGTACCACATTATATCATTAAACGTTGCAAGTTTCAACACAGTTTATCTGTTTGCGGAACCACACAACAATGGGACAATTATCTTAAAGATCTAGTCGATATCCGCGTGTTGCTGACACACTGCAGATGTTTTTCCAGTTTTACCTACAATTTGTTCTCCGATTCACTATCAACTGTCAAGATTAAAATCCTGCAGACAAAAAATAATGAAGAGTTTTATCGGTCAAACAACGTTCACTACTGACCAATAAACATATTATTATAGAGAAATTTAAAACCATCCTCTATCTCGTCATATGACGTTTAGGTTGAGGTTTTTACTTCATTACTTATACTTACTATCCAGGGAGAAAATTAAAACATTGCAGATACAAATATAACTTCGATAATAGTAGTCTAAAACTTCTGCAAAACTATAGTCGCCTCTAAGACACAGGCGGAGGCCGGATATAACATGTGTTTTTAAGAATAAAAATACTTGTTGACAACTAGGACTGACTCTGGTGTACCTAGTTAGTCAGATGTCAGCTACTCTAACAGTCTAGGACTTAGGGTACGGACATATACTTCTTGTCTGTGAACGGGATCTTAAACTAGTACTAAAATCGATTGTATTTTATTAGGTTTTTGACTCTTTATATCAAAGTTTTATCACAATTCTAAATTATCATCCTCATGAAAATCAAATAAAATCTTACAATGTTTTGTTTAGTATATACATATACTGTACTGTACTTTATAATACTTTATATGTAATTTCTGCAGATAGCATAAAAAATCGATACCAAAAAGATGATGTTATCCAGCAATTTTAATGTCCCGAGAGTTTCATGCTAAGATTTGATTAGGTAGATTGTACCTACTTAAAAATAATTCTTGAAATAAAGTGCTGTTGGATAAAAATTAACGTATGAAAGTAATATTGATCTTTTCGCGATATTTTCTCTGAATTAATTCTTTTTTTGATTTTTGTCATTTCAATTTGTATAATGCTCCTGACCTATTTTCTAAATATTGAAATTGAACCTCTACCGCCTATAATAATATAAGTTGTTGGTTTGTATTGTACCAGATCAACCTACTTATTCGTCATATGAGGAAAATGAATCCACTGACAATCAATTATTACGATCATTTAAACAATTGCCGAACTAATTCGTCCTATATTTCGCATTTAAAATCTACTACTTAATTTTTTAAAAAACTTTTGATTAAATTAATAATTTATGTAAATTGCCACTGCAATTGAAAACACAGAATGAACCGTAAGTTAAAAGTTAGTGTGGTCGGGTCGGTGGCCGGTGAACCGGTAATTACTTTAGCCATACCAAGGTTGTAGCGCGGAAACCGTTGCCACAGCCTCTCGTTTTCATTGTATGTTTCGCACTCTCCGCAATAACATACAATAATATTTAAACGTAAACAAAAGTACGTGCTGTTATTATTATCAACGGAGTTATCATAAAGTGTTCTCAACATGTCAGTCCAAGAATTTTTCGAATTGGAAGGAGGAGATCGCATGCCTAAAATTGGCTTTGGTACATGGCAGGTACTTGTGTTATTTTATATGTCTATCTTAAAAGCACTGCCGTTTTTTATATCTTTGGATTAAAGTGGGCAAAAGTATATAGTTTATTTAACCGTTCTAGACTTAGAATATAGAGTAACTGGCGATTTCTTTTTACTAAAAAAAGGTTCTAGAAAGGTAATCTCTAATTAAAATGTCTTTGTTATATTTTTGTAGAAAATAATGATGTAGGTACTTACAGTAATTATACCTAGATTGTATTTTGTGAAGAAATCGCAAAACAAAATATAAAGTTTAATTATTTAGGTAGGTAGGCATTATTGGAGAATATTGGGATGCAATTTTGATTTTTTTTAAAATTGAAATGTTTGGCCTCATAAAAACCAAAGAAAACATATACACTACTATTCGCAGACAGTGGAACAAAAATGCATGATATAGGTAAGCACCTAAACGAATATGTGACAAGGAAAATATTTATCTTCTCAGATCTAACAATGAAACGAACTTAATTTCTTAATTTCACATACAATTTTAATTAAAAGAGAACATAATGAATATAACGTGAGAAAACAATTAACCTATTCCCATGTGCTGTTTGCTGACAATGAAATCAAAGTTGAATGCTAAAAGATCACTATTCAGGTTGATACACTAACAAATATAAATAAATACGGAAGAAAAGCCTAGTTTTTTGTCAATTATTTCAGAGTCGCTTGTTTCGCATCATCTTCATTTTTGTTAGATTTCTTTCTTTTCTGAAATTTCTTATTCATGCTTCGTTTAAAATATTTCTTCAAAGTGCTCCATTTTGATTGATGCAGTATAGACGAAGAGTCGACGATCAAGAAAGGTTTGTTAAATTCAACAGATCCACAAGAACATTTACCACTGACAGAGCAATTACCACTCTCATCGTAATCGCCACTGGAATGTGACAAGCCTCTCGAAGTGGATGCTCTGCAAAGACTCACTTGCACTGGCCATTTTTCTTGGATCCCATTTGATTTGTCACATACGGAATCTATTTCGTGAACACTATTTTTATTGGACATTTAATTAGATAGATCTTTAAAAATTGCGTTTGGTATCTAACCAAAGATAGTCGGTATCGAAGCCGATTTACACTAAAGATGTCGGTATACTAAATAGCTATTTCATTGTAGTCAGTTAAAAAGCACTAGAGGAATGTTATTATTTAAGATTCTTTAATATAGCTGTTTACGCCAGCGATAAGCATAGATTTTAATCTAAGCGAATCCGCGACATTTTCAGACATTTCCCTCGGAATGACATCTGTTCAGAGATGAAATAACTCTATGACGTATGTTACCTGGTAATCTATTGTGTAAATCATGTTACTGTACTTGTTCTATACCGGCCTTATTATCTCTAATACCCTACGTCTTCCTGCTGTCTAGCAGACTCAGCCTCAAATTAATTCAACTCCTTCCACAATTTTTGATTCTTTGTTTCAGGCGTCTGATGAAGTGCTAGAAAAAGCCGTGTCAGACGCGTTAGAGGCTGGTTATACACACTTCGATACTGCACACGCCTATGAAAACGAAGCAGCTTTGGGTCGAGCGCTGCGGAACTGGATTGGTGGCGACCCTGCCAAAAGGCGACAGCTTTTTGTTGTCACTAAATTACCGCCCGGAGGTCAGTTGAACTAGAAAAAACCTAATTGATAACAGTATTGTTCCCCTGAGCCTTGTTAGAATGAAACTGAATTTTTTTACAATTTCACCATTTATCGAATTCAAATAGTGATGCGTTTCTGATTTTTTATATATTTTTTCTCTTCTTTATCTTATTGAAAGGGGTTGTGTCTTCTTAAACACGATTATTAAATTAAATAATTTAAATAAATTTAAACTTAATTGCAGAGATTGTTATTACTAACACTTAGTGGGATTATGTAGGTAGATAGGGTATGATAGATAGAATCTTCTGATTAATGTATAGTCTGCCTACATTAAATACCTATCTATGTAGCTTACTTTTGGAGAATAATGTAAAATACATGCCCATCGAAAGGTAACCGCCCGGAGTTAGTAAAGGAATACTTCGATGCATCTCTCCGGAACCTCGGCCTAGACTACTTGGACTTGTACCTTATGCACACACCTTTCGCATTCGAAAATATCCCAGGAGATTTGCATCCGAAAAATCAAGATGGTACTATGAAAGTAGATCACTCGACGGATCTCACAGCAGTTTGGAAAGTAAGTCAACCATTAATTATCTATACGTACAAGCGTTCTTTAGGTACCTAAAAATAGTACCTATACGAAAATTTTCGTATTTATTTTACTTCAAAAGATATAAAATATCTCTCCATAAAATATTAAATTATAAACATGGATACCTCCTGTCTACATAATATTAGATAATAGATAAGAATGAACCATTGGTTTGTACAATGTTGTCTACTTCGATTATCCTAAACATAATTTACCTAACAACCTTTTTACATTCAAAATACTGAAACAATAAAATACCATTGACCATCATCAGTCATTCAAGTTAAAAGTCATACAAAAAATGCAAATGTCAGAGTCCGGGTCATCAGGATCATCACAACCACATTGGCTAGGAAATTACAAATGGTGAATTAACAGCTCAGTCATATTATCAAAGTTTTATAAATCTACGCTTATACCTACTGCCTTGTACAATGGTCATTTCTATCACGAACCCCCATGAGGATAATTACAAAAATAAACAATTCAGTGACATAAAAAATACCAAATTAAATACAGATTATAGAAACGATGTGATATATCAACAATGCAGTTATGAGATACCGACGATAAAATGTTTGAAGAATGTTAAAGACCTATCCGATCTTATACAAGTTCATCACAAGACAGTCGAGCAAACTTGGTCAAAGGTATACAAATCTCCATTGTTTTTGCCAAAGAAAACACTTCCAGAAAATGATGATTATGTCAATGTAAAACATGCTAATAACGAAGCTGATGATGAAAACAAAGTGTGTGATGCGCAGAATAAACAATCATCCGAAGAAAATGAAGTTGCAGCTGCAAACATTAACATATCAATAACGTCACTGAATAATAATGAAACAATAAAGAAAACAAAATGGAATAAAATGTTTTTTCCAATTTTCCTTTGTCCATGTTGTACCGGCGGAGGCGATGATGACGCAGAAAATTTAAACCAACAAAATTCAACAGCTTCCTATGAAAACATTAATTTGATGACAGTTGATTTGGATCCATCACTACTGAGCATAATACGTCTACATAAACATATGAAAACAAGGAATACACCAAAAATTTATGGCAAAATCGTAAAAGTATTGATCCAAAATAGTTATAAAAATATAACTTCCTTTTTGGGCCCTAAACGAATGGCATAACTTTATATTCCTTTATTAATTGGTTAAGTACCTGCATTATAAAACAGTATACCATTAATGAAATGATATCTAATAGTGCTGAATACAGTCAACGTGAAAACGTAAACTGGAACAGAAAATTACCAATGTTTAAAATATTCTGTAAAAAACTTGTCTGTTGTGAGTTGCACTACCATAAACCTTGCAAAACAAAACAATGCAAGCGACCCTCGGAAACAAAATATATCTCTGCGATTAGTACAAAAATAACGGATAAAAATCATGAAGAATCAGATATTATTTACCACAATCATGCGTTCTATTGTGCAATCAAAAATAATTATCACAAACCTTTAGACAACAATAATTGCCGTACTGCACCTTGGCGGCTTTCCAAGGACTCACTTTTAAATCTTGATAAAAAATATTGCCAAAACTTGAAAATAAGTCGATATAACAAAGTTTTACGATCACTTGAAAATGAGAACTTTAGAGTACAAGATTATCGAAACCGATATATTTTTGAATCTACAATAAATCAACCTGTACAATACAGGAGAAATTATAAAAAACCTGTAAAATGTTACACACAAGTCAAAAGAGCTAACTTGTTTACATGTTGCTTGCGAAGCAACCACAAGGGTCATGATCTAAAAGGGTTACGACCGTTTGAAAACATAATTGAAAGCATATTTTCAATGAATTCGGATGATTTTAGCTGCCAGTACAGTGTGAAATCGAATCATAGTCTTGAAATAAGTTCACAAATGCTAACAAAATCAGTTTCCGACTCACCGATCTCAGTAGACAGCATTAATGATTTCAAATGGTTTCATCACTTCAAGAAGCAAAGAAAGCAACAAAGTTCGTTCAACGTTATGCTGACTGCACTCAAAACAAAATTCAAATTTAGTAATCAAAAGAAAGATCCACAAAATAATATTATCTTTCCTGATCATAAACAAAAATTATGCCAAGAAAAAGCTTTAGTCATAAATGATGAGCCATCGGATTTTGTAATAGAAGATACTACATAAAATCTTACTATAAAGATTTTTTACATTATGTTTTAGTGAATTACATCCACCACATCCTAACGTCGCGGCGGCCGGTTGGTTTGTTAGTTATTAACCCATCGTCTTAGAAGGTAGGTAATCATTCGCGCCACTGAATTGATATAATGACTTTATTTCAGGCAATATTAAATCTAAAAGAATCCGGACAAGTTCGGCATGTCGGTGTTTCAAATTGTAACGCGGAACAATTAACCAGATTGTGCAAAATTGGGAAACCGGCGTGCTTACAAGTAGAAGTCCATGTGCTCTGTCAGCAGAAAGATTTAATTGAGACTGCAAAAAATCTATCAATTCCTGTTGTGGCGTACTCACCACTCGGATCAAAAGCTCTTGCAGATGCTTTGGCTGCTAAAACAGGGTAAGTGTTTTCATTGCTATATAGTCAGTGCTTCGATATGTTCATAATATTCTCAACCTATGAAAAAAAACAATCCTTTAATTTTAATAGAAATTCAACTGATATGACTTTATCTTTTAAAATACTCAAACCCGAGAACCGAACCTATTAAAAATCTAAACAATTAGGTACACCCTGTATTTTTATAGTATTAGTCGATAAATTTACTTTAAAGATAACTCAAGTTAAAGAAATTAACTTGTTGTTGGAACAGTTTTTTTTTCAGTTAAACCTCGTGGGAATTACCTCCTCCTCTACCTCTGGTAAATTATGTGGGAGTTAAACCGCACTAAAACCTCCAACCGCTCACACTCGGCGTCTCGGATGAGGCCAGAACCCAGCACGGGGTTATGAGAGACGGCGCGACGCGTTACGCTGTCGGCACTCTTTCCCGTCACGCCGCCCCCGTCGGACGCCGAACCGGCACCCGCCAGCGATACGGCATAGACATTGCTTTATTTGCGGCGGAAACACACACACACACATTGTAATACATTAAAGAAAATTAAATAAAAAACAAAATACAAATTGAACACGTGATAAATAAGAAAATATAATAATATAACTTCCACCACAAACCAATCGAGACTCAGCTTAATGTCAGGTGTTAATTGAAGATTAACAACAACCAACACCAAGCGCTGGTTTTCAGCCTCAACTGGCACCGGCCACCGGCTCTCTCGGTCGGCGAGCTCTCCGTAGCCCGCCAAGATGGGACCGCGTGTCACCCTTCCACGGAATACCCCGCTGGGTCAGAACCGGTGTCGGGGTCGGAGAGCGCGGTCTACCATCCCCCGGATGCTCTAACGCAAAGGCGTGCTGAGCGAGACACGACACCTTCTTGGGTCCCCGCTCGCACTCACATGCGTTGGGGACCCGAAACTCTTAAGGGGCCAGATTCCGAGCGAGATCCCGGTTCTGGCCCCTCTTGAAACAGTGGTGCTTTATTTATGTTATGCAGGCGTGAGTATCCAGATTTGCTGCAGCTGCCGGTAGTGCAGCGTGTTGCCGAGGCACACGGCCGTACTCCCGCGCAGGTGCTCCTACGGTACACGGTTCAACGAGGACTTGCCGCCATACCGAAAAGTACTAACCCAATTCGAATTAAACAGGTAATTTTAATAGATTTAGATTAGAATAATTATAAAACTGTAAGAAAGTTTTCTGCGTACTGGAGGACTGGATAAAAAAGACTCCGTAATTTCAAGATTTTAACCATTTTTTTTTTCAGAATATCTCCATATGGGATTTCGAGTTAAATGCAAATGAAATGAAATCTCTCGCTGATTTAGACCGCGGTGAGAAGGGACGTATTTGTGATTTCACGTTTTTCCCTGGTATTGAAAAACATCCAGAGTTTCCATTCAAACAGTAAACATATAATATTTTATAGAGAATATAAAAAATATATTATATTTATTTGAACTAAATCTATTAATAAATAATTTATCAATTAAAATGTGTTTGTTTGGTGTCGTCGGTGTCGACAAGCAAGTATTGAAGTATATCTCTACACTAGGGATTCCATAGGTATCGTAAGAATTTTAATTGTTATGTGGTAGGCTAATTTATTAAAAACAAGTAGGTACATTACGCTCTGTCCTGATAACATGACAGGCTGACACTAAGGTCGTATTTTCAGGGAGAAAAAAAATACCTACTTCAAATGCACGCAATTGTAAACCAAATTGCGACAAAATAATATTTTTATTACAAAAATGGAAATTACCGACTTCCATTTCTCAAGCATAGCACAAAAACTACCTGTCAGATCTCTATCAAATTTATATGAGATAATGCTCAAAATGTCTGCTTTCTAACAAAAAGAATCATCGCAATCGGTTTATATAAAAAAGGAAATACACGTAAAAACGCATAGTAAATCGTGAAATTTTATTCGTTAAAAATACACATTTTTAAACACAGATCCAAAACACTTGTTCAATCTTAAAATTATTATCCTTATTTATTATCCTTAAATAAATAAAAAAAAATAATAATAATGGGACCTAAGTTCAGCCATTACCTCTCATCTGACACTAGAATCATTCAAATCTGTCCACCCCAACTAAAGTTATCGAGGAATAAACATGAAAAAAAACAGATGAATTGAGTACCTCCTCCTTTATGGAAGTCGGTCAAAAAGGTGACCCGTCGTATATTTTTGCATTTAACATACATTTTTTGCAGCGTAAGGATCGTGGATTATAATTATTAATTTACTTTTAGACCCCAGTTTCACCGAATTCTCTAATGTTTGAGACGAAAATTAATATGGTAGGTATTGCTTTTGTATACTGGGTGTCCCAAAACAATGCGACATGAATGGGAAGTACCTTAAGTATTGGAGATAGGATGTTTTGCTGAAAGGAAACATCATTTTATTTTTGATGTTTAATAATACTGCAATCACAGATTTTTCGTAAATTGCTTAGTTTGTCTGAAAATCGAGCTAACAAAATCGGCAAAAATCAACACTCTGTATTTTTATGATTCCAATCAAAAGAACAGTTAATTACGAATATTTATTACACACAAACATAGTGTCTTAAACACAAGGAACAAGGTGAAAATCGTGATTCAAGGTTTTAAGAACCTTATTTTCCACCATTTAATGTGTTTGTCTAAATCTAAATGGGTGCCAAGTTCAATGATGATGAACCTAAGACAATGTATTCTAGCCTAAGGTCTGTCTTGGCTAGTTTTTAGCCTTCGCAAGTTCTAAACCTACAAGTATTTGACGGTTCTCATTTTATAATTCCGAAAATTTGGATTGTTGGTAGATAATACATAATAATTCGTTGTTAGGTTTATAAAAACTAGCCAAATCAGACCTTAGGCTATACCTAATACATTGTCTTAGGTTCATCATCATTGAACTTGGCTCTCATTTCACATTTATGTTTTGATTGGATAGTTAATTCAGTGCTTAATTGTTTTGGTACATAAACATTACCTTAAGTTCGGTTTGGCGAAGAATTTGAAGCCACTGAAACAGCACCTTTCAGGCAGCAGGCTGACGCAGCAGAAAAAGAAGAAGTCTATCCCCACGACTACGGTAAGTACCTACTAATAATAATTTATAATTAGTTATTATTTAGTGGAATTAGATAACTTAGCCTTGCCCTCAGTCAACATTATTATTTATGCAGTAACCTATTGTATTATAATTACTTACATTTGTTAAAGTCATTGTGAACGCAAAGCAAAAAAGGTCGTTCAGTGAACGCACTGTGTCGTTCACACTCGAAAATAAAATGTCCGTTATATTAAATGGAGCAGTTCGATTATACTATTATCTTAATGATGATATTGCTGGTAAGAAATATTAATAAATAATAGTTTTTCTCCTCAAACATCAAGTGAAGATCTGCCGAAGAACACATTCATGCACCAAGTCATGGTACTGGAGCTGTATTTTCTAAAATGCATCTATGACTGCACTCAGCAGATGGCAAAGTAGAAAGGTAGTAAATTGGGTAGGTAGTAATTCATTAGGAACTATTAATAGAAATACATTTAAAAAATATTTTGATGCATTGTTTCCTACAAGGAGCTGGAGAAAGTACCAAGCTTAATACAAAATTGTGGATCTTATTAAGTAACATGAAGCTACCTCATCGATTAGGTAACTAATAGGCACAGTAGTTATTTTAGTTAGTAGGTACTTACGACATGCTTACTAACTGTCGATAGTATTCTTTATCTGATCTATTGTTTTTAATTACTGAACCTTGTACTTCAGATCCGAGAACACAAGATTGGTTTCTTATGAAATCTCCTTGGATTGGTTTAGGCATCATAGTCGTTTACCTAATGTCAGTATTGAAATGGATTCCGGCCTACATGAAGAATAAACCTGCCTATGAACTACGAGAAATTATTTTACTATTCAACATTTTACAGATTATTGGTTGTGGATATGTATTTTATCAGGTCAGTGAATTGTACTTTTTTGTGAGATTAACTTCTATTGGTACAAATGGTATGTTAATGTGTAACAGATAGATACATAGATAGAATATTGTTTATTGTACACCAATCAACAAAATAAAAAGAGGTATGGGTAGGAGGTAGAGGTAGTTCATTGTTCTGTGCGCACTTTACATGTTAATAGCTATCAAGTAACCAAGAGATTATAAAAATATCCCAGTAGCAACAATAAACCACTTTCCATCATAATATTATGGGTCATCGCAATAACACTCGGCACAATGACGAAATTACTGTAAAGCTCAAGACTGAAACTTAACAGCGTATTTATGAAGGGAAAACAAGTTTTAGAGCCGAAAAGTAGCCACTCACTGCTAAATATTTTTGTCATTCATTATTTTTAAAACTGTTACAGAGTCTTACATTGGCTTGGTTTAATGATTACAAATTAATATGCCAGCCTTCAGATAACTCCGGGCCATACAATTTAGACATCGCATGGAAAGTGTGCTATACATATTTTGTACTAAAACTACTTGACCTTTTGGACACTGTGAGTACATATACCAAATATTATAATTAAGTAGGTACTTTGAGAGTTAAGCCTTCTGACCATTATTACAACTTCTATAAACGGATAAAATGAACGCCGTGTATTGAGGGCACGGTGATAGTATACAGACCTAAGTTACTACAAGGTGAACCATTTCAAGATTCAACTGCCTATATTGTCAAAAATTTGCGGTATGGTCAAAATCTTTGGAATAAGCTCTATACGTTCCTCACTAATTTCTTCTTTTCATTTTATTATCGGTACTGATAATACGTTTTTACAGGTCTTCTTCGTTTTGCGAAAAAAGGAGAATCAAGTATCATTCCTACATGTTTACCATCATTTTGGGATGGTAGCTTTATCGTGGGGTATGGTGAAATGGCTGCCAGGTATTCAATACATGCATTTTTAAAACTTATATTTTGACATTTATTCATGATTTTAGAGCATTAACATTTCAATGAAAAAGTGTTAAAGAACATTTCGTGTATTTCTGCAACATTGCTGAGCTGTACACATTTTTTTCAAATAATTTATACGTTTTCAGGTGGCCATGGTTTGTTATTAGTAACCGTAAACAGTCTTGTCCACGTAATAATGTATACTTATTATCTTCTTACTGTCTGGGACAGTTCTTATAAAAAGTCCATTTGGTGGAAGAAGCATGTCACCCAAATACAAATAGTAAGTAAAGTTCAAGACCACGTTAGATAGAATTGCATTAACTGCTTAAGTACCCCATTATTTATAGTAGTTAATACCAATTAACTACACGCTTTAAGAGTTTCTTAGTCACAATTAGAAACCCATAAAGTTCCTTCTTAAACGTGTTACTCTATCATTTGTAAAATCGCTAGTGTACATTTTAGTGAACTTACAAAGAAAATGAAAGGGATCAAGATCACACAACTACGTTAGTTTTGGAGTAATGGTCGTTTAACTTAGGTCGAAGTCCAAAAAAAAGAAGAAAAAAAAAAAAAAAAAAAAAACTTAGGTACGCTGATTGCCGAACTCATTAAACCAAAATAATTTAAAAAAAAACTTGAGAGGTGTCACGGGACAGCCGAATACATGTTGGGAGTGGGGGACACTTTGATAGAATCATCATTTTCGTAGGACAATTATTGTTTTTAACTTGTAATAAAATTATTACAAAATTTAATTAATAAAGTAGCTGTTAGTAATATTTGGGCGTCTCGTCAAAATGAAGCTACTTACAAATATTCAGATTGTTAGTAATCATTATGAAAAAAAGGCGCTGGCTCATAAACTATAAAGCAAAAGTGAACCGTACGTGTGTACGTTTATCAGAACTTGGTTAATACATGGGATTAATTTCAATGTTTTTTTTTCCTTTTTCAGTTTCAGTTCACGCTGCTGCTGTTTCATTTCATAGCTGTGGTTATGGTAAAAGATTGTGCATTCCCGAAACAGCCTGCATACATCCTTATACCACAAAACCTTTTCATGGTTATTCTCTTCGGGGAATTCTACTACCGGACATATATAAAAACTAAAAGTGAATAACTAATAACAATAACGAATCGTTACTCTTGAACAGTAAAAAAAAAATTAATAAAAAATAATTAATTTAACATTATTATGATTGTTTTTATTATAAATCCTCTATTTGTGAGTCTGAGTTCCTGCGAAATAAAAACCTAGCAAAGGCATAAATAAAGCCTCCTTCCTTACATAAAAATATTTGGAAGAACAGAATGTGTTATTATGAAAGATTATTAATTAAATTAATAGAAATACTAATAATTACTAAAAAATATTTGGCTCTATAGCAGCGGAATTGGGTTTTTGGTTGACCGACTACCAAAAAAGGCAGTAATGTCTAGTTTTCTGTATGTTATTAATGTTTGTCCCTGCATTACTTTATTGTTTGTATACTGTTAAATTTATAATTTCTGACTTAACCTAACCTAACATAACATAAATTTAAATAAATACAATGGGTTGCGTTTTCATTATCTTTAATTAACAGGTCCGATGAAACATTAATAATTCAAAATTAAATAATATCAACCAATTGACATGTCACATATATCATCATAATAAAATAATTAATAATTCTTCCATATCCTTACAGGCTAAAAATTTTGTAAACTTGTATTTTTGGAAAATAACATAGAACCACAAAAGGCACTTGTGCTTATTAAATTTATAAAATTTGAGATCAGTGCTTCTAGCACCACGTCTTTTAGACCTTACGACTCTGACAAGCTTAGCTTAATCGAGCAAACAAATTCTCTTTAACAACATCTATGACGTTACTTTGTGTGAAGGCGTCTATGAGAGCTTTTGTCAAGCAAAGACTTGAAGTTCCTCCATCGATCTCATCATCGTTTAGTGGTCTCTCGCTATTAACGAATTCTCGAATATTCTCCCTGATCATATCTAATAGTCTTTCATTGGTTATTGAGGGTGGTACCTCTAAATTATTGCTCTTATTTTGTACTAGTGATTCAATGTCGATTTCTTCGATTTCTGCAGGTGATTGATTGTCCTCTGTTGTTTTCTGTCGCTTAGCACGTCTAGTTTTACGTCTGTTGTCCAAATAGCTTTTGGCGACCATTTCCAATTGCAAGAACAGTACAACTAGAGGTGTCACTGATATGTCGTCCTACAAACAATTTTTCTTTTAATTTATAACACACAAAAAAATAATTTAAACATGCTGATTATCATTAGAATAGATAGTATTCTAGTCTGTTTTTCAATTAAACTTGATTAACAAATAGGTTTATTTTACAGCATTTCTTGGAATTGATGTTGAATGTGTGTAATATATTAATATAGCCATTTATGTCGTTTCGTCAGAAAAGTTATAGCATAAATGATGTCATAAAATGATGTCATTCTCTAGCTAGTATAAATGATATCATCTATATTTTTGTTATATTCTATAATATTATATCACAAATCTTGTTTTACAAATAACAACAGTTACTTAATGCACCATTTACTTGTTTATTAATTTGTCAAATATAAAAAGAAAATATTAAAAAGTAATGCTTACCTCATTAGGATTTATGAGTAATTTTGCAGTGTCTACGGGAAGATCCTTACATAACTGTGCTACAAATATTTTGATGAGAGCTTCAGACACTTGAGTTGATGTGTCTTTCTCCTATATAGTAACAAGTATAAATTTGTATAAAAATAAGAATAGTGGCATACTGTCCTTGTAATTATTTAATTTAATTGCATAAACATAACTTATTAAACCTTACAATATTTAAAACTGTATCAGCATATGTGATTTTATTAAAGAAGCTTATTTAAAAAAATGTGTATTTTTTTTTTATTGCGTGATAGATAAACGAGCCTACGGCCCACCTGATGGTAAGCGGTCACCGTCGCTCATGAACCTCTGCAATGCCAGGGCAATGAGGGGCTGTTATCTATCGCCTACCAATACAGGACTTTTCTTAAACCTCGTTTAAAGAGGGACATGTCATAGCGCTCTGGGAACACCGCAGATGGGAGTCCATTCCAAATCGGGATGGTACGGGGCAAAAATGATCTTCTGAAGCGAACCGTGGAAGATAGCAGCAGTTCCAAGTAAAGGTGTATGCTTTTCATTGATCATAATTTCTATTAGATATAGGTTTCATTAAATATTATTTGATAACATTTTCCTTACATGTGGTATCCAAGTATTCAGTGATATATTGAGAGGATCCATGTTTTGTACATAATGCCACCATGCCCTGGGAACTAGAAGGGCATCACCGGCAGAGAGTTCCACTACTCTTGCTCCATTTAAATCTAGAATTAACAATTTAGGATGATAGAACAAATTTATAGGTTATTAGGTAGGTAAGGATAACATGATATAAAAAAAAAGTTGCCTATTATATTTAGGTTACTAAAAACTACTGGTTTTATGTAAGAACAACAATAAATTTGCGATTGAAATAAATGTATTATGAATAGCCTGAGTTACAACAATCAGAGATTATCATTAGTAAAACATTCTATTAAAGAAAAAACATGTTTTTTTACTTACTTTTGAAATTATCTAAATCACTAGGACAGTGAAAATTGAGTTCACTGTAAACACTGGATTCTTCATATGGTACCCTGGTGGGTTTTAATCCCCCAGTTTCCGGAGGGAACAATATCCATCGCTTTCTATAAAAAACAGTGGCAATTATTGACAAGAAATTTGCCACATATTATCTATCACAATTAAATTTCCTCAAGCAAACCATAAAACTAATAGTTCTAAGTATAACAGTAATTATTTTTATAAATTATGAAATTAATAAATATGCTTACTTTCCATATAACTGTGCCACAATATTGACACCATATGTGTCCTGATGTGCTGGTGTGTGCGAGCCTTTACTTCCGATCCACAGGGTGCTATCTGAAGCTCCTTTACTCGGATAACCAAATTGTTTCCATGAGATATTCTACAACATAAATACAATACCAAAATAAAATTTTGGCACAAAATGTATGTATGTTTGAGTAAATAGTTTGAATTATTATGGTTATTAGAATAAAAGGAGTTTGGCGATTTTGGTATTACTAGAACTATGGGTGACTAGGAATAATTAAGGGGATCAGGTGCAATGTGGACTAAGGCAATATTAATAATTTAAAAAGTTTTAAATGAATACATTACGCATTTTCATATTATGGACGGTAAAAAAGTTAAAATTTTAAAAGTTATCAAACCTTATAAAATTCATCCTCACTAGTAAACCATTTATGAACATATTTGTAATCAAAATACATCCAGTGTTCGCTAGTGTCCAGATTATCTACAAAATCCTTGAAAGTCATATTTTTAGTATCGCATCTTCGCTCCCAGCAAGGTTCATCGGACAGAAAATCTTTTTTCATACAACGAAATGGTATTATTCTGTCACCGAATATGTTGGTCCATTTTTCAATATTCCAACTACTTAAAGGCCAATTATTAACAATTCCTTTAAATATAGTTGGTTTATTGGTCGTTAAAACTAAATTACGGATGAGATCTTCGTTCAAAGTCGACATTTATTTTATCTATCCAGTCGCTTCTAAATATTAAACTAAAATTTTAATAAATTTGAATAAAAGAATAATTCTGGTCAATTAAGAGCGCAAGATGAAAACACCACAGATCAGAAAGTACTTATTCTTCTTCTTTTTATTCTGGACCTCGTTCAAGACTCAGGACGATCAGAAAGTATAGAAAACACCAAACAACACCGTAACACAGAATAAAATGTCCCAATGTCAACTGTCAATACTTCAGTTTATCAAATGTCAATACCATCATGTTAGCGTGCCCGCACACCTAAGCAAGTATTGTCAATACTTGTGTCACAAGTATTGACAACACTTTTCAAATAAAATACCCCGCATACGTACAATACTATTGACAATACTTTTATAGGAATTTAGCTCCGATGTTGCCAATGTGGAGCTTTTTAATTTTACACTTGGGGCTGAAATGGATATAGCGTGGTCGACCCATTGAACCACTCAACTGGGAACTTCAATTTTCACTTATAGATGATGAAACTGGGTTCGTTCGCCCAGAGTTCTTTCGGAATCAATACTTTGTTTGGGTATCATTTAAAAATATTTTTACCATAAAATTTTAAATTAGATTTTAACTTAACCACTCAACTGAAATTTATTATCGTCTCTTAATTTCTGGAGATAATCTGTTTTGATCCAACATGTATCACAGCGTTTATTTTAAGAACAAATAATTACAAGAATATTAGGTATAACCACTCGTCTGGGAACATAAATTTTCGCTCCATGACAAAACTGGGGATTTCGCCGGAATTGAGTAAAGTAGCCAACCAATGTAAGAGTGACGTGGAATTATTGGTAACATTGCAAAAAAAAAAAATTAAATTATTTATAATTAATAGGTGTTTCAAAATAGTATTTTTTTATAATATAATAATAATTGTATATATTCATTCTCAATTTCAATTGTAAATATTCAATGATTTAATAAAATAAAAATTTTAAATTAGGCTGTTATAACGTTATATAACTATTCAAAATTTGGACGCAATCCGATAAAAAAAAATCCTGGAAATTTAAAATTTTAGAATGCTAAAAGCTTTACACTTTTCTTGGATAAGATTTTTAAGTTTAAAAATTCCACCCTGTAAATGACATCGTTATTATTATCATTGTTTTTGTGCTTAATAAAAAGTAGAAAATGTGTAGTAAAAGAAAGCAGAAACAACAAAAAATGATTTAATACAATAATAAAAACCTTTCATCAGTTAATTAGGTTACGCGTGAAAGCATAACAAACAAACTTACATTCACATTTATATTTATTTTCCGATACACATAAACATTCCTCTGGTAGCACTCTATTTATAAAAATGCCGCATCAAAATAACATTTGGTGCATTATTGTTTTAAAACTTGATGCGTGCCCGCACACTTATCAATACTTTCGACAATACAATACAATCTTTACTTATTGTCAATACTTTCGACCGAAGGATGGGAAAAGATACTAAAAAATAGCATGTTAAAGATAGTGTTAATTAAAAGCACATTTTCAAAAATAGCACGTGCATGTTTTATGATAAATAATACTTGAAAAACTGAATTATATTTTAGGTTCAAGTTCCAAAATCGTATAATGTTAAAAATATTAATTTTAACATCGTAAGTCTACTATTCAGGTGGTCTTATAATTTACAATATATGCAATGAGGTAATTCAAGTTTCTTTCATACTTTTACAGGCTCGACGCTGCCTGAAAACTTGTTTACGTCAAGTGAGTTTAGTTCCATGTATTGCACTAAAAGATATGAAAAAAAGTAATTTCAGGCAGCGTCGAGCCTGTAAAAGCCAGGAGGTATATACAAATAACACAATTTCAATATCTAAAAGATTTTTAGTGCATGCTACTCAAACGCTATTATGGCTATTTTTTTCTAACATTCTAATTAAGTTGTTATGACTTTTAAATCCCATCTCTGCTTCTGACACAAGTATTGACAATACTTTTTTAGGTGTGCGGGCACGCGATGTCGAGAAAAAATCTGCTCTAAATACCCAAATATTGTCAAAATTAAAAATATTTTAAACATTATTGACGATATTGACAATATGCCCCGCAAATCTACAACAGTCTTGTCAATACTCTAAATATTGACAATACTTTTTTAGGTACGTATATATGATATCTATGCGTGCCCGCACAATTATCAATAGTATTGTCAATACTTTCGACCGAGGGATGGGAAAAGATACTAAAAAATAGCATGTTAAAGATAGTGTTAATTAAAAGCACATTTTCAAAAATAGCACTTGCATGTTTTATGATAAATAATACTTGAAAAACTTAATAATATTTTAGGTTCAAGTTCCAAAATCGTATAATGCTAAAAATATTTATTTTAACATCGTAAGTCTACTATTCAGGTGGTCTTATAATTTATAATATATGCAATGAGGTAATTCAAATTTCTTTCATACTTTTACAGGCTTGACGCTGCCTGAAATTACTTTTTTTCATATCTTTTAGTGCAATACATGGAACTAAACTCACTTGACGTAAGCACCAGGAGGATATATACAAATAACACAATTTCAATATCTAACAGATTTTTAGTGCATGCTACTCAAACGCTATTTTTTTAGATAGATTGCTATTTTTTTCTAACATTCTAATTAAATTGTTATGACTTTTAAATCCCATCTCTGCTTCCAATACTTTTTTAGGTGTGCGGGCACGCTATGCCTTCGCTATAAAACCAGACATTGGCTGGGACGCCCACAAAAGCGGTGGCAATAAAGCAAAAAAAAAATACTATTCTAGGTGTGCGGGCACATCAAAAACCTTTTACTTTATCTCTATTCCTGCTTGTGATATTCTACAGGGGGGTGCCACTGGTTACTTAGTTAGCCAGCTGATTTTTAGGTGTCGCTACGGTTGTGCCACGATTTGACGATTTTTTATGATTTTACGTGAGATGGCGCTATTTTGAAATTCTTGTCCACGCTTTTTCCATTTCATTGTTTCCCCGCGAGATGGCGCTAAATTTAAAAAACAATTTTTCCTAAATTTTTATGATCTGCTACTTATTGACGATAATGTACACTTTTCAGTCAGCTATAACCTAAATTTAAAATGTAAATTAATTTTATTGTTATGTGCTGTTATAAGATTTTTTTCGTTATTTTTTTTTCGGTAATCTGGTATCATTCATTCTTTGATCAAAGTTAGGGTAGAACCTATAATTTCGGTAATTGTTTTTTCTCGATTAGCTTTCTTTTTGGGAATCGATTTTCTATTCAGCATTCCAATTGATTAATATTACAAAAACTGTTGTCTACAACAAGTAAATTGGGACAATTTTCAATAACTTATAACTTTTTACAACGCGCTCGGCTTAAAACTATGTTTCATTTGATGTTGTACGCTTTTTAAAAACAACTTTAAAACAAATAATCTTACACACAAAGTACGGGGATGGTAAACCGCGATCCCCGACCCACGCTGGTTCTGACCCAGCGGAATATGCCGTGGAACACGCGGTTGGAAAGCCCGCCAAAATAATAAAATAGATACAGTCGTGGGAATTATAAAACCGTTGGGCACATAAATTTTCTACAATCGTTGTTGTCTTAATTATAATGTAACATTACAAAACAAACATTTTAATCAACGATTGTAGACAATTGACGTGCCCAACGGTATTATAATTCCCAGGACTGTATCTATTTTATTATTTTTTGGTTTTTAGTACATTTATCTTAAACATTGCAATGTATGTTTAACATAAAACCGTTTAACTTAAAAAGTTTTTTACCTATTTTTATTGTTTTATTCCAATCAGATATTTCGTTGAGCAATTATCACGAGTATAAAACGTTGTCCGCTACAAAAAATATCGCGACGACATCGCGAGTGCTGTTTAAACCCCTTTGTGACGCAGACAAAGTTGCGTGGTTCATCCAGTATTTAATTATTTAGTAACTAATAAGTTTGGTACTTTTACTAATTAATCAACAATTTGTTTGTATAAAACAACCATTTTTTATTGCTATCGATCGAGTTATTGACAAATAAAAATTATGTAACATCTCTAGTACGCTTTCCCTGGTGACTGGTGGACGCCGACGCCATTTTAATCACAATTTTAATAATATTCTACGTAGTAATTGTTTATTTAGAAGAGTATCTTCATAATTTTGGATAAATTTCAAAACTCGAAACTGTACTGAAACTCTACTTCTCAATTCCTTGAATGACTTCTCATGTGAAGTGTGGGATAACTGCGAAGATGAAGTGTAAAACCAAGCATGTTAACTGCGGACTGAAACTGAAAAAACTGAGTCAAAATGTTATTTATATGCCACTCGCATGTCTTTGTCAATGATGGTAAGTCTCCTGTATCTGTTCTAATATAAAGATGTAGAGTTTGTTTGTGAAAATACCTAACAGATCCTCGCAACTTCGTCTACATCAAAAAGGAGTTGCACTATTTGATCTTAAGTTACTCAACTGGAAACTGCATCAAAATTGGATTATTTATTTTTAAAAATACATATAAACATACATAATTTTTCGACATTTTAAAGGGGAGGATCAAAATGGATATTATGATATGAAAGTTTTACAATATATCTTTTGCTGTAAAATATTCTTTTTTATTTTAGGAACTAAAGAATAACTATTATTGTAGGTTACAAAATAGTGCAGTTGAGTAAAAGACAGAAGAATGACCTCAAGTTAGACAAAAGGCTAGCTCGTCCCAAACCTCTCCTAGACCATGTAGAAAAATTATCTGAGTAGTCATCTATACTGTGATGCAACTGAAGAGTGAGATAAACGGAGACAATGCAGATATACTAATGAGAAAGAGATGATGACATTAAGCCTATACATATTTGAGCAAAGTCACTGCTTGTTGTGTCTAAAGGTATTTTAACTTTTATAACCATAAACTGGAAAGAACATTTTGGGTGACCAGTAACCATTCAGTAACAAAAATACATGACATGTATTATTAATAAAGATGATAAGGTGAGTTTAATTATTATTGATTCTAATCAACAAAACTCTTTTTTATTTTATTATAAACTTTTTTTTTTGATTAAGAATCTTACTAATGTATATCTTAATAACAGTGATATTACTTTAATAACACAAGTACTATTTATGATAACTATTGAACTTCCATTGTTACATCCAGTGAAAGTTAATATAAAGCTTGTAAAAAATTAGTCCAAATTTATTATGTACTAGCTGCTGCCCGCAACGTCATCTTCATCAATGCTATACAACACTGAAAATACCAA
Source organism: Trilocha varians (assembly GCA_030269945.2). NCBI lineage: Eukaryota > Metazoa > Arthropoda > Insecta > Lepidoptera > Bombycidae > Trilocha > Trilocha varians. Next base: position 6,247,554 of record AP028273.1, on the reverse strand, counting down.
CAATTAGACCTTTTAAAATGACATTCATTTACCCGTTTCTTCTTTAAATTTCATATCTACAGAAAGTGCAGTAATAGAGAGAGATTGTCTTTAGTAAAATCGAACTGCAAAAATTGTTTTTTTTCAGCCTGCTTTAAATAAATAACTCTATGGTGTAAATAACTTTGTAGTTTTCAAGTTTATCCCGGACAAGGCTATTTTACCATACTAAATGTATAGATTCTAATTAGCACCACCATAATGTTCAACGGTTGCTTGACTTGGGCGAATGTTTTTTGCAGTTTTGACTTTCCTATCATTTTATTATTTATTGAAGTACTATTTCCTCTGAATGTTGTACATATTACGTTGCTTACGAGCATCACTATTGTAGCGGGTTAATTGTACTCTAGTGATGTTTACTCAACAGGGCTGTAGGTGTAAGGTTGACACATGCTTGTGCTGCGTGCTGTCAGTGCGGCGCTGAGCCCGTGCCCCACAACAACCCATACTCTTCGAGTGTAACGGCACTTGCACCAGTAATAAGGTAACACAGAATTTTACTTACTCTAACTCTTTGTCGAAATCATAATATAATATTATAAAGGTGAAAGTTTGTATGTATGTTTGTTACTCTTTCACGTAAAAACTACTGAATGGATTTAAATGAAACTTTACCACAATATAGCTTATACATCAGAATAACACATAGGCTACAATTTTTGATAATATGGGACGAACCTGAAGTCCACGCGAACGAAGTCACGGGCAAAAGCTAGTAGAGAATAAAACCAAGTCTTACCAAATTCCTAGTCACGTAACACCTATCTTTAAGCTTTGTTCAAAAGAGTACAGATTAAAGCGCCCGAGAAGGAAAGCTCATTCTCAGGTGGTGTTAGGCAAAAACGAATTTGAATTAGAGTGTAAATACTGTGGTTTTATCTGTTTGTACAATTTCTCCTGTTTGGATTTTTTGAATGATCGGTATTTAGATGAGCGTACCGCACACCTGATGTTTAATGACTACTGCTGCTTAGACTACCTAGATAGACTCCTGCAATGTCTTATGTCACGGAATATACAAAACCGCCAGCTATGGATCCAATTTGAAACTTCCCAATTTATGATTTCAGAAATAGTGAACAATTAAAACAATTGCAAACAATTAATCAGGCTCGTAACTGGAGCGCGGCGCTACGTCCGCTCGGAGCTGTACCGGTGCCGGGGCTACTGCGAGGAGCTGCTCACGTCGCACGCCGACGACCCAGAGCCACCCACCACGACCATGTTCGCGCTCTACTTCAAGATGGACCTGCTCGAGGTACTATGACCCATTACTGCCTATGCTTCTCTTTGTAAAGTGAACGCCCCAACAACTTAGCTTTCATAGGAGTTATATAAACATCGCAAGACTAACAATAGTATTTTGGTTATTAAGCTACGATGATATAGACCCGTATGTTTCGACGCGATTATAAAGACGTTTCACGTCAAAAATAACGCGACGACATTGTGAGTGCTGTTTAAACCCCTTTGTGACATAGACGAAGTTGCGCGGGTTTTCTAGTTTTTTATAACACTTTCAATAGTATCTGAATGATGTATTTGTTCTTCCACCAAACAAAGACGAGATATATTGTAAAACATTTTTATAGAATTGAGTAACTTGTAATAAAAATGTTATTTTATAGAATGTTACATTTATAGAATAAAATAAACACAAAATTATATTAAAATCCGAAATATTATTTAATATTTATTTATTTATTTAACTTCATGCACAAAAGGTACAATGGCGGACTTAATGCCGAAGGCATTCTCTACCAGTCAACCAAAATATGCAATACGTTTATTATTATTTTTATAACATTAATTGTTTTGATTGATCTAAACTTACAATCATGTCATATGTTAGATATTCTTATATTATAATTGCAAAAGTAACTCTGTCTGTCTGTTGCACTTTCCCGCTTAAACCTCTGATCCGGTTTTGATGATATTTGGCACAGACAATCTTTAGGTTCTAAGAAATAACATAGGCTACCTATTAATTGCTACTACTGCCATTTAATTTCTTAATAAATTAATGCTGTCACACTACTAATACTATTATTTTTCTTCGCAGGACTAGAAAGTCATCAGTGTCAACAAAAATGAAGGAGGAGTTTATCCTGAATGTCAAGACATCAATACTGCTATAAAATTGTTTCAAAGAACTAAACATTGGAATAAAGTTTAGAAGAATTATTATCAATTAATGCTATAAATAACCAATTTGTACCATAGCATTTATACTTTTATGACTGAACATTGTTAAGTCAAAACAGTTTTTAAAGCATTCTTATAAACCTGCTACAAACATTCAACCAATGTTGAATTCTTCGAAATAGTATATTTTAGAATATATAGTATAAATTTGACTAGGCTATTAGACAACTACACAAGTAGAACGAAAATACCATAACATTGAATATTTAGTTTTTGCAATTTGTTTTTATGTAAAGCTAAGTAACTTACTAATTTTCATGCATTTTTAACGGGTTCATACCACGATATTTAATTGAGTTGTCTCGATATTTCAACGTTGTTGCAGAGCCGTTCAAAATGCATGAAAGTATTATAGAAAACCACAAGTGTCTAAATAAGTTTATAACTTACTAATTGTAAATTATCCTCGATAATAACACAAGTTACTGATACTTTAATAACACAACCATTGTTTAATAATTATTTTATAAAAAGCTAGTTTTTGTAAACCTGTTGCGTTTTTACAAATTTGGAAGGAAACTACATGTGAAATTATTTTGTGTACAATTTTATAAATCAGTGATTTTTTATAAATAAGTGTAGTTATAGAATTACTATAGCATCAAAAGGATCTAAATCATCTAAGGGTTTTTAGGTTATTATTATATAAAATTTTACATTTAAAGAATAAAAAATATATGAAGATTATATTCAGCTCCGAAATATTCCTGAATACGCAATTTTTGTTATGCTTGTACATATTTGTATAAGATATTGTTTTGATTGATTTAAACTTTTTTTCAAAATGATGGTTGGGTATACTATATTTTCACAAAAAATGCTTGTAAAAATATTATATTGTTGAATCATTTTCTTTGAATGTTATTCCTTTGTTGTTGCTATTTTTGTACATTTTCTTCTTCTTGGTATTATAATGTTATTGATAAAAATAATATAAATTTGAAATGGAATGTGAAAACAGCAGCTTTTTATTTTGAAAACTGTTCTATTTGAAAGAAAAAATGTTTTGTTAGAAAGCTGAGCAAGTTAATAGATTTCAAATTATAATGAGTTTGTTGTTTTAAATTACGAGTGGATGCATCAGCTATTGTAATGAAACATTTTTTTTTTCAAATAGAAAAACTGAATTCCCCTAGTAAACAAAAAATAAATTTAAATCTAGCGCGCAGCGCATGCACTCAAGCATGTGGCTCCACCTGTGATTCGGCTGTGATAAACTTCAGCTCATATTCCTATCTCCAGTTGCATATCTATCTCATATATATATGTATGGTCTGTGATATTCTATCTACGTGACTTTGGCAGAGTCATCCGCAAGGAAAGAACTCGGGCCAGAAAAAAAAAACTACAAAAAACGTCAAAAAACATGCAAAAATTGTTTACCAACTTGTCAACATGAGTGTGGTTTCTTCGTTTTTCGCAGTAAATGAGGTTAAACAGCAATCTATAGCTGATGATTTTCTATTTTTAATAGATGAATTAAATTTGCAACTTGAAGACTTTGAATTACCAGCAGCAATCAAGTGCGTATACAATCCTACTAAGTATGCTCGAGAACCGTTCGAAATGTACGTAAAGAAATATTGTAATACAAAAAAGCACATTATCTACTTTGGTATGAATCCAGGACCATGGGGAATGTCGCAGACAGGAGTAAGATAAATCCTAATAATATGATAGTGACTATATAGTTTATAATCGTTATTCTTTCATTTTATCAAATATGTTACCTACTAGATTATGTATGAAGAGTAGTTATGAGATAACAGTATGCTTTAAATATTTTTTTTGGAATTGTCTGTCGCTCAATTCAATGAAAAAGCACACAAAATTAAAATAATTTAACTCGACTACCTAAAAATCAATAATAAACATCAATAATATAATCTGTGGATTTACTAATTTATTTATTATCACAAAGGTCCCATTTGGTGAAATTTCATCAGTTAGAGATTGGTTGGGTATAGAAGGAGTTGTAGACAAACCTCCACAAGAGATCAGGTCAAGACCAATAAAAGGATTTGATTGTAAAAGAACAGAGGTAAATCTGAAATAAAAGTATATGACTTATCACCAATAATCACTATTATGTAGATAGAGTGAACTTTTTTCAAGTTTTATTACTAATTCTAGGTCAGTGGTAAGCGTTTTTGGGGTTTTTTCAAGGATCTGTGTGGAGAATCACAGAAATTCTTTGAAACTAGTTTTGTTTACAATTATTTACCAGTACAATGGATGAAGAATGACGGATGTAATTTAACACCTGGAGATTTCAAAGTATGTATTTTTATTACTCTTAAACTGTTAGTTTGCTATTATGACGTGTTTTGCACGATCAGATGTTCTTGTTTAAAGTTCTAATCTTATATAGATTCACAATATTTGTTATGAAATATTGGTTTGAGATGTTCTACCCGAAACACGCCGAAGCGGGATTTATTTAGTATGCCTTCGTGCTAAAGTAATTATGCAAGAAATAGATTTATAATATAAGATCATGTTCAACTTATAACAATCACTTTAGTAAATTTGATGTATTTGAGTCCTCAATACATACATTTAAAGCAAATATTACTTTGTATTTACATAACAATAATCTCTAAGTACAATTGTTATTTTGATTGTTTTTTCTTGTTTTCGCTTTAGCCTTACTTGCGACTTTTTTTAGATAAGTCTACTTATATGTAACCTTAATAATTGATAAGAACCATATTAATTGCGCTGTATAAACTTATGAGTCACTTTAATTTATTTATGGAAACTTTGTTGGTCTCTGTATTATTATTATTCATAAAATTATCTGTAACTTTATGACTGTTTGTTTCCCTAATGAATCAATTATTAATTATATTTCTAATATTTAATATTTTGTTTTTCTATAATGAAGTTTTATCAAAATTTATGTATTATCCATTAAGAGAAGAACCAAAGATAATCACTAAGAAATAATGAATTGAAAAATATTGTGAAAATTATTTTCATCATTTAATATAATTCAAATGAAATCAGTTTCAAAGACTACTCTTTAATTTTTTCTCTTAGGCTTCAGAAATTCAACCACTGTACCGCATATGTGATCCATTTTTCAAAAAAATTCTTGAACTCTATGATGTCCACATAATCGTCGCCATTGGAAAATTTTGTGAAATAAGAGCTAAAAAAATCTTGGAGAAATATTCATTCCAAAACAATATTCAGGTGATAAAATTATTTGTTGTACTTATCTTACCTATTCTAGCATGTTTTTCTTTAATCACGGGGGACTCCTGACAAGCTGGTCAAGGGTTATTGAAATTTTTAATTTATATTTGTATTTCTAAATATGTAATATTATATTTTTCAGCTGGTATACATGCCACATCCAAGCCCAAGAGCAGTAAACAATAACAATTGGAATGAGAAAGCATTTAATTGTTTAAAAGAAAAGAATTTGCTACAATTTTACCAAAACAATTCTTGAAGTTTCTTGTAAATTACTTAAACTGAAAGATGGTTGATCACATGAGAAGATGTCTTGAATTAGCAGCTGAAGCTTTGGCTATCAAAGAAGTCCCTGTTGGATGTGTGTTCACTGTAAACGGACAAATTGTTGCAGAATCAAAAAACAGTGTGAATGCAACACACAATCCTACTAGACATGCTGAAATGAACTGCATTGATCAAATCATAGATTACTGCAGGTTGAATAGTATTGATTACAATTTGTATTTTAGAAACATTATTGTGTATGTGACTGTTGAACCTTGTATAATGTGTGCAGCAGCACTCAGTAACCTCAACATCCGTGAAGTTGTATATGGGTGTGCCAATGACAGATTTGGTGGAAAAACAGTTTTAGATGTCAGCAATTTTTATGAACAAAACTATATTCTAAAGGGTAACTTGATGGCAGATGAAGCAATGGCATTACTAAAAGAGTTTTATAAAGGAATCAACCCCAATGCTCCTGAATCAAAAGTCAAGAAAGATAAAAAGACTAGCTAGGATAATTAAATACCTGCTGTCTGTTTTCCTTTCCAACTTTTATATTTTTCAAAGGTTTACTAATCTCCAAAATAGATTTTTCCAATTAATTGATTATAATTTGATTTTCTTATGTGTTGAGTGTTTTTAGTAAATTCACTGGATGAATGAATAAATTATCATTACCTAGTATTGAATTATGATGTTGCAAAGGACCTCCATATTAGTAGAAAACCATTAAAAAGTTGGTTGGGTTACTTATGTCTAGATCAAATGGGTTTTTTTTTTTTTTCAGTATGAGGAAATCACCGGATCCCCGGGGTATGTGGGAGTTGAACCGCACTAAAACCTCCAACCGCTCACACTCAGCGTCCGAACCCCGGCTGAGGCCAGAACCCAGCACGGGGTTTTGAGGGACGACGCGACACGTAACGCTCTCGGCACACTTTTCCGTCACGCCGCCCCGGACGCCGAACCGGCAGCCGCCGGCGATATGGCCACCGGCTCTCTCGATCGGCGGGCTATCCGAAGCCTGCCAAGATGGCTGGACCGCGTGTCACCCTCCCACGGAATACCCCGCTGGGTCAGAACCAGCGTGGGTCAGGGAACGCGGTCCGCCATCCCCCGGATGCTCTGACGCAAGGGCGTGCTGAGCGAGACACGACACCTTCTTGGGTCCCCGCTCGCACTCACATGCGTTGGGGACCCGAAACTCTTAAGGGGCCAGATTCCGGGCGAGATCCCGGTTCCGGCCCCCTGCTCGGCGGCGGCGGGTTGCTGCGGGGCGGAGAGAAGAACAAATTCTCTCCCTCGCACTTCCCGCCACCCTCTTCTGCGAGATGGTGGACTCGCAGAATTCGAGCATCGCCTTCCAGGACTCGTCACTCTCGAGCATCGACGCCACGACGCCCGGGAACAACAAGTCCGGTCCTATTTGTTGGGCCAGGACACAACGCTGCTTCTCCCATGCGGGACAGCGAGCGTATGCTCTGGTGTGTCCTGGTCGCATCCTACGCAGTGATGGCAACTCGTCGTCGGCTCCACCTGAATCCGCTGCAGATACCGCCCGAAGCATCCGTGCCCGGTCAGCATCTGCACCGCCCAAAAGGTGAGGCGTCCTTCGCCACGACCCACCCAATCCTTTAGGACAGGGCGGATCGCCTCGACGGTAGATCGAATGGTTGAGAGAGTAATGAAATATTTCATGACCAACACAAAGATGCTATTAATTTACAATGAATGGGTGCTAAGCTGCAGTTGACATTCAGTGATGTAAAAAATATTTGTAAGTAAAACAATATGTTAAGAGCTGAAAAATATATTAGCTTAAAAATTAAATTCTTGGTTACAATAAAATATAAGAATTTACAAAAAAAACATCTTTCAGTTTTTTTTCCTTTAACACTTATAAGAAATGTTTTTAACACAACTAACAACTACAAAAATAACTAAGACTTTATAGAATAATTTTAAAACTTTTGAGATGTGTATTTTATGGAGCAGACAATATCTTATGATGCTTGTTGAAGGCTAGAGTACTACATCTGTTTAAACTTTTAAGAAACTGTATACTATAATATTTCACATGAATTCTCTTATACTTAATTTCCTATGCTTAACATCACTGCAGACATATTCATGAGATCAAAATTTATTAGGCAAGCATTTATTTACTGTTGGAATTATTAGAAACACTACTATTCTGTACTTGAAATTATACAATATGATATATCTACTGTGAAAATCTAAGCTATATTGAAACTAAATGCAAAATATTACATTACTTAATTTAGTATGTATAAAATCCAACACAATTAAAATTTAAAAATTACTACTAATAAAACATGCTTATCACATAAATGGCTAAACACTTATTCATATAAAAATAACAAGCAGAGTTAAAAATATTAGTCATTAGTATGGAAACCATTGACAAGTGGGTTCGGGTTTTCTACTACTTCATGGTCATGATGTCCGTTTGGTTGAACTACATTATTCTCGTTTTGTACAATTGGTTCATCAACTTTATCACTTTCACTAGAGCTATTACTGTCACTAGTAGATGAACTGTCACTTTCTGAATCCTCACTAGAGTCCTGTTGCCGCTGCCTCAAATGTTCATTTTCCAATCGTAGCTTTTCATTTGAAAGTTGCAACTCCCTAATTTGATCTTCTTGGACTTTAAGCCGCTGTTGAATTTCGTTCGGTGGAGGATCATCAGCAGTAAATGTTTCGACAGAAGTTTCTGATGTATCTCTGTCGGTTACCATGCTGTCCCTGTCTGCGATTGACACATCTCGATCAGTGCTGTCCTCATTATCGTCATCTATACGCTTCATTTTAGAGCGTTCAGTCCTCTTAACTAAATTGTCAAATTTTGCTTCTAATAAGAGATATTCTTGTATTAATTCAGTTTTAGTCATATTTGACAATCGCTCGCATTGCGCATCCTCGTAAACACTTGAAAATTCTTTGGTCAGATATTCTTCTTCGTCTTCAGGTAAAGCATAAAAATAGTTGTCGTCAGAATCAACACTGAAACTGGAATCCCTTGTGCGTGCTGAAGGTGTTTGAAGAATATTGAATGCGTTCTCTGGTTCTGGTTTATGAATTTCCATTAGAAATTGGTTGTTATTAAATGGAGCATGAGTTTTTGTTAGAACAATTTTCCGAAAACGGTTGTTGCGTTTGGATTTATCATTCCGTTTTCTGTCACGCCATGGAGTTTTTACAAACGGAGTCATCACTTTTCGTTTTGTATTTGCGCGCCTCCTTTTCTTCTTGACATTTCCATCAACACCTAAAGGTTTCTGCTTACCAACAATAGATGGCGCTCCAAGTACTGATAAGTGCGTTGGTTCGCCATCTTCTAATACATTATTTGCTTCCATAATGAGAGTTATTTAATAAATTATCACCTTCTTTGTCCAAACTCAAATAGATAGTTACAAAAATGTATTTAGCAGCAAATTAATCAGTTAATTCGCGGAACAAAATGCCTCGGAAAAGAGCTCTCTCGGACTCGACTTCGCGACTCGCGATGTGCCACCATTTTATTTATTTGCATTTTTTTTTAATTTCTTGTTTCGGGGATACCAACGTATGACTTCAAAAGTTCTGAATCAGTCATATAAATCTGGATAATGCAAATGTAAGATGTGCGAAAGTTTACTAAATGAAAAGTTATGGGTCGACTCCGAAAGTTATGCATCTACATTGCATTGCCCATTTGAATAGTTTCGATACAGTAAGAAATCACTAAGTCCAAAAGTGACTTTTACATGCTTTTGCCAATCGAATTAAAGATCCGTCTCTTTTACTTTTTCCTTAATTTCGAAAATGTCACTTGAAGATATTTCTAAAGAACCTGAAATAATTATTTCGAAAGGGAAAAAATTAAAGTCGAATGAATAACCTTTTCCTTTTGGGATTGTATGGAAAAAACTACGACGATTAGTTATTCTTTAAAATAGGGTGACCAACCTAGGTGCTTGTCATATAGTGCGATTTCCATTTTCAACTTAGTTTCTCTTTATTTTTTACAAGCATTTAGTATATGATCATTACATGTATAATCAAGTATCTGATTCCATAAATATTTTGTAAAAAAAATATCATTGTCATAGAGAAATTCAAGTTTCTTTGAAAAGTGACCCTTAGGTAAATGTTTTTTAATCAATTTTTCATCAATATAATGAATGTAATAACAAACGAAAGTGATATTCTTATAAAGCTGAAGATATGTTCTATTTATTTATTAACACCGGAAATAAAAAAAAGTAGTCGCATATGACTATAATTTGGAAGTTGTCATTAATTGGACTTTGCTCTTAACCACTCAACTGGGAACGTCACTATTCGCTAGATGGCGAAACTGGGGACTTCGTTCGAAATCAATACTGTGTTTGAGCCCCTTTTTAAAAACATTTTTTTCCAATAATTTTTAAATTTGATTTTTTATTAAACCTTATATTTTTGTAAATCATTATTACTAAACAACGCTGTATTGCATTTTCAGCGAAAATGTATCCTTTCCGTAAAATATGAGACGATTAAAAAATGTAAACAAAACAAGTTTTAGAACTGTGCTCAATTTTATAGACTTGGCAAAAGTAAACAAACCAATTTGGTTGCCGTTCCCAGTTTAGTGGTTAATTGGGTTGGGCACCCTAGTTAGGTCATATAGGTCATTTTTACTTTTGCAGTCTGCCAACATGCAAAGCAGCAAAGACTGGCCTCTATGAATAAAAATCTACACTTTCGATGAACAATTTGAGCCGCCACTACGAGAGTTTGAGGAACTAAAATTGACATTTGTGTAATGATGAAACTAGAGTGGAGAATGATATCTCATCGATAAATTACGCAAAAAAGCTTCGAACAAATATGCAAACTACACTACATCAAATCCATAAAAATAAACATAAGAAAAAAAAATGACATTAATTCAAATAGTTCAATAAAAGAAAGGAAAAACAATTAACTCAAAATGGGAATAGGAAATTTCGCTGACAGGAAGATTTGATTTTTAAAATGCTCTCGCATCAGTGATACCACAGACCATACATATATATATGAGATAGCGATACCCCGACCTGCTTTAATTTCAATAATCACACCTTACGTAATAGGCATACTCACTACAAAAACTGGTCAGCAAAAAAGACCACATCTCTGCGGATAAACACCCAGCACCGACACCACACGATAGTATCTCCGACTCACTGGAATCAGTACAGCAACACAGTTCCATCTCTTTGGGACTTCCTCCACTGGCACTGTCTATTCAGGCACAAAGACGCATCGTTAGATCCGACCTCTGGCCTCCAAGGGGGTATTGTGTGAGGACATTATACAGGGTGGAATTTTTAAACGTCTGGGAAAGTACTCGAAATAATGATTTTAGCAAATTTTGCTACAAGGAAACATTCCTTTATTTTTGAAAAGAAACACAACAGAACTGCATTCATGGTTTTTTTTTTTTTTTTTTAATATTTCTTGTTTTACCCCAGAATCGAACCAGCTATTATTCGCTACTGCTATTCGAAAAAATCACAACCTGCACTTTTAGTATACCAATCCATAGCGACTTGAAAGGATCAAATCTATCCAAGAAACATGATAATCTCGATAGATTAAATGAAAAGAAAACCACGAAATTCAAGTTTTAGTCATTAAATTTCATTTAACGAACGACAATTATTACCAAAAAAACAATTGGCTACCGACTTAATATTTTCAGAAATAACTCAATTACTACTCTCGATAAAATTTCAACAAATTAGTAAGTTGTGTAGATATATAGGGAATCTAAAAGAGCCGAGAGCCTGCCCTTTAAAATGAGCCTAAACTCGATGGATCCACGACCTTCCTTTGTCAAGATTATTTAGGGTTAGGGGTTTATAACTTTGGTGAGTGGTAAGTAGTCCCTTCCAAGTATGTAGATCCGGTAAATTATAGTGACTTTTGGAAGAGACAGCTGACTTGTGAATATAAAAACTTAACTTATAAAAAAAGAAAATTCGTATTCGCCCCTCGAAAGTCGACATTCGCAACATTTCTAATATCGACTATCGATGCCATCGACAGGCAACTCTAACCACAACTCTAACTTGGATCTGTGAAGTAGAGTGAATTAATCCAAAATATTCCAAAACATTGAAAAAAATAATAGTCTCCTCTGTGAAATAATTATTTTAAACTACTTCAAACAATCCATAATAAAATTTGTTTAACGTTTACAAGTTATGCATGATACTTATATAATCACGTCATAAGAATGGCTGATGATATCGTGTTTGAATTATTACATTCGGAAATTATAAATTACTCATTAGAAAAGTTTAATAATAAAACTAATGGAAACAATGAGAAGGTAAATACTCATAACTATCTCATAAATACCAAATAGGTATTGTTAATATCAGCTTCATTTTTTAGATGAAGTTTAGGATTTGTTTAGGGACCCTACACCCCTTTGAATATCTTTAAATTTCAGGACACAGATCTGTCTGTTGTTGAATATATTGGGTTTGCCGCAGGCTACAAGATCATGGAAAGGTTGACAAGGGAATGGCCTCGATTTAAAGATGAATTAGATACCATGAAATTTATATGTACAGATTTTTGGACCTGTATTTATAAAAAACAAATAGACAATCTTCGAACAAATCACCAAGGAGTTTACGTACTTCAAGACAATGCTTTCCGTTTTCTTACTAATTTTTCCAATGGTCACCAGTACTTGGATTATGCTCCTAGGGTGAGTATCAACAGTTTCAATACCACAATAATGTTTGTTTTTCATTTTGTTGTACATAATATCAATGTTTTGATTTAAAGATTAATGTTTGCAAGTTCACGATGATGGATATTCCATAAAGTATATCCATTATCTGATCAATTCAAAACCAAATACCTATGTGCAAAGGCACTATTAGAAAATAAAACTTTTCATGCCTGCTATTGTATGAAATTATTTAACTTTTCACATAATTAATGTACATTTCATTTCTCAAATTATTTGAAATTATTACATTATAAAAAACTACCTAATTAGATTAGTATATTATGTTAATGATACATTTTTTGTTTCAGTATGTAGCCTATACTTGTGGACTTATTCGCGGTGGGCTGGCTAATCTTTGCATCAACAGTATTGTCACTGCTGAAGTCCAGTCAATGCCGTCATGCAAGTTTCACATACATGTTCAAAGATCATAAGTTTTTAGAACAACATTATTTTGATGTACATTGTTATGAATCTTGTTTTTGAAATAAAATATAATATATTATGGTTTAAGCTTTTTATTCTTCTATGAGATATTTTATAAGAATGGGGAAATTGAGAATGTAATATGAAAAACTGTGATGGGCATTTTATTCTACAACTAGCTGACCCACGCAACTTCGTCTGCGTTACAAAGGGGTTCAAACAGTACTCGCAATGCCGTCGAGTTATTATTTTCGCGGTTTGCTGTGCGCCCACATATTCATTGCCTTTTATACTCGTAATAGATAACTTCTAAACGAAAAGTCCGATTGGAATAAAACAAAAAGTACTTTACTTCTACATTAATACTCTTAATAACATAATACTTAATTTGGATAAGATTTAATATAACGATAGGTACTCATTTATCGTTAATATTTCATAATCATAAAAACGGTTATTGTGACTAAACTATTATAGTTAGATATATGCTCTCGCGGACTTTTTTGTTGGTCTTACTAAGACCTAAAAACCCGTAGTACATCATTTTGTTCTATTGTTAATAGTTTTTGCAGCGTACGCATAAATAGCTTTTCGATTTTTCACCTTGTGTTACATATTCGATATTTTCATACGGATCCTTAATTTTTTTAAGATAAAATATAGCCTATAACCTTTCTCGATAAATGGACTTTAAAAGAATTTTTGAAATCGGACCAGTAGATCCTGAGATTAGCGCGTTCAAACAAACAAACTCTTCAGCTTTAAAATATTAAGCACAACCACAAGAGCTGAGTTCTTAGCATGCGGCGCTGCCTTGAAGTTGTATGTATGAAATGATGCCTTTTATTTTATAGCATGGTAACTTCTAAAAATTTTGCTCCTGACAACCCTGTTTTTGACGCAAGCTTGAGATCGGCGTTGGCGCTCTTTTGCTTCCTTTTCTTTCATTCCTTTTGCTCTTTCATTTACAGAAAATGGCTTCCGAAGAGTTGGTGACTGAGCAGTTTAATTTCTTTGGTATAAGCGTTGAACAAGATGTTTTAACAAAATGTGAGTAAGCTTATTTATCAGATATGTTATTTTTGTTTATTACCTGTCTATTGCTAATCCTATCACTGGTGAATGTATTTAAACATTGACAAATAACATGGTCCAAGGTTGTTTTACCAACCGTTTTTTATAGGTGTAAATTTATGTGAAGAGTACAATGTTGACGCTGAAACTTTTATTGAACAATGGATGGCATTCAGTTTGAACCACGTTAATGGTGCAACACCAAACTTGGAAAACTTAGATTTGTTTGTTCGAAAGGAATTTTCCAAACGATCATCGAGCCGTGGTAACGCTACTGAAACCACACGACCAGCTGCCGGTAAAAGTCTAACCGTTTATGGAACGAAACCCAATTCACCGTATCCTTTAACATAAAGTGTATCAGTCTAATAACATGCAGTAGTGTGGAAGTAATAAGAGAAGTTATTGATATTAAAAAGTAACGTAATTACGATGTTTAGTATACCAAAGAGTATTCTATTGTGTGAACGATAGAGTAGTTTCCGAATTTTACCTTGTGTTATTTAATAATTTTCCTATATTGACACAGTCCAGACAGTGAAGTCCTATCGAGTTATGTTGCAGCTACTCCTAAGGTAAGTTATGTTTTCTGTTAATATCAAGTACTACTTTATTAGTTAAAATTTCAAGGTTATGTACATAGTTTTTATTTTGTTTTACATCTTCAAAATAATTAGTTATTTCATAATAGGTATGTTGTTTGTTTATTTTTAAGATTTTTCAGATTATATGAAGAAAAACAAAGAAAAATGTAAGGATATTGAAACTTTTTCCATTTGTGGTGAATGAGTATAGGTTTAGTATCACTGTGCACAGTTTCTGTGACTAGATCTACACTCATTGATTGCTTATGGAATTTACATCAAAACATGAACATTTCTATATGAAGACTCTCAGAAGAAAATACATAAATGAAATATCAAGGGTATAGTGCTAAAAGCCAATAAGTGTAAAATTGTTACTCCCGAAATGTTCAAAGTTAAAGTTTGTAAACAAGGAGGATTTATTGGCTTTTTACGTCAACTAACCTTTTTTACACTGAATTCTTCTTATTTGATTACACTACTAGAAAGAGCACAAAAACTGATCTAGATAGACTAAAAAAGCATTTTTGACACTTATTGGGTTTTAGCACTATACCCTCGATATGTACAAGTAATATCTTATCGAAGAGAAAATAAAAATAAAGGAATCAAAATTGAGATGAACTATAATAATATAAATAAAATGACTTGATGATATTTGTGGGCGAGTTTGCTTCTGGTTCATGTTTAACATTGATCATGACTAGATCCATACTCGTCTGCAGCCATCAACTCATTCTCCTTGCTATGAAGAACTACTAAACACAAATGTATTTTATTTTGTTTAAATATTTTATGTAAGATTGAGTTATAATTATTTTAAAACTTTAGTAAAATCTAGGTTGTTCTGTTATCATCACTAGAACCATTTTTAATATTATAAATTTAAGTTTCACTCATACACTAGGTACAATTAAAAAGTGTTAAAATAAAACAATCTGTAATAAAATATCAGGTATACAAAATCATATACAAATAACTTCCGAAAAACTCCTTTTGATTTTTAAACATAAAATTACATCTGGAATCAACATCATGAACAACTGAGTGATGCCAATTGCGTGTTTATTTTTATGCATACTTTCGCGCATACACGACATATTGAAGTTAGGGGGCGAAATTACGCAAGTTTTTTGAAACTCCACTCTATCTATCTCTATTAATTGTATTTTAAATTTTTATTTATATTTTAAATACTCTAATTTAGCTTTGGGATGTATTAGTAGTAGTACATCATATTAATATACACATAAGTTGTTATGTTCAGCGCGGTTCCCGCAGTGCTAGTTTATACAGAGGGATCGCCGTAAATAAATAATTATCACTCGATGGTTGATAGAAAACCGCTTGGGTTTTATGTCGTAAACTTGTCAGCATTAAATAGCGCCATGAAAATTCAATTGTAATTTACAATGGATTTTCGTGATACGAACTTTGCGCTTGCGCAACCGCAATTAGCCATTGTCATATTTAATTGTAACGGTATTATTTAGGTATGCCGCAGTGTATACGTAGGTGTAATTACAATTTGTATTTGCAATAATTGTTATCTGTGTTAGATCAAGATAGACAGAAGAAGAAAACTGGTATTATTAGCGTGAAGTGCGCTTTGAACATTCTTAAAATTAAATAAAGAAATAGCCGCAGCATAGTAATTTGCTAGATTACAATTCATTATTATCAAGGTAATCTTGGTCACTTAACAGGCCAAATACGATAGTTTTTGGATACATGATAATTCATAATTTTAGTGTTTCATTGCAGTCTGTCGTTTTTTCCATATTGTGGGTAGCTACTAATAATTCTTCTTGAAGTGCAGTCGTTAGTGCATTCTGGTTAGAATTCATTACTGAATAAAACAAGCAACTGCATAAAATACATGAAAACTTACTTTTACAAAGATAACAGATAAGCAAAAGTGCGGTGTGCTGGTGAGCACTATCATAAAACCGGTGCATAATTAAACAACACAACTAAATATTTTAAAAGAATTTTGATCTTGTCAAAGCTCTTTGAGACACATGTAAATATGCGATAGAAATAAACGTTATTTTGCGGTCAAACCTTATTGTTAAGTTTTTTTTCTCATTCTTATTGTGAATTTCTGTTTAATAATGTATACCCACCACTGAAATTTAGGACAGGTCGTTAATGTAAAGAATCATTCTTTTTCAGAGAATCAAATCTGAA
This sequence comes from Trilocha varians, assembly GCA_030269945.2. Lineage (NCBI taxonomy): Eukaryota > Metazoa > Arthropoda > Insecta > Lepidoptera > Bombycidae > Trilocha > Trilocha varians. Next base: position 6,230,781 of record AP028273.1, on the reverse strand, counting down.
TCAGAAACAACGGCGAATCAAAATGATATCGTCCCAGCTACTTACTCGCCGACCGTGTAAGTTTAATGAAGCCAGAATTCCACAGTACCATGAGAATAAAGAAACAAAGTAAATTCTAAACTGAATATTTCAGTGGTTCTGCTAAATACGCGTCAAGAAAAAACACCGGATCGGTGGTCCATTCTTATGGAGATGAGAAGTTGTTACAAGTGATCGCTGAACCAAACGGACCAAATGACGCGCTCACTTTGAAAATTACACAAGTGCCCAATGACGACGGCGAGGTCTACACAAAAGCGATGTAAGTAATGTTCATTAAAAACTTGAGCGGTCATTTATTTTCAAAGTTGTTAATTTTAACAATACCAAAGCCTGACCTTTTTTAGTTCAAACCTTAATTTTAAGTTACAATAAATAATACAAAAAGTTAGTCATTTTTCAACTAAAGATTGGTTACAGGTTCGGTTTTGAACTTCTTCACGAAAAAGCCAGTACTTTTGATAACCACATTCGATACATATCTCAGTATATAATGAAGAAAGCTGGGTTAACAGAAAGCGTATCCGTTCGACATAAGAGTCAGGTAGGTTCTCCATTACGTAAAGTGGTACGGTTGTCAAACGAAGATTCTTTAAATAGCAGTTTGGACAACTAAGATTGGTCAGTAACTGCATTGTGAGTTCATATACATAGTACTAAATTGTATTTGTACTCATTATAATATGTCATATTTACAGACAGATGTGTATGTAGCTGGTCGAATAGAGTGTGATGCCGATGCAAGATTAAATCCTAAATGCGTGGTCCTTCAAGGAACTTGGGCTGAATCGCTCAGTCAAACCGTACCAGTGGATCTTGACAAGTGAGAATTAACTTGAAATATAAAAACAAAGATGTCTTAGCAAAATACACATTTCACACTTTGTTTACCTATGTTGATACCTAAATGTTTCAATGTCAATGAACCAAGATATAATCTTGGTCTATAAAGATACTCGGGAGAGGCTTGTCGTGAGATCTTCAATATTGTATAATGCACTGATCTTATTTAATATTATTTAAAGACCATGTATGAATGAATGAATGAATACAATTTATTGCATACAACACAGAAAATAACACGTACAAAAAATAAAACAAAAGAATACATGCAATGGGCGGTCTTATCGCTAAGAGCGATCTCTTCCAGACAACTCTTGAAAGCATTAGAGTACATTTAAAAGAGTTCACAGTGGTGTTGCAATGCAGTGCAATGTTTGTCATTGACATAATATTTACATGTTTTCATCATAAAAGCCAAAGTACGTTGTAGAAAACCCTTTTCACATGACAGTAGGAAAAAGCCCGTTTACCAAATACAATCTAGTCAGGTATTTTAAGTAGTGTTGCAATATTTCAGTGTAAATCAGTATTCGTTATTCCCCGGTCAAGTGGTGGTATTACGCGGGGTCAATCCTCGAGGAGACAAATTCATAGCACACGAAGTGTTTTGTGATGCTATGCTACCGACGCCAGACCATAAGGCTGACATAATGAATACTTTACCAGGTCTGTGTAATGTGTGTTACTATAACTAATAACTATTGTTTTGCATATTAAAACAATTTAACGAATCTATGTTTTTTCGTTATCATATTGATTCGAAAGTCAGTTAACATATTTTCTAAATGGGATCTTAGAAGCTACGAAATTTATTCAAAAGTCCTGAAGTTCAGAATATGATTAATAACACGAATGTGAAGTTATCTTGGACTTAAGTCTGTCAAGTTGTCGCCCAAATAGTAATTGAGCATGTTCTTAAAAAAAATACTTAAATGTTTTAGGTCAACTGTCAATGGTAGTTGTGGCAGGACCTTACACAACATCCGACAACATGGCCTACGAGCCGCTCAAAGACATGGTGACGTACATAAACACACATAGACCACATGTAGTCATAATGACGGGGCCTTTCATAGACAGCGAACATTCTAAGGTCAAAGACAATACTATGGCGGAGACCTTCGGTTCGTTGTTCGGAAAAATTATCGATAGCTTGGGGGAACTTGCTACTACGAGGTGAGTTCGAAGGGTAATTTATAAAAAAAAAATGAATTTGAAATTTTACAAAGAAGCTTCGTTGGAAATTTAATTTCGATTTAGTTCAGATTTATTTATTTATTGTCAACCTACAATAATAGATAGTGTAATTAGATAGGTAGTCATTGCATAATATTGAAATCAGTGAGCTGTTAAATTACTTGTCATAATTCATTATAGAAAGCATAAAATTACTCAAAATTTTATGCTTCATGATGATTGTCAAAGAATTCGGAATATAATGATTATCTTATTTAAATTTTATACTACACAATTTTCAAAGAGTTGCAATAAGCAGTTTCAATTTTCCGTACTTTTCGATTACAACTCACAAACAACATGATACGGTGTTACTTATATTTTATAAGGTAGCTCATACCGAAGGGGAAGTACCCTTAGTTTGATCGTAATTTATATTTTACTACTACTTCATATTTCAGTCCCTATACGAAAATCTACATTGTCTCAAATTTGAAAGACGCTTTCCACGTAAATATTTACCCGACGCCGCCCTACGTAAATCGAAGGAAACATAACAATATAACCTTTGTACCGGATCCATGCACTCTGAACATTAACGGTATCATCGTGGGAGTAACTAGCACAGATATCCTCATGCACATCAGTCAGGAAGAAATCTCTTTGTGAGTATCATTATAGAGATAAGTATGAAATCTTACATACAACATCAAAATGTTTTTACCTCATATTAGTTTGATACACATTGATTAAAAACATACAATTTGATTAAAAACCACTCTGCTAAGGTATACTAATTACAGCCGCGTCTAGTATAACATTTAGACTTTTTGAATAAGATTTGTTTGTTCAGAGGAGCGGTCGGCGACAAGTTGTCCCGCGTGTCCGGTCACGTGTTGTCGCAGCAGAGCTACTACCCGCTGTGGCCGGCGGCGGCGGGACACGCGGTGGACGCCACGCTCTGGACCGCGCATGCGCAGTTGCAATCAACGCCGCATCTACTAGTCCTGCCGTCTAACTTCAGATATTTTGTTAAGGTGGGTACTAGAGAAAAAGAAGGTTGTTTTGACGTCCATCTGCAATGTATATTACGGTAACTTGATTACAGCAAACAAACATAGAAAAACAGAGATTATGAATTAATGCAGTTTCGTAATATTTCTATTGATGCTGATTCTGAAAATACTTTTAATAGTAGTCGATGTAATTTCTAGAGTTTAAAATATTGTTGCAGGAAGTGAACGGATGTGTAGTTATAAACCCCGAACATTTAACAAAAGGAACCGGCGGAGGAACATTTACCCGTGTTTCTATAGCATGCGACGGAGACTCAAAACGGATAGCGGCACAGATTGTACGCATTTAGCATAGCATTCGAAAATTCATTATTCCACCGAAAATAAAATTGTACTACAATTTTGTTGTTTTATTTTGCTACAGATGCTCCGTATTAAACCAAACTTGGATGTTAAAGAGGCACTTCGAATGGGGTGTTACGAATATTTCGATACTTAGAAAATATGGTTTTTCGGTCTCCTAACGTTCCCCTGTTAGTTAGTGATTCCGTTCGAGTTCCTTTTGATTGGGGAAAGGGCGAGTGTCACGTTATTCCAATCCAATTTCGATTAGATGAAGCTTTATCGCGCTTAGATACTGTTTAAAATAAGGGAATAGTTTAGTTGAAGCTTTTTCTAAGCAAAAAGGAGTATGGATCAGGAAAGGGTTTTTTTTTTAATAAAACAACCATTTATCATGTTAAGTTATAATTTGAAATACAAATAACGTTTCGTGATTAATGAATACTTACCGACTTTATTTAAAAAATCAAGCAATTAAAATATATCTAGACACGCGGTAGCATGTCAAGCCAAGTTCAAGAAGGAGAACTGGCTTTTATTACCCATAAATATAGATCGTGCTAAAAATTCTAAACCAGATCAGAAATATCTACAGAAAATGCAATATAATAACAACAAAATTCAATGCTTCATTTAACATGATATTGATATAAATATGTATACAAACAAACCATACGTACAAAATTAATAAAAATGACAAAAATACAGTATTATGAAGACTTTTTCATTCAACAATATAGGCAACAATTCAAATAACATGCAACTTAAAACGACGATAAAATCTCGAAAAACATAATTCAACCAATCTAACAAATTTGAATAAAATCTTATAAAACAAAAAATATAATTAATCGATCATTTGTGATATAAAAAACATTAAAAATTGATTGAGATAAAATAAAAAGAAATATAAATCATTCATGCAACCTTATATTAACAAATAAAATAAAAGTATGAATTAATCTGAGCATGCAACATAAATAGGATCATTGAGTTTGACTATGCCACCGGGTTTACTGCGCAGTGCCAACTGGACGCCCATACGAGGTGAGCAGCCTGAAGATCTCCGTTCTTCTTCATTCTCTATTTGACGATATCTGTATTTAAAATAAATTGGTTTTGTTCTTTAAATTTTAAAGATTCAATCAAAATTAAAGTACGACTCTGTTTCTTCTATTCTCTGTCTCTTCCTGATTGAAAACATATCGAAACTTACTTTTTCAATGTGTTCAAAGGCTCGGATCTAGAGTTACGAACGCCAGTTTCTGGATCGACTGTAGTCATTACACATCTGAAAAATTTAAAAAGTTGTATATATTTTTTAAATATACAGGTTGGATCTGTAACCTGACCGCTCACATCTCTGCAGCCCACAAGGATTTGCACAATGTTAGTCGTACAAACACCATATAATATTGAAAAATTAAGTTCAACCGGATCCAAAAATAAAATCTGTGCTAAATTGTATTTTGACATGTCATTCACCCCACTTCCGCTGCTACAAAGTTACAGATCCACCCTGTATAAAGCAATCTCTTGCCAACGTTTCCTTCCTGTCACAGAAACTAGACACAGATGGATCTGTAGTCTGTCTGATATTTTGTGTGAAATATCTGTTTCGATTAGGAATCAAACCTGGAATCTGAAGTTCAGATCGGAAAACTTACCGATAAACCAAAAAGTCCTGCAGTCACACTTATATTTTAAATTTGCATATCATATCACATTTGAATATCTACCTCGTGCAGGGCTTTATAACTTCAAACACATTGTCTCCGATTTTCAAAAACTTCCACCCATCTTCAGCGTAAGGTTGAGCGCCTTCCAACACGAAGTTAGGACGGAAGTTACGCGGCGATACACGAGATTCTTCACTCAAGCGTTTGTTCAAATCCTCTACAGAAGCCTCGTTTATCAAATTGTATGAAAGTTCATCAGGAAGGGCGCCCTACAAATTAAAACAAATAGCCGCAGTAGTTTTAAATACGCATTTTTGTCTATTACTTTGCTTATAATAATATGTAAGTTCATACTATATTATTATGAATAAACAAATGTTTATTCGGTTTTGTTTTTTTTTTACCCGCCTGACCGCCCCGGGAGTTAACCGCACTAAATCTTCCAACCGCACTCACTGGCTGAGGCCAGAACTCAGGGCGGTACTATACGATTCGGACGATCCCGCCGACTTCAATAAAATACGGTACGAAACGAAATATCATGCTGAGTAAATCATAGTGAATCATAGTAATGCCATAAAAATGATTGTATATAATTTTATTATTATGAAATACTAGCTTTTGCCCGCGACTTCGTTCGCGTGGACTTCAGGTTCGTCCCGTCTAGCCCGTCTAGCCGTCGTCGGTCGAGCCGTTTCGGAGGAGTTCAAGTTCGAACACCGTGACACGACAATTTTATATATTAGATTATACCGCAAAAAATGTGTTTTTTTACGACCTCACATTAGAAACCTCAAAAATTGTAGCCTATGTGTTATTCTGATGTATAAGCTATATTGTGATAAAGTTTCATTCAAATTCATTCATTAGTTTTTACGTGAAAGAGTAACAAACATCCATACTTACAAACTTTCGCCTTTATAATATACAGGGTGATTTCCTAGTGAGGGTACATATTGAAGGTCATGGTAGCTGATGGTTATATACGACCAGTAAAAATATTATTCCCAAAGAATATGGCTTAATGCCTTAGTAATCGCAACTTAAAAATACCTAAAATTCTTGCAAAATGATGATTTTTCGACAGCTGATGGGTGTGACGGAGGTGTGGGGTGCGCGAGATCACTAGAGGTCATTAGTCAACACTCTTTAAGCCGAAATTGCTTATGTTTGAGGTAGTTTTGTCGAATTTAGATTAAAAAAAAGAAAAAAAAATGTATTTTTACTTATTTTTTGTAATATTCCGTATTAGAACAGAGTACTCATCACCCTCCTGCAATATGTACCCTGTCTAACAAATCAATATTAGATATTAGACTAATTACAAACCATATCATTAACAGTGAAGTTGTAGAATTTATTCGCTGTAACTCTCTGATCGCGGCAGGTCTGTGATGCATAGTAAACTAAACGATAGTTAGCAGCTGAATGATCCAAAAACCTGTTAACACAAACAAATTACAATTCCTTAAATAAAGTCATTATTTCATAATCAAGACATATACATAAATAATTAAAAATGCTATTTCATCTGGTATCTCTATCTCACGAATACCGGATACCACAGACCATACACATATATGTGAGACCGGATACGTTCGACAGACGAACCTCGACCCTTTCTTTGTGAATGTCTACGCCGACGATAGTCACTTATCAGGTTAAAGGTCGGCTAAACACTTGTAAAAACGGTTTTATAGATTTTTTTCAGATTTAGATTTTTTTACCTAGAGAACCATTCGCTGGCTTCGAATCCGCAGTCATAAACGGGGACAGGTACACCCCAAACAAACGCCGTTTTACTTTTCTGCAGTGCAGCAACCTAAAACGTAAGTTGTTCTTAGACCTATATTTTTAGTTGCTAAAACGTAATCTTAGTATTTTTTTTTTTTTATTAACGTTTCTTATAACTGGAGGTTGTGAATTGTGCTGATGCTGAGATTGCTAATGCTTATTTACTGTAGTTATTTAATAATATTAAGTAACACTATTTAAGTATATTGTGTGACTTAGTGTTAGTGGTAAAAATCGAGTAAGGATAAACTTAAGAACTAGATGAGTCTAACAATTATCTAACTCTGGACACTAATGCCTATCTGTAAGGTATTTACGGTGTTGAATGTCTTACCTCTGCTAAGTTAACATACAGTGTTTCCATTTGTGCGTGTTTTACAGTAAGAATGGAATTTCTAATCGATGGTTGTATGGTCAACAATTCGGGATATGCCCGGGCCGTAACGAAATTATTTTTCTCGTCGATTACCATTATTACTCTGTAACGTAGTTTATCATATAAATAAACAGGAAATCAGTGAATTTTAATAATTTCAACATGTGGTTTTAAATTTTGTTTGCTACCTGTCCCTGAGCCAGCCATCCTTTAGGCCTAATATAGAGCACTCTGCTTTATCCATAACGACTGGTCCGCATGATTTAACTGGATAAACATTTATATTTTTGAGAGTACCGACTTGAGTCCAGTTATCTGGTATCCTTGTCTTCTTGTGCTGTTGGTAAAGTTGATAAGCGTAATAAGCACCACCCACAACGCCAACCGTCGTAACAGCGGCTGTTATGTACGGCACCGCACCTGTTTCAAGCAGTTTTCATCATCAATACATCAACAATACAACAACCTTATTTATTAGTAAACTAACCACCAATAGCCCAACCGAATATACAATAGGTAGAAGGTACACGTGGAGTTACAACTCATTGATACCATTTCTTATATAGTCAAAAATCCAGCGTTTTGTGCAAAAATCGCTACGTTAAGTTTTAATCATTTATGACGATTTCCTTTACTTGTTGACATTGTTTACAATTTTATTGGTTTTAAAAAAGTGTAACGTACTGATAAAACAGAAAGGGCAATGTAACTTAACTGTTGTCTTCGTATCATTGACCTTTATTTTTATTAGTTAGTAAGTGTTGTAGTTATTTCTGTTTGACAAAAATAACTTCGTATACAACAACAACGTACGAAAGAATGCGATGAACTTACAAGCAACTCGGGCCTGTTATGCTTTAGGGCTGTCGGTAGATAATAATTTTGCGTAAGGCGTAACAAATGTCTGCAAAGCGGGACTATACCGGTCATATTAGAAGTTGGATATGGCCAATTTACTAAGATAGGTAAAGTAATTTCTGAAATAATCCAATATGACCGTAAATTTAAATGTTTTGAACATTCCATTCAGCACTTTTACGATGTAATTGACAAATAGTTGAAGGTAGTTAAGTACGTTACACTAGATTTGCAAATTACAAGTACAGACAGACAGAAATTGCGATAGGCAAAGGCTTGACTTAACTGCTGAGACCCTTTGAGCTACGTTAAGCTTACCATTCATACCACGCTTACTAATAGGTGGGCGGTCACACCGTTAACCATGGATTACAATTGATAATAGAAAATATTAAATAAGGTGAGTATTAGAATAACACGTGTAATGGGTAAACTGTAAAAAAGGTATTAAAATGTCTCGAAGTTTGACCTTGAATAGACATTATAGTTGTTGACCGAAGGGCTTAACATGTTTGTTTACAACTTCGCACAGCGGTTCAAATAGACTCATATAGAAGATTTAAAATTGAACGTAAATTAATCTAAACGTAAAGCTTACCGTGAGATGTCATGTTTAAATGGAATCTGAACTTTTTAATTGTTTAGATATCTAAGAACTTTAGCACCGCTTTGTAATTTACCGCTGCATTCAGACACGCGTGGCGCGATGCGACTGTATACTACTGTTGATGGATGTGCACTGAGACGAGACTTATGACAAGATCTATATTACAAACTAGCTGACCCGCGCAACTTCGTCTGCGTTATAAAGGGGTTCAAACAGTGCTCGCAATGCCGTCGCGACATTATTTGCGCGGCCTGCGTTGGGTTCTGCATGGTATTCATTGTGTTCATACTCGTGATAACTTCTCAACGAAAAGTCCGATTGGAATAAAACAAACAGTTATTATGTCATCACTGGCAACACACACTGGTCGAAGACTTTGTCTTGAGACACTGCGGTATTGTGGACGAGAAAACTTTCCGAAGCTTCCCGAACGCTGCCCAACTGAGTCGGATTCGTCGCTTGATCTCTGCATCGAAGTTGAATTTACCTAATCGGACAGTTTACATCACACATCAGTGTACAGTGTACATCATTTTATTCTGTTGTTAATAGTTTTTGCAGCGTACGCATAAATAGGTTTTCGATTATACACCTTGTGTTACAAATTCGATATTTCATACGGATCCCAAATTTTTTTCAAAATAAAATATAGTTCATAACCTTCCTCGATAAATGGACCAGGTACTTGTACCTGGAGACGAATCGCAACGTCAAGCATCGACCGACTATCGCTAAGGACACTAAGGCACATCTCATTCAAAATTTTACAGGAACAGGTTGTGTTGCGCTGCGACCCGCATCTGTGTAGACTGTGTACACACCAATTTAGTAAATTATCCCCGAGATTGATAAAATAAATCGAATGTCCAATAATCAGTATTAGTATCAGTCTAGTGTGGACACTCTTTTATTAATTTTTAAATGCCAGTAATTTCAGAGCTGTCACTTGTCACTTTTCTTCATAAACTGTAGTTGTCATTTGTCAAATGAACAACAAAGTCAACGTGTCGTGTACTTGCCAATAGTTTTGTAAAAGTTGAAATTTTTTACGAAAATGCTTAGGTTTTAAAAAGAATACTTGCTTTATAAATTATTAATTGATCTACAATATCTGTATCATTCTAATTACACTTTTTCATAATGGTTCTATTAGACAATGAAGAGGTATTTAATGGCAATATTCTTCACATGATTTGACTTTATTATTTTCTTCATTATTTTTCTATATGAAATTTTCTATTTTCAGTTTTTAGCAGAGTTAACAAAACTATTCCAAAAAGCACGCTTAGCAGGATCAATCACAATGACCATGAAGAGATGTAAGTTCCATATTAAAATTTAAAATGTGCTATCTAAAATTTTATTTCATCACTAATAAACGTACTGTATTTTAGATGATGGACGCAATAAACCACACCCTAGAGATGGTACTCCAGCAGTTATCAATCCTGAATACAAATGCTTATTGAGAGCTCAATCCAAAAGTAAAAAAATATCAACAGTTGTAGAGCAACGTGATGTTGAAAAATTCACCACAGCTTATTCTAATTTATTGAAAACAAGTGTTAATGGTTTAAAACGGTTGAAAAAACCAAAGAAGAAAGCAATGGCAACTCAGTAATATGTCATAGTGACCGTGTCAAAGACTGAATATGAAGTGCGCAACATAGTGTTAAGTATGTAAAGTGAAAAGTGACTTTATGATACCACCGCCATGTCCTAGCGCGCGTAGGACGAGGTCCATTGAACTGTGCTCTTCTCTCTGCAAGAGATTGAAGAGTTGGAGTCTTACCTGCCTTAGCTAGAGGCGCTCAGCAGTCATTGACCAATGTCCAACATTTTTTACATTAAATATTATTGTTACATGATCCTAATAAATACAATATGTATCACTGGAAGATAGTATCATTTTATAACATCCATCTAATGGGTTCAAAACTCCCTTTGATTTAATACTACAAAAAGATATTCTTATATCTCTAACTTAGATAAACTGTAAAGGTGTATTTTTTAGTTATTATTAATTTTTATAATTAAGTCTACCGGACATGTTTTAGTTACTCCGAAATGATTGCATTGCCATCATCAAGGTACAAAATTTAGATTTAATCCATACTTAATTTTGTAATATTGGTTTGTGAATTTCAAGTATGAGTTTACACAACAGATTATACATCATTGCAAGTCTGTAGATCCTCTATGATAGTTAATATTGTCAATATACTGTTTGATGAAATTTTATTTACAAAATCTAGGACTGGATATTCAAAAGAAAGTTTAATGATATTCATTTATTTTCACCATTTATTACAATGTCTTAATAAAATATGCATAATTATGAGTACAAAATATATTTATCACATCATTTGAGACCAATTTTAATTTAATAATACAAAAATATTTTAGCTATAAGCACCAATCTGAAACTATAAAATTAGTGGTAAATTCTTTACACATTAGATTTACAATAAACAACATTTTAGATATTTGTTTTGTTAATTTCAATTAAAATACTTTAAAAGTAATACTGGCTATTTTATATATTTGTTTTTGGTTTTATTGCCATAGAAAAAAAATATAATTAATCTCAATTATTATTAAAATAAAATCGAATTATATGACAGTATTTTTCTAAATTTCTGTAGTTTTATGATATTGCACACTTACTCTAGAATATATTAAATCTATTAAATGACAAAATAATGAGTTACATAATATTTACAAATTAAACATGATGAGTAATTAAAAAATTGTTTATAAGCAATTTGGCAATTTTCATTATACATAGCACCTATTTGTGTTGGTTTTACATAAATATTTGCATTAAGAGTATTTATTTTGTGAAATCTTAAAGCACAAATAAGCTAGGTAGTTAAATATTTATATCTTGTAGTATGTAATGTCTGTAGCAATTACATGTAACAATGTATTAATGTGTTGCTTGGATCGTTATTCTCAAAGAGATCAATTATTATAAGCCTAAAAATTTATGGAAATTATATCAGTACAAATTTAAAATTTCCTGAACACATTTTTGGTTACATTAAAATAGATTGCGAAATATATGTTACGCATATGACTATATCTTAATTCTACAACACATTCTTAGAAGTAAGACGTTTCAAACAAGCGTTTCTAACTTGATCATTACCCAAACGTTCAGCTTCGTGTAGCACTCGTCGGAGATCGTTTGTACGATCATTGCGAGCGGCCAAAATGTAAGCGTTACTCACATTACGACATACTAAATAGCAGGATATCTGAAATTAAATAATATAAAATTAATCTACTACTAACCATCCCACGGCTTTAGTAGTAGCGAAGAATTTCATTTTTTCGTAATATTTAACATTGCGTTGCTCGACTTCTCCGAGTCCATCATTTCACAGAAGCAGGTGGCGGGGAGTGAGAGGGAGAGGTTATACTCTAATCTCAACTTACCAACCCGTCGCCGTCGAGCAGGTCACATGCATTGGGGACCCAAGAAGGTGTCGTGTCTCGCTCAGCACGGCCTTGCGTTAGAGCAACCGGAGGATGGTAGACCGCGCTCGCCGACCCACGCTGGTTCTGACCCAGTGGGGTATTCCGTGGGAGGGTGACACGCGGTCCCATCTTGGCGGGCTTCGGAAAGCCCGCCGACCGAGAAATCCGGTGGCCATATCGCCGGCGTCCGGGGACAGCGCGACGGGAAAGAGTGCCAAGCGCGAAACGCGTCGCGCCGTCCCTCATAACCCGTGCTGGGCTCTGGCCTTAGCCGGGGTTCGGATGCTGAGTGTGAGCGGTTGGAGCTTTTAGTGCGGTTCAACTCCCACATACCGGATCTAGTGAATTCCGCAAACTGAAAAAAAATAATCCAGCATTGGTGTTCTCTACAATAACACGTACCTTAATGGTAACGCTGTGTATATCGGCGATCAATATCTCAGCTTGTTCGTCGTGAAGTTGGCCGCGTGATTCACATTTCTTCACCACGGCATTGACGCCCGATTCCAAGACTTGATCACTCATTGAACTATAAATTTTACATTGATTAACGTCAATTGGAGAAGAACGATGAAGATAATTAATATAATGTTCTAAGTATTTTTCTAGAAAATTTTGATTTCATTTTTGTAAAAACATACATGCACTACATTTTTTTGTTTACCTTGCTGCTGTTTCTTTAGATGCTCTTATACTTTTGGCCAAGGTTTTGACTTCCATGAACCGATCGGCCTGGACTAAATATCTTGCGACGTGAGTGTAGATATTCATAGAATCTAATTTGTGCTCTGTTATGATTCTGTAACAATAGTAAAAAAATAATTTTCACATTTTAAATAAAAAAAAATTGTTTCGTTAAATTTTATAGAATTACATATCAAACGAAACTATATTAAAATTGTATTTAACCAAATATTTCTAAAAATTATAAACTCGATTTTAACAGAACTTACTTGAACGCCAGTTCGAATCCGCTTTCTATGTTCGGGCCAGTGGCCAACACAACGGCGACAAGTTTTATTTTATCGGTCGTAGAACCAAACAATGTTGGAGGTCGGAAATCGGGACTCTTGCTCTCTTGAGCACTTTGAACGGATATCACCTCATTTAACACCTTTTCCGTCAGTCGTCCGTTCGCTTCGGCTGTTGCTAAATACTTAGCTAGCTCTATTTGTCGAGTTATAGTCGTCATTAAATTATCTATAGTCCCTTTGTCTAAGTTGAAATGTATCGATTTTGGATCTGCGGACTCTGAAAGGAATTAAAAGCTTTAATATTTCTAAATAGGTATCGACGCTCGTTATAAATGTAAATACCTTAAAGATAAAACATCCTTTTAAAATACTAACAAGTAACAGGTTTAACTTTTTTAAATTTTTTTATTGCCATGTAGGCAGACGACTATAATATTATTATTTAATAAATACATAATATAACAACGTGGGGTGGTGGTGGTATACATTATACGGGGGCCTTAGCGTGTAATAAGTCACCACTCATAACCTAATTTGATCAAGCCCGGGGCACACGTAAAGCTTTTGTTTCCCATTCGTAGGACAAGTGGATGTGGCATTTTCCTGACAAATAAATAGAGAAAATTTGAATACTAACTGTTAGCATAGGGCACGCACTGCGACAGATGGTGCATGGCGGCGGCGAGGTGGTGTTGCCTGGCTCGCAGCGTGGCCCAGGGCTCGGGCGAGCGCACCGGGCGCGCGTACAGCAGCGCGCACGACGCCGACGCACGCGCGTGCTGGCCCGACGCGCACTGCACGCTGTACAGAGCCTCTAGACGCTTGCTCATCTCCAGCGTGCGGCATATGTGCATTATGTATTCCTGGGTTAAACATAACTCGCATTATAGTTTCCGGGAAAGAGTGCCGAGTGCGTAACGCGTCGTGCCGTCCCTCATAACCCCTTCTGGGTTCTGGTCTCAGCCTGGGTTCGGTCGCTGAGTGTGAGCAGTTGGAGGTTTTAGTGCGGTTCAACTCCCACATATTTATATCCAATCCAGGGATTTCCTCGATCTCAAAAAATCGCTCTAGCGATAAGACTCCTTAAGCTGTATCAGTTTTGTAAATTACTTGGTGTTTTTTTTACTAAAGTATTATATTCTATATTAAAAGTTACAATATGGTGCATATTCAAGCTTAGTCTATGGTCACCTCAGTACCTACTCTAATGGAAAATATCTAAAATACCATCAAAATGATTGTCTGGGACCGGCGAGAATGTGGGTTGCGCGTACTTATTTTTTTTATGTTTTAGATATTAGTTGGTTAAAATTTGTGTTAGGTACACTACTTAGGTACACCACTTAGGTTTCTTGTTTATATTTCCTATTAAAATAAATTACTTATCACCCTCCATCACAAGCTCAATCATTCAAAATTCACCCTGTTGGAGGTCGCGTTCGAAATGTTTTAATTTACAATGATTATTATCGTATTTTACTTACCGACCACATATTTAAAGAACTGTCCATATCGCTCATGATCTTCAAGAGATCGTTAACCTTATCTTTCTTCAAGCATTCCATGTACACTGATTCGGTAAATGTTTCCTTGTCGACCATGTTATCGTAACAATATCTCAGCACTTCAGTCAGATCACTGTGCTTCATATAAAACGCTATATTGGCCACTTGAGACCCGTAATTGCTGAGATAAAACACGCATTCTTTATAGAAGAAAGGATCGAGTCGTTTTAGCGAATAATCGATTTTCGTTTCAACGTGACTGTTGTTGCGTCTCAAAAGTCCTTGCGCTAAACTTTTCTTTGGTTGTACGACGGCCGTCTGGAAATCACTGTAGTCTCCTTGTTTGATTTTCTTGACGCTGGCCAAAGTGTGCATAATATTTAAGGCTGGTTCGGTCAGTTGTATTTTCTTTTTGTTTGTGTTCATAGACGCTAACTTTTCGTTTGTTGCCTGAAAAGTTTCAAAATCACAATAAATAAAAGACAGTTGATGAATTAGTAAGATTAACAGTTGTCATGCTGACCTTGATGGTTTCGGCTTTGTTGAGTAATTGCTGATTGACTGGATAGTTCATGTCTTCAAGCATGCTGATTATTTCATTCAACAATGGCGGATTGTTGCGCGGTCGCCCGTCTGACTGATTACTGGACATCGAGCTGGTTCTTTCCGAGTACCTCATACTCTGCAATCTCTTATTCAGGAATTGTGGTTCAGAAGCTTCCCGTCCGTATTCACAATCTTCAGGTAAATCACTGGGAATGTTCAATGTGTTCTTGAAGCAATGCGCGAATTTCTCTCGCGCTTGTTTGAAGCAGCCTGCTTTAAGACAAGCTTTTCCCCATGCAGCTAATACACTGTTCCTAGGTATTCCAGATTTTGTGGCTATCTCTAAAGCTAACTCCCATTTTTCTGCTTCCAATAATGACCTAACTATTTGACCTGAAGGAAAATATACATTGACATTTGATTTTGACCTTTTTGTATTTAAAATATTTGTCGAAATTATAATACGTTAAAAATAACCGAAGACAAGCAAATATCACAATAATATTATTGTCTGTATTGCCATTTATTTGCATAATTTAGCATTTAGCTGTTATTAATTTAATACATATCGAATGACACATCAACAGTAGGTATTTGTTAGACAAAATTTTGTAATATTAAATTAATATAATTATTTTTTTAATTCTATGTCATTTCAGTTCTTTTTTGAAGCAGTTGTCTCTTATGTTTAAGTTAGTACTAATAAAGGCTTATTGTATTTATTTAAATAATAATTGTTGTTGGGTAGATGTGTACTAGGGATGTTGCGAATGTCGATTTTTGGACATTCGCGAATGCGAATATTCATTTTGCGAATGTTGACCTATCAAAGAAAAAGTTCAAGGTTGAAAAGTCAGCTGTATCTGTCAAAAGTCAATATCATTTATGGTACTACAAAATAGGTATCTATATTTTACCTATGCTGGATCTACTTATGAGGTACCCCTGTACTTGTCTCCCCCCACCAAAAATTGAAATCCCCCCGCAAATTATCTTGACAACGGAAGGTCGTAGACCCTCGAGTTTAGGCTCATTTTAAAGGGCAGGTAGAGGTCTTTATTTTGGCTCAGCCAGATCCCCTCTATATCCACACAACATCCTCTTAACTTTTGTCAAAACATTCGCATCACATTCGCATATTTTTTTGCGAATACGAATATTCGTTAGATCCTAGTGTGTACGTACTGGGATGCGCTCCCTGGTGCGGTATGAGATGGTGAGCCTGGTGCTTGACGAGCGTGGCCATGGCGTCCGCGTGCGCCAGGCAGCGGGCCGCATGCGCCGCGCCCGTCTCCGCCACCGAGGACCGACCGCCGCCTCTGTGCACAACACACAACATATAACTTGAGAATAACTTGAAAAGTTCGAAGAATGGGAGTAAGAGGTAATTATTTAGTTGCATAATAATATAGTTTTCGACGTCAAAAAGCGACGTGTCAGTTTATACTGTAATGTAACGACCTATTACTGCCCACTGCTGGGCTCAGGTCTTCAGTATTCAGGGCTTGACGTTAATTAGTTAATAATTTGAACGTTTGTTTTGTTTTTATACCTCCAATATAGATGATAAAAAACATTTATCTACTATTACTAGATGCACTGATGTCTAAGAAAAAGCTTAAAAATATATAAATATCTACATCTCACAACCCCACCTACCAAAAAGTTTTCTGCCACGTCCGAAAACGCATATTACAAAAAACACATATTCTCAAATAGCATTCAAAAGTAAATTTAGCAAGTGTAATGAAATTTGTATTTATTTATGAGTATTGTTGTTCATGGTTTCAATAGTGAAAAATAATCGTACCCGATTTCATTAGGTGTCCGCGAGTATATTTCGGCTGCAGCAAGAAGCAGTGATCGCCTCGCTCGCACCAGCAGACGCGAATCTCCACCATTCGATAATTCACGAGCTACTTCGTCGCTTCGATCCAATAAAAACCTTTGATAAAAAAAATACTTATTTTATTTTGCAGGTAAATTACATTTGAAATTATGATTTGGAAAAGTAAATTCAGTAAAAAATTAGTGGTTCGTCAAAGAACAAATACATTTAAGAGATTAAATAAGCACATCAATACTTTCGTGTCTTACTGAAATAGATAAGAACTCGAAATTTCGGTGGCCAAGTCTTTAATTTTCTAAATCAATAAAAAAACTTGAGAGGTGACATGGGACACCCGAATAGAACGAAGTTCTTTTCGATTAAAAGATATCTTATATATTTTTTTCCTCACGTAACGCGAGATAAGGAACGTGTTTTAAAAGATTTTGATCACAGCGCCATCTAGCGATTATCATCTAAAACAATTAAGGAACGTGTTTTAAAAGATTTTGATCACAGTGCCATCTAGCGATAATCATCTAAAACAAAAAAGTGTCGTGACAACTTTCGTTTTCGTTCCAAAAGTTTTACAAAATTGGTATAAGGACCAAGAGACGTCAAGAAGATAAAAATATATAAGATTTATTAAATATTTTAACAATCTTATCACTAACCTGGGATAATCCAAACTAATGGAGTGCATTTTCATAATGGACAAACACAAAGTGACGTTAGGCGTGAATTCGTAGCTAAACTCAGCTCGCACCGCCTCATTCTTATTAGAGTTGACTGAGAGACACCAGTCCATGCAAGTAACCCCACTGCCAGCAGAATCAGAATTACTACTCATCATTAGATTATCGTTGTCAGTTTTATTTTTCTTAGTCATTGTTTGAACGTAGCAATCGTCACAAACTCGAAACTTTACCCCACTAGGGTATGTTGGTACCTTGAATATAGAAAAAAACAACTTAGTGCCAAGAAACGGGTACATTACAGTTTACACATACATTAGTACATTTTTTATACAGGGTGTCCTAAAAAGGGAAGTACCTTAAATATTAGAGAAAGGATGTTATTTTATTTAACATTATTTTATTTTTGATGTTTAATAATACTGTATTGACAGATTTTTCTTAAATTGCTTGGTTTGTCTGAAAATCGAACTAACCAAATCGGTAAAAATTAACACCCTGTATTCTTATGATGCCAATCGAAAGAATAGTTGATTGCGAATAATCTTTGCTAACAATCATAGTGTCTTAAGCAAAGGGAACAACTTAACTTGCAAAATTTCTAACAATAACCAAGATCTTCATAGACAAAATTGAATAGCTAAACTTTTTATGCCTACCTGCATTCTATGCCTGGAACACGCATGACATACAAGTCTGCCACACCGGCGACAATGATGGCGTCGTATTATCATCGAAAACATTGACGTGCGACACATCATACATCTATCCGTCGAGTAATCTTCTGTCCACTGATCTTTTGTTGGTACTTGTTCGGGCATCACAAACGGTCTGGTTGCAGCTTCGATATTTATCGAATCTATCGACTGTAATAATGAATCGTCTGATGGTTTAGGAGGCGTTGGGCACGTCATTCTAGGATTCTTCATGTCTAAAGCTTTCTCAGCATAAAATCTCAACAAAGCATCGACAGCATTGCGGGATATTACTGTCCCTTCAATGGCTTTGATATTGTAATATAAATTATCACCGCTAGGATCTCTTTTCAAATTTGGTGATATTTTATTCAAAATACAGGCCAGTACTTCGAGCTTTGCATTCATTAGAAATTGTTCGATCATTAGTAATGGACGATCTATTAGATCCCAGAACAAATGACGCCAATTACTGTCGAGTTCCAACATAATTTGTAATCCAATTTTAATATTTTCAAAAGCTTTCCAGTCGAAAGATCGCTCGGATATAAAATCTATGCAGACTTGTAAAATCTCTACATTTCGAACTTTAGACATTTCGTCTTGGATCAAATCAGTAGCCTGCGATATAGGAAGTCTGGATAGAAGTTTTTTAACTAAGGAGGGTGTTGCCTGGTTGGTGTACTCAAATAGCTGCCGCAATAAATTCATGATGATCAAATTTTTCATATTATCCGAAACATTATGAACATCTGCCCATTCTAGACATAACTTAAACTGAAAAATAAGTATAATGTTAGTATTCGTATATATTTTAAGTAGCACGGAAAGGACGACATTATCGATTATGATCCACAGTATTTAAATATCTAATTTTACCTGTTGACTGTCCATAAGGGAATCAATAACACCTTCTGGTGTTTCACAAGATTGCTCATAGATTTCGTACCAGTGATGAGCGCCCATTATAGGTGCAACCTAAAATTAATAAATATAAATTGGAGTCAATTAATGATCCACATTTTAACACACTTCATTTACAATTATAATTACTGTACCTGATCATAAAGTGGTATTTTTATAATCCATTCAGTACATCTCTCGTAAAGGCTTTCCTCTAGTGATTCTTGATTCAACAAGAACCGAAGATAATCTAAAACTTCAAGAGCTCCTTCCGCCGGCCAACAGTTTATATTATTTAATACGAGATCAACTTTGAGCTCGGAACATTTTAAATGTTGAGAATAACTCCAGTTATTTGCGATCTTTGGATTAGTAGCTAGCTTAAATAATATCAAGTCTCTTAAATTCGTCAAATTAGGACTACACATCAACTGTCTTTCTGATAAGGAATCTATAAGATTTAGACATTTCAATATTTTGCCTGAATCTAACAATTCTGGCATGAATGTGAATAATTTATCGAGATCCACGGTTGTATGCAATGAAGCCAAATATTTATTGCTTCCGAACAAATCTTTTGTGTAATTAAACCTGTCTAATTCCATATAGTTATTAAGGCATCTAGTGCGAACATCCATACTTTGCTGCAGACTGTTTTCTCCGAGTGATGTGTGAACCTTTTTGATGATATGAGCCAATACCCAGTTGTTCAATACAATATATGTCAGGCATTGTGCATCCGGGGCACGCGGTAATGGCGCAAAATTTGTCACAGGATCGAGGAATAAGTTTTCTTCGGCATTTTTGAAATCGTATACAACTTGTAGTAAATTATTGAACACGACTTCACTCGCTTCTTTATGCGGTCCTGACAATGTGATTGACGGGCAGAAATTCAAAATCAACTTTGGTATAAGATTTACATTTAATTTCTTACAAATCGGTTCTAAATTAGTTACTGGAATATCCTTAGTATTTATCATTCTACCAAAAATGTCGTGAAGCTGTTTTTCTAAAACAAAAAAGTACGGTGTTTCTGTCGAAGCAATGTCGGATTGTTTTTCGTTTTCTTGTTCCAACTGTGAGACGGTCTTGCAATACATATAACACATTCGCAGGTAAGGAGTTCGAGCTTTTTTATTGCCTTGACGAGTTACTTCTGCTACACTGCACATATCTTTATCAGATGCAGCGACCACGTTCATATAAATTTGGTGATATTTTTGCATCAAATTAGAATCGACCATAGTCAATTCATTTGAAGATATTATGACGTTTAGATCTTCACAGGATTGTTTTAATTCTCTCGATATTTGATTCAATTTGCAGAATTCTTTATAAGTTATTGGAATGCGACAGTCCGTTATCAAATCGCAAATGTTGTCAACGAAGTCAAAGGACTTTTCCGTATTTCCGTATATTTCGAACATGACACTAGCTATGTCTTCTACGAAACGAATGTAATTTGTTTTCTTGACTGCTGATATATCTGTGCAGTTTCTAACTTCAGCTAGCTTTCTTTCGACTATGTTAATGAGACCGTATGTGATCTCTTTATTCAAACCGCTACTGATCAATATATCGACAGAGTTGATGAAAGGAGCGTTTTGATGACTGTACAGTTGTAAATGGGGGTGTCTTGCTCCTAATTCCATTATATCAAAAGAATTTGGAGCTCTATTAGAAGCTAAAAATCCTTCTACGAGGCCCATGACTTCTGTAGAAACAACGGATAATGCTGATAACTCTTTAGTTGGGTATCGCGTATCATCTCTATAGTAAATAATATTTTTAATTTTAGCGACTAAATTTCTCAATTGTTCGGTGAACGTAACCTCAGTTGCGATTTCAGAGTCAGCTAAATCAAACATCTGAAAATAATTTAATTTAATTTAAATACACCCATATTTCGGGAGGTTACGTAGTTTAACCAATTACACGAAAATAATCAGTAATGAGCAAATAAAGCGATAATACCTTTATCGTGAATCACAATACAAGTTTAATTTTATAATATGCCAATGACCTAAAGTGTGCACAGTTGTTAATAACAATCGAAACTGGAAATGTTCGAGATTCATTCAAATAAAACGATTTCTGAATCATGATTACGAACAATAAAAGCAATAAACATAAAATTATACACAAAGTTGTACTATATTATTTTTAGCATTGTAATATCTTTACCTACTTTATTATTTTTAGAATTTTAACATCCTTACCTGCATAAAATTATCGTTCAATTTATTTCGACTTCACTTAATATTTTAATCCTAATGTAAAATTATGTTAGAACTTACCTCTAATATCTGATTGGCTTTTGAAAAATCATTGTGGTAAAGTGCCAAGGCAACTAAACATGTTGGTTTAGCTAACATTATTGATATAAAATCTATTGCGTTTCCTGTAGATGACATATAGGCTGTAAAGGAAATTAACCTTATTTAATTCTGTGTTTTTGTGAAATTTCTACAACATCATTAACTAATGGCGATCAAACTTACATTCATCAGTGGATATTGTGGAGGCAAGCATCACTTGGTCTACATCATGTCTATTATTATGTTTTCTTCTACTCTTTGGTCTCTTTTTCATTGGTTTCAAATCTATTTGCCGAGATTCTTCGTCGCTGCTTTCATCAACATAATCTAAGCAGAGCTTTAATCTTAATGGACTAGTATCGGGCGGTAATGTTGATACAAGCTGCAACTTCCAAATGGAATGATTCACAACTTTGACCAACTGCTTGAATCTCATATTCACATTTTGTTCTATTTCATCAAAATTGTTGTTCTCTTCCAAATTTTCCAAACATAATTTCAAGGTGTTTAAAATAACTTGAGTTGTAAAAGCATTGCAAATAAATCCTGCTGAGCCACTGTTGATGTTACTATTCTTTGCCTGCTTTTTCGAATAAAAGTACGAACATTCCGAATGAGCCCCACACGAGTAATCCTGATTGTGTTCAGCATAACACGAAAAATATTCAAATCTTAAAAATAGACAGGCAAATATATTTTCAATAACTTCAATGCAGAATTGCAATGGCTGTATGGCTAAAACAAGCCTTCTGATTTCATCTAGTGATGTTGTAGTATGTTCCACGTTTACAGTTCCTTCTGATGATTTCACGATTGTATCAATTATTTTCGTTATTGCACAGTAGCTATTGTAGGTTGAGAAATCCCAGTTTACGCTGGATTCGTCCGCTTTCTTGACATTTTTATTGCTCAAAATCAAGAGTTCATTTACGAAGTCGTTATTCGCATTTAAAAGACGGGAAACTTTGTATCTATCCACTTTAGAAAGCCTGCACACTTGAGATATCACAGCTAATGCACTCTGTGTTAAAACCTGAGTAAATACAGATGTGCTCATGATCTTGCAATTATTTTCTAAACAAAATTTGATTATAGTTAATTCCCTTTTTACTTCAGTTATATAGAACTGTAAATGGTCATCTGTTGTTGTATATGTATCCAATATCGAAAATATATTTGTCAATTGATGTACTAGTGATGGGAGATCATAAGTTTCTGGACCATTTGTAAGATCTATCAGAACCATAATGAGGATTTGTTTGGTGAAATTATTTATTTTGAAAGTTACATTTTTTAAATCATGCAATTGATTCTTGTAAACTTGAGCTGCTTTTAGAAGCCAGTGAGTTTTGTCTTGGTAGCAAAGTTCGAGCATATATTCTGGGGTCAATTTGAATTCCTTTTGGGGTTCATGTTTATGTATTAAATCAGCTGCATCATTCAGGATTTGAGGTACATCAAGTGGTATTAAGCTTAAAAGTATTTGTTTCCTGTATTGTCGGAAAGCATCTTCTGATATATATTTTAGAACATGATTGATAAATTTTGGCAGAAATTTTTCATCCCATTTTAATAAAGATACTAAAGTTATAAATTTTTCTACAGATTGGATGTCAGTTACTTCATTTTTACAAACTTGTAAGCAAAGATTCTGTATTCTTTTGACATCGTTTTCTGTACAATATTTTTGGATGAAATTTAAAACACTATTAGTTGTAACGGGATTATATTTCAAATTCTTTGTGAAGAATTCTATTGTTTCATCACTGAGTTCTTTTGGTGATTTTGATTCATTAACATCTTCATAGAGTTGAACAATTTCCTGTAAATTTTAATTACATGCTAATGAATATTAAAGGGGCCGGCGCGACGGGAAAGAGTGCCGAGGGCGTAACGCGTCGCGCCGTCCCTCATAATCTCGTGCTGGGTTCTGGCCTCAGTCGGGGTTTGGACGCGGAGTGTGAACGGTTGGAGGTTTTAGTGCGGTTCAACTCCCACATACCCTACCCGTGGGGCGGATCCGGTGATTTCCTACAACTCAGAAAAAACATATTTCGGCTTTAGTACCTGAAATTAATAAATGTAAAATTTCTTACCTCAAATATTTTTCCATTTCCATAATCTAGCAGCCGTAGTACATATTTAAGTTCTTCTTCCTCCATGATATTGATTTTCTGTTATCTATAAAAAATATATTAAATAATTAATTATTTTTTTAAATTGATTATAAGGACTTCAGTGTTAGCAAAAATTTTGTTCTCTTTTCCATTGTGAATTCTTTAAGTACCTATGTGTTGTTGTTTTGAGAATAAATATTTTTTTACTGTTAAATTATTTAAATACAAAACACAAATCCGTAAGCCCTAGAGAGTTAACATCAAAAGATAGTTACTTTTTATAAAATTTGATTGTAATGTGATTCAAAGTCAAAGTCAAATCATTTATTTCAAAGTAGATGTGGACACACATACACTTTGAAAGTCAAAAATAAAATCAAAAGTTCTACCACCAGTTCGCTAAAATTATGCCTTCGTCCTGAGAAGAACCGGCGCAAGAAACTCAGCGGGCATGTCTTTTTTTAATTTAATATATTGTTTTTTTGCTTTTTTTTTTATTTGATTCAAAAATTTCTTTGGCTATTGAGACTGAAGAGATATTTAGCACTTTTCTTAATCTAATGATTTTATTTTGTACCCAACAATAACCGTTTTTTTTAAAACATACATACATTTGTGAGATTTTTTTTAATTATCAGATAATAATTAATTAGTTAATTAGTATACCTCACATATAGTAATAGTTCAAAACATTAACTAACAAATAACCCTTGTTTACCTATTAAGCGTAATATTTAATTATGTCACGTTATCTACTCTGAACCTCCTGGGTCACAAGTCATTGACACATGTTACATTTCATGTACTGTTTCTATGCTGCAAGATAAACAACAGTACATAATATACATTAGAGTTGCATTATATAAATTAAACACATGAAGGTTTGATACCTTATAAATTTTGTAATAAAAAAAAATATTCATGTTAAAATTTTAAGGAATATAAAGTATAATACCCAAAATTTTGAATAAACCAACTGATGTGATTATGTATATTGTATATTTATACTTTGTAGTAGGTATACATCTAATATGTCTTTTTGAAATTTCAATTTTACTTGAACAAATAATTAAAATGAATGTTGTAAGTTAGGAAGTTGTTGTAGGCCTCAAAAATTTTCACAAAATATAGTTTCCTTCTTGTTCTTCCAGTCTACCACTACGAGTTACTATTACTCAATCAGTGCAAACCTGACTACAACTACAGAACTATGGTTTCCAAACTTAATTTTAGAGGAGTAATAGCAATATTGGCAGTTAATTTTCATTTTACAATGCATGGACTATGTATATAAGTATTCACATAATGCTGCAGCACAGAAAATAAATTTAAAGAAAAAGTACAAAAATAAAATTGCCTTTGTTTTTGTATTTATCAAAGTTATCTACCTTTATTTTAGTCTCATTCTTCAAAGACTTAGTAATATTAGCACTAGTACTTCCGCTTTTTAGTAAAGTTAAACACTAGAAACTACTATCACTTTTTTAATTAAATTAGAACAGCAGCACTTAAAAGATAGAACATTCACTAAATTAGAAAATATAATCAAAGAACAAAATAAATTTATGTTGTAATGAAAACTCAAATCACAAAAGAAAACATTGAATGTCAAATTGTCAGGAAACATTAATAGGGTCGTATAACCAGATAGAAATGATGTTAAAGTGATGCGTTTCCATTTCCAGCCTTCTCCCATTTTGAAATTACAGTTTAGTAATAATATGATGTTAATTGTATAAATTTTTTATAGACTTGTAAGATACAGTAATTTTCCTCGATTTTTGGAAATTGAAATGGCTTTGTTATGAACAGAATTTTGTGATTATTCTTAGTACACAATGTAACTCGCAATAAGGCTTTCAGAAATTAAGTAGCAGAACGATTAATTTACGAGTAATTTAAAATTGTTACTTTTTAATCAATCAAAATCCAGCCTGAAATGCGTCCATTTCTAAAACCAAAATACCGATTTGAACTTATTCGTTTAGAAACCTTTTAAAGACACTTGGCACTATCGTTGATCACTTTTTATAAGCGTTATTTGGTTACAAAGCTGCATATTTGCATTGCAGATGTTGGTGGTTTCACCCTATCTCTACAAGCAACAGATGTCTACATATGTCACTGTCATTGAAAACCAGCTATCACCTTTCAAAATTTAAAACGTCCATCGGTTATATATCTTTAAGTTCATTTTCATTCTTTGTAGTTTATTTTTAAATATTATTCTTAAATTTTTGTTGCAAGCTGCAAGACTTACAAAAAGAAAAAAACATTAAGTTGATGTTCCATTGGTGGGTACACCACACAATTTTTGAAAATTTATAATGAATTCTAATAGAAATAACAGTTATTTTAGCCAATTCTTACTTTTTTACATAAACAACAATTAAAATAGTATTTTCTCAAACAATATGAATCGATTGAGATTAACACAATAAAAAAATATTTAAGATCCACAAAAGTAATCACATGTCAACTCACCAGTGGATTGCTTACTTTACACTTTCACACATCAAAAACTTGTGAGAAATGTTTTGGTATAATATTTTTTAGTTTGAATTAATTTTAGAAAACATTACAATTTCTGATATGCATTCATATCAAATTGCTATATCAATTTATTAAATCCTTTTTGATAAACATTTCAGGATGGAGTTACAAAAACCATGGCATGTTTTCAAACAAATTTCAAGACTAAACTTTTGCGGACTCAAAAATGCACAAATTCATGCGCCAGTCAGACAATATGTGATGTTAATAAGTAATAGTAAAAAATGCGGTGCATGTAGTTGTGCCATCAAATACCTACCGGCATCGTATAATTATTCTTCTGATAACAAAAAACATTTCATAACCTTAGAAAAGAAAGCTTTGAAAGATGCACTTGAACACAAGAGAGAACAGTTGAAACACACAGAACATAAAATAAGACAAAAAAGCGAGGAACTTGTAAGGGACATACGGCATCAAGGAGAAGTCACAGGACAAAAACTACGTGTTAAAAAGGAACATATTATTAAAGATATTTTAGAAACAAAAGCAAAGGTCAAGGAAAGATTTGAAGAGGTAGTGGAGGTATGTTATAAAATATGTATAATATGTAGTAATAGAAGTTACTTAAAGAAAACTGTTTTTGCTGTAAGCTTATAGTGACTCTGATGAAAAATATCAACAGATCAAACTCTTCATGCCTTATATGAAAAATATATAAATCATCACTATTTTATTATAATTTCAATGAACTTCAATACTATCAGTGATGTTTCTTGTTTTAGAAAGAAAATGTAATGACGATTCCAAACATTCTATGCTTTACCAGAATAGTGATGTCCCCATACTTAGGATATGTGATAATGCAGGACAATTACAACTTGGCTCTTGGACTATTGTTATTTGCAGGAATCACAGATTTGGTAAGAATGTAAGAAATATGCACAACTTGTTTTATAATTGTATCATATAGTTACTGCTATTGGATAGAAGGGCAATAGTAATACTATTCTTTTATAACTAATCTGAATTTTAGTTGATTATTAGACATACTAGAATCCAGAAAAATTTAAATATATTATCTAGAATTTGATGGATTGATTATTTATCAAAAATTATTGTTGTTTAGTCTTAACATAATCAACAATGGGTATTAAGATAGCAGAAAGTACAATTTGTAGTTATTAAATAATTATGAACGAAATATTAATTCTTAACTATTGGTGATATAATCTGGATGTTTTAACCACATACAATCAGGTGGGCGTTAGCTTGTCTGCCTATGACGCAATAAAACAAATATAATGATGACCCAAACACATGAGAATTTTACAGTTTCCAATTTCCCAATCCCCAATTCAAATTTATATTATTTTTTCCTAATAAAATGGATGTTTTTGAAACTTAACATAATATCCAGTGTCTGGTTTTTTTACTGTATTTCAATTCCTTTGCATGACAATAAATATGTAACTCTTTTGAATGTCCAGAATCATTGAAAATGGTATCATCCCAAACACTGACAATAGAAGTAGTAGTTCTACTTTCAATGTCTATTTAATTTTATACATTGATAGATGCCCAGCTTCGTAAAAAAAAATTTAGGAGTGGACTAACATTTAGGGGGATGAAAAATAGATGTTGGCCGATTCTCATAGATACCGGATAATTTCATCAAAATCGGTCACGCCGTTTTGGTGTAGTATGGCAACGAAAACTGTGACATGAGAATTTTATATATTAGATTGGAGGAGGAAGAAACTAACACTCAATTCAATGCAATTAATATTTGTTTCAGCTAGATGGCTGGATAGCAAGAAATTGGAAAGGTCAATCCACAAAAATGGGTTCATTTTTAGATCCAATGGCTGATAAAGTTTTGATAGCAACTCTCTTTATATCTCTCACCTGGCAGAACCTGATACCATTGTCCTTGACATTGTTAATTGTTGGAAGAGACTTGGCATTGGTTGTGGCAGGATTCGTCATCAGATACATAAGTTTACCACCACCGGTAATATTTCATATTGGTAGGATGTTATAATTTAAGTGCAGTATGCTGATATAATTAACAGACCTGTATGATAGGCTACTCGGTGTTGAGCCAGTGGCGTGCGATCAATACACGCAAATATGCATTGCATATCCTAGCTTATCAAATTCGATTGAATGCATTTGATGATGAATATTCTTCACATTTTTATTATTTACATTTATGTAAGTCAAAATATGTGACCAAATTGATTGTTGGATGTAAATTTGTAAATAATTCAGTTAAACTTTAATTTCTGCATACCCTGCCTTAATATAACTGCAAGTCACTGTTTTGAGCAGTATACATTAGGTCTTAGTAACTATGCAACATGAATGGAAAAAAAATCGGAGGACAATTAACACCTTGCACTTATTATGTATGTGGTTCTTTTTTTAGTTTTATTGTTTTGATTTTCAGGCAAACCAAAAATAATATAAATAAAATGATGGTTCACATCAGCAAAACATCTTATTTTCAATGTTTAATATATTTCTCATTCATGTAGCATATTCTTGTATGTATATTTATATTTATTCTGTATACATGGCAAGAAAAAAGTATATTACTTGTAATTATACTCCACATTATTTTACTTTCCACTTAGTTCGTTTCTATGATGTATGCAATATTTTATGCAAACTATAATTACGAACAAAGTTGTGTGATGAACGACTAATAATAATTAAATTATTTGCAGCGAACACTGAGCAGGTATTTTGACGTGACGCACGCAACTGCGCAACTTGCACCAACTTTTATCAGTAAGGTGAACACAGCTGTCCAACTTTTACTGGTAAATATTTTCATTTTCTATTTAATGGCTTATTCTATTGTTTTATATTTTCTAATATTTACATTAAGAGATAAATGGACTCTACAACTTACCAATTTTTAGAAGGTTACACAATTTATTGATTTATGGCAGGGTCACAACTTTTTTTTTAATTTTTTTTAGTTGGATGAAATCACCGGATCTGGGGTATGTGGGAGTTGAACCGCACTAAAACCTCCAACCGCTCACACTCAGCGTCCGAACCCCGGCTGAGGCCAGAACCCAGCACGGGGTTATGAGGGACGACGCGACGCGTTACGCCATCGGCACTCTTTCCCGTCGCGTCGCCCCCGAGGGTCACAACTAAACCATATTTTTTTTTTTTTGTTTTCATATTCTAATTTATCTGTAAGAAAGGGTTTCTAATAAGTATTTCGTTTCTAGGTGGGTACTACACTAGCGTCTCCAGTTTTTGGTTATGTCGATCATCCAGCTCTTCAAGCATTGTGTGGAATCACGGCAGCTTCGACTATTGTATCAGCCATCAGTTATTTAGTTAGTAAGGACACATACAAATTACTAAAGAAAAAAGTTTGATTAATTCTTAAATAATTACCTGCAATAAATGTATAGTTCAAATATTTTTTCGTTATGAATGTACAGAATGTTTCTATTTACTATACAAAAAATGTAAATAAATTATGAGAGTAAATAATGTTTTATTTTAAATAATAATTTAGTTCTGGTTGAAAAACAAACAATTCAATACAAATGGAAACAATTTATTGTTTTCTTTCAATCCTATTCATAATCTGCTGGTATGAATACGAAACATTTAAATTATAAAAATATAATAGTATCGAATACTAAATTACGCTTAGTCTAGCCATGTGAACAAAATGCTTATGTTTTCTATATTGAAGAACAGTAACATTTATAATGAGTTCACATTTTAAAACTATTTTAGGAATAGGTCATTTCAAAAAGCAACTGTGTAAAGCTGATATTGCAGTGGAATCAT
Organism: Trilocha varians; assembly: GCA_030269945.2. Taxonomy (NCBI): domain Eukaryota; kingdom Metazoa; phylum Arthropoda; class Insecta; order Lepidoptera; family Bombycidae; genus Trilocha; species Trilocha varians. The sequence goes on along the minus strand of AP028273.1, from coordinate 6,200,663 downwards.
ATTGATGCTAATACAAAATTACATTGTAACAATGTGGAATGTTGGTCAGTTGTAGTTAGTTTGTTAGTCTTAATTTATCTCCACAATTAGTTCATGACCATACAGTGTAACAGAAATTTTCAACTCAAAGTGGACTCAATGAATGGATGGTGAAGATAAGATTTTGGAAGGCACATACAAATTTATAAGAATCTTCAAATAACAGCAGAAATTACTAATTAAGACTCTCTTTAAGTAAAGACAGTTTACCTAAACACTACATTAAAATTATTATTCAATGTTATTCAGTAACACCGACAGGTATAAAAGGAGCCGAGTATAATTTTATAGCAGTTTTATAATTTTAGAGATAATATATAAACTTTTATCTAATACTTATAATATGTTTTAAACAGTTTGCTATCACGATGGTCGCAATAGAAGCGAACTATGTAGGCCCATATTATTATAATTTCCACCGAGGACTAGAGATTTCAAAGTTAATCTGCTTTGTATTGAGATTTTACAATTTACACATTTATACTTACTTTAACATACACATTGTGATCTTTAGATTACACTAGAGACTTTTAAATAATTAGTATTAAATATTATATTTTAAATTATAAAAAACTTCAAAATAAAATATGGCAGCTAGCATTGTTAATGAAATATGAATAACCACAAGGTATTGTGTGCCACATCAAAGAAACACTTACATGTAGCACAAACAAGTTACAATCATAAAATAACAATGTAGTATATAGACCTCTGCTTTGACATAATCTTTGGAAAAGAAATATTAATAATATTATTGTTTACATAATTAGATACAAAAATTACTGATGAATAGTAATAATAATAATATATTCAGTATTCAAAAAACGTAATCATGTATGAGAAGTAAATACCTCAATATCTATAAGTTATCTACAATAATTGTAATTTTTATAACAAAGAGTCAGGCACCAATCTTGAATACTGAAGATGTGCAACACAAATTCACAACTCATAAAAAACATCAAAACGTCACAATTATAAAAATAATACTTTACATAAAAACAATGTACAAAAGTAAAAAAAATAAATGAGAATTGCACAAAATAATTATGATTTTCTTATAAAAGTTATAGTAACAAGATTCAAGAATAAACATAACTGTTATTATCCTGTTACTGTAAATAATTCGCAATGTGGACTACTTAATTTATTAATGTATTACTATACATTATTTTCTTTTATATTATTTGCATATAAATTTAAAATGCATGTTAATGAGGTCTAAATCATGAGTGAGAGGTTACAATTCTACTGGTTTATCCTACTTTATTAATGAGCTCATCACAAATGGCCGTCAGCTCTTCATTGTCTTTTATCTTCTGTGCTAAGGACTCCTGCAATGATGAGGCATGTACTTCACTCTTCTTAAGCATGGCATTCAATTTCAAAATTTCAGCTTGATGAGTTTTTTTGACTCCATCTAATTCTGCATTGGCCTTGTTGAGTTGTTGCATGGCATGTTGTCTCAATGTTTCATACCTTGCTTCAAGTTTTTGAATGGCATCATTATTCTCTTCTACTGTATGTTTGAGAGTCTCCTCATTGCTCTTATATCCTTGGATTATCACTTTACATCTCTCGTATTTGGTATGGACATCATTGAAAGCATGTTCCATGGATGCAAGGTGAGCTGCTGCTTCATCTCTCTCTCTTATAAGAGTGGACCTTTCCTCAGTCCATCTCTTGCCTTCTGTTTCTCGTTCACCAATGAGAGATGAGATAGTTCGTTCATATTCTTCCATAACAACACTCATCTGTTTATTGTTTCTTACTTTTTCCGCAACCCTTTGTGATAAAGCTTTTTCTTTTTCTACATATTCTTCATTTTGTTCAGTCAATTTCTTAATTTTGTTCTCACATTCTTCGAGCCGGTCTCTTAACTCTTGATTAAGATCTCTTAAGTTTTGGGCCTCTTCTTCTTGAGCAGTCAGAAGTTCTTTGACTGCTCTAAGTTGTTCTACAGTATGAGGATCCATGTCTGAAGTACGAGTGATGACAGGTGGAGGTGGAGGGATGTTAGCACCCAAGCTAAGGAGTCGATCAATAGTTGCTATTGCAGGTGAAACTGTGTTAGCTTTTATAGGAGTTATTTTAGCAGAAGGTTGGTTTCTATTAACTGCAGGAGTCACCACTTGTGTAGGTTTTTCAGTAGAACCACTGCCAGTTTGCGTTACAGATAATTGTTGCATTGAGTTCAATATATTTTGCTCTGTACCTGACATGGTACTTTGCACAGCTTTAATTCTTCACAAAATGTTGCTGCAGTAATGTATGTAATTTACATGGTCTCGTCTGCAATAAATAGAAACGTTTCATTAAACTTATCTTGTTATTCTACAAATAGATGCCATAAAACAATATCAATTTTACAACTTGATGACTCAATGACTGATTCTTTCTTTCTGTACTAAATAATATGTATCTACTTATAAATCATTAAAATTACTTGACGAAAAACTGCATCCCACGCAGAGTGGAACGTATAAAGAACACTAAACTAGGAAAAATTGCGTTGGTTTAACCTACCGCAATGTCCTCGAACCACTACGCACAACGGTATTTTCACTAATAATTCACTTTAACAGAAACTTTATAGCGAGATAGTTCAATCTTCACTAAACTATGAATAATCACCACTAATTTAATGCTGAATTACTAATATATTTATTATAAGGACCGATGATGACGGAAGATTGCAAGTTGCTTGCAATTTAGGGAAGTGACCTTGTAAAAATAAATCGATATTTGTCGATGTTCGGAAATTTACTGTTAATATTATAAAATTTTATTTCCTACGTTTCTATGATTAAGTCTATTCATTTTGTCTTCCGACAAAATCTATTTAACTAATTTTCATATTTTAGATTTTTCTTTATGATATTTTCAAAATGTTTTTAACACTTTTTCATTGGGATGAAGCTTTATAAAACTAGCACAAAATGTCAACTTTTTCTTTTCACTCATTTGAAAAATCAAAAAAAATATCGTGGCGTTTTAATTACAAAGAAATTAGAGTTCGATCTATTTTTGAAATATCTCTGCATCTTTACGATTATTCTGATTTTATAAGAATCGATATTCTTTTGCAGGAACGTCTCTACGAAAGTTTGATTGATGACATCAGTGTAGTAGTTGTTGTTAATTTTTAATAACACTGGTTGTATGATACTTTAGCACAATTAAATAAAATTGACAAATTTTCCTATGAAATTAGCCAACTGGGTTGACTTTTGTGGAACAGCTGCAATTCAGTAGTTAAAGTCGAATATAAGGTCTTTTTTATGTCCAATATACATACACTTCATAATGTAGGTCAATAAACATTAAATTATAAATCTGCGGTCAGCCAAAATCGAAAATTTTTGATTCAACTTTGTATTCATTTCTAAAAAAAATACGTTACTACTTAACCACTTTGTTTCCATCTTTTAGGGGTCTTTTCTAATCTTTAATAACTGTTTGGAAGGAAAGAAAAGACGAGTGTCAGAAATTTATTTTAAAAGTATTATTTTACCTATTATAAGCAAGTTAGTATTTAGACAGCAACAATATATTTATCTGTTTTGTACATTTCATACGCGAATTCCTCTTCATGCGTTGGATCAAATTCTAATCCTGGAAAAATAATTTAAATAAACTTCAGGCTTAAATTAGTACACATTATTTTAGATTCATTATGGCTCAAGCTTATTTAGCATATTATCTCTATAAAGCTAAATACGGTAATTTCCACTATTTATTTAATAACTGCACGAAGTAGTATTTAATATATAACTTTTCATTAAATTTAAATATCTACCTAATTTTATTTCCATTTACCCAATATCATTGATTAAAATTGGAGAACTTACCTACGTACTCTATTTCCAGGTTAAATTTACCAACTATTTTGTCACCGCAAGATATACCAAAATGAGTTACTTTGTCAAACCGAATTCTCGTTTGTTTGTCTTGTAAGCGACCTTTAGATCCCAAAACGAACTTCGAGAATGGTATCTGTTAAGAATAATTTTATTGTATTATTAGTTAAATTATATTAATATCATGATCAGCGTAATTTAGTGTTAGAGTGTTGCATTTATGTTAATATAACAAAATCAAGGTAAAAATGCTCCAAACCTTGACATAGTAAAATTATAATACATTACTCATATAAAGGAATTACGTGTAATACTTAAATGTAATAATTAATAGTTTATACCTTTGCAATTTGCCAATAAGGTCCTCCTCTTGTGTACAAGATATAGTGGTATATATCATTCCAGGTTATATCGTAGTAGCCTTCGGTGGAAATGTTGAGCAAATAAGCTCTTCCGTCACCCCTAACTTTCAAAACTAAAGTATTATATAAATGCCAATCATAAGTGGAAGACCTCTTAAAAGATTTCTGTGAACATAAATTTTATTTAAATTGACAAATACTTGTTGTGATTAATTTATAAGTTTTCTAAAAAATAATCCAATCTGGTAAAAGTAAAAAAAATATGAAATTGAAAACAAAAAATAATAGTAATGTTATTTTACCCTTTTCATTTTTGATCTTATAGCGCAGTATCCAGCTTTTTTGATGCGACCATCTTTTGGTACTCTTGTGTCAAGATAGCCATGAAATATAGCTCGTCCAGCAGGGCTCATATCAAAGTTACAAGAACTAAAACCTTCACCGTGGTCACTATCACATGTTGTCACAAATTTATCTAACAAATCAGGACTATTGAAACACCACAGAATATCAGTTTCGCCTGAAACAAGATTTTTTAATCCTTAATGTTACATTTCATACACTTGTTTGCATAACGTGCGGTTCGATAAGTATAATATTAGTAAAAGTTATTAGTTATTACGATGATCCGGATTTGCATACAAACCGAAAACAAATGAAGTTTAGATATTGACGACAACTAAATTTAGCAACGAGATGAATTTTGGCTAAAAGCCTTGCTGCCGAAGTTTTTACTCAAGACAAAAAAAAACAACATATCTGTCATCTGTTTCCATGGTTGTTTTCAAAAATGTCCGTTGTATTTAATTTGGAACAACTGGATTCCCGATCTATTTTGATATTAACGTGATCCCTAAAATAGCGTTGAGAAGAATCCGTATTTGGAAATGCGTCTGATTCGTGTCTCGTATTAAAAAAAAAGACATTGCTCGCCACTTGTGAAATTTCGTATAGCAAACGCATTGAAGAATTGTGTGAAATAAAATACAGTAACCACACTGTTCCACGAGTTATGTTGTCTGCAAAGGGGAGTTCTGCTGTATCTGACGAGTGTTTCATGACGCCGGTTTCCTCAGTCGGCGATTTAATGGCGATGTCACCATCTAAAAACGAAGTTTCAACACTTCCAAACGACACAAGCGACCTACTAACTGGATCTGATTTTGGAAGTATTTGTGATGTTACAATGCAGGAAGTACCATTGTCCGACGACAACGTATTTATTGACGCCACCAGTTTTGACTATCTTGTAAAGTGTGCAGAATCAACCAGGCATAATAATAACATTGATAGAGGAAAAGAAAGTTTATTTGTTAAGTTTGACCCTTTGTATGCAAACCAGATAAAACGACAATTCGAAAATCCATCTGAAAGCAATGAAACAGATGTTGGATATGAAACTGGTAGCAGTGTTTCCACTTTCACAGACTGTCCTGCAGCCTCACCTAAACAATCAGCTGGATCAGTACAGTCGATGCCTACTAAAGAAAAACCAACGCAGGTTGTACCTCCTGTTGTTAATTCAGAAGCTTCTAAAGTTTTAAATCAAACTCGATCCACACCGGCTCTAGTGCGTAGTGTGTCTGCAATACTTACTCCTACACAAGTAGCTACAGATCGACTTGTTAGTATTACAGGAAACACCCCTCCTACAGCTGCACCTAGGAGTCCTAGGAACCGAGGCTACGGCTCACAACAGGTTGACAGACTTCAGTCACTGCGAGTGATATTACAGAAACAAGATGAAGAAGTATTACAACTGAGGCAGGAGAACAGAGAACTTAAATCAAACTTACAAGAACTTCAACATAAACATCAAAAAGATATGGAGGAACTTGAATACAAAGTTAAAAAAAATTCTGATGAAAAAGATAAATTTTTAGATAGAGAAAACAAATTGATTCAGCAGTTCAATGATAAAACTATGGCAAATAAACAAATGAGCATTGTCATGGAAGAATATGAGAAAACAATTTCAGCATTAATAGGAGAGCAGCAGAGGGACAAAATTGCTTCTCAAGATATAATAGAAAAGTTAACAGTTGAAAGAGATCAAGCTTTAAATCATTTGACAAGTATGGAGAGCTCATTCAATGATTTACTTTCAAAGTATGAAAAATGCAAAAGTGTAATACTTGAATTTAAGGACAGGGAGAAAGTTCATGAAAATAAAATGAATGAATATGAAGATGCAGTGAAGAAATATGAAGAATTATATGGTAATTTGAAGAAGGTCACTTCTGAGAGTCTTGCCAAGGCTAATGACACATTAGAAAACATCACCAAGAATCATAATGCAGAAGTTACAAAACTGAATGCTATTATTAAAAAACATGATATAACTATAGCATCATTACAAGAATCCCTGGCTCAGAAGAATAGAGACAATGAAGAATTAACAAGAATATGTGACCAGTTGATTAATGAAGTGCGTTGATTTACTTACTATGATAATTTTGATATAATTTTATATTATGTATTGGGTGCTTATGAAAGAATTGGGAGTGTTAAGATTAATAACTCATGCTGTGATGATGATCTGGTGTGTGATTGTTTAGAATAATTAGTTTTCATTTATTTTTCAATTTTCAGGTTTCATTGTTGTAAACTAATTTTGACTTAATTTAAAACTTGGTTGTTTTAATGGCAGCTTAAAATACCCATTTTCTATTACTTCTTATGTTCATGTTAAGAACAAAATTACTTTATACTTCTTTTACAAAATTGTGTAAGTTAATCTCATTGATAAAGAGATGAATAATAAATTTGATTTGTTTAGAATTATGAGTATTAGCTTAGTTTTTATTTATTTTATGGTTTTGGTAATCTCATTATAACTCCCACCTAAACATTTGTAAAATGCCTATAATTTAGTTATTATATTATACCTATTGTACTTTAGACATAATATAATATGTACTTCATTGTTAACCTGTAGACACTATTGTTTATTTTAATAAATTCATTATTCAGGACCTTTAATTTTTATTATATCAAGATGAAAAATTAGCAATTCAGAAGATCTCAATCGAGAATCATCACAATAAATTAATGTTATCTTTTTCATAAATTAAGAAGTATAATTCTGTCATGGTATAAATAAAATGCCACAAACTATGTATAGGCAATTTTCATTAAAAAAGTGTATAAAAGCATTAAAAAAATTGTATTTCAGGCTTATCATTTTATTATAGCTCTATTTTCAGTATCTTTGTTTTTGAAAGTTAATGAATATTGTTATCATTAATAAGTAGAATCGCTATAACATTTTTGGCAGAATTAATATTATGTGCAATTTGTCCAACACAATTATAAAAGAAAGCACAAAAATATATTATAGCATCATCTCTTTGTGTTACTCTAAAGCTAAAAATCTCTCCGCTCTCTATTATAGAAGGACTGCCAGTGTCTCAAATTTCACATTATTTAATATTTTACATTTATACTATTTTATTACTATTTACTTATATATAATAAAATTAATATATAAAATATATAATATATAAAATTCTAATATATAAAATTCTCGTGTCACGGTGTTCGAACTTGAACTCCTCCGAAACGGCTTGACCGATTTTGTTGAAATTTTTTGTGCTTTTCCGGTATCTATGAGAATCGGCCAACATCTATTTTTCATCCCCCTAAATGTTAGGGGTAGTGCACCCCTAAATTTTTTTCTTATTTTTTCGGCGCAGACGAAGTTGCGCGGTGCAGCTAGTATTTTAATAAAATTATGATAAACTATTATTTTTATAATCATACTTACCCGGTCTAGAAATTAAAAGTGGATCCATTTCAAACAATTCTTTGACCTCCTTGGAAAAAAGTTTCATTTCATATTTGAGTTCTACTAAACCATTTTTTAAATGTTCCCAGTTTGAGATTTTTGAGGCTGTATCGTAACCTCCTTTCCTGTGTTTCTCCCAAAATAGCCATCTTTGAGTATTTATTAGTACAGGACATGATTTTTTTAAATAATAATCTTGAATACTTTTCTTACATAAAACTGAAAAATTTCTGACATGTCTTAGATTTGTAATAAAATTCGACTTTAGTATAGACATTGCAGACTAAGTATTTATTGTGTAATACATTTAAAACGTTCGTGAAAGTAATAACAATTCATGAAACAAAATTCACTATTTCCACAACTATTTATTTCAGAATTTTCTAACCTAAAAATATAAATAATAGTATCAGCTGTTTTCCATAGATTCCGATTTTTAGAGTATTTGAAGAAAATAGTTAAAGTATTTCTAGATGGTCTCTGAAAATCTGTTTTAGTCCTTCATAATTAAAAAAATAAGCGTAATAAAATTTTCATATTATCGTAAAATTTTATGAAATTGTACTGATATTATTTTGTTAAATTATTTCAAGAGCTTATGTGAGTTTCCTTCGCTTTTTAGGTAAAAAAAATACCTGACATTTGGCACCGGTGACAGCAAAATGTAAACAAAAACGCTAAGTCGCGCAAAGTTGAAAATTGATTAAAAATCCTCAACAAAAATCATGTAATCTAAATTTAATTAATAAATTTTGTCAGTAAAATTACCTCTAATACTAGTGTGACTTGCTTTTCGATTGTCGTTTTTAAACGATTCGTTTATGTTCTAGTTTAAAAGTTCAATTGTTACCTATTATTCAAATTACGAGCTAAAGCCGCAAGCAAGGTCGTCCTCGTCACTTTCACTTCGACATTTACGAAGCCACGTCGTGGGTGTCGTACCACTACGAATATTGCAGTAAATAAATAATTCGATTAATATGTTAATTTAGATACGAGGTGCAGTGTTCCACAAAAAAGCGCAATATGGGCATCGAAAAGAATGGAGACAGTGTGGTATGCATTTTAACAATTAATAAGAATTAAAAAAATAATAAAAAAAGAACCTAATTTTTGCTCAAATATTAAAATGTAGTAATGAAAGATTTATATGTAAAGTTGTCTTTTAAATTTTATAACATTTTCAATTCTTACCATTCTTAATACACTAGACAAACTTGAAATGATTGCCATTATTACTGAAATTAATATTTAAATTTTTAATATTAAAATGTATTTTGACTATGGAGATATAAATAATTCACAGTCGAATCAACTCTTTATATCCCCAATTTTGACAAATAGTTAAAATTTATTATTAATAAAAATACACTTTAGTATTCACATGTTTGTGGCGACAATATGAAATGAGAGAAAGTATGTTCATGGCCTTCACATCTTTTACACATGTTACATACCTCACTTAAATATTTGCACAATTGGCATTAATTATTGTGTCAAACATCACTATAATTTTTAATTTTGATAAATTGTTAATATATTATCACCAAAACATATAGGATGTTAATTTGGATTTATTGTTTCCATGTATCAGATAAAGTTATTGCGGAATAGATAACATATCATTTAACATTAATATGTCATTAAAAATACCTGTGGTTGTATTTGATTTATCAAAAAAAAACATGTAATAAATTTTTGATTGCTTTGATTGTAATCTTACATGACTAATCTTTCACATTGTAAATTACGAATATTTGGCTAAGTTTTTCTAATGAAATTTTGAAAGTAAAGTAAGTAGATTTTAAAGGTATTTTCGCCAAGGTATTTTAATAAAATTAAATTGCAGAAGGAAATCTTCTGATTGAAGCGAAACCAAAACTATAATTACTTGTCACATCTCTCTTGTAACATAATTCATTATATAATAAAAAATATTATACTATCATAATTACCACAGTATTACTATCATTCTACAGTTAGTATTTTTTCTAGGACGGCAAGCCATCTGAATATCTCTACCCACCAGAGATACTGAAAAGGCTAAATTTTAATAAAAGTCCAGCAAAGTTTAATCCCAAGATCAGTGCCGCCAGTCCTGGTGAGGATTGGATGGTTGTGAGACCCTTGCAACGGTCTGATTATGATAAAGGTTTCCTACAGTTGCTGAGCCAACTAACCAGTGTGGGAAATATCACTAGGAAACAATTTGATGGTAATTATTACATTTATATTTCTTTGTCAAAACAGAGAAACAAAATGAAAAACTTTCAGAATATTATTTGTAACATTCAAATTGCCTTTGCATAAAGATCATGAACAAAAAATTAATGAAAATTTTAAAATTAAAGTAACGTAATTCGTAACACACTTCTTTAAATTTACACCAAACTGGTTTGACAGATTCCGTGTATATTATTCAAATCAATAGTTAAATGGTTTAAATTTAAATAAACTTATATGCTCATTAAAATTTGCTTGACAAGGAAACAAGAAACTAGTAAAGAAACTGGAATGCAGTATAAATGGTATGTGATTGTTGTGACCTTGACGGACATAAGAATCTGTGTGTGGCAGTGACCTTTATAAGCCACTATCAGTAGGGTAGTATGATTTATCATTTTTGTGATATTAATTACGACGGCAAAAAACGTCATAGTGAGTAATGCGTCGAGACGCCCCACGTAACTCCGTGCTTGGTTGTCGTGTCGATGGTGGAAACATTACTTATTAATTTAAAAAAAATAAAGGCAACTTTTTGTGTAGAAAAAAAAAAAAATATCGTAGTGTCGTTATAATTTAAATTCCATTTTGTGCCAGAGGTGCAGGGCGTTGGGCAGTTAATTGTATAACTTACAATATTTACCACAAATACTTGTCTAATTAACTAGTTCTGTACAATCTCTTTGCTTTCTCTGCAACGACTAGTACATGGTCAGTTTCGTACTTTCACTTTCGATTGCGTAATTGCGTGTGTTTATCTTTCAGACCGTTTCACTAAGATGAAACACTCTGGCGGATACTACGTCACAGTTATTGAAGACACGAGAATATCCAAACTGATTGGTGCAGCAACATTAACAATTGAACAGAAGTTCATTCACAACTGCTCTTTGGTAAGGAACTAAATAGTTATACTGTAAATTTGTTTTAGAGTGAAATAAAAATGCTGCATTTTCTAGTTTTTAAAATTTATAGGTACTACAAAAAAGACCTATCTAATAATAGTTGGGAGTAGATTAGAGAGAGAGGATCTATTTGACCACCCCCTTGCAAAAAAATTTAATACCCCGCAAATTTTCTTGAGTACGGAAGGTCGAAGGACTGAATTGAAAAGGCAAAAAGAATTTAATAGTATACTTTTTTTTGTAGCGAGGTCGTTTAGAAGACGTTGTTGTCAATGATACATACAGAGGGAAGCAGCTCGGCAAATTGTAAGTATTGCCTTTAAGGCGTTCGTAATTTCAATACTAAAAAGTAATAGTCGATTGCTTCTGTAAGAATTGGTCGTACTCGTAAATCTTAATGTTCAAAAATTTACCAGCATCTTTTTTTTCAGAATCGTTGTGACAGTGTCACTACTAGCTCAAGAATTAGGATGTTATAAGATGTCTCTTGATTGCAAAGATAAGTTAATCAAATTCTACGAAACGCTAGGATATAAGATGGAGCCAGGAAACTCTAATGCTATGAACATGAGGTTAGTATAATCAGATAAAAATATAATATTGTAACAACTGATTTTAGAACTGTAGGTCTTCTCTTACTACGATCATTAATTTTAATTACAGGTTCGACGAGCCCTCTTGACAATTAGCCGCTGGGACATCCGACATGCGCTCGAAGCTGTAAGTAAACACTAGAGCTGAGCAGTCTTCACAACTCATACATCACAACTCCAGCAAACGGTTAATATTGTTATAATTATGATGATATTTTAAAATAAAAATTGAATTGAGGAGTTCAAAGACTGTGTTTGAAAAATGTTTTTTACGAGGGTAGTTTGAAAATGCTTTATGTTGTGTTGCCTGCTTGGTAGATGGTGTGATTACGGTTGCAGGGTCGATCTTTCTATCCATCAAATCATTGACTCATGTTTTGTCGCTTAATAATGGAGCTATTGGTCATTAGGTACATAATTTTTAGTTTCAAAAATAAAGCGATTAATAATGATTCTTTTTGTTTGATGGGGTGTTCGATCGACTATGGATGTTCTAGCACATAATTAAGATTTTATGTAAGTTTTGCTTTTCTTGTACTAATAAAATATAAACACTGCCATTCCTGATGTTTTTCAAATTAGGTCACTATGCCGTTGAAAAATAAGGTCTTGTTTTAGTGAATTAAGAATTCGAAGATAGTTGTTTTCCTATCTGGTACCTTTCCTATACTTACTATTATAAAATATATAATAACTTATCCTCTTATTTTAATGCATCTTATGCATTAATTGTTACTAATTATTATTTTATGCTCATTAAATAATTGCTTTCGAAATTTTGTTTTATTTCTTTTAAAATTTTCTATATGGTTATTTAAAAAAACAAATGCATAGGGTACTAAAGATATGGAAGATATTATGTCAAATAATACTAAACGAGTAATTAAATAAGAAATGTTATGTGTTTTTGTAAACTTTTATTTACATAGAAAACATTAGCAGACAATAAGAATACTCATCACACATTCAGTACAACATCAATTCACAATTTAAGTCCCTCCATTTTATTACAACAAACCCTCGATCCAAATTTCGAAATTATGTTTAGATACATTTTTAAAATATATAAATACAAATAAATCCGCATATATTTTTAAATAATCTTTACATAAAGATTGATGCGTTTTTTTAAACTATCTAGGACAATGGCTTTACTTTCTAATTTACAAATTAACTAGCAGGTTCTAATGTAGTCTTATCAATTCAACACTTATTCCTAGTACAATTTCTTTTGGTGTAGCAATTACAAAAGCAGCTTGTATTGCCATTGGATTCTACATGAAGGTAAAAAAACTAGTTTATTATTTCAAATACTTATAAATGGATTGTTTAATAAAAATACACGATAATAAGAGAAAACATTAAAATTTAAATCTTTATGATATGAAGCTTATTCTAGGACCATACATTTAATTTCTCACTTGTTTCTTACAACTACTAAGAAGCGATAATGAAAAAAAATGTTTAGTTATAAAATGCAAACCTTGAACTTTTTGTGATACATTCATTATTATGTTAATATCTATACTAATATTATAAAGCTGAAGAGTTTGTTTGTTTGTTTGTTTGAACGCGCTAATCTCAGAAACTACTGGTCCGATTTCAAAAATTCTTTCACTGTTGGAAAGTCCATTTATCGAGGAAGGTTATAGGCTATATTTTATTTTCAAAAAAATTAGGGATCCGCATGAAAATATTGAATATGTAACAAAAGGTGAAAAATCAAAAACCTATTTATGCGGTACGCTGCAAAAACTATTGACAATGGAACAAAATGATGTACTACGGGTTTTTAGGTCTTTTGAAGACAAACAAAAGAAGTGAAGTTGAAGTCCGCGACAGCATATATCTAACTATCATAGTTTAGTCACAATAACCGCTTTTATGTTTATAAAAATAAAAAAAATGTCCGAAAAATTAATTTAACGTTAAATGAGTATCGTTATATTAACCCTTATCCAAATTAAGTATTATATTATTAAGAGTATTAATGTAGAAGTAAAGTACTTTTTGTTTTATTCCAATCGGACTTTTCGTTTAGAAGTTATCACGAGTATAAAACGCAATTTTATTAATACACCCACAGCGGGCGGCGAAAATAATATCGCGACGGCATAACGAGTACTGTTTGAACCCCTTTGTAACGCAGACGAAGTTGCGCGGGTCAGCTAGTTTGTCAAATAAAATGTATTTCATAATTTATCTTCTCTAGTATATAAAATTCTCGTGTCACAGTTTTCGTTGCCATACTCCTACGGCTTGACCGTTTTTGATGATTTTTTTTGTGCTTATCCAGTATCTATGAGAATCGGCCAACATCTATTTTTCGTCGCCTTAAATGTTAGGGTAGTCCACCCCTATTTTTATTTTTAGACGCAGACGAAGCGGGGAAGTTAGTTTGATTATAAATTTAGTTTTTAACGTAAAAATTTTTTTTTACTCTAAGTTACTGATTACGAGATGTACCTACAACAAAATAATATAAAACACCCGTTAAACAAGTGTCTTATTCGATTTTTATTAGAAAGACTTTTTTATCTAATTTGTTTTGTAGTTGTATATTTAAAATTTCCAGTTAATAATTTTATGTGTTTCACTATTGCTATATTTAACTTAGTAAGTTCAAACGAATGATAAAATTGAATGTATGAAGTAAAAGCGGAAAGTATTATATAACTTTATATAATCTGTACATTTAATTTATAAAATATAACATCGTTCTTATATTTCATATATATTTTTTATAGTTGTATTGTGTAGGTGTTATTGATAACAATGTGTTCGAAAGGAAATTATTCACGGTCAACTTAATGGAACATGAATAACTATCATGATACTGTGAGTACAAAAAGACGATACGTGATAAACAACACCAAATATTTTCGATTACGAGTAAAATTTAAATACGATTTTAAAAATTTAATAATTTCACACAAATACAATAGACGTATCAGTCGCATAATATAATGTAACTCCTTTTAGAATAATAAAGGGTTTTCAATTTACACATCATAAGAATCACACGACGCCATTTATCGATGTTAGAAAAGCTTTCACTTTGATTTCAAGTACATTTGCGATCGTTAAATTTTATTACTATTACTTTTGTAATAGTTGCCTACCTTTTTGTAAATGTATGTGAAAGCTAGATGTATTTCGAATTAAAATATTACATTTTCCACATACATTTTTAATCGATTATAATAATTCGATTAAATAATTTCCTTTGTTGTGATGAGGATTAATCTATACAAGAAGTTTAAGTATGGAATATTGGATTCGATTTAAAAAGAAGCACATTGTTATTGCGAATTAGGTCCGATTCATCCAAAACAAAAAAAATGAATTCTAAAGTTCATCACATACATTGTATAATAAATACCATTAATATAAATTGAATATTTTTTAATAAATAAATCTATGTTTTTTTTTATAACTGAGTAACATTCACCTTATTGAAGTTGTATTAAATATTTCAAGTACCTTCATAATAATAATATATTGGCTACCATTCTTGTGTAGATTATCCCTTGTCGTTGTTGGTTTGCAACTAGAATGGTGGCGGTGGTGTTGTGATCTTGGTTCCAAGTTTCATGGGTCCCTGTGCCCGGGCAGAGCGCCGCGCTTCCATCTCCCTCTGTCGTTGCAGTTTCCTTTCCTCTCTTTTCCTTCGCAATTCGTCCATTTTCGACGCGTTATTTTCTGAAAAAAAGGCCGTCTAAATTCTTGCAAATTTTAGTGAGTGACCACTTATTTTTTTTTTGGGAGATTTATTGGTAATATAAATTAAGAGAGCTTACAATAGCAATTTACGAACATGAATTTTGGCCTAAACACGGAGACTAAAACGTAACTTTGTGCACGCATTCACATACAACAGACAGACACACTTGCAGTTGTGACGTCAATAGGTCGGTCAATAATGCGCTAAAATTTAGATGCCTCTAGCACATTTCGTATGAAACAAGCTCATGGGACAAAGTCTGACAAATTTGTTGGGGAATCTTTGCAGCTTACTTCGTTATTTCTGTTGTATAAATGAAAATTTAAAAAATGCTAACTATATCAGATTCTCTAGATATTCAATAAGCAAGTATTCTCATTCAAGTTGAATAAAACTTTTTGACTTCGACATCATATTATCTGGTCATAATTACCCACCATCCGCATTCTCCTCGATGGGTTCGAACTCCCCGTCCTCCCAGCCGCCGAGCGAGTCGCTGCTGTTCTGGTGCGCGGCGGGGCGGTGGTCGACGCGGTGCTCGAGGCGCGCCGTCGTCGTGCTGCGGACGTACGTTGCGTTCGCGTTGTTCATTATGGGGTCCGTCCATTGCGTGTTGTTCCACGTCTCCGATGGACTCACTAGATCTGCTTTTGCGGACTGTTAAAACAAGATTTTTTTATATATACATTTTAATTTTAAAAGTGTAAAGAAAACAGTAAGAGTTTCGTCAGATTTCGATTTAATACAAAATAGCAGTGCAATGTGATGTCCTGCATAATAATATAGTATCATTACTATTAGGATCGTATCGTATTATGGTATCATTTATTTATTTATTAAAGGAAAAACAGTACAAATTAACACATCTAAAGACATGATTACATAGGTTATACCACAACGTAGGAACTAGGATAGGACGCTATGTTTGGGCTCGTTTTACTTGTTTTAATAAGCATTTACTGCTACATGATATCCTTCATCTTAAAAACTTGTACTTGTATAGAAAATTCATGTTTATATTAAACACCAACTGTTGATATAATTATAAGAAAGCATCAACAAATAACTTAGTATATAAACGTGTATGTGTGTACCGGTTGTTCCTGCAGCGTGCCCCACTCCTCGTTGTCCCAGTCGTCCTCGTCAAGCGCGGCGAGCACGGCGGCCGCCGGGGCGCTGCTGCTGGCGCCGCTACCACCCGTGCCTGATACATAACAACCAGACATATAGTTATTAATAATGGGACAAAATAACCACCAAAAGACTGGGATCTAATCAAAATTTGCGTTTGTGTTGTAGTGCCATCTATAGGTACAGACTGCTACAAAACGCATCAGCCGTCTAGATTCGCCTCGTCTGTATTTTGTATGAACTAATACTTAGGCGGGCCGTTACTAAAAGTCAACTGTCAGATCTTCATGTTTGAAATGCTGCGTTGAGGGCCATCGATATCTCAAAATCTACTATATACGACCATGACCAAAACATTGAGTGTGTGCGGGTAGACATAGATTTTACGTTTTATGTATGTATAAGTGAATATACCATACAGTGATTTGCAATTAAACTTGATTTGTTTACGGAAATTATTTCGCGATGATCACACCGTAATCTAAATACATGTGATTCTTCAATTGTGAAACAGTTTAAGATAGTCTTATTCAATAACCTTTATCGGTACCTCCGCTAGAATCTATCTCCCCCCAGGCGGCCATGTCCCAGTGCTCGGGATCGTAGTCGGAGGCGGACTCGCTGTGTTCCAGTGACGTCATCGATGTTACAGATGACGTTGTCGTTGACATACTACTTGATGACGGTTGCTCTGTAAACAAATGAAAATTAAATGGTTGTTACTTTTCGTAAATATTTTTTAGGTTATGGTAAAGTTTTACAGTTTGAAGAATCTATTGAGAATAGGGTATGGGTCAATATTTATACAAGAATTTTATTTGCCCAATCGGCGCGATAAAAACATGCATGAACATGATGACATCGAAAATGTTGAAGAAAATTCCTTATATTTCACATAACTATTTCATAAATCCATGCTGTATGTCATGATTTCAGCAATGTCAATCTCGTCTCGTCGTAAATCTATTCGAATCTACTCATAACAGTTCTTCAAACGAGGGTAACAAACATTCCTTTACAGTTGTAGGTTAATTAACGCTTTCGCTATGACAGCATTGCGATGATTCATGGGCAAGAGCAATCCCATCAAGTGAGCCATATTTTGGTGCTTCTGTAGTAAAAAAAAGTAATTGCAAAGCGTAATTACCGAGTGATCCCGGCTTAGAGAGCGCGGACTTGGTGGCGTGCTGCACGCGCGTGGTGTCGGAGTGCGACCTGTAGAACTTGGCGGTGACGGCGGTGACGGCCCAGCCCGCCCACGTGGCCGCCGCGTTGCTAAGCGACGGCGTCGCTGTGTGCACGTCCGCCTCTGGAGACAAACACATATTATTTAAAAAGGTTTTTCTTGCAAACCTTTTTTACAAAATCAATGACGCTAAAGATAGAGAGTGTTAGATCACTAGTCTTTCAGATTAAACTATCCAAGAAAAATAGTTGATTAATATTTGAGCAAAAAATACTTAACGTAGACGAAACCCTTTATTGAAAACTTTGCGTAATCTTGTTGATGCGACCAGCGCCTTCTTTTGTATTTTAGAGTATTTTAATTTTTTTTTTTTCATTCTTCATATTCTCGTGTTTAATACGTGAAATCATTTACCTAGCGTATTGTAAGTATTGTAAATCTACAATAAATAGAATTTTTAATTCTTACCCATTCCTTCCTTTAAGCTCGGGTCTTCAGAAACCTTCTCGAGTTTACCGAGAAAACCTCTGATAGTCCTGAACGCAGCATCACGCACCTAGAAATTGAATATTGTTCGAAAGAAGTGTTATTATTTTAAACGAATGCAATGATAAACATTAGCATGTTGTCGGAAATAGTATTGCTTTATCACTTTAGTTTAAAAGTCGTTTGAAATAGCGATAAAAGAATGTGGAGCGTCCATGACGTGTTTAAATTATCTGACAGTTTTTCGAGGTTGGGTTGAGAACATAATTACAATAGTTTCAATAAAATATGCAATCTCACTTGTATTATTTGATTACTGCCAATAATGAACTTTTTACAACCTGGAAGGTTTTTAATCTGTATGAAAATTTAAATTCCAATTATAAGTTTTATGTACCTGTTTCTCTGGATCAGCAGTCAACGGACAAAGAGCAGGTAACACTCTGTTAGCCACTTCAGAGAGTAAGAAATACTGCTGAGTGGCCGCCAAGGCTAACACGCCTGCTTGCCGAGCTGGAGGGAAGGGATCCCTCGTGGAACGAACAAACGCGGACACTAGAACCTTCTGTCGTATCTGAGGATGGAGGTGAGCGGCTATCTTACCGAGACAGACTGTTGTGTTGGTCCTGTAATGGCAAAGTTATTTTGTCATCGCAAGAAACGTCGACAATTTTTAATGTACAACATTTATACGTTAAACTGAGAGGTTGAGTTGCAGTAACCAGGCTCGTAATCTAGTGGAATGTCTTTAACAAAACTATTACTAAACGTTTGGCAGAAATTACGTTTTCAAACTTTTTGTTTATATTATAGGAGAAAATACTCATTGCTTTTCTAAAAAATAATATCTCATATTTTAATGAAAGATGTCGTTGTCCTCAATTCTGATTGAATAAATCGGTCAATGACTACGCAAGTACCATTTAATAATTGGTGTAATTGAAATGACTTCAATAAACAATTGGAGTAATTGAACCATGTGTTCAAAAGCATCAGTCAAATATTAATGAAAGGAATTATATTTTTCGTGGGCCAACCCAAAATACATACGTATTTAGTTTTCTGGTCTATACAGTAAAATAAGTACGCGGAAGTACTTTTTTTTATTTATTTTTTTATTGCAAGGTATATAAACGAGCATACGGCCCACCTGATATTACTTATTTTATCACTCACATAAAATTTGGCACTTGTGTAATTTTTATCAATAAATAAAAAAAATGTCCTTACCTAATCCCTCCCTGATCATCTTTGGACTGTAGCCTTGCAAAGTGTCGTAGCACTTCAACATTAAGATTGTTGTAATTGAGTTTAGAGGCAAGATGCACTATTGACTTAACTGTCTGCTCTCTTATAATAGCGTTTGTGTCCAAAAAACCATTTACAACTTGGGGAAATATCTGATCATTTACCTAAAAATTAAAAAAAATGACTGAGTGATTACATTTTTTTAATTATTCGAAAATGACGATACTAAGGCTTAAATGGAAAAAAGTTGAACAGTTTACAGTGAAATGAGAAAAGGTATGTTTATCATGTACAGATTTATTATAAAGCTAGAAAAAATGTTTTCATAATTCGAATTTATCAACTTACAGTCGAATTTTGCAGATGCATAATAAATTGGTCAAGCTGCTGAAGAAGTCGCGATCTCGTCGTCCTGTCGTTTGATGCAAATAATTTAACCACACATGGAACTATTTGTTTTTGATAATCTGCATCTTCTAATAGTTTACCTAACTGTAAACATAAAATAGAATTTTTAGAAATTAATAGTTAAGATGAAAAATCATCTTCAGTATACTATTTTTGTTGTATTGTTTCTAAAAATATTTTTTAGATGTCAACAAACCTTAAACATAGGCGCCAATACAGCTGAACCTGCATCTCCATAGTGAAACGCAGTCAGCAACTGAGGCAGGATTTTATGAACACATACATTTTCAGGGAAATTGTCTAAATGTGAACTTAAGCCTGAGAAGAACTTGCCCTTCTCAGCTTTGTCCTTAATTTGTATCTCTTCTAAGAATAACATTGTATCTATCAGGTCATTTTTAAAATATCCACCTAGTTTACGGCATCTAAAATTATAAATAATAATGATGTAAATCTAATCATATGTGGACAAATGGGTCTGACTCATAGATTTAACAGAAAATAAGATATTGAGCCATTTACATCACATTAAGCAGAGAAGTTACTAAAATGAAAGGAACACAGTTCTTAATTCAAATATTCTGCTAAGGATAACATTTGCTCATGTACAGAAAATATTAAATTAAATTCTGTACCTGGTGATGATATCTGCAGGATTTGGTCTTGAAGCTGGATTAGCACTGACCAGTTCACAGTACAATGTACACAGTTGTTTAGGAATGTTATCTACAGTCTTGAGAGCTGGCTGGTTTTTGAGAGGACCATTGAATGCTTCCCAGATAAGACATCCCAGACCCCACATGTCTGATGAGCTAGTAGAAAATAACAAATAAGTAAGTCCTTTATATGAACTGGATAACCTGAACACCTAATCTATTGTATTATTCTAAACTGTATATAGAATTAAATTAAGTGTTAATAAGTTGGTTGAGAGTTGAAACTGTAAATTATTGTATTCATTGTGTCATGACATTATGATACATACTCATGGTTGAATTTCGATATCAAATTTTTTTTTTATTGCATGATAGACAAACCAGCCTACGGCCCACCTGATGGTAAGCGGTCACCGTCGCTCATGAACCTCTGCAATGCCAGGGCAATGAAGGGCTGTTATCTATCGCCTACCGATACAGGACTTTTCTTAAACCTCGTTTAAAGAGGGACATGTCATATGTCATGTCATTTATCTTGATTAAATCAGTGTACCTGTTCAATACAATGTAGATACATTTAAAAACTATTTCTAACAACTTACCATTTAGTTACACTTCTAAGTTTTGTTGAATCATTCTTTTCAGGAGGATCATATATTTCAAGAGCTGGTAATATTTTTATTGGTATAGTGTTCATTGTGTCTTGTCCTTGAGCAGTGAGAAACTCAAATCCTCCTAGTTTCCATTCACCAGCCAGTGTCACAAACACAGAATAGAGACATACATTGTTATGTCTCATGTTACCATCATTATTTAAAAATGATAAGGCTCTCTGTTGACAAAAATGTAAAGTAAATGCTATCAACCTATTTTAAGTTAATAGTGCTCATTTTATATGTCAACAAAGTCCAAGCAGTTCACAACTTTAAAGTTATGGTTTTTACTATTTTCAGGTGAAATTTAAGTTAGAAATACATCCTATACCAAGATACGAAATTTAATTTAGAAAAATATATTTTTTAACACAATTTTTATAATAATTGATGTGAACAGATATCAATACTCACAGTAATTTGGAATATACCCCAGGCCAAGAACAAGTCTTTTTGCTGACCCTCCAGTTTCATACACTCTATGTGACTTGATAATGGCTGTATATACTCAGTAGCTATATACAAAAATTTTTCGGTTTCACAACTATCTAAATAATGTAAAAGACTTGGGTGTCTAGTAGTTTTCAATCTCTTTAAAGAAGACTTCGCTATATCGAACATAGTTTCTGAATTTTTCTGAACATCGAACAAGAATATTGATACTTCATCCTGAGTTCCTCTCTTTTTTCCCTTGTGCAAGGTCCAAACACTTCTATCTTCCAATCCTGGTACTGGATCACCGACTTCGTATGGGAAATCCTTTGTAGGATCGCGAGAGAAAAACGACCACATAATGTTTGAGTTTAATAAATTATTTACGATGAGTACGACTTTTACTTTGAAACATAATCTCTAAAAAATATACAAAGTATCATAGTATTTTAGATAGATTCGGAAAATAAACTTAAATACAGGAAAAAATGCGTAGAATTTACAAAAATAATGAAATAAATAATAGTTTGTCCACAACCACAGAACTAATGACGTTTACTGAATGTGAAATGTGAATGACAATTTTTGTCTGACATTTGACATTACAACAATAGGCATGGAACAACTGCTATTTTCAGGGGAAAAAAAGAAGAAGAAGAACTGCTACTTTCAATGAATTTCATTAAATAGATTAAAAATCACTCTGATTTCATTTGCGAAATGTCATATTCCATTTACAAATTCCGTAAATTACGTGTGAAATAAGTAACTTGCGAAATTTAATTTGATTTCGAATTATCGAGAAAATGGATACTTGTCATGGATTTCATGGAAAGGAGATCATAAATGATACGAACTAGTCGGAAAGCGCTACTCAACGAAACTACTGATCTGTTTCCCTATCAAAATACAATCTGTTTCATTTGAAAGAATCTTAAATAATTACCGATTCAATGTTATTCACACATAATATTTTATTGAAGTTAAATTTTAACTTCCAGTTATATGTTAATGAAAAAAGTGTCACTCACACATCACTATTAACCTAACCTCAAAAATGAAAAATAATAAAAAGTAATTTGTTTTGGACTTCTTTGAACCTAAACAACTAATCAAATTTTGATTTTCTTTCACTAATTCTCAGAAATTCTTTGATAAAAAAAAATGTCAAAATCTGTGGCTCGATTGAAATCTATGAGAAAAGTGGCAGAGAAAATTGACCATAGTTCGAAATTAAGAACGAATATTCCTGCTGGTATGGCTGCTGCAGGTCCTCCTCTTGGTCCTATGTTAGGTCAAGTAAGTACAACAAAAGCCTTAAATAATTTTATGATGAGATATTATGTTATTCGATAAAAAATCTTTTATAGAGAAACATCAACATTGCTGCGTTTTGCAAAGATTTCAATGAGAAAACATCAAATATCAAACCAGGTATACCATTGCCAACCCGAGTAAAAGTCAATTCTGATCGTTCCTATCAACTAGTAATACACCAACCACCTGCTTCATACTTTTTGAAACAAGCCGCTGGAATTAGCAAAGGTGCCATGGAACCAGGCAAGTTTTCTATTTTACCTACTATTGAAGTGTTTAATTGTCTTTATTATTTAGTATTTTGCAATACAAAAATACCACTATTATATTTTGTTCTAATATTGTCTTAATTAAAAATAATTTATGTATTTGTTGTTCAAAGAATTGTAGAATGTAATCTTCTTCTTTCAGTTAGAGAAACAAGTGGAAAGATAACATTGAAGCATTTGTATGAAATAGCCAAAATTAAACAGCAAGATCCTCCACTTGAATGGAAATCTCTGAAAGAGATATGTGTGATGTTGATAGCAACAGCAAGGACATGTGGTATTGAAATAGTCAAAGAACTGGATCCAAAGGTATGAAATAACATCTATTTGACCTACTTTTAAATCAAGCAGGATTAATAGAGTACTCAAAAGGAAATGGTGGTTTCACTATATCCTGATATTGTGGAAGATGGAAATCTATGAGAAAATATTTATCCTACAGTGGCTTGCTTATTCTCTAAGCTATTTTTGAACATTGCCAATTTTTGTAGTTCTAGAAATAGCATGATAAAAATCACACTCTTCTCTAATTTAATAACCTGGTATCTACATTGACAATTCATTTTTATTTATTTTCTTGTTTTAAATATTTTAGGAGTATGGTGAATTTCTTGAAGAAAGAAAGAAGATTATTGAAGAACAAAAGAAATTACTGCAGGAGAAACGTGAAGCTAAAATGTTGAGAACTGCATAGTTTAATTTGTTGTTTTTAAAGTAGATTTAAAATGTATAAATAGAATTAGGTTGTGTTATTGTTTAAAAAAAAAAAGCAATTTATATTAAAAAAATAGTTTTATTTAATTAAAATCAAAATAATTATGATCTCGTCAAATCTTGATACTTCTTTTTGTTTTTATCACACATAGTTTTTTTGAGAATAATAACAAGAAGAATAGAAATTTCTATAGAAAAGCATTGGCTACTTCCTAGGAATACTATATCAATATATTTTTTTTTACAGATTTATTATTATTTTGAGATACTATTCCATACATCTAATACCTGATTCTAATCTCAATCACAACAAAAATAATTTTAGAATTTCTACAATTTTGTAGAATTCTTTTTACCTACATAACTAGGTATAAATTTTACAGTTTAGTCATAAAATTACACTACAATAATATATAAATAACATGTGTTACCTACGCTATGGTACCATTTCTAATTTTAAAATGTCCATAAAATAGTTTTCTATTTCTACAAAATATAAAAAAATAAGAACTTTTTTAATGATAGCTAAAAAAATATTTTACTTTGCACCTTTAAGCTAAAAATTAAATATCAACAACATTCTAACAATCTAAATGCATAAAATAGCTTTTTTTTATTTTTTTTTATATATCTAATAAATTCAAACAAATAGTTATTAGTACAGTATCACACAAGACAGTCTCATCGTAGGATGCCTCTTAAGGGTACAACCAGTTTAATAAAAATAGGTAATTTGTACAAAAATATAGCATTACCTACTACGATAACACATTAAAATAATAGCTTCTCTCTATTTCGAGTTAGGAATCAGGCTTATAGCAGTTACAAGAAAAAACAACTTTCGTTAAACAAGACTACTTACACATACATGAGATTGTTGCACATGAAATATTTACAAATACTTAACGTACATTTGTACTGCAAGTGAAGTTTTGTACTTGAAATACTGAAGTATCGCAGAACAAGGACGCAACTATTTTTTCGTCACCTAACCAGAAACATTAGCAGAACGTTTGAGTTTCGGCGAGTTTGGCAAAACCTCGGGAAGTTCAGTTACTTTGTCTATTGTAATATCTGGGAGGTCTGATATTTCTTCATCCTTTTGTAATGGAATCCAAACAGTTGCTGCTAGTTCAGCTTCTTTTCCACCCTGAAAAATACGACTTATAATTTAGGTAGTTAAGGAAATGTATATTGTTACGTAATAATATTGCAGCCAATGCAAAACAGGTCTCTGGGAAAATATTATTAATAAAATAATTCTCCCTAATTGTCTTATTAATATTAAACGATCGTTAGGGTCAAAGAATAAATAATATTGGCATTAAATTTATTTGTCGTTTTACCTTTATATCAGTTTCGAGTTTGTCTCCAACCATGATGCAGTTTCGCGGTTCAACGTTGAGAAGTTTGCACGCCTCATGGAAGATGTGCTGATCGGGCTTCTCCCATGGCAGGTCACCGGACACAAGTACGCAGTCGAAGTATTTTCGTAGACCAAGGTTTTCAATTTTCTGCCACTGTGCGCGCGATGGTCCATTCGTGATCAGACCGAGAAGATAATCCTCCCTGTGCCACATTTATTGAGCAGCCATTTGTTATTACCTGCACTAACTCATGCTGGAATTCAGCATATTAAAGAACAAAAAACCAACTTTTTTGCACGATATACTTTACTTCTTTTTTTATTATTTCATCATGTTCTTATTTCTATTTTATGTTACTAATGTTAAAAAAGTTGAATCGTGCAAGAAAATTGTGATTTGTTATTTTCTTACAATTTATATGTAGGTATTTTATTCACATATAATTTGTATTCAAGTTACATACTTAAATTTAGTCAAGCACTATGTTGAGTTAAATATATTATTTTAATAAATGCATTATGTATTAATTCAACAAGGCGCTATATAAGTTTTAGAAAGAACCGTGGAGATGCTTTCGAATTATTTACACAGGAAATTACTGTATAATACTTTGAAGATTTCAAAACTCGGGTTTGGTTAAGATATATCTCCACGTTTCGCCTTAATCAAGGTTTTGAGGTAACGGTATTACCTTCTCCATGTGGGACTTCCTCATAATACAAATATAATCAAACCTACGTGTTATTCACGCAGCGCCCCGAGTTAAGTCACTCGTTGAGCGACAACTGAGCTGTTGAAAAACAAGTAATTTATTAGCAACATGCGCTCAAAGCCAGCACCATTGCTGCAAAGACACGAACTTTATGAAAAAAATCAGTCACTCAACAATAAATACATTGTTTTCACGTGTAACAAGAAAAATGTGCCGTTGCAACGATCAGGTGCTGACTTTAAATTTGTCACAATCTAAAAAAAAACAAGTGTGGCGCTGGTTTTATGTGGCATGCAATGACCAATAATGATTGTAGACGTGAAACAACAAAAACACTCGATTTCAATGTTATGAGTAGTAGGTAATTACATTGATTTTTGTAATTATTAATGATCTTTTGAGTTGTCAAATATTCCACCACATAACACCATGCACAATAATGTTAATAGCAGAAAATTGGTTTTTCACAATCAATTACGAAACTACAAATATTATAAATTCAATTATCTTCAAAGTGGTAACCATTCTGCTATTAAAAAATCTTTGTTTTTAGTAAACTTGTTATAGTTTAATTTAAAACAAAGACAATTAATTAATTGTGGTATTATCGTTTATTCATTATATCATGTAGAAATATAATATAGGTATATTTCTGCATAATATATCGACTAGTAAAAAATAAACTCACCGCAATGTCTCAAGCAAATGTATCACATCATTTGTAAGGGCCAAATACCGAAATCTTAGCCTTAACCATTCGGCTGCCACACTTTCTGTGAAAAGAATACAATTATTTTTATTACAAAAATGAAAACGACCGCATAGCACAAAAACTATCAGTCAGATCTTTATGAAATTTATTTCATTTATATGAGATAATGCTCGAAATGTCTGCTTTCTATCGAAAAAAGAATCATCGAAATCGGTTCATATGTAAAGGAAATACACGCAAAAACGTATAGAAAATCATGAAATTTTGTCCGTTAATACACATGTTTAAACATAGATCCGAAAGTACTTGTTCGATCTTTAAAATAACCAATGGGACCTAAGTTCAGCCATTACCTTTCATCTGACACCAGAATCATTCAAATCGGTCCGCCCAAACTAAAGTTATCGAGGAACAAACATAAAAAAATACAGACGAATGAAGGACCTCCTCCTTTTTGGAAGTCGGTCAAAAAGAAAAAAAGACAGTACGAGCCTATTAAAATTTGAAGATAATCTTATAGAGTGAGTCGAAGAACCTTTGCGACAAAGAAAACAAAAGTCTAGTCGAAAAGGGTCTCTTATCCTCGTTTTTCTGTTCTTATACGATCCCTATACAGGGTGATTTGTTAGAGAGGGTACATATTGCAGGAGGGTGATGAGTACTCTGTTCTAATACGGAATATGTATTACAAAAAATAGGTAAAATTACAAAATATATATATTTTTTTAAATCTAAATTCGACAAAACTACCTCAAACATAAACAATTTCGGCTTAAAGAGTGATGACTAATGACCTCTAGTGACCTCGCGCACCCCACACCTCCGCCACACCCATCAGCTGTCGAAAAACCATCATTTTGCAAGAATTTTAGATATTTTTAAGTTGCGATTACTAAGGCATTAAGCCATATTCTTTGGTAATAATATTTTTACTGGTCGTATATAACCATCACCTACCATGACCTTCAATATGTACCCTCACTAGGAAATCACCCTGTATAATAGTCCGGTCAAATTAGACTAAAAAATAGGGGTAAGGTTACAATAATTCGCACTAGGCTGAATTTTGGTAGGATTGTTCAATACACTATTGTAAAGGAAATGTGAAAAGTCCTCATCGATCCGGCACGTGCAAAAAAATTTACTCGGGGTCTAAGGTCCCAAAAACGGGTTTTTCGCGTTTTTCAGCAAAATGGTAAGTTTTATCATAAAATTAGCTCAGACAAAAATGAAGATCAGATAATTATCAATAAAAAATGTTTAAATACTTTTTTTCCTAAGAGCCACCGTTTTTGAGATATAACGATTCAAAAAGTTGAAAGATGAGAAGTTGTTGGATCGGCACATGAGCTTTTGCCTGAAAATCTTTTGCTGAAAAAGCTTCTCTTACTCGTGGCATAAGTTCTTCTAGTAAAACGGCATCTTTTGGAGTAACAATTTGAATAATACCCATTATGTGGAGCGTATTATTACCGTCTAGCGTCTTTACATTAATATCAGCATTGTCTACAACGTATTGAATAAGTGTGCCACTTTCTGGTAGTAGGACATGAGGAGGACGAGGAAAAACTGCAGCTGCTTTGTACCTTATTGTATCATTATAAGATATATAATATTTCCTCCATTGCCAGATTCGTAGATTCATCTTACGGTCGACCGACTTTAACCCCAGTTTTAGGTCTTAAGAAGGAATTTAAGCAGTCATAATGATACTTAGCCTCAGCAGCAACTAAATCGTATTCGTATTCTACTCGAGAAAGAACAGTTTTAAACACGTGTTTTCACTCCAGAATAATTCGTAAGTTGGTATTATTTGCACACCCCTAGTATTAAGATATTTTTTATTGATAATTATTTGATCTACAATTTTTGTCTGAGCTAATTTTATGATAAAACTTACCATTTTGCTGAAAATCGCGAAAAACCCGTTTTTGGGACCTTTGACCCCGAGTAACTTTTTTTGCACGTGCCGGATCGATGAGGACTTTTCACATTTCCTTTATAATAGTGTATTGAACAATCCTACCAAAATTCAGCCAAGTGCGAATTATTGTAACCTTGGATGTATAAATTGACCGGACTATAATATTTGACCTTGTTTATCATTCTATAAATCCAATTGCTTCAATAATAAAAATGGTCATTTTTTGCATCGTAGCTAGAGCGAGTATACCACCCACCCACCAGATGGGAAGTGGCCTTGTGTATTGAAATTAGAAGGCATACTGAAACACGAATTATATGTAATATTGGTCTTTAGCTGTATACATTACAACAAATTTATCTTGGCAGAATGGACCAAACAGTAAAGTCTGAATGTGAAGGTGAAGAATATTTTGAAACATGATGTTTGTTGATTCAAGAACGTTTGTAAGACGCTCCACGAATATTATAAGTATCCGATCCAATTTCATAAAACACGTCATTTCCATTCACGTGTCAGTACTTTTACGATTTATTATTATAATCTTGGATTGTGTTGCCGAGCAACACCGCCTACTCATTCTTAATTTCTTCCAACACTTCTAAGAATTTTTTGCTTTTGAATATTGTTTCTACTAGCTGTATTAGCGGCTTGGGCTTTTCTATAATACTTTAGTGTTTACTGATATTTAACCCACTGACTTCAGGAGTTCTATTTTAAAGATTTATTATTCCTTGACTAAGATAATTGGTTCTTTCCAAATGAAGCATTGCTTTTAATTTATTTAAAAGAAAATGAACCTTCTTTTTTATTTCCTGATTATTGCATTTTGTACATAATATTACGACGTTCGTCAGTATTGTAACTCAATTTACCATGTAACAGTTTAAGTAGTTCACTATTACCTACAATTAGCACAGCATGCATATCCTGGGCGACGTGCCAAGTAGCAATCGTTAACGTTTTAACAACGTAGACATTTTCGGAACGACCATATTCTGTCTGTAAATTTTGGAACCTGTGAAATTGTACTTACTGGCAATGTGCTTGTAGTTTTTGGGTAAACAGTTACGCCATAAGTGCGCTGGCCATTCATGCAACGCATAGGATTCGTCATCAGGACGAGCCCGGAAGGCACGCAGAAATGTTGTACCGCTTTCAATAGCCATTTCTTTAGGAAGCCCATATTCTTGTTGTAGTATCTCCACAAGCTGTAGATGGTTAAATATAAAAGTATGAGATGAAATTCGCTTTTTTGTTGACTTTCTTTGAAGTTTTCCTCCCTAAGCCAATCACTGAACCCTTAGTTATCGTTAACATCTGTTAGATGTTCTTTGAATAAATATCTAATTTTAAGTGGAAACGAACCTTGTTACATAGGAAAAATTTAAAAGAATCGTAAGTCGCGTTGTCTATTTACTCAAGAAAACATTGCAATCTTACCCTTTTCGAAAATAAATGCAAAAGCTGCATACTGATGTGTCTTCTGCATTTAATAGGTGTAGATGGAACATTAGAGTCCTCAGAATAGAAAACTATCTTACCTATTCATATTCTATTCTGAATTTCTTTAAACACTTGCGGTTATCTACATCACTTACATTATTACTAAACGGGTTCTTACCACGATTATTTTCAATTGAGAGGTCCCGATATTCTGAAGTTCAACCAATACTAAGTGTTCATAATTATTTTCCCATTAATTCCAATTTACTTTAAATTTATTTTTACGGCAAAAAATATATATTTTTTGCTACAGACGATAAATCTGGCATATTTTCAAGTACTTTTTAATTATAATATTATATTAATGAGAAACTTTCGAAAAAAGAAAAAAAAATGATATTATAACTTAGTTACTGTAAATACGATGTAGAGTTTGCACAAGGATGACGACGATTGCTGACCATATAATATAATATCTCTACTTATTCGTTGAATTGCTATCAACATTTGAGTTATTATAATAAAGTCATAATAAAGTGTGAATAAGCACTACAGGCAGACAAATTAGAATTGGGGAACATGCTGTGCCACACGTGTGAATGACAATAAGATGTCTATTGCTGTGTTGTTTTCACATGCACAGATTTTCGTAGCTGTATAATTTTGTATCAATTAAAATTATTAACGTATCTGTCTTGTGGATAGTGTAGTGCGCCCGTATATTACGGAAGTGTGTTCCTGAAATAGCATGGGTTCAACGAAACATTGGTTTGGTGTTCACTGATCTGCAGTTAGCTTGGCAAAGTTTCAGTTGTAAACTGATACCGGTGTTTTTGTTGTGTTTATAGATCGATATACATTTTGTGGATAAGCAATGAAAACAAGCTCTTATTTACAAAGTTTTTATTTTAAAATTACAAAAAGTTTTAGTCTGTTATTAGAAATGTAACACTATGTTTACACATAATGCATATTTACAAAAACCAGGAAAAATGTATTGATTTATCTATAAATGAAATATATTTAGCATTCTGTAGTCGTTAAAACTTTGTTACCTACCTAGCGAAAGGAAACATACAAGACTAATTGCTTAATCACCAAACAATTTCTTGCCAAGATCCATCAACCGATGATTTCTGCACATCTTCAGAGCGCCTGCTTTTTTAAGTACTGGTATGACACTTTCATTAGAGTCAACTAATCTACAAAGGAAATCTTCAAAGGCAGATTTTACATTAGGAGGCAGTGTACCAATTTTAACTTTCACAAGCATCTCAATTATTCCTCCAGCCCAGCCACTTTCAATAGCGAATTCTGATATCCAAGGAACATTAGTTAATACTCCACTCATAGTCTGCATTCCCAGGAACCAAAGATCTGCTATTTCATTCCAGTGCTCCTTATAGCTCATAGACACCACTAATGCAGTAGGATCATTCGATTCATCCACCATGTATGCATCCCAAAGGAACCTGATAGTTGACTGAATGTATCTGCATATTGTGAAATCATTTTTCTTCACTTTGCTAGCTTGTTGTTTAAACAACAGTAAACCTAGTACAGCTAAATGCCCATGTAGAACTAGATTTTCGGGGATATCTTTCAGTTCTGGCAAATTGTTGAAGATGAACTTAAGTAATGTGTTAAATAACATACTGTTATCAACAATTTTGGGTGCTAGAACAGTTAGGTTCATGAAAATGTTGCATAAACTAACCATAGCAGCTCTTGAATCCTTCATGTCCTCTAATAATTTAGGATCTAGTTCTGGTTCTGGTTGAGTCCTGGCCTTTCCTCTTTCTGATTTAGGAATAGGAGGTTTCTTGTAATGAACAATAGACCAGTGGAAATTCATCGCTTCATATAATATGTCTTCTTGTTTCAAATTGAACATAATGTCTCTGGCTTTATCTTCAACAGCTAAATGGCAAAGTGCTGGTAACATAAGACGTAACAAATCTATTTGTCCCAAGAGGCCGGAGCTTGTATCCATGGGTTCACCTTCAGATTTATTTTTTTCTGCAAGTTTTCTGGATCTGAATGCATGAAATGAATCATTGGCAAGGGAGAACATGTAGGGGAGTAATGAGTAGATTTGCTCTCTCATTGCAGTTGTCTCTTGTGCTATCCATGCAAATAACACTCTGACCATTGCTCCAACAAATATTTTCTCAGCATCGGGCAGTTTGTCCTTATTTTTATCATTAGACACTTTTGTTAGAAGTGACACAATCGCATTGAATGCTCCCTTTAGACTGGTATAAACAGACTGTTTCTCTTTTTGTTCCAAGTCCAACTGGTCAGTAGCCATGTAATTTATTGACAATTCTAACACAATAAAGCAAGAAGTAACTAATTCTCCATTAGCAAACGCTTGTTTGAAGCTCCTGTCTTCAAGTTGCATTCTCACTTCTATAGCGCATAGTTGTAGAAGGAGCAGAAAGAATTTCTTTGGATTTTCTTCATCATTAAAAGTCCATTCAATACCAAGCAAATCAACAACATTGGCAGCTAATTTCAAGGCAGGATCTCTTTGATTTTTTCCAATTTTGCTTGTTAATATATCATGAAGGGCTTTGTAGATACTCTGGGGCCAAGTTTCATCTGCTGATCCAGGTAAAACAGTAGATTTGTTGCAACTGTACAAAAGTGCACTAAGAACAGTTGCAAGTTCAAATTTTCTCTCCGACTGATCAGTTGCAAAATCCAAAGCAATCTTGTTAACTAATGCATGGAATGGTTTAGGGTCATTTCCCCATGCAGCAGGGCCATAGCGGCTAACCAACTTCACAAGAATATTAAGTGCTTCATCAGTCTGGAAGCTTTGATGGGAGTAAATCTCAGACATTTTTTTAATAGCACCAACATCAATAAGCGCTCTTTGGCCGGCTTCATGTTCAGCAATGCATTGCAAGCAAGTGTATGCTTCACTGATTATAATGAGGTTGTCATCATAGTCATCATTATCTGATGTTTGGACTATGTCAAGAAATACTGGTATGTTTGCAAGCATTTCTGGATGAGTTGCAATTTCAGGTTCATGGCAGAAGTTTGTAAGAACTGACAGTGCCACTGATTTGTACACCGATGGAGGGCAGTCATCTTCAACACTGTTGCTTGTCAACAATTTCTTGAGGAACTGAAATCCGATGGCTTCAAACAGTCCTTTTTTTGCTGCTGACTTACAATCCTTGCTTTTGACAAGTTTTGTCACCATAAAGAGAGCAGCAAACTTTTCTGTATCACTCCTTGCATTTTTTAGAATGAGTATGCATTTTTGGATTGGTTCTGATATGTCACCCATTGTCACTAGCACTAGACACGCTCACAAAACGCAACAGATAGGGCTCCACTGAGCGCGCGCGGAATCACACTTGAATCGTTCAAACTACGCCTCGATCTACATCACGTTTATAATTAGAGTGTGTTCTCTTCCAAAATAGCTAAATCTGGACGTCGAGCTCACGTTCTCTTACTATGTTTTTCTATTTATAACACGCTGGAACGTAAATGATCTACATGCGCTTTACATGCAACAGGAATCCACGAACTCCTAAAATTATTCTTTAACTAATTTCACTAGCGTTTTAAAACATTGAGCGCGTAAAATATCTATCAGTAGATTTAATAATTGACATAACGTTTTTGTCAATCGACCCGTTCATGCTTCCATGACCGTCGCAACGTCAAAGAGAAAGAATATTACCAAAAAATACACACCTTGTTACAGGCTTTCGTGTCTCCTTTTCTTGTTTGTATTAAAGTATTATCTAAATCGAAGAGTATAGCCGAAACATCACTATTTTCGTCAAGGTATCCACAGTTTGCCATAATTTGTTACACAGTAAAAGTATATTTCTAAATCAACTAAATAACACACGGAAAAACACTCGACCTTGTCGTCACAAACGTGACGTAATATTACAAATTATTGTGTTTTTTTAGATGTAAGTCAGCAGTCGAATTAAGATTAGATAAACATTTAAAAAATATATTAAATATCGTAATCACAAACGCTCTATCAAAGCATTTGTTTTGTTTTTCAAAAATGTAAAAGTAATTTCATTGAATTTGTAATAGTGCGCCATCTATTGGTAATTTTAATCGAACAAATCATCGGGTCGCGCAGTGAAAACATACTCGAATGATTCTGTTTTTTGATGGTAACACTGAGCATTACCGTTTAGGTTAGTGTCGCTAGATGGCGGTGCTTGTTCTAAAAAGTATTTTACAAACGTTGAGATTTGTTGAGATCATAGATAATTAATTGTATGTTAAAGGTACAGTCACACATGCTAGTTAGTAGCATGCTTAATAAGCAAATCTGTTCACACACGCTATAAGCACGCCCCCTTCCACCCGCGCTGCAAGTAGCATGCTCAAAAATCGCAAGACCGTCGATATTTGACGTTCATTATTAGCAATGGTTCGACACACGTACCACTAAGTAGCAATTGCTCAAAAGCAGCATGTTTCGGTGCTATTAACTAGCATGTGTATCTTTATGTTAAGACATGCGTTGAGATTTGTTTTTGACTTCAAAAAAGAGTTGTTTTATAATATTATTTTGGTTAACGATGTCCGGGCGTCTCTAAACTCCAAAGTCACAATATACTTACTATATCTGTATATAATTATATCTGTTTTGCCGCCATCATTTCGGTTGGCATCAAGTCAACCAATTTATTAAAGCTTAAATACGGTAGATAATATATCACTTATTAAGTGATATTATTTTTATTTATTTTATGGCATGATAGATACACGAGCCTACGGCCTAACTTATGGTAAGCGGTTACCGTCGCTTATGATCTAAAATGTTAAATTGTAACGAATAAACGAGCTATAACCCGGAGCTTACGGTGATTCTACTCTAGTCGAAGCTAGAATCATTGGGTATGTGGAGAGACCACCATACTGTGGAATGTATCTACCTACTCTCTATTCCATATACCTACATATGCTTACCTATGCTTTGCTCAAAGACATAAACATAAAAACTTCTTTATCAAATGATAGAAACACCGGAATACAAAAAAATATATAAAATAAAAGTTTCCACCACAAATCAGTCCATAAAAGAGATTTCTTCACTGTCCTTTTGTCGTTAGTTTTGTTTTTTCCGATTAAATTTGCCTCTGAGTAGCTAATAGGTACTCTTCTTAATCTAGAATCGTGATTCGAAAAAGCAAAGCGACTTCAAATGCAAACCATCGAATCCAATGCTGCTGGAAAGGTACATAAGTTTAATAACAATAAAAATCCTCCATGCAATACATAAGTTTATAAGTTTGGTAAGACGTATTGATTTACCAAAAATATTTGGTTCAGGTTGTGTATTGTATACATGGTATGGTGTACCTAACGTACTTATACCCTGGGTAGATACGAAATGCGATATGATAAATCGTTATTTCGTGCATGTAAAGCTTAAGTACTTACATGATTTTGCAAACATCATTTAAGTATTTCTTTACAAACTACGATACAAAACAAACATACGTTACATAATAACCAGTAACCCGAAGATTTGTATGAAAAAATTCAGACTACGTCGTCTTGAGTGCTGTCCGAGGCAATACATGGAACTCTAAAAAGGGACAGGGCACGGCCATTCTGCAAGAAATTTATACGTGAAACTCGTTCAAGGGTTATTAGATTTCCTGTCACACGCAGGGGCCCCTGCCGCAGGCCTTATTTGCCAAACATTGCCAAGCCAATGCCAATTTCTTACGTAAACATTTTGTACGGTCATTATCGTTTCTTGTTGGTCGTTTTGAGTTTGATTATATGTACACTAGTTCTATTGGATAGCTTTATTTTATTGTTTTTGTTAACGAATATTTTGGAAGATTGAATGTAACTTTGTAGTGTTTTTTTAGTTGCCTTAAAAGTGGATAAGATTACAAGTTTTGGGTGCTTAATGAGAATACAGCAGAAAAAAAACAGACACCATGATTGCTCTTAAGGTTACTCGTGGATGATTGAAGATTAATATACAGGGTATTTCTTAATGATGGTACTTAATGAAGGAGGGTGATGAGTAGGTACTCTGTTCTAATATCAGGTGTAAAATTGGACAAAATTAAAACAAAAAATAAGGCAAAAAATCAAAATTTGAGAAAACTATACAAAACAAAAATAATTTCGGACAACAGTGTTAACTAACAACTTCAAGTGATTTCCCGCCCCCACATCACTGCCACAACCATCAGCTTTCGAGCGACTATCGTTTTGTAAGAATTTTAGATATTTTTAAGTTGCGTTTACTAAGGTTTTTTACCATATTTTTTGGTATAACATTGTTACTGGTCGTATAATAATATGATCATCAACTATCATGACCTTCAATACGTACCATCATTAACAAATTACCCTGTATAATTACCGACCATCCTCGACAGCAATGTTGAGGTTCTGTGAAAGACGAGGACTAGTTTTAAGGTCTTCGATTTTGATTTACCTATTTTGAGTTTTTTTACATCATTTCACAGAAGAAAACATGAAAGAGCTTGTTTAACCATCCTCGACAGTATTGTTGAGGTTCTGTGAAAGACGAGGACTACTTTTATGGTCTTAGATTTTGATTTACCTATTTTGAATTTTTTTACATCATTTCACAGAAGAAAACATGAAAGAGCTTATTTAACCAAGTATTTTTGTTTTGAAACATAAATGTGTACTCTTATCAGCATTCAGTTCCGTGGCTGAATAGTGTGAGGGGGGCGTGCGGCAATTAACTTGCGATGCTCATTAGCAGGTCGTTTTCATTCGGTGGCCGTAATCCGCACTGCCTGGGCCGACTTTCTTTAGAACACCTCGATTTACTGTATCACGTTCCGCTTAATGTGCTGACGCCTGGGGCGCTACCGGCAGATTGTAATTCTTCGGTCTTATCGTAAACAAAACATAGCACCTCTGATAGTTTTGTTAAACTTACTCTCTGTTGTTTATAACACGATGTTACTAATTCAGAGTCATATCATGTTTGTTATGTTGATGTTTAGTTTACCTACTTAGTTTAAGTTTAAAGTAAAGGGCTTGGCTTGCTTAAAATTAGTATGATTAAAAATATAATAATATTGAGATTGTGGAAATGAGGTAGAGTATTGTATTATTTGTATTGGCATTGGATCACACAGTTAATGGACCACAAAACCAAAATCTTTGGTTAACTAAATCTATAGATAAGAATACTACATGATCAGCAAAATTTAGTGCAAATAATCCAATAAGAGGAATAATCGGATCGATATTTTCAATATTTTGAGTTTAGGCAAAAGGTCTATGTTGAGGTAGATTCCCGTCAAGCAAATAACCTTGTGATTTATACCGTGCAAATATTGCTTGCGTTATCGGCACCTTGCACCTGCCTTATCCGACAGAGTCTGTGCAGCTTGGGATCTCACATCATTCCCAATAAGCCGATTTGTGATTTTGATGCATGCACCGCATTTGGTTTATCGTGTAAACTAAAGCTGATCTCGGCTTAAACAGTCTTAATAAAGGATTTAACTGAAATAGAGACATACAGATTAGTTTACCTAAAAAGTATGTATATCCACAGTTTCAATATTGAAAATTACAGCATCTACAAACTCTTCTCAGTTTCAGAAGTAATTTACGAAATACGACATAGTATGTAGTCGTATTTGTACGTTCTGGTACTAATAGTACCTATGTACTACCATGTAGGTAGTGCCGCCAAGTGCAGGTGGCGTTTCATTAGCTAACCGATTGTTACCGTCGTCGGTCACCGGACGGCTGTGTCCAATTTATTTCCTGAACCAAACTCCATTTCCGGACACGGACACAAACCTAAATCCTGAATTAACGATAACTATTTGTAGCCTACGAATTTAATATACAGGTATTTTTAAGGAGCGAAGAAAATCATGTTTTTTTTTGCAAATGTATCTATTTCTAATACAGTGGGTATTGATATTCTTGCTTTTTTATTATTTTAATTAAGTTGGCATTTTTAAACAGCCAGTTGAAATGATTAGTTTATTGATTGAATATTTAATTACAGTAAGTAATAAGGTATTTGAAGCTAGGACTTACTGCTGCTAGCTTGAATTCTTTTTTCTCTGCTAATCAAAGACATTGAACCTGTACCTGTACCAACCCATTACTGCCCACTGTTGGGCTCAGGTCTCCTCAGAAGAGGGATTAGGCATAGTCCACCACGCTTGCCCAGTGCGGATTGGGGACTTCACATATCTTCAAAGGGTTTTAGAACCCTTTTCCGACATGCAGGTTTCCTCACGATGTTTTCCTTCACCGTTTTTAGCCAGTGGTGTTGTGAAAAATTGCACATAAATCTTTTTTCACATTTAGATTTAGAGGTACAAGCCGGCCGGATTTGAACCCGCGACCTCCCGTTCGGAAGGACGCGCTTCGACCACTCGGCCACCACGACTCAAAGACATTGAACATTGACATTCAAAGATTAATTCTGTTAATTAATATTATAGCATTAGAATTAGGAGTCATTGAATCATTTTTAATACATGAATTAGCAATCACATTTCACAATGTAATGTTAAATATTCTTAATTTAATAATGTAGTAATTCACTTTGAATCGTAAGAATATTTTAACATTCTCATTTAGACCAGCAAAGAATATTTAGTTCGTTGAAATAATATGAATATTATATGATGCAGGAAGGTAATGAATAACATGCAAATGGGGTCTCTAATGAAAATGGTGGAGGTACCGAGTCTCTGTATTCAGGACTTGGATGCCGACATTCCTCGTATTCATTTGTCGAATTGGATCGCTTGACTGTCCATGAATATAATGAATTCACTATGTTGGTACGGTATGTTATTCACCTAATTTCCTATTGACTGTCCTTGTGTGAGTTGGACTGCATTCTTTATAAATACATAGGTAATATAATTGCTTTGGTAGAAGGCATCGGAGTATAAGAATAAGGTGAAGTTAATGTGAAGAATTCATCATTTACGCGTTTCAAAACATTAAGTACGGGACTTGGTAAAACTAGAAAAAGCTCTTTTTCTGTCTCATGCCTGTTTGTTTAGTATTTTGCTTTGCGTGATTCAGACTAACTAAATATTAGGTATTTGTAAGTAATGTGAGTAATGTCACTTGAGTTCAACCAATTTCATTTGCTCAAATATCTTTAATTCTCACATCTGTAAATATTTTAAGATATCATATTATGTACTTCTTCAATCATTTATGTTATACTGATACAGCTCGTGGTCGAACACTGCCAAATTGTTGGTGCTTTAATGGAAAATGTTTTTATAGTCTACGCCTACAAGCCCATAGCTTAATAACCTAGAATTAGAATTTAACGTTTTGTAGGCTAAGTAATCTAAAAAAATAATGTTGCGTATTCATCAGTAATTAAATAATGGAATAGAATTTAAGATTTTTATTAAATATTTAAAGGGATCTTAAAATTTGAACGGAATGAGAATTGTTTTTAATAAACAATTTAAAATATTTACAGAGCATCAAGCGTAGCAAAACAATTCATGAAATTTTTAGTACCTGTTTGTAAATTATTGCTGTGTTGATTAAGGTAGGTACTAAAAGTCAGAAGAGAAGGTAACACTGACATTACACAGAAACCAGTTAGCTCGTTTACCTGTACTAAAAAAAAGGGAATTTTCCTATACTGTTTTTTCTACTAATTATCAAGAGGACAATCAATGACATGTTCAATGTAATGGAGTTTACAAAGCAAATTTTATTGTAGGTTTAAGTTTGGTCTTGCAAAGCCCAAATTATATAAAAAATAACCTCCTAGAACGCTCGTTTAATTGCTTAAGATAAAAGCAGCCTACGGTATTGTCTGCGTTAACCGCTGGAGATTTGCTGAAAAAAAAACCCGTAACTATAGCATTTTTGTGACAAATTAGAAGCATAACTTGGCAGTCTGTTTGTAAATGCGGTCGCTCTGCCAGTAGACGAGCGTAAACAAAAGGCTCTCGTCGCACTTTTATAATTTACTTACGTACCTACTTCCTCTTTCCCTTTTGAATCTTGTTTTTTTAACATTTCCCTTTTTGAAGAGCCGTTATCTTGGACGTTCCGCGCCTTCATTTTGCGTTCTATTCAAATCTGTTTTGATGTGGGCCTCGGCTTCATATTTTAGACAGATGCGAATTATTCACCGACTCCAGATATTACAAGATGGTCATTAGTAATATTGTGTAGGCACGATGTTTGTTTTATCAATGTTTACTGAAGAAAAGAAACAATATATTATTTCTTCATTACAACTGTACAAAAGCGGGTTATAGAAATAAATAGTAGGTAGGTAATATAGTCGGTAGTTCAGGTATAAAAATCTACAAACTTCATTCTAAGAGAAGATGTGTTAGGTACTAGGGATATTCGAACATTCAACAGCGAATATTCGCATTCGCATTCGTGTGAAAATCATGCGAATGTTATGCGGAGGTTTTGGCAAAGGTTGGGTGGATGTTGTATGAATGAAGAGGGAATCTACCAGAGCCAAAATAATGCTCATGCTCGTGCTCGACAAGTTTACGAACTTCCATTCTCAAGATTGTCTTACTACCTGTAATGATTTTAGGAAGCAGCAGATGACTTGGCAATAAAAAATCTTGAACTTTTTGTAAATATCAGTAATGAATATTTGCATCCGTATTCACATTTGCGAATATCCAAAATCGAGATTCTCATCATCCCAGGAGGTTGTTTATTACACTTCACACTCATTAAGAGAACAAAAAATTATTTGATATTAGCAATATCTAGTTACATTTAAGTAGCCCAAAATTAAATTCGAATGACCTTTAAGTCTAATAACAAATCCATCTTCGGTTTTTTATAAAAAATATACACTCAACTGGTATTTAATGGCTATTCAATTAATCTTTTATCCCCGTAAAGTGTTCTTCGATTATATTTTTAGTGGGAAATGGATTTTAATAGGTCTCCGCCCGGCAGCTGTGACCAAAAAGTTTGGAAGTGCGAGCTTGGCGCGTCTGTTCTTGATCTCGTTATTAAACCATAAAATAAATTATCTACGTGTGAAGGAAGGTTTTTGAGAAACGTTTAAAAATAAAATCATTAACACCGGAACCAATATTAGGTACCTATTATATAAAAAAGGGGAATATGTTATAAAAGCTCATTTGTTTAAAACTAATTGATCTAGTTGAAAATGTAATAATGACTCAACTTCAACTTCGTGAAATGACTTAGAACAGGAAGATTGTTTAAATGCAGCTTTATAAGTATAAAAGCAGGTATAAAATAAATAACGCCTTCGACGTTAAGTATGTGCTTAAAGTTTCATAAATGTATTCTAAACTGAACCCTTTTGAAACACATCGTTTTAAATTTCATATTCGTGATTGCAGCGCACGCGTGTGCTTTGGACGGGGCGTCATTGTCGGGAATAGATGAAATCTTTTGTTCCCTCTGCCTACAACGGGGGTGATTTTTCTTATTTTTCATACACACTGCTTCGTTCGACGCCGTAATTTTCTACTGGCCAATTACTTTGTTCCTTTGCTGATATATTCTGATAAGTTCTATCGGTACGTTGTGGGCGTTGTGGCATACGTGTTTTTCAATTGTAGCATTGTTTCGGAAAAAAAAGTCATTAAATGTTTATTTTAATATTGTTATTATAAAAATCTGTTTCTGCTTCAAATTATAGGTAAGTGGATAAGTAAGGATAATTATTCTCTTCTCATGAATTACCTACTTCCCAAAATCTAAAATTATGTCCTAGATTTAATAATTATGAGTCTTCTAAATGCTTAAAAGAATTTTCTAATCAAGTTTGAAGTAAAACTTTTGATTAGGTCTGTATAGGTGTGTGAAATTATAGTTTATCATTTTATTCGCATTCGCTAAAATTCGGAGTCGATTGTTGCTCTGTTGGTATGTAAGTATTATCAGAAACAAAATCCCGAAGAGTTCCATTGTTTGTTTCGAGACATCTGTAGCTAACATTGTGTTGAATAGATAAAGGAAAAGGCGCATAGGATGACTTACGAGAAACAGAAAGTAAGGTCGCCTTTAGAGGCGCGGTTTCCTCAGTGTGGGGTAACTAATCAGTCAATCTTGCGGAGAACGTTATGGCCGGAGTGAATCTGCAAAATGACGGCCGCGCGCTATAATTAATTACCCAAACTTCAATAGGTACCGACAACAAAGGACGATTGTTTGCTTTCTGCGCCGTTGAATCGATGTCGGCCCTAAAATCCGGATAATCTTGCCTTTTGTATCCGTTTTTATGAAAGAAATAAAGTTTTTATTTCCTTTAGAATTAGTGTCACTAAAGAAATCTTCCTTATCTCGGCCTTTTTCAGTTTTCCGGAAAACAAAATCGGTGTAGGACAAAAAGTCGTTTTTGGAAACTTAGTTCTGATTGTCTCTTAATGTAAAGATTAATACCCATAAAACTTTAAATCTATGTTGCTAAGCGGTCGGTTACTTCTATGACTTAGTTAAAGTATTCTTGATTGAGTAATAATTCAATAATATTATCAATATATTTTATTGATACATCACTTAATGATTTCTTACTTTTGTAGGCGAATTACGTCGGCCCAACTAATGAAAGAATAAAGTTGCTAACTATGCACTATCAAAGACAGTAGGTATATTATTGTTCCATATTAATATTATGTCTATTTATGTAAACCGTATTGTTCATATTTCGATACAAGATAAAATTCTTCTCTCCTGTCCATAGCAATGTCAATTACGTCTGTATTTCTCACTTCTATAACTATAATATTCGTTTCGAATAACAAAAAACTTTGTATTATGAACAGCTATTTGAAGAACTCGAAGTAAGAATTGATCGTCCAGGGCAAAATCCAGGGGACGAGTGCTGTAGGTAGAAGGAGAACATCTTGACTGAAAAACTTGTGCCAGTGGTTCAACAAAAGCACTCGTGCTCTGTTTCGTGCTGCTGTGTCAAAAGTATAGATCGCCTTAATGATCGCTGATCTTCCGACATGTGAAGAACAACAATATTGGTAAGCTTTTTTACTGTTTCACGACTGGAGTAACCGCGAGTCAGTCACATTGTTGTTCCAAGCTAAAAGACTGGTCTGCAGATAACGGTTTCAGGACAAAAGCGGAATTCCTCCCGCTGCCTAATATTATATGAGCTCTCATTGTCTACTTAATTACAACGGGTGTCTTTGAGATATGGTCGGTACATAGCCCGGTACAAAGGCGTCACATACAAATAATGTTATATCGGGAAGGTTATGTTTTCTCTTCTTGGAAGGCAATTATTGCGTCTGTTTACGAAGTGCCTGACAATCAATGTTAGCCACGTTGGGTCGGCTATGAATCCCATCGGTTGTTTGACGTGTACTTTCACTGGGGTGATGAAGGATATTAATATTGTATTGAGAATAATATTATAGTTCAGAATATTGCTTTTATCGCATATTAGTCTTGTTTGTACAAGCTTGTTAAAGGTAAGAAAGTGTGACGATTTACTCAGCTTATGAATTAAACATATCAATGCTTTTTCTCTTGATATATTTATAAGACACTGAAGAATAATTATATAGTGAAATTAATATTCATATTGAAATAAAATACTACCCGATTCTATCTACATCGAGCGTCAAATTATACATCCATCCGGCCGCCCATCTCTAGACTGATTTTAATCTAAATTCAACATCTAAATAGTAACACCGATCCTACAGTCTCTGCGGGGTCATAAATCATACTGTATCCGTCTGCTAATATTATGATATCTTCTGCACAATTTACAAGATTCACCGTTTCGCTTACAAGTAAGATTTTTTCGGTGAAAGCCAACTGATAAAATATTATGATCCAGCCTAATAAAAATAAAGGTTTGCGATAACAATAATTTTAAATTAGATCAATTTAGGACGATAACGGCTTCAGTTATTATTTCCATGGCGCCGATAAACCTTGTAAATGGTTTTCCAAACGTCCCGGCTGCGCAGTGAGGCTTTTTATTAGGGTATTTGTCAAGATATTCGTCGGCTAAAAGGGACTATAATCGAAAATTTTACGTTTGGTTACCATACGCCTTATGACCTGACCGAGAGGGTAATTTATTGGAAATATCTACACACACAGAGCGTGCAGTGACCGCTGCTTGCCGTGTTACTTTACTGATAGCTTCTGATTCCGAGAATCTATAGCTGCGAAGTTTTTATCAATTATTCATTTTCTCAAACCTCAGAATTTCTGGATTGCTCGGCTAATAGAATAAATATAGGTTTTTTTTTTTTTTTTTTTTTTTTTTATTGCTTGATAGATAAACGAGCCTACGGCCCGCCTGATGGTAAGCGGTCACCGTCGCTCATGAACCTCTGCAATGCCAATTCTAACAATTCTAAGTGCTGCTTAGAATTGTTTGGGTATGGACCGCTTTGCTGTATAAGAAACGATCGTATAGATAACGCAAGTCTGTTTCTATGACTCTCCAAGTGGTCACTTGATACTACAGATCAAAATGTCAAAGTACATTTCCTCATCTAAATTCTATACCAATATTAAAAAAGTGTTACCTA
Source organism: Trilocha varians (assembly GCA_030269945.2). Lineage (NCBI taxonomy): Eukaryota > Metazoa > Arthropoda > Insecta > Lepidoptera > Bombycidae > Trilocha > Trilocha varians. Next base: position 6,155,969 of record AP028273.1, on the reverse strand, counting down.
CCTATTAGTGCCTTAGCAAAGGCTGGGATAAAATTGCAAACTTATTTGAACCTTAAAAGAAGTGTAACTTTTAATATCTATGTACTTATACTCTTGTTTAGTATTTTCCTTCTCTAGGTATAAAAATATTGAATCAGATACGTAATCATTATTATCTAAATCGTCTAAGAGCATGTTCGAGATATATGTTTAGTGAGGCAATAAATGTAGGCCCAGCAACAGCTCGATTACAATTCTAAGCGTTGGTGTGGACGCAAATTTGCATGTTTAATGAAATCATTGTATGTACACGATCGACGTTAATTGAACTGCTAAATCCGTTCAGTTATTTATGCAATCCAAACTAATTGCCAATATAGTAATTGATGCCAAGATTCGATGGTATTGAGATTCATCGCCAAACAATGGCGTGTTGGTATACTTTTCAATGAATTTTATGAATAACCTAATTAATCACTATGGAATTTATTTCAATTCATTTTGGAGCAATTTCATTTTGAAATAATTGTGCGACTATGATCACCATTGCTACATTTTATCTTTACTTTTTTAATATTTTTTTATTGAATTTTACATTTTAAAAATAAATAAGTGCTTATTGCGGATGTTGTTGAAACATAATGCGTAAAGAAATCTATTCTTATTCTTACGGCACGAAAAGCCTGTAGGTACCTAATAGGCTGAAATTATTTTCTAATTCCTTTTCAATTTTGTTACTATGAACTAGAAATGTTACAGTAACAACTGGGATACATGTAAGAGGTCGTCCCATCGGTCAACCAATTTCCGATCGTTTCTCAGGAAGTGGCTCGACTTGTCATATCTCGATACCCCGCGCCGGTGCTGCAGGAAATTCAGTACACTAATGTAGCAGATTAATACGACGAACATGTTGCAAGTAGTCGCGATCTCACTACATGCATATTATGTTATTGGACTCTAGACATTAACTACTGATGAGGTTCATGTACTTTTGAGTTTGATTAATATCTTGAAAGAATTAGATTATTCTATTTATAAAATCTTAAGCAAAATAACTAAAACAGTCTGTGCTGACTTCACAGCAATTAAGATATAAAAGCTCAAAATACCGGAGACAACATCAAATACAATAATAATAATTCCATTTAATTTATTCAAATACGGTTTTAAGTTAAAGTTGGCGATAAATGTAGCGACCGAATCAAGTAGGAGGTATAATTAGACGTATTCAAAACCCGAGCGTCGTCAGTAATAAGCTGAAAGTTTTAATTGGTCGATCCAGGCTGCGAATTTACGTTGTGAAGTACATTTTTGTAATTAATTTGTAATTTTAATCAAGTCTCCTTTGATTGAACATTGAATATGCTGTGGGAATGTTTGGATAAGATTTATAGCTAGCTTCAGTCTAACTAACTAATTAGTGAATATTTATTACGATAAATATTGTTAATAAGTTATTCACCACCACATTTCATATTTTTTAACATTTTATATTTATTAACATTTCAATCCTCTTTTGGAGAAAGACTTGTTATAGCGACTCAGACAACTAGAGGATATTCCACTACTGAATTGTAAAATAACAATAGATTATTTTCTTTCTACGGTAAACAATTGTCCTAACCTGATTTTTATTTCATTAATTAATCTGAAAGCACGTCCAACTGTAGATACATCTTAAATTGAGCGCAAAATATATAGACGTAGAGAAAGTTTTTTTCTCAGAAAATTCGCGAGGACGGGCGTTTCTTTGAATTAATAAGCAGACGCTAAATTTAAATTTAATGAAACAAGTTTCGAGAGGAGTGTCGAGTTATACCTATTCAGTTCATAACTGTGTCCTCGCTTTCCTTCTTCGTTACATTTGTATATTGTGTTATGTAAATTATGTACGGTTGTGTCAAGAGATCCTTGTTTGCTTTGTGTAAAAAATTACCTGTCAAATCGAATTGTTTGTGAATATGAATAATTTGAGAGAAATAAAATGTTACAATCATTGCATTTGTTTGTTGGTTTGTTGTACATAGGTATGTGACTCCGTATATCTAGTTAAATCGTACTTTCAAAAGTGCTCACCAGTTACACACAGCATAAATAAAACGCGAACGTAATAAAATTTAAAATTGAACCGTTAAAAACTAGTTAAGTTGCGAGAAGCAACGCGTCTGCATATCGAAACTGAAATTGGCGTTGCGCTAGGTGTGCGCAAATATTTCCAATCTGGGTCAGCGAATCGCGCCGGGCGCACCGCAGAATGCTCGACGGCACAAAATGATTCATGGAAATTGCGCGGTAATTGAAAAAAATACGTTATTGCCGTTTGACGCATCGAGATATCGTCGGGATGTACGTTACCTGTGTTACCACCCAGAAGAATCACGATCGAATTGTAAATCTATTCCGTTTCACATCAAGTCGTTTTTTGTTGTCGGCGGATGTGTTGGAGTATAGAAGATTCTAAATTTTGAGATTTTCCCCACTTCCATTTAAAATGGATTTGAAGGAGGCATTTAAAAAATAAATATCTAATGTTAGCTATAAGTTGAGATTTACTACATACAAAATTTCCTAGTAACATTATAATGTTTTAATTGTTATATTAACATATTTTTTGTCTTCTCAATTCAACATAGATCTATGTTTACCTATCCATCGTAAGCTCATGTCTACTTTAGTACGGAACTAGTACTGATTGACCAAACCGCACTTCAGTTTGCTCACCTGTGCGCTAAGGTGCTTAATGCTGAAAGGATGCTGATGCGATTTCGGACAAAAAAATACAAGGTAAGAATCGGAGCAGTCTTTGACAAGCACTTCGACGGGACGAGGCCCGCTCTAGCGTGTTTACTTTACTCGAGTTCGCAAATGCTACTGATTGCTTGTTTGTACTGTGAAATTTTTATTTTCCTTCGCGAGTTCCAGCGTTAAAGCCTCGCTCAGTATTTGAACTTGTATTCGAACTACGGACAGAGTAGGTATGTAAATAATGTTTACGTTTGTTTAGTTTGTTTATTAGCTGTATCAAGTGTGTAACTAAGGTAGTGATTGCAAATACATCGATTTTTTATTAAAGCATATTTATCGGCAGCGCATTCGATTACTCGAATATAGTAAAATATTTAACAATAAATAAGTTAAAAGTAAAATAGTTCTATTTTTTGACATCACGTGGATTATATAAACTACTGAGAAAATTGCAACTCTGTAGTCTGTATTCCTTAAAACACGTGACATCCTAAATTGAATACTAACAAAACAATATAGACATTTCCCGGCGTTCCTGCTAAATCTGATTTGAAGTAACGACATTGCTTAGAGTAGTTTTGGTTCCGACATCGAAACATTATTTTGTTATCGCGGAATCCAGTTGAAATCGGAAGATATACCGAAGCGCGTCCGTATCGACAAGCGGCTTAGTTTAAATTGAAACATATTGGCTGGGAAAGGAATCCTTACCTTACGCGGCATGTAGGTACACTTCCATCTGTTCAAATAAAGTACTCGTAGAGCCGTCCCAGTTTCTGATAGATGCAATCCAATTGAACCGTGTTTTGTTGTTCAATTCGTATCAAGCCGCATGCCTTCGTTGTGAATGTTGCGACTGCGGAATGCTGAATTATTTTGAAATCTCACTGTTAAAATGAAGCTCAAAAATCGGAGAGAATCCAGTTGAAATATGGATGCGATTGTTATAAGTTTATCTGATTTTTCGTGTATTTTCGTGTAGTTAATTGTATTTAACAAGTCAGCATTTTATAAATTTTAGGTTAGGATATCGGTAGTGTTTTTAACTGTGAATTTTTATAGGTTTTATTACTAAATTTTATTATCTCCATCAAAATAACGTTTCAAACAATCACAATTCCGCACAATCCAAACATAAAAACAGAATTGCTTCGCCATAAAAACAGTCTATTAATATCCCAGTATTATAGAAATACCATAATATTGTGAAGATTCCTCGGTGATGTGAATTTTATGACGCTTGCACTCTATTTCAGTTATAACGTTTCAGTCAGAAATATTTTATTACACTTCCTATTTTGCTGAACGCCGCTCACGATTGCACGTGTTATGAATTTCAAATTATGTAGTACCATGAAGTTTCATGTCGCACAATATTTTATATATTGCTTTATAGTTAGGCACAAACTCGCTATGAATGTCAATGCGGAACAGAATAACGTTTATTGATGAAATTGTGAAATGTAAACGTTACTGCGTGCATCTATGAATAAAATTAATATGTACATACATTGGGTTGTTTTAATCACTCAGCTTGTTGTTGTGTTTCAAGGGCTTGTTGTTGTGAAAAAATGTTGAATCGAACTACATAGTTTCCTATTTATACGATTTATTTACTTCTATTTCGACTAGACTAGACTTCTATTACTTCTAGTTCGTGAATTATATTCACCTGCTTAACTAAGCTCGAAGCAAATTGGAATTAAAGACCACAAAACGAAAGTCTCCGTTTTATTCAGAAGATTCCCTTTTCCCGTTAGTGATAGTGGAGCGTAGTTGAATATAGTGAATCAGTAATGCGTATCGGAAAGGTTCAAAAGCCCGAAGTCCAACAATAGAGGATATTGTCGTTACTATCGGAGACGACGGACGAAAGAAGGACTTTCATGAAAATACATACACACGGTAGATTTAGTGCGAAACACCAGCAATAAATAACTGACCCGGAAGGGACAAAGGTACAAGAGTATCGTCCAAATGAATTGAAAAGGACTCATACATAAACAACAGTTTCTTCAGTTATAAGTTAGTTGTCAGTTCGCATGTTCACGCCTCCACATTTACATTATCATGAACTAGTCTTCATTTATTATTTAGAAACGCCAATCTACGAACTTGTATGGTAAAAATCTGTCATGTTTTGATTGTGTTTTCATATTCTGTTAAAGAAAATGCGATTAGGAATAACTTCTGTTGACTTATTAAAGGAGAACAAGGAACTCTCTAACCTTTTATTATTAAAAATTACATTTTAAAAAAGACACTTTAGTAGGGGAGCGAGGGGCTTGTTGTAACAGTTTTCATGAAAATTAATATATTATGAGATCTGTTGATTTTATTCCTACCAAATAAAGGTGGATGGATGCTATAACTCTTCCTCTACCAAACCAAGTAAAAATAATACCATAACTGTAGGTCATTACTTTACAATCAATTATTTTCTAGAAAAAGTGCCGTGTTACAACTTACCCCGTGCTTGGGGCAAGTTGTAACATCTACCGGGGCAAGTAGTAACGACAAAAAAACAACACTAATATCTCTAATCATTTCTTCTTTGTTTATTTTAAACAAAATTGACATCTTTTATATATTATATTCTGTATATCTAATATATAAAATTCTCGTGTCACGGTGTTCGAACTTGAACTCCTCCGAAACGGCTTGACCGATTTTGTTGAAATTTTTTGTGCTTATCCGGTATCTATGAGAATCGGCCAACATCTATTTTTCATCCCCCTAAATGTTAGGGGTAGTCCACCCCTAATTTTTTTTTTTTTTTTCGACGCAGACGAAGTTGCGTGGGGCAGCTAGTATTATATAATTCTTATCAAAAATAAATACTGCATTTTTTTCCAAAACATCAGCTGCCGCTAACTCGGACACTTCTTGGCTTTGTGTTGCCCGCTCTGACTTTCTTTTATACACCCTCATTCTAGAAGTAAGAAAAAAACTAAGTAGGTATCTAAATCATAACATGGGGCATGTTACAACATGCCCCGGCATTTTGTTACAACTAACCCCATGGTATGATTTTTAATATTTATTAAGATAACTATTTAAACAATTAAGCAATCTCAAAAACAGTTATACATTATCAGAGGTAGATAAATTTGAATGTAAATAAGTTATGGAAAGTTTATTATTAGTCGCATTAATAGCGCAAACTAAAATTACAACTATAGTTAAATTTTATATTACCTGGCAAAAATGAAGCGCGTGCACAATCCCACTCACTGCGTCGGTCGGCGGGACACTGGCTATGGCAATACGACGCGACATGGTTTATAGGTTAAATCAAGTAAAACAAATACGTTAATAAAGTTTAAGATCTTAGAGAAAAAAGCCTGTTACTACTTACCCCTGTTACAACAAGCCCCTCGTTCCCCTACTAAAAATCCTGATTATAATGATATTAGGTATGAAAAATTCTATTCTTTGCAACCGAGCAGTCTAAAAACCATAAACTATAAGTAAAATCGTTGCTGACATTCAAATGTGGTGTGCAATTTGTATTACAGAAGTATACTTAATGTAACAAAAGGCAATTTCTCACGTTATACTCGTAATGTGGAAATAAAATTTATTGTCAAAACAAAGTATTTTATTTAGTTTGCGTAGAGAATGCACAAAGTTTTTACTGTTTGTAGTACGTCGAGGCGCAACTTTGTGATCTCTAGTTGTTTATTGGACTATGCTACTTGATTTGTTCTCTATAAGTCTTAAAATGTTGTTTTCGAAAAACTTCTTTTATATTTCGAAGTATTGTGCGCAAAATTGCTGGTTTATTTGAGTTTAGTAAGTTGCCGAGAATATGTTGTGAAGCAACTGCTTATTTTAAAAGTTAGTGGCTGAACTATCAGTAAAAAGTTAGGATTAATACAGAGGAACGTTCTCGTTAAAACAAGAACCAGTAATCATTAATATCTGAAGCTAGACAATAAATGCGTTTGAGTCAATACAAATACCTACTAGAAAATTTCTCTCAAACTTTCAACCAGAGAAGTCTTTCTTACAAACTCTATCTCTTTGTTTATGAATTGAGTAGGCACTTGTAGAAATACCGTGCATTGGATAATGGTTCTGTATCATCATCCGTATTTGCATACTAAGTCACTTCCTACATGTAACTCTCATCTTCAAGTAGGCATAGACGTGCAAATACTCGTGTTCCATCTAAGTGAAATTCCCCGTAATGGCATACAATTTGAATAACATTGTCTCTGTCCAAAGTTTCTCGTACTACCTGGAATTATGACGACACATGTGAGTTTAACGATAAATTTAATTAATTAAATGACTTAGCGTATAGTCTTCGCTTGGCGGTGTAGAATTATTGGACTAGACTAGTTTTACGAGTGTTTCTGTTTCAACTATTTCATGCGATTCTAAATTGGATTTAATTTAATTTTAGAAATGGCACGTGTTTTAAGGAATGACAAGTAGCAAAATAAACTACCGTTGCTAATAGGTCTGTGCTATTATAAATCATGTTGCTTCGGACGTACAGGTACAGGTAATTTATTTATAGATAATGAAAGTAAAACGAAGAACCGCATCGTGAGTTGGCAATGCTTTTAGTTGGTGTTGTTATGCAGCGTCGGGAGCGTCGGCGAGCGGCGGCGGGCTACGTCGGCGGCGCCTCCATAAATTCCGATTTATCGCCAAACCTGCCGAACTTTCTGGACGCCTCACTCACCTCGCCTGCGGAAACCTTATTTTATTTAACTTCTTTATTCCGTTTCATGGCTCCACGGTTTCCCTCCGACGATAAAAGTTAATGCTATGTTTATTTTGGATAACTTTCAGGTTATGTTATGGCTTTGTCAGATTTGGGATGTCGGTAAATATTATTTGGCGCGTTACTCAATAGACTAATGCCGAGAAACGAAACGTTTGTAAATACAGATTTTATACACATTGTAATTCGTAAATGGATAAGATATTTGTACAGAACAGACTTTCAACATACAAGTATTTTGCCTAGAGCATTTTCAACCATATTAAAGTAATTATTAAATTAAATACAATTTTTTTAAACTTGAAATAATTTAAAGGTACTGTTGACAAAAGTAAACTTTCAAACATTAGGTACTTTAATTTCAATCTAAATGCATACATATACTTTATTATTTTAAGTTTCAGTTATCTTAGCTTGAAACTAGACATGCTATAGTGGGAAGGAATAATTCTGATTTATTGTAGAAAGCGAATTAATTTCACGTGTTTGAATAAAATGCGAAGGCAGTTTATTTGCATTCGCGTCAGCTTAAGTCATTTTTCTAAGGGGAAAGAAACGGGAGAATAATGGCGTGGGGGAAAATGAAAAAAGGCTTTAATATCGCTAGTCAATGGTTTCAGTTGCATAACTGTTTCCCAGTGTGGTTAGGAATGGATAGGCAGCTGAGTCGGCGTCTCCACACAAACAGAACTATAAATGTCGTTTCAGGGAATGAAAACAGTTTCGTTTATCTTTATATTTAATGTATGAAGATGGTTATTAATCCTTTCACCTGTTTTTACGGTTTATTTGTGACAGGTTGTTTGTGAATTTATTGATACAGCGATTTTGTGAAGGGAATATTCAAATTAAGAAAATTTGACCCAATTTTTTTGTAGGGTTTGGTTAAATATGTTTTATTGTTTCCGTGTACATTTTGTTACTTAGTTATATATCTTCAAGTTATGAAATTATTACCTACATGATTATAAATTATACAGGATGGATCTGTAACTTTGGACATTCTGACGTGGGGTGAATGACCTGTCGAAATAAAACTTAGAACCACTTTTATTTTAGGAATTGGATCAATTTTTTTTCATCAAAGTATAGAAGTCTGTAACTATAGTCGTACGTTTTTCATACAATGTCAGAAAAAAAGGTTTAACCGATCCAAAAGATAAAAATGGTGGTATGTTGTATTTCGACAGGTCATTCACCTCACGTCAGATTGTCCAAAGTTACAGATCCACCCTGTATCTATGAAATTATTGATACCTAAATATATTTAGTTTCATGAAATTGATTTCTTTTCGGTGAAAGGTTGTAAAGACTAATATAGAAGTTTCTGTTTAATATCTGTTGAATGAGTTAAATTTCTGCAAATAATTTTCGTTCTTTTCTTTCTGATGAAAAATAATTTTAGGAGTAAAATGGAAAATTACCATGACCTTAACTCGGTTGCTTTGTTAAGGTTCAGGAGCAACGGTGATTCCTATTCATTAAAATAATAAATAAATTCAAGACCGCATTTCTGTAGAATACGAAATGAAAACATTAAATAATGTTAAAAGGAGCTTGAGAAGATTGTATCTATTGTTCTATGGTTTCACGTTTTTAAAGAAAGAATTGAGCGTCTTTTATCAATTCTTTCGACAAATCAAGAGATCAGTGAACTTCGGATGGAATACCTATGTCTAAGTTCTAAGAAAAAAATATCAAAAAAAGAGAAATAAATCAAGATATCTATACTAATATTATAAAGCTGAAGAGTTTGTTTGTTTGTTTGTTTGAACGCGCTAATCTCAGGATCTACTGGTCCGATTTCAAAAATTCTTTCACTGTTGGAAAGTCCATTTATCGAGGAAGGTTATAGGCTATATTTTATTTTCAAAAAAATTAGGGATCCGCATGAAAATATCGAATATGTAACAAAAGGTGAAAAATCTAAAACCTATTTATGCGTACGCTGCAAAAACTATTGACAATAAAACAAAATGATGTACTACGGGTTTTTAGGTCTTTTAAAGACAAACAAAAAAGTCCGCGACAGCATATATCTAACTATCATAGTTTAGTCACAATAACCGCTTTTATGTTTAGAAAAATAAAAAAAATGTCCGAAAAATTAATTTAACGTTAAATGAGTATCGTTATATTAACCCTTATCCAAATTAGGTATTATATTATCAAGAGTATTAATGTAGAAGTAAATTACTTTTTGTTTTATTCCAATCGGACTTTTCGTTTAGAAGTTACCACGTGTATAAAACGCAAGTTTATTAATACACCCACAGCGGGCGGCGAAAATAATATCGCGACGGCATAGCGAGTACTGTTTGAACCCCTTTGTAACGCAGACGAAGTTGCGCGGGGCAGCTAGTCTGTAGATATTTTGGAAGTTCAGTGACCGACCTTTTCACACTTGCGTAAATGAAATAAATTGTTCGCTATCTTCGTAAAATCACGGGTTGAAAGCGTACCAACTATTTCAATTTTTGTACAATTTTTAAAAACAAAATGTTTTAGTTCGGTGCTTTGTATGTGCGTTGATGTGCGTATCTCACAGCGCATTGTTAAAGTTAAGTTAAATACAAAAATATGCAGTGCTTCTTGGTATTTAGAGTTAAAGCAGAATCAAGGTTTACTAACAAATTACTCAGACCATGTTTGATACACTTATCATTTAACTCACACATACGGCCCATTTACACATGCGGAGCGATCCGTGAGACGAATCCATGATGCTTTTAAGCACCCACGGATTTGTCCGCGGACCGGTAAATATGTATGGCGCGTATCAATCTGTGGGTGCTTAAAAGCATCACGCAACGGGTCCCTCGGATCTGCCTGCGGATCGATCCGCACGTGTAAATGGACCAATACTTATCTGTTCCTATTTCAATTTTGACATTTATCCTTCACAAACTGGCTTAAAACAATCTTAACGTACCTATGCTTAAAGGTTAGTATTGAGGTTATTTACAAAAATATACTGTTACGAATATATAAGTAAATCTAAAAAACTAGTTGGCTATTAAACAAATTACTAATTTTAAATTAAATTACCATCCTACCACACGCCGCAGGGGCAAGGTTCACCACCTTTTCTTGGAACCGCTGCGATCTTCTACGGTTCGCTTCAGAAGATCATTTTTGCCCCGTACCATTCCGATTTGGAATGGACTCCCATCCGCGGTGTTCCCGGAGCGCTATGACATGTCCCTCTTTAAACGAGGTTTAAGAAAAGTCCTGTATCGGTAGGCGATAGATAACAGCCCATCATTGCCCTAGAATTGCAGAGGTTCATGAGCGACGGTGACCGCTTGCCATCAGGTGGGCCGTAGGCTCGTTTATCTATCTTGCAATAAAAAAATATAAAAAAAAATACTAAAATGTAAATGCGCACACTAAGTGTATATTATGTAAATGTATGTGTATGCACGCTGGATGCAGGTCGCTACCAACCGTTCGCATTGGAAATCTTTGGGGGAAGCCTATGTCCAGTAGTGGACGTATACAGGCTGATAATGATGATGAAAATGTATAACTCGTACAATCCGTTGTAGAGTAATGTCCCATGTAATTTCCAAATAAAAGTTGTTTTCAGTTTTTGTAGGTGAAGTTGTGAAGTCCATTACCAAAATAGTTGGATTTATACAGACTGAGGCTTCCAAATTAATTGCAGCGGCACAGGGACGTTATTTAGAAACAAAGTAGTTCGCTAGTGGGAACAAAATTTGGAAGCGAATAAAAATTTAAACTTCCTAGCACGAATGTTTTTAAAACATAACGGGGAAATAATTTTGGTTTAATTAAACACTGTTTTAGTTTTCAGAATTAGTAGATTTGGTTTTAGTTTGAATTTAAAGCATTTTCTATCGGTACTTTAAGTATGTTATCAGTTAATATAACATAACTGGGTTACCTATCTTAGATTACCTTCGTTTACAAATTAGCAAACAATTTTTAAATTATTTAAAAAATCTAAGAAAAAATAGTTAAATGTTTATAGTAATCTCCAGTTTACCTTAAAGTCAGTTTACCCTACAGATAAAACTAATCATTTCAAGTATTTCATTGGCTTATGGCGAATTTCAATTAGAACCCAAACGAAACTTTAGGATAATACTTACTTTACAGTCTTCAAGGAAGAGATAATATTTGTTTGAAGGGCTTTAGAATGAGAAGGCTTTATTGCTCCAACGTATCTGCATGACAAAGGAAGTCTTTTTAATTAGGTGACTATTTTAAAGTCGTCCCGCATACAAATGAATGAAGATTGGCGCATTTTGTGCTCCGTAGTCCAATTTTCGGGCGGGATCTTGGTTATTAAAATAAAGTTATCTGGTATACTTATTATAATAATTTCTTGGTATTAAATCAAGAATTAATCATCACAATTAAAAACACATGTTCTACTTATTATTTTCGTATGTGTATTTACCTATTCGTATTATTTGAAGTATATAGTCTTTTAAAACTCATACCTGACACAAACATCACTTAATCTGCATCGATATTTGAGTCTAATGAATTATGTGGAAAAATTAAGAAAGGCGGTATTTTCAAATTAAAATTTTCATAACATTAATTTCACCTAGATTTTAGTATGTATATAGAATAAATTGTTTAAGGAAATGTATTCAAAGCGTGTCAAAGCTTACGGTCTGGGCGCGCGGGTGTGGTCCGTGTGGACAGCACCGCCCACTACGGACTAATGAATAACATGCAAATGACGACGTCTAATGAAAATCACTCTTTACTTTTTACCCAATTCACTTTTACACGAATTTACGTCAAAGTCTTCTAATTAGTTATTCTAATTATAAAATTACATAGTAAATACTACTTGCACGTTTTATGGAATTCAAAAAGGTATTCTTATATTGATACATTTGTAATCAAATAGTGTTATTATGGTTTGTGTAATGCTAGGCTTTTTTTCTTTTTGTATTTACTTTGTTGATAACAACCTACAAATTTAATGCTCCTATGTTTTGTTGGGAGAGCACTGGCTCCCAAAGCACAATATTTTTACTAGTTTGGGAGTCTGGGTTTGCCCTAATAATAGTTGTAAAAATTGTTTCAATATAATTCATTTCATTTCATTAATATAACAAAATAGTGACTATATTTAAAATATGATGAGTGCTTAACTTCTTTGACTAATTTACATACTTGCTGCTCAAACGACATACAAATAAAATAACTTTACGAGTGAAATTTCCTTCATGAGTATCTACCTTAACTACATTATATAATATTGAACTTAGCATCCATCATCAGAGGAAAGGGATAAGTAAATTACATATTGATAGAACCTAGTAGAAGCAGCAACATCTGCCCGGTATCGGAGTTTAATGCAGTTTAATAATAGTGGTGTAAACCGTAGTTAGCTATAAACGATCAGCAACTGGGCCAACGTGTAATCGGCTCGGGACACACTTGATTTGCATACATTGATGTCCCTCGGATCTCTCACTCTATACAGATACCTACATATAATTATGACATAGTAGTTACAAGATTTCTGAGATATTGATTATTGCATTTTTTTGTAGATTAGCCTGTAAGTGTTTGTGTGTGTGTTGTGTTAACTTCTGAATTTTTTTAAAAGTTGATATTGGAAAGACATGACAAAATAAAAATTGACAAAATAAAAGTCCTAAGGTGTTTTTTTAACAGGTCATTTACCATACTTCAACTGACACAAAATTATAGACCCACCATGTCGTTTTATAATTTTATCTGTTTTTTATTATAATATATTCGTATATGTTTTACACCAAAAAATATATGCACAAATCTTTTCTAGAGTTGGCCAAAACAGTTTACCAACCGTCCCAATGGATTTATCTATGCAATACGATTTTTATACCAGGAACAAAGTATTCAATATCGGATTGAAGACGGCGGATCTCGTACAATTGTTGTTTCGAACTACACAATATGGGGAATCGACTGTATTCCCGAACCGACCTGTTGATGTTTGACTTTTTATTGTTCCCACTCAACAATATCTATGGAAACTTCTCAATCCCAAGTTGTGATTTGTCTTTCTTCAAACAATGTTTAAGAAGAGTTCTGATTCTAAAAATGAAAGTGGTTCTATTCTATTTCGACAGGTCATTCACCCCACTTCTCCTGGGATAAAGTTACAGATCCACCCTGTATATTATGCTCTTGTTAAGTATTCGTGAGCATTACTGTACAAGCTCTTAATTTAATTATGTGCCAATATTTGTTCACGTACATTTTAAATATAAGGTTTATTGCGCAAATCTTGGAATGTGCTTTAACTGAACGAGATGTTGCTATCCGTCGGGATTTTAAAGAAAATGTAATTGAGTCAGGGAAACCCAACAATGCTTTACGTAGAGAATGATGGTATATATAACAGTTTATTTTATTTCCTTGACGTCGCGAACTTCTACAAGTGTAAGTTTTAATTATTTAGCAGCAAAGTTATCGGAAAATGTTGAGTGACTTTTTATATACATAGAAAAATATTCTCGTTTATTCATGCTGATGACGATTTTTTAAATTCATCATCCTTTAGCAGCATCACAGATGTTTTGACAAAATAAGGTGTATTAATAATATAATAAATTAAAGTGAATGATTAAAAACTTCTCTATGGCAACCGCCGTGTCAAGACGTCAAAAAATGTTTCAAAATAAATAAATGTAAATAAATTATAAAATATTTAATAATCAGACGATAAAACGATACAATCCTGTAGAAAACTACTGAAATAAAAGTCAGGGAAAAATTCAACCTAAGTATATCAGCCCCTTTGTGAAAATGACAAAAATTACAAAGAAACACAAATATGAGAAGAAACGTCATAAGAGAATGCCGGCGTGTTGCCTTAGCCTGCGCACAATCACCATCCAGAGAAGATTCGTCGCGGTCGTTAGGGGAAGGCAGTAACTCCCCGACGAGCCTCGAAACACCGAGCGACCACGAACCCCGGACAACAAGATCTGCGCGCCGGGGCCGCCCACCGGTCGGCTTGGGGTCAACGCGTCAACATGGCTCGTCTACGGCCCCCGCTACCAGTGGTGCAGTGCGCCAACGCATGAGATGGACCCCAGAGTTAAATAAAAATGTCATGCGGGCGTACTACAGGGCTACGGAGGGAGGAACTAACCTCACTGCGTACCGTTCAAGGTTGCTGTCTATGTTTCAGGTTCTTTGCCCAGCTGTGGACGTCACAGTGCAACGACTCTCGGATCAGGTGCGGGCCATTCAGCGACTAAAGTTACTGGATGAGACTGTACTTGACCGATTGCGCAATGAAGCACTGCCTGCTCCTTCTGAACCACAACCAACACATGTGGTAAATGTCACCGTCACCCAACCTATACCACCAGCGGAGGAGCTTCAGGTGCAGGCATGTGCAAGTATCCAGGACGATGAGCGTTTGAGGTGCGCTCTGGAGGACTCTATTCAAGAGTTTAGGTTTGTTCATCCATGCTCTCGGCCACGTTTACCGAGGCTGCCCATGTGTAAGCGTAATGTCTCGCTGGTATTGGCCCTGGACTGCATCTTAAAACCTTACTTTGAGTCGACTGAAGACCTTATCGACACCCACTCGGTTCTGTACTGCGGTGCGGTTGCTGTCTGTCGCGTGGCTGGGGTAAAATTCCCGAACCCGAACCAGACGTACCGCCGACATGATGGTAAGCCGCAATGGCAGTGCAGAATCGAGAGGCGCATAGATGCAGCCAGGACCCTTATAGCGAAGCTTATTTGTTTCCAGGCAGGCAACACGCGCCCGCGCGTAATGCGATTCGTTGACCGAGCCTTCGCTGACACCGGTGTCAGCAGGAACGACTACCTGGCTCGTGTCGTCGAGCGTGTTGACTACTGGAAGCAGAAGGTTTGCGCATGGGCGAACCGTATTCGTAGGTATCGAATAAGATCGGAGCGGTACCGCTTGAATAGAGTCTTCCAGAGTAATCAGAAGAGTGTCTACAGAGACTGGGAGGCTTCTCGAGGAAGAGTTACCGATGGACACCCACCAGTTGATGAGGATGTGATGACCTCATTTTGGAAAAATATCTGGTCGGTGCCCATCGGTCACTCCGAGGGGGAGTGGACTGAGACGGTCGGGCGCGCGTGCGAGTCTATTAAAGATATGGACTCCATTACAATCACGCCGATTGACGTAGCTTGTGCGGTACGTTCGGCCCCGAACTGGAAAAGTCCGGGACCGGATGGGCTGCACAGCTACTGGCTGAAATGGATACGCAACTCGCACGGGCGTATGGCTGCTCAGTTTCAACAAGCCCTTGAGTCGGGAACCCTCCCAGATTTCATGACATCGGGAGTCACTCACCTGATATACAAATCTGGCAATACCTCGGACCCTAAAAACTATAGACCAATAACATGCTTACCAACCATCTATAAGCTACTTACATCCATCCTGAGAAACAAAATTCAAATACATATTTCGGCAAATGACATAATGTCACCTTCTCAGAATGGATGTAAGGTAGGATCCCGAGGTACTAAGGATTTGCTCCTCATAGACATGGCCATTACGCAACAAGTTCGTCGAGGCAGAAAGGGAGTACACATGGCTTGGATAGACTATAAGAAAGGGTACGATTCGGTGCCCCATTCATGGCTAATGAGAGTTTTAGAGCTTTATAAAGTACATTCCACGCTACGCTCCTTTCTTAGTTCATGCATGGGTCAGTGGTCTACGTTTCTTCGTCAACCAGGACATGTTGGCTCTCCGGCCTCCCCGAGCTTGATAAGGATAAAGCGGGGTATCTTCCAGGGTGACAGTCTGAGTCCTTTGTGGTTCTGTCTGGCGCTTAATCCTCTAAGTACATTACTTGGAGATTCAACGCTAGGCTACCGACTCAAGAGAGGGGGTGAGCCCATTTCACATCTCTTGTACATGGATGATCTCAAATTATTTGCTACTAAAAAACCAGACTTAATATCTTTACTCAAAATAACCGACAATTTTAGTAAAGCTATTGGAATGGAGTTTGGAGTAGATAAATGTGCGGTCATAGATATACAGAGAGGTAAAGTTGTAAACTCGGAGAGTTTGCAACTTAGCCAGAGTGAGGTGCTTAGATCTCTGTCTGAGTCGGAAACCTACAAATACCTTGGAATGTTCGAAGCTTTGAGTATCGTCGATGCAGATATGAAACAATCGGTGAGGGATCGGTTCTTCGGCCGCCTGATAAAGGTTTTGAAAAGCCTCTTGTCTGGCGGAAACAAAATCCGAGCCTTCAATGGTTGGGTCATGCCTGTACTGACGTACTCCTTTGGCATTCTAAAGTGGACGCAATCAGAACTGGATGCCCTGGATAGAAAAGTTCGGCGACTGCTGACGGCATACAGGATGCACCATCCACGCTCATCTGTTATGAGGCTGTATATACCTCGGAAGTGTGGGGGTCGTGGCATGTTAAATGCCAAGGATCTGCACAACCGAGAGATATACAACCTTCGGGAATATTTCCTAAAGGTGAATGTGGGTATGTACCGTGATGTAGCAGCAGTCGATAAAGGACTCACTCCGCTATCCTTAGCGAACGGGAATTGGCGAGCGCCGAAGGTGATGAGTGTGGCGGATCGCACGGACGTATGGAAGAGCAAGGAACTACACGGTCGATTCTACCGGGCCCTTACGGGTCCCGATGTAGATCAGTTAGCCTCCGTGGCCTGGCTACGATACAGTAACCTCTTCGGAGAGACTGAAGGTTTTGTCTTAGCAATTATGGACGAAGTTATCATGACGAACAACTACCGTAAATATATTCTAAAGGATGGGACGGTCGACATTTGTCGGGCATGTCACCGTCCGGGAGAGTCTATTAGACATATCGTTTCCGGTTGTTCCCGTCTTGCTAACGGCGAGTACTTGCACAGGCATAACCAAGTAGCTAAGATCATTCATCAGCAACTTGCTCTGAAATACGACCTTGTTGAAGCCGCCGTACCTTATTACCAGTATTGGCCTCAGCCGGTTCTCGATAATGGTCATATAACTCTCTACTGGGACCGATCTATTATCACTGACAGGACTATTGCTGCCAATAAGCCTGACATAGTGATAATAGATCGGGATGCGCATCGGGCGGTGCTGATCGATGTCACCATTCCACATGACGAGAACCTTGTGAAGGCAGAAAAAGAAAAACTGCTAAAATATTTGGACCTGGCCCACGAGGTGACCGACATGTGGCGTGTTGAATCGACCATCATTGTTCCGATCGTTGTATCTCTCTGTTTTTTATATTGTATTTTTAAATTTATTTCCTTTGTTAATTTTTTTTAAAATATAATGTAAAAAATAAGTGTAAATAAATATATAGACATAATAATAAATAAAATGTCATAAAAATACACTAAAGAGGAACTTACCATACCGTACATATAAAACACATTTCTACAATAATTTAGTTTTAATAAATTTAGCTACAATTTTGGCTACGACGGAGGAGGATTTCAAAACAAATGCGTGATCAACATTAATATTCTTTACACTTAATTGTGGTTCAAATGCTTTAAGGTCATCGATATGGCGTTTAGGAGTCCAACTGTCTTTAGCACTGTACAAAACATTCGTCATATGTTTTATTTTATCAATAGCTGTCTTATTCAATTCACTTGACGAATCTATGATCTCATACGCCAACATCAAAGAATATTTTTCAATATCTGGATTGAGATACATGTATAATATTCGCTCAACATATCGTAAAGGAAGTGAATTGACAATCAAGTACATTCTTACTAAAGTATAACTTACAGGTTTAGGTAATAACTGTACTAAGTGCAATAAAAACAATGTTAAAAGATGGAATTTTCTGATAACATTCACTAATTTTCCATTCCACGTTTCAGCGATCTTCTGTAGTGTCGGAAATAGAAGGTTTACGGACGAAACCCTTCCTGTGAGATGTTTGTTCCTGTCCAATAATTCAACCACTAGCCAGGAGCCGCTCGAGTGTCCTATTAAATGTAATTTTCTGCGTTGATTTATGTAATTATTCAAGAGATCAAGTTTGTGACGTAGTTGACCTTCAACATTATACAAGAAATCCTTGTCTTCTATGTATTTTGAATATTTTGATGGTATGCCATGTCCAGCGTGACCTAAAAAATATTATAATAATTAAGAAATGAAACATTTCTAACAATTCTTATAAAAATCTAACAATTTTTATTTATAATGTTTCATTTTCTAACAATTCTTATAAAAATCTAACAATTTTTATTTCAGTAATAATTTTATTTTTTAGTTTATTTTTTCATCCAAAATTGCATTGGTCCATTTTTAATCGTGCGTTGTTTTTAGATTTCCATTTTTTTTTATTGCCTTGTAGGCAGACGAGCTAACAGGCCACCTGATCGTAAGCGGTTACCGTTGCTCATGGACCGCTGCAATGTCAGCGGACTTAGTTTTTGATTATAAGATGGTACCTACTTCAGTCACAACTGTGCTAGTCATACAAATAACTGACCGACTCAGAAGTTACTCAATAAAATAAATCACTTTTGGAATATATTTAAGTAATTCACTCACCCACAACGCAAACAGATAATTTTGTTTCCTCGTGTAATTCGGCCCCGAACTCTCTGTAGAATTCAGGTATTCCTGGACAACCAGGTACTATGACAATAACGTCTGAATCACTGTTGTTGTTGAATGGATCACCCCACGCAATAAGATGGGTCGGAACATTGTTCAATATTTCGTAAACATCCATATTTAACAAAATAATATTACATTCCACTATACGTTCACTTTCAAAAGCTGCCAACTTACAAATAAAATATAATTATGATGTAAGATTGATTTCAAGTTCAATTAAAACAAGTGCGGGCAAGTTTTTGGCGAGTTGTGTGCTTTACATGGTTATGTGGAAGGTAATTATGTCAAAGTCAATGTTGACTATTCAAATGGAAGTTAATTCAATTGCTTTGTCTTTTTCCGGTCTGTTTAAGTATATTTTATTAACCAAGTGAAATTACTTGGAAACTATGGACTTGGAGCCCTATGACATGTCCCTTTTTACGAGGTTTAAGTCTGCTTAAGCAAAAGTCCTTTAACTAAAAGGTAGGTGATAGATAACGGCCCCTCATTGCTCTGGCATTGCAGAGGTTCATGAGCGACAGTGACCGCTTACGATCAGGTGGGTCATAAGCTCGTTTATCTTGCAATAAAAAAGAACCATGAAGATACTGCAGGTTTGGGAGTACGAACATATTTTTGTATGGTTTATTTCAGTAATATTTTAATTAAATGGTTAGTATAGAGTATAGAACACTACCCGTCTTTGATACGTTTGTGGCATAGAAGTTAATTATCCTTACTAGATACAAGTGTATGAAAAATAAACAAAAATAAAGCATACGAGAACATAGACATTTTGAGTGAGTTACTTCAAATTGCATTTATTTCAGAAACAAATGTACGACAATGTTTTGGATAAATAAATAAGTTTGAAAAATCGCAACGGAAGGGTTCTCGTTTTCTTGTCCTTGACTTTTTAACGGATCAAAAATGAACTTTATTTCAGTGTGAATATGGTATTCTATTGTTAAACTAGTTGAGTGAGGGTGAGTGACACCATCGTATGATAATGGAGGCACGTGTGATTTGCGCTCATGAGATTCAATTTCACGCACCTGTATGATTGACGGCGACATTATGCAGGTGTGCAGATCTCCTTATAATTTAACTATTTCATCCTTTCCCGGAATATATTTGTTTTATAGCTCAGCTTCCGTATGGAGATTTTGATTTTTGTTAGGAATAGTATGAATATTGAATGGAAATAGGCCTTTACATCGACTGACAACAACGATGTCATGAACTTCATAACGATTTCCGGTGTGTACTCCGATGTTTGTTTAGTTTCCTACTTCCATTGAACGAGAACGAACGTTCTTAATTGATACACTTTATATTTTTTAGTCAAAAGATTTGACACATTTTACATATTTTGATTTGGTTCAGTTTTGTATAATTTGTCTAAGTGTTAGAGTGTAGTACATACATTCTTACATACCTAGTAGTGAAAGTGTACATTTTGCATACGAACTCGCAGACGGGGGAACAGGTAGTTTACCTTGTGCCAGAAAATATTTGATGGTCATTTGAGTTCTCACATCTAAGTTTACATATCAAGGGTAAAGCAATCAATCAAAATTGTATGAAATGTGATCTATTTTAAATGATATAATAACAACGTCATACGATAAAAAAATATGTTATGCAGTCATTTTTTGGAATCATTTCTTGTGCACTTTCGTGTTTTTTGGCTGGAAGTATTAACTAAATTGTTGATATTATGAAATCCTTAAGTACTATTGCCGTAACCTTGATTTGTGCTTATAGAGATATTTAACATTCCACTAGTGTACTTGTTTTTCTGATTCCGTTCCCTTTGACTTTGCTCAGTAGATTGTTGTTGCCGAAGCGAGTTTATAACATGTACTCTCAGTAACGAAGTTACTTTTCAACCACAAAAGGTTTCGTGTCGCAAAAGTGTCAAGCAAAAAACATACCGAGCACTTACCGAAAAGTTAGCATTCGGGAGCAGGTCACAAGAATTTCCAGCTGGTCCCTATCGGATTTCGGCATTTTTTCTAAACAATGGCACCGTCCCGCCGTTCTCTGCTGGATTATGTGAAAATTTCACGAGGAATTTCCGTGAGATACCCTCGAATGGTTCAATGTGAGTGAAATTCTCCCGAGTTCAATACATTCGAATATCCTTTTGAGATTGGACTGACACAAAGCGTATTGTTACAGACGAGAGGTTTCTATCTTGCGTCGTTTTGTCGCGAGGACTCCCTAAGTTATTGTCTTTGTTTTACACTTTTTTGATCATAAAATTTTAAATTTAATCCTTTTGATACAACATGCGGAAAATCGAAACATTATGATGTGGATGTGACTTGGTCAATTATTTTAAATTCATCTTGTTGATGGTTATCCGAACAGGTATTGCCAACGGATGCTTTACACTACATTAGAAACTCATTAATAAGCGTATCTACTCTAGTTATTGTATGGCGAGAACTACTGGAATTTGTCAGAAATTCTGAACTATGTATCCTTTTCAATTCACAATGTAACACAATTTGCGTTATTTTATAGTCTCACTACAAACATACAAAACAAATCTTACTGTAATATACTATTGAGTTGACGACGTACAACAACATTTGTTGTAAAATATTTAAACAACACTTTGTTGATACTTTTCTCCTGCAAACTTACGAACTATAGAACACGAACTTACTGTACATTGTAGCAACGACCAGATCTCTTATTTTAGTGGTGATTGTCGTAAAACTATATTTCGTACAAAGAAGGGTAGAGCAGAGGACGTGGCACTCGTTAAAACTCGGACCATTCAGTAAATCTTACGGCTTTACGGTTGTACAAAAATTGGAGTAGCTCTCAATGGCGCGGAGGTGAAGTCGCATTCACACTTATCCTCATAAGTCTGTTCGAACAATATTTTGGGCACAGCGATGATTTTTTTGGTAGAGTACGGAAGAAGGACAAAATCACGTGCAGGGGTCATTTTTGGAGAATTTTATTGCACATGGAAAATGGAAGCTTATAAAGTCATGAAAAGAGACAGTGGCTTCACTGCGGTCTTACATAATTATATTAGAAGGGTTTGGTCTATTTACCTAATTAAAGGCTGTAGACCAAAAGTAATTGTAACAATCCCGAAGCTTTATCCAGACGAATAAAAATTCATGATCACGTGTAAACACGACGTTACACTAATACCTTCTGCAACAGTTGTTCTACCGTAATGTATTGGATTCGGATAGTTTTGCGGCAGTCAATACTTATTTCTAATAAAGTAAACCTAACTGAAATTTGGTACGAAGGTTGGCATTAGTTTTACTTAAATATAGTTTCCGGATTCAAAGACTATGTACGGTTTCTATTGTATTGGTACTAAAAAAACCACATATTTTTGAAAAGGGATCCGAAATCCAATTGTCTGGCTTTACGAACACATTTCGAGGTTCTATGTCTACTGTATAAGATACTTACACATCTCGCGTAATTCCTAAAATACTGTTAAATATTTATTTATTTATTTAGGAAACAAACAGTACACAATTAACAATAAATTTCACGCATAATACAGTACTTAACCACCACAGTTTCCACCAAAAATTAACATAAAAATCTCGGAGACAACGAACGAGCCTAACAAAAATATTCATTTGTAACAATCAAAATATATTTAAATTTAATCATATAATTATTATTATTTAATCACATAGTTAATTCATAATTAATTAATATTTTATTTCAATTCTTAATCAATCAATAATTCAATAATATACCAACTAGACCAAAAATTAGTACCTAAACCTGAAAAATTCGTACTACAAATAATTCTCCAATCGCCTTGTAATAAATCGTCTCAAAGAACAAAGTCCACTTAAAGCCATTACTAAAACAATGAAATTATTAATTACTCGTCTATTATCTTTAATATTCGGGGATAAATAGAAGTCAAAACGCAATCATTCTAAAACACAATGTGATTTATTTGTAGGGGGAATCAGGGGTGCCGGTGTTGGATGAAATGAAACGTTCACTAATGACGCTCGAATTGTAGGTAGGTACTTACATTACATTTTTACGAAAGATGTTCTCATACTTATAGAAAGATAACGAAAAAATAAAGAATAAAATTTCCATTCGACTGGTAAAATATTTTTTTTAAATATTCAATTCTAAAACAATAAAAATCTCATTTCAAATTTTTTCTCAACACGGCACTTAACGAAAATTCCGTGCTTGTTTGCTGTCTCCTGTAAAATTGTCTCGAGTGCAGATTGGTCAAACAAGCACTGAGGTGACGCATAGTAAATGTTTAAATGTAAAAAGCTAAAACCTGTTTATAGCATTCCTAGATTTTGTACGATGCTAAGTTTACAGCTAGTAGGTATTCTGAAAATCAATGACAAATATCGTTAGCTAGTAATTCTTAAATGTCCTGAATCGTACCAGTAATTGTATAGTGGATGATTTCCGCGGGTTACATCCCTGTTTCCCGGCGCTCAGTATTCAGACGACGCGTGCACCTGTCGCTCGGCAATCAGCCACCACTCGCATTATTTCGTCATTACTTAGACAATATTGCTTTATGTTAGATTACATTTTGGTTGAAACTCTGCTTACCTATTAAACTTTGATTTTGTAAAGTGTTAAATATATGACCGTGACTGTATTTCAACTGAATGATTTAGAAATAAGTTAACGTGAAAGCTTTTTATAAGAGACTAGCTGACCCGCGCAACTTCGTCTGCGTTACAAAGGGGTTCAAGTTCAGTACTTACTCGCAATGCCGTCGTGATATTATTTGCGTGGACCGCGTTGGGTGTACCTATTCATTGCGTTTTATACTCGTGATAACCTCTAAACGAAAAGTCCGATTGGAATAAAACAAAAAATAATTTACTTCTACATTAATAATATTGAAAATATAATACTTAATTTGGATAAGGGTTAATATAACGATACTAATTTAACGTTAAATTCAATCTTGGGACGATTTTTTTTTTATAAACACAAAAGCGGTTATTGTGACTAAACTATGATAGTTAGATATATGCTGTCGCGGACTTTTTTGTTTATCTTACTGAGACCTAAAAACCCGTAGTACATCATTTTGTTGTACTGTCAATAGTTTTTGCAGCGTACGCATAAATAGGTTTTCGGTTATTCACCTTGTGTTACATATTCGATATTTTCATACGGATCCCTATTTTTTTTGAAAATAAAATATAGCCTATAACCTTCCTCGATAAATGAACTTTCCAACACTGAAAGATTTTTTGAAATCGGACCAGTAGTTCCTGAGATTAGTGCGTTGAAACAAACAAACTCTTCAGCTTTATTAGTATAGATAAAGATAAAGATTCTGGAATATTAGAGGCACTCATCATTTATATCAATTTCAATTGTAATTTATGGTTTCCCTCCTTCTGTAATATAAATCATGGTTTTTGTTTAGTACATAACAATAACATATTTTAATAAAACCATAAACTCCTGTGCTTCGTTTTGTTTGCAACTAATTTAAAATGAATAAAAATTCCTTCTGTCATCTAATGTAGGTATACCCAATACTCAGCAAATATTAAAATATTCAACTCATTTGATAGTCTTTATTTACCCGCATAACTAATCCTGCGGGTGTCGATCGAATCTATCCACGCATTGTGTTGTTTGATTAATGGTAATGAAACACCCTCTGTACATATTTTATCGTCGATCTTCGGCTTGTTGTTAGTCTTCCGATGATTCAGCTTGAATGTTAATGCATTTCGATTCGTGTGTATCGTATTTCGTCAAATGTACACGTAATCCAATCCCGCGATGACGGGAACATCCATCAACAGATATTTTCATATCTTCGCTTTTAAACGGAACATCTATCAATGCAAATTTATATTTGTTCGCGGTTTTGTCATTTATTAGATCGGACGGAAACGTTTCAGTTAAACGATTATGCTTGGAGTCTCGTTCGGATAACTTTATGTTATCATTCAGCGAAGCGAACGCCCGCAGTCGGCCGTTGTGGAATTATTCACGTCAAAAACATTCCGTTTAAATGGAAATTGATTTATCGACAAGCAACCCCCGGCGCGGATTGTACGTTCGAGTAGCTCTTAGTTCTTCTGAGGTGCCGTTTCTTTCAACTTCCACAAAGGAAAGCTCAATTTTATAACATTGTGCATGTTGACTATAATCTCCTTTACTTTGATGAGCCCTATTTACGACTGACGGGAACGTACCGTTTAAGCGCTAAATAAATCGCTGACGATGCTGAATTTATCGGAGTTAATACATTTTTATGGGCAGGGGGAGGCGATGTTGCGGAAAATGTTTGAATTTCATTACGAAAGTCTAGATGGATATTGATTTTGAATTAAAAATTTGTACACGAGACAATTTCGGTTCAATTTTATGTGCGTTTCATTGATACTGGTTTTGGCGCAGAACTTTTGCATAAAATGTAGCTTAAATCGGTTTATGTCCATATTATATCCTTAAGTATAGTTAGATTGTTTTAATTGCTCGTCAGCGGCGTGTGGAGAACCTCTCACGAGAGTCTAGCGTTACAAACATTAAGCTGTTATACACTTACGAGTAGTGAGCTAAATGGGTCACGATGCAAACACTTTACCGCTGCTAATATGATACGTTAAGACACATTATATTTATGAGTGGGGACGGCGACGAGGGCGAGTGGAGTTGAGGAGTCTGGGGACCTCATTATAAACCGCTAAGCTGGGATCATTGCAGACTACCCACTTAACACAAACGACCAAGGATTATAAAGGAAATGCAAGGAAATGCTTGGTCTTGAGGTGAAACAATTTGTTACATTGACGCGAGAATGTGACTATTAACTTCGATGTTCAATCTTCTTATATATAAAAATGAATTGCTGTTCGTTAGTCTCGCTAAAACTCGAGAACGAATGAACCGATTTGGCTTATTTTAATCTTGGAAAATTCGTAGAAGTCCAGGGAAGGTTTAAACGGTGAGAAAATTTCCTTATGTGACGCAGACGAAGTTGTGTAGGCCAGCCAGTTTTAAATATATCTGTTATACTACACTGTTTATTACTTAGTTTATTCTACCTTCAAATACTGAATTAATTAATATTTAATATATTAATATCTAGGTATACGAGTAACACGTATATTGCTTCTGAGAGCATATGCGGCATAGCTGCGGTACTGATAAAACGCGGTTGATGTGCTGACATTTGCAAAATTACATTACGCTCCACTGCACATTGTGACAGCTTGACAGCTAAAACGTAAACCGACGTCTTCGCGACTGTGGTC
The DNA here is from genome assembly GCA_030269945.2 of Trilocha varians. NCBI lineage: Eukaryota > Metazoa > Arthropoda > Insecta > Lepidoptera > Bombycidae > Trilocha > Trilocha varians. The sequence goes on along the minus strand of AP028273.1, from coordinate 6,129,631 downwards.
CATATTTCACTGTCAAATGCAGGCTGTATGAAACCATCGGAAGAACAACTCTGCATCAAGCAGCAATTGTATACCTATGATGAGTAGATATATTAAGGTACTCGTATAAAGTAGATCTAGATTTCCCTTCAAGAAAAAATACTTCGAACATATGTGATTTGGACTTTGGACAAGCGTAGTGGACTTTGCCTAACCCCTCTTCGGAGGAGACCTGAGCCCAGGAGTGGAGTAATGGGTTGTTACAATAGATACAGTACAGATTTCCAAATAAATAGTAAACGTAGACGAGACAAGCTGTTTTTAGATCGTTTAACTAGTAGTTGAGTATTGAACGACAGTGTAGTGGATAGAATTAGATTAGAAGAAATCTGAGATAGCCCTTAAATATGATTCTGATCAATGTTGAAGATGAGTAGAATAACTTCAACTTTTAAATAGTTCACAAAATACTTAAACCTGTCTAGCCAACTATTAATCTTTCAAATCAAAAGGTAATTCAATTGTCTCAGTTTCTTCACCGTCCAGATTACTTTCAATAAAGTTATTTGAAAATTTTATTTAATAAGAAGTAACATCTGGCTGGTCTCCGGTCACTGGTCTTAGAGGTCGTTAAAAGGAAATCACTTTTAAAATACTTTAAAGCTTTTACAATTTTTAATTTCTTAATATATATATATTTCTTGTGTTCGTCTGTATGTGACTGAACTCCTCCTAAACGACAAGACCGATTTTGATGAAATTTTTTGTGTGTGTTCGTGGAGATTCGAGAATGGTTTAGATTTACAGTTGGTCAAGGTCTGATGATGGAGCTGGAAGGTGGCTATGGGAACTCCGTCATTAAGCAAGATAACCTCATCGTGTTTAGGCTCTAATGAAGCGTCCTGATGAGTACTTTAGATTGCCGAGAACAATTCCTATGCGACGCAGACGAAGTTGCGCAGGGCAGCTAGTAGATATATAAAAATATATATATATATATATATACTTTATTTTCCAATATAATTATTCAATTTTCTGTATGTACCTGCAGGTAAAAAAATAGCTTTTTATTTTCCGTGAATTTCGTCGAATCCATAAAAAATCCGTTGCCTGATCCCTGAACACTGCTTATCTATAAATATTAATTTAAACGAATGAGTTGATGTTTAGTGAATAATCATCGATATTCTCAGAATACATTAACTTTTTAGATCACTAAAATGAATGATTACATGTTTCTTATAAATCTTAATTTTGCGAAAAGCTTGTCGACTGCCATGCAAAATATATTCTAAATATTTTTCAAATTAACCATTATTATCTGTATATTTGGCCATATTAAAGGCCAAATATACTGTGTGTATTTCGTAAAAATTTACGAATTTTATAATACGTCTGACCATTAATGACGTCATAAGCACGTGGTTGTGAATACATTTTTTTCTGGAAACGTTTATAACAACGAAACGATAAATTCTGATCATTTGCATTTGAAACTGATTCTCTCTGATAAGGTAAACAAAACAAAGCCCCAGAGTGTGCCCTGGGCGTGAACCACCGCCGGCCCTAAGCGTCAATGCCTCCGCACCTAACCGCCGAAAATAAATACAAAACTCTTTTCATGGATAAAGCGAAAATAAAAAGATGTGTATTAGAAATCATGACATGTTTGTTTAAGTGGACCTCTTTGTTAAATTACCATCGTTTTAGAAATTATGACTGATTTAATATCGTTACTCAATTATAACCTATTTAAGTTATATTTAAATGGTATCAATTAAATATAAAATCTCATCATATCAACCCAAAAATGAAATCAAAGCCTTAGTTTACTGAAAATCAATAATTTGTGTATTACAGCTAGTTTTCTGTATAATTGTGTTGTATATAAAAGCATTACATTCAATTAATTAATTCAGTTCAAAGCAGAAACCGCCATTCAAACAGCACGATTGATTTAGTCGTTTTGTTTGCATGTTCATCCGAATATCGTAGTATGGCTGCGCTGACATATTCAATCACCGATTTTACCTGGAATTTAAAAATCAGGTAATGGAATATTATTATTTAGTATGCAGACCATACAGCAAGAAATTAATTGAGTTTTCGATGTCGCGACGTCGGCGTCATTATTAAATGTAATTTATATGAAGGTTTAGGTTTTATTTTAGGTGGTATTTGAAATGTGTAATTTATTCTTTTCTTTAATTGGTATGTACAGGAAAGTTTTAAACCATTGCAAAGGTAGGATTACTTTTTTATAATAGTACAGTAACTTGTGTTTTAATGTACCAGACACTTCGTAAAATTAATGCTAAAGATGATTACAGCACGTAATTTATAGCAGTTTAATAGTTCAATTATTTGATACCTATTCCAATTGACTTCCCTTTGCACAAAGCGTTTAGTTCTGTACCTGTAGTGCACAGTTGAATTCAGACAAGAGTAATTAATCGAAGTCCACTGTTGTGTGCCGAACAAGAACATAAGCCCAGCTCTCAATTATTACATATACAGGGTGAATTTAACTTTGGACTAGTATAATGTTCATTTCTAAAATTCTAATTTCATTTTCAGTGTGTATCTTTTTTATAATGCCCTTTGCTATCTTGTTCTGTTATATATATTCTGTCTACATAAAAAAACTTGAGAGGTGTCATGACACACCCGAATAGAACGAAGTTCCTTTCGATCAAAAGATATCTTATTTTTTTTTCCTAACGTAACGCGCAATAAGGAACGTGTTTTAAAAGATTTTGATCACAGCGCCATCTAGCGATAATTATCTAAAACAAAAATAAGGAACGTGTTTTAAAAGATTTTGATCACAGCGGCATCTAGCGATAATCATCTAAAACAAAAAAGTGTCGTGACAACTAAAAAAGTGTCGTGACAACTTTTCGTAAGATTTTTTTCCATCTAGCCCCCTTTCGATAACGTGCGATAAGGAACTTCGTTCCAAAATAGATGTTCACGACATTTTTAAAATGATATTATAACTTCAAACATAAACTAATTTGTTCTAATGTGTATGATGACACAAAATATTTACTTTTAAATTTAATGTTTCGCTTAAATAAATAATATTATTTTCTTTTAATTGAGTTAGTTAAAAAAATATTCGATGACACTTTCATTGACTTTTACCGAATAGTGAAACAAGTTGAACATCCATTTGATGCTATGAGTTGTAAAATATTCACGTTTTTAAATTCAACTATATTTTGTGTTTCTGACACGCCCCGTACGTGTATTATGTATGCAAATTACCTGACCTAATTGTACGAACGTAATAGATTGTTTACAAGTATTACGCGCTATGATATGTTGTATTAATCCTAATCTATGTTCCGCGAGTATTCCCATATCGCTACCTGGCTTGATTGAAATGTTCTAATCAGGTTCGTAATCTCGATTATCTGTAATTATTAAGATGTGCGTATATTATACAAGTATACGTTTCAATAGCAATAGAAGAAGGTAAACCAAATTAAATCTCGAGAAAAATCGGTAGATTTTCGAAAATGAAAATGCCACTTAAAGAATTCAACAGTGCATCGATATTCGATACGTAACAGAATATAATTATGGATGATGAATGATTATAGAACATCCACAAGGACTTGACATTAATTATGAGGATGAAAATCACCTTAGATGGCGACTCGTGTCCATCCATGATTGAATTTTATTGTAACGATACAGTTGCGGCATAATGTGAATTGCCTATCTCTCTTGAGGCATACTCTAAACTTGAAAATGATGAGTTATTCGCGTAATACGTTCAATATTCGTCAATCATACCCTTACATTCCTGAACGTAAAAAAGAGCGCGTTGAACGTTCACTCGCCGACAATTCAATCAGGAGCCTTCCACTCAAACTTGGCTCTCAGCACCAACTTTCTTTGACTGCTTCCTTAATCGAGTTGCTGTTAACTTTGTAAAATGCGTTCGCGTGCCGGTTTATGTTTTCTACGTTGCTTGAGAGCTTTTCTTAAAGTTTTTCGTCCCCTAACAAGGTCTCATTGTAGACGTCATTAACACACCTTTCTTCTTCGTCCGTTGCTTTACGCGGATAAAAAAATGAAAGTGACAGCCGGTTAATGTAACAATGGATGGGACGCGGAGATGTAAACTTTGTTGGCTTGTTTATTTTTTCGAAATTAGGATGTTCCCAAAAAAGGAATTCGGGGTGAAAAAGTTTCTCGTTAAAGAGCTTTGTTTGTGCTTATGTTATTTTTAGCGAGGCACTTTTTAATGTCAGTGATTTTTTCTTTGATGCTTTTTTATAAATAAACAATTTATGTTAAAGGTGTCTCAATTTATTTTGATTTAATAACATATACAAGGTAAATAATATAAGGAATGGAAGTGTTTACAAATCTATAGTTCGATTTTTTAATAAAATCAAAGTGTGTGAATAACTTATCTTGTACTTTACAAAAAACGCATAAGCTTTGGCCTATGACTGTAAAGTTTCACAAAACCAGCTGTATCAGATCATAATTTACCTCCCTATTATATATATCACAGAGAGTCGGTATCGTCCACATCGCATCAAAATAGCCATAATAATAAAACCACCAAAGTACTGAACGTTCACCACAAAATCGAGAGAATTCATTTCAAATTTAAAATTATAATCCGACAGAATAATTTATAACATTATTGCAGCATGCAGGGAATTTTAAACGTCGGTAAATTAAGTTGGCAACAATAATATTAAAGTCTATTAGAGTCACGGAATGCATTCGCATAACCTCCCTCATTACAAGAACGAAATGAACTACAATTTGGTTGCAAATGTATCGAATGCAGCGGTTTGCAGCGGCGTTGTGGATTTCTTTATTTGCATTATTATGTCACGAGACTATACAAATTACAGGTTGATGTGTATTGGAGCAATAATAATCTTTCATGAACTTCGAAAATTAGTGGTCTGATTTAATGTTAGTTATAATAATAAATATTCGTATAGTAAGCCGCTTTAGATGAGATTATGTTCGCTTGATATATATTTATTTTATCCCAAAGTTTAACTGTCGACTATAGTTTAATTTCGATAAATCGCATGTCCTTTGCGATTGACTTTAAAAAGAAAAAAGGAATAACATTTTTAAACATACAAGGTGTCAAAAAGAAACTTTACATCGATTTTTTAATGAACGCAAAAAAATGATCGAAATATAATGAAAAATGTTCGTGTATAAACATGATTACAATTTGTAAGCATAATTTTCGAGGTCCCTTTGTTATGTAACGAGTTAAAGGGAAAATTCCAGATGCCCACAATTTCATCAAAGAGATCGACTTGCTCCAAATTTTGACGAATAACGTTCTTGTCAATGCATTCTTGCTTTCTTGCCCTATCATTGTTGTGGCATTTTGTTAAATTTATTTAAATTAAATTTTGTTAAATCAGAGTATTTTTTTATTAAATAAATGCATTCAAAATAAAATATAGATACTAGATTCGCATGACTAGCCTCAACTCAAATTTAAATTTCCCAATTTTTATTTGTCCCCTGTACCTAGTTCCTATCTCAATAATAAGAAAAACATATATTTACCTAATCTGAACTTTGCAACTCATTATGCAAAAAAAAAAATCATCTTTTATCGTAAAACAGTTTTTAAACGAAATGTTTTGCGTTTAGTAGTTGTGTTTAGAGCGACCGTGAGACCGTGAGGCCGTTTGTGGGCGCAGACGTATCTCAGTTGGCTTTCCGAGACAAAAACAAATGGAAGTATTACCGGAGACAATCTGCATTTAAATGGATCTTTTTCCTCAATTCGTGAGCGAGTTTGGTGATAGGTATCGCTGTCGTCGATTTATTTCGTCGAATTTACATTTAGGCGCCCATCGACGTATTGACGGAGTTGGCCGGGAGAACGGATTATACTATACCGGGTTTCATTCGAATTAAAGTAAGAATATGAACGATATACGATTGATGGTATGAAGGGTATTATTGGTGTTCATACTATGTATGTGTATAGGTAAGCTATACAAGGAAGGACATAAACCAAAATTATAAAAAAAGAGAAATCAAATGAAACAGATGTTACCTACTTAGCTAATAAAAAAGTTTGTATTCGTAAATCCTAACAGCAAAGACCATTATTATAATAATAACATAAGAGCAAGTTAAGCTCTATACTCGCGTATGTTACTAGGTTAGTTCGGAGACTAAGTGAGGAATAGAAGGCCATTAGATGCAGTGTATGTGCTGAGACTTGAGCGGCGTCTTGCCTCAAGCAAGAGCACGGTCGTTATTAATTATTCCATTGTGAGTGGCGGCCTGACAAAAGGCGATAGTTGAGCACATAATGGAAGAGCGTCGCTAACCACTAACTTCCGTAAACTAGATATGATCTGATGCATAGAGCTTGCGGGTTATTCATTAGTGATCGTATTATTTAGGTCATACGCGTCAGGCTTTGGTACTCAAACTATTTATTATCGTATATGCTCACACGCTCGCTTATACAGAAGCCTATTGCTACTTCTGACGTCTGATTGATTGATTCGTAAACAAACACAAAGCAACTCGAAACTAAATATAACTGAGTGGAAAATCGGGATAAATTTTTAGCATTCCTTTTTTAATTTTGGACATAAAAAATATATATTTAAGCATTTGATCTTTTTAAAATGTTATTTGTCAAAGAAAAACTATGCTGAGAGAAATTCATTGGAGAGTTTAGATTTTTTTTAAATATTATAACTTAACTTAAAAGATATTTAAAAACATTAGGGAATTCAAAAACAACCTTAATGAAGTAAATCATACTATTTTATTCATGTAAATTTCAGTAAAAGTTTAATATTTTATATTCGATTAGCCAGTTTGTTTAGCTCTAGTAATATAATATTGAAGATTTTCCTTAACAAACAAATTGTTTTCACCTCTAACGAACCGAGCCCTTGTAAAATGAAGACCCGTGACAGTAAACAACTTTACGTAAATTCACGTGGAAACAAAGAAATAAATATAGAATATAAATAGAAGATAGATATATAGAAAATAGAAATATGTATGAATAAAGAAAAAACTTATGCAAGTTTGGACGATCATATTAAGACTAGATGACCCTCGCAACTTCGTCTGCATCACAAAGGGGTTCAAACAGTACTCTTGATACTGTTGCGATATTATTTGTGCGGCCCGGGGAGTATTCATGTTTTATACTTGTAATAACTTCTAAACGAAAATTCCGATTGGAATAAAACAAAAAGTAATTTACTTCTACATTAATACTCTTGATGACATAATACTTTATTTGGATAAGGATTAATATAACAATACTAATTTAACGTAAAATTCATTTTTCGGACGAATTATTTTTTTTTGAACATAAAAGCAGTTGTTGTGACTAAACTATGATAGTTAGATATATGCTGTCGCGGACTTTTTTGTTTGTCTTCAAAAGACCTAAAAACCCGTAGTACATCATTTTGTTCTATTGTCAATAGTTTTTGCAGCGTACGCATAAAAAGGTTTTTGATTATTCACTTGTGTTACATATTCGATATTTTCATACGGATCCCTAATTTTTTTCAAAATAAAATATAGCCTATAACCTTCCTCGATAAATGGACATTCCAACAGAGACAGAATTTTTGAAATCGGACCAGTAGATCCTGAGATTAGCGCGTTCAAACAAACAAACTCTTCAGCTTTATAATATTAGTATAGATTAAGAAAGGGATATAAAGTTATTTCGTATTTATTTCAGGTGTTTCAAGTTGCTTTCACTTATGACTAGTAAAGTGGTTTCCGATTAAAAGCCGATGATCAATCTAATAAATGTTACTTATAATTATTGTAGCTTGTGATATACCAACATACTCTACATAATATAAAATGTAAAGGGCATCTATAGTGGTACGAACGATATGACGAAACACCCTAATTTCATTTGGCGACGTCCGAACGGTATTCCTTGTGCAAACAGAATAAAGTATATTTAACAATCTTTGCACTTCGAAATATAAATACGAAAACGTTTGCCGACGAATGTTTTCGGATCTCCATTGTAAATAATGTCCCCCGCAATGATTATTTGAACGTACAATTAACATTCGAACCTCGTCAGTCCGTTCGTAGTGATAACTCGATTTGTGCTCGCGTCAGGGTCCTGTAAACATGTACCCTCTCACATACGACTTTAACTGTACCAACCCTCATTAGCCACGTCGAAATGGACGATCGATTTTAAAACCTTTGAATGCTGTGTTTGATAACATGATTTTGATGTAGATGACTTTAAACGTCGGAACATTAGAGCGGTTTCATCTTATTACTCTAACTATCTTGATTTTATGGTGTTAATGTTTCACTGTTTTTCATAGTTTTTCCCTATATAGGTAATCATGTGTTCAAGATAATATCTGTGTGCGGGAGTCAGCCACACTTAATTAATTCTCCAAAGTTCCAAGTAGGCAAGTAGTACTAATCTTTATATAGTAAGACAGTGTCGAATAAAACAGTTAAGTTGGAAATATCGTCCAACAGTATGTGACACTGGCCCAGAAAATAATAAACTGTCATAACGCGGAAACCGTTTTCCCCTCTTGTTTTATTTTCTAAGTCGCTAAAAGAATTTGTTGGCTTAAGGTTCATAGCGGTTGCTTTGTTTTGTTTGAGTATAAAAATATAGTGCATCCATTGTTTTCGCGTTGGAGTGCAGCTCTGTTTGTTTTGAAACGATTATGTGTAAATACTGTCGTAGGACGGTTTGTTTAATTTTCCAAGGTATAGTTTTTGTTTTGTCATTAAAATGTCATGTATTTGTAAGTGTGTTACGTATTTAATATGTATTTATTAGTAATTGTACATTGTTGTTTTATTCTATTCTAATGTCATTATGTAAACTGTCCCGTTCCCATGGAAACCGTTTATGGTAGGTACATAGCAAAGTGTATTTAACAATATACAGCCACGCGTAGAAGGTGTAGGTGTTTTATCATTTCAACTAAACGAAAATTGGATTTCCTATTGACTTTGTACATCAGTTGGATGAAAACTTCAGAATTTATTGTGAAAAATTGCACAGAAATCTTTTTCGTTCATCTGTTTCGTCCGAACTCCGGCTGGGGCCAGAACCCAGCACGGGATTATGAGGGACGGCGCGACGCGTTACGCTCTCGGCACTCTTCTCCGTCGCGAGGAAACGTGGGATATTATATTAAAGAAAAATATGTTATAACAATTTATAAATGAAACCTTATACGAAAATAAAGTAATAGGCAGAGATGCAATCAAATATCATTATATTAATGTATACCTTATTTTCTGCATATTGTGAGCTTTATTACTACATTTTATTGAAATTTTACAATAAGAACATAATAACTTCTTGTAGAAATTTTAATTAAGTTTTATCGTTATTCTTGTGAAGAGATATGCTTTACATACAAAATATATATTTTCGCTCAAACAAACCTTAATGTTCAATAAACTGTATAATATTGAATAGTCGAAAATAAATTGCTACAGTAAGAATTCTTTTAATATTTCGTTCGTTGGCTTTGAACCAGAGTAATTACATTATTTTACTGATTTTTCTAGAAAACTCATTAATACGCGTGTCAGCTCTTTACTCAAACTTCATTCATTTTAAATTGTTGGGTTCTTTGAAAATTAAATGTGGGTGTATGTTTAATTTACTTGTGATTGACGTGGTACATGTATGTGAGTGATATTTAATTAAATGTACGAGTAACGCAGGCTATTTATTATTCGAAAAAAATTAAACTAGTTTCATGTTCCATTGTTAACGAAAATTACTCATAGGTCTCCACTCCATTATTTGTTAGCATATAAGGGGTGGGCCATATAAAGTTTGCATTTTCCAAAAGTTCGACTGTCATGTTGGCTGTGTGGCATGTTGCGCCATCCTGTTGAAACCAAATGTCGTCCATGTCATATCTACTCTTCAACTTTTGGAAACAAAAATTGATTGAAAATGGTGATGTGTGGATTTTCCGACCCCCAGATGTGACAATTTCGTTTATTGACATAGCCTCCGAGGTGAAAATGGGCTTCATATGAAAATACGATTTTTCGGTAAAAATGCTCATCTTCGGCCAAACGATCTTCTGCCCATTGGGCGAACCGAAAACGTCCCATTTCGTAAATGTCAAACCTTTAACTAAATTATGAACACAAATTAAATGACATTTGAGCTGTCATTCTCTAAATAAACAGTAGTTCAAAATGCAAACGTTCAATTGCCCACCCTATAGTTATCAATGAAATGGGTCTAATGTCAGTTAGTTCCTTAAAGCCGGTATTGAATATTGCAGTTTTAAATGGCAGAAGCAGTAATAATGTTTGTAATGTCTTATAGCGGTATTTTTCTGATTTTCTACCTACCACTGATAAAAGTAACACAAGAAAACATTCATCAGAGTTAATATAACTGCCAATATTGATAAGCTGCCTACGCCTCTTCTATATGAAAAGAAAGAACACTGACGTCACAGAAATCACATTATTTCTTGTCGTATTACATACTTGTAGTATTCTAGAACAGGTAAAGTACTTATAATAAAGCCTACTTTATTCGTATCTCGAGACGGATTACTCACAGTCATCGGTTTTTTCATTGAACACGTGAAATTACCGTAAATATCTGCACGTATTCCCGACAAGTGTATTCCAATATGAACGTCTGTATGCCTAAAGGTTGGCCCTGAATAGGTATGATCCCATTTTATCCAGGATTTATTTCCAATAAGCAGAATTCCGACGGAATATCCCACGTAACAGGGGATAGAATTCGGCAACTATAAAGAGCTGTCAACAAAATGTTATACTTGTACCATACCGGTATTGTAGTAAATAAAGAGTTCTTGTCCATGAACAATTATGACGTATACTATAATACACTTTAGTTTGTTTAGACTGGGGACTCGCGTCACTGGCGTCCGTGGGTGATACCACCTTCATGTGCGAAGGCCCACCCCACACGTAGTCCCTGGGCGGTGCCAAGGCAGTGACGTATGGGTAGCCGCGGAGTTGAGCGCCTGGGAGTAGTCGCTCTGATGCGACTGCTCCCCTCAACTTCGGGCTAGGTCATGGACGTCGAGTCCACCAGCGAAGCCCGCACAGGGGTAGGCGTCCAGGCCCCTGTGACGGCGAATACTACTGGCGCAGAACCGGGGCGGTCATCGGTCGCGAGCAACGTCGCGAGCGATGACTGCTCCAGATTCCAGGATTCCGTCGAGAGATTCCGGCGCAAGCGGAAGTCCGCGGCGCGCCGGAGCTCAGAGACAGGGGAATCCTCAACGGCCTCCGACGACGACGACGAGACGCCGCGAGTGGCCGCCAAGGACACCACCACCAGAGGGACACGGGCGAGGGATGCCGCGGCGATGCCCGCGCCCAGGCGAAGGAAACCATTAGGTCCTTCGCGCGCGATGACACCCCTCGGCTCGACTCGGACGACGACTGATGAGGAGTTCTATGAGAGCCCCGTCGTCGTCCTAGAGTCATTGAGACGACGAGCCAGCTCGGCCACGTACCGCTACAACAATAGCGGTAACCCGGCCCACGCCAAGGCGTGGCGACGGGTGGCCGATGAAACTAGCAGAATTATGCCGGCTATATCTGCGGCTATCAGCCGAGACGCCGTGCTACAGGTGCAGCTGGAGACGGCGACGGCCGAGGTGGCCCTCCTCAGGGAGAGACTGACGGCCCTTGAGGCTCAGAGGGCTAAGCCTAAGCCTAAGCCTAAGTCTAAACCCAGCGGAGAGTCGCCGGCTGTACAGACGAGCGACGTGGCGGCGCCGCGGACCAAGACGACGGACGGCGGCGACGACGAGTGGCGTCCTCGTCAGAAGGAGGCACGCGGGCCGCGGCTTGCGTCGCCGCGAGCCAGAGAGCGGCAGAACATTGAGTCCCCGGACGAAATGGCTGCCCGCATCAGGCGAGAGCTAACGGCGGAGTTCGGCAAGCAGATTGCCGAACTCAGGGCTGAACTTACGGCCCTACGCGGTGTAACAACACCTGCGCCGCGTCCCGTTGCTCTCGCCCCACCGGAGGTACGCCCGGGCCCAGGACCAGCCGGTCCGTCCCGGAACAACAAGAAGAGGAACGGGGGTGGCGGTGCTAAAACTGCCACGCCACCCCCTCAGCCCCGCCCGCTTCCTCCAGCTCCATCCAATATGGATGAGGGCTGGACCGAGGTGGTGAAGCGGGGCGCCAAACGGGCCAGGGTCGCTCCGGCCCAATCACCGGCTGTGACAAGGGTAGCGGATAAGGCGACTCCCCACACGGGTAGAGTGCCGTCCGCTGCCCAAAACCAAAACAAAAACGGGACCCCGGCGGTTGCGGCTGCTCCCCAACAGGGTCGAGCGCCCGCCGCCGGCAAACAGAAGAAGGCGAAGAAGGCCAAAAAGAAGCAGCGCGCGCCGAGGCGGGCAGCAGTGGTGGTTACACTGCTGCCGGCCGGCCAGGCGAAGGGGCTTACGTACCCCGACGTCATGGCGAAGGCGCGTGCTGCCGTCGACCTGGCGGAGATAGGGGCGGAGGACGGCCTCCGCATCCGGCACACGGCCAATGGGGCCCGATTGCTGGAGTGTCCCGCCGGTGCTGACAGCGTTGGCATCGCGGACCGTCTAGCGTCGGGCCTCCGGGTGGTGTGGCCGGAGGAGGACGTGAAGGTGCACAGGCCGGTCAAAATGGCCGAGTTACGGGTGACCGGCCTGGACGATTGCACCACCAGGGAGGAGGTGGTGGCGGCCATCGCTGCCCAGGGCAAATGTGCCCCGGAGAATGTAGCCGTAGGCGAACTCCGCCGAGGCTACACCGGGGCCAGCTCGGTTTGGGTGCGGTGTCCGCTAGAGACCGCCAACTCCCTGGCCGCCCCTCCGCCAGGAAGGCCAGCTGGGGATCCAGGCAGGCTGCGCGTGGGCTGGGTCGCAGCCCACGTGCGGCTACTGGAGTCACGCGCCTGGCGATGCCTCAAGTGCTTCGGCACGGGGCATAGTATCGCCAGGTGCACCAGCACCGTAGACCGCAGCGGTTTATGTTTCCGCTGCGGTCAAACCGGACACAAGGCGGCCACGTGCTCGGCCGCGCCGCACTGCGCACTGTGCGCGGCGGCCGGGCGCAAGGCTGATCACCGAACGTAACAGGCGCCGCAAGACCAAGCGGCGCCAACAGAAGAAGTCGGCCGGGGGAGTACCGGCCGACGTTTCGGACCCCGCCGTGGCGCCTAGTGCGCCCGAAGGCGGGGGCGATAGAGGAGGGGAGGGAGCGATGGATGTGGTCCAACCTTAATGGACTGCATCCGTCGCTTCCTCCAAGGTAATCTGAACCACTCCGCCAGAGCTCAGGACATATTGGTCCAGAGCATGGCGGAGTGGTCCATTGACGTGGCTGTGGTCGCCGAGCCGTATTTTGTCCCCCCAGCGGACGACTGCTGGTTCGGGGATGAGTGCGGCTTGGCGGCCATACACATTAGGAGGACCGCGGCGATCCCCCCCCTGGAAATGGTGGCCAGGGGACCCGGGTTCGTCGCGGTGAAGATAGAAGATGCCGTCGTGATCGGGGTGTACTTCTCTCCAAATCGGCCTACTCACGAGTTTGAGCAGTTCCTGGACGGGCTCGGGGCGATCACTCAGCGCTCCGCCCCCCGTCCAGTGATACTTGCGGGGGACCTCAACGCGAAATCTGTCGCTTGGGGTTCCCCCCGCTCTAACCCTCGGGGTAGGCTGTTGGAAGAGTGGGCGGTCGCGGCCGGGCTCTGTCTTATGAACAGAGGATCGGTCGCGACTTGCGTGCGGTGGCAGGGCGAGTCCATCGTGGACGTGACGTTCGCGAGCTCTGCCATCGCACAAAGCATCCGCGGTTGGGAAGTGCTGGTGGGGGCGGAAACCCTGTCAGATCACCGGTACATCCGGTTTGATCTTTCCGCCTCCACACCAACCGCGGTCGCCCAGGGGACTGCACCCCGGTCATTCCCCAGGTGGGCATTGAAGCTCCTGGACAAGGAGCGCTTGATGGAAGCCTCCACTGTGGCGGCGTGGACGCCCATGCGTCCACACCCTGTGGATGTGGAGGTCGAGGCGCTATGGCTCCGGGACACGATGCATCGCATCAGCGATGCTTCGATGCCTCGGGTCGGCACTCGGCCTCCGAGCAAGTCGGCGTACTGGTGGTCGCCCGAGATAGCGCAGCTTCGTGCTGTATGCGTCCGGGCGAGGCGCCGGTGCGCCCGACATCGCCGCCGCATCCTCGCGCGTCGCGACGATCCCGTCGCGTTCGCGGAGGAGGAGGAACGGCTGCATGGTGAACACGCGGAAGCGAGGAGCGCCATGCGGCTGGCCATCAAGCTGGCCAAGGAAGGGTACATGGAGACTCTCTTGGAGACGCTCGATAACGATCCGTGGGGGCGCCCGTATAAAACGGTGCGCGGCAAAATGCGCCCGTGGGCGCCCCCCATGACCGAGCGTCTCCAGCCTCAGCAGCTGCGGGACATCGTCTCGACGCTGTTCCCGCAGGAGCAGGCGGGATTTACTCCGCCTGCTATGGGTGAGCCGCCGGATCACACCGGCGGTGAAGCCACTGCTGAGGTGCCACACATCACCAGAGATGAGCTCCATGTGGCCGTGGCACGGATGAGTGCGAAGGACACGGCCCCCGGCCCGTACGGCATCCACGGCCGGGTCCTGGCCTTGGCCATCAATGCCCTAGGGGACCGACTCCTTAGGCTGTTCAATTCTTGCCTGGAGTCGGGACGGTTTCCCTCGCTCTGGAGGACGGGCAGACTTGTCCTCTTGCGGAAAGAGGGGCGCCCGGTGGACTCAGCCGCCGGTTACCGTCCCATCGTGCTGCTGGACGAGGTGGGCAAATTGCTGGAACGCGTTCTGGCCGCCCGCATCGTTCAGCACCTGGTCGGTGTTGGACCCGATCTGTCGGCGGAGCAGTACGGCTTCCGGGAGGGTCGTTCGACCGTGGATGCAATCCTACGTGTCCGGACCCTCTCGGAGGAGGCCGTCTCCCAGGGTGGGGTGGCCTTGGCGGTGTCGCTCGACATCGCCAATGCCTTTAACACCCTGCCCTGGTCCGTGATTGGGGGGGCACTGGAGAGGCATGGAGTGCCCCTCTATCTCCGCCGGCTGATCGGCTCCTACCTGGAGGCCAGGTCGGTCATGTGTACCGGGTACGGTGGGACCTTGCACCGGTTCCAGGTCGTGCGCGGTGTTCCACAGGGGTCCGTTCTTGGACCTCTACTGTGGAATATCGGGTACGACTGGGTGCTGAGGGGCGCCCTCCTCCCGGGCCTTAGCGTTATCTGCTACGCGGACGACACTTTGGTCGTGGTCCGGGGGGATGACTTCCGGGAGTCTGCCCGTCTTGCCACAGCGGGGGTGGCCCTCGTCGTCGGCAAAATAAGGAGGTTGGGCCTCGACGTGGCGTTGCACAAATCCCAGGCCCTGTGGTTCCACGGGGCTGGGGCTGTGCCGCCAGTCGATGCCCAAATAATGGTTGGAGGCGTCCAAATTGAGGTCGGGGTGCAGCTGAAGTACCTCGGCCTCGTGCTGGACAGCCGTTGGACCTTTCGAGCCCATTTCGCGGCCCTGGTCCCCCGATTGGTGAGGACGGCCGGCCAACTTGGTCTGCTGCTTCCGAACGTCGTGGGACCCAGCCATGCGGTGCGCCGCCTCTACGCGGGGGTGGTGCGATCGATGGCCCTATACGGTGCGCCCGTCTGGGCCGACCCACGCGTTCGGGTGACTATCGCCCGATACCTGCGTCGGCCACAGCGCATCGTAGCAATTAGGGCCATCCGCGGGTACCGCACCGTCGCTTTTGAGGCGGCGTGTGTGCTGGCGGGGACGCCGCCCTGGGAGCTGGAGGCGCAAGCGCTTGCTGGCGATTATCGCTGGCGATGCGACCTCCGCTCCCGGGGCGTAGTGCGTCCCTTGCGGGAAGCGGTCCGCGATCGGAAGGTCCAATCTCGGCGGTCCGTAATGGTAGCGTGGAAGCGACGTCTCGCTAACCCCACCTGGGGTCTACGGACCGTCGAGGCGATCCGCCCCGTCCTAGAGGATTGGGCGGGTCGTGGCGTAGGACGCCTCACCTTTTGGGCGGTGCAGATGCTGACCGGGCACGGGTGTTTCGGTCGGTATCTGCACCGAATCCAGGCCGAGCCGACGGCGAGGTGCCACCATTGCGTGAGATGTGACCAGGACACGCCGGAGCATACGCTCGCACGCTGCCCCGCATGGGAGGAGCAGCGTTGTGTCCTGGTCCAACAAATAGGTCCGGACTTGTCGCTCCCGGGCGTCGCGGCGTCGATGCTCGAGAGCGACGAGTCCTGGAAGGCGATGCTCGACTTCTGCGAGGCCACCATCTCGCAGAAGCAGGCGGCGGGGGTCGAGAGGGAGAGGTTATACTCTGCTCTCAACCCACGCTAGACCGCGCTCCCCGACCCACGCTGGTTCTGACCCAGCGGGGTATTCCGCGGGAGGGTGACACGCGGTCCCATCTTGGCGGGCTTCGGAAAGCCCGCCGACCGAGAGAGCCGGTGGCCGTATTCGCCGGCGGCCACCGGTTCGGCGTCCGGGGACGGAGCGACGGGAAAGAATGCCAAGCGCGTAACGCGTCGCACCGTCCCTCCAAACCCCGTGCTGGGTTCTGGCCTCAGCCGGGGTTCGGACGCTGAAAGCGAGCGGTTGGAGGTTTTAGTGCGGTTCAACTCCCACATACCCCGCCCGCGGGGCGGGCGGGGATCCGGTGATTTCCTCCAACTGAAAAAAAAAAAAAAAAAAAAAAAAAAAAAATAGTTTGTTTAGACTGTACTTATTTTACAATACAATAATGTTTCTTGTTGAGTAAAACCACTTAGCTTAGTTAAAACACATCACCTACTAAATAAATATAGCCTATTAATATCTATTCTGACAATACACTTAACAGCTCGTAGTCAGCTACTCTTCCTGCATTGTCAAATATAGTGGTTTACGCCTAATCCCTCTATTGAGGAAACTTGAGCTCAGCAGTGGGCAGTAATGGGATGTTACAGTTACAGTACAGCTTCTAAGACCTGAAAAAACTAGAACTTTTACAACTAGTTTATTTAAAATCTATACTGAATGTTATAAATGAAAATATTTTTTTAAAAGAAATCCAACTGAATTCAAATACTGGAAGTACTATTCATTTCGTAGTTAAATTAGTTTGGAATGCAATTCTACATTTTTTCCGGTTACGAAAGGAAAATTAATAGTTTCAGACGCAAGGAAAAGTTTATGAAGTTAGAGAACTCTATTAAAGATTACACCAAGTACAAGTCGAGGAAAGGAAACTGAGTTAACACGAACTGTTCCAATCGAGAACTTGCTTTTATGAATCTTGGATAAAATAATTTGAGACGTGTTCATGTTTCAAGTATTTTTACGAACATATGTCTTGTTTGTTTACTTTTATGCACCGTTTTTCAGGATTTTGAATTCTAAGATATGGGAAAAGTAGTAAAAATATATGTTCTAAAATCAGAAATAAAGAGCAGAACCTAAGATATATTAAGAGAACCTTCTTTAAAGAACCAAAACACCTCATCTATTTTAGTTAAAGTCATTGTTCTCACTTCGAACGAGACATAACACTAAAACGAAATGATAAAAGTCTAGTTTTATCGTGGAAGAAATTTCTAACTTACTAAAAGTTATAGTTAATATTAAAACTCTAACATCTATATCGTCGGTACTCAGAGATACTACGTAAAAAGTTGAGCTCCGTAAAGATATTTAAATTTAACGCGATAAAACAGCTTAAAAGTAACAGCATTTTGACCAGTAGTGAGAGTGACAATTCATTATCAAAACTAAATAGTTGTAATACAGTGAATTAATGTGAATAGTGAGAAAATTACCACATAATTATTAATGTGTTAGTGGCGGTGATCAGCTGACGAACGACGTATCGGTTGACGCAAGACGCGCAAGCAATCTTCACGGTTATTGAAAGCGCTTAAGGACTACTTTGGCGTGCAGTTGTAAGCTACATAATATAAACTACATTATAATAACGAAGAAGTTTGGTTTGTTGTGAATTTATATCAAACTTGAATTATTGCACGTTTGGGTTTGCTATCATGTCTTCGAAAATTTGCGCTGGATGCATGGAACCTATTAAGGGAAGAACTTTTATTCAGTGTCTCAATTGTCATTCTTGGTATGATCTACTATGTGCTAATATATCGGAAAAGCAGTATAGAACAATGAACGTGGAAAAGAAGAGTATCTGGAAATGTCCAGGGTGTTCGAATAAGCAACCCAAGCGGGATAATACCAACACACCAATTCATAATAAAATTGATAGTACTGCCGAGTCGGTCCGAACACCACCAACCGATACTAATAATGACGGCAAAATCAACATACACGAGTCTCGTCTTCATCGTCCATCACCTTCCTCTGAATGTAACACTATGCTGACGGAGATAACTACCAGTAATTTGAGAGATTTAATACGACAAGAGATAAGTGAGGTAATACGGGATGCTGCGAATGACATTTTAAAGGAACCGCTGAATAGAATACACGAATTAATGAGTACCTTCCAGGATTCACTAGCTTTTTTCAGTGAAAAATTCGATCAAATTAAATCTCAAGTGGAAACAAATATTATAACCACACATAAACTGGAAAAGGAAAATACTTTACTGCGTAATTCTGTAAATGAGTTGACAGGTCGACTGAACTCTTTAGAACAACATGCTCGCGCCAATAATGTAGAACTACAAAGTGTGCCCGAGCATAGATCTGAAAACCTCGTCAAAACCACTATTCAACTAAGTAAAGTAATTGGCTACGACCTAGACGAAAAGGATATACAACACTGTACTAGACTAGCAAAAAAGGATCAGCAGAGTAAGAAACCTAGATCGATCTTGATTAGATTCGGCAGTGCCCGTATTCGTGATGCTTTTCTTGCAGCTGCTTTAAAGTATAATAAGGCTAATACTAAAAATAGGTTGAACACAAGTCATCTCGGCATTGCCACTGATAACCCCACTCCTATTTATGTCGTGGAGCATTTGTCTCCCCTGAACAAGGAGATTCACGCAGCAACCAGGATCAAGGCTAGAGAATTAGGATACAAATTTACATGGGTTCGTAATGGTAGAATTTTTGTAAGGAAGAGTGAAACTATGCCTTGCTTCGTTGTAAGCAGCATTGAACAGTTAAAGACATTATCATAATTTTTTATTTTTCTTTTACTTTTTCTATTTGTTTTATTGTGTGATCTTGATTGCATGCTTTATTTTTTGTTTAAGTTCTGTTTAAATTCGATAACTTACGATTGTATTACCAAAACACGAGAGGTCTTCGTAGCAGCCTTGCTGATGTACGTCAACACCTATTAAATAGTAACTATGATGTTTATATATTCACTGAGACTTGGCTATGTACTGGAATATGTGACTCTGAATTGTTTTCAGATAACTTTATTGTGTACAGGAGAGATAGGGAGACATCTAAATTGAATAATCATAAAAAGACCGGCGGCGGGGTACTTATTGCGGTTTCGTTGAAATTCAGTTCGAGTAGGATGCGTGAGTGGGAAAGTGACTGTGAGGATCTTTGGATAACTATTAATCTCAATAAACGTGAAAGATTAAAACTATGTGGTATTTACCTTGCTCCTCCAGTCAATGTTGACACCTTAATTCATTTTATAGACAAATGTACTCACGTATTGACCGAAAATCGTGAAAGTCTTACTATAATTGCGGGAGACTTTAATATGAATTGTATCGATAAGAACCTTAATACCGACGATGACTCATCACCTGTAGTAACTAGTGGTAGCAATTCAACCATTAGAAATGAAATGACTGATTTCCTCACATTTCATAACTTAAAACAATTCAATACTGTAAGAAATTCTAATAATAATATTCTTGACCTTGTTTTATCAAATATCGATGAAATAAAAATCGACGTTTGTAGTAATCCAATCAGAAAGATAGATAAACACCATCCACCATTAGACATTATACCTAAAATTAGTAATATAATCACAAATAGCCCTAAAATCATTGAAAAGTTTAGTTTCTATAAAGCCGATTACAACAGCATATTGCAGACTCTAGCAGGAATTGATTGGGATGCTGAATTTGAAAGTTGCTCATCAAAAATCGATATTGTAGTCGATAAGTTTTATTCTATATTAAGGAAAGTAGTAGAAAAACATGTTCCACTAATAAAGCGTAGACATAAATATCCACTTTGGTACTCGCATCAGCTTATCAAACTATTGAAAACTAAACTACAGCTTCGTAACAAGATCAAAAAATACAATAATCCCCTTGATAAAATTGAATTTGAATATATACGAAAAGACTGTGTAGTATTAATGAAACACTGTTATAATAAGTACATAGAGAACATCGAAAAGGAAATAAAATCGAATCCAAAGTTATTCTGGACACACGTTAAAACTATGCGAAAAGGTGTTTCATCTTATCCTTCTCGGATGACGTATGGAGTTGAGCATGCTGAAAACACAAAAGATGTGTGTAATCTTTTTGCAAGACACTTTGAATCTGTTTTTGTCCCAGCTGACCTAAGTACGGAAAATTTTTCAATCAGAACTTTTAAAAATGAAAGAATGATGTTTTCTTCTAAAGATGTTCTCAAGAAACTGCGCCAATTGGATTTATCTAAGGGTGCGGGACCCGACGGAATACCACCAATATTTCTGAGTAAATGTGCAGACTACCTATGTTTACCAATCACAAAAATTTATAATTGTTCCCTGAGTTCTGGTATCTTTCCTACATTGTGGAAAAGTGCAAGAGTGGTTCCGATCTTTAAAAATGGTAAACGTGACATGGTAACAAACTATAGACCGATTTCTATAATCTCAACCATGGCGAAAGTCTTTGAAACTCTCGTTTACCCCTTAATATATGACTGCATTAAAGACCATCTTTCAGAGAACCAGCATGGTTTTGTGATCAAGAGATCAACTAATACCAATCTGGTTTCCTACGTAACTGAAATTGCAACAGCCGTGGATCAGGGTCTTCAGGTGGACACTATCTATACGGACTTCTCGAAGGCTTTTGATAAAGTCAGCCATAAAATCTTGGTTCAGAAACTTCAGTCATTGGGTGTATCGGGAGCCCTGATTAATTGGTGTGCTTCATACTTAGCGAAAAGAACAGCTATTGTTGTTGTCGATGGTGAGGAGTCCGACAAATTTTATGCTTCTTCTGGTGTACCACAGGGATCGAACTTGGGGCCTCTGTTCTTTAATGCTTTCATTAACGACATATCAGAGGTCATCAAGTTTTCAACCCCATACCTCTTCGCAGATGATCTGAAATTAACAAGAATCATCCAAAGCGAAGCTGATTTCCACTTATTGCAGACAGACATAGACAATTTGCGCATTTGGTGTGAAAACAATGAAATGCAGTTAAACTATAGCAAATGCTTTCACATCAAGTTTACACGTAGAGTCAATGTAATAAGTTCAGTATATCAGATCCAGGGAACTGTGTTACAGGAAGTTGAGGTGATTAAGGACTTGGGGGTTCACTTTGATAGACAATTACGGTTTATACACCATTACGACAAAATTGTATCCGCCGCGTATCAATCTCTTGGTTTTGTGTTGCGTTGTTCAAGGGAGTTCAAAAAAGTTTCAACAGCTGTGGTTTTGTTCAACAGCTTTGTAAGAAGTCGTCTAGACTACTGCAGTGTTGTGTGGAGTCCGTCATATAGAGTACACATCAACAGAATTGAAAGAGTGCAAAAGGTTTTTGTCCGACATATGGCATTCCGCGGAAGGACTCCTGTAGTAAACGGTTCGTACGAAGATAAACTTAATTACTTTCAGATGATCTCTCTTGAGCACCGTCGAGTACTGACTGATTTAATATTTTTATATAAAATACTTCACTTTAAAATACACTGTCCGAATATCCTGGCAAGAATTGATATAAATGTGCCGCGACGAGTGCCCCGCTACCCTGCTAGCACCTTCAAACTTCTACCTTGTCGTACTAATCTTGGAAGACAGGCTCCAATTACGAGATTACTGTACGAATATAACAAACTTTCGGTAATGTCAACTACGTCGAGTCAAATTGATATATTTTTTAATAAACTGAGTGAGTTTAAAACCCTTATAAGTGATCGCTTAAAAGGTGGAGTTTGTGTTGATGTACTGAAGCAAGTATAGTTAATAAGTTTTTATAGACACTAGTATTTTTCTTTATATTTTTCTTCATATTTTTTGCCTGTTGTTTTTGAGTGTTCCTGTAATTTTATGAGTTTAATATTGTTTTGTACCTATTTTTACCAATGATGTGATCATCTGTAAGTGAAGAAGCACAAAATCTTGTTTTCTTTATATTGTTCATTACTTTTAAGCATGCCATGTGTGTTCTTTGTTGATGATCCTTTCTTTAAATAAATAAATAAATAAATAAAAACTGTTAACCGTTATGACTTTTTAGTAAAAACTTTTTGCTATTAGTTAAATTAGTTGATCCTGTTATTTGTTCAGATATGATCATGACGTCACTGAGGAAAGAATAATGAGCGACAGGAGCTTACGATCTACTGCACAAACCTGCTAGAGTACTAAAATGTAATTATAATCGGCTAATATAAGAATTAATGCTAATTGCATTTTGAAACTTTTATTATTTATTCCGTCTCGTTGGAGACTTTACGGTGCTCTTATATTCAAACTAAAATATTTTTATCGCAATATATTTATGTGTTTGTTTATTTCCAGAAGATGTGTGACCAAAACTGATGTTTTACAATTTCTGAGAGAGATATTCGGTTGTGGGTTCTCGTCCTCTAAAGAGAAAACATTTAAAAGCATTGTGTACTATGACATCACAGGCAACACAGCCCTTATGCTTTTATTAGTTTTGATGGACATGCCGGATTATAATATAATCGGAGTATCGGTCCACTTTTGCAGACTCATTAATCCGTAATTTAGAAAAAACTCACTTAAAAACTTATCAAATTAAATACGCATATCTTCATATTTTCCGACAATTCAAATTGTGACTCGCTTACTCTCCCAGAAAACCGTATCCAGAGGACAAAGCCAGTTCATCTGACATCACACACAATGGGTGCACCTCGATTAATTACGGCTGACAAAAGACGTTTGTGGAGGCGTCGAGATGTGTTCTTGAATCTTTGAATTATCCACCGCCCAATGAGATAGTAAATAATATATCGTTGTGAGTTATGAGTAGTTCTGAACCTAATGACATGACTTAATGAGGTGAGATTATAATGAGAACTATGTATTTCTGTGATGATATACTTCACTAAGAAATTTTTCAATAGCTATTGTGAAGTCTGGAATCATTGATTACCTAAATGATAAAATTTCAAACAATCGTGACTTTGTTTGAATTTAAAATTGTATCTTTTGCAGGAAACTAGAAAGAAATTCGAGATGCGTAGTCATCTTAGTCGTATTAGTCCGCTTATATGTACTTGTACAAAAATGCAACAAAAAGGTCGCGGACTGACACAAGCATCTCTCATTCCTTGTACAAGCCGTTTCAGAACATGTTTTACGTATATCCGTGCCATTTCGAAGTCCGGATAAATCTTGTTGCAGTTAGTGCAATATAACACGGTTATCCAGGAAGTACGTATAAAGTAGAAAAGCTTTTAAAATAATTTCTAGTGAGAGCCATATTTCGGCCTCGTTTTACAGGGCGAGCAGGTTTAATGCATGCAATATTCAAGAGCTGGGTACAGTTAGCAAGACCATCGACACGACCTGAAATATAAAATGATGCTAAAAATGTTACTCTACATACAATACAGGTATCGAAATAATAGTAAAGTAGAAAAGAAATATGCTGTACAGAATTACTGCAGTTCGTGAAGATGTTCCAATGTTTGTGCTCAAAATTATGCATAAACCGCTGAATGTATTTGAATCTGCAGAGCTTTAGAATGTTATCATATGTATTAAATCACTTTTAAAATTACTCACTTACTTATTGTTCAATATTGAACAATAAGTGAATAAACCGATACATTTCTGCTTCACTGTTTAAATAATTTTCAGCGCATTAGTTGAATTCATCAGTGAATTTGAATTCATGTGAATGTATTCTCAAAAATGTTGCCAAAAATTTTAAATATTTATTTCAGGTCGTTGGAATTTGCTTAAAATGTGTGTAACTAATTTCTTTGTGAAATTCTCATGGTTGGAGGTTGGTTTTGTGAAATACTTTTACGACTCCTCAAATCATTTATATTAGCCGTAAAGCTCATTGAACGAGCAAAACAAACCTTATCGTGTTTGTTAAATTCGAATAGCAGAGGCTGATTAGCCGGCAAGTCTGTTGACACTGACAAAAATTTATCTGCACGCCCGAATTAAGCGAGTTATCACGCCCGAGCGTGTCTCGTAACGAGCCGGTTGTAAACGCGAGATAAACGCCCATCCCGTCGACTCAGCACGATTTTCTTTCCAATAACCCGCGACTCGACTAACGATCTCCGGTGACAAACTCTCCTGACTTGTTGAGGCACGTGCAAACGAGGCACAGACTCGACGTCTAATGATGTGGAACTGATGCCTATCTAACGATTGCTCTGCCTTCACATTCACACTTCAAACAATTATTTACGTGTCATTTTTCAGTTTTCTTTCTGCTCTTATCATTTTAGATAAAACTGTACGAATTTTTATCAACATTGCTGTCAATAGGTACACGGACTTTGCATTCTAAGTCGTAGTGGGCAAGACACTTTGATTACACATAACTTATTCAAGATTCAATTTAAATTCATATTTTTTTCAATATAACATTATTCTATGAATTCGCGATGAAATAACGAGATGAACCCAATGCACCGCGAAAACATTGAATTAGGTAATAACATGCCGATAAGAAAAAAAGGCGTTGACTGCAAAAATTGGTGCTGAGTATCCATCGAGGCGCGAACACATTAACGGTACGAGATGACATAGGAGCGTTATCCACGAGAGCGGGAGACGCGACCCGGGACAAATGACGTGGAAACGTTGGGTATGACGCCCTCTTGATCACAGAATAACGCCTCACACGCCGCTCTATACACATAACACAACTAACAAATAATTATTTTAGTATGGTACAACCGGGCGTTTTATTGAGTTCTTTACTTTTAGAACTAACAAATAAATATAAAGGGTTCATACCACAGTTCAATTCATTATCTATTTCGCTGTTGATAACTAGATAAACAAGAAGATACTTAAGCTTTAAGAAGAGCTTTCAGGGGCACTGTGATATATCCCTCTTAAACCAAGCTTAGTAAAAATCTACCTCAGGGCATTGCAGAGGCTTATAAGCGACGGTAACCACCTACCGTCATGGAAGAAATAGTCTGTTACAAAATAATCGTTATTCGTATATAAAGAAGTTGAAACATTATAATATTAAGCAAACAATAAACACCATTCAGGTAGACGAATTGCTAAATTTAACACAACTTCGCAATTACGAAACGAATTATTTAAATGAAATCATTAGCGTTCAATGCATTGATTCAAAACGGCAATATTTTTGGTTCTAATGACTACGTATTAAATTGTTGAGTCGTTTCGTGAGCTCCAAGAAACGATATCTTTGCGAAAACAGATTCCCCCAAACCGAAAGTATTTCTGGCCCCCTGGTTATTACGCTTAGTATTATGTTTATAGGATTAGCAACGCGAAGAGGGGTGATGTAATGGTTTTTGTCTATTGTTGGTTTATATTAATAAAGAGTGTATCTATTACAATTTCTGTGTGATAAATTCTCCCATCGAAGGAATTTATAACTGTTATGAAAAACTTCTTCCGAGTAAGAAATTGTGATGGGAAAGTTCATTTTCACAATATTAGGTATAATATGATTTTCTTCTAATAGTTTCTTTTTTCGGGTATTTGCCCACCTCTCACTCCCACCACTGTAACTCCTGTGTAGCCAGGATCCACAGCGGCGACCATCGTAATGACTTTCAGCAGTGAAGCCCAGGAACCCGAGGGAAAGCTAACTTGTCTTGGGCCCCGCAACGAATTTAATCAGAAGATAATAGAATGAGTAGGAAAACATGAGTTTCTAACAGTTTATGAACTTTCCTTTAAATATTCTTAGATGCTTTATAAAATTATGAACCATATCACGTGTTTATTTACCAATAATAAAGTTTCCATTCCAATAGAATTCACTAAAGTTCCAAAATGATTTGTCACTGTTGACTTCGTCTTCACAATGCTACTCGATCTTAAATCTATTGCTATTAATCCGACAATATATTCAATTATAATGTAGGAGGATAACGAGCTCTATACTCAATTAGGGAATTCAATTACTCCTGACTAATTACGTATTGAATTGGATTTCAACGCCATTAGCATCTCGATAAAAAAGAATTTTTCTTCCATTAGCAGGATAATTAGATTAAGTATTATCTTTTATTAGTTCAACATCTTCTGTTTTTTTTCTAACAAAATCAAAGTCAACTTTCTGTTTGTACGTCCGATAACCAACTTCTAAAACTACAGGGTGGCGCATTAGAACGTGCATATTGCATCATCTTTTTTTGCGGGGTAGAAGGGGCGTGGGCGGGAGACCGATATCGTTGGGTAGCGCGGTTCATAAAGTTTTAGTCACTATGAGTCACTTCGACGGGAAGCGTCGCGCATTTTGCGTGCGCGCAATTTACGAAAACTCTCGTTCGTACGTAGTTGTCAGGCGACTATTTTGTTCTGAGTATGGTGTACGGCAAATTAGGGAGGCTCCGAGTGCTAATTTAATTAAAATCTGGATAAAGCGTTTTGAAGAGACTGGATCGACGTTTAAACCACACACGAAAGGTCGTCCACGCACATCTAGGACCGAAGACAATATTGAGAGTGTTAAGCAGTCGGTACGAGAAGATCCACAAATGTC
Organism: Trilocha varians; assembly: GCA_030269945.2. NCBI lineage: Eukaryota > Metazoa > Arthropoda > Insecta > Lepidoptera > Bombycidae > Trilocha > Trilocha varians. The sequence goes on along the minus strand of AP028273.1, from coordinate 6,102,699 downwards.
TACTCGCAAGAGATCGTCTGTCCTAAACATATCGCGACGAAGTTTGCAACGAATTTTAAACTTGGATCTTAAATTGCATCCATACAAGCTGCAATTAACTCAAGAATTGAAAGACTCTGACTTCATAGCACGGCTCACATTTGCTAATGAAATGCTCAATCGGTTTTCAAATTTTGAAAACATCCTTTTCTCTGATGAGGCACATTTTCATATGAATGGGTTCGTAAACCGCCAAAATTGTCGTTATTGGAATAGTGAAAATCCCAGACTCAAACATCAAAAACCGTTACATAGCCCTAAAGTGACAGTTTGGGCCGCAATATCTGCCAAAGGAATAATTGGTCCTTATTTTTTTGAAAACGCAAGGGGGCAAAACATCACTGTTAATACCGAACGCTATGTTGCGATGTTGGAAGGTTTTTTGGCCCCAGAACTTGAAAATTCAAGAATAAAGAACTCTAGGACTTGGTTCCAACAAGACGGAGCTACCAGTCACACATCAAATGACTCCATGGCGGTTGTGAAGCAGATGTTCCCTGGCAAACTGATTTCGAAAAGAGGTGATATCCCATGGCCTCCGCGCAGTCCAGACTTGACGCCTCCTGACTTTTTTTTTGTGGGGATACCTCAAACACAAAGTCTACACCAATAATCCGAGAAACATCAGTCAGCTCAAGGAGAATATTCGTGGTGAAATGGCAGCAATCACACCAGCACTACTTAAGAAAGTTTTCGGTAATTTCCGTTTGCGGTTAGAGGAGTGCCAACGTAGAGAGGGTCATCGTTTAGATGATGTTATTTTTAAAAAATAAACTTCAGTTATCACTTAATAATTGCTTAGTTTTATTTTAACTATACCTTTTGTATTTATTTTTTAATAATTATTTTAAAAATGCACGTTCTATTGCGCCACCCTGTATAAACAATTAACACGATATAAATCAAAGGAAATACAACTTTTTTTTCAAGTAAAATAATTACAAGCAAACAGATTTTAGATGGCAGAGAATCACCTAATTAGAATAAACTAACCATAAAGAAAATCTTAAATGATAACTTTACATTACAGACTAGTTTTAGTTTTTTCAGAATACATACGCGAAAACAAAAACAATTTCTATTTCACAGTATTATGAAATTCAATACAAGCGAAGTTGTGTGGAATAGCTCGTATATAAATAATATTATTTATCGGCAACTCTAATATATTTTTATTGCTTCTGATATTTTATTTCCAAGGTAATTAACGTTCATTTAATGAAATATCTCGTTAATTTTTACTTCAATTATTTAGTTATTACAATTTTACCTGTCCATATAATTAATCCTAATGATACGAGCATTAATATATTTCTATTTTCTTATATTTTATCAAGATAATATTACGTAAATATTATGCACCTAGTTATGATAAAATCTTTTCTAAAATGAAACTGTCTATTGAAGGACACGCTAATGATATTATTCGCATTTAAAATTCAAGTTTGAATCCACTTGTATTAGCTTGTGAAATGTTCTTCAGGTCGATGGTCTCTGAAAGGATAGATGCGACAAGCGTTGTCATTGCCAAGTGCATCGTTATTCGACGCCCCCTAATTGCCACGGTTTTCAGCTGCCTAGGTACCTACTTGAAAATGCTTTGAGTGGGGTTAAGTATGACTGCGATTTGAATCGGGTGAATTCCAAGGTAGATATTATTATATAAAATATCTTATTTTCTTGAGAATGAGTAAAGAAAGTATTTAAATATTCTTGTTCATAATTTAAAAATCAATGATTGCTTGAAGAACTTAGGTCTAGACTTCCAATTTAACAAAGTCTTTTAATAAATGAAGAAGTTGAAATACAAAAGTGCATTCTCATTTCTGTTGTCAGATTTATTTTGATATTTCACTTTCTTATTTTCTGAATCAAGTTTTACATACAACACTTTTCCTTGAATTAATTATATCCGGTAGCACAACACTCTGTTACATAATAATCACATTAAGAGTGCAAGATTCTTCAGTCCCCACACGGAAACAAGAGCCGCGGTATCCGGACGCTCGAGGCGTTGCGTTTATTTAATAACAAATTTCATTTATTAGCAATAACAACGTCTCCCCTTTGTTTCATCATTCCCCTTCATCGACTGGTACACCGGCTGACACATCATTTTTGTCTTATCTCGTATATGTTCTTGTGCTTCAATAAACAGGGCTGCCGCTCTTTCCATTTATTTTGTTCAATTGAATAGATTGGACGAAATTGGATGAAAATTATTAAGAGTTTATTTGTTTCGTTGCTTTGTTATTGTTGTATTTAAATTTGAATGACATGCTCATTGTTCTAAATTATAGGTTTAATGCAATGACTTGTGTAGCTACCTAAATTCTGATAAAATATTTTTTCAGTAGTGGTTTCTTTGGCGTATTGTTGTCATCAACAAATGTTGTTGTATATTTATTGGTAGCTTTATCTTTTCTACTCTGTATTTTTTTTTACAGTTAAAGTAGATTTACATGTCCTCTTTATTTACTCACATAACTTACTTCATCCAGCGACACTAAAGTTATCCAATCAAGTAAATACATTAGAATTTATATAATAAAAACCTATAACTTGAGTTCAATATGTTTTGTTTAGTTTTCACTTAATTGTTGTTTTACATGTTTTCCGCGTAAACTAAATTGAATGATCTTGATATGTATGTGTAAAAATATTATGTACTTTACATTTTGTTTTACGAACAAACTAAAATGTAGTTTTTCAATATTTTCCTATGCAAATGATATAATATTATTGTCGTCTAGTAACCCTATTATTTTGGGGGAGCCATCCCTATTTGTGCCTCGTAAGGGGAGGTTAGATCATATTATGATGGGGTTGCGGGCGTATGATATTCAAGTCTAAGTTGTTTTACGACTACGTATTGTTTGCTGATACATATATAATTTCAGTATTTTATCTTGTCTAATGTATGAAATTGATAACTCAAGGAATAAATTTATTTTTTATTCCACAAATGTCATAAAAAATAAGTCTAGATTATTTTGAAATCTATAGTGGACAATAATTTGCAGTGTCTTTATTCTAGCTGTCTGATTAAACTGGATAGTAAGTTTTTCTTAGAACAAATACTAATGCTTTAAATTAACGGCTTTCAGTTATGTAAATAAAATAATCAAGAATACTGTTTTAATCTTTAAATTATATCCTAACTAAAATAGCTTCTATGTGCACGGGTTTTATGTAGAAGTTTAAATAGAACAGCTGTAGATCCACATAAACAATCCGTGAAGGATTTCGAAGCAATTATTCCTTAAAGCGCTGTATCCGCAGATACGTATCTTTACTGCGCTTTTCTATTACATGCATCAGAGACTCCGAATACGAAATGTAAAAGAAATAAAATAGGCACGGAGCGAAGCTATTACCGTTATCGTTTCCTAATCACAGTAAAGTTATCGCTATAAGCCTTGTCGCAGCGACATTCCCCTGCAGACGCAAACAAATAGCTCTCACGCAAATTGAATACAAGATATAAATCTAGCGTTCTCCTAATAACATGCGGTGGATTTCTCTGCGGGCCGTTTTATTTCAGTCCCACAAAGCCTTCGACCCAGTAAATCCGACGATATCTCGGGATATGCGACAGAGTGCCACTGGCGTTCGTTTCGTGGGACGCACTTTAAATATTCCTCCAGCGAAACGACTGAAATTTAAGTCGCCTTCGCTAGCTCCCTGATGGGAACAAAAGTGTGGAGGAGGGGAGGAGGGGAGCCCTGGCACGTCACCGCTTCCGTAGCGAGTCTACAAGTCGATTCCGAGGTGCTTGCAAGGACAGTGCGCTTCCAGCTTTGCATAATGTTGCCACTTAACGTACTCTGCACTCCATTTTGGTAATAAAACGACGTGTGGAATTGATTATCAAACGTTCCGTCTCCTTTACGTAATAAATGCAAAATTTCCTGCTTTGGGAGCGAATGGGAGGCATAAATTCCAAGAATGTTTGGAATGTTTAATTCCTCTGGTATGATGGCATGATGATAAGATTCATTATGATTACCTCTATAGAATGAACGATGGTATCACACAATTAACATCTGAAACAAACATGTATTTTGCGATACATAATAGTAAACCATTTAAAACCATTATTCTGCATCTCCATTTCTAAGTACAATTGCATGTTTGTTGTCTTCTAGAAACTAGGTACCTAGGTCTGAAAGTTAGTAAAACAATTTATTAAAATATTTTCAGTATAGTATTAGCATTAAATATCATTATTTTTTAACATAAACATTGATAGTTTATTGGTACAGCAGCAGAGTTGGTAACAATTTAATTACGTTATATTTAAAAAAACTTGACCTTATCGAAAATAAAATAAATGCAACAATAATTTTCCCACACATAATATCTTGTAGCACAGAGTTGACATATAATACATATACTGTGTATTTATCATGTCCAGCATCTTGTTATCGGTTACAGTATCTCACTTATGCTGGCTCATTGTAAGGAGTCAGTTTGCTTTGAAACGTAGACTTATGTGGCGCAAAATACCTATATTATACAGAATTCAAGCTTAGTTTTGGTTCTTCAGTTATTTTGTTTTATTAACTCTTTCTCTTATTTAAATACTCTCCCATGAAAATAGAAGGGAAGGATCCGTTCGTCGTTCACTTGATATTGTCAGAACGCCACAAGTCTGCCATCTATAGCTTACTAATATAAGAACTCTTTTTAAACAACATGACTAGATACATACTGAAGAGAAAAGAGAACATTGAGAGGACCGTACTTGATAATAGTACTGATACACTTATCTACATTGCTACAAATTTACCATTTGTTGCGATCTGAAAATTTATATGTTCAAGTAGGCTTTGAATTTAGGTTGTATTCTGTATTCTAAGTGTTGTGTATGTTGTGTGGGACGGAGGGTGCGAAGGGGTGCGGGGTGAAGTACTACCGATGATTAATGTGGGGCCGCGGTCGGTGCAGCTTCCTTGCACTGTGACTTGCTACATCTTGTAAATTATGTAGCTGTTGTTCTAACGATATGAATTTCGTTTAAATTGCATTGTTCGAAAATCGAATTTGAAAAATGTTATAAGTGTACGATGATGATATGATTATAGTTTTGAGCGATTTTGATACAAAAGAATAACAAAATTTTGTTTCTAGTTTGTGTCGAATACCACGTTCTTTGGAAAATATCTTGTAATTTTTTTAATGTTTTGGTTTTCAGTAGAAATAAGGAGCACAACGTAAAATGGCTCAGAAATTAAATATATCTGTTGCAGTCTTTCGTCGTTCAATCGCTCTAAACTAAAAAGGAAGTTTGATTTCATTGTGTTGTTTGTGCCGACTCGAATTATTGAGCTAAAGTAAATAAATCTATCATTTAGTTTTGTTTGAGTATGAAATGCTGATTCGACTAAAATTTCCTATGGAAAATGATCCCCTCGGTGTTTTCTGGGGCCATGACTATTCGCCTAGCAAGGATTCAAAAGAGTTTTTGTGGTCCGCTCCTTATAAATTTCAAACATTTTCATGGCTTTGTTATGGTGATGGTTGTTTACTAACAGGTTTACTACTTTTAGCACAGAAAAAATATTTTACGCTTTTATTCTGTAGAATAATGCATGAATTTTTTTTTGTTTCGCAAATTATTTTATTACTTAAATCCAAGCTCCTGTTTATGCTGTTTTCTCTCTTGTTTTCTAATTTAAGCACATGGTGTGCAGAATTGTGCAGATATTAATTTATAGTTTATTTTCTAGTTCAAGTGTTTACGACTTTTATATGACTACTAGCACTACTGCAGCACTGACACAAGTAGAGCTTTCTCGAATAAAACTCTTAAAGTGTATCCCTGTGTTTTTAATTTTTGGATTTGTTTTCTGGAATCTTTTAATCCATAAAATAGTCAGTAAAGTACAGAAACACAATAAGATTTCTAAAAGTCTATATGAGTTTGGAGTTTAAAAAACTTGTTCGCATTGATTTTGCAATAACTCAACGAATTTCTTGTGGACCGATCCAAACGTAATACGCGTACAAGAGCCATGGCAATTAATTATTTCTATTTGTTTAGTAAACTCGATCACTGATGATACTAACAGTTTGATTACTGTTAGTAAAGTATTAAATAGCAATTCAGCTCGATACCCATAAATATCTTTACCGAGCTTATAATAAGACTCCAATTCACATAACTCACTCGCTAAAATAATGTGTCTTCCAACTGTATCCAGTTAAAAGTTTCAGGGTAATTTCGTGAGAACGAATAAGGTTTTATGTCAACATTAAGCCCAGTTAAGATCGGTAGTGAGTGTAGTAGAACTAAGCGTTACTTATTGTTACGTCGTTGTTAAAGAAATTGCCGTCGGATGGTCGCTACGTAGTGTTGCTATGGATTTGGAACTTTCCCGTAGTGGCAATGTATTTTAAAATGACTTAACTTACTTATTTAACTTTAATTATAATGCATGGTAACTTAAAAATATTATCAGATGTTGTATAATTATACATCAGACTACTTGAAACAATTGAAGAATAATATAAAAATATGAGTAAAGCTGAATTGAAATTTTCATATTTTTTAATTCTAGTAGTCTCAACAAAAATATTTTAAACTAGCTTTTGCCCGCGACTTCGTTCGCGTGGATGTCAGGTTCGACCCGTCTAGCCCGTCTAGTTCGCGACGTCTATAATATAGTACCTACTATTATACCGCAAAAAATGTGTTTTTTTACGACCTCACATTAGAAACCTCAAAAATTGTAGCCTATGTGTTATTCTGATGTATAAGCTATATTGTGGTAAAGTTTCATTCAAATCCATTCAGTAGTTTTTACGTGAAAGAGTAACAAACATCCATACATCCATACTTACAAACTTTCGCCTTTATAATATATATTAGATGTAACAATGATTATCCTAACCATCCGTATTTATTCCCGAAACGGGGAGAATCTCCCAAACTGGCAATGCCAACGCTCGGCTACGAGCTTAGGTTCGTCACTGACAGATCGCTTGCATTGTCGTTAACATAGTTTATTTTCCTAAGGCCAAATTGTTGGGGGTGACGGGGCGATACGTAAGCGTCGATCGCGAACGCGTCCTGTCACCCCTAGTCCATCGGATGCCGAGCGCGATTGGCGGGAGGTTTTGGTGCGGTTCAACCCCCACATACCCCACTCGCGGGGCGAGTGGAAGTCCGGCGATTTCCTCCCGTCAACCAAAAAAAAAAAAAAAAAGGCCAAATTGTTAATAAAATTATAATAAACACATTTTATTATTATTACTTTATTTATTATTTCGCGTCAAAGGCTAAATATTACGTATTCCTTTGAAATTGTAATGCAAAAATATTAAGTAGAACTAATCTACATTTGAGTAATAACATGAAATCAGAACAGTTATTAATCTTCATTAAAAGTAATTATAATATTTTTAAAAAAATTGATAAAAAACTTGCTTCACAATTTCAATTTCAAATTGCTCATATCATACATCCCATATTTGAAAAACTTAATATCTGCATACCTCGCGAGAACGAATAAAAAACTCAAAAAAACCCGTTTAATTTAATCTAGGATTCTCGAATGAGAATTTCCTCAGAGCTACAATACTGAAATGTAAATAGAGGGTTCCACTTCTGTGTAATGCTTTGTGAACGTTAATTAACTTTTTATTTTAACGATGCTGCTGCGATGTCCGTCCGCGTAACAATGTTCTGTGTTCCGTTTTGTCTGTTGTAAAGCCCGGGAAATTGGTTACATTAATCAAAATCATGAATTGCACTCTAATGTTTGTACACTTTGTTTTGTTGTTAACATGCAAGAGAACAAAAAGGACAAAGGAGATTGAATTAGAAGATTTCATGGCTCTCTGGAGTTCAATAGAAGTTGTACAAAAAGCTTGAAAAAGATGAAAAACATTAGCACAGGTAGAGTTTTGCTTTTAAAAATGTACGAAGATATTGTCCTGCATTTCTTGGTCAGTACGTTTATAGTGTAGGATTAATATCTCTTTGATAGGTTAGGTGATAGGTGTTTCAGTCAACAAATGTTCAATAACAACTCGGTTGTTATTAGTTATTTACATTCGTATACATTTTTGGTGTGACACGTATTCCAATAGCAGTTTGAGGACAAGTAAGTATTATTCTTCCGTACGGGAGTTCGCGGGTTCAAATCCGACCGGCTTGTACCTCTAAATCCAAACATGAAACAGATTTATGTGCATTTTTCACAACACCACTGACTATAAACGGTGAAGGAAAACATCGTGACGAAACCTGCATATCGGAAAAGGGTTTTATAAATCCTTTGAAGATATGTGAAGTCCCCAATCTGCACTATGCAAGCGTGGTGGACTACGCCTAATCCCTTTCCTGAGGAGACCTGAGCCCAACAGTGGGCAGTAATGGGTTGGTATAGATACAGAAGTATTGCAATAACAAAAAAAATAGTGAAACTATTGGTTTCACAACAGGTAACACTATTTCTACCAATAAAAAAAACGTACTTAACGAGCAGTTACTCAAGTTCCGAATTATGAGGCGCTTCAGATAATCATTAAACATAAACGGATAATGGTTCCTCGTTCGAATGATGGCCCATACTAGTTAACTGGCTTCGTCTCGACACAACCTCTTTTTGGGGGAATTGTTACGTTTTATTGCGGAATTAATGAATGAATGCTTATCCATTCCGGATAATAAGATGTTATTTAGAAGAACTTGCGTGTGCAATCATAACTAAATAGAAACAGTGAGATTTCTTTAACAGCAACATTTTGCAGATGTATCTATAAAGGCCTGCAATTTCATGAGACTTATTTGCTATTAATATGCTAAGTAGTAGATTAGTAATACATATACGTTCAGTGCAAACGAATGACTATAATAACTGAAAAAATTGTTCTGTCTAATCTTAATAATTCATACAAGACGAGAAGAAACACAAAAAGACAAAACAAATTGTTGTGAACCCAAAAGCTTAATGAAACGCCTAGGTTGTACAAGTATATGTAACAACAAAGTAACCATACTTAAAGAGAACATTACTTTGTGTTACGACCACTATTCCAACTAATTAACTTTTATAACATTATAAATACATTTTCAATTTTCTTGGATGACCTCTAGTGAAGTAAAAACGAGTACTATTTTAAGGTCTATCTTAACGAAGATTGCAGTCGATACAGTTCTAAAAGGTTCTTTGGTTAAATGATTATTTAAAAGGGCCGTAGTTTATCTCAACTTGTATTTTTAATAGAAACCTATTTAGTTAACTGCAGAAAAACTAATTCAGTAACGAATTAATTTTATCTTATCATCATTATTTGATATAATATGTAGTCACAAAAAGAATTAAAACGTTATGACAAGTGGACGGACTTTAAAATAATGTCCACTTTCAACATGCTCTCGGTTCCATATAAATGAAAGCACATAAAAGAAATCATTAAAGGAGTATCATCCGAACTATATTACATACCATGTTGTCTTTTTACAGTTTTAAAGCTAAACTACGCCATAAATAATTTACATTAAAAAAGCTTTCTAACTTTCAAACTTAGATTGACGGATGATCTGGATTTTCTAACAAAATCACAAATTCGAAGATTTTCGTGATAGTTAAATCGAATTAAAACAACAACAAAGTGAAATTTACTCAACAATACACTTAAGAAGTTGTTTAATTCAATAAAATCTTAAAGATAAACCGTTTATCTAAGAGATATTGCTAAAATCTTCGCTAAAAGCCATGTTGATCTTTTGAAAGAAAACAAAACATACGAGTCAAACTTTTTAGTATTTTATACTTACTGCTTTTAGCGAATAAAAAAATGAAGTTGACTGCCCGAAGGCGATTATAATATAGAAAAGCCTGAATTGTAAATACTTAATAACAGTGTTTGCTGTGTGGGTCTTCGGTGCAGAGAGAGCTGGTTGTATATATTAGCCTATACGCTCGCGCTGGTCTAATGAGTTAGTACTAAGTATTTACAGAGCGGATCTGTTATCCTCCCGGGTCCGAAACGGGTGAATTGTTATAATAACTAGAAAATACTTGGAACGACTAACTTTTATTTCATAAATAATTTTACCGTTTCGCAATGGGCTTTTCAAATGAAAGTTTTTGTTTCTAATTATTATTTTGTCACATGTCTTGTGGTGTTTCAATAAAGTATTATACAGGGTGTTGGTGCCCGGTGAAACAATACGTTAAGGGCTTAATCTATATCATATTTCAAATCATATATACATAATTTTGAAACGGAAATAGTTACTTTATATTCCCATACAAAGTTGAAAAAACATTATTTTGTATTGTTTTTGACAACCCTACCCTGGCCTACATTTAGCGTGCTATATCTATTTTCACGTACACAGGCGCATGTATCCTGTTTAGAATGTGATTTTTGTCCCGTGTATTATTACAATGTTCTATGATACAGGAGGTGACTGGCTGGCTTAAGTCTTTAGCTGTTAGTGTAGGTCAGTACGGTAGGGTTGATCCTGCACAAATTAAGACGTAGTTTTGATTAGTGATAACTTATGATATATTATGCCTAGAAAACCCAGACTTGGTGGATGGCTTCTACATCAAGTATACTATTTGCTGTGAAAGTATTGTTTCGTCGGATTTTAGCACCCTGTATATACATAGTATAACTACGGGTATCTATGACTACAGCGGAAACGTTTATCATTCCTAATATTATATTTTGCGCTGAATCAGACGCACTCCAACTATTTCATGGAACATTTTCCGAGGCGCATAAAAATACAGGCAAAATTTGTTTTCGATGACACGAAAATATTTTCGTAAATTTGTTTTGGTAAACACGCGACAGACGTAGCAGAGTTCACGCTTCGTTACAAACGTTCGTTTTGATTCCACAACTGTTTTCTTTACAAACATATGTTATGTATGTTTTTTAGAACTAAAACGTTAGGTTCTGTTTAGCGTTTCAGCATGTGTTGTATATTATAACATTTTGGTTAGAAAACTTTGAACTTCTTTCGTGTTTAACATTATTATTATAATCCATATTCATTTGTTTGCTCATTTTTTACATTATATTTAAAATAAAACATTTACAAAAAAATAAATTTAAAAATATACAATATAATAAAAAACAGAGGGCCGCTGCAGGCGCAATTTATTATTATTATTTTTTATGTCTTAGTAATACGAATAATATATGATTCCTTGTCCGTCGCTCATTGATCTCTATGTATTTTTTATTACCTTAATTTAGAGAAAAATTAAATTGGATTGCTTAATAGATTATTTGCCATATTTTCTCAGAAGGACTTATATAACACTAACATACTAACATACCTATATATAAATGTCATAATACTCTTTAGAATCTCGACTTAAAACTTAGTCGAGATTCTAATTGAAAAAACAAAAACAGAAAATATTATTCTAAAAACTTTTGAATTACCTAATTTAAACTTTCATTCTGCCAATAAAAAATGAAATCATTTTAGTTTTTCTATTTTCTACTAAAGAAAATGTATAGTTTAATTAAAACACAAGTAGGTATACAAACCTTTTTTAATTTAACTCAACTCTTTGTAGTTTTATGAAACTTATTTAGGTACTGTGTTTATTTGATTCCTTTATAAATACAATTAGAAAAAGTTATTTTTTCATGAAAAATTTTTAATTAAAAAAAATTACAAAATATAAGGTTTTTTATTTAAATTATAATTAATAGAGATGGAATCTTCATCACATCTCCAATCTGTCATTTAGTTATCAACCAATGTAAGCGTCCATCTGCTCACTCTGGAAACTTTCATATAACCCAAACGAAGCTTTAGTGATAAATATTGTAAAACTGAGAACAATTTACTTGAGAAAGCATCCGGTAAACAATAAAAGGAAGCTCTTCGATTACAAAAAGGACTTAAAATATATAAAATAAAAGGCTCTGAAGCAATAACTTACTTAAACAAATTTTATAATCAAAAAATAACATGAAAATGAAACGTCACCGCAAACTTGGCTAGTTTCCATCTTGTAAAATGGTAAAACAATTAAAGTTTTCCTGAACACGGCGCGGCGCGGCGTGGTGCGAACGGCTCGAATATTACATAAATATACGCTGTTTTCACTTGTTTATTATTTCGCTCTGGGTTTCACTTAATTAAGTCTAATAAATTTGATTAAAATTTAAAAAAATGTGTATAGGATTTCTAAAGAGGTAGGTTTTTTGTATTCACTATCGTCTATATAACGATGGTTCATTAGGTTACATAATATTATTAAATTGTTAGTCACATATGATGTGGATTAAGAATGGTTTCCTTAAATTTGTTTTCCCGAGTAATTGCATTGTATCCGTGTATTACAGAACTGCATACACTTAATGAAATTGAACCCGACACCTGAGGTATCGCTTCATTTAGATAGCATAAACGCAATTGTGTATATTTTAAAAATTCCCGGCAAAGAACGTAATTCAATTTTATAATTCCATTATTTTGCGAATACAATAGATCTACAGATTGAACAATATGTAGATTAGAGTCGGAAGCAGACTTCTCAAAATAAACGATGCTCAACTGTTTTACCAATATTAGCATAATATTGCGGCCGAATATCCTGACTTGTTATTAGAGGAAAGAACAGGGAACGATTTGTTTTAAATTACGAATTATTACGAAAGACAAAATAAATATAGGTTCCTTTTCATTAATGGTTTCGAATTAATTTGAATACTGGAATCCATTTCCATAAACACATTTGAAACGATTTAACTATAGGCATTTAAACTTATTGCCAATTACACAAGACCTTGCCAAGACAAAATTTTGTTCTCCATATTAAGTTTCCTAAAACTCAACAATCTAAGTATTTCAGTTAATGTTTGAACGTATAACTTCGTTTAATTAATTCACGAAATTAGTTAATCCAAAACCCAAACATATCCGAAGTAAGAAAGGCAGAATGTATTCGTTAAGAGTCTTCAAATTACTTTGGAATTCGGGCGGAGAATAGTTGCGAAGTGGTTGTACACGGGCCGGACTTTGTGATAGGAGTGGAGTGTTTTAGCCACACTCCCTGTCGAGTGCCCTCCGTCCGGCTAGAGGGCCGGTCGTCGACAGCACTCCACGCTTGTTACTCGATTAACCTTCTGTTATTAGCGGCTATCGGCGCACTACACTTTATTTAAACATTTTATACAAACGACTACCTTTACCTACATGTTTTGGTGTATGTGATCGAAATTTAGTTCAGTTAGTTATTCGAATTGCTTTACAAAAAGTGTACCAAATATTTCAAAGCCTTGAAATATAAATTTATCACAAGATAGCGCAAATAGAAAGATAGTACTTAAAAAACGGGAAAAGTACTACTTATGCCCGCTAACTTTGAATAAACAGCAGATATACGATGTCAATCAATATTCATGTGTTCTAATATGAGGTTATCGAGTATAATTGTATTCATCAAGTAGAAGCTAGGACTTGTTTCTATATGTTGATTCTATGAAAAATATGTTAAACTCTTGTTAAACAACTCTGACAGGCTACTAAACTACACAACTAAACTGTAAAACATGAACCACATCATCGTGCCATTAAATCTGTTCATGTTTTCGAAATGAAACAAAATGATTCAGACGCGTCCGACCCACTTTCGGGTGATTAGTCTTACTTACTAATTGATTTAAATGCTGTGTCCGGGCTGGTGACCGCATTAATAGATGATAAGTGGTCACGAGCGGATCGAGGCGAGGGTCTCGTGTGACCAGCCACGCGTGTATGTTGATGTGATTGAGACCCTTTTCCAACATGTTGGGATTTGTAAGTTGTTGAAAGTGAAAAGAGTTTCTCAATAAATTAAATTTGTTATTCCATTTAGCCAATGAAATTGAAATATTTATTTTACTACATACGCTTTTTTGAACATTGTTTTTTTTTTGTTAAAGATTTTGTTGACTGATCTTGATGATATTTCAAAATGAGGGCACTATGCTAAGTAGGTATAGTGCAAATATGCCATCGTAGAATTTATCTGATAAACTTTATCATGTCGAGTTTGATCAAATTCTTCATCATTATAAATTTAATAAACGTATAAACATAAAGATACAAAGATAACTAAAGATACAATATTTTATATAAATAGGTACTATTGTCTAGTAACAATATTGATCACATCGAAGTTGAAAAGAACTATCAAAGACCCGAATACGAAGTAAATGGAGTAATATCAGTATTGCGTGCAACTCAGTCGATCAGTTCATTATATCCGATATGTTGCTACAATATGTACATTATAAGAATTCTTAGATTCTTTGTAAATGTACGTATTTGTAGTTATCAATAATGTTTCAAATCGAACTTGAAGGGCCTTTAGGCTATGCTTAGCTATGAGTCACTTCTTCGGATGACCTGTTCCAAGTATGAAAATTTACTTATTATTTTATGGAAGAATAATGGATGATTTTGATTATGAAAACTAAAATGTGTATATAAACCTTAACATTTCACCAAGTCGAACAAAAAAGTGGCGCGACCGTAACATCTTTTTCCAAAATATTTTAATAAATATATGAGAATTTCTAGTTCTTATCTTAGAGTGGTTGAGATCAGTGATCAGTAAAAAAATAAATGTTTAAAAATGGTTTTTATTTTAGGACCTTAATAGCACAGACCAACGAGACCATCAAACAGAACAAAATTTGACGTGTATGGTAACTATATACAGGGTGATGTAACAGCTTACATCATTAAAATCGGAAAAGAACAGGGTACATCATTAAAAAATATTACAGAGTCAGATACAACACCCTAATTGAGTTTAATAAGGGCACACATCATACCAGAAGAAAAAAGTTACCTTTGATTAAATTTATTTCAACATTTCCGTGTATAATTTTTCATGTGTCAAAACGAATAATTCCTATACTCGTGTTGTACCTATTAATTTACATAAACAATGCTTTCAATATTTAACACAACTATAACTCAGTTCTAGATAATTTCTTCTTGCTGCTATATTAAGATCATTTTAATGGGTACAATATGGTAAAATAATTAAAAAATATTAGATAATTAATATTTAAGTTCAAAATTGTTAAATCAACGACCGACTCACCAGTAGGTAAGTCTTGTTTGTCACTATGCATTTAGTCTATCATCTTGTTCTTCAGGTGAAACTATAAATAGATTTGTTCGAGCTAAGTGTTAATGCTTGATCTACGATGGGAATATTTCCCGTCTGGTTCCGCCTGGGTCCGGATGTTCTGCCGCTTAAGGTTCCTAACGAGCGATAAAATTCCCCACGAATTCCTTTTTAACTGGATGCGAAGTTTACCTGCGGGTCTGTAAATACGAGCCCACATTTGGTCGCTGAATTGCGATTCACAATCAGTAAATAACATAAAGAAATTTCAGGTTTATTCAAAGCTCTGTTTGACGTTACGTGTAATTGGAGGAAGACGACGGGAGCCTGATTCCTCTATTATATTCGAGTATATGAATACACGCCCGCAATGACGGGCCCTTCCAAATTCTTAAGAAAGCCTTTCGATGTTTGTTCGCCGTAATTGTAAATTTAGAAAGAGGTTTTATTATTTATATGAAATTTTCATTGCCTATTAAGAAGCAATTTTGAGGGCAATTTTAACGTATTCTTTATTAATAAAATATAAAAAAAGATGTTTTATATTTCATTTATAAGAAATATTGAAATTGGAAAAATAAGAACCCAATTTAGGTTATAGGTAAGATCACATCACGAATAAAAGTACTGGTAATATACCATGGCCACTACCACCGAGGTCCATATTGTGTTGTCTAAAGCTGTCAAAAAGATTAACAGACTGCTACAAACAGAGCATGTAAAGGAAAGTAGTGGGACAAGTGTAGTATCACGGTTGAACAAATTGATGTTCCTAATGGCAGCCATTACAGACATTGTGTGCGCTCGATCGAACATAAAGGTCCGCCGAGTCCCGCCTGGGATCAACTCCACAAGAAAAAAGTATGAAAGGCGATATTCATAAATTTCTGAAAAGCTATGCGATTTGAAAAACCCATTTCACGAGCGCCGTGTTCCTTATTTATTTGATTTGTCCGTTCGTTCCGATTTATAAAAAATCTATATCACCTGTGCCTCCTTCGATTTGTAAAAGAAATTATTATTCACGCGTCGATTCGTCAAGATTCTGAATATTTAGACCCATTTATTTTCGTACATTTTATGTGAACTTTGAAACCGAACAATTCTTCTGTAACGTGAAAAGTTTTGGATAAACCGAAATTCTTCGCCGTCAAAAATTTTAATGCAGTTGTGAAGTCGATGACACTTAATAAAACTAATTTAAGTTTCGTGACAACAGCGCACATCGCAGTCCGTAGTAAAACCGGAGCCTTGTTTAGCGGAGAAAACAGATAAAATTATCTTGGAACTAGGTGGCCGCAACAAACTTAGTGACTGTCTTCAGGTGGGATAAGGTAAACTCGATTAAGGAAGCAGAAAAAGTAATTCGGGCTCGTGCAAAGAGGAGTTCCAAGAATATAAGTTTAATTAAGTACTGGGGTTCGTTATTGGCTCGATAGCGGCGTCTTCAATATTTTAGAATATTTTAAATTGGTTATCGATTAATTAAAATGTGAATGCTAATGGATATGCTATCGTTTTTGAAATTTATTTCATAATCGTTATTATTTTTTTGTATGGTGTTCTATATAGAATAGCAGGCAGATTAGGTACTATAAGTAATAGTATAATATATGGTTTAAATAAATGTTAAGCTTTAAGGCAAGTTTTTGTCCTTTGACCTTTTTAAACCAATTTTAAAACCTTCACAAACGAAAGCTGTGGAGTAATAATTTGAAAATGAGAAAATAAATGAGTTCACATCGCATTTATGTTTAAAATAGTACAGTTATTTGAATAAAATTCAGACAGACCGGGTACTTTGAGGGTCCTTGTTTGTTTGTGAGTGGTTATGCTCACAACTGTCTTGAGTGGTATGCTTTGTGCATTCTTTAAGACTGCAGTTTTAAAAACTAGAGACATCTTTGTAAATAAATAATAAAATGTTTGTTTGTAATTTGGACAGATATATATTTTTGCTTCAGATTCTGTGTGCAGCGGTCAATCTCCGAAAAACTCTGTTCGGATCAACTGATGCTATGGTAGTGTAATAATATGAAAATATTAAAAGTTCTGTTCGTTGGTTAATTTAAAGGTTTTTATAAACTTATTCAGACACTCGCAGTTTTCTATAATACTTTCATGCATTTTCAAGGGGTTCTTACCACGATATTTAATTAATTGAGTTGTCTCGATATTTCAACGTTGTAGCAAACGTCATGATCACGAGAAGACTGGATACTGCGGGTCGATTTAAGAGCAAACAAATCTGTCTACCCTCTTTCTCGTTCGCTTTTGGTGTGTCGTGATGTGAGATCGAGTTCCAGTGGTACTACCCGTAGAAAATGCATGAAAGTATTAAAGGTTTTTTTAAATAATATTTTGACATGGATTGCTTTTCTTTGTCCCGCCATATGGTAAGTGGATACCAGCCACAAAAAATAAATGTTTTACACTAGCCTAAGTATTTTAGACTAAAATGCAGGAACAAGAATATCGTAGATCTGCTTTGTATAGTTGAAGTTGGAGTCTGACCTCAGCTGTAAGTTTGTCTGACTTGCCGGACTTCACAAAACGAGAATGGTTGCTTGTTAGCGCAACTTCTGTGGTATATTGCACTGTTACTCACTGAAGAGTTTCAACTAATGGTCATTATACTGAGCTGCAGAAGCGTCTAGTCATTTGATTTTTATCTGCTTTAGTATTAATATTATTTAGGTTCGAATATTATGATGTTGACTATTTGTGTCACGTGTAGTCAGTATGATAGATACTATTACAATCATTTCAACGAAGTTCAACTACGGCGACTTATTATGTCTGTTAATTTTCTAAACTTCGACAATTACGATATGTAATTGTGGAATAAGTTAATGCAAGTCAGATTTTAAGGGGATAAAAAGCCTTAGACATTTAGACACAAACCTATAGGATCGATTTATTTTTTTAAATATCATATTTTACAAAAAATATACATCCGTTGTCTGTGTTGTTGTTTTATAATGTTTGAGTAACATCCCGGCTTTGTTGTGCCAAAACATGGATTACTCATCCAATAAAATAAATACAACGTCGTGACGAAAGGTTTAAATCCGAAGTTTATCTCATCCTCATTTCTTACAGCCTAGCATCAAAGTTTAGCGACGGCCTACAAATTTAACGCTGCATTCAAAACAGATTTCGTATAATAAAAATGTAATCGGGATTTGAGTTTGCGATCCACGCCGTAGGTACTAAACATGTAATGGGTACATGGAAACGTGAACATTAAGCATCTCCGGATGACACTGTTAATATAAAATGTGAAATTTGACAATTTTACGGTGTACATGCGTTCGTAGTCGTCAATCTGAAAATGTTGGCTTTACGAGCCCCGAACTCGTTCCGAACACGGTTTAGAACATGAATAAAAATGTTGTACAAATTTAATCGAGTTCCAAATGCGTGATGAAAACAAATTCAGCGTTTTTTTTGGTGTTTTATTAGATTTTAAACTTTTTTCGTGGATCCAGTGGATCCAGTTGATTGTCACTTGGGACCGGCGCGGCGGTTTCATTTGGTTAATGATGACACGGGTCTTTACAAAACCAACGTTGTGAGAAGTGTTCCTCGTTTTTTGCACTTCCATATTATGCCAGTTAGAAAAGTGGTTGTAGATATTCTCAATGATCTATGTACTACTATTTTAAAGTAATTAATTAAGTTTGTAGCTTACCTACTTGTTCCAATTTCATAATATACTGCTACTGAATTATAAGCAATTGCGTTTATTTCACATAATTAAAGCTTTTTTCTCCTTGCAATGACTAGATGGGGCTGCGCGACGGGAAAGAGTGCCGATGGTGTAACGCGTCGCGCCGTCCCTCATAACCTCGTGCTGGGTTCTGGCCTCAGCTGGGGTTCGGACATTGAGCGGTTGGAGGTTTTAGTGCGGTTCAACTCCCACGTACCCCAAATATCCCACAGATCCGGTGATTTCCACCAATTAAAAAAAAGCAATAAGTAGATCCTGTATTCAAGAATAAAATATTTTCGTCAATTCAGTGTTCAAGAATTTCATAACCATTTTATTTCTAAAGTAGGAGAACATATCAATAGATCTTAACACAGAACAAATTTATGGACTTTAGTCAGGTAAGTTGGAATATTAAAACAATCTACTCATTAAAAAAATCTGCACCTAAAACGTAAACTTACTAAATAATTAAACAAAAAACGAGAAATATCGATCGTAAATAATAATATGCAGTTTCGTTGAAAGTTTCGCGTTCAATTTTTAATTGCCCCAGTGCAAAGTGCTCTGGTTCTTACCTATATTAATTTTCTGGCCTGAACTACCGAGATCGAGGAAAATACACCGAGCGTTTTTTCTTTTATGGTAATTGCATTTTTGAATCCTGTTCATTAAAATTTAGTGTTTAAGTAGTTTTCATTGAATTCGTAATGTAGATTTTTTATGGAACTAAGCTTCTGAGATATGATTATTAAAATCTGAAAAAAATAATAAACTTTTTTATAAACTTCTCCATCAGTACCCAGTCTTCTCGTGATCATGACGTTTGCAACAACGTTGAAATATCGAGACAACTCAATTAATTAAATATCATGGTAAAAACTCGTTCAAAATGTATGAAAGTTTTTTTTATGTTTATGAATGATTAAAAGGACGAGCTTATGGTAAATCTTGTGTGAATTAGAAGTTACAACAAGATTGGAACTGAGATTGAAATGTTTGCATTCATTCATTTATATTTTAGTAGACATGACTTCTACTTTCCTTGACTATGACACGTGTGTTACTGCTAGTGAATTGTTTATTATAATACAATTTCTCGTGTGATATTTACCGTTTTCCGTTACACGCAGTGTGATCCTACAAAGGAGAAGCCTCCAGTTGTGTACATATGGCAGCCAGCACATACATACCTTTCAACTCTTTGATGTCAAAATGTCAATCCGGATGTAAAATGGGATGGCTGGAGGCGAACATGTACATCTTCTGTGTAATGCGTAATACAAGAAACACTTATTAAATTTGAAACATTTCTTATTATGATCGTTGGATAAACAATAGTCGCTGTAAATACTGAGGGATAGATTTTCAGGCTCATTATTAATACAGTAGATGGACACTGAAACCACAGACATACTTAGTGATAAGTGATAACTGGTATATTTTGCCCATCTCTCACTTCGACTGTTGTAACTCTTGTGTGTCTAAGATAAGCGTCGGTCATTGTAATAACTCTGCGCAGTGAAGCCCAGGAATCCCAAGGAAAGCTATATTTTCTTGAAATTCTATAACGAACTAAATCTATAACGAATTTTAAATAATAAACATATTTAAGAATATAATAGAAGGTGTAGGAAATATGAAATCCTACTTCTCGAAAATGCCCCTGTCTTCTGCCATTCTTCTTCTGTCTTCTATCAGTAAGCCTATCTCCTGTATGTATATTATTCTCAGAAATTTAAATCCAGTTCCAACAACTTTAATACAATACAAAGTACAAATTATATTACGTAAAACTTAAGAAATATCTTATAAAATTCCACGACAAAATTACGTAAATCCTAAAGCGAAATGAAGTTAACATCAACATTAAATAAATTCGAGTCGACTCTTCGGATGGCGTTCATTTCTCTTACTTCATAAGCTTCGTTAACAAACAAAATTTATCAATTTACATCGGCTTTAAGTAGGATTATAGCGTAACAAGAACAATTTCCGTATAATCAACCGTGGTGCTAAAACAAAAGCCTTTTGTAACTTTGGGATAATCCTTCAAGCATTCAAACACACCTATTTACCTCAGAGATACGAGCGCACCCAACAATTGTGTTGGATTTGTTGGACACAAGAAATTAGGTACACCTCGATTATATCTTTTTTGGACCAAACTTTTTCAGTAAAGAGATTACAGTTCAAGTAGCAGTTTACTCAGGATCATACATGACTAGAAATGTTAACTTACGAGTTAAGGGTATAAATTTAAGTGTGTTTGGTGATAGATACTTTTCCTTGCCATCCGTAACTGCCGTAAGCTTGTTTACTTGTCTTGCAATAAAAAAATAATAAACAAAAAATCGATTCATGCTGAGCGTCTTCGTTGCAAATAAGTTTGTGCATATGGGTATTTTTTGTCAATACTATTAAATTTCAGCATCATACTTTCATCATCATTATCAAATTATTGGTTCACTGCTAGACATAGAGATTTTCGCTCGCAGTTTTCATTTAAGCCCTAGTACCGCAGTAACTTAGATCCACCTGAATACGTTCGATTACGTGAAGTTTTCGTAGTTTTCGTCGACATTGTATAATATTGGCCGTGTCGTCTCCGTCCTGTGGTGAGGGTCCTCGTAAACCCTCGCCGCAATATTTTCCAATTATTGACTGCGCCACGTTGTGAAAACGTTCCGTTCACTTCCTATTACCACTTCATATGGATGTCGCTACTTTCATATTTTCAAATGATTTTGAAACGAACTTTTGAATAAGTAATACTTACTTTATTAACAGCCAAAAATATTCAATTGATTTTGTGAATGAGTTTTTTGTTTAGAATTTTACATAAATGATACAATCTTACGTAATTTTAACTGAAAATATGTTGAAATTGTAAAACTGGACATATTATAAAGGGTCTTTAAAGTCTAGTTAATCTAAAATACAGCTTATTTCCGTAATTTTACAACAAAAAAGAAGGCTACGCCGCTATAAAAATATATTCCATAATGAAGGAAAACAGTACTTTTAAATTCATTCTCAAAGAGGGACTGCGAAGGCTTCATTATTATTTAATTATGAATTTAACATGGGTCAGGCACGTCTTGTTTGATATTAAAATTATACTTATATGTGTATATACTCTTCCTAATTATTTTGCCAAAATAGAACTCTATCAGGGTTTGGTCGCAAAGCGTGGGCAGTAGAAGGTACAATAGAGGGTAAGTACGCGACCTTTTGCCTTTAAATCAGCCATATTTTTGAACTAAAAGTAGTAACGTACGACCAAAAAACAGCACGTGTGAAATTAGTTTTTGTTTATAATTATTTTCATACCACATAATTTCCAAAAAATCCAATTCCAAAAATAGCAATAGAATAGTTTCAGTAGCTTTGGGAGTTACTTAGTTCGTAAATGAATAGCTTAACCTAACATACAATTATCAATATTTATTATTTCCCTATTTTTAATGAAATAATTGACTTATGTTGTTTTTTTAATGAAAATCTTTAGTTGTTGTTTTATGATCTTAAACGAACAGTCAGTGTTTTAAAAATATCCGATATTAATATTGATCAAACAAAGTTATATTGCGATAATTTCCCTGCGAAATATAACCGTGTATTTTATATATAAAAGGAGAGGCTTCTTCGATTATCGTTAGGAATATTTCATAACTTTTTAATTGCGTTTCACCTCAATGGTTCCATGCTTTTAGTCAGATTGCTTATTTTGTTAATGAACTTTGAAGAGGAAACTTGTACTCTCCGTCAAAACAAGAAATCATATCTTAAGTATCTTTGAGTAAACCTTTAATACAAACTTTTTATGGCTATTTTTGGCTTTGACTTTTTTTTTGAAAGCTTGTTTTTCTGAAATACATAGATATACGATTGGTACAGCACAGAGTATCCTAAGTGCTGATTAATATCATTGACAGAATGCCAGATTTCAGATGTTCTAAATTATGTATTGTTATGAAGAAACGCACTTCCTTACATTTTAATACTTATTTATGTTGTTCCAAGTTTGTTGCCAACACACAAGATAAGAACTTAAAGTTGGCTTAAGCGAACGCATGTAGTTAAAAACTTTGCCCGTTTTGAGCACGTTTAGGGGTGTATCTTTTTGTGAAACTCCAGTAAATTCTAAAGTTTGATCGGAAAATGTTGAGCTATGATTCAACGAGTCAGGTAGCATTTCGGACATGTAAAGGCGTGGGACACAAAAGAATTTCAATTTGGTACCGTATCGAGCAACCCTTTTCAACTTTACAAAGTAATTTCCTGACGCGAAATTGATTTGTTGGCTTCGTGGTTTTTGTTTGGTGTCGTTTAATTAAAACGTTTTGAAAATATGATTTAAATTTTTGTCGTTCTCATATACTTCTGTCGATCTGGCAACACTGAAAATTCTTGAAAAATAATGTTAACGCTTAATGTGCTCGAACACTTCTTTCGGGATTATAACTTTGGAATTAGTTTGGTCTCTAGGTGAAGGCGGCGCGCGGCGACCCGAAGGCTTACTACGCAGCAACTTAGGGACGAGAACTTGTTCGTAAATCGGAACATAAAAATAATGTTGATTTGATTCTTAATATAATAATACATTTGAGAGGTTAGTCTGAATTGCACCAACGAGATGTTGATAAAACTACTAAAACAGAATGTACACTAATAGTTAAACTAATTTCATTCCACAAAAATCTAGAAATAGCATTTAGACAGTTCTCAAACAACGTTACAGGTGTTGCAGTTAAGATTCTAATGGATACTCACATAGTATGGACATTCTTCTATTTTTGTAATTAATGTCCCAGTGAAGGAATTCGTGGAATCTAAACTATTCAATTCATTCGAATCATTCCATTAAATGAAATAAGAAGGTAATAATACTTTTCAGAAATTAAGATTCTTTAAACCGAAATAAATGAATTGAATGGAAATTATTGCACAATAATTTTCTAAATGAGCAACTTTTAATATTTATTGCGTCATTTTAATCAAAACTTTTTAATCAAGAATGTACATGAGAAATCAAGTCGAACTTTTGAAGTTATAAAAAATGCATGTTGGGTTTTATATAATTTTTTCATTAGTTGAGATTTCAGCTCAATTTAGGTATTTTTGGTGTCTTTGTCCTACGTAGACTTTTCCCTATGGCCATTTTGAAATATTATTACTTTCGTTTGAAGTAGTCAAAAGTCGTTTTGAAGACAAATATGTGCTTATATTGATATCGAATTTCGTCTTCAGAGCACCTCTGGGTATAATTCGATATATTAACATCTCGATGTAGAAACTGGAGTGACGTTAATATGACAAATAATTTCATACAAAGCCTACCGCGTGGGGGAAACGCGTTGAATATGGTAATCATCTCCCGTGTGCCTTGCTCGCTTTAAACTTGCCTGTCATCTGCCGGCGCGATGTTCTAAACTCGAGAATGCTTTAGCCCAGTCATTTTATGTCTTTATCAATTCAAACTCACATTATCTTATTTCATATTGTTATCGTTGTTGGTTCCCTGATTTCGTTGGTTATAAATATTTTGAAGAACATAATAATCACCTGAAAGTTAAGTACCATAGCAAGGTTATCAGATTCAATTGTTACTCCGTTAATATATAAACGAGGGGCTCATTCACTCTCACTCTTTGCAGTACTTCTTCAGTGCAGCAGGACGTTATTACGAACGCTGTGAGATCGCATAAAAAATTACGAATATACTTCAGGTTTCATTGCGATTAAAAAAAAAAGTTACTTGAAGTGTAATCCCAATTGACGATACTATAGCACGATTCAAAAACCCTTCACTTGAAAGCTATCTTTTGTAAATATGTGTTGTTTTATATATTTGAGCCGTAACCAAATCTACCCACATTTCTAACGTATCCAGCGAGGCTTATGGCTGTTGTTACGGAGATAAATCGACCGAAATTCTGTTGGTTGTTGCACGCTTATCACATTTGTTTCATGCGGTCCTGAGGGCGGCTGAGGGCTCGCTGTAGATCAGTCCCATGACATCCCTTGCCTGTTTGTGGTTCCGTAAATATTATAACATATATTTGGGAAAACAACAAAATTTCATATCTTTTGAAACTATGTGGATTGTTCATGAAATACTATTAAAATTTGTTTTTTTTTTTCAGATTATTGAAGATTCTTGAATTCTGGCCTGTTTGTTGCTACTGCTGATGCATTAAAATGGAGAAATAGAGATAGAAAAAAGACATCAACCATAAGATTGTAAAAAAGTGACTTTTATAGTAAGGGTTATGGCATTTTACTGTTGCTACTATCAAAAAGTATTTCGAAAAGGTCAGATTTATGATTAACAACAACGAAAGTTGATGTATATTATTATAGTAACGTGGGTTTCGATTTAGGTAACATTTTGTATATTCAAAGCAAAGCACTAAGTTTTCGATCAAGTTTAGAAAGCAGCTTATAAAAAGGCTAGGCTGAAATACGTCGCCAGCCTTACATAAAAATTCGCTTACTCACAAATTGACTAGCGGAATCCAACTCGTAAAAAGGAATCTTTTTTGTTTGCAGGTAAAATGACAACTATCGATTTGGATCGAACTTGAGGTTGAGTATTCCCCTCGGGAAGAATATAAGGCTGTAGCGAAACAAACGCATTATATTGTATCTATTTATTGTAAGTTAGTGTGACAACGCACTCTTGTACTCCATCTATTTTTATTTAGCCATTATTTGTACATATGTTGCTGTGTTGTAGAAAAAATGTGTTATAAATTTAGATTAGTACTGTACCAACCCATTACTGCCCACTGTTGGGCTCAGGTCTCCTCCGAAGAGGGGTTAGGCATAGTCCACCACGCTTGCCCAGTGCGGATTGGGGACTTCACATATCTTCAAAGGATTTTTAGAACCGAAATTTAGATTAGTAAAATTGCGTAATAAAAGTTGTTAGGTAACTTAGATTTTTAAAACTTCTTATTACGCCATATATTATGTGGCGATGTAGTTATTGTCATAATACCACAAAAATCAACAAAAACAAATCCACACGTTCAGTTCTAATTTGAAACAAATCATTTCAAATCAACACAACGCCGTTGAATTTCACATAGGTACTCGTGCATCTTTTAAAATGTTCAAAGTGGCTGGTGACAGTTCATTGGTTCGAGTAATTGTCATTGTTCGTCGGCTACACGATCGTTGAAGAGAAAATTCGTGCAAGAGGCCGTAACTAAGATTAGACCAATTTAGGGTGATATCTGACTCGCGTGTGACCCATTTAAAGAATGAACGAAGTAAATGGGTTTCCGAGCATCACTTGTGCGCGATGAGGGTATTGTGCCGGAATTAGATGCTCATTTAATTGGTACTGTCAGCTATTTTTAGCATAATTAAAAGACCAATGTTGAGAGTAAAGCAGAGTTATATGTTGTGAGCAATTTACGATCATGTTAGATTGGCAGCATTGAAAACAGAGATAAAGCTTTATTAGCAGTCCTAATGCCTCCATTTGTGCCATAAAATAACTAAAAATTGTGTGAAAAATAAATGAAATGCTAGAAAAATGTATAATAGTATAATTAGCATTCTGTTCTATAGTTGGTAGCGTTTGCTTTATTTTACTTATTTTAATTTAACCAAACAAATGTCTGCTAGTAGTAATCCCAAGTTTTATAGCTGTTTACTGTATTGTTTGATTGATATTGTGTTTACAGCAATCCGCATGATTCATGTTTAATGCAACATTATTAATGCGTGGGACAGATCGACAGCACCATGCATGCTACGTAGTTGATCTATTGGATAACTGTTTATTGTTGACTAAAGTTCGGACCATGTTTAGTGAAATGAAAATAAGTAAATTAAACAGGAGATAATTATGTGAATTAAATCTTAACGTGTTTTTTTAGTGTATCGCTGAATAACGAATATAAATTTCTGGCTATTTTTCTTATTATGTAAAAAAGTAACACACGAATTTATATTCTTAAATTAGTATTTTATATACGTGCTATTTTTGCGATATCAAACATGTTATCTTCCTCCTCCTCTCAAATTTATATATAAACCTTGTAACATGATTCTCATCCTTTCTAAATACGTGTCTTAATCATCATAAATAGATGCTTGTTAATATTCTTTACTTTTTAACTTTAGTCTTGCTAAATTACATTACACATCCATCATAACATTTAAGTTAAATGTGAAGGTTCATTCTTTTTACCGAATGCTTTACTTTTATCTGAACTATTCTTTTCAATTTACGTTTATGGGTTTCTCATTCTATCCACGTGAGTTATACTATTATTATTAACAGCTATTGTTAAATAATAGTACCTATACGTGTTCTGTATCGATGCGTAATGACATTTTAATGGCGGTTGTAACCTTACGAGTTAATTTGTTCTATATTGATGCGAGCTTTGTTAAAAAGAAATGATCGATTTGTTTAGTTGAACGTTTGGGTTATTCACGATTTTAGGAGTAACATGATTTATGATCAATTATATGTTTAGTTTCCTCGGGTTCTTCTATAGTTATTAAATATTGATGTAAAAAGGATCAGTCTCTTCATTTCTAATAAAATGAAAACTTTGTCTTTATCATTGATTTTTGAACTGAAACGTTACAAACTAGAGTTCACTATTTAGAGAGGAGTTGCCGACATATCGAACGATTGGGGCTGTAAGTGAACATTTGTACGCTGAGTTCAATAGCTCAGTGCAGTAAAGCCTTCAAATCAAACAAGTGTTCTGTAGAGCAGCCCTCGGTCTCGTTTATCTGATCCCGTGATTCTCGCAGTCGTCCCGAACCGCCTGCGATGGGACCGTTCTCAATTACAGATAAGGCATTGAATATTTCACGGCGCTTACTGGCGCTGATGACAATTTGTATTGCCTGCGTGTTTACATGCTTTTATAATAGAACATTATTCTATGTGGTTTAGTAAAATTTTCTTCAATATTTTTACACAGTTTGTTTGCAATAAAAACCTCTAAAATTTAAGTGGTAAATGATGCGATAATACCTCTTATAATCTTAAATATTAATCCAGTAATTTCATGCAGATTTACTAAATCTTAACTGGGCTCTTTCTTGATAAGGGTTTGATATTGTATATTCATTGTTAAAGCAAATAACTAAATGACTTTCGGTGTTTAACAGGCTCCTACTATGATTTTGTTTATGTTTAAAGAATATCCTTAAATCTCTACTATCTTTGCGACTCATATTGCGATAAAACATTGCAAGAAAGTGCTGCGAAAAAATATTAGCTTAGTATATTACTGATGTAATAAATAGCATCCATAATGTATAAAGATACCTATTACCTTTCATAGCCATACGAATGAATGAGATCCCGAAATCGCAGGTGTCGGCAGTAACGCCGTGAACGTTTACCCTCTGAATATTCAAGATGTATTACAATGGTTATTTATTTATGTAACACCACTCACACTTCTCATATAGTTTCGAATTACTGAAATAGTACTGGATGCTATTGTTTCCGAAGTATAATAGATGATTTTGGTAATAGTTAAGTTTAAGTTCTGCAAACTAGTAAACAGCTTAACGAGAACTCTTATTACACTGTCTATATATACTGTCTATTTTAGAATTTAACGGAAATTTTCTTTTCGAAAGTTCTCAGGAAAATGTGGCTCGTTCACATAAGTTCATTACTTAGCAAGGCTCGTGTCACACAATGAGCTAACTCGCCGCCCCTTTGTCTCAGCCAAACTCGTACGTCGTGGCAGTTACTAAACTTAAGCTCTTGACTCCCGCCCTCTGAAAACAATCTTGACCTAAAATCTTAGTACAAAGATGCTCCGTAGCAAAACCATGTTTTGATGACTATCCGTAATATCAGAATATTTGGTGCACACATAAGTTTTGTAAAGAACAATTAAGGCTTTAGTTTAACAAGTTTGAGCTTGTAGTAGAGGTTGCAGTTTCTCCGATTTAGTTTTAAAAAAATGTCAAATTTTTACTCGATAATAGAAGACTGTTTAAAACATATTGTGTACTATACAGTAGATATTAGTAGCAGTAGATAGACATAGTATCTATTTAGAGTTTAGCCACATATTGTATGCATATTTTATTATCATTGTTTCGTTCCTGGTATTTTTCATTTCTACCGTGTTCATAATTTCTGTCCTATTCAACGGAGCAATTTCGTCTGTTATCTCGTTTTTAAAACGTACCAAGTAGTACAATTACATCCACATATGGTATGTTTAAAATAATTCTTATCTTTTCTTTTATAATTGTACAACAGATTGAAAATTCAAATTCAAAATATTGATGACTGTAGTCAGTATCCGAGTGAAAATTTAAATCAAACTTGAAACTAACTCCTAAAGACGAACAACTTTCTTTAACTGTTGTGGTGTATTTAGTTCTTAAAAATAATCTACCTATTTTATCATTTTGAATATAAAGAGTTTGAGCTAAATACAATAGGTATTCTATAGGTTTTAACACAATTTACGAATGGGATTTTTTAACACTTACATCTTGGGTTGCATTACAGTTTTGTCTTTCTAATTTCATTTTTCAAACTTTGTGTTAAATTTTTTGATGATTTGTTTTATTTTTTCGTGGTGGTATCATTTGAAATTGAAATGATGTCGTACCCTTTTACAACAATGATAACGTTTTTTAAATTGCCCTGCAGGTAGAAGTTCTAAGTTTACGTTTAGCAACCCGAGTACGTCATTCATTGTTATAACATTAGTTTATTATAATTTTACGAATTTTATGGAATTAAATGTTTTAATTGGTCCAGTAAAAGGTTAATTCTGGGAAGGGAAATTCAGTTATTAGCCTTTCCTACTATTTTGTTCATAATTGGATTCCCAGCGTATTGAAAAGGGTTCGATGTCTTATACAGATTATAAAGGGTTTGACGTTTTTACGAAGAAAAAATAATACTGAATAGAATTAAATACATTTTAATAAAAACTGTAAACACACATACCTGCATAAGATTTGTCGTAAACGTTTAAAATTAATTTAATAAGAAGAGAATGGTTTTTACGCAAATTATTGTTATTACTTATTACCTAGTTAGAGACTAGAGAGGCATACTAATAGAATAATGACAGTAAAAGCATGTTTTGAAGTATACTCCCCGAAATCTCCTCAGTACGAGCTCTCTTTGTCCTAAAATGATATATAATTTTCACGAACCATTCTTTGCGCTCAAATATACAGAAATGAAAGCAAACGACGATGAGATATAAATTGAATGTAGAGTAAAAGGGAATTATTAAAATCTTCAAATAGAACCAAGAAACAGTTTTAATAAGTATGATGTAACTAAATAGGGCTTGATCTAACCACGCCTCGCTAAAATCATTAATAATATTACGTTCACAGTCACTTCATTTTAATTCCACTCCTTAAAAGCAGCGAGAGGCGTAATCACGAAGAATAAGCTCGGGGAATAAGCCTATTTCTTACTGTAATTTCGGCGGAGTCTGTTTTGCAAATTTACGTCGCTTTAAGTTATGCCTAAACAAGCCTGTTTCATGGTCTTACTTGTGATAATTGCTTTGAAGACGACACACAGGCTAAGATAATTGTATGCCCAGAAACAGATTTATAGCTATAATCCAGCTACAACCAACTGCATTCTGCTGCTTTGCGTCCCTTCTTCAGTTGCAGCTGACAATAAGGTTAAAAACCAGAGGCAAGGACTGTTTTCTGTATTGCAAAAGTTGTTTCTGTGTTTTACTAATGATGTTATTGGTACGAAGTTGAATTGCGCGTTGTGAAAGGGGGCTAGACGGAAAAAAATCTTACGAAAAGTTGTCACGAACCTTTTTTTGTTGTCACGACACTTTTTTTGTTTTAGATGATTATCGCTAGATGGAGCTGTGATCAAAATCTTTTAAAACATGTTCCTTATCGCGCGTTACGTTAGGAAAAAAAAAAGATATCTTTTAATCGAAAGGAACTTCGTTCTATCGGGTGTCTCATGACACCTCTCAAGTGTTTTAATTATTATGAAAGAAATCATTGTGATCGCAATTGCGCGAGTTATATTTGAAGACAATGAATAAAAGGCATACTAAGCTGCTGTTAATTTTAGAACTGTTACTCGGAGTTTGTCAAATACATTCTTAATATACACCTACGCTATTTCTTTAATATGAATACATTTTCCGCCTACAATATGTAGAATTGTTTGAATATTATGATATTTTTCCCAGAAATGCTTGTTTCGTCATTTGTAAGTACATCAATGGATAATAATATTTTACTTAATTAAAGGTTGGTTACATAACTTGCGAATAATAATTAAAAACATGTTGATAATTTAAAATTGTTGGTCGACTCAGATTCGCTTCTTAATCTGAGGCTGTTTTTAATGCAATTTTATTTGAAAGGTACAAGGTAAGTACATACTTTTTCGTGAAAACATAAAACCTTGACTCACAACTACTATTATGGTTTCGGAGAAAAAATTCTGTAACGTTTTCTCTTTTAGTGAATTTGTAAAAATAGTTAATCTACAATTTTCTTCATGTTTTGTGGATGTTATTAGGTTATCCGCAGAACTCTTTACGTGTACAAGCACAGAATGTTGAGCAAAGGACGTGTCTATTGATTTCCTTTGAAGCGTGGTGCGCGGCTCAAATCCGTCGAGAATACGGTTTGCTCCTCAAATCTTCGAAATTTTGTTTCGGGTTAGATAAAATCTTTTATTTTGATAGGGAAGTTTGGTCATGTAATTTTATTAGGTATGTTTAGCATTTTATATCGATAAATACAAGAAATAGGAAGAATTTGTTTTATCTTTGTGTATACGCATTTCAATAGATCTTCTTTCGTACCTACCTACGATATCAATTGTGGACACTACCGCAGGAAAACAGTGGAATGACTGTCTTCAAACAAGATTTACAAATAGCGATTGTTGTCAGCTCCTTCACATCCTAATTTTGGATAAACGAAACAACAAGCAATGAAATCCAAGTTCATTAAAATATTTTATATTAATCCAACAAATAAATTTATTTCTTAAAAGGCTTCATCATTTCAAATCAGTAATATTCTGCTCAACTATTCCTGTCTCATTAAGTACGATTTTCTGGCTAAGCGAGATACATTTCCTAACGAAATGTCAATATTGATTTGTGATAGTAAAACAAACAGTAATAAGTTAAGCCTAGTCTAGACATTGAAGGTTTATTCCTGGGTGGCGTCCCGCTAATCCGATATACGGCAGGGTGGAGTAGGTACGAAGGGAGGTAGTATTTATTAGATTGTTCGTCCAGAGACGGAGGTGTGGACCTAAATTGTCGGTGTTCTAAGCTTATTACGTTGACATAAGCTATTTTAGACGTTGAATTTTGAATAACTTTTTATATTTTGTCTTTCGATATCTGTGTTAGAAAGTATTGAATAAAAATCCTTATATTTTGATTTTAAAGTTTGGTCTGTAAACATTGGAATGGGCTTTAGTTGTTATTTTTAAACAACCCCGTAGACAGCCAAGGTTCCAAAGATAATATCAAAATTTTATCTGAGCAAAGTTTCACACAATTCTTAAGTAATTTAAATTTGAATAAATTATAATAAAACAACGATATATTTTATAAACATTTTATTTATTTATTAAATATAAAACTTTCTCTTCAGGAGCACTGGGATAGTAGACACTACGTTCGTTCCCAGAAATTATATTATTAAAATTATAGTGTTGCCGATATCAGAGTTCACTTTGTTTAATTTGTAAGCACAAATTTCTGTGGAATTACCTCGGATAAAAACAAAAATCTGTTATGATGTGTTTTTATTTCAGATTTCATGAATTAATTGAAAATATATATTTGAGTATTGAATTGATCCCTATTTTTTTATAAATTAAATATGATGTTCGACCATTGATCAAAACTAGTGCAGTCTAGTAGTTACATGACTCTGAGATTTTCCGGTTCGATTTCCAGTCGAAGGTATTAACTATAAATATTACTCTAATAATTTAGAGTGTCCTTTTTTATATTTAAAGTAGGGGTGTGCGAATAATTCGAACTCACGAATTATTCGTTCCGAATCGAATACGAATATTCGATTCGAAACTCGAATCGAATAATTCGAATCTTCGAATTATTCGAAATTCGCCGAATATTCGAAATATTTCGAATAATTCGAAAAGTTTCGAATATTCGTCGAATTTCGAATATTATCGAATTCGGCTACGACGACTATGACTATTTTGTAGACATCTAGCCCATTAAAGATATTATCTACTAAACACAAATTCTTGTCCTATTTCCGATGCATCGTCGTAGTCAAATTCGATACTATTCGAAATTCAACGAATATTCGAAACTTTTCGAATTATTCGAAATTTTTCGAATATTCGTCGAACTTCGAATAGTTCGAAGATTCGAATTATTCGATTCGAATTTCGAATCGAATTTTAATATTCGATTCGATTCGATTCGAACGATATTCGCACACCCCTAATTTAAAGTGAACTCTGAATCGGCGCCCTGCATAATAATCCCGCAGCTTCAATATTAAACTCTATACAATAAAATCAACACAGTTCGAAACATTACAATCATTAAAATGGCACTAATTGCAGCATCACCGCTCCAAATACTGTTTCGAAAAGACCCAATTCTTTTATCCGCACTGTGTATTGTGTACTGAAGAGTTTTTAATATAATTCGAAGTAACATAAACAATATTATTTATATTATTCAGTATTACTATTAAAAAATAGGGAAAAGTAATTATATTTTTATTTGGCAGAGAAGACTTTTAAATCTTGCTTAATTTTGTGTTATGAGATCATTGGTGTCGTTAGTTGAATTTTACAAAAAAATAATAAAAATATATCTATATACATCACTTCTTTCGGGAGTGGAACTTTTTAAAACAGTACTTTCAGAAGCAGTCATAATTTAATAATTATTTGTTATAAAATATTTACAAATTTCCTAGAATCACATAGAAAACAATAAAAGCGTTGTTTTGCACTAAAAGATCTATACATTTTCATTTATACAACTAACTTTATTTACATTCACACAACCGAATTCAGTAAAATGAGCTGGAAATTAAAATGTTAACCAAATTCATAGTTCGTATTATAAGTTTATTTTTTTTACACTTTTAAATAGGGTTCATTTATTTTAAGTTACTCATAGTAGTTTCATTAAAAAAGAATTGCATTCTATACTAGTCAACATTAGTCTTAGGTACTTTGTGGATAAAAACAAAATATCTGCTAGAAAAGATGGTTATGTACATAAATAGGAACAATTATTTAGACTACTAAGAAATAAAAAGCAATGTACATTTATTAAAAACGAAAAAATACACAGAGTTGTTTGATAATAATAAGATTGTAATTTACAAGGAGAGATGGAAGTCTTCCTTATTTTTATAGAAGTAGGTACATTTCTTATACACTATATTTCAAATTAACGTTGGATTTTTAAATTTTTGATGAAGCTTTTATAAAAGTTTATTACATAAATTGTAGTATAGCAACCCATTAGTTGTATTTTGATCGTTATGAAAATTTACATAAAATTATATATCAACATAATTAGAAGGAAGAAATTATATTGTAACTTTTGGCTTAACAGATTCTTACTTAGGACTCGTTAAATATTTAACCGAAGACGAAGCGATTCCAAATGAACAATAAACCGGAAAATAATCATTAAGGCTTACTTAACTAGGCCAATCTCAGAGTCTTAATCGAAACTAAAGTTCAGACGCAACTTTCGGGTCCAGGTAGGTTTTCGGCTAAGACATGCTCTCTTCTCCGAGCATTACCTTTCCCTTTAGTTCTATGTAAAGTTGAAGTAGCCAGACTACTAGAACTCAGTGTGGGCCCATTTAGACCCAAAGTCTGGCTGCCGAATGGCGATCCCAAATTACCGTTTGGACATACGAAGTTGGGACTGCCCAAAGTGGGGCTATTTGATACGTAGTTAGGCCTAAAACTATTACTAACTAATGCTTGAGGTAAGTTTTGATTGAGAGCGTCGTCTTGTCTATTGTTAGGCATTTCGTTTGGGGTTAACTGAAAAATAATGGCGGCATGAAAACTTTTGTATTGCACGTGATTTGGTGATCAATAAAGTATAATATTATGTTTTCTTTCTCGCTACTTCTAATCTGTCCCTATCGACATAATATTCCTTGAAACAAATACTTAGGTACTCTTCCTGAGTTAACTTTTAAGACATTTATTGTGTTAATTTATACAAAATAAGAACTTAGTAATTTGAAATTGTTTCAAATTGTGATTTTTTTCACTTTACTCTACATATTTCAATTTCTCAGTATTATTTTTTTTTGAACAGATTTATTTGAAAAGGATTCAATAATATTTTTAAAGTTAAATTTCCATTTCATTTTTCTCTGAATTAATTAACTTACCAAAATTTAGGATCTTCGATCTACAAAAGAGCATCTAATAATATCGATGAAAGTTATTTTGAGAAATTTCTTGAGTACTCCTAAAGAGTTTAGTTAAGAGGAGTTGGAAAACAACGAAGTCGAAGCAAAATTGGTTGTTGATTTTACCAAAAATAGAATAACAAAGAGAACATAGCAGTGAGCAATTTTTTAAAACTTTTTGTAAAAATAATAATGATCTTGATTTTACCTGTTGTGGTCCAGCAGAATCTAACAATGCTAAATCTTCTGCAGAAAATACTGCTCCGGATTTGGTCCAATCTCCTAGAACAAAATTGAATGTGAGTTGAGTGAGTTTTTGAAATGTATATCTAAAATGAGTATAATGAGTACTTTACCACGAACTTCTTTTATACTGGGCCATTCATCTGCATCGTCTATTTTTGGTACTTGACTGTCAGCGTCTAAAATTAAATCGTTAATAACAATAACAGTTAGATAATTTTAAGAAATTTAAGCTGCTTAACTGGACTATTTGGATATTGTTAATTTGGTAATTGTTACTGGCTTTTGTATCTTCATAAAGATGTTAAATCTGCAATTGCTGCACATTGAATTATTTATGATATCTTTTTTCATTTGACAAAACTGTGATTTTAATTGGTTGTTTAACCTTTTCAATCAATACTTTTGAATATAAAATTTCTGACTTAAATTTTTATAAAATTTTTATAGCAAGCAGTCAATTGAAATTCGAATAATTTCTACAAAAATACCTGGAGCATTCAATATATCCGGTTGTGGATCAGGTGTTTTCGAGTCAGGCGATGGTTTGATGGTGTACGCCACCACATATCGTCTCCCACCATCGCTGAGTTCCAACATGTCGCCTGGTGGATGTTTATGAGGAGGTTGCGATCGTCGCTTCCGCGCGCAAAGTGCCCCGAAAGCGAGACCAACTAGAGCCAATATGGCGCCGAGACCAGCTGCTACTAGGATCCCGAGGGTGATACCCCCCATTGTAGTTTTGCCTTCTGTGTACAATTGATCCAATTGTTATGTTGTTTTAGCTACGTTTATGATGTTGAAGGTTTTAAAGTTTTTAAGATTATGGCGATTAATGCTCGACGGTGAACTAAACAAGTCGAGCCCTAATCGACTTTGATTGAAAAATCATTTACTATGGATTCGATTTTATTTTAGCATCAACAAGGTTATGCATTTAATAGAAAGAAAAAAAAAGAATATACATTTTAATAATCAAGTTTGTTTTGATAAATGTAATTTTAATTCTCATATATCTTAATGTAGTAAGTACCATGACAACGCTATAAGTATTAGGGTCATCTATACCCCAGAGCCATTAGTGTATCAAACGTTATTTATTAACTTGACCTTTCTAGTTATACGTATCCTGATTTCCAATACTGACCAAGAAGGGTTGACGTCAGGTATTGTGAACCAAATTAATAAAACGACGAGATATAAGTAACGTTGAAATAAATTGACAGAAATGAGATCACAGAGGCGATAGTGTTTAATTTAGGTTGTAGAGAAGTAGTACAGTAATAGTAGTATATTCAAAGATGACTTAAAATTAAAACACGATTCTAGAATGTTTATTTACTACATTATTTCTTCTACGAACTTCGACTTTAACTAACAATGGATACAAGAGTACAATAAAATAAGAAGACATGCCCACTCAGTTTCTTTTGCTAAGACGGACAATATATTATTTCGTTCTTGATGAAAACAAATATCAGTCTATCAAGTACACGTTGGTGTTAATTCTTGTAACTTGACTTTCTTTTTCCAAATAATAGTGACAACAAAGACAAACGACGTTTATCATTAAAGTAAAATGAAACTAAACACAAGTTTTCTTTGAATATAATACTGTTGGATAATTCCTACAGCCTTGAACCTTAGCCTTTAAATTTATCGTAAGCTGTAATTTTAGCATTTAACAAAACTTTACTCGAGTTAACATAGATCCAAGCTTACCTAATACTGTGGACTAGAATATATGTAGATACCGCATTATTTTATGAAAGAAGATTGGGATATCTTGGTACTATTTATGACTTTCCTGTAGTGAAATGTATTATGTGTATAAAACTATCATGCTATATGACGATCATTTTATAAGGTCGCAGGTATAGGCAGAAGTACATGTCAATGGATTTATAGTGAAGATGATTTATGATTGCAAAGCTTGAGTTCACATTTTACTAGAAGTATTTTCTTCTAGATGAACTTTTATTACCAGAATTCTTTCTTTCATCTTATTATGCATTGGTTTTATATTTTTATTTCCATTATTTAGTGATACAATATTGTCGTGGTGGCCGGGTGGTCGAAGCGCTTCCTTCCGAACGGGAGGTCGCGGGTTCAAAACCGGCCGGCTTGTACCTCTAAATCTAAATGTGGAAAAGATTTATGTGCAATTTTTCACAACACCACTGGCTTAAAACTGTGAAGGAAAACATCGCGAGGAAACCTGCATGTCGGAAAAGGATTCTAAAAATCCTTTGAAGATATGTGAAGTCCCCAATCCGCACTGGGCAAGCGTGGTGGACTATGCCAAATCCCTCTTCTGAGGAGACCTGAACCCAACAGTTGGCAGTAATGGGTAGGTACAGTACAGTACAGTAGTGATACAATATAACTAAAATCATCCGGCTCGAAGGATCATGTTTGAACCTGGGTCTGGTGGTAGATTGTTTAGATGGAACAGATAGAACTGATCTTCCTGATATTTATAAAGGACGACTGCACGTTTGCTTTCATGCCAGTGTGAAAACACAAATAGATAATGTTTTAACAAAATAAAAATAATTTAAAATAGAATTAGAACTTCGCCTTTTAATTAAAAAATATCAATGCTCGAGATTCCAACAAAGCATAAATAACAATTATAAAATAAACAAGTAGAATAGCAGGGAATGGTATATCGAGGTCAAACTTCATCTCGTATGGAAGTGTTATTGTTTCGATGTCAAAGGTAGCTGCCGTAAATGTTGTTGAAGTTCCAACTATTGTTTTAGAGAGAAATAGATTTTAGTGTTATACTCATTTTATATTATTACTGTAAGGTGGAATGAGAGTAAAATTATAGTATGTTGGTCAAGAATTGCAGTATTATCATACTATTGATGTTTTAGATCTGTTTAAGGTGTAAAAAGAGTAAAATTAGCATCTGGTAGAAAATCTTCTAACATTTTTTTGTAGTTTGTTTCAAACTTATTCAAACACTCGCGGTTTTCTATGATATTTTCATGCATTTTGAACGGGTTCTTACCACGATATTTAATTAATTGAGTTGTCTCGATATTTCAACGTTGTTGCAAACGTCAGTGATTACGAGAAGACTGGATACTGCGGGTCGATTTACGAGCAAACACCCGTTCAAAATGCATGAAAGTAGTTTGTTTCGTTTCGTAGGTGACCATGACTAATATTTAAAAAACACGTTACATCCGGTCAATAAACATTTTTTTTCAAGACGATCATAAAATTTCTGAAATTTTTTTTTTCTTACCAGTCCTCCTGGCCGCATCATTAAAAGCGATGTTTTCCAGAAGAGTCTTCTCCGATTCTCCCTTTAAATTCGTAGCGTATATGAGCAAATTGAATGTAGCGCTATCACCGTCGCCCGTCGAACTGAGTTGGGACAGATCCAACTTGAACATCGCGAGACCGTCTGCAACAACGTATGGGTAATGGCTTTCGAGATTCGAAGATAGTTCGGACATTGAAATTTGTTGTTGTTGAAATAAGAATATAACCAAACGGAAATAGTGAAAAATGTGTCCAATTAACAACAACAACTTGTTCAAGTGAGCCTTAAAATTTTTTAAGTTAGTGGTCACTTAATATACTTCGGAAGCTCAAGTCTCAAAATTTATCTTAGCTATATTGTATTTTCTAAGAGCAAATCAAAATAATATAATATTTAGAAATAGAGGCTGTGTGTAACATGTAGATATAGGTATCTCAAAATTATTTTGAATAATTAAAAATGGGATTTGACGAGTAGATCCATTTTAAAAATAAACATTAACTTAGCTAAGTAGAGTAAATATAAAATGTTATGGCCTGATCAAAACTTCTAAATCCTTACCAGTCTCATTGACGCTGCTGTTCATTCTAGTCTTCCCCGTGATAGGGTCTAGTGCTTCTAGTATGAATGATTGTGGAAGACCTCCGTCGTAGCCGGCGACGCAACGGATCCGGAGCCACGAGCTGACACCCTCCACGCTCGTGTTACTGGCTTGAAGGGAACAATTGCGTGGTGCTGTTGGTCTGGCTGTTCAAATAGAAAATATTCCAAATACAAACTTCGGTTGTATTCGTCTTCGAAGAATTTTAGAATTATTTTTCAATGTGCAGGTTTTTTCACGATATCTTCCTTTTGTAATTTTTAGTCAACTGTGTTAATATAATAAAAAATCCTGGTTACCGAGTAGAGTCATTTTTGCTCATAATCTTGCGTGAATCGACTTTGTTAAAACGTAAAATAATTCTATTATTTAAAAACATCTTCACTCTCTATATTCCAAAATCTCAAACACGCATCTTCGTAACAAAGTGTATCTAATTTACACGTCACAAGAACAAGAAAATTAACTGCAGAGAATTCACTAATTTCGTCTCGACTTACGGCAGCCGCGAGCCGTGTGACAATTTAACACGTTATGTTATAACAAAGTGCTTGGATATTAAACGCTGCGGGTCGGAGTATTACTCGTACCGTGCATTCGCTTGTACTCATATTTTCTTGAAAGTCAAAGAGTTAGCCGCGCGGTGGAAGTGTTAATTGAAAAATGTGGCTTGGCCTTTTCCCTTAAACTTGCACGCTTTGCCGCTGGTGTTTTAGCTTGATTGCTTTGTTTATAGGTTAATTAGTTTTTATGTAAAAACATATTTCACATGTAGGTAATAAATGGTTGCGTAAAGTTCTTGTTTTGTTTTAAACGAGCTTCGTATTTATTCATTTGTTTTTGTGGTTTTGGAAGGGATGTATGTAGATAATAAGTTTAAGCGTTATTTATTTGTTTTTTGTGTCACATCTAGTATTTATGAGATCAGTATATGAAACTTATGAAATTCGGAAAGCTCGGTACAAGCGGTTGAAATTCAAGAATTATAACACGTTATTTCATAGCGTGCTGCGATTCGAATAGTATGCATGCGGTTTTATTAGTACTTTTATTAGATCTGGCTAGTTTTATGTGCAATAAATATGTTTGAAACGTTTATTAAATTAATTTAAATTCTCATGCGACTCTAAGAATTTGAAGAATGTTTCTTTAAATTAAAGAATCGTTCCTTAAATTCACCGCTGTTTCAATATAAATGTACAATTTAAGTATTGTGTTTATGTGTCTATAATGAAATATAGCTACTTTTTTGGTCTTTCAACATATGTAGCACAGGTACAAATAACAGCTTAAGAGCTTCTTAAGTGAAACATTAAATTTACTAAATAAGCTCATAATAACAGACTTAATTTTTTATTTATTTATTTAATACTTTATTGTACACGACAGAAAAAAAGTTATATTACAAAAAAATGTTCACAAAAGGCGAGCTTAACTCAAAACTGAGTTTTCTTACAGCAAACCCAAAATAAAACATACAGTAAGTAGACTTAAGAAAAGTCCTGTATCGGTAGGCGATAGATAACAGCCCCTCATTGCCCTGGCATTGCAGAGGTTCATGAGCGACGGTGACCACTTACCATCAGGTGGGCCGTAGGCTCGTTTATCTATCACGCAATAAAAAAAAAAGACTTTAATGCAAGGTAGAGAAGTGTACAATATATATAGAATATGTATTTTATTCATTTTATCCAATCATAATGTTTGCATGAGTAAAATTAATTGCAGTAAGTGTAAGTAAGTAAGTGTTACTTACTTTAGTATATAATGCATGAGTAATCTTTCGTCAAAGAAAATAGCTTTAAATACTCAGGTCACGTTTTGTAAAACATTTGCAAATCTTAATGGCGTTAATGTATGGGAACATTCGTGAATTACAGAAATACCGTTTCGTACGGAAGAAGAATATCTTATGGGGTTTTAATGGATGTTTAGTGACGAGATGCGCATTTGGAATTCTAAATATAAATTAATATTTTATCAAAAAAAAGAAATATTTTTTTTTTGATTCGAATTGTCTTAATGCATTGATTCCTAGTTGTTTGTAAAATTTTAGTATACGGACTTTATTTCAAGTTGGGTTATAACGCAATGGACAAAAATCTTATAAATAATTATATACCTACTGTAATATATACTTTTTTATTGCTTTGTATGTAAACGGACATATCGTCCACCTAGTAAGTGGTAACAGCAATTTAAGAACCACTGTAATGTCAGGACTTACCAGCCGGTACAATTTGGAAGACACACGGATCGATTTGTTTCCCAACAGTGTTGGCTCCTCGACAGCTCAGAGTTCCATAGTCACGTTCACTTTGAGGCTTGTACACCAATTCACTGGTACTTCCGTTAGCTGTACCTGTTCAAAAGTTTAGTTTCGAAAGTGGATTAATTTGGAATTTTTATTTGTTTTTATTTAAAGTTAAGCGCTCTTACAAAGGAAGTAGGTTGTATTGTATGTTTAAGAAATATAAATATCAATGAAATGGAGTGTGGGCACCATGTAGGTGATTTGAAATACGTGTTCCATAGCTTATGTTTTGTGTTTGACTTTCAACCCACTAAAGAATTATTTTGTATATTTTTTGCTCATTATATTCAGAAATACTCTAGCTTAAGGAGAAAATGAAATAAAACATTATCAAATTTTCTTACCAAATTTCAGTGGTGAAACATCCAAGCTCTCTCCACTATTATTGAATTGCCAGAAGAAGGTCACATCTGGGGGGTTGGCTGTTACCGAACATCGAACTCTTAATGCTTCTTCGATTTGAGCTCCCAACACTTGAGGGGAAGGATGGGAACATACTGGAGCATCTATATGAAATGTAACGTTGCTTTTACTAAAATCACTAATCATTGTGTGTCACAACAACATTTGTAAGATTTGTTATGATGTAAAAACACATTAGTGTCTGAAAACATCGAAGATAATTTTGAAGTTACTTAGGTGTAAAAATATATCTTAATAAATATTAGTGTGAAAAAATCATTTTCTACCTAAAATCTAATCGCTTAAGAAGAACGAAACCTGGGTTCCAAAGAAGATCCATAGATTTCTCAGCTACAGCGTTGCCAAATTTCCCAAATTTATTACTATTACTAGGATTATTGCGCTAAAACCACGGGGTGTTACTATCTAGAATATTACAAGTAATCTTTTGGGCTAGAATAGATCTTAGGAACAATATAAACGTTTTTAGAGTTGCGCGAATTAACAAATTTACATCTTACTCCTTTAAAGTATACTTGGTTTATTTAGATCTAATTCAAGGTGGTAAGACAGAGTGAGTTAAGTAGAAAAGATAAACTGATGAAACCCTAGTAAAGTATTGCGGGAAAGCCAACGTTTTCATAAAAGAAACATTCCCATGTTTATTAACAGTGCAATGCGAAGGTTCGCGTCTCGAGGTGCTTTCATAACTCACTCGTGGTATTACCTAATTTGATATGCTCAGATACAACAAGAATTTTCTCATTAGTCAAATACAAATGCAAACGCCCCCAGTCTCCTGACAAGGGATTCTTTAACCTTACAAATAAACTTGTGCAAACAGTAAGACATACTAATTATACGAAACGAAGGATTGCCTCCCTAATCACTGAACGAAGAAAACCAAAATTAACGTAAATAGCTGAAAGAGGGCTCGAATCCAGTTCGTTAAATAATAACAGAAGTTAGACGATATATAAATTTTATCGCCCAACTGGTTCCCTCCGGGCGCAGTCGGCGACTGTGATTCATTTAGGTGTCTACTTGCAAAACTGCGCTCCCCGGCTGCCTTAGATTTTCATTAAATTCTCAAATATTTGCTCGCGTTAAGCAGCCCTTCCACGGCGGGATTACTATAGCGGGAATATGAAAATATGTATGTGGATTAATGTAAGACCGAAGGCGATCGCGTACCGCGTGCGAATAACAACGCTCCTTAGCCGAGAGAGAAAGGTGCGAGAGCGGAATCAATAAAACTGTAACAAACTCGTCGTAGAACGTATAAAAGTTACAAACGAGCCTAGGTAACAAATAGGGAAGGATATAAGGTACATTTGTCGCGGATCGGTCCGTCGCGCGGTGACGCACTCGTAAATCTTGGAGGCAGCCTCCCGCGATGATTGATGCTCGCTCAGTGACACGACTCTACTCCTCGAAATACAGTTGGAGGCACTGTCGACGCCCAAACTAATACATATTTTGCTCCTTGTTGTTTATTATCGTTAATTAATCCCGGCGGTAAAGTCTTAGTTTGTAAGGTTTTGATCGATGTGTTCCCAAAGTTGCTCTAGGTACATAAACAAGCTGTTACGCGCAACTTTTCCTGACTGATCGAACTTTTTTCTTTTCCCCTTTTATGTGGCACCAATTTATTCGATTATTTTCGAATATTGAAAAATAATATTGTTGATAAACAAGAAAAATGTAACTTTTAATTTGTAGTTAATTGAATTGGGCTCTTTTTAAAAAGAAAAACTACATGCGAAAATCAAAGTTACGTATGTTTCAATAAGATTGTATTTTACACCTGTACACCATATTAATAATAGCAAAAAAGTAATAACAAAATATGTAGCATATAAAACACTATTATTAGACATTAATAACGATGTTCATTATGTTTTAATTATAACGAGAGCGCTCCATGTCTCGTCATACAATTAGTGTTGAGTACTAGACAATATCAGTAAAGAGCCCGTCAGCCGGTTGGGAGGTTGCGTAAAAATTACCTAAAACGAGACACGAGATACGACCTGAATGTAACGAGTACTCATTATGTAGGTATTGTGTGTAGACGTGAGAACACAGCTCATGTGGCTCACAGTTCATTTTGATTTTATTTATTGTGACCTACATAAAGACAAGTAAAGTACCTACGCAGTGATATATAGTTATTACATTTTATTTCTTGATTAAAACAAAAACTATAAACAAGTATACAGCAGAAATGAGCAGTATATGAGCAGAAAACTTTTAAAGTTTGTCATATCATAATAATATTAGAAAAGCGAAAGTTTGTATGTATGGATGTATGGATGTATGTTTGTTACTCTTTCACGTTAAAACTACTTTACCAAAACTTTACCACAATATAGCTTATACATCAGAATAACACATAGG
The DNA here is from genome assembly GCA_030269945.2 of Trilocha varians. Lineage (NCBI taxonomy): Eukaryota > Metazoa > Arthropoda > Insecta > Lepidoptera > Bombycidae > Trilocha > Trilocha varians. The sequence continues at coordinate 6,058,167 of AP028273.1, read as the reverse complement.
CTACAATTTTTGAACCCCTTTGTAACGCAGACGAAGTTGCGCGGGTCACCTAGTTAATAATATTTTTATCTATTCCTAATAGAGTTTTGAAGAATGAAACAACATAACTTAAGCTCGAACAAAGCAAATTTCCACTGAACTTAGAACAGTATATTACACCCCTAAAGAACAAGCATCATTTAGAACCACAATAGTAAATGATGACGAACGATGTAACTGCAGAAACGGAATTATTCAATAGAACAGTGTCTCCGTTGACTCGTAACAAATCTTTGTTAAGATCTCACTGAGAATGATTGATACAACATTCAGCGAACGAAAAGCCCCTCGCGAAATGAAAACGTAATTTATTAGCACTCTGTTTGTATTAGGGAGTAAAAGACTCGCCAATTTGGAAGACGCAAAAGTTATCATCGTCATAATTTGATTATTAATGTATAATGTTTCGACGTTTGCTTTGGTGTGACTTTTAATGATACACATACGATGTTCAGAAACGAGAAAATGCTACCGAGTTTTTGGTTTATTTTACTCGTGTTTCTTGTACTTTAAGTATCTCAAATATACTAACTATAGAAGGAAACTGAGATAAGGGAGGAAAACTAAGACAAGAAGAAATTATCATGTCGCAATTGCCTTTCTTAGTTTATTTTACCTAATTACTGGGCTTCACTCGTCATCAATTATTCCTTAGTAATTTATTTAATTCTCTTTTCTATTTTCTTCTCATACAGCAGTCAAAGATTAACATAAAAAAAATTAAATAATAAAAAAAAAACTTGAGAGGTTTCATGGGACACCCGAATAGAACGAAGTTCCTTTCGATTAAAAGATATCTTATATTTTTTTTCCTAACGTAGCGCATGACAAGGAACCTGTTTTAAAATATTTTGAGCCATCTAGCGATAATCATCTAAAACAATAAAAGTGTCGTGACAACTTTTCGTAAGAATTTTTCCGTCTAGCCCCCTTTCACAACGCGCGATAAGAAACTTCGTTTCAAAAATAATTAAATATTAAATACTCACATTGTATACTAAGATGTGTTGCTTGACTGGCCGTTTCACCGAGCGCATTGGTAGCTCGGCAGGAATAATCTCCTCCCAAGTCTCTTGTGACTTTTTGTAGCACAAGAGATTTGGTACTCACAATGACTCCAGATACCACGTTGTGGAGAACTTGTTTATCCTGTACAAAGTGAAGATATTATCATTTGATACTTTATTGATACCACAAAACACAACTGTACTGTACTGTACTGTACCAACCCATTACTGCCCACTGTTGGGCTCAGGTCTCCTCAGAAGAGGGATTAGGCATAGTCCATCACGCTTGCCCAGTGCGGATTGGGGACTTCACATATCTTCAAAGGATTTTTAGAATCCTTTTCCGACATGCTGGTTTCCTCACGATGTTTTCGTTCACCGTTTTTAGTCAGTGGTGTTGTGAAAAATTGCACAAATCTTTTTCACATTTAGATTTAGAGGTACAAGCCGGCCGGTTTTGAACCCGCGACCTCCCGTTCGGAAGGAAGCGCTTCGACCACTCGGCAAAACACAACACAACAAAATTATAGGGCAAACCCAGGTCTTCAAACTAGTTATTAAGTGTGCCACTGTAACTAGTGCTCTCCCACAACAGTACTGTACAATTTGTGATAAGGTAACAACTAAAATGCATTATCATAATGCATATCTAAGAGAACAAAAACAATTGTTTTGATGACATGGTTTCAATTTCAACAATTTATTAATTTCTTTTTTCCGTATATCAATCAATATAATTGTATAATCGAAATTTTAACGATCTCATATAGGATTCATGGTAACGTGGGAAAGGTCAAATTAAGCAATTACGAAATAATCTACTTAAATTGTTACAAATGTGATATTTATTCCACAATCTAAGTGGTTTTAATTGAAGATAATTTTTTTTCGTACTTTTTTAATGATGGCATGGAAATCAATATAAACACGGTCTTAGAATACACTAGTTATATATCTAAAAAAAATCATGTTATATTTTTTCAATAATATTCACATTTAGGAGAATTTTACTTCCTTTTTATTTACAATAATTTTAAATATTACGTTTCAAAATAAACATCCGTTCATGAAAAATTTTTTAAATAAACACAATGTCGTAAATTAGTGTGCGATAGAGACAGCGCTCTATAAAGCCGAACTTATATACTGCTCTTTTTCTAAATGCCGATATGCAAATTGTTTTGCCTCTACCTGTACATATCTAGTTAAAATATTCATAGACTACTAAGAGTATTAATAAAATAAGTTCGTGAGCAAACGTAATTTCTTCATAACTTTAAAAAAAATCGATATCAATAACGTCACTAGCAATTTTATCATTCAATTGGTTTAATTCGTCGATTTATCAAAAGTGTCTAGGTATATGATCAATCATCTAGTTTAATTTCGTTCAGTAACTTTGTTCAGTAATTTTTAAAATAAATTAATTTCAATTATTTATGATGATGTAGCATTCAATTCATTGAGTTTATTTTTGTATTCGTATTTTATCAGACACTAGATGACCCGCGTAATTTTGTCTGCATCACAAAGGAGTTCAAACAACAGCACTCACAATGCTGTCGCGATATTTTTTGCGCGGTGGGTGTATTCATTGCGTTTTATACTCGTGATAACTTCTCAACGGATAATTAAATATTTATCATAAACATAAAAGCAGTTATTGTGACTAAACTACACACGATAGTTAGATATATACTCTCGCGGATTTTTTGTCGGTCTTACTAAGACCTAAAAACCCGTAGTACAACATTTTGTTCTATTGCCAATAGTTAATATGTTTTCGGTTTTACACCTTGTGTTACAAATTCGAAATTTGCATACGGATCCCTATTTTTTTTTCAAAACAAATTATACCTAAAAACATCCTTAAGAATCACTTTATCTATTACAAAAACTGTATCAAAATCCGGTGCGTAGTTTTAAAGATCTAAGCATACATAGGGACAGACAGGCGACTTTGTTTTATAATATGTATTGATTGATGTATCTTGTGAAACTTACATTATGATACCATGATATTCGATGTTCCCGCGGGTTCGCTTTGACCGAGCACTCGAAGTACACGTCGTCGCCTTCTTTGATGTCGTGTGGGTTTAATGTACTTCCCAGTGACAGTGATACTACTGGTGGATCTAGAATAAAAAATAGAAAAAATATCTTTTAAATTAACTATGGTCTATGACTTCAATTATTTTTAACTCAATTAGGATTTCAGTAATAGACCTTCAATTTAGAGGATTTTTTTAAATAATTGATTCTGCTCTTACTTGGCAAGTAAGCCATGTACTTACTCCTAACTACGACTAACTATTGTCTTATTTTTACAGCATGTACTCTTTTTAATTAAACTATGAATTTTTTAAGACTTTAAAATCAATAAAATGAATCTTTTTTGTGAGACATTGCTATTCAGTTTCATTGGTTTTAACCTAAAAAATTACTTCACTTATATTTATTTGATCATTTTAAAAAAGCTCTGTTAGTATTATAATAACAGTCTATGCTAATACCCGCGTTAAATGAATAGTAAAATGCATTCCAATAGTATCTTTTAAAAATATTATAAGCTCTTTGCAAATAATACTGAACGCTCGAAAACAAAGCAAAAAAAAACTATAGAGTTCATTGGCTTGTTGTGCGGCTTCGTTATTCATTCAAGATCCTCCTTTTATATTTATACAGCCATCATTATTATCTTTCTTTTGTTTCGCAGTCGAGTTCAGGTATAGTTCAGGATCTGTGGCGAGGCAGACGATGACAGTTTATTGGCCATTAAAGACCAATAACGATGTTGCCCGCGACCGGAGGAAACGCTCGTTCTCCAAATAAACATTTACGATTCTACCGTTTAAATTGTTGCCAAAACGATTCACGCCGAGAGCGGCGAAATTCTCCCCGCTCTAAATGCGTTACGGTTTGCCGAGCAGAAGTAAATAGAATTTATTTATATTTGAAAATTAATTTCCTCTGTCGTAATAGAGTCAGCGCTCCTCCTTGCGCTTTTCGAACGATGACCGTTCTTTGACGGATTGTGTTCGTTTTGATTGGACGAGCACTCCGTGAACTATGAAATTGTAACAAAGACGTCAAATCGAGATAATCCTCATCGTCAATATGTAAACGTGTTCGTTGTTAAGCTCCGTTTAATCCGTTGAAGCATTTTGCGATTCCGTCGAGCGCGGAAAGGGTGCGGACGGTCGACGGTCTCACTACTCGGAATTAGTTTTTGGCCTGTCCTCTGCGGATGTTAAGTGTTGATGTTGTGTGTTCTCCAACACTAACAAGCTTTTAATTACGTTTTACTGAGTTTCTGTTCCGCATACAAGCTTTTAATATTGTTAGATGTAGGAGGTCTGTTTTAAAATGTTGACAATTTCAGTTGAATGTTTACGCAATAGGGGTCGGTGCTAAATTACTTGTTGGGTTTTGTTGAAATCTATCTACTGGGATGTTAAATAGCTAATTTTAGGATTTAATATCAACATTCAACGTTCAAAGTATCTTTTAGATTTATTAGACGGTTAAAATATACATTAAATTTAAGCGTACCAGGTTTATTATAGTATCTACTATTTTATGTACCTACCGTATCGTATCGTTTCAATCATTATAATAATATTAAATGTATTTTATAGAAGCGGTAATAATATTATATAATATATACCTGCCTAGAACAGTCTTTATTCTGAACCACCATGGAATAACTTCAATAATCAACGAGGATAATAAAATTGCTATATGCGAGATTTGGTACATTCAAATGGTTCTTATTTGATAATATAAAACCAAATTTTCTCAACATGTTACAAAAGCATATTAATTACTCTGTAACAAAAATAACTTCAAAACAACAATATATACGGGCATGAATTTAAATTGAACTGAATTAGTTTCGTACTTATTTGGGCGGTGTGTAAACTGTGTCATCTAAGTTGCGCTCAAACTAAACATAGAGAATGTCTGTAGTTTAGATTGGCGTCAAGCGCTTTGTTTGTTCACGAGATGTCGCTTCAATTGACTCCCAGACTAATAGATTTAAAATAACACATTGTACTGGCTTGAAGCTAAGTACTTGAAGTGGCGAAGATAGAACTGAATTGAGCGCCATAATAATATTGAAGTAATCATAGAAATAGTACCGAGAAAACTGAATTTCAAGAAGAAATCTTTTAGAGAATAAATTACATTTTGAATTTGATTAAAAAGTACTTACTTGACTTAAATACCTACACTTTTAAAAAGCCCACAACACAAATTGAAAAGTAATCGTTATGAAGATGTGTTTAAGTATTATTAGATGAATTGCAATACAAGAACTAGTATTTAACGAATGTACAACTTATAAAACGATGGTAAGATAAAACTACTCCTAATTTTGGGACCATACTGGAAATAAGTGGTTGCAGATAAAACTCAGTCGAAGCAGTTGAAGAAAACCTACGTCAAACCTACCTAGGTACGAAACTGTAACCGTAAAATGTAAAATTACAGTTAGGCTGTAGCTGTACCTGATCAGAAACGAAGACAAACTGATAGGTCTTTATAATTATCAAGATAGGTAAAAATTAAGAAATAAAATAACAGATTTAGAATATTAAATCGCAGTTAGCAATAAGCAGCAGACGGAACAAAATTTTAATTACGAAACGTCGACGCGTGTTTTAATTGTAGGCAGTTTAATTAAGAACATTCGAAGTGCTCCTGTTTATGGTTTCACATAATAACGTAACTCATTTTGCAAGATACAGAGAAACGCGACTCCCCGATAAAGTGAGAGCAGTTACGTGAACGCAAACGGCACGACTTGAAATACTTACGTTTTTGGTTTGCCTAATGCTGAATCGTTACTTTTTGTGATTCTTTTTATGTGTGTTTCTGTTCTAAATTATTAACGTCCTCAATCCATTTTGTGTGGTAGACAATTTGTTTTTGTTGCGAACAGACGAGAATCTATACGGGTCTATGTTTGCAGTTTAGTATTAGAATTATAAAAGAAAATTTAGTATCGTTACACCTTCGAATTTTCTTGTCTTGTGTGTAGGAATCTTAAAATGTCTTACTAATTTATCTGAACATGAAAATGCCGAATTGATTATTTTATTCACTAAATTCAATTCAAAACGAACCATTTCCAGGAAAACGCCATATCGCGGAAAATACTTCCGTCGTGTTAAATAAACCGGTTCTCGATTAGGAATTTACCAAACTTCCCGTTACGAAATTCCAATGGAAAAGAAGAATCAATTACTTCCGATAATTTGGGAGGAAAGTAATGATCTAAGTTCGGCGACATCTTCAAAGGATGAAGTCGTTAAGTTATATTAACAATTTGAAATTATTTTTTTTATACTTTATTTAACTAGTTAAGTTACTTGCCTAGTGATGAACATGCTCTTAGTTCCGGTTGAAAATAATTCTAACAGTTGATTGTTACACCTGATAGATTTTAATAAGATCCATCGGGAATAGGAAATTAATTAAGTTAAATTCCTGTGAACATTGAAATTATTACGAAACCTATGTGACAAAAATAAGGAAACAGTGACAAAATTAGGTATATGAAAGATCAATGTATTTTATTTGTCATAACTGTCGTACAAAATATTAATCACAATATCTTCGAGAATTTCCTGACAGGATTTCAAACCCATTAAAAATTTTCAATAATATGCCAAACAATTTGTAACAAAAGCTGCGTTAACTGAAAATCATTACACCGTCATTCATTAACAATATAACGTTACAAAAGGTGTCTTAACTTTATTTGTTAGGGAATTTGTCCCGTGTCTACGTGTCATGCGTAAGATCCTCTCTGCTGGGGAGTACTTAAGTAGCAATGATAATTACGCTTAACGACTTCAGAGATGTGAGAATTGGTGAGCGAAGTACGTTTTATTGTGTATTTTGTAGCGATATTCGTTTACGAGACGACTATACGAGAATTAAGAAGTTCACGAAACTGCGCCCTCGGCGTTCGGATTCGAACAAACAATTCGAAGCTTATTTTTAAATATTGCGTTTAACAAGACGTTTGTCTTTGTTTTGGACGCCAATTATATGTTGACCTTTCTTTGTGGTAAAAATGTTTTGTCACAAATTTCTTTATAAGCCTAAATATAAATGGAAATAAGAGCCCACGTGGTTTTAAGTATATATTTGATTCAAATATTTTTTTGATTTGTTGTTATTTTCGGCTAAAATTTGACTTAATAATGTGGACTTATTAACGTCCTACGTAATTGTGTTATTTTATCAAGTGTGCACATAGCATAGTTATTTTATGTAATTTAATTATTGTAGGTACTAACTAATGTAAACTTTTTAGTTTTCCAAACATCAGAATAAAATACTACTCAAAAATATAATGTAATTTATATAAAAATGCTACATTCATGACCTTGTTTTGTTCTGAATGCCTTCATACTCAATGAGTATTTGTATTAGTTAGCGCTAGACAAATGCTTTTAATATAATGAAACATCAAATACCTACATAGGACAATATATGACGACTCATTCAGTTAGTGTACCTAGCCTTTGTTTAGAAAGAAATTACTAATTATAAAATGTATTGTTATTTAATACGTATACTTTCGTATAACCCTTCTATTGCTAGTTACAGATCTAATGATTTGAATAGTGGTCATACTTCATAAAATAGCCAAAGATGCCTAAGTTACTACATAAACTATTGAATTTGTATAACTCACGTTTGTAAACATAGGTAAGTTTTTATGAATGCTATTGAAGCAATTAACCAATACAAAAAAAAAATGAAACTTGTCACGAATTTAAAATAAAGTACGGAATAGAGCAAGGTATTAATTTTCGCGGCAACAAAATCAAAAGTTTAAATTGTTTGTTTTCTCAAATTTATGCAGTAAAACGAAATGAGATCAGTAAATTAGTACCCTCGTTTGGGCACGGCGACAGCTTGTTTACAGATGGTTAAACATAGTTATTAAACCATTACTTACCAATTACCTATATACATACGAAGTTTAGGTTGAATGAGTTTTCTATACTTTCAGAAGCGTAGTTTACATTTCAACTGAACGATATCATCATAGTGTTGATGCCACTACCTTAGAATAACTTATTTGACCAATGAGGCCATTGGGGTTAAATTCGTGTCTTAAAAGTAAAATGTACTTAAATACGACGACTTTGAGTTTTCATACTCTGTCTAGGGAGAGTGCTGTTGTCCACTTGACAACCTTGACCTTATCTAAACACTGTCTTTATCAGGTAACAGGTACCCTCCCTCTATTCCCCAGTAAAAACATAATTGCCTACTGATGTCTTATTTGACCACTGAGGCTGTTAGCGGGTTAAATAGATAAACGTTCAGTTTGAAACGGTAGTCTATACTCTATGCATACAGAGCACTAAAGTTCACCTGACACTTCAACTGAACAGCATCGTCATCAAAGAATGAACACCAGTTGCTTGAACACTCTTATTTGAGTAATGAGTCTAGTGAAACAGGTGTATTAAAGGAATACTTACATACAACATTTAATTTGAATGAATCTTCTATACTTTGTCCAGGTAGAGCGCTGTTGTCCGCCTGACACTTCAGCTGAACACTGTCGTCATCAGGTAGAGGGGTGAACATCAGCTGACTGCTTACCCATGTTTCGTTTGTTCCTTCTGTTATCTATTGAGCAATAGGTAGGTGTTAAAAATATTCAGAAAAGTGTGATACATAAGCCATCTGCTAGTGTAAAATAGTATAGTTCCAAATAGTATTATTTAATTTCATTATACATTTAATGGGGCAGTAATGGGTTGTCACAGTACACTTAATGCAATCTGAATAATTTTTGGAACAAAAAAACTCATTATGCCATAAAAACGCAAAAAATATTACACGCGATTAAACATTACCCCATACGAATATGAATTTGACGATAAAACATTACCTTTCCCCTTTTAAATTTTCTGTTATCTTTGAACCAGGTGAGTTGGGCGGCGGGCCGGCTGCCTTCCGATACGCACGTCAGAGTCACGTGACGCTCCGACGATAACGACACGGGCTTGTTCACGATCTCTATCATATTCGGTTTCACTGAAAATAATGCTGCCATTGTAATTTAAGATATATTTTATTATGATTCTATATGGTTCACTTTTGTATTCTGTAACAGTCATGATGAAATCTCTATTTGGTGTCTACCATATTTCAAAATGAAATGGGGCAAAACCTGACTAAAGTGTCAAGAAATTTATGCAGTAATGCCTCTTACATTGCAATTGCAATAAATGGTGTTTCAAGTAACACTAATTTATGCTCGGTTTACTAAGTTACGGTACTATTTTTCATAGGATGAAGGAGCTATGTCAGCAATAGTAGCGGCATAGTTGCTTATGGCCTTAAAAATGTTTTAAGTCTTGTTCTTGGGGTGACGTCCATTTAAAAAAGTATATTATAATATCATGTGATTGATGATGTTTTAGAAAAGAAATTCGTTAGATGCGATTATACTACTGAAGTTGAAACAAAAGAAACACAACTTTACAAACGATTTACTTTATGTTTGTTTATGACATTTAATATGAGAACGTCTAAAGTTCACTCGACATTTACAAACATGAAAAGCTTTTGGAATTGGTAAGTTCTTATTTGAGTAAAGTTAAATTCAATTCTAAATTAGTCATTCTTGGTCTATTCTACAATAGTGTTAGTCCGTTCAGTTCGTATCAAGTGCTAAACTGTAATGAACTTTGTCGTTCGAAAAGGTCAGATGGCTACAAACATTTCTTGGGACTAAACTTAGAAAATAGTTACGATTCTGAAGGTTAAGAAAGTACTCGTAATGGAAAATACCTTGGGTAAAAATTTTGATTAACTTTTGTACTTGTTTCGGACGATACCGAATCGATCGATCCGAAAGAACCTCTATCTGTTTATATATTTTTGGACATCCAGAAATATATTTTATAGTTAAAAATATAATTCCTATTTAACTAAGAAGAAGAAAGGTAACAAACAGTTTCATCAAGAGGAGGATTACCTACAACTGTGGACGTGGTAGTGATAGATAATGTAGTTTTTTGGAAGTTTTACTTTGAACTGTAAAACGAAAATTTTCCATTACTTAGCATCGTGGTTTGGTGGTTTGACTTTAAATGTCTACATTTATCTGGCCACAGATGCAATAAATCGTGCTTAAATTCTGAGGTGTCATGACTTCAAATTGAATCACTTTATTTATAGACCAACATAATAGTTAATAAACCAACTTATACTTACAATTCATTTCTAATCGCACCGTCTTCTCTTGAGGGCTCACTAGATTGGTGTTCGACGCTCGGCATTTAAAAGTAGTGTTCAAATGGCTTCTCTTCACATGTGGCAGTTCTAGTCTATTAACCACCACATGTGTGTCTGTTTTCTCACCGATGTATTGTGGGGCTGGAGTACCATCTATAAGCCATATTACTGTAGGTGCAGGACGACCTAAGAAAAACATGATTTAGTGAATAAAGTTCAAAAATGAAAAATAAACGCTAAAACTTCTAAACTAGAAAGAAGTTGGAAGTTCAGTCTTTAAGAATCAAATTACACATCTTATATCAGTTGGACGTCCTAGGACGCCTAGGTTACATTTCGGTTCTCTATTTCTCTTCAAATTGGAGCAGAATATACAGACTACTGTAAAAACTAAAAGTTGTTTTGTTTAATTATCAAAAAATATCTATAATAAAATATATTTTTTACATTTTTTTTATAAATATCCACATGTAGAACTATACTTTTTTAATATTGTAAAAGTAATTGTACGGAATCTACGTGATCCAATTATGGTTTCTTAATAATAATGGTTGGACAAGTTAGTCGGGTATAACTTATTGATTTGATTCTTCTCGTTACTATTCCATGCGGAACTTTTCCGAACGTCTTTCATTATTATAAACGATAACTTTATCCTTGGCCAAACACGAAATGTCTCTCAAATTAATAAAGTAACTACTATTGGTGAAGCAAATAAATAAAAATGAATTAGGTTCTATAAGAGCATACGGCCTAACTGGTGAAAAGAGGTCATCCTGGCATTATCATCTGTAACACTATGTTTCTAGATACGATGTTTATTAAGCTAAAAAATGATAACATGAATCAGTTCAATTCAGTGACTAATAATGTGTTTGTACCCTTGAACATGAGTATGTAAGTAAAATATTTCAAACTGTATTATTTAATTCGTCAAGATTTCAAACAAAGTGTTACTACAAAGCACACTTTTATTAAAACATTCGTTACACTAACACAAGGTTACTAAATCTATAAATTTGGATTTATAAAGCTACATAACCTTGTATAATAGTAGTTCCTCGTACACGAACTTGTCCGTATTAACTGTTATTTGAAATGTTGTAAAATCCTTTTAAACGTGTGCCCACGCTTTCATTATCAAATTTCTAATTTGTAGCATGTATAATTCTTGAAACCTCATTATAAATCAGTCTGTAAGTTAGTAATATTTGAGAAGAAATTTTCCCTGAGATTATTAAGCTTCATTTGTGATTATTTAAGCAGATGTGTGGGTATGTTTGAATAGAAAATATAGCGTCTAAAAGTATCTCGGATAATTATGGATTAATTCTAAGAAACCGACTGGCGGTAATCAAGATAACATTAAGATAGAAATGGTGAGTCTGTAATTAAGCATTTTTTTTCTAATTATTGAGAATTCTTTTAGTCAGTGTACTTTGATCTTTAATTGAAAACTATATATTCTCATCCACGATTTAAGGAGTCAGTTTCTTTTTCCGTCACAGATCCCGTGCTGGACAGGAGGAAATGGTTTTGGTCAAAACACTTTGCTTATCTCTCAACGGCTATGAAGAACTAGATGGTTAATTCAAATGAAAAGGCTCTACCTATTTTGAAAAACCAAAAACTTGAGAGGTGTCAAGGGACACCCGGATAGAATGAAGTCCCTTTCGATTAAAAGATATCTTATATTTTTTTATTTTCCTAATAAAAGATTTTGATCACAGCGCCATCTAGCGATAATCATCTAAAACAAAAAAAGTGTCGTGACAACTTTTCGTAAGATTTTTTTCCGTCTAGCCCCCTTTTACAACGCGTGATAAGGAACTTCGTTCCAATAAAAGATGTACATATATTTGTAATAGAATTATTATAATGATGAGTTTCAATGAAGCCACACTAAACATCTTTTTTTTAGCTTAAGAACAAAAGACATTACTCCCGTAAATTACCTGCCTTAACCAAGATAAATGTCTGCCGAAAGTTACAACGTTAAATTGATAATAAACTATCATTTATTTAAATCACCGACATTTATATACTATTTAAGCTAAAAGCCGACATTAATTTTGAAAAGAAATTTATTCAATTTCCAGTTCCGCTTCTAAAGTTTTTACTGACGATTCATTCAGCGGACAAACTCAATTGAAAAACCTTAATGAATGACAAACAAGCAATTAATGGCCACTTTGGAAGATAAATTTATTATAACGGTATTATCCTTTGGACGTTGGCTAATGGCCAGTTTCAAATTAGATTTGGATTTTATTTTTATTATAGTTTTATCAATTTTAAACTGAATATTCATCTGAAAAAAAAAATAGATGATAAGTCTCTTGAAATACTCCGACTGCTCTCGTGTTAATGCTGACTAATAGGTTTTATATTGAAATGGGTTTGTAAAACATAAAAGAAATTAAATTTATAGTTATAATTTATTTATTTTTTCAGGAGATTTGAAGTAATTTTATTTGAGACAACCAAAAACATTTTAAGGGTTGGTAAAGACGATTAGGTATGTTACGTTCATAATATGCTTTGTGCTCTTGGATATTGCTGTTGTGCTTTTCACGCTTCAGTAACAAGTAATACCTAAGAATTATTATACTTAATCATAATTACTTTGACTATTATGATTAAGTATAATATGTGACATGACGAGAACCTTGTGAAGACAGAAAAAGAAAAACTGCTAAAATATTTGGACCTGGCCCACGAGGTGAACGACATGTGGCGTGTTGAATCGACCATCATTGTTCCGATCTTTGTATCTGTGCACAGTCTAATAGCGAAAAGCTTCGACCGTCATCTAGAGAAGCTTTCGCTCCCCGGCTGGGTAAAGGGCCTGATTCAGAAGGCGGTCGTTCTTGACACAGCACGTATTGTGAGGAGGTTCCTCTCTCTTGAGCCCTGACCACTGATGGCTTGGGTCGTAGACCCCGTCTCCAGTAGCCCTCTGTATTTTTTTATATTGTATTTTTAAATTATTTTTTTTGTGATTGTTTTTTTTTTAATATGATGTAAAAAATGAGCAAATGAATAAATATGGAGAAAAATTACTTTGACTATTAAATATTATCCGTTTTAGTTTCTATTCGTCTTCTTGGCATGTTATTATTATCAGATAACTATTAATATTGTTAGTTGTCTGAAGTTGAACCCTCTGTAGATCGGTCAGGCTATAATTACGTTATCGTAGCAGCGGACTCCGGTTTCCGCAATATTGATTATTCCGCATCACTTATTACAAACTTAGATATACAGTTTTAGTACAGTATTGATTATTCAAGTAAAAATTAAGAAAACCGAGTGACTTGGTAAACGGATCTTTAAGTTTAACAAAAATAACTGTTTAGAATCATCTTTAATATTTTACATAATCATTATTGACGATAAACTGAAACTAATTAATAAAGTAAGTTTTCATCGCATACTATAATAATATAATTATACAGTAGTGTTGATTATTGAATTGAGAATCAAGAAAACGGAGTGACCTCGACCACTTGTAATTATTCCAAAGTCTGTATGTTCTCCGATGCGAGTAATTCAGCCTAATTTATGTAAATGAGCTCAAACGAATTCTTACTGGATGAATTGGTTTATTTTTGTTTATTTATTCTTCATTACGTACAGAAAATACAGCATTTATTATTATCTATACTTATAATAAAATCGTAGAGAGGTCAATTCTGTACATTGAAAATATCAAAAAAAAAACTAGCAGGGGGTGTTTGGTTATCGATTCTGATGCCAAAAATGCAATTAGAATTTTTTTTGTCTGTTTGTCTGTTTGTCTGTTTATCTGTTTGTCTGTTTGTCTGTTTGTCTGTTTGTCTGTTTGTCTGTTTGTCTGTTTGTCTGTTTGTCTGTTTGTCTGTATCTTTGTGCACGCTAATCTCCGAACCGGCTGAACCAATTTAGTTGGGGTTTTTTGTAATGTATTATGGCAAGTCTCACTTAACATTTAGTCGTTGTTTTATCAAAATCGGTTCAGTATTTAAAAAGTTATAAGCGAAATAACGTCGATGGGTATTACGTTCGGAGTGGCCAACATAAAGAGATCTCCAATTTATATGGTGAATCGACGCAACTGGAGCTCTGACTAAAGTGGAACCAGTCATATTGAGTAATTCGTATTTCGACTGGAAAGAGTGCCGAGCGAATAACGCGTCGCGGCGTCCCTACAAACCCCGTGCTGGGTTCTGGCCTCAGCCGGGGTTTGGACGATGAGTGTGAGCGGTTGGAGGTTTTAGTGCGGTTCAACTCCCACATATCCGGTGATTTTCTACAACTGAAAAAAAAAAGTTAGTCTTCATTACATAAGCTCGGCCATTGAAAGTCCCATCCAAATCGACCCAGCCAATCATGTTTAGGCTCTACTGAAGCGTCCTGATGAGATCTTTGTGTAGAGGATGAATGTCAAGGTTTGATGATGGAGCTGGAAGGTGGCTATGGGAACTCCGTCACTAAGCAAGATAACCTCATCGTGTTTAGGCTCTAATGAAGCGTCTTGATGAGTTCTTTGCATAGAGGATGAATGTCAAGGTCTGATGATGGAGCTGGAAGGTGGCTATGGGAACTCCGTCATTAAGGAAGATAACCACATCGTGTTCAGGCTCTAATGAAGCGTCCTGATGAGATCTTTGCGTAGAGGATGAATGTCAAGGTTTGATGATGGAGCTGGAAGGTGGCTATGGGAACTCCGTCACTAAGCAAGATAACCTCATCGTGTTTAGGCTCTAATGAAGCGTCTTGATGAGTTCTTTGCGTAGAGCATGGATTTCAAGGTCTGATGATGGAACTGGAAGGTGGCTATGGGAACTCCGTCACTAAGCAAGATAACCTCATCGTGTTTAGGCTCTAATGAAGCGTTTTGATGAGTTCTTTGCATAGAGGATGAATGTCAAGGTCTGATGATGGAGCTGGAAGGTGGCTATGGGAACTCCGTCATTAAGAAAGATAACCACATCGTGTTCAGGCTCTAATGAAGCGTCCTGATGAGATCTTTGCGTAGAGGATGAATGTCAAGGTCTGATGATGGAGCTGGTAGGTGGCTATGGGAACTCCGTCATTAAGCAAGATAACCTCATCGTGTTCAGGCTCTAATGAAGCGTCCTGATTAGATCTCTGCGTAGAGGATGAATGTCAAGGTCTGATGATGGAGCTGGTAGGTGGCTATGGGAACTCCGTCATTAAGCAAGATAACCTCATCGTGTTCAGGCTCTAATGAAGCGTCCTGATGAGATCTTTGCGTAGAGGATGAATGTCAAGGTCTGATGATGGAGCTGGTAGGTGGCTATGGGAACTCCGTCATTAAGCAAGATAACCTCATCGTGTTCAGGCTCTAATGAAGCGTCCTGATGAGATCTCTGAGTAGAGGATGAATGTCAAGGTCTGATGATGGAGCTGGTAGGTGGCTATGGGAACTCCGTCATTAAGCAAGATAACCTCATCGTGTTCAGGCTCTAATGAAGCGTCCTGATGAGATCTTTGCGTAGAGGATGAATGTTAAGGTCTGATGATGGAGCTCTAAGATGGCTATGTGAACTCTGTCAATAAGCAAGATAACCTCATCGCGTTTAGACTCTAATGAAGCGTCTTTATGAGTTCTTTGCGTAGAGGATGAATGTCAAGGTCTGATGATGGAGCTGGAAGGTGGCCACTGTCTGTCTGGCTAATCTCTGGAATGGCTAGACCGATTCGGACGGGCTGACTTTCAATGACTGATAGTTTATGTTATAAGGAGTAACTTAGGCTATAATAATTTTAGAAATTGTTGTTTTTTTTTAATTCTCGATGAAGTTCAAGGATGGTATTTACAGTGAGAAAAAAATCGAATAGTTGACATTTAATTGAGATTGGCGCAGACGAAGTTGCGCGGGGCAGCTAGTAAGTACTAAATACAGGTTGCGAAACGAATTTAAGAAGCCGTAAAAAATGGGATGAAATCAGATTTTAAAAGTTTATCCAACAACTTCACTATCCTGAACATTTCCTTCCGGTCAACCTGGTTTAGTGGAAAGACAATAATTTTAACTAGGTCAAGATACATAGATAAATGTTATCACAGGAAACAGCTCTTTTTGACCTGTTTCTTTGGTTTTATTGCGTTAAGGATAATTAACAGGAGTGATAAGGATCACGTTACAAAGCTAATGTTCAATTTGAAAGTAGATGGGTAAAAAGAAGAGGAAAGCTTAAGAATAATATGTGATTTAGTTCGTACTATTATTACTAGATTATGTATTCGACTATTTGTCCGCACAGTCGACCGTGAAACTGATCTAGCAGAGTCGTTCAGGAGACGACACGGGATGACAACCCGCTAATCCCGTGGGCTATGCATAATTCCGAGTCGAAATATTAAGCGCTTCGGAGGATTAGGCTCGGATTACGCGAGAAGGTTTCCAACTACCATCGTATTGTACAAAATATTTTAACTCACGCGATTAGAGCATTCGTTTAACATTATTATGTTCGGCTGATTGATATCGCGGGGTCAATTCTGGTTTTAGTTCGGGAGTCATACGCGTTTTATTATAATGAATCGTGTTTTTTTTTGTTTTTGTTTAGGCTCGGATTGGACGGAATTAAGAAAGGTTTGTTTTGTTACTTATGTAGGACAGACGCTATATAGACATAGGCATACACATAAGTTTATTTGTGCGTAAAAAAGTACATACAGACACATATTGCTAAATTAAAGCTTACATTATAATTATGTACGTACATATTCATTGAGTACTACTACTTATTCCCTGAAGTAGAGTAACGAAGTTCATTATACCAGTTTTAAAAAAACAGTCCATATTTGACAACTTTCTCAACCTAAACACTTTTGTAAATGTACTTAAAAAAAACTGTATACAGTCAAAATCCATCTACAGAATTATTCCTAAAGCTAGACTGAAACCAATTATTACTGGTACTAAAGTAAATTTTCATCGCTTACCATAATATCATTCATTTGCATTTATGTAAATGTATAATTTCGTACGTTTTGCAACACTTCTTATCAAATATATCATGCAATGGTTCCTTTGTTTACTTGGCATACATTTTGAATGTTGAACTAAATCTTTTTTATTTCATAGAAATGAAAGTGTTGTTGAAGTGAAACCTGTGTATTGGAAAATGATTCTAAAAATCTTTCGAAGATATGTGCCCAAACCGCATTGGGCAAACGTAGTGGACTGTGCCTAATTCCTCTTCTGAGGAGACCTGAGCTCAGCAGTGGGTAGGTGGGCAGCAGTTGGTACAGTACAGTATTAAGTACACAAACTTCATTGCAAAAATATAATTAAAAGAGAAAACGGTCATCCTTGATTCTAACACATATAAAATCACGCAATAAAAAAGTTAGAGGGCGTAGAGAATTTTGCTTTTGAGTTGGTATCACCCCCGCGGCGTATCCCCAAGCGATAGATAAGTTTACACCGGGTGCCATTTGGCGCCGATCTCTCACGGACTGACTTATCGGTAAGTTGAACAGTGATATATCAATGTAATCGCTTTAATTTCTCATCTCCCACTTGGGAGAGAACTTATGTTTATTCCGAAGTGATACTGTTGCGTTTACGTGATTTATGATGTCCAGATTGCCATTGGTGTAAATTTTGATATCATTTGTGTCCAATTTGTTAGAGTGTATGATGTCCATAATGTTTGTGTGTGATTTGAGTGCTTAGTAAACATGCACGATGCGACTGCTGAGTGTAAGTTGTATGTTGTTTTAGTTCCGTCTCCGTTTTAATTAGAGAAGAATGATATTGAATTACTATGGAAATAGACATTTCTTTATTTATTGATGGAAACACCAGAACAAGCAATACAAAAGAAATACAAATAAAAGTTTCCACCACAAACCAGGCAAGGCCCAGCTATATGTTGGATGTTTGCTGGAGATAAACAATGCAACATACAACACCGCGTGACAACAACAATGGCGTGGTGGACTATGCCTAATTCCTCTTCTGAGGAGTCCTGAGCCTAATAGTGGGCAGTAATGGGTTGGTACAGTTACAGATATTACTACATCTAATCTGATCGTGCAATGATCCAAGTTACACATTTGTTTTAATTATTTTTTGCGTTTATAATTGTACCTTCGTCGCATTACATAAGGCTTACCTCCTCTTACTTCGCAGACCAGGACAAGTTCGTTGCCCTCTTCTAAAGGACCCACAACTCCTGATACGTCACGTCCTGATTTATCGTACAGTATTAACTGATGTGGTGGCACTGAAACAAAAGATAGCTTTAAATATATATGTTGTTTGTTATCACTATGTGTTTCTGATGATATATTATTTCTGTAGTAATTGGAGTTAATTGTATTAAATTTAGGAACTTATTCTCAATTTTTACTCGAATCAGTACAGCGTAAATAAAATTATAATAAACATACATTGAAATAGGTACATGTTCTGATGTATGATAAGTAAATATGTAAATGTTTCACGAATCCACATTAAATCGTAGCTAGAAATATTTTGAATTTCTCGACACGAGTAGAATGTAGGTAACATGATTGTTGTAGCGTATTTCATTTAAATTAAACTTATTTTAAAGCACATTTAAATTATCCATTTGCGTCTGAAAATATTATAAGTGTACAGACGTTTTACAATAAACATAGCTATATAATGAATATTTTATGTACAAACACTCACATAAAATATACCTATGCATATCATAAAATTTACAGGTAAACATCCAAATATAAATCCGGATAACGGGAACAGAGTAAAAAGGTCAAAAATGTATGTGGGAAACGAACATGTGTTTGGATTTAGAAAAGAGTAAAGAGGTTTTGTAAATGAATTCGATTTTTTATTTTTAGAATATTGTTTTAAAATTATGTATAGGTAATAATATTATTTAATAGTAGACAAAGTTAAAATTGAGCTTTTTCTGGATTACATTTCTTTTTTAATGAGATTTGTACATTCCGGCGATAAAACCAGCGGGCTCTAACATACATATTTTCTTAATTCTAGTTCGACATATATTACATATTTTTAAGTTAAGAAATAAACTTAAATTTTGTTAACGGTATTTGGTTGTTAATTAGATGATGCGGAATATATTATAATAATAGCAGGCCAGATGAATATTTTTTCCCGTCAAAAATCATTAGGTACTATCCGTAATATATTATTTGTATAAGTTAGGTATATACTATTCAGTTTGCACTTAAAGTCAACGTATCAAGTAAGTTATGTTACGATCCAAAGTAATTACCAATCCCGTTACTGTCCCTTACACATGGCATCACTCGCACTTAGCACCGTTTACGACGGGGTCCACATCTCTCGTAAACGCTTTGTATCACACATACCTTTCATAGAGGCCTATATCCCTTATAATACTATCGTAGAGGCAATTGAATAATGCAACGTTACATGTCAACACAATGGAGGCTTTCGTGCGTCTTCCCTTTGAGCAGGGTTTGTGACAAAAACATGGGGAGGAATTTTCGCTTGGGTATGATTGATACTGATAAGCTTAAGAGTATAGTGGGTGGCGAATTTGTGTGAATTTGCGATGTTGTGTCTTCATAACACAGAAAAGAGAAGGAAATATAATTTTGTTGCTTTTAAAAGTCATGAAAATGCCATAAGATGATATTTATTTATGTTTTACTCATAACCTTAACTATGCTTTCACTTAGCAAAGGCTGTAATGCAACAATACGTAAATAAACGAATAGAAGAGACTATGATAATGTTGAAAAAATCCTATGTAGTAGTGTCACACACATGCAAGTTTCTAAAACATATGACACTGAAAACTAAGCAAATATATGTCAAACAAACAATGGAAAACCGAAAATCGTTGCAGAATGTGAACACTTCAAAAACTGCTAGCACAACATGACGAACGGCTCTAATTACGGTCGTACAAACAAAACAATAGTTTGCCAACGATTCAAAGGGCCGACCGCAAAACCGAATAATAGCAAATCCTTTCAGCTATCGGCAGAAAGTAACCGAACGACGCTGTTCCCGGTTCGGGCTGGGGCTGGCTAGTTAGTAGTCATTACGGGAGACCGCTCGCCAACTCGGACCTCGATAGCGGAATCACTGGCTGGCGGAACAATATCTAATTTTGAATTTCGATGTTGACAGCGTCAATTAAATGGCTTTGGGCGGCGATATGCCGTTTGTTTTCGAAGTGCTAATAATTTGATTGCATTCTATTCATTCCGGACCTTGTTTCGCAGGTTGATTAGTTCATTTGGTTTAATTGTATTCCAGTTGATTCATTTATAGGTAAGTTAATTACTTAGATTTCTGGTAAACGTAACGTACGTTAAAATTTGTTATTAGGTTTA